>OY728156.1:258304963-259668966 GCA_963277665.1 Viscum album | reverse complement strand
AAACATCGGCCTCATCCATGGCACCATGGGAAGGTTACACCGTTCTATGAGGTTGCTTGAATCTGTGATGATTTTTCGTAAGGCTGAGGAGATGTATATCTACCTAAGGATCTATTTCCGACATCTCATCATAACTCTAGGAAAATATGTAACGTTACTATTTAAGGAAGTCAATGTACAATAGTTTCTCATCAAGGGACATAGGGGCACTAATCATTGTGGGTCTCAGATCTTCTTCACTTCTGTGGTTCACCTCAACTAACTCGTCCACCATGGAAGATATGCCTTCTTCAAAGGCAGGGGCGTCCTCTATATCTTCTTCTCCACTTATGGTGGGATCTTTTGTGGGAGAAGTTTCTTCTGAGCTACCAGACCCTGATGGGAGGCTGGTACCATCTTTAGCGGCAATGGTTATAGTATTGGGGAACTTCAGCGCTGCCGAGGCAATGGCTATGTATGTTGTCAACCTAATCCCATCTGGTATCCAACTTAGGGGGCCACGTTTGATACAAACAAAGAAGTAGTGGAGATTCGGTAGGATCAGGCTTATTCTAGACCAATGAAATAAACAAGTATGACATACTATTATTTCCATGAGTCGGACATCCCGATAACTAATGGGGGTGGGAGGATCTCGGATTACTGAAGCCTTTTCATAAAAGAATATGAAGTGATATTCCAACGCTACCTATATTTAGGAGCATGGTCCCCCCTTTTCACAGAAATTAAAAAACATTACTCCATATTGGGGGTCGTGGCCTCCAACCTATGGATCAGGAAGACAGAGGAATCATTCAGGCCTATAGAAGGGTCGGTCGTAGCGGTGACAGGCTGAAATCCACATTCCTAGAATTTCTTATCCTTGATCATGTTATAGTCAATGTCCATATAATAAGATTCACAAGAGGAAAAAGGATATGAATCACCTTGAATTATTCCTACTTGACCATTTAAGGAGTACTTGAGGCATTTTGATATGATGAGGGGACCACCACATGCATTTGGAGCCATGGGCTACCCATTAATGCATTATATGTGGTGTCCTGGGTGATAACCATGAACTCGATGCTGGCCACTAGGCCATCGAATTGGGTCTTTAAGTGGATCTTGCTGACCAGGGTCTGCTCTATCCGATCATATCCCTAAATTCTTAAATCAGAGGGAGTCATGTCATTTAATGATAACCTGAGCTTCTGCAGTGTCTGTGCCGGGATAAGGTTAATCATAGAGCCGTTGTCAATGAGACTGTGAAGAACCTCCACAGCATTGAATTGGCTGGTGATATACAGTGGGCGGATGTGACCTTGTATGGGGGAGCCTTAATCATCTCCAGATAACTAAATGATCGATTGAAATTCAGTATCCTCAACTGTTTCAACATGGAAGGCTTCTGCAGCTGCTACCTCCGTCTCAAACTACAGGGAGCTTCTTAAAGCCTCGGTGGGTGCTTCACGCATATATAGAGACAAGTGATGGGATTCAAGGATATAAATCCCTGTTAGAATGCCATAGAGGTTCTTGAGAACATCATACTTCCATGCCAGTCATAAAATTCTGCTAGAGGGAAGCTGCACTGTGATAGAAGAAATGGCGGGCCCTACTGGCCAGACCGCCGGCTGACTAGTACTGGGAATATCCCACTGCTCACTAGTAAAATCCTGGAGAGTAGTCAAAGGATGTGGACTAGAAATATGAGATCAGCCTGTAGTGGGGCGAAGCTGGTCACGACACAGCCCAAGTGGTTCTTCTTGATCTAGTAGCACAAATGGTGGTGGAGGCGGGCCTGTTGACACCAGATGAGGAGGTTGCGCGTGCTGGGGCTACTGAGTGGTCTCTGCGGCATGCACTACCTAGCCGACATTGGCAACTAACATGCCCCGATGACACATATTTTCATGGGTCTACCAATGTTGGGGTTACCTGGGGACATTATGGAGGTTCTCCTGGCGCTCATCCTCGTCGGGTGTCATATAAGGGTTTACAAACTTGACGGTGTTAACCGAATCATACCCTTGACTGTCACATTAAGAGTCATCCACCCCTAGGAAGAATTTTGGAGGGATCCCCATCTATGGTGGCAAAAAGTCACCGATTGTGCGGGGAGATTATGGGATCGGTGGGGCACATTGATTTTTCTTCCGTTGTTGATGCATTCTCTTCTAGGAAATGGCCAACTGATATGATGATGCAGAGGTGTTGGATGCCGCTTCTGAATGCTCCAGATGATTCAGACTTGCATGATTAATGTCATGTGAATGGGAGACCGTCTTGTGACCCATCTAGTCATTATAATTCTAGGACCCGCAGTCAGAAACCTTATTCCACTCACCTTCGCCATTGCTATGGCCATCTGGCCATACAACGATAATCACCACTTGTGCCAGGGAGAGGACCAACCTGACTATGTTATTGTCAATATAGTCTAGTAGAATGTCCTTGAACACATAGAATTGCCATAAGGTGTGCCCCGGGATCCAATGATAAGGGATGTAGTTGGGTTGATCAGTGAGATGCGCCTCCTCTGGCTTTCTGCACTCAAGCAGTCGTACAAATCTATGCGCTAATGCATTTCGGAAGTAACCGAGGACCTGAGCCTCGTTGAACAAGTACGTTTGATTTCTTCTATCCGAAAAGAGTGCTCTAGGATCCTGACCCTGACGGGGGGGTGGGGGCAGAGGATCCTCTGGAGGTGGTTGAACATAATTATCTTTCATAGGTGGTGGTGGTGCGTTACACGGAGGTGCCTACCGATTTTGAGGTGGTCGATGCTGGGCTGGAAGCTACGCCTATGGAAGTGGACCTCAATAGGGAGGTAGAAATGGCTCCACTAGTTGCAATTCTAGCTGCCAGGGGGGCGTTTTCTTGGGTCGCCGTGGCGGGTTTGGCTCTGGAAGCCCTCCTTGCAGGGATTATAGGGGGGTGAAGATGTGCGTGGATGGCCTGCAACATGGATTTTTATAGGCACTATGCCTTATCTGTGAATTCTAGGAACCCTCAGTTATAGTTCTGAGTGATCAAAGTGGGAACAAGTTATGTCTTTATATTCCCTATGCACATAATCAGTAATTTCTCTTCAGTCAGTGGCATGTCAAGGGAGTATGTGAGCCCCTTCCACCGGGAAACAATGTCTGCAACTCTCTCATCAGACATTGATTGTATTTGTATTGGTCTGCGATGTTTATTTTCCAAGTGGTAGAGCTAAATTGGTAGATTAATTTCCTAAGAAGGTCCTCCGAACTAGTCACTGATCTGATGGGCAGCTAGTTGTACCAGATGAATATTGGGACCTCATGTGTCAGAACAAGACAACAGAGCTTGGAAGCCTCCTACTGCACTGGGTTCCGTAACATAGGCCCAAACCTTGAGTTGAAAAGGTCCAGGTGATATGGCGGGACCCCAGTCGTACTAAAGGGGGATAAGGCGGGGTTTCTGAATCCTAGGGGTGCTGGAATATCATCCACCAACGCTAGGTATGGCATACCATCAGGTGGAACTACCACTAGTTGTGTTTCCAATGCCTCCAAGAAGGTGATGACTATTTCCATTGAATCGTCTTGATGTGGGTCCCTGTCTTGACGGGGATCCATAACCATTAGCGCATTTTTGGGTTCTTCAATGCGGTAGAAAAACGTAGCGGCTCGTCGAGTAGTTGGTGGAGTGTTCTTTGGGGATTCTGAAGGATACTAAGCAGGGTTCCTTGTATTGTCGTGCCATTCAAGATGGTTTGAGAGACATACTGCTCCCTCTTTCCATGAGATCTAGCATCCGCCCTATCAGCAAATGCATTAAGATCAGGGTTTCTTGGGGTTAGCTCTCTAAGGATTAGTTGTTACTGTCCCTACTACAGCGGCCTAGGATCATCATATTCAGTTCGTCGCTCTACAATGCATTCAACCAGATTTTTATTGAACAACTTCTTCTACTCAGCGAGCTTTTGGTGTAATGTGGCCTTCTCAAGATCCTCCTCCTTCTATTTTACTGAGGCAGACAGGTCTGAGTGCATGAAAGCTCCGACATGGTCATTTCCCTTACTGGCATTCCAACTGAGGACTAGTGCCTCGTTGGGTGGAGGGATACCTACGAGGTTCCTCTACTGATGAGTAATCATACCTGATGGGTTCAGTAGTGGTGGAACTTCCTCATGGAGGACGTTCCCATCATGATTTTCCAGCTCATTTTCCCCTCCCTACAGATTGGTCATGTTGACCACAACTCATCATGGAGGCATTTCCTAAATGTCGCCTAGTGAGTCGGGTTGTCGACGAATTGCACTAAAGAGGAGGACAGTGTACTTCCCTCATGCACGTGCTTTCTCATGGATGGTAGCCTCATTAATAAAATTGAGTTGTACATGGAAGATCTAAACACATTGCTATTGGAGGGCCCTGTGGTGACCAGGTGGATCGGGGTGCTGGACCACGGGGAGTGTAGCCAGGGCAACCAGACAGAATTTTTCACTGATATCTTCATGGTGCATATGGCTCCCGAGATAATTTACTCACCAGTGGCGAAGACAGAAGTGAGTCTACCAGAGGGTTTGGAAAAAATATTCAAAATTCTCTAGGGTGAGCGATTCCATAATACAAAAACTCACTCCTGTGACTGGCCAAAACTTCTCAGGGAAGTGGCCTTCTTTAAAGATAGTCTAGAAGCTCCTCGGCTCAGATTTAGGGTTTGTCCTTTGATTGACCCACTCATTTACTAAATATAGATGATGAACTAGTGGTGGCACCATAGAAGACTACTGGGACGGGGGGATAGCCAGTAGAGAATACAGCGAGCGAGCTGATTGGCCGCCAAATCTTGGGATGTGTTCAGAGGGTTTTACTGACCTGGTCGCTATATCACGATAGGATGGACCGACGACCAAGGCTCCTAACACAACATCATCATCTGTATAGGGTGGGATTTGTCATGACTCTTCCACCATTGACCCCCAAAATAACTCTCTGTAGTCAATGGCCGAGGTCGAGGGCACATCTTGAGATGACTGTGGTGACTGTGTGGTCGGTCCTTGGGGACATGCCATGTTCTCAACTTCCGGGATATACCTTTGGATGGAGACATGGATCCTAGAAACTACATATTCTAGGAGTACGAGGCTGATGCACCACATTCCTTCCCTATCCCTTGACTTATAGAGATGAGGAGAGGGCTCTAGCGTTGAGTCGTACTACGTTTCGGAGTCCGAGAAGTGGAGTGGTCGGATTCAATTATTTCTTTCCCCATAATTCCTGTTGTGGCGGCGATGACTCGCCTTCCAGCCCCTAGGCAGCTCCTCGGGATAGGGCTGATTTCCGACTTGTGGTCCTCTGGATGCACTGGTGATGGGGCGGAGAGGGTTTCCACCCGAGAAATATGAGGTGTGATAAGCACCGAGAACAATGATGAAAGGGACACTGGGAAGAATTTCGTGTTGGGCATTGGTGAAGAGAAGTTGGCCTCCACCTCTCTGACTGTTGGGATGAGGAGGTCCTTCGCCGATTAGCATGGGGAAATGTGGAGGACCTCCATGCTGGTGAGTGAGAGGACATCCAATGTCTCCATACCTACAGTTTGCGGTAGAGGGAGTCACCCCGTAACCAGTGTAGTGAGCGCGGTGGATACCCCCAAACGGATTGTCACTTTCACAGGGAAGATCCTCACTTGGGTTGAAGGTGGCACGAGGTATACCTCTAAGACTAGGGTCGAAATATGGAGTAACCACACCTTCCTTATTGGTGGAACATAGTAGGCCTCCACACTGGGTGGCATTACAGCGGATTGGTCCGCAGCAGCCATCGCCTGTGCCGACGACTGGGAGAGTCGACCTAGCTTACCCATGGGGCGGTTGGGGCCTTGATCCAGGTCGGGCATATAACTCCCCCTACTAAAATTATGACAAAAGATGGGGATATGAGTCACAAGTGGCTCAGTCCACCATAGTTTATGATTTTGCCGCCCCATGATGGGTTTCCTCTTCCATTTGTGCCTGACGTTGGCATCGGTTCAGTTGCACTGGAGCTGGTGGTGAAGGCGTGTAGCATACCTACTCCTTGAGTCAGGGAACTGGACGGTGGCGCTGACACAGCCTAGTGGAATCCCTCACCGGGTGCCCTTGAAGCAGGACTCTGATTGGGCCAACCCGGACATCCCCTACCTCATCAGCATAGGGGAGGGAGTCAATATGGCATTCCAAGGACACGCTACTGAAAAGATTGAATGTTGGGGTGGGAAGCAGCGGATCCTTGCGTGGCCCTTGGCGGGGAGTTTGACAGCGAGGCTCAGCTGCCTCACAATCCAAGAAGTCCATATCCCTACTAGGGATGATATCTACTTCCTCGTACCTATGTACAAGGTCATTAATTACCCTCTGCTGGATAATTTCTGATGGGGAGAGGGGTCGTCGGTGTCCAGCAGTCGTGGCGGTCAAATCTATCATGGAAGAGGTAGAACTGCGTAGGGTAGCTACGTTGATATTTCCCCAATCCCTGTGTCGGTGGGTAGGTGATCCATCTCTGGATGCAACAACTTGGTTCATGAAAGTGGGGAGATGACCTCATTAATACTACTAGGAAAAGAAATTGAAAACTAGTGCCCCAGTGTCGTTCCATCTTTTGTGGCTGGTAAGAGGGATCCACACTGACAACGTCATGGAACAGAATGCTCAACATCCTGACTATCCCAACATCTGGTGAGTTTCACGCCAGACCTGCTATTTTCTGGGGGGACCTGGTGCCAGATTACTGGTTCTGATGACAATAAAATTCATTGGTGCCTCAAACACTACTAGTCTCCATGTTGAGGAGAAGATCATCTTGTCAGGTTCACTATTTCAGTTTCTGATGCTTTTGTCGGGGTGCGTGTATCCGTCAAGCGGAGGACGCGTGGCAGCTACCCTACATACCTGCCTTCTAATGGAAGGCTACATCTGCTCCTTATTCAGGGACCTTTTATACTTGAACGAAATGGGATGATGGGAAATATGTTCTTCCTTCCGTGGATTCCTCCATGAAGCTCATCACATAGACTGGGTCTCCCCCATAGATATATGACGTGTTTGTCAAACACTTCTCGACACAATATCTGCATGGACACCAGTTAATTACGTTGCTTCTGTCAGGATGCTCTAAGGGGTCTGCTCAGGGCATAAACCTTTTGTTATGAGCTTATTCATGTTGGGAACCACTGGAATCTCTTGATGCTATGATATTAGCTTGTATGTCTTCTATCCCTTATTATAGGGCTTCCTGGGGGTGAATAATCACAATTAATCCCACATCGTTTGCGCGGAATCATATTCCATTGTCATGTATCTATGGTTTTCCTCAGATTCCCATGTTTCACACAAGGTATGTCACATGTTTAATTTCTATCATTGATGGATCAGACTGATCGAAACACTGATTAGAGTGGATCAGAATAGAGGAACCCCCTAGATGGAACACGAATACTGGGGCCAACAGATGGGTGGCTTCCCGCATGCTGTCAAATAGAACATGGAATGGGGTGGCATTTATCACACCAGGATGTGGAGGAACTTATAATAATCAGGATGGATGATGGCATTGGTCTTAATCCCTGAAGAGACTTCCTACGTATCCCCATTTCGGGGAATCAAAGTCCTAATAGTTCGGTGAAACAATGGGACACCTGAGGAGGCGACCTATGAGAATGGATGCATATATGGGACCCGGAGGAAGTGTAACCTCTAAGTTAGGGAATGAACATCCTGAGACACATGGGATCTGGGGAGATATCAAGATGAGTCTTGAGTGATGGGCTCAAACCTCACAGAGGCTTCCTACGTATCCCCGTGGTAGAGAATCAAAGTCCATATAGTTCAGGTATAATCGGGGGCTTATGCTCTAAGGTGGACCATGGTGTCCATAAACATATGTAAAGGTTGACCTGGGGGTCCTGATTGATGTTGGGCTTGATCATCATGGAGGCTTTGTACATACCTTTCCTTAACATGGATAAAAGTCCCCTTAGTTTGGGATAAAAAATACAATTTAATGTCATGCGGGACGGGTGAATTTGGGACTTACCCTCTGAGGTGTCCGAAGGTGTTGCTGAACCGACATGGTCAAAATGACCAGGTGGGGGGCTTGAACCTCGTGGAGGCTTTCAACGTACCATTCCATGACATGGATCAAAGTCCGCGTAGTTTGGGTTGGATTGGTGCTTACACTCTGAGGCAGCCGAAGGTGTTGGTGAACCGACATGGTCGAAATGACCGGGTGGTGGGCTTGAACCACATGGAGGCTTCCTACGTACCATGCCCTCGCATGGATCAAAGTCCTCGTAGTTTGGGATGGATTTGGGCTTACACTCTAAGGCAGCCCAATGTATTTGGGGCATGATCCTCATGGAGGACTTCTATACACCATGCCTTGACATGGATCAAATTCCCTGTAGTTTGGGATCGATTATGGATTCCACTCTGTGGAGGCCCAATTTGTTGGTGGACCGACATGGTCGAAATGATAGGGTGGTGGGATTGAACCTCGTGGAGGCATCTATGTACCAAGCCTTCACATGGATCAAAGTCTCCATAGTTTGGGATGGAGGCACACCGTTTACCATCATGCTGGAAGGGGGAGATGTCATTGCCGATACTTTCTCTAAGCCCACATGAGTCATGCTCGGAGTGAGAAACAAGAGGCAACAAAGTCCTGACGACCATGTCATAAAAGGTGCGTCTATGAGAAGTGGGATAGGGCTTACCCATGGAGCGTCCCAAAGATAAAATAGGGTCATACACATGGTTAGTATCCTAAGAAGTCGGGGCTTTCTCTAGGATGGAGGCACGATGGTGAAAAAGAACAGAGGGAGTGGTAAAGGGTTACAAAACCCCATAGCCCTATATCCCCTCGTGGTCCTTCGCACTAAAGAAGTGTGGAGAAGCATGGATGCTACCTCCTGCAAGAATGGATAGGGGATTGCACCTTGGTGGGTGCCCATACTCGCAGGCAAACACCACTCCAATAAGAGGGATATCATACCCTGTGGGCATGGAGAATGTGCAAGGTGGGGGAACCTACATGCGAGGCATGGGGCCAGGTCACAGCTTCATGTCATGTGCTGAGGAAGATGGTTCTTGGCAGTTTAACATCCTGTAGCTCGGAAAAGGTGGGTTCATTGCATAGCCATAAGAATTATATAATGGGTACCCTCTACTCCTTGTGAGAGGGAAGGCATCAATAATGTTGTATCAAGGGGGTGTGTTAGGGTGAACCATCTAGGGGTCTACGTTAGCGTGGATATGAAAAAAATGAAATATCTGTTAGTGTGCCTATGCGAAGAAGCATAAGGCAAAGAAACTCAATAGGCGGTATCATCCATGGGACCTTGAAGTTAAATTGTAGAATCCTAGAGGGTTACATAGGAAGATGAAATATGATGTGGATGCTTGGGGCGTGAGTGGTGTCCTTGAATGGGATCCATAAGAAGAACATAAGGTACCCACGCAAGGAGGCACCTGGGGAGCACCGAGGTGAGGGGTCTCGGGGGAATTGCATGCAACATTTGAGGTTTTCACATGAAATAATTGTCCTGTGTGAAAAACACCATGCTGGCATGAAATCGGTGATTCTTGCATGTAATTGGAGCTGAGGTTTCGTGCGCATCAAGAATGAGTATACGCGAAGAGAGACTGTGCGCAAGGACGGGTGTGCGCGCAATTGATGTGGACTGTGCGCCATGGAAGAGGACGACACACAATTGGACGAGGGTGTGCGCAATGGATGGGGTTGCGTGACGTTGTCCGGCCTGCGTGCAAGTGGAATGGATTGTGTGCAAGGGGAAGATCTTTGAGGGATTGGAATTTAGTCTATTCCATGGGGATCTCGCACGAAGGTGGTCCCCGAGGTGAATTGGCGCGAAAAAACCGTACGTGAAGGCCGTCATTGCGCGCGCGGAAGACGAATTTTACACACGAGAGTTACTTCAGATTCTTCAGCCCCAAAATATAAGGGGGTCTCCCTCTATTTATAGGTGTCTGGAAGTGCAGAAAACAAGACAACATAAAAAACATTGCACGACATAGGTTCCAACATGAAACGTCGAACCCACGGATCGGGGCACAAAATATTCCCCGTCCCATCCAAATTTTTTTTGCAAATCCCAGAACATTCCAATTGGGGAATATTATTTTCGTGTGCCTCGGAATTTATTTCGCGCAGCCACATTGGGCCCTCTAGATGGGGTCCCTGGGTCAGAATATGGCTTCTCTCTGTCATTTAAAATATTTCTTTAGCCCTTGATCAGATTTCGACATCTACAATCTCCATCTAATTCATTTTTTTAATGTTTATATTTCATGAGATAATAATTCATGAGTAATTTTTTGGTGATTTTAGTTATATGGAATATATATATAGGTAAATAGAGTAATTTTACATATATTATTGTTTCATACAAATTAGAATGATTTTTCATAGTTTTATAATGATTCTCACGAATGTGTTAATATCATATAGTTGATTTCTATTAACTCATGTCTTTTTAATATTTTATGATTCATGTATTATGGTATTACAAGATATTCTCCATGACTTATGATTTATGATTTATTTTTTATTAATATTCTTATGTATCTAAACTATATCAATATTCCATGTATATATTCACTTATTATATTCCATTGTTATTTGTTATATTTACCCTTAGTGTGCATCATAGATCTCAGATTTTTATGATTTATCTTTTCCCATGTTATGGGTATGAGTATAACATATAATCAGTAATTTAGGGAGTATAGTATTGTTTAAATATGGAGAAATGTTTACATGTTTGTAAAATAAGTTTTTAAGTATCTATTATTTAGAGACATTAATCCTTATGTTCATTGGATTGGGTGATTATTTGTTACATGTAATGACTAATATATATAAATTTTATAAGACAAATGAATTTCAATCATGGGTGTATATAGTGTTGATCCATACCTAGAGATTCATAAAAAAAGAGTGGACAAATACTATAATACCAATTGTTGTATCACAAGGAGGGTTCTTAGAAATGATTGGGGTGAATCAGTGTGAATAGATATTGAGTTTCCCCATTTACTCTCATAATTATTTAACACCTCTATCATGATTATCAATAATTCCACAATAAAATAGACACCATGTATTTGGTAGCAATTTTCTCCTCTAATTAGAATGACTATATCCCTTTTTTCATGGTTTTTATCAAACACTAACAACTCTAATATTATTATCAAATGGTAACCAAAAAGGTATATGATGAAGAAGACATTTAATTGATGGCACCAAATAGCTATAAAATTACATTAAAATAAAAATTAACTCCATCAAAAGAATGATAATTTATTAATGTATGATTGTATTCACAAATACCATTGATATTATCATCTTTCCTCTTCCATGCATAATTGCCTCATGAAACAATTATTAATTATTCTCTATTGATACATTAGTTCATTGGTTTTCTTCTCTCAAATTTCTCAACAACCCTATTTCATCAGTTTATTTAATTTATATCCACCGAATGTTGTGTAATTGTTTTTTCTATAATAGTTATAGAAGAAATATATAATCATTGTTGAATAGATTGATTCACTCAAACTCATTGAAACTTGGTTCAATGACATCCATTATTTTATCCTTATGGATATAGTAATTTATAACATCAGATATAATTTTAATATTGATATCATCGTTAATAAAGAAGAACATTGAATTAATACATTTTACATGAATCATGAAGAATCAAGATGTATGCTATAGAATGGATCTCCTTGTGTTAGAACATATGATACATCCAATGTCACGGGATTCTCAAAACTCTTATTAAAAATGAAAAATGACATGGTCCACTTATTATTTTCTCATAGGTTGTTTTCTATTCTGAAAAAATACCATAATTTCTTGGTGTTAACTCTATCACAATTTTTCTATAAAAATTCCCACCACAATTTTTACTTCATTATATTTTTCATTCTATCACTATTTTAATGTGACACAATTTATACCACAAATAGTGATATAGCAAGCATGTTATTTCAACACCACCATTTAAATCTCTTTTCGTGTTTTCTATGATGACCAAAATTCCCACTCAAAATTACCCATGCAGTGGTTTATTTTTATCCACTATCGAATATTTTGATTCTCAGAATAACAATTTTTATATATTTTCATAGATAATTTATATTCATACAATATGGGAAGACATACACTTATACAATGTATGACTCTACATCATATTTCATTAAATTCACAAGGATTCACAATGAATTATAATGAAATATTACATTGAATATTTATGATGTCAATAAACTAAAATGGTATAATTTAGTGTCATATGATGATATTTGAAGTCATTTGATTGATTCTAATGTAGGGGAATTCATTTTTTAAGTCCTATGTTATATATATATATATTTTATTTTAGTGAACACCAACATACACCATAAATTCCATAATCAAACTCTATCCATTTTAGAGCATTAATAAAACATCAAAGTGTAACGATATATTGATTTTAGAGGATTTTATAGACTTTATGCATTGATGGAAGCTCAATATTCAGCTATCATATTCCCAACACTGACCCGATTTAATGTTTTTAAGTACCACCATAAAAGATTTACATTCAAGATTCAATACCACCTCAACTAAACAATTATTATAACAATTTTAGATAGTTTCTTAATTTATTAAAATGATTTACATGATCATTTGGACAGTTTAAATGATTATCAAACTTTTATTAGTATTGGAAAAAAATATTACATCATCCTATCGATTTATTAACATATGTGTAGATAAGGGTCATAAGGATGAATAGTATGTGAATTGTATATTGTATTGAAGTTTAATTGATATTGAGTCATTCTTTCGATAAAATATTTATTAATCCATGATTTTTGGAAAGCATTTTTTTGTGTGGTGGTGTGGAGATATGAATATTTTCTAGAAGGTATTTATATGTCAGGTAGTGGGAGGATTAGTACATCTAGGAATGATTACTGTGATAAATCTAGGTCATGGATCCAGATACTAAATGACATGATAATATTTTTTTATAATTTAAATGGGGATTATAGATCCAGGTGAAAAGGAATTCGTCTTTCATGGATTATGCTGTGTGGTTTCTAGATTTTATAGGATTTATGATGATAATAGTAAAATATGAGATCATTGTGGTGTGATGGTTTGAGTATGGTTTACAAAATTATCTTAGGGTGTAGTTATACATCTTTAGGTTAAAATCATTATTGGTTGTAATGATCTAGGTGTGTAATGATAATAAGAGTTTGATCTAGGGTACCATAACGATTTAAACAGTTGGGTTCATTGAGATATAAAATAGTGATTATTGTATCTGGAAGCGGAGCTTTCAAGAAACATAACAAGGAAGTCTGAGAATATGTATTATAATACCACCATATACTGGGCCACTGGAAATATGTTTTTAGTATAGTAAGGTGGGACACATTCATTCTGATATCAATATATTTACAAAAGTTTGTAAAGCATTCACCCATAATGGGATTTTTGAGTAATGTACCCGGTTATACATAAGATATGATGTAGGAATAGGATATATTTTAGGAGGTGGTTTGTTGGATTTGGATACATTTTTGGATCATTTTAGCTGGGGAGAAAATTAATAGTGGTAACAATGTCAAGTAGGATATACAACTCTATAACGAGGATATACATAGGACAGCTCGGCTTCGGGCCAAATATATGTGATTGATTAGACATATTCAATGAATTATAGAGATTAAATTATAGTAATATGTAAATCATTAGGTTAAAATCCATGATTTTGGATAAGAATGGTAGATACTAGGGTGAGAAATTTGTATATAATAAATTGATTAACCAGAAGCTTGTTATTGATGGGAAATATAATGTATCTAAAATTTTGTCGATGAATATTCATCAGGGATTAATCCTATGAATCATGTATGATGTAGGTTACAATTGGTTTTTATGTATAATGTGGAATGATATGTGGGCATAGAGATGAGTGGGTTGATGATTTATGGATATATGTGTCTATAAGTGGATTACATATTTATGGATTAATGATGGGTGAGAGAACATCATTTTGTTTGGTAGATGTGTTAGAATAAGAACCAATAATTGAATTATATAGAGAGGAGTTCCCACAAAAACAATTGGTTTATTCAAATGGGAATTTGTGGTAGTTTAGGTTTATGGATAATCGAGGGAGGTGTTCATCATCATCTTAGTATTGTGAGAACACATAGAGCGGTATGCATGGGTATTGGAAAGAGTTCGTCAGTATGTGGTTAGGATATATCAGGGATTATATATCATAAGGTGGGGAGGTTTTAAGTTGCTGATATTTTTGAATAGTGATTACGAATAGGTCTGGGATAGATTGGGTGATTTTTGACCCTATAGATGTGTTTAAAGTGTCGATATAGGCTAAGGAAATGGATTGGGTGTTATACTGAAATTGAGGGATTAATTTATTAAAAATATTTTTATAGGTTTTAGAGCATAAATATTATTTTATGTATAACTTTTCATATTTATGAAAGGTTTAAAAAGGATTTTTTAATGTTTTAATGATTTTTGTAAGTTGTGAAATTTTTTATCTTTTTTGGTTAAGTCAGTTTTGAGTCACAATTAACTGAGTATTAGTCATTCAAAGACTCACCATGAAGTGAGTATGATTCATTTGATGAATCACTCTAAAGTGTGTATGAATAATTATCTGATGCACTATTAAATGAGTAATAGTCATTCTAGTGTTCACAATGTTTTTGCAATGAAGAATTTTTTAGATTTTTTAAAATATATTTAAAATGAAATATTAACATGGGAATTGCATATAAAAAGGGGGAGAGGGTTATTTATATATGTACAACCACATTTCTTATATATATTATATGTTTATTGTCAAAGGAATTACTTTTTTCAATTCATAGAAAAATATCTTCTGGTATAAAGAACAAGGGTGGTCTGGGTATGGTTAATTATCTCTATACATGAATTTTTTAATTTCAAACTATCTCTTCACCCATCACTAAATATCCATGGTCTTAGATATTTTTTCTTGTCATGGTGAATCTTCATACTAAATTTGAGATAAATATGTATTCTTACTATGTAGAGTCCTTCTTACTATATGTATGTTATTTTTATCAAATTTGTAAGTTAGAATTGTGTTTTGTGATTCATTAATAGAAAGTGTGAGTGGGGTGGTTTTGGTGAATAGAAGGATAAGTATAAATTGAGGATCTATTTTTCCAATGGATTATATAGTTCAGGATCATGTGTGAAGTAGTGGGATTATGTCTTGATTGGTTAGTTATGTGTGATATGTGGTTTTGTGGTTGGTTTAGTGTGACGATTCTAATTTTTTATATTTTTTCTTATAGAGAGATTAATGATTTGTTTCTATGGGAAAATGATGGTGTGTACTAAATGATTATTTATGATTGTGATAACAAGAAGTGGAGTGATATAGTTCATTTGGATGTTTTTATGGTGTCTAACATTACCTCATATGAGTGATGTAGTTTATAGGTGGTGATAGAGTCTCTTTGATCATGTAAGTTAGGATGTTAGTTATTTTTCTAACCATAGTAGACTAATGAGGCTGTTAAGATCATATTCTTATATTGAATGACTAATTAGGTTGTTTATTCCACTCATTGTGGTTATAGGACTCTATATAAAAATATGTAAATGTTATGGTGCAGAACATTGGTGTAGATATGGTTCCCACCATATTAGGTTGGATTTTGTGGAATTTGAGACCAATGGATGGGGGAATGATACTATCCATTTATGTTGGGGATATAGAGTTGGGTTTATAGATGGATAAGTAACATCGACCGTTAAAATCAATAGGTTATTGATTCTATGCTTGTAAAATGGATTTTGAAGTACACTATAGTGGTGATATGGTTTTTGGATGTTCCTTTATGGAATTTGGAATACTCAAAATGGTTATGTTATTATATTGGAATGTGATAATATACAGTATGTATATGTATGTATGTTTTAGGGATATTCTAGTATGATAGACTACTAGGATATCATTCTAATTTAAAACAAGAAAGAGTAGATAAGAAATCAATTTTGGTTTCCTAAGAACATGTACAATGGGTTGTGAATTATTTTTTATTATAATTTATTGCAAATTTTCAAACACTGGTATACACATTTATGTATGTATGGTCCATAACTATTGGTGGCCAACTGTGTTGATACTCAAAACCTTCACGAGCCCTCTTGGACATGTGGAAACATCAGTTTTGTTTGTACTGGTAATATAAAAGGTTTCATGTTTGGAACCTAGTGGATAGGGATGTGTAGATTTTAACTTACCAACCCAACTCATTATGATAATTTGCCATATCGATGTGTGATTTTACCTCATATGCACCTCTTCATATGTTATAGTTTGATGAGTAATCATGGGGCTTTATGGTGTTAATATTAGGATAATATATTTTATTCATTAGAGTGTTAAATAATATATAAATTACCAAAATAATCTACACATAACCACATAGGAGTACATAGAATAAAAAATCATGTCAAATAATAACAAATTAATGAAGAAGTAATATATATATAGAGATATAATAGGCATTTTATATTTACAAGACTGATCTCAAACTGTTAAAATCCCATATATAAAAATAAATGTGGAATAAAATACGACGGAGGTCCTACTCATACCTCCCAGACTCACCTCATACCAAAATCTAATCATTGGGGTACCCTAGTAAAACTAGAATAACCTAGGAAACTGTTAAAAATGTACCTACTAATATGTGAGAGTCTAATCAGGTACCCCAGAACAATGATAACCCAACCAGGGAGTGAGTATATAACTCAATAGGTTACCACACCTGGAATCCCATAAATACCACAAATAAAGATATATGTTCTTCTAATATACTATGAGCATATAAAACATATAAAAATAAAACACCTAAAACACCATTGATCCTTATGATTGTGTCCTAAATAAATCATACCTTTTACATTCAATTCATGATTGTATTTTAGCACATGACCATGAATGTTCAAACACATATAATGAATCATGAGTTCTTTATATTGGTATAATGATAATTAACTAGGGGCTAAACTCACACTGGTATATAGTATAATGACCTGGGGAATGTAACATCCCGGTATCACAACCCATGGTAGGCTCCATCCCAACATAAAATATATTGTGGTTGAAAATCCCCATTAGTAATGGAGATTCAAAAAAAAACATCGAAAACTAAAAAATACATTGATAGTTAGAGGAGGAATGGAACATCATCCTCTACACTAAAAACCCCCGATATCAAAATTTAAGTAAATCCCACTACTAGTATCACAAACCTCTCAATTGGGGGAGTTTTATTTAGCATCATGACTTTCCCAATGGGAGTTTTTAAGATATCCTTAGTGGTAGTTTTCATAACCTCCTTGAAGGGAGTTTTAGTGACCATCCATATTGGGGTTTTCCGTTTAAACAACACAACATCCACCTCGAGGATGTTTTCAATAGATATGACAACCACCATGAGGGTGTATTCCAGAAAAAAGATATTCAACTATTACAAAGGCTTGTTTGAACAACTAAACCCCCAATCACTATGGAAATCACATCACAACTACATAGGTCCATTCTATCACTCTGACACCAACCATGATCCCTTGGGTAGTTTAAAAGAGGAGGCACCACACATGGTTTCCTTGAAATAATACATTTACCTTGGATCAATGCTTGTTACATGTAGTATCACATTACCATGAATGATAAAAAAAAATATAACCTTTTCACATGACTCAATATGCCAATACTCGCTAGAAACATTCTAAAGAGATTGATCACATCCCACTATGTATTATAGGTTTATAATATACCAATCCATACACCCCACCCATGTCCATCTTGATTGTGGAATCTCTACCTATGATAATGATATCATATGATTCCTAACATAGCCTAATTGGGACACCAAACTCAATTAATCCCACTTCCCACCTAATCGGTTTCAAAGGGTCATCAAAAATAATTTTAATTATTTCTTTACCCATCAATGACTAAGGTTAATCAGCTAATGCATAAGGGATAATATGTCTATGTCACTATTCATTTTTTATTGATTTCGTTAAATTTAATTTTAACATTAAATCAAAATTAACAACCAAATTAATTAATTTATGTGCGTGAATACCCTCATTTTAATGAATATTTCTAACATGAATCATATTTAACAATAACTAATCCATAGGTTGAGTACCAAGGACCATCGACCTATTGTGAGAAGAATTCCCTTTTAACTAAATGTCTATTATCTCTTACCCAAGCCCATGCTGGCCTCATCTAATCTAAACCATTAATTTCCCATCCACCTAAAGATATAAACAATTTCATGAATCAATAATGATTAATAATAAAAATAATATTTAATTTAACAATTAAATTTAAACATTTTATATCACATATTAACTATTTGGACATCCAATGATCAATAGTTTATCAGGAAATGGGGTGTTGGATATCAATGGACACCCCCAAACCTACACTAATCGAAATACAAACCATAAACTAACATTTCCATAAACAAATTAATTTATATTAATGGAAAACAATTTGAAAAAAAATATCATCTTGTACATTCACCAAAAAAAATAGCTTCCTTATTTAGAAGATGTTACAGGATGCCAGCTTCTTAGGTAGAGTATAATGTCATTCATGCTCATATAATTCATCTATTATCTAGTTGAATTGTCTTTGAAACCCTATATAGGGAAGTAAGGAGTCATAACAAATATATTAAATGAATAACATTGGTCATCAAGGGTGTAACCCACCTCAAATTATTTAAGAACACTTGAGAAAACATTCTAAAATGAGGGGGAATCAAGGAGGGGAGAGAGACTTTCTGATGAATTGTTGATGGTTGTAGACTACTACTACCTTATATCTTAACCACCATGTTACTATATTTGTACCCCAACCACATTTAATAGACAACTCCATGACCAAATAAATTTTTTAGGTGTATAAACTATGATAATTCTATTCTGAATTCTAAATCAATATTAAGGGCATTGACTAATTATAAAAATCAAACTCCCACTAAAAATTATAAATATATATGGAAACAGGGTTTTATAACCTCACCACAAAAATTATTCATGTACATAATAATTCATCATGGTCATCTAACAAAAAATCCATGCATACATCAATCATTAATTTTATAATAAAATGATGAATTACATATCTGAATTCTTTATTAAATTCTCACATGAACCCTAAAATATATATTTCATAATCCCACCAGAATCAAGATAACACTTCTAATTCAACAAAAAAAAATCTGTGTGATTCCTACCCAATGACATCCACCCAAGGAATGAAGTGACCATTATCAAATTAATAATCCATCTCATGATGTTCACCACCATATGGACTATCTAAGAGAGAGTAATTTCATGCTATGGTCCCATCAACCATTGAAATTTACTATTGAACCATGTTAAAATTATTTTAACTATTCCTCAAAAATGGATTGAAATACCTATACAAGATAATATTTGAAACCACTAGTCCAAAAGTAGTACCAACCTTATCATCAGTATCAATCATAATCGAGCAGGTTACAATTTCCTAAGTATAAGGCCCAATCACATTCAATTTTTACAAAAATCCCAGGTAAAAAAAAACACACCCAGTGTATAAAAAATCATATAGTTACAATCATTTATAGTTCCTCACATTCATATCCAACTAAAATGACCGATGAGACCACCTATGTATAAACTGTCTCAAAATTGCTTGTCACCCACCACTAAAATATTAATATAATACCTAATACAATTTCCTATAATTTCAAAGGCACCGCATGATTTTTTGACTATGGAAACCAAATTCCATACCTAACACCCAGGGAAATTCCATAGGTTAATTCAAAAACAATGAAAAAAAATCATCATATAACACTATACCAAGATAACTAATTTACCTTTGACCTGATCATATTTAGATCACCTCAATTCATCTTTATCTTGAATCAATTTATTTCACTTCATCTAATATAACCTCTAAAATAGAACATGAAAATCTCTAATAATTAGGTTTAAATTAAGTTCCACCCTCACATTGGAAATCTAAATTCCAAATGATTATCAATCAACAAGTCTCAGAAGCTAACAAACCTTATATAATGATGGTTATGTTTCCAGGACTAATTCGACACTCCCTAATATTAGAGTTCCCTTATCATTACCCCATAACAATAAATCATAATTTTTTCATCTGATATATCATCCATTACTAACACAATTTAGGGTGTGGACAAAATTTTTCAAACATGATGGCTAGTCAACGTTTAATGTTGTCTATTCTTAGTTCATGGAATATTATGCACAAAATCTACCAAATTCCAACCATAATGATGGAAATTCGTAAAAATGAATGATGGTTCACTCCCAACCATATTCCCTACCTTAACCAGCCCAATGATCATAAAATAAATTGGTTCTATTTGAACAATGTGTTACTCTTCTCAAATCACAATCTATAACTATGATCTTCGATCTCTATACCTCCATACTAACCTCTGTCGAGGACCATACTCTGATAATACATTCCATGAGACCTGATCCATTTTTCAATGCCTCATCAATAATGTTTTTATATTTATAAAAATAATTATATCTTATAAACCCATTACCACTAGAACCATGTCATATTTTATTGATCATCATGTCACATATGACCATTATTTAAAATAAAACTCATAGATAAATGCATTTTATCCAATATAATTCTCTGATATGATCAAAACCCGAGGCTCACACACCCCCACTATGGCCGATCAGGTCACATATGACAACTATTTAATATAAAACTCATCGATAAATTCATTTTATCAAATATAATTTGTTATAATGATATGTGAGATTATGATATACTCTATAATACCAAATGTAGGAATGAATATATAATCATGAGATACAAATACAAGAGGTGGGTGAATTGTATTATTTTAAAAATTCCTTCTTAAGGAAATTTTTAATAACCAAAATTCACACAACCTCTAAGATATAATATCTAAAATGATTCCAAAAAATGATTCCATAAATGAAACTTAACAAAAGTTTACAACAAATAAGATTCTATCTTAAAGCGTATAGAATATAACTAAATAAGAGTACAAGTATGGGGAAGATTAAGAAATTTTTACTTTCCTCAACAATACAAATGCACGGTGGAAAACAAAGTAGTAACAGTACATGTAACAATTATAAACTCTTTTAACCCCAAGAGGAGGGTATCCAACAACCATGTATAAGAGGTACCTTGATTTAAAGTTCATGAATGTTTGTATTACCCAAACCTAGGTAAGCCCTAAATCCGAAGATTGGAATCTATATTTCTATCCCTTCAGGCCATCGATTTGAAAGGAAATCGACACCTCTAACTTCACAACCCGATGTCTCTGATTTTAAGGAAATCAAACCTCTGCACTAAGGAAATATGCATGAAGAAAAGATTGAACGAGCAGTTCAAAACATTATATACTAAGCTTGAGGGTTTATAAGAGCATCCCTCTATATAAATCACTTCAACAACACTTTTTCAAAAGTACCTAAAATGTTCTATGTAATGTTGTGAGCTGTTTTAAACGAGATACTATTTATAGGCACAAATCCAACGGTCATCTCCCTCCTCCAATGGTTATATTATTCCTTGAATTTCAGAGGTACCTGTACACGTGTCACTCAAACAACAGTTAGATAATTAATGAAATAACGACATAGTTTTAGAGTCATATGTGTGTAAGTATAACTAAAATTTGAAATTAGGAAAGAAGGTAAATGAAATATCAAAGTCTAACCAAAATATGGATTTCAGAGCTTATAATACAAGGATATTCAAATTCTATAATCTTGGAATTACTTATCTGAATTTTATAGAATTCTGGAGTCTGAATTTCATGGAAAATTTTAATCTGGTATTCATATGAATTTGGAACCTGAACTCCTAATTTTTGGAGTCAATGATCATGATAATTTGGAGCTAGAACACATAAGAGTTTGGAGTCAGAGTTCAGAGAGCATTGGAGTTAGAACCTATAGAATTTCGTATCTAGAATTCGTATTCAGAATTCAGTAGTCAGAACACCGAAATTTCTTATCCAGAATTCGTATTCATAATTCGGAGTCAGAAAATAGAAGAGTACATATCTAGCATTAGTAATCATAATTAGTAATCAAAATTTACAATAGTTTGTAATCAGAATTCGGAGTAGAACTACCTGAGGGTTTGTAACCCTAAATTAGAGTTGAACTTTATGAGAGTTCGTATCTAGAATTCAGAGTCTTAAACAGAATTCTTTATATCTAAGTATTATATGATTCTGAGATTTTGGTCTCAATCCGAATTTTACACTTACAATAAAATATGATATAAGTAATGAAAACATGGTAAGGATAAATTTCCTTAGTGAAGGAAATTTTTCTTTACAGGGGTAAAATATAATGTACCTTAAGATAAGCTGTTAGTGATTTTCAAAACAAGAGGAATGATCATGTCATAAGGAAACCCTAATGAATCAACAATATCCCCCTTGAAAGAAGGAATGGAAAATTCATAATTAAATCCTTATTCACTCAACAATCACCCTCTTTTGGAGTGAAAAAACATCCTTACGAAAAAGAGTATAAGGGATTATAATAAATTTATAGACTTTGAAATTAAAGCTTATCTCCCTTTGTTTATGGACAATGCTAAATTCGACTAACTCCCCCTTAGGCTTTGGAACTCTAAGGATCATACTCCAGATTTATAGAATTAAAATTTTCATTTGATTGTTGAAATATTCATAATGATAAATCCCCCTTAAATAAACTCCCCCTTACATAGGGATAGTTCTTCTTTACATAGAAAATTTTCCTTCTCCTCTTTAGAATTATGTTTCCTTCTCCCCCTTTGTGATTTTCAAAAAAGAGTTGAGGGAATGAAAAATAATTTAGTACTTGAAATATTAGTATAGACATCCAAACAAACAACCGCAATTCCATTACGACTGAAAGAATTAGTACATGGAAAAAATACAACAAAAGGTTGGAGTGGTCTAATTTGATTTTTTTCATTGGGAATGTGCTTCTTCACAATTTTCTTCAACTTTATCAACTCTTTGTTATCTTCCACAACATTCTTTTCTAAGGCTGTGATCCTCTTCTCTTGAGCCTTCAAGATCTATGCCTGAGCATTTATCAACTCATCTTTCTTCACATGATTTTCTTCCATCTCAATCGGGAGATCCTTTTTAGTTTTCCAGCTTTGGAAAAAATAACTCAGCTTCCCCTTCATAACCTTCACCTCTTGAATCTGAGTATTTTTCTCTAGATTTATCTTCTCCAGAAAACTGTATGAATGATTTTCTATTTTGACCTGTTCAGTACCAAAGGCTTCTTTGACATCTTCTTGGAACTAATCAAGCTCTTCCATATCATCTACGATTTTCTTAGACCATTTGGTCATATTCATTCTAGATTTCCTATGGGATTCTTAGTTGATGATGAAATTTTTGTTTTCTCCATCTATCTTAACAGATATATCCATAACCATGGATACAGAGTCTATTTTATGATTCATACTATGCTATGCATCTGGAATCTGGATTCAATTGCTAGAAAAATCGGAATTGTTTTCACCGGCTTCTTTAGGGACTGAACCACAAAGTCATGTCCCAAGGAAGATGACTCCAAATCAAACAATTTACATTAAGATAGTTCATCCTATATCTCTACAAACATCCTATTAGAAGATCATCTAGCTTCTTTCTTCCTCAAAATGTCTTTTGTTGGAGTGTCAACAACTATTTGTTTTCCCTTACTGATTTTCAGTACGGCTTCCTCATCAAGAGACCGATTCTCACTCTCAGATAATTGGATAATATTGTATTCATCAACTTTTTATTTATGAGTTCTAGATTTAATATCCTTAGGAATAATAAATCCACGATTATGACTCTATTCCTCATATGTCATGGTGAATTCCTCTTCTCCCTTCTCATCTTCTCTTGGTGTAGCAAGTTTTGATGATCTGACATTAGAAGTCTGGAGTGAGAATTTATCAGATGCACATTCCTTTTCCTAAAAGTCTTCCACTTTCTTTAGTAAATCCGGTTTCTATTAAGATATTTTATCTTATTGGACTTCTTCCACAACATCCTTCTCAAAATCCCACTCTTTGACTTTTTAGAGAGACGCAAACTTCTTTCCTAGAGTCTCAGGAAATTGTTTCACCAGAAAATTCTTCGGAAAAGCAATATTCACATAGGCAATTAGAGTATCCCTCAGAAGGTATTGACAACTTTTGGACTCTCGCATCTTTTTCTTGAGCTTCTTTTCTTTGGGCTACATCTCTAGCTCATCAACATCATTTTCTTTTATGGACTTATGCTTAGCATGATCCAAACAGAACTATTTCTCCCCTAATTTTCTATTCTGCTTATCCACCCTCCATTTGGCTACAACTTCATTAGGGTAGTACTTTTGATTCTTTGGTTTAGGATATGAAAATTTTACTTCCATATATTTAGTGGTTTTATCTTCAACTTCCGCATTCTTCAACTTTATTTAATATCTGGATTTCTTAGAAGGTTAAACTTTTTTAACATTTTCCACAATAACTTTTGCCTCTTCCTCAAAAAGATCATAGAACTCACCTGATTTCTTGGAAAAAACCTCGTTAATTCTCTTCAGAGTGTCATCACTGATTAGAATAACATTGCAATTCCTTGACATGGAACTACAGGTAATCTTGAATAATTCGAGACACCGAACTATCAGCTTGGAAAGTAATACCGAATACATGATAATACGATCTATTAGATTTCCATTATTGATGTTATGAATCATAATGTGGATGTGTCTCATGAGATTAACCTTCCTTAAGTTTACTAAAAAATATAGGATACCCATGTCACTTTTCTCAAGTGTGTCCTTATCACCCTTCCTCGTTACAATAAGACCTTGAACCCATAATTGTAGAATCTGATTTTTGTTATATAGATGTGAAATATTTGGTTTATTTACATCTTCCATCCCAAGGAATTCCATAGCCTTTGCCTTAACGATACTACCTAGAACCTCTAGCAGTTTGTGGGAGAAAAATTCTACATCCCCTTAGTATGATAGCCCCACCAAGCTTACAGCCTTAGTTTAAGAGAGTAAATATGTCTTTCCATAACTCTTGAACAAGAATTTTTCTCTACAGTCTTCCTTAAAGAAGAAAATTGATTCATAGAATTCGATGAAATGATCTGGATAGACCACATCTTGATATGTTGTCTTAGAAATAGCTACACTTTCCCACCCATTGATATTTATGTTCTTAGAAATAATGGACTCACACTTGTTGAAGAAATTTGGTTGTACCATCCTCTCCATATATATTTTCCACTCTAGAATCGTCTTAACTGTAGACATATCCAATGAAGGGGTTTCTGCAGACATTCGGACTGGAGCACTTCTGAAGAATTCAGAATAGGATTTTGTAGAGAGGGAGAGCTTCGAGATGCAAAAGCATGATATCCGATGTGGGACAACCCTTCAGGGGTACTTTATATAGGCAATAGAAGTGACGGTTGAACTTCCCATTTGAATCTAATGGTTGAGATTTCTTCACATCTGATCTAACAGTTTAAATAATAGCTGCTTGGAAAAATTTTGGGTGAATTCGATCTTTTGAGGATTTAAAAAGAAAACATTCGAATTTAAGGAAACTTCAATCTGAGAAAAATTAATATCAAAAGTAACTACCATCAAGTAAACGTGATTTCGAACACATAGGAAAGAAACATAACTTTTGGATTTCTTTAACGATTATTCATACTGATGAATATTATTCTTGAAGAACATTATATTACAAAAAAACATGAGTATAAAAAAAACACTTCAATACGAAAATTTTAAATCTGAAAAAATCCATTATGAATATTATAGGTCTGAATATTTTCATTACAAATATTTAAAGTTTGAAGATTTTTCATTACAAAATTTCATGACCAAATATTTTCATTACTAAAACTTTATGTTTAATTATTTTCATTACGAAAACATTTTTATGAAAAATTTTGAAAACTACATTACGAGAAATTTTAAAAACCAACTACAAAATATTTTCATTACGAACTTTTTTTGAAAAAACCACCTATGAAAACTTTTTATAACGAAAATTATTTTAAAAAACAACAAAAATTTTCATTACGAGAATTTGAAAAATCATCTATGAAAATTTTCATTACAAAATATTTTTGAGAAAAATAAATAATAAAGATGTACTCACACTATGAAAAGGAGTTTGCTACTGTTAGGAGATTAGTTCAACAGAATGTTAATGGAGGAATATTACCTCATGGTTATAATTAATATCATCATTTTAATTTATTGAAATCTATCGGAGGGTAATGATTTTTTGAAAATTTTAGAAAGTTGATTTTGAGTTCTGATAAATTGAAGAATAATATCTCGTTTTTGTGTGAGATCCCTAAGAAAGGGATTCCTGATATCTATGTGCTTTGCACAAGAGTGATGTGCAGGGTTTTTACTAAGGGAATTGGAACTTGTGTTATCACAAATAATTTTAGTCTTAGTAAAACTCAAGCCATAGTCTGTGAGTGTGTGTTGTATCCACAATACTTAAGCAGTACTTAAAGCTTCAGCAAAAAAAATTTGGAAATAGAATACCCACTCAACATGGTTCTAGTTATCTCATGAATAATTCTATTTCTTCATTCAAAAACACCATTTTATTGAGGTGTTCTGGGTGCTGAGAAGTTGTGAGTAATACATTTTCTACTATAAAATGTTTTAAAATCAGAATTTTAAAATTCTCCACCAGGATCACTATGAATAGTTTTTAGTGGATGGTTTTTCTCATATTTAACATCGGATATAAAACTTTTGAAACAAGAAAAACCTTCATACTTCTTGGATAGATAATAGACCCACGTAAATCTAGTGTAATCCTCATACAATACAAATACATAATATTTTCCCCCAATGCTTCCAGTTTGTGTTGGAACAAAAAGATCCATATGCACTTGATGCATTGCATCAGAAGTTGAGACCTAACTAAATGATTTAAAACATGATTAATGTGGATTTACCTATTTAAAAGGGTCATAATCTTTTGAATAATCAAATCTATGATCCATTAGATCCTTAACTAGTCCTTTATTATAAAGATTGCATATGTTCCTAAGGTTACAGTGTCCTAGCCTTTTTTTCAATAACCATGAATGATCTTCCATTGCACTAATACAAGGTAGAACTTGGATTCTATGTTCATCTATGATTAATGTGTATATATTCTCTTTCCTATTGGAAGAAAGAATAACCCCATCCTTGGAATTCTATAATAATCACTTGTCATTCCGAAAATTCAAAAGGTATCCTTAATCACATAATTGACTTCTTCTAATGAGGTTGTGCTTAAGACCCTTAACAAATAAAATATTATAAATAAATGTTTTTCCTTGAAGAAAAATGTTACCTATACCAATAATTTCTCCTTGAGAATTATATCTGAAAGTTACATTTCCTCCTTTCATCTTCATAATATTTTCAAAATAGATTTTGTTACCAGTCATATGCCGGGAACATCCACTATTTATGTACTAAGTATTGTTGTTTGTACCTTCAATATTTTCCTTAAAATAATAGTGTTAGACATTCATAGATCTAGAATTGTTAGACCACAAAAGTTTAGGTTTCCACAATTTTTTATAAAAAAATATCTATGAAACAAAACATATTAAACATTATTCAAGGATAAATTTTTCTTCCAATTCCCAACACATTAACATTTAGTGAAAAAATGGGATCTAGAGGGAACAAAATAGTTATTTTTGAAATCCAGTTTTTGGTGAGTATAACATACTCTAGTAGTGTTTCCATGAGGTTTAATTGGAGGGTAAATCTTGTCAAAATTTACCTTACAAGAGGTAAATTTTGCAAGAAGTTTCTTAGTAGAAAATATTTCAGATTTCATTCTGATGACCAAATTCCTATCCTAAGGAATCATTTCCTTAGACTTATATTTTTCCTCAAAACAGTTTTTCTCTAATATAGCATTCTTAAGATCTTTAGATAGTTTTTCCTTGGAAGAATTTTATTTCTTTTGGAATTTAGAATGTTTTTCTAAAAACTCTTCTTTATCTTCAAGATCTCTAGAATGATCTGAAATCTCTTTTGTTAGAATTTTTCCCCTTTTATTTTACTTCTCTAATTTCATAGAAATTTTACAATTTTTTACTTCATGTAACATGGAAAATCTAGATACTTCCTCATATGAAGTTTCTTCATTTTCTGAGGATGAGGTATCTTTATTAGAAGTACTATTTTCGGAATAGTAATTATTATCAAGAGATAAATTTGTTAAATCCTCGGCAGAGCATACCTTGTCCAAAGGACATGTATTAGGAAAATAAGTAGTAGAAATGATTCCCATATTCTTCTGTGCTGATGAATCATATTTAAAAGATTTTCTTTCTGAAGAGTCTCCACAGCTAGCACTCCAAGTATCATTAGCTTTATGACATTTCTTGTTTTTTGAACGATAGAATTTCTTCTTGTTCCTTTCTAAATTACTTTCCTTATTTTCCATATTTTTCAACAAAGGAAAATCAGGTCTAATATGACCTTTTATTCTACATTCATAACAAGTAACTTCTCTATCATTCTTATCTCTATAATCTTTCTTAATTTACTTATTCTGATGATTCTTCTGAGCTACAATCTTCTTTATTCTTAGAGTAATATTAGCTAATTCATTATCATACTTTTTTGTGTCACTAGAATCTAACTGAATAAAGACTTTATTTGTATTTGATCTATTTACTCTTTTTAGGTTATTGGCTTTCAGATGTTTAAAAGTTATTCTAAAAGAAACTCCTCCATTCCCAATCTTCTTCTTAAAATTTTCAATATCTCTCTTCATCCTGGTTCCATGCTGAAGAAGAGTTCCAAACAACTCCTCTAAGGAAATCTGAGTGACTTCCCTGTTTTCATCAATAGTTGTCCTCTTGGACTCCCATTCATTTGGCATGATATCTAAGATCATATATACTAGAGCCTCATCATCCAAAACTTTTTCTCCAATATATTTCAAGTTAGTCATGATAGTCATAAACCATTGATGTACTTTTCTTAGAGGTTCTCCATATGGAAAATTAAAGCCATGGTATCTAGCTCTCAACATAGCTCTTTTGGTCTCTATGAATTTAGATGTAAAAAAATGTGAAACTTCAAGATTCTTCCAAATACTGTTTTCAAATTCCAATGATGATAGTTTACTATAGATGTTCCTAGTCCTGGAACATAACAACGTATTTCTGACTCTGAAGTTTTCTTGGTATTCTGATTTCTCCTGATTTGTAAAGGGTCTCAATTCCTTATCCAGAATATAATTATCTCCAGTAAAAATTAGGTTGTTATCAAATCCAGTATTGATATATAAAGTATTTATCCTGTATATCCAGTACTCATAATCATTTCCATAAAAAATAGGAGGAATGGTAGGATTTAGATTATCAATAGAAACATCATTTAAACCCTCCATCATTACGAAAATATTTAGCACACAAACATGTTAGTAATATGAGTTTGTAAAAAAGGAAAATATCCTAATAAAGGAACTAGATATTTTGTATCTAATAAAAACTGAATCTGAACTATATGATTCCGAATATATGAATCCTAAAAATGAAATTCCGAGAATTCCCTTCTGAATATAATCGTGAGATTAATTCAGATTGAACCAATGCTCTGATACCAATTTTTAGAATGGTATGTGTGAGTATGATCTACTATATAATACAAAATTTAGGATAGAATATATAAACATGATATCCAAATACAAGAGGGGTGAATTGTATTCTTTTAAAAATTCCTTCCTAAGGAAATTTTTAATAACCAAAATTCACACAACCTCTAAGCTCTAATATCTATCTTGATTCTGGTAAATTGATTTCCAAAATTAATCTTACCAAAAGTATACAACAAATATTATTCTACTTTAAAGAGTATATAATCTATCTATATCAGAGTACAAGTATTAGGATGCATAAAAAATATATACTTTCCTCAACAATACAAATTCACAGCAGAAAACAATGTAGAAAGACTACAAGTAAGAATTATATAATTTGTTATAATGATATGTGTGTGTATGTTATACTCTATAATACCAAATATAGGATCGAAAATATAAACATGAGATAAAAATACACGAGGGGTGGGGGTGAATTTTATTATTTTAAAAATTCATTCCTATGGAAATTTTTAATAACCAAAATCCACACAACCTCTAAGATCTAGTATTTAGCTTGATTCTGAAAAAATGATTCTGGAAATGAAACTTAAAAAAAGATTACAATAAATAAGATTCTACCATAAACCATATAGAAGATAACTAAATCAGAATAAATGTATGAGGAAGTATAAGAAATGTATACTTTCCTTAACAATACAAATGCACAATAGAAAACAATGTAGTAAAACTACTAGTAACAAGTATAAAATCTTTTAACCCTAAGAACAGGATATCCAAAAACCATGTATAATATGTACCTTGATTTATAAGGAAATCGGCACCTCTGACTTCATAACCTGAAGTTTCTAATTTTAACGAAATCGAACCTCTACACAAAGAAAATCTGCAGGAAGCAAACTTTGAACGAGCATTTCAAAACATTCTACATAAAGCTTGAGAGTTTATAAGAGCCTCCCTCTAGAGAAACCACTTCAAAAATACATTGTCAAAAGTCCCGAAAATGTTCCGTGTAAATTTGTAAGCTCTTTTAAATGAGATCTTATTTAAAGGTGCAGCTCCAACGGTTGGATCCCTCCTCCAACGGTTATATTCTTCCTTGAATTTCGGAGGGACCTATACATGTGTCACTCAAACAACAGTTAGTTGAAAAATAAAATCACAACATCTTTTTAAACCAATATGAGTGTAAGTATAACTAAAATAGGAAATTCATAATGAAGGTGAATGATAGTTTAGAGTCTAACAAAAAGTGGTATTCAGATTCTATAATACAAGTATATTCGGATTTTGTTTTCCAGAAATTCGTCACCTGAATTCAATAGAATTCCAGAGTCTGAATTTCATGGAAATTCAGAATCTAGTATTCATAATAATTCGGAACCTGAATTCATAATGTTCAGAGTCGAAGTTCATGAGAATTCTGAGCCAGAACTCATAAGAGTTTAGAGTCATAATTCAAAGAACATCGAAGTCAGAACTTATAGAAGTTCGTATCCAATATTCGTATTCATAATTCAGTAGTAAGAACTCAGAATGTTTGTAACCAGAATTTAGAATTGGAATTTGGATTCAGAACATAGAAGAGATTGTATCCCAAATTCAAAATCAGAATTCTTAGTCAAACATTACAAAAGATCGTAATCAGAATTCCGAGTTGAACTACATTAGAGTTTGTAACCCTAATTCGGATTTGAACTTCCTCAGAGTTTGTATCTAGAATTTGGAGACTTAAACAGAATGCTTCATATTTATGTATTATATGATTCCGAGATTTTGGTCTTCATCCAAATTTTACACTTAGAGAAATATATGATATAAGCAATGAAATCATGGTAAGGATAAATTTCCGTAGGGAATGAAATTTTTCCTTGTAGGGGTAAAATGAATCTTTCCTTAAGATAAGTTGTTTTTGATTTTCAAAACAAGAGGAATTTTCAAGTCATAATGAAACCTTAATGACTCAACAATATCTCCCTTGAAAGAAGGAATGAAAAAGTCGTAAGGAAAACCTTATCAGCTCAATATAATTATCTGATATGATTAAAACCCAAGGGTCACACACCTCCACTATGGAAAATTAAAATGCCTGAATCAAGAATCTGTGAGTATCATATCATCAAACTATGGCAAAAGACATAAATTGTATACCATTCATGGGATGTTTGTCTCTTCTAACATTGTCACCCTTGTAACTCTCGTTCATAATTTGGATTAGCTCCTATAATAAGATTAAACAAACACATATACTCTATCATGCATCATGAAAAATCAAAACTCATCATCATTTTCTTGAACCATTATATTAAATCACATCCAGAACCAATATATACAAGTAATCAATCGATATTAAAAAAAGTAAATTTAAAAAATAGTAGTCCTAGTGGTCTACATAAATAATCTTATACAGCTCTATACCCACACCACATACTCTATAGTAACTAGTGTGAAACAATATCCAACGAAAACACCTACCCTAGCTTCCCTTCTCTAATGAAATCATAAACCCTTGATATCCCTCATCATATGATTCCATCCCCTATCAGATCACAATGATGCACCAAAAATCAAGTTCACATCCCATGGTCACTATTTCCTCCCACATAGACCATATTTAGGGTATCATATAAGGTCAAAAATAAGATGATGTCACCCATTCCCATGTCTCAAATAATACTAGACATTAAAAATGCCAAACTATCCCACCATGGGTCTCATATAAACACATCTCGAATCACATGCCAAAATCATAATCCCATAAGGCAATTATTCTCATCAAGAATCCATCTATGGAAACTCTCCCAGTAGGATATAATCAGATCATATATTTATAAAAAATACAATAATCATTATTCTATGATGATTCGTGTCCAACATATCAATGTAGAATGGTTTGGTTATGTAGAATTTCATTCCATGCTATATATAGAATCAAAGTACAGTTTTTTACTAACACATTTTGTAATCTATCCTGAATATTGATGACCCAAAATGGGATTATAATAAGAAAATATAGTACCAAAACTGACCAATTAGGGCCACTGTACATATTTTTATCAAGGTACTACATCATCGTCATCAATAAACATCTTATTTTAGATCCACATAACCTACCATCAGAAAGAAAAATATACATATGGAAGTCTATCTATGTAGATTGAAAAAATGTACTCATATGGTATAAAATAATATGAGCTATTATTAATTATATAAATAGTTGGACCGTTATTTTTAGTAATTTAATCACACACTAGCAGTCCTACAAGTCATGGGAATCATATTAGGGTGGTAATACATTATGAGATGCCTCCTTTCTCTACAATCCATAATCTAAATATAATATAAATCACAACCCTCAAACATAATGTGCACCAAATGATGTGAATATCATATAATTGTGACATATCAAACCCAAAATAGAAATAGAAAGCCCCTTATAGACATGAATTCTTACTCGAATAGGTAATAATATAAAAACCCAATATCGAACATAGGCTCAAAAAAATTCCTTCATATAATAGATACTTTATCCCAAATAGTAAGACAAAATTAAAATAAAGCTCTGATATAACACTAAAACCTCCCATCCTAGATTACTATGAGCAGTAACAAGATTGGTTCCCTATATGACCTCAGGTTCACACCCCTATATGCCAGATGGTTCATACTAAAATCATTGGTCTATGTTTTTTCAATGATGAGATTATACCCCTATATTAGAGTTAGAACATTGATATCCATAAGACATCCACATATCCACATCATATTATTAATAAGAAAAATTCATCACCAATAGTAATAATTGATAAAAAATACATACAAAACAATCAATTCATGAATAAAAGACTAATCTTCTAGTGGGATGATTCTATATTAAACTAAAAAAAGGAATAAAAAATGAGGCACTACTCTTAAATCAAAACCTCACCTCATCAGAATCTTTAGAATTTCGGATACCAAACTAGAATATGAAAACCCTGAGAACCAACATAAACTATAAGTATAAAAAACTGAGTGTCTTGTCCTATACCCAATTTTAATAGAATCCTGATATGGGAGTGAGTATATTAACACACCAACCCATATAACAATCAGGTGTCATGTAATGGGAAAACAACAACTAAATATTTGGTTTCAGTCAATATCGAAGGTGTGAAATCTTAGTTATCTCATAAAGCAGTGGCATCCATTTTTCTAGAGAAGATGATGGTTTTTTCATGGGGTATCATTGTTTGTTTTAGTGGGTGTCTTTGAAATCCTAAGGGTGAAGCATGATTTTTTTGGTACATGATATAGTGCCATTATTTTCATCATGATGTATCTTCTTAGACCTTTAGGATAGTGGTCCTTCAAGACATGTTACGTTGAGTCTAGTTCCTTTGATACATTCTTCCATCTAAGGGTTAGAACATTTCTCTATATAAAAGTGGCCTTGATTTTTGTTCAATAAATGGGGTCTCATCCACAACCTATTAAAAAAATAACAATCTCCCTGTGGGATTTTCAATACATATTCAAAATTAAAAACGGTGTATTCCAAAACCAATCATATATAAAAATAAATAAAGGATAATCAAACACATAAAGAAATCATCACTATACACATAACATCACACCCACTAAGGAGTGTTCTATCATTTGGGTGCCAAATGGGGTCTCATAGGTAATTCAAAAGAATAGGCATCCAGTGTGCGTTTTTCACTATAATAGATAAACCTTGGTCCAAATCATGACCCATAGGGGTCACATTCCCATGAAATGTTATAATTATTTCCTAGTCTCATAACCTCATAGGTAATGACTCACTATACCAATTATAGAAAGATGGATAACAACCCACATTAATGTCTATGTTTATTTAAGGTCAGTCCACAAACCCCACCAAAGTCTATCATGTCTATAGAATATCCAGTAATGGAAAACGATTCTCATGATTTATCATGTTACCTAATAGGTCCCCATAACAAAATCCATCCCACACACCCCTCATGGAGGTGTACAATGATCAAGGGAAACAACTTGAATCATGCCATTAACCATCGATTAATGAGGTCAATAATGTATTGCACACGGACCAATGTTAATATGGAACTGTTTTAGTTCAACAACGTTTTTAAATAATTTTTATCAACATATATAAATTAAAAAATTAACTAATTATAATAATTAAACCAACCCCCTTTTTAGTTTGATCATTCATCATATACATCATAAATACATTATTTAGTTATTATGATGAGTACCAAGGAGTACCTACCTCATTTGGGAAGCTATAACATTCAATTAGATGCTCATCATCCTCTACCTAATCCCTTCTTGGCCTTATCTCATCTCATCTTACCATCTCTCATTTAGATTTGGACCTAAACCATTCCAATAATCATCATTGATAAATTCTAATTATTATAATTAATTAAATAAGTAAATAAAATTTTTAAATTTTCTTTATTAACCACTACGTGTCTAGTGATCATCTATTATTCATGTAGGAGGGTGTCAACCATAGTAATTAAACCCACATCCCTACAGTGAAACCTAACCCTGACACATTTTACAATTTACATTATTAAATAAATTTATTTCCATGAAAAAATAATTAAAAAATTCATGAAATAATTCCCATTCAAAAAAATTCCAAGATTTCATATACATATGAAGTTACAGAATGAATCTCATTTTAGGAACAGTTATATCCACATAATACTCAGACAATTCCACCATACCCAAGTGGAATCAGCTTCAAAACCCAATCTAGATAAAGAAGGAATCTGATGAAATTGAGTTACCAAAAAACATAAATCACAAGAGGGTGGAAATCATCTAAAATCATAGAATAAAACGAAATCAAAAACAAATAAATGAGGCTTCATCAAGGAAGGGAGGACCCATTCTTGTGGAAAAAATAAATGGGGAATGGTGAATCCCCCAATAAAAAAAGTGTATTCATTGTAATTCCATCCCTAAACATTAAATGGATAGTTTTTCCCTTTATAAATTAGATCCAAAGTTTGGTATACATAACAGGTGATCCCATTACTCTTTGTGACTTTCCATTCCATGAGATATCCCACTAGAAAGCTAATGAGCAGCTTGTGGCTAGCCGATGGCTGCAGACATTGTCGAACTTATAACCCAACTACTCCAACATTCTCTTACTGCTCTTAACTACATTCCAAAATATTTTATACACAAAAAACATATATTTTATGTTTTCAACATCCTTTAATAGTATTTAGAACACTGTCTCTAAATATGGTCTACCCACTAATTTATTAATTTAATTTAATACAAGAAATTTTGAACATGTATGAAAAAATGATCTTACATGGCCGGAGCATATGGTTGATAGGGAGGATTTTAAAATGGAAGAGTGGTTATCTAATGTTGTAAATATGGTAATTGCGTATATTTTGATAATGTATATATATTTTATCTATCCTAGAGAATCTTGTTACGTTTGTATCACATGTATGGGATGGTAGACATGATTTGTATTATCTTGTGTTTATTTTGTCTTATTTTGTATGATATTTAATTTTTTTACACTATTCTATTATCCATAACTATATGATATAGTATCCGAATTATCACCCCATATAAACTCACTACATACTGATGATATTGGGAGTTTGGGGAGGCCTTCTTATGGTCACGTGGTGACTTATTATAGATAACCAAGTTTGGTAGTCCTAAGTCAGAGATGTTATGATAAATGAAAATAATATGGTTACCATCTATATAAGAACAAATTGTAGGTGTTTGATGAGGAATTAGATTAAAACTCCTGGAATTAAAGAAATGATATTGAAACTAGGATAGTGGTTATATTGAGGATATGTTGAAGAATAAACCATGATAAAAATATCCATTACAAGGGATGTGTTCTTAGAGTTTTTATCTGGAAAATATATGAATATTGTTGAAGAATTTCTAAATGTTAGTTGAAAATTTGAGAGTAATATTCTAATGGTTTTGAATCTGGTATTGTAAATGATAAATATATAGATATCTAGAAGTTGTAACATTATATTTTTAGTAAATTGAAGAATTTTTCTATGTCTCGTAATATAAGTGTCACCAAGACCCACTATTTGAATTAATAAGTGATAGCAGTTTGGAGCTCGCATAAAACTGGTAAAGTGTTAGAGGAATCCTTATATGTGTTAAAGTAATTAAATAGTGAATATATTGGAATATGATTAACTCCTAGAGGAATCATTGAATTTAATGGAGTCTTGTTTATGGGAATGTGATATATTTTAAAAATCGTTTGATGATTCCATGTATTCATAATATTCGTTTTATGATATAGAAATATTCATTTTTTCAGTTTGTAATGATCATATGCATACCAATTAAGATTCATTATTGTTTCATTTGGACATTAGAAGTTTCATATGATTTTTTATGGTCCAATTTGAAAGTTTCTAGGTGTAATTTGATTTTTTCTATGTCTTTTGTAAATTTTATATGGGTCATAAAATTTCATAAGAATCATCAAATAAATTTATAAGGATAGTCTCTATGGGACATGGAAAAAACATAATGTTTATTTTATTTTTTATTTTTGGAAAATACAGAAATCAAACTAATATTTAAAGAGTCATTCTAGAGGTGAATTAAACCAGTTAAAAATCAGTGTTTTATTGTATATAGGATAATAGAAGAGGTCATTCAGAGATTTAAGAGGAATTTGTGATAATAATTTTGGTATTTTAAATTTAAATATTTATACAGATATCATTCATAATATTTACTACACTAAAAAATAGATTTTGTTTCCGCATACCTATTTGAATGGGTTTATGGATTCAGTAGTGCCCCCCATATTCATGTTCATATTTTATTAGAAGTAACATTATTTTTTTAAGTGAGTGAAATTTACATAGATTTAATGAAAAATTTATTGAACTATTTATAGAGTCTTAATATAAAAAATTTCATGTATTTCATATGAAAATTCATTTATTTGGGTTGGGTCATAGATCAACCATGTGATTTGGGACCCCGTAGATGTGTGGGAGTTGTTATCAAAGTATAAGAAATAATCATTCATGGTGGTTTATATTTTATTAACAAAATTAAAATGTTCTATAATAAATGTTTTTATCCAAGGGGTTTTAGATGTCTGGATGAACTATGATTGAATTTTTTTTATTTCAGGTAGTTTTTGGGAATTTTAGTATATTTCTATAAAAATGAATATGTTTGGAATGAATCACTAAAAAGGAATAATAATTTATTTTATAAATCTGATGTGATTATGAGTTACTCAACTACATACTCTAATGTAATAATATGTCATTTGATTAAATACTATGAAGTGATAAAGTGTCAATCCGGTTTTTTATAAATTTTGTCTATGGTGACTTTTATCATATTTTTCCAAAATATGATAAAAATATATATTAGGATAAAAAATGTTTTAAAATGGGGAGAGAGGTAATTCAATATATATAATTTCTTTTTAATACTTATATTGATGTTTTATTCAATAAAACTATTTGTCATTGATTCTTATCAGAATATTACGATATCCAAATCTATAGGTATATATTGGTATGAATAACCATATTTATTCATATGTATATGGATTTCATTATATTTATTCACCCCACACATAGAACACATAATATTGTGGATCTAAAATACTTGGGTAAATATTTTATTATAGGATATATATCTTTCTATTTTTAACTAATTGAGTCGTTCTATCTATAGATATGTGTTTCATAGATTATTCCTAAGATATATAAGTTATATGATGTTGAGAAAATGAGCATGAGTATGATACACTATGTAAGATTGAGGTTGAAACATTTTGGAATTTGTTTTGTTATTAGTGGTCGGAATAGATATACTCGTTTCTGAAATAAAGTGTATTATCATATTACGATGAAAAATTTAAAATATGTTAGTTTTTGTAGGTTATTCAAGATGATGTAGTTCGTGGTAATTGTTCATATGATTTAAGGATTAATTGTTTCCAGTTGTGTTTAATGGGTGCATCATGAAACATGATTAACAAGTAGAGCACTATATGTGGGGTGATATAGTTTTTTATGACGTGTCTAATGTAATTAGTTATTTATTTCATAGTGGTTGGTGATTGGGGTAATGTGAACAAAGAGAATGTCCCATGAGGGGGTATATCTAAATGTTTGTGTAATACCCTAAGCCTAGAATCCCAGTTTTGGTGAATTAATTTATTACATTTGATTTATTACAAGGAAAAAAATTCCAAAGGGCTAATTAGATTGTATTATGATGCAAAACAAAATACATACATTGAACCCATTTTACATTTGGAGGATAAAAGGACATATAATTCATAACAAAAGATAATAGACTACATCCTTGAAAACTCAATAATTGATCACTTCTTCATAACATGGGGAAAGAGAATAAATGAAAATGGGTGATCTCAAATGATCATTAAGGGATACATATATTGGTAGCATGTAAAAATAATAATTGAATCATAATCAATTAGATATAATCAGTATGACATGGTGAATATTTGAAAAACACAAATCAACAATAAAATAAGAAGGAACGTGCATCAATAGATTTTGTAAATTTAAAAACTTCATGGATAATAATAACATAATACTGAATAAATAGAATGCTTATTATTTGGGTTTCATTTACCTAGAACCTGATCCATTATACCATTGAGACGATTTAAGTCTCTAGGTAAAAACCCATATGATTATGTTTTGAAAGCAAACATGAAGGGTTTGTCACCGACTGATTTTCCTAATGATACATATTTATGCATTGAGGGACTATAATGGGCGCTTCCCCTCACAACCAATCCAAATAAATCTTTATAAAAAAGGGGTGAACATGATCAACATATAAATTCATATTAAAACTCACATATGAAATTTAAATAACATTGACCAATATTTATACATAAACACTAAACATTTAATGTATTGTGGTGAATATTCTTAAGAAAACAGATCCACAGTAAAACTAATCAAGAACCATTTAGAAAAATATTTAATATGATATCATAAGAGAAAAATATCAATGTAGTAAAAGGTCAAAAAAATATTTTGACATATAAGAAGATAGTTTTCAAATAATACCATTGAAAAATGATTGAGGAAATAAACCTTAAACATTCCAAGGTGTCATGTACAACCTTGAACCATTAATATAATAATCTCTTAGAATATCATGATAAATATGATACTCTTAATATAAAATACCAGAGGGCAGTACATACACCTCAAGAAAAGTTGAATTGGTGAATAAGGAATATAAATCATAAAATGCTATTTGTGATAAGAAAACTATTTTTTACATTGGAAAGTAGAGTTCATTTGGAAAATCATTTGAAGTTGTCATGAAATCGGGTTGAAAATATGTATATACCAAAAAAATAAAGGTAAGGAGATTGAAATAATATTGGAGGAATAAATAATGACCTATTTATTTGAAATCATGTAAAAATAGTTTTTAATGTTGTTTTAGAAGTAAAATATTTTAGTGTAGTTTGAGGAAAAAGTTAAAGGGTTTTTTTAAGAGGAATGGCTTGTTTTCATTCATAAAACCACAGATAAGAATGATAGTTTTTCAGGATAGATATTTAATGTAAAAAAATATTAATGGATTAAAATAGATTATATTGTTCACTTAAAAATAGGTAACGTTTTGAGATGTTCCATTAAATTTGGCTTATTTTCCTAGAAGAATTTTGTAGCAATCTTTTTAAAACATATAAATACAGTAAAATAAAGATGGATTTTATTCAGTACATATTTATAACATTAAATTAGAATTGAAGAATAGTGAATATGAATATTTATTAATTATAATAAGGTATGTAGAGTATAAGAGTATCGTGGCAGAAAATGGATGTTCCGGTAGAAAACCCTTACCACTTTCTAACCAATTGAATCATTATCCCCAAAATAATAACCATAAAATGATCCATTGAATAACGTGAAAATAAATAGACTCATGGTATGAAAAAATAATGGGTAGTATTGACACATCTTATATAATATATAGTGGTAAAATAATAAAAATCTTACAAAAATAAAAGTGAGATGGGAAACCCCCTAACTTATGCCCGAATGTGTTCTTCCTTGATGCTAACACGCTAGATAGTCAAATTCAATCCATTAATTAATTAATTATTTATTTATTTTATTAATTATTGTTTTATTAAGTTAATTTATTGTATTATTGATAAATTATATGATTTAATTCCATCATTTCAGAGTGTTCGTTTATGTAATTTGCATGATTAGTTTGCTTGAATATGATTAATTGAGTTCATGTAAAATGGTTATAGTTCTCCTGAATTTGAATTACAAGTAATTAGTGAGAATAAATAATTTTAAATGGATATAACTTAAATTTTGTTATATAGTATGATGATGAATAATTTGATAACATGTTTCTGATAGTCGATTAGTTTGATTTTAGCGGTTTTTTGATTATAATGAACTAGTTTTATTCTATTATTTAATAAAATGTATCAATGACGGTTCTAGAATAATTACATAAGATATAATAAATATTTTAGAATATTTTTAAACCATAATAATGGTTTCTTCATTATAATTGAGGACTGTAATAGAAATTAAAATCTCTTCGTCCTTCAATGTAATAAATTAACACATATCTGATGATGTTTTCATTTTTAGGGTATTAGTATGTGGAATGAGTAGTGATGGTGAAATATTCCTTTAGGAAAATAAAATTTAAACACATATAATTTAAAGAAATTATGAAATATTTTTTATTAAGGTAGTTAAGGAGAGTAAAATAATAAAATATAACTTTTATATTAAATTGAATGAAAAAGGAAGAGATGGTTACCTCTTGAGTACTATTTCTTGAAAAACTTCTTAAGGAATTTCGTTTTTCCATTTTGGTGAGACCCAAAGGTCTCGGACATGGGTGGAGGGTTTGGGATGATTATTTGGATGAAATAGGCATGTTTCATTGCTTGATATGTGTTATATGAAGAATGGCTGAGGGGTGGTTTATATAGTGGAGGAGGGGAGGGTTTTCCATTATTTTAATCATTAGACTATTATTTTCCCTCAAGACTATGAATAGTGTTTATTATTATGATTAAAAATATTAATTATAGCATGGTATTTCCAAATAATTATTGATTACATCGTCCATGATGCAAGGAATAATATATTTATCTTTTAATATATTTATACTGTAAATACCATATTTTACTATTCATAAAATTCAAGTATTTAAAAAAATAACAATAATTCAGAATATAATTTTTTAGAAGTGTTGAATAAAAAAAATATCCATTTTATGAAAATAATTTTCTATATTTGTTTAATTTAATTTTTAATTAAAATTACCATTTATTAAAAAAGTTAACATTAAAATTGATTTTACGACAAATTGAACATTTAACTAAGGTCTCATTAATTATCTTATATTCATTAGACATAAAAATATTAACATAGGATTATATTTTATGAAAATATATTTTTTTGAATAATTATGTTATTTATTTAATGAAAATTGTTTTAAAAAATTATTTATTTATACTATCATATAATTATATCATAGTTTTAATTATAAGATGTCAAATTTTATTTATACATTCATGGGTGAGGTTATTATTATTTTGGTCAATTTACTATTCACAAGGGTATATTACTATTCACTAGGGTACATTACCATTCATAAGGGTATGTTACTATTAACCAAAAATAAGTTGATCCTATCAAAGTAAAAATAACATACTGAACGCAATCGTGTATGTCTATTTTTCGAAATTCAAAACACAAAAGTGGAAAGTATAAGTTTAATGCCTAGATTATAACTATTTCCTATAAAAATGTTCTATTTTCTAAAGACACAGTGTGACATGCATAACAAGTTATATATTGAATTTTTTTTATGAACAATTATATAATAAAATCTTGGGCTTCCATATTAATAGTGCATATATTAGAATCATAATTATGTGTTTATGAAAACAATTATAATTTTCAATATATAGTATTCATTATAGATTTCAGTTAAATAATCTATGAAATAAATATATTCATATAAAATATTATTTGACACAAAATAATACTATAAAATTTCATTTGTTTAGAAAATTAATTAATTAGTTTGAAAGCTATAAATTATAATTATCTGTTATTATTATTATCAATTAATGTAATTATTATTTAATTATTATTTTTTGAATTTAATGTGTTTATAATTATAAATCAAATTTATATGGAGTTAAATTATCCCCCCTCAAAATAATTGCATCCTTGAAATTCAAAATTTCACTTCCTAAGTTCGGGGTTGATACTTGAAATGTTTCTTATCGGAGACCCAAATCAGTAATAAGGTTAATAAAATATTGTTTTAAAAGTAGTTAATGGAATGTATCTGGTCACCACAAAATTAATCATTCAAAATGGGTGACATTAGTTGGAATTAAAAACATGTACATATAAGGAAAAATAAACTATGAAGTTTGGATAGAAATTGATATGGAACATGTTTAGATGAAAGATTATTACAACAAAATTATTAAATAATGTAAAGAATAAAAATTCCTTAATAATATATAATATTATTATTATAGGAAAAAAATTTATTTAAGAATATTTTCCTTATTTTAAAAAATTAATCCCCTCTATAAAAATATATGTTTTTATTTCATAAATTCATTCTTATCCATTGATTGTTCCTTGAACTATTTATACTTCATCTCTTTTCACAGGTTGCATCATGTGGTGATGTTGTAAATTTACCTCTAAAACCTCTTTAATTGATAAACTTAAACCATTCAATGTGGTTTAAATTATCATTATTATAATGACCCAACACTTTTGAAAGAGGGTCATGGTATTTCCAAGAAGAACATATCATTATCCCTTAATCAACATGAAGTATCTCTAAATTGACACATTAAAAACATGTGAATAACTTCATTATGTAACCAATTTAAATATGGTAATAACAAAAATTACTATAAAACCTTATAGAAATCATGAATTCATCAGTATTATTTATGTGAGATACATGTTAATGGATATATTCATTAAATTAGAAAGTGTTGTAAACACCATTGATGATAGCATACACCACATCTAGACAAGTTAATAATAAATTTCTAAAGTAGTTAGCACATTCCCAAATCAATCATTTCATCATCAATATGTCAACATTAGGAATATATTTAGGGTTGTATTTTCTCTAATAATTAATATCTCCAAATTATTAACATTCCAATGAATATATTTTCTTTTTATATATGAACTTATGGTCTCTATTACTAAATGAAAATGTACTATAGTATAATCCTCATATATTCAATAATTCTTATACCAAATACACTGCTACGAAAATATTCAAATTAAATTATTCTAGAATAGCCATATTAGTTATTACAATTCATATATGGTAGTTCAAACCGTGATCATTATCTAGTAAAATTATTTGGGGTATATTCCTTTGACTCTTGGGACATTGATTCTAATAGTGTCCCATCTCCTTACAGTTGAAACATTGGATATCATTGATTTATTTCTTCCCCTAGAATTCAATAGATCAGTGACCTTTTTTCCAATCTTATTGAACACTCCCATGCCATTGAACCATTTTCCAGGATGATTCATTCCACAGTTATCTTATGTGGGAAACCTTTCATTCTTGTCTTCCATTTATCCAATTTTTTACCGGCCTTCCTTTTCTTCTATTTATTCTCTTCAAAGCCATATGAGATTCGAAAATTCATTACATGTATTGTTAAAACATAATAATATTTCTTCAAATGATCATTACACATGAAGGAAATATTCCTTTGAAATAAAGGATTAATACCATTAGAGATATGATCCTTCTTAATCTTTGAAACATGCACATTGGTGAAGTTCTTATTACTTATGATAGGTGCCATTTATAAAGAATTATATATAATACATTATCTCATATAATTATTAATACTCTGTATCTCTAAAAATGGAAAAAATATATCATAAATTTAAGCATCATAAACCATAGAACCAATTAATTTTCTTACTTTGGAAGCATATATCCATTAGAATGGTATGTAATAAAAATATGAATAATCATAATAATATCCCTCATGAGTGTCAAACTAGGTGCACAGAAAGGCTCGTTTTCATATACCATGTGCCTTGAGTCAAGCTTAGAACACCTTTGTGATGTTGTTATACCATTGTACATATATGCTAGAACCACATCCACATGTAGTATCCAAACAGAGACGTATTTTCTTAAAATAACAATATAATATATACTGTACAAAAATTATAGGATGTTTTTCTATACACATCCTTAATGACTATCATAGAGTTGTGTTACCTAATCTGTGTTTTCTGAATCCAATTCGCATGGTTTCTTCTAAACATTCTCTGATACCAACTATAACGCCCCTACCCTAGAAGCCTGGTGCAAGTGCATTAATTTATTATATTTTTATGATTACAAGGAATCAAATCCCAAAGGATTTACAAGTATAGTGGTCTTAAAGAACCCAAAGATATTCATGGAAACCATATTACATTAGGATAAGAAAACAAAATATAATATATATATAAAATACGATAAATGACATCTTTGAAAACTCAATAAATAATCTCTTCTTCGTAACCTTGGGAAGGAAAACAAATCAATGGGGTAAGCTTAAATTCCCAGGGAGGTTTACATATAGAGGTAAAATGAAATCATAATAAATATAATGATAATCAATAAGACATAAAAAATATGTCCCAGTGAATAATTGAAACACACACACAATTAATAAACTGAGAATGAATGTGAATCGATATATTTTTTTAGAGTGAAAACCATATGGTTCGTAATAACTAAATAATGAAGAAAGATAATTATTATTATTTTTTACTTCATGAATCTGGAACATGTACCATCATACCATCATGATAGATTACGATTGTAGATAACAACACATATGATTATGTTTTGGAAGCAAACACGAAGGGTTTTTTATCTTTTGATTTTTCTCTTGAGATATATCAATTCATCGAGGGGCTATAACGGGCCCCAACCATCACTTCAAGTCCAAAGCATATTTTATACGAAAGGGGTGAAAAAAATACACATATAATCTCTTATTAAAACAAACATATTAAATGTAAATAAAATTATTCATTTATTAAACAGAAACACTAAACGTTCGGTGTAATATGGAGGATGGTATCAAGATAGAACACCTAAAATTAGACTAATCATAAATCCTTCCATTTCAAATTGTATATGATGTCGTATGAGATAATAGTCATTGTAGTAAATGTTCTAAAAATGTATGTTGAAATATATGAAGATACTTTTAAATGATACCACTGACAAATTAATGAGGAAATAATCCATAAGCATTCCATGGTGTCCCACACCACCTTGAAATATTCCAATCTTAATCCCTAATAATATCATGAGAATAAGGAGACTCATGATAAGAAATACCTTAGAGAATTATAAACACCAAATTCACGGAAAAAGTATTGAACAAGGACAATATCTCACAAAAGGTAATGTGTGGTGATAAATTCTTGTTTACTTTTAAAACAATAGTTATTTAGGAAATTTATTTTTATTTTTCATGAAATAATGTTGTAAATACATATATCCAGAAAAATAAATTTATGAAATGTACATAAGAGATAGTGGTTAAATAATGGATTTGTTTTGGTATATATATATATTGAACATTCACACAGAATTTATGAAGAGTACATTATAATATTTATTAATTTCATTAAGGTCTGTAGAGTATAAGAGTAACTCGAAAGAAAATGGAGGCTCAAGTAGAAAAGCCTTACCACATTGTAACCAATTGAATCATGTGTCCCAAAATAATAACCATAGAATGATACATTGAATACAAATAAAATATTGATATTAATGATATAAAACAACAACATGTTTATTATATACAACATACATAAGTGATAGTGGTTAATTAATAGAAATTTTATGGAAATAAAAATTAGATGGGAAACCCCTTACCTTATGCCCGAATGTGTTCTTCCTTTAATCATAACATCCTGGATAGTCAAATTAAACCCATTAATTAATTAAATAATAAAATTATATATGATAATTTGATTAATTATACTACTATTAACGTAATTTGTCATCTTCTTGAGGAATTTGAAGATTGAATTCTGTCATTTTAGAGTGTTCATTTACTTCATTTTCATGATCGGCTAGCCTGACTATGAGTTATTGAGTTCATGTAAAATGGGAATAATACTCCATAATTTGAATTAAATGTTATAAATTAGAATATAGAATTTTAAAATGTTATAGATGCCATTATTTTTATGTTATGAGGATGAATTACTATATAACATGATAATGATAATCATTTAACTAGAATTTAGTGGTTTTTTGAATAAAATTAACTAGTTTTTCTCTATTATTTGATATAATGTATCAATAATTTTTCCATAAAAATAACCCAAATTATAATACATATTTTAGAATATGGTATAACCATAAAAATTGTTTCATGATAAGAATTGAAGACTGTAATAGAAATTTAAATCTCGTCATCCTTGAATATGATAAATTAACACATTTCGAATTGTGTTTTCATTTATAGTAAATGAGGGGAGAAGAGAGACGATGAAGAAATATTAAATAAGAATATCAAATTTCTATAACAAGTAATGTACTAGATTTATCATATCATTTGGATGAGGTAAGGTGAGGAGAGTGAAACAATTGAATGGAACATGTAGATTAAATTGAGAAAAAAAGGTAGAGATGTTTTCATATTGATTACTCTTTGAGAATCTCATTTAGTCCACTGTTTTTGGGATTTTGGTGAGAAAAAAACTTATTATACATTGGTGTAGTGCTTGGTAAGTGTAATTTTTAGTACTTAGGAAAGCATAAAATCTTGTTATGTGTGAGAGGAATAGGGGTGAGGGGATATATATATAGTGGAGGAGAATGTGGTTTTTTCATTATTTTAATCACTAGTTTATTATTTTTCCTAAAAAATATTTGATAATAATTATTCTTAGGACTAATAATTTTAATTAGTGCATGTTATTTGAATTAATTGTTTCTTATATAAGCCATGATGTAAGGAATAGTGAATTTTTCTTATAATGAATTTATACTGTAAATACTGTATTTTATTATACATAAAAAATTTATGTATATCAGAAAAATCCCAAAATTTCACCACCATAATTTATTGATGTGTATAATACAAATATCATCTTCATTTTATGAAAATAATTTGTTGAATATTTTTAATTTAATTTTTACATAAAATTACCATTTAAAAAAATGTTTTTCAAATTTAATTATATTTTATGACAATTTTAAAAATTAACTAAGTTCTAATAAAATTATGATATAATTATAAGACATTGAAATATTAAAATTGAATTATATTATATGAAAATAAATTTTATTTTGAATAAATATATTAATTATTTAATTATAAATTTCTGAAACATTTATTTATTTATACAATGAAAAAATTATAACATAATTTTATATATAAGAAGTCTAAATTTTATTTATAAATTCATGGCTGAGGTTACTAATCATTATTAAATTTACAATTTATATGAATATATTACTATTCATTGTGGTAAATTATTATTCGTAATGGTATATTACTATTCACTAAAAAATATGTTCTTGTTATCGAACTCTAAATAACTTATTGAGTGCAACAGTGTTTATCCATTTTTCAAAATTCAAAACACAGAAGTGGAAAAAATATGTTTAATGACTAGATTATAATTGTCTCCTACAACAATGTTTTTGTCCACAGATTCAATGTAGAATGCATGATATGTTATGTGATGAATTGAAATTATTTAAGATGAAACATTCCAAAAAATATTTGTGGTTCCATATTAATACTAAATATATTTGAAACATAATATAATATGTATCAAAATAATTTTAATAGTTAATATATATTAATCCTTAAAATAAATAATCAAATAATCTTTGAAATACGTATATTAATATTAAAATATTCATTTACAAAAAATAACTCTTTAAAGTAGTATTTGTTTTTTAAAACATTAATTAATTTGAATGCTATAAATTATAATTATCTATAAGTATTATTATAAATTAAAACACATAATTATTATTTTTTATAACATGAAGTGTTTAAAATTATAAACCAAATTACTAAGTTGTTACTGTTTTTGGGTGGATGCCTTTGTAGTTTAAGAGGCCTAAGAGGTAGAGTTGATAATCAGTTTGGATGAGGTTATCACCATAAAATTTCATATTTATGGGTTGTTGATACAAAAATATTTGTTATTTAGGATCATCATTAATATTTAGACTGATTGGCTAGTATTATGGAAGGATAAGTATTTCCATTCCTTGGGATCATCAGGCTATTGAATTGATGGTTAGAAAATAATTGTAGAATATTATTCCACTGAATATATTATTTTGGGAATCTTTTTTTGGGAATCATTATTGTAACCCCCCCATATAATTTTTGAAATATATTTTTTTCAAATTAACTTAATATTTTTTATTTCACGCAACAGTAAATATAGATTATGTTATATGAAAGGCCTATATTCAGATTTATTTTCATAAAACAAAATATTAATGTTTAAATACAAAAAAATATATTAGTTTGTGGTATACACAACTCCATGTTTGGATTTGAGTTACACAAAATACCAATCCCTTTTGATAACTTTTGTTACATGCAAGACCGAGCTTTACTGAACTATAATATGCAGATAATATTATTAATAATATATTATTATAGGTACTACATATACATTGGATTGGAAGTTAAAAATGATTTATTGTAAACTGTGAAAATATTATTAACAAATTTATATAAATTTAATCATTTGGTTATCAATTAATAAATGTGAATGTAAGAACTATTTGAAAATAAAGAAATTTTATTTCCAAGAAAACTATTTATCTATGTACAAAAAAAATTTCATCTCTATAAAAAAAACCAATTATGAACAATTGTCACTATCAAATTTATATAATATATTTTAAATAAATATTTATTATTCTCATATAATATATTCTATAGTAATGTGATACAAATAAATTCCATTTATTGGAAATTGTTTGTTTTTTAGAAGGGTAATTTTATGAAATTTCAATGGAGAAAATATTTTATATTTTTTTGAACCATTTATAATTATTAATTTGAAAAAAAATATCATTTATAATGGAATATCATAATTTAATTTGGGTAATTTTTTGGTATTTTTTAGAGTTTTTTTGATGAATTTAGAATAGAAATATATTTTAATTAAAATTTATTTTCAAAGAATATTTTTATATAATTAAATTTTTATATATGTTATTTATGGTATAATTAGATAAACAATACATCAATTAATCAATAATTGTTTATTTTAATCAATTTCATTGTAGAAATTTATATAAAAACATTTCAATCTTATGAATATTTTTTTAAAAAAATCATCTTTATCATCCCATCTGTAGAAATAAATATAAATTAATTTATTCCACTGTTATGTTTGAAATTTTAAAAAATTGATTATATATTTGGAATAATAATAAATTATATTTTCTTAAATATTTAAAAAAAAGTATTAAAAATATTCTTGACTGTGATAATGACTATGGGAATTAAAAGAAAAATTATCTCAACAAAAGAATAAACCATAAAAAGAATGATCAAATGACCTAAAACTTTTAGAAATTCATTTTTTGTTCATGTTTCCTCCTTATCATCCCTGTTTTATAATTAGGACCATTATTGGTGCCATATGACATGTGAAAAATGTTGATGGAATTCCTTTTTCAATGAAAAACATGAATGCCACTCCACCTCTACTATAAAAAGGCACCCACCCATCCCACTTATTCAAAACCCTCTAGAACATTTTACCTGAAATAATATACCAAAATATACTCATCAAATATATTATTTAATCCCAGCATCCTTAATTTGTGCATAAATACAATCATGGGTGCCCCTTCGTGAAAACAAAGTGAAGTTACCCGAAGAAGAGGTTACATCCTTTCACAAACATTTTTATATTATTTTAATTTCCCAACAACCTCAAATATTCTTACTACATGTTTATTTAATAAAATTAGAATCCAAACTATCCACATATTATTAATTATAATTTTCTAAACTAAAATTATACATAGTTCAATCTAATTGGTAATGAACATACAGTTCCTATTTATAGTGGACTACCACCTCAAGAAATGATGTTGTTTTTTTACATTACATAGTCTAATGGGTGGGAATAATGAGGTAGGATATATTTTTAAATAATTTATATTTTATTTATGATGTATTTATTATTTTATAATTATTACATAAAACATATCATCATGATTTCTATTTTTTAATTTACGATAACTTCATTTCTGGACATGTGGACCATCGACTATTCAAAGCGATGTGATTCATTCACACATTAAATAGAATGTTTTAAAAATGGGTTTATTAAATGTATTATATATATATATATATGTAAAAATAATTATACTATAATAACATATATATATACATATATTTCAATTAATTTCGTTTTACAAAAGGAAAAGATAATACAAACAACATCCATGCATACATAAAACCTACTATCTCCATGGATGGTGTATTCAATTTCATATATCTAACATATATTTATTATTATATATTTTTATATAATAAATATATGTGATATATAAATCATATTTCAAATTATTGAAACAATTAAATCATGATAAAATAAAGAGGATCAAAAATAATAATTCAAAACGTGTCTCATAAAATAAGCAGTTAGTAGCCGAAACATTGCTTTAACCTGGATTTGTTAATATATGCGTAATAAAAAGTTATAAGTGAAGCATATATGGTATTTTATATAAGAATATGGTTTTTTTATATTAATAATAACAATATATTTATTTTATAGGAGGTTTGAATGAGTAAAAATATAATCAAGACTTAAGGTTATGGTTTTCCCATCTCACATTCTATATCTCTGAGATTTATTCCATGTCCTCCTATAGTTTATTTTTTATATAATGACCCTGGATCTATTAAATGAAAATTATATTTAATTTTATGGGTAATTACACATCATGTGATGATCTCTGTATCATTGTGAAAGTGGTTTATAAGATACAAAATCTGTAAAGTAATTTTGTCTAAATTTCCATTTTTCGAGACTCTTGTCAAGTAATGAAACTATAGTGTCCTATGAGGTGTATATAATTCCATTTTAAAATTAATATAATGAATCAACTTATTTAAATGATATTATAAGATTCATGTGATGTTATTATATAATGGGTATTATGACTTAATGTTACCAAAGTTGTAAGAGTTTATTACAACGAGCTCATCCTTTATTATGATAATCTATGATTATGATTCCATTGATGAAATATTATAATCTATATCTTATTAAATCTTATGAATATTATTATTTTATAGTTATTAATGTTTTATCCATGTAATGGAACCATATTTTCTCTCATTATTAGTTAACATTATTAAGAAATTGTTTTTTAATCAGAATTCTTATCTCCATTCGGTCGGAAATCGTCGTTATTTTAAAAACATATTTACTAAAAATTATTTAAAAAATGTATTAATATTGTAATATGATGTTTAAAATACATTTTTCCCATTTTTTAACAATATTTTTTCAAATTAATTCTATTTTTTTTTCCAATAAATACACTTTTCCTAACATGTTATGGGGAAAATGGAATGTTTAGAATATACAGACATACACGAAATGATGACCCCCGTTTTTTAAAGATTTCTTTATATTATTAAATGTTTATTTTTAAATGACATTTTTCCTATTATTAATGAATTATTTATTTTATTGTTTGTTTCATAGAAAAATATTTTCAATTGGTTTTGATTATTTCTTTATGAGTTTTCAAGGTGTTTTAAATAAAATGTTCTAAATATACTCTCAGGCTTCTTATATAAATTTTCAAATAAATTTTCAAAGAAAAGCGTTTCCAAAATATTTTCAAGCCTAAATTATAATTTTCAATTTATTATCATTGAAAAACAATGTCAAAAACAATTTGAATCTTTCTTTCTATTTTTTCAATGAAAAAGCTTTTAAAAATAACATCAAGGGAATTTTGAAGGAAAATGGTATTAAAAATAATTACTGTTAAAAAAAGAACATTTTTCCATTATTAAAATATATTTTCCTCATGAAATGTTTAAAATGATTTATAAAATTAAATTATAAATGTTGTATGTGTTATTTAAGAAAATGAATTTTAATAGCATCTATGTTTTAAAAATATAAAATTCCATGATAGTTTAATTTACAAAAGAAATTCCCTATGTGATATTTAAAAATACTTCTCCAAATATGATAGAATCATTTGAGATTGTTTCAGATTTATTGGGTAAACAACCCAAATAATAAAATTAATATTATTTCAGGAATGGTTTATGTTTTTATATCATGTTTTTTATAACAGACATATCTCTTTCATGAGTTACATGATAAATAACCCACATCATTTCATGAGGTCGGAAATGATAAAATTATTTTTATACCTATTTAGTTTCCATAGGATATGATGTGATGTGGTTTTAATGATACCCATTTCATTTCATGTGTTATAATATAATGTTTATGAAACCCATCTCAATTTTTGCTTTATGATATGAGGAAGGTTTTTTATTTTATGACATATGAATGATTTATTTCATTATTTGATGGGTGGTAGATATATGTCTCTCCAATTCACTAGGTAACAATAAATGTTATATGAACTCAATGGGTACATGGGAGTGGATATGACGCTCAAAAAAGTGGTTATATTGGAGGGAATCTCTTGCCTCAAACTAGAGAGTAAGTGGAAGGGAATCCAAGTCCCAAAACAACATGATAGATTGGACGACATCCCACGATCAAAACAAGAGGGAACACAATAGGGTAACCCATGTCAGAAACTACAGGGTACACAAGGGAATCCCATTCATGATGAAAATGGGTACGCAGAAGGGTATCCCATTAACAAAATAGGAGAGTACATGGGAGGGAATTCCATGTAATGTCTTAGTTCTGGGTGTTGGCCAAAGGTTCCCTATACCAAGTTGGTCAAATGTCCTCAAAGGAATTTCCTCAAATTCAAGAGGCTACCAACTTGAATTGAGGACCTTGGGTGTGATAATGGGGAAAAATTCCATCATTTGTAGAGTATGTATAGTGGAAGAACAAAATATAAAAATTAGCAGAAGTAACAATACCATACAAAATCAAAAAAATGGAATAATCAAAGTAAATAAACCACTAGAGTTCATATACAAATGATACATGTCACATAGGTCTATGAAAGCATTCAAAAAATACACATAGATGTAAATAAAATATTAAACCAAAGTAAATAAATAAAAAAACTAAACTCATACAGCATCGTAAGCCTTAGCTTGATCCCATTTTCTCCGTCTCCACAACAATCATGTACCTAATGACGAAGTGTGCTTTCCCTTATCTATACCTGAAACCATGTGATCTTATTGGTTCCAAAAGCCTGACCGATATAGGGTTTAAGATGAATCACAGTAGGTAACCACTATAAGAACTATGCCAAAATGTTAGTGAGCATATATAGAAGGTAATAATGGAAATGCATCAATCAAACTATAAGTGCATAGAAGTAACAAAATCCAACAGTTTCCATTTACATTCATTATCATTTAATGTTTATCATTTAATAAATTATCATAAACAGTTATCTCAGAATACTACCTAGAAGGATTAAATCCATGCTTCTACTTTGTATTGACAGACTCTTCACAAGCATTCAATATTTAAGTTAACACTCATGGTAGCACACAATTTCTAACACCTCAGGCCATGTAAAGTGCTGAAAAGGAAAAGACACTATGAGGAAAAACTGACCATCAATTCCCCCTAAGGTATTTAAATAATGACTATAGACTCTATGGGGAATCAATCAACATTAATTTCTCTTATGGTATCATAACGTAAACTATAGACACTCTGAGAGAGCAATCACTATCAATCCCCCAAGTGGTCTCCCAGCTTGAAATATTACATACACCCTGAGAAAGCACTCAATGTCAATTACCCTTATAGTCTAACTACCCAATCTTCTCAAAGTCCTATGTAATTAAATCTTGAATATATGATATCATGAATCTCAAAGTAATCTCAAATACTATAGGGATAAACAATTTAATTGCATATCAAAAAAATTTAACAAGTATCCAGAGAAAATCAGTTCCATCTTATCATAAATGTTATGGAATGAATGTTTTCTCCATGGACAACCTAGTCCAAACGTCCCTCAATATAAAAACAAGGAAACACACGAATGGGGTGTTCTTTAACATGAGATTCAACATAATATAACATTAAAAAACACTAGAAAAAAGGAAATCAATGTAAGCCAGATAAAAAATGGTTAAATTACCTTAACTGGAAATACCCAAAAGGGTGTAATTAGCACTTTGGAATGTAAAACTATATGAAAAACAACACAAGTCAACAAAACACCAACCTCTACGTTGTAATAAGAACACTCTTTAAGGTCATCACTTGAATCATCCTAGAACATCATAGAGCTACAAAAAGTTCAAAATTTTCAACATTGAATTACTCAAGAACGAAGAGGAATCGGGATGAGAGGATCAAGAAGAAAGAACAAATAACATGTGGGATTCTAATTCAACCAATAGAGTTTGAATCATACCTTGGTCATAGAAATAGTGGATCCGAAAATATTTGTTACTCACAGTTACTCTTGGACCAAACAAGGCCATAAGAATAAGAATATAGGGATTAGACGCGACACCGATATGATTAAAAATTTTAGATAAAATGTACATGGAATTTTCTATTAGTGAGAATGCCATGTATTTGACTCAGCAGACCTCCGACAATAGCGGTCTTCCCCATCTCCACACACGATCATGCCTTTTCCATACTAGGGCCAGAGCATGGCTACCCACGACAACCTGGTACATGACGTGTCCTCCTATGTACACATATTGTACTTTAATAATTAAAAGAAAACACCCCTTTCACTCAAAAACACCCAAAATCAATATCCATACATAAAATGAAGATTGAAGTTCTTGAAAACAACCAAAATTAAGTAAAATTTTCCCCGAATTTTCTTATTAAGGTGGAAAAAAATCATTGAACAACTCCAGCAACTACAATAGCACATCAGTCTTCTTCTCTAATGTATCATCATGCACTCAGCGGTGTTTCTACAACACTAAAACAAGAGGAACATAATGACCATGGAAAACCATCATGCTATTATCAGAAATCTGGATAGGATGCTCCTAAAAATATGTGTCAACCTCAATCTCAATCTCCTCAGGTTGAAAAACATGACACGGGTCTGAGAAGTAATGATGTAGCTACAAAACATAGAAGACATCATGCATATCCCAGAACCAGTAAGGTAACTGAAACCGATAGGCAACCGGCCTGACCTATCTCGGTGAAATCATTCCCTTTCTCAAAAAACTTATATGTCCCACAATTGGTGCGTCACATTGGAAAACCGGATCTCTGACCTCAAATGCTAGATGTAATCATCGTCGATTTGTATATGAATTCTATCAAGGCTATCTAGTGGCCATAGTCTTCTGAATCAACTCCATATTCTATGTGGTCCTCTAAACAAGTCAAGGTCCCATAAAATTTGTCTCTCCTACCTCCAACCAAAATTTGGTTGATCGGTATGACTTACCATACAATGTATCATAAAGGGCAATCTGAATAGTTTTCTAATAACTATTATTGAAGGAGAACTCGACTAGAGGTATGCGCTTCTCCAAAGAACCTCCAAAATCTATGATTCATGCTTGGAGCACATCCTCCAACACTTGAATCTAGTGATCTAACTAGCCATCTATCTGGGGATGGTACGTTGTACTCAGAAGTACCTGTGTACCCAAAGCCATATGTTGTACTCAGAAGTACCTATGTACCCCAACCTTTTGTATCCCTTTCCCAAAATGTGAAGTAAAATGGAAATGTCTATCTGAATTTATAGAGCATGGAACCCCATGAAACTGTACGATATCTCAGATGTAAAACCTTCCAAACACATCAAAACTGAATGTATCCATGATCGGTAATAACTTTTCCACCTTCGAGAACTAGTCGATAACAACCCAAACCGCATCATTCCCTTGCGACAATATCATTAACCCTATCATGAAATCCATTGTGACATCATTCCAGTTCCACTAGAGAATGGGTAACTACTATAAAAGCCTCATAGTTTGCTGATGCACCAACTTCACCTGATGAAAAGTGGAACATGTCATAACAAAACTAGCAACATCTCTCTTCATACATGACCACCAATACTAACAGTGTAAATATCAATACATCTTGGTGACAACAGGATGAACTTCGCAAAATGGGGAATTAAAATTCCACATCAACTCCACATGTATATCTACTAACACCCATACACATCCATGAAAATGAAATAAATCATCCTTACCAACAATCTACCCCGGGGTAGGGTCCTCTCCTAACACACTCTCCCATATGACTAGGACATCAGAATCTAATAGCTTCCTTATTTGAACACGGTATAGAAGAGTAAATTTAACAACTATAGAAGAAATAAATGTCTTCACCTGTCTGTCATGCACCTCAAAATGCATAATAGAGAACAGAACCATAAGATTAAACTCACTATTGGCCTTTTGAACTACCAGTATCTGAGTCCTCCTGCTCAACGCATCATCCATTACGTTTTCTTCCCCAGGCGTATAGGAAAGCTCAAAGTAAAATGACTGAAGATACTTAACCCACCGTTGTTATCTCAAATTCAGGTAACACTGGGTGAAGATGTACTGGATAATTTTTTGTTTTGTGTATACATAAAAAATAGCCTCTTTGAAGGTAATTTTTTCAACATCAATAGGCATAAACAACTACAGCCAACTAGAGATCGGGCACTAGGTAATTTCTCTCATGTGGAATCAACTGGTGAGACCCATACGCAATGACTCCTTCCCCTTGCATAAGTACTTGTCCCATCTAGATACCAGACACATATTAGTATATTGCATAACTCTTTCCTGGTTCTGAAAAAATCTATATCTATGATGATTTTAACTATCCCTTCAGTGGTTCTCTATGCGGGAAAAGACTTGTATAAAATTCATGTAGTAACCATCCAACCCCCAAAAAATATGTACCTCAAAGGAATTCATTCGATGATCCCATGAAACATCGACTCTCACATTCTCTGGGTATATTGGAAATCCTATCTCTGAAGTGACAGGACCAATGTAGTGAATCAAGTCTATCCAAATGTGGAGTCTGGAGAGCTTGGAATATAATTGATTATCTCTCTAAGTGTACTCAAAATGATCTCAAGATGTATATCATGGTCATGTATAGTTTGATAGTACACCAAGATATCAGCCACAATGTCTACCAAAATAGAATCCATGTATGGAAGGAACATTTGGTTCAACAATTCTATGAAAACATTCATCACGTTCATGAGACCGAACGTCATCACTACGTAATCATATAGACTATACCTTCTCCAAAAGGCTATAAGAAGTACATTAGATGGTATAATGTGAATATGATGATTATAGGATATCAATTTAATCTTTATGTTCACCCATCCTCCTCTATGTTGATAAAAGACATCATCAATTCCTATAATGGAATATCAGATCGTGACAGTCAACTACATCAGCTTTTGATAATCCATGCAAAGTCTATGGGTATCTTCCCTCATTTCAAAAATGATGGGAGAACCCAAAAATGTTGTACTGGGTGGGATGAAACTCTTTTCCATGCATCTACACTAACATCATCTTGAGCTTATGTAATTATAATGTATCAATGCTATAAATAGGAGTGGACAACATTTTTTACCCTAACACAAGTTCAATAGAAAACCATAAAAATCGCATTTAAGGAAAACCTAAAAAGTGGCCTAGAAAAAACATATGGAGAACGATTGAAAAATTGACGAAAGTCCTTCAATGAAGACCCCTGGTCATCCAGATACATTCTAGATATTTTGGATGTAACACCTTTTAACGTGTGATGCTCAGGTCCATCTCTGATATCTTAGTCATCCCATTCCCCCTTATGTGGGAACAATCCACCCTCTTGTGATGTGGAACTCACCCTACAATGATAGAAATTGAAAAAATCCTAGAAGGGAACTAACCAGAAAATTATATGAATGATTGCATAGCCCATCATATGTAATAAATAATTTTCTCATAAGATGTGACACCCACCAACAACAAAAAGGTTAGTTCTTTTAGTTACTTGAGCTAGTCTTTCTAATCCCCAAAAGTGTGTCTAGTGTTATGGAATTAGTAATAGTGAAGATACAGAGACCAAGGATCTCCAAAATAGGTACAAATATAAATATATTGGAAGCCCCTATATCGAAATGAGAAGAAGCTAAAAATGAGGCAACAAAAATCATACCTATAACCATTTAAGTTTTGGGATCTTGATCCTACTAGATCTTCTCCAAATCCAAATCTTGACTTGTGTTGTGGCCCTGTGAAGTTATCTGAGATCCCTGAGCTGATCCACACTGTGTTTATTGAAAACCCCGTGTCTGACCACTACGACCACGACCACCACCTCGCCCGGAACATCCTAAATAACTCCAGCCCTTAGTTTGATGTTGAAATGGTGGTCCAAATCCTGTGCGATGATTCGAAATATATCCTTATTCACTTTCTTCTCTAAAGAGTGCATTGTAAAAATGCTAAAGATGTCCTATCTTTTTGCTATATCAGAACTCATATTTTTATCTCAGTCAGTAAGGTTTTTTATTTCTTCCATTCTCACACTATTAGAACACCACCTGGCTACAAGAAGGAAAATCCTTCCTATTCAGATCCCCATGCATAATCTCTATATGTCGCTTACTACTATCAGTCGGAAGTGTACCAACTCTTAATGCTAATCCACCCGAGCCCACAGCTCTAGAATACCTCAGGTTACACTCAGTGATTATCACCTAGTTGACAATATGAGATCTTAAATTCAACCTGAATATGTTCACATGGGATTATACATCATGCAAGAGACCATCCTCAAATTTCCTAAGAAGAAATTACTCATCACCCCCTAGAATATGTTTGATGTGCTGCAGCTCTGTAAAGAGAGAAGAATAATCCATGACTGAGAGATTTTCCATCTCAAAAATCATTATATATGGGTCTTGGTCTACCCTCACGGTCTCCAGGTAAAAGTTTTCATAAGGGGTAAACTGGAACTCATCCCAAGGAATCACCTGTTTGTGTCCCTCCTATGATATCACATCCTACAATATCTTGGTGTAATACCATATAATGTACATAATGAGCTTCACTATTTTCTCTGAAGTCATCTCGATATGATAAAAAAGAGACAACATGGCTTCTATCCATGACTCAACATCCTGAGGTCCTCCATCCCCTAAGATAGTATGAGGATGATAATGTTGAAAAACCTGTATCAACTCTGCCATAGATGGGGAAGGATGTAGTGCTCTGTGGAATGTATCTATCACGCTCATAAATAATTCCCATAACAGTATATCGACACTTGTATCTAGAATGGTGGCCTTTTCCACGAAGTGTACGATATAAGGATCTATTGGTAGTCATTGGTATATCATTTCATGTGTTTGATCATCCCCCCAAACATGGAATACAACTAGAGGATGTCTCGGTGGCATGTCTATTCTAGGTCAATCACACACCTTAGTTCAATATTTGCAATGAATGAAACATATAATGGTATGAAAGGATCAAGAGAAAGAAATCATTAATGTTTTTCTAAACATGGATACACCCCGTGAATGGACCACACACGGTTTTTCCATTTATGCTTTTAACATGGCGTCTACTCCTACCAAAACATGTCATGTAACACCCATACACACAGAATGTCCCTCCTAAAATGTGATGTGTACATGAATTCTAATCCCTCTTTCCCAGGTTCCTCTACATGGCTAAACACACGGTTCTCTTAGAATAAAAATACTCAACGTGTTTATGCCATACACGACGTGTACTAGAATTATTTCATTGACCTATGTCATTGGTCATGTGGATGGAGACACAGTCTTCACAACATGACATGTATGTCTAGGAAACGACATTTTCCACTAACGATTTCCAAACCCCGTTTCTTTTCTCAGACAATTAGTCATACGGTCACAGACTACGCTGCGTGTATATACAATACACAATGTGTAAATAAGAAAATTTGGTTGTTCCAGAACAGAAGAACTCATGGTGTGTATTAGACATCACAAACCATGTATTCAATGTTTTTTGATACAATATACCTCAAAAACTACTTTAGAACACCATAAAACATAGAAACATGCATTAAAGTGGCATATTCTAATCCGTGGGGGGCCATACTCCTCAAAAATCAAATATTTTCATTAAATTCATGTGTATCATAATGTATAATAGTGAAATCATTCACATGATCCACCAAATTCTGATTCATTAGGGCACATAACACCCTAGTGACCAATGTTTGGAGCACAACCAAATTAACATTTAAATTTTACAATACCATATCAAAATGATATGTATTGTATCACAGAATCTATCCCAACATCATGCATATCTAAAAAACATCTATCACAAAATCATTAAATCATTAATGCATCCTAAATGGAACAAAAAAATACATGACATCTGATCTCTAGCCAATGCAAATTTGATGTATGATATTCCACAACCCCCTCTCATTGGGTTTCAACAGAAATAGAACCTCAATGATATAAATCATAATAGAAAAAATCATGTGAATCACCCAATGATGATATAAATTTTTTTTAACAATTTAGAAACCATAAATATTTTAATAATCAAGGTAAATTGGATTTTTCTTATACATAGGTTAGCAACTCCTGGGAACAACTTATTACCAACTAACTATTCCTTCATATCCATGTCTATATGCTTCAAATAGTAAGTCAATATAGAAAATGAACTCCTCTGATTACACTTTTTAATGTCTTGGTTCTGGGTTTCGTTCTATGGTGGCATGTACCTAGTTAGTCACATAAAATCTAGGGAATTTCCCAGAATTCTGGAGGTTATCAACTAGCATCAAGGGCATTGGGTGTGATAGTGGGGAAACTATGGCATCATTGGAAATGTATGCACAATGGAAGAACATATAATAAATAGTATAAGAAGTAATAATACCATATAATAAGTAAAAAATGAAATACTGAAAGTAAATAAATAACTCAAACACATATATAAATTATGCATGTCACATATGACAATGAAAACATCCAGAAAAGTCACAATGTTTTAAATATAATAATTAACCAAATATCAAAAGAAAACAAATAAAATTACACAACATCACAAGCCTCAACATGAGACCATGATTTTTAGATCCACAACAACAATGTACCAGATGATGAAGGGAATTATACGTTATCTATACATGCAACAATATAATCTATTTGGTTCCGAAACATGACCCAATATGTGTGTGAAAAGAATCCTAGTAGGAAACCACCACATGATCTATGTGTAACTGTCAATGTATATATATAGTAGGTAATAATGGAAATGCCTCAATGAATCTCGGGGTGCACATAAATAACCAAATCCTACAGTTTCTAGTTATATTCATTAGTATTTAATGTTACTCATTTAATCAGGTATCAAAAACATGTATTTCAGAAGACTATATAGTATGACCGAATCCATGATTTGGATTTTCCATGGGAGATGCGTCCAAACATACAATATTTAAGTTAACCCTCTGGGTATATCACACAGTCAAACCCCTCTTGTCGTGTAATTCACTAAAAATGAAAAGAAACTCTGAGGAAGAAATCACCATCAATTCCCCTATGATCTTTCCAGAATAACTATAGACTCTCTGAGGAAGAACTCAACATAAATTGTCATTTTGGTTTTGTAACATAAATTATTGGCACAATGAGGGATCACTCACTATTAATCCTCTTTACGGTTTTATATTGTGACATGTAATAGATACTCTGAGGAAGCACTCAACATTAATTCCCCCTAGGGTATAACTACCCCAGTTTATCACAGCCTTGTGAAATTCAATCATGCATGTATGATATAAATCTACACAAATTAATATAAATTGCTAAATGGTTAAGCAATTCCAAAGAATACCCCTATCATTTAACAAGTAGTATGAGAAAATCAGTTCCATCTTATCAAGAAAGGCAAGGAAACAAAGTCTGCCCCGTAAACAACCAGAACCAAATGGACCTAAACATAAAAACAAGGAAACACACACATGCGGTATTCCTAAACCATAAATTCCACAATATAACACCACAACAAACCCTATCAAAAATTTAATCAATCAACGGAATAAAAAACAGGGTTTAATTCCCTTTACCCGAAATACCTAACACATGGGTAATCGATAAATTGGCATATAAAACATAATGACAAACAACGAAAGGCAACAAACCACCTAACTCAACATTGTATGAAGAACACCCCTGAACATTGTCCCATGAGTAGTCCTAGAAGGTCATTGATCTACAAAAAGGAAAAAATGATCAACCTTGAATAACTCACAAAATAAGAGGAATATGGAGGAGATGAACAGGGGGAAGGAAGAAATCACTAGTGGGATTCCAACACACCCACTAGAGATCAAATCAGACCATGGATGGAAAAATCATGGCCCAGAGAAGATGCTTCACTCTCGGTCACACCTGGATGAAACAAGTCCTAAAGTTGATGAATCTGGGGATTAGACATGTCCTCGGCCCGATGAAACAATTAAAATGAAAAGTACATGACATGTAATATAAGTGAACATGATGTGTATTTTACTAAACTGACCATGAAATTTGCAGTCTGCCACGTAACCCCACATGTCCATGTCTTAGTTGTTACACGACCATCACATGACTAGTCAGGACAAATTCGTATACAACATGTACTTTTATATACATGACATTAATTCTAAAATGTCAAAAAAGTCCCATTTCCCTAAAAACACCCAAAATCAACATCCATACCTGAAATGAAGATCTATGTTATTACATCCCAATACCAAAGTATATATGTCGGTTATTATAAAAATACTAACATGTTATGAAGGTCTTGGTAGGAAGAATTAATGTAGGGATATCTATGCTTTTGATTATGCCATAATTCCATGGCTTATTGCATTGTTATGATCACATGGATTATAATATCAATTACTTTATGATTAATGTCTTATAAAATGAAAATATTTATGCCTTGACTAGTAATTGTGATATTTATATATAGGATATGATCTTTTAAGGTTAATATCATGATCTTATACCATTATAGTCATGATATGCGTAAATATTTCAATTGTTTACCCTTAATCAGAATCTGACCTCAACCCTTTCTTATGATTCATTTCCCCAAGTTATAAAGAATGTCTTTATGCATGATTACTAAATGGAATGATCTTTATCGGTTATTTTTATGATTTTTCACCAAGATAAGATATTGTAGTTCTAGGATTCCAAAGACCCTAAACTATTACGGACCACGTGCATGTATTTTTGTAATGTGCTGAATATTCGTCTAAAATGATTTAATATCCATGTATATAAGTTTGGAATATTATAGTTGTTATAAAAAAAATTCATTAGTAATACTTTGGAAACAAGGAGAAGAAAACTATAAGGTTACCCCTACAGATATTTCTATGGACATTTCTATCGTTGTGAATAAAGTTAAGTGTAAGGATGATTGTATGTTTAAGAGAATATCCTATAATTTTGATGAAGGTAAGAGTTAGTGGGTATATATAAATAAAAAAATTTATATATAAATTATGTGTATGGGGTACATGAATAAATATACATATGGGAAACAACCCCGAAAACACCATATTCAGCTAGAGTCGATTAGGAACTTGCACTTGACAATGACCCTTGTTTCACAATTGGTTTGACACTCCATGAGGATATACTTAGAGATTTCAGAAATAAATTATGAACCATAATGATGTATTTAAATAGATGATGAATATTAATAACCTATTATACATCAAAATTTTCAAATATTAATAATGTATGTTCATTATTAAGCATCCTATGAGTGTTTTTTCATGATTATGTGGTTTAAAATTTTGATAAGTGTTTCTCGCAGTATAATTAATTATTTTAGTAAATGGGTTGAACTATAAGGAAAATGATTAACAATTAATGTTTAATATATGGGGAGTATGAAAATTATGAAAATTTATTTTCTATTTGGAAATATCATGGAGAGAATTAGTAAGGTCCATGAGTATTGGTCATACTACTAATGATACGTTGACCACAAACAGCAAGTGAATTCCTTTGTATGTTTTAAAAAGATTTTTTATATTAAATTCAATATGCACTATTAGATTGAAGTTGATGAATGATAATACATTATTCATATTTCATAATATATTAATGAGGTATTATGTAATAAGATAGTGAATTTTTTGTAATGATTTAACAATATTGTTAGATGATTGAGGTGTATATGATTTCGAAATCAATGATAATGTTATATGAATCATGAAGTATATAATGATTTTGTGTAGATGTTATTATTTATGGATTTTAATGAATCTATTTAATGATACTGAGGATCTTGAAAACTGATTTAATGGATTTTTTACATTAAAGTATGGTAACCCTTAATATATTCACAAGGATGAGAAAATGATTTTTTATATGGATTAGGAGTTTATGATATGTATAACATAAATTATGTAGTAATTAGGACATCATAACTAATATGGTATTTGTAAAAATATTTATTCAAGTCATTATTGATTAATTTTAAAACTATAAATTGTTTTCATGAATATATCAATTAATATTTTGAATAAATAAGAATGTATTTTTCTAATACGTATTTATGGAAACTCATGTTTTTAGTACTTTTCAAGAGAATAAATGATAATATTTTTCACATGATTGGAATTAGTCCACTAGGTGATAATTTTTTTATATGTGGGATCACTATTAAGCTAATTTTGAGAAATTAATTGTCCTTCTTTATAATTTTTTGGACATTCATAATTTATATAGGTTACAAGGTTAACCGTTTATGGTATTATTTAATTTAAAAATTTTATAAGTTTGAGAGATTATGTCATTATATCTCTATATTAGGATTTATATATATTGGAAAACCTGTGATAACCATTTTTATATGATAATATCTGAAGGTAAATTTATGTAATTATTTATTTAATTATGGATCATATGATATTTTAGTGCTTTAGGCATAAGAAACTCACCATCAATTTTTATGGTAATAAATGATGTTGAAATTGGCCAACACACCACCAAACGGGTAGGATTTTTCCTTTGAAAAGGAATGATATCAAGTATATCTGAATCCATTTAAAAAATATTCTAATTTTGTAAAAGGGTATTTAAATAAGTTGTTTCTTGGTTATTACCATATATTATGATGTCAATGACCTTTTTCAATCCAATTTAGTTTATGGAATTCTAAACCATAACCTTCTCTTAACCATGTTCCTTACCACATTCCATAATAACTCGATAGATAAATATTTAGTCCACATCAATGTTTTCACATCCCACCTAAGTTCTCATGTGTGGAAAATATGTTATGAGTTACTATGGGTAGCCATTATTTTTCTAGATTCCTTTTTAAAGGAATTTTTATTCTGCATTTTTATAACCTGGGATTCTCAGAAACATTCTTTCAAGTATTAAACCAGCTATAACCCAAAATTATTTTCCATTGGAAAATATTTTTAAGGTGGGTGGAATGTAAAACCAGGAGATTTTGTGAAATAATTTTTCAAATTAATTAAATATTTTTTTATGTATTTGATTTCACACAACAATAAATATAACTTATGTTATATGAAATCACAATGTTTGACATGGGATTAATGAAACAAAAAATTAGTATTGAACTAGATGAAACACATATATTGGATTATGGAACATAAAAAACTATGTTTATTTCATATTACACATTATATTGAGTCCCTTTAATATATTTCAATACATGCATGGCTGAGTTTTGATGAACTAAAATATACTATGAATATTATTATAAAAATATCAATATATGAAAAACCTAGTTTTTGGAATTGTTTTTATGAGTAAGAATACCTAAATTATGAAAATTTTATTTACACATGTATATAAAACTAATACCTTGTTTATAAATTATAATAAATTAATGTTGAACTATTTTAAAATAAAGAAATTACTTTTATAAGAAAAAAATATTCTTACATACAAACAGAATTCTATATCAATAAATTAAACAAACCAATTTTGAATAATGTTTTTAATAAAATTTATGTGTAAAATATTATGTAAATATTTTTTATACTCATCTAATATATTTCATTGGTATGAGATTGGAATAAATACAATTATATTAATGAAATAGGTGTTTTTTTCTAAAAGGTAATTTTCCACCTTTTTATGGATAACCCATTTCAAATAAAATATTGACACTTTTGTATTTTTTATTCAAAATAATAATATTCATTTTTTAAATTGGAATATCAAAATTTAATTTGGGTAAATTTTATGTATTTTTTTGGTATGATTCTTTGTTTGATGAATAGTGAAAAACATTGAATTTTAATTCAAAAATAGATTTTCATAGAATTTAATTATATTGTTAAATTATATTTTAGTTCTGATTTAAGGTATAGTGAGATCAATTTCATATAAATTAATAATATTTATGTTATATTAATAAATTCTACTTTGAAATTAGAAATAAAAACATTTCAAAATTTTTGATATTTTTACATTAAAACACTAATTTTTCTTCCCATCAATTAGACTAAATTTAAATTAGTTTTTTTTGTGATCTCAATTTGGATAAAATGATTCCATATTTGGAATCAAGAATAATTTATAATGTATAATACATTTGACTTTGATTTTGACCAAAAATATTTCTGATGGTGATTAAGACTAATTACAGGGATTAAGAGAAATATTATTTTAGCAAAGGCCTAAAACATAATCTTATAGCCAAAAATGATCTAAAAATTTATCCAAAATCTATTTTATATTAATATTTTGAAACTGACACCAATGTTCTTGAATTTGGACCATTATTGGAGCCACATTACATAGAATAAACATGGATATAATTCCCTATTTAAAAAAATTACCAGAATGCCACTCGTCCCCCACTATAAAAGGTACTCGCCCCTCTAACATATTCACACCTTTCACGAAATATGGTATTGAGATAATATTACAAATTCTCCTCCCTACATTTCTATCTTCATCATATAATCATCCCATTAAGAATAAACTAATTAAGGAATCCATTTGATTCAAACTAATAAAAGTTACCCAAATAAGAGGTTACATTCTTCAGTAGGCTCTATTGTTTTATTTTAATTCTCCACCAAAAAAATTATTCTTATTAAATTACATTATAATAAACTCATGTGTATGTATGGCATACCATCTCCATGTTCAATCTGTTCTATTTAATATATCTATATTTTACATATAATTATAATATTTAATATAAAAAAATATATGAGTATAAATAATTTTTTTAATTATATAAATAATTAAATCATGATATATATAACAGTTTCAAAAACAATAATTCATAACACGTATGATAAATATATTTGTTATTACAAAAAATGTTATATTAACATGAATATTTTATTAAATGGGTAACATAAATTCAAAAGTGTATCATATATGGTATGATTTATATGAATATGGATATGATTTATTTGTATAATAAACATATATTTATTATACATAAGGTATTATTGTGTAAAAATAGTTTCAATACTTAAGGTAAGGGTTTTACCATCTCACTTTTTATATCCACGAGATATATACCATGTTCACCACTTGTTTCTTTTGTGTGGTGTATATACTTACCATGAATGAATTATATTATACATATGCATAGATATATGGGTATTTTCCTATACATGTGATTATATTTAATTCATTGGGATTATTGTTCAAAACATTCCAAATCAATATGTTAATTTTGTCACAGTTTTCCTTCATTGAGAAACATTCTGTGTTATGGACCTATATTCTTCTATGAGGTGAATATAATACACTTTTACTTGATAAATAATCAATAAATTTCTTTTCATGATATTTAAAGCTTCATGTAATGTTATTATATCATGGTGATTATGATTTCAAGTTACTAATATGGTAATCATTAATTTCTATTATCTCATTTCTTATTGGGATTGTCTATAATTTTGGTTCCATTGATGAAATAATATGATCCACCTTTTAAGAATTATTTTTAATTTTATATTATTCTATTTATTAAATTTTCATACAATTAATGGTATCCATTTTCCAATATTTTTTCATTATCAAAATTAACAAAATGTTTTATGAAAATATGACTTTATTTCACCTTTTAGTAATAAATATGTTTTCTCTAAAAACTTTTTTTTCTAAAAACGTTTTTAAAAAAGTTTTAATATAATAGTATGATTTGTAAAGAAATATTTTATCATATTTTACCATTAAAAAATAGTTTTAGAAGTTATGTTCTTTTTGTTTTGTGGATGATGTAATTTTCTAAAATATTTAAGGTGTAAAAAGAATGTTTGGAAAGTATGGATATACCTGCTTCAATCACTATCATTTACATGAAACATGATTTTTCAATTTACAACATTATCTATAAATTAATTTTTACCCTAATATTATAATATTTCTATTATAATGTGGGGTTCAAATAAAATGGGTTTCAAAATATATTCAATATTTCTTTATGATTTTAAAATATATTTTAAATGAAAAGTATTTCCAAAATTATTTCATTCGTTATATTAAATTTTTCAAATTATTTTCAATGAAAAAGGATTTTTTTTTTCAATATTTCTTTATATATTTACATGTAAAAAAGGCTTTAAAAATATCATCAAGGTAATTTTCTAGGAAAATGGTTCTGAAAAGGTTTTATTTTTTAAAAATATTTTATTCAAAGAAGAACATGTATTTTTCTAAAGAAATAATTAAAATTATTTTCATCGTTACATTATATTTCTTAAATTTTTTTTTGTTAAGAAAATGATATTGAATATATTATATGTTTTAAAAAGAGAATTTCTATGAAAGGATGTTTTCCAAAATAAATTCTCTAAGTGATATTTCAAAATCATTCTATATATAAGTTGTGATAGATTGATACTTTTTATAAATTATTTAGGAAATAATCCCATAGTTTCATTTATATTCTTTCTTGAATGGGTTTTTTTTATGGAATGATTTTTATAACTCCAATTTATCTTCAATATGATATATTCTTTTGAAACATTCTTATTTTCATGGGTTTTGATTTGATGAAATGATAATTAAAACTATCTTTTTTCCATAGTTTATGATTTCATGAGGGGTTAATAATACCAAACTAATTTAGTGGGTTATGATATAATTTTTGTTAATGCAATCTATTTTTATGGTTCATGATATGATGAATTTTTTTTTTCTTTTAGAACATTCATGTATGATTCCATTATGTGATGGGTGAGAACTATATCTCCCTAGAATTAATTGGGTAATGATAAATGATTGATGATATAAAAGGATACATAGGAGGGAATAATTATCCTAAAACTAGAGGTTCATTTAAGGCCTTCCCAATAACAAAATTTTAGGGTACACAAGAGGGAATCCAAAGAACTAAATAAGAAGGTAAATTGGATGGAATACCAATCCAAAAAAAACAAAAGGGTGCATGAAAGGGTGTCCCAATCCAAAAAAAAAGAGGTTACACAAGAGGAAATCCCATAATTGAAACCGGAGTGTACATGGGGGGATCCTAATCACAAAACAAGAGGGTACATATGAGGGTTTAAAAATCCTATAAGAATAGGGTACATGGGAAGGAATACCAAGACCAATGTTATTACACAGGTGATTATCCCAAGAATAACATGTTATTAAGGTCTTGTTAGTTAGACATGAAATAATATTTTATATTATTATTTTTATTCCATAATTCCATGTATTATTCAATTTTTATACTTTCATGAATTATTCTCTTTGTTTCATTAAGATTCATTTCTTTTTAATAACCAATATTTATTAATAGACTCTTGATTATAATATTTGATATTTAGGTTATGATTTTCTAATGTTAAGATCAATTTTTATACCATTATGCTTATGTAATGCTAACATAACTCCCTTGTTTACCCTTACTAAGAATATAAGACCACTAGTTTCTTATGTTTCCTTTCACCATGTTATGAAGAAAGATTTTATTTTGGATTACTAATGTGGGAGATCATTAAGGAAGATTTTGTAGATCATCATGAAGTTAAAATATTAGGTTTCCATGTTTCCAAATACAATAAACCATTATAGTACTAGGGTATGTATTTTTGTAATGTACTGAGAATTCAACGTAAATGATTTAATAAAAATGTATTTTAAGTATAGTTCACTATAAGTATTGATTTGAATGGTTATGATGTTCTGTTAGTGTATGTTGTTTTATATTATAGATCATATTTAAAGGCTAATGGACATTCTAAAATTATTTACTACAATTTTATTGTCCAACTTCTTTTGAGGTAGTTATAGACTCTCTTGCGGCTGACTTAGCCCATGTGTTGTAGTTTTTTGTATAATTATTTATTGTAATTTATTTAATTTTTTCATAAAATGGAATATATATATGTATTTAAGCTGGAGAAACTACATTTGAAGTAATATTGAGTTCATACTCATACCATATACATGCACTATAGGACACATACATACTTCATAGTTCTTGGTGATGGAAATCAAAAAAAATTTTAATCATCGAAATTTTAACGAAAATATGGACATGGAAGAAAATGATTCCCAACAAAATTGAAAAACAAAGTGATTTTACCTACAAATAATTATTTAGGTGTTTTTGAGTCCCAAAAAATGGGAAAAAGGCACTAATACTTTAAAAATACCCAAATAACTAAGGGATAAAAAAATTCATGTGTTTTAATATATAAATATCATATAATTCCCAAAATGGAAACATAACTATTAATAGTATCTAGTAAGGATTTGATTATAGAATAAACCCTTACATTAGGACTGACTTGATTCATATGTGATTTTAACCTACACTATAATAATTTTAAATTTTTTATATTTCTATGAAAAAACACATACATAATTATAATATAATATATGATCCACTAAGAACTTTTCCACTCATTTACATTAATGATTTTTTATTAAAATCAAAATTTTTGAGTATTAATTGTTTCATTTTTCATTTAATATTTGGTTCTGTAGTTTTAGTACTTTTATCTTGATCATAGTTACATAAAATAAATTTTTTAATCATGATATAAATATCAAAAAATATTCCTTATATATATATATTTATAATCATTCATAAAATGTAGAAATTAAAATTTAATCACAACATTTCTTAGAGGTGGTATACCACACATACACATTAAATTATATATTATATTTCTAGAATGATAATTATTCAATATATATAATACATATAAACATTATATCCATTAAAATAACCATCCATAAATTGTTTAGATAAAAAATATATGTCACTTCATAAGGCGGTAGTCTGCATGTAATCACAAACGATGCCTATATTTCTTATTTGATGGAGAAGGAAATGAATAATAATTTTAACGTAAACATAATATAATATAATAATATGGTAGATAATTATGTTAATATATAATTATTTGTAGAATATAATTTAAGGAGTCGTGATAAAAAATAGAATAAAAATACTCAGTTTAGAGATGTATATCTTCGATAATAAATTTATTTATCTTACACCTTAATCCTTCCATGGTTGTCATTTTGATCATACGAGGAAATATATTTCAAGGGGGAGTTTTTTTAAATGGATTTATGATGTTATATTACAATAAATAATTCTCTAATAGTGTGGAGAAGAAAAATAGGTGGTTCTCTTTTATGTGTGAGGTAGAAGACACACATTGATTTTTTTGAAAAGATAAAAATATATTGATGTATTACTCAATTAAAATGGATAAAATATGATTGATAATGAAATTAGAGATTATATAGTGTATAAATATTATTATATAATAGTATTTTTATATGTTAATGGTCCTCTTAACTCATATCATTGTAGAAATAACCATTTTATTAGGATTTAACACATACTGTTGTAAAAAACCCTTTTATCAATGTTATTATTCACTATTACCAAAAACAAACATTAAATCATTAAGAAAATAAAATTATGATCACAAATATGAAATCCATTTTATTAAAAACAATTTCTATAAGCGGTATATATAAATCTATTTTTTTAAAATGTGGTGAAAACCCATTTTCATGAAAAAATATTTTTTATGTATAAAAATATTGTTATACAAAATTGATGAATAAATTTTATCTAAAAAAATTAATTAAAATATGATTAAATATATCTAATGGAATTTTTTTATCTATGAGAGAATATTGATTGTATTATTTAAAAATATTCCTTAATTAAATGAAATATAATATATTAAAATTTTATATTAGGTTTTAATCATATTATTTAATAAGTATATGTTTATTGTGCTATTATTTATGTAAGATGAAGTGGTCACAATATTATTATATTGGGTGTTTCATTCATTCCTCATTCAAAAAATCCATCATAAAAAATTATAGAATATAAAAACGTGAATATATGTGGGTATCTATTCATCATAAAATACTCATTTTTCTACATCTCATAATATATATTTTTATTTACCCAAATTATATTTACTAACCAAATCATTAGATTTATCAATATAACTTTTTTGTATAATCGCAGGTACCTTAAAATGATTTATAACAGTCATCACATATATTGTTGTATCCAAAAAATGATTTGCGCCTACAAGAATTTTATAACCATATTCATCCTAAAAAATTTGTTGTACGATACCTATTTCCCTACAAATATATATATGGTTCTACTTGAATTCATGAATATATTATGTTGTTATAAAAAAATTTAAAAAAGATAAACACTGATCCCACATACCATGAAATCGAACAAGAATGATCATAAAATATATTTTAATGTATTAATAGTACTTTGAAACTACTGATTAGTTTGAGGATTATAGGAGGTGGTATGATATAGATTAGTGTCATGAATCTTATGTGGACTCTTCTAGAATTTCTATGAAAAATATATATCATGATCAGAAAAAATTAAATGATGTGTCCCATAAAGTATAACAACTATATTAATAGAGAGTTCTTCATGCTGATTATGAGGTACATCTTCCCTTTTAATAAATAAATTCTTGGAAATGGTAAGGTGTAAAAAATAATCCATATAGAATAATTATTTTTAGGAGACCTTGATAATGTAGCGACAATGTCCATAGTAACATCATTTCATTTCCACATATGAATTGCTTGATGTTACATGGATACAATGTTATTTTTTCTCTCAATCCATACATATTTAAAAACTATATATCTTGATACAGTCTTCAATTTCAAATTTCATATTATCAAAATAGAAATTTTAATTTAAATCATTATAATTTTTTGTTCTTCTAGAATTTATATAGAAATTCAAGCTATGGGATTCACAGAGTAATTCTATTTTCAGATTAGCTATGGATAGAACACATAAAAAATTTCCAAACTTCAGTACACCGTTATCATAAAAAAATCAACCAATTTCCCATCATTAATAAAATTAATTATATTTTCTAACCTCTTATCATTGAGTTGATAACTTCCTATATTTTCTAAAAATTATGGTTTGAAAATCATTTAAAAAGCCACGATTTTTCCACTTACATAATATTTACTATATATAACTATTCTAATTCATCTAATAATGAATCCTTATCAATATTCAATTTATTAGAAATAAATGATTTTTCTGAATCAAATAGTAATCTACCTTATTAGCCTTAAAATGATGGTATTGTATTTATAAATCCTATTAACTGTGTAACTCAATCCATTTACCTTTTCTTTATGATGATATCGTTTATTTAAATTTTGTATTTCAATATCATGTGGTCTGTATATATGTAAAAATTACCACCATAGAAATAACAAATCTTTATAAGCAAGGAAAAAATTACAGCAACCAACCTCATATCATGGGTTTGATAATTATGTTCATGGTTCTTTAATTGTCTTAATGCATAGGAAATAAAATAATCCTTCTGCATAACACAACATCAAAATTATTTCATTAAGGGAACACTATATATCAAAAATAAATCTCCTCCCAATCGTAACATAAACAACATTACATTGATCAAACTTCTATTTAAATATTAAAAAATTTATTTATATTTAACAGTCTTTTAAAATTTATCCCCTTTACAAGTAAAATTGGTCAATGATGTTCTTGATCAGGTTAAATTTGGAACAAATAATTTATTGTAACCTTGTAATCCAAGGAAACTACATACACCCATTATTCTTGTCTATTTAGGTCATTAATTGACTTCATATTTCATAGATGTATCAACTTATATACCATATTTAGAGAAACAAATAGACAATATACAGAACATTCTGAGTCCTTAATTTACACATGATATGTTTCCCAAATAACTCAATTTCTCCATGAGTCTTAATAATGATTTTTAAATTAATATTAAACACTTAAAATATTTTTTTGTATAATAAGATATTATCAATAAATAACACAATGAAATTATTTTGATATTATTTGAACACTATATTAATACTATTTATAAGAACATACAATTAATTAGTCAATACAATGGGTATTAATATAAATTGAAAATATCCATAAATTATATTAAACTATTTATTTAGAATATATTCATTAAATACTAATAAATTATTCAACCCATGATAATGAGCTATTTTTTAAAAAATTTGATCCCCTTGAAGCTGATCAAATAAGTCATCAATATGAGGAAGAATACATATGTTCTTTATATTAATGACATTTATTTTCCTATAATTATGCGTAATATCATATTCCCATTCTGATTTTTCACAATCATAATAAGGGATTCTCAAGGAGAAACATTTATTAAAATGTTTCCCTTATCAGAAAACACTTATTGGTGTTTCTTTAACAATTCTAACTCTACTATTTCCATTATTAAGGGATTCATAGATATAGGTTTCTGTCTAGGTATGAGTTCAATAGAAAACAAAAGTTCCCACTCAAGAATGCATTTTTGTATTCATTAATAAAATGAAAATCTTCTCCCAAAGGGATACCTTTATCATACATAGTTTTTTTACTCTTATTCCCCCTAAATTTGATTAAGGAGAGATATTGGGGTGGATATATTAATGAATAAGAGGATAATGATTCTATTAAAAAGAGAAAATATTATATATCTTCATCACAAATCGTTATCTATAACTCATTGGAATAATTTTTTTTCATTACAGTTTATTAGAAAATCCATATCATTGAATATATCAATGTCTATACTAGGTATAACAATCCAATAAATAAATAGTGTATATATATGAAACATAGTGGGGATTGACTATCTTATAATAAATGTAAAAATATTTCCTTTATCCACTTTTATTAATAACCCCCTTCTCAGTGTTCAACTGATTTGTTTATTTTTCTGAACAAATGGATGATATAAAATATTATAATGATAAAAATTTTAGTAGAGCATTGGATAAAATTTGTATTCTGATTAACATACATAAACCAAATAATTAGTACCTTCCTATTTGGTTTTATTAATATCATATTCTTGGACCTCTACCCATGTAATCTTTTATGGAATGTTCCTCAGACATTTAGGGAATTTTTTAACATGATTACCCATCTATATACAATTAAATAATTTCAGCTTATTGGATTATCACTTAACATTTAATTTTTTTAGCATGTAGTAATTTATCCACATTTAAAATTAAACTCTTATACCATTTAGCCTCTTACCTGTGTTTTTTCCCAAGTACTACATGTTAGAAATCCGGCCTTCCCTTCCTTACATTATGCATTTTTTCATCATTACTCTCTGTGTAATCCTCTTTATCTATTACTTTCATTCGAATTTATAAGACATGAATAATTATCTCTCTAATTTGATATTATATTATACCATATTATTATTTGATTATAATATTTAGAAGACTATTTCCCTTTAAAGGATTGGATTTATCCCACTAAAGAAATAGTAAGTCATACTATTTGGATTATATACATAGTCTACAACATTCCTTTAAAAACATTTAATGTTATCCTCTTGGAAAAAATCATTTTCCTCTAAATTTTGTCTTATCCTCATTAATTTTTTCCCTATATACACTTGTTTTACATGAGAAAAGTATTTTTTTCAATGAAAATGGAATTAAAATCATTCAACTCTATGATTTTTTTCCTCCCCATCCTTAGAGTTTTGAGTTTTTATTCACAATTGATAAGAATTACCATGAGATAATAAACTTCCATGAATACCTCCTCTATTTAATAACATTTTAGTCTATGCAATCTATTTTTGGTGAAACATTTCAATATCTATGATACTACTGTTTGTGTGGTTCTATTGAATTATAGTGATTGTGGTAGCATGAAATGGTCAATTATTATTAAACCACATTGTGGATAAACTTGTTTCCTACTATGGAAAATATTATCGGTCATAAACTGAGTAAAATACAACAATTTTTTTATAATTCTATCATCTCCAGAACTAGATCCAACTGTAGCTTCACTGTCTTTTAAACAATAGAAATTCATATAGTGATTACATAATGCGATACATTCTCCATTTATTTCACTAGACACCATTTATAAATAATCGAATACACTATATCAAAACATAAAATCATATTCTATAATTTTGATATTTTGTAAATAAATTTACATGAAATGAAAATGTCACGACTGTAACGCCCCGACCCCAGCTACCCAGAGTCGGTGCAATAATTACATAATATTGGCATGATCACAAGAAAGATCAAATCTCGAAAGACCGATTGGTTTAGTAGCCTTGAAAATACTAGATATAATCATAAAGTTTTACATTACATTTCAAAGTGAAAAACTACTACAACAACAATGTCTTCATATCCACACTATTAACCCCTCATAATATCCCTGCAAGTCATTCATAAATTACTTCTTCACTACCTGGGAAAAATAAAACATAGAAAAGGGGTGAGCTCAAATGCCCAGTAAGGATAACAATATAGCGGAAACTTTCATCAATAAGAATAAACATTTAAGGCAATGTATAACTAAAACAAAATCCTTTTAAACATGAACTTTCAACATGGTATGGCATAAATAGAATGAAATAATGCCATTTACTTATTCACATGGATATTCCACTAATCGAATAATCACATGAAAAAATAAATAACCACTTTCATAATGTTGGAATGCATAATGCCAGACTATCATAACCACATAGCCAAGGCCTCGTGCCAAGACTACAAATAAGATTTTGTCAAGGCCTTGTGCCAAGACACTAGTTTGTCTCATGAGACCTACCGATGCATCGAGGAGCTATAGCGGGCTCCACCCGTCACTTATTAAGTCCAATGCATTCCCATATGAAAAGGTTTAAACATAACATAAACATTCGTATTAAAACTAGCATACGAAATGTCAATACTTACACAATAAACTATGAATGGTATAAAAATAGCACATCCACAGTCAAACATATCACAAAACCTTCAATACAATATAGAAGTTTTGTATCATAATAAATCAACTTCAAATCATCTTAAAATCCATCAAAGGATGTTGACATAGATGAAATCAAAATTCTTTTTAAAGAAGTATCTCCTTTTATTTTGAAATCATTTAAGATCCATATAAAATAAAACATTTTCTTTGAAAATATTCTTATAAGCTTGTATGGAAAGCTTCGAAGATTTTATAACGGCGGAAAATAACCGCACCCGCCGTATAAGTTAAAAAAAACATTCTTACCTCAATTCTGTCGAAAAGGTTAAAAAGGAAATTGTTTTGAAAACGACGGAAAGATTCCTTTATAAACCTCTTATAAAAAGTCAAACAAGGGTATAAATGACTTTAACCCATATTCTTGTAAATAGTAAAAATGTTTTGAAATACATTTTGAAGAAACATGGATGTGGATGATAACGAGATCCCAGTAGATTATTACGTATAAACAACCTCGGATAAAGAAGAGATTGTGAAATAACCCTTACCTTGTACTTTTCCTTGGTTGGGGTAGGTTAACCTCCTGTATAATGGTGAAATAGTTGTTATTAAATTATACAAGAATCATATATATTAATATGATATCATATATGATCTTTTAACATTGATTTGTTAATAATATCTTAGAATTATCGTCGTTTCGGGTGTTAACTTACTCATTTTCTTTATATGTATTGTTACATAAGCCATGGTTGTTGTATCTTATTCATATCCAGAATTATATACAGTCCTTAAACATCATTTTTAAATCATCAAATGATAATTATACTTGAATGGATACGATGGAGAATGAATCTCATCGCGTTCGTGGAGACAGTAGTCCGTACGTACGCACGAGCGACAATATCATTCTTTTGATATTAAAATAATATATAAATGGATGGTATATCATATATTAAGAATCATTAACATGTTATACTTATTATTTACATGAGTTACACATCATTATTATACCCATCCAAATAATATTATATTGAATAACAATTACACCACGACGTGGAGACGGTAAGCCGTACGTACGCATGTATGGTGACATGTTATTCAAAGGGTGGATAGAATACTGAATATGATTGTACCATATTTATAATAACATCACAGTATATGTGAGATACTGGAGTTATTATTTCAGAATGGTAAGAACAAAGGAAGAATAAGTGGAAGAAGAAATGAACTTAGAAAAGGGTGGTGAAATCATTACCTCTTCTTCGGGTTCTTCCTTTTGATTTGATCAAAAGGGCTCCTTAGGTTGGCTTTCTGATCAAACTAAGGCCTCTAGGTTGTAGTTAGGGATGTTGGGAGAGTATTTGGGCAGAGTTTGGCCGAACCAAAAGGCTTTGAAGGTGTGAAGAAATGAGAAGGAGGAGTGCCCTTTTATAAGAGGGGTGAGGGGCACCTTTGGAAAAGTTAGAAATATTAATTTATAATAAATTCATATTCGGTTTACAAAGGCTCCAAAGTTGACTATTCAAAGGATGAGGTGGGGATAGGTCGAAAACAACTCATCCAATAGAATTTAGACAGGTTTGGGTACTTATATTAACCTTATCTTTAAGTATTAACTCTAGGTTAATTAGTTTCACTTTTACAATGTCTCTTTGTATTTTTATATAATATGGTTAATAAACTTACTATATACATCCAAGCGACCCCCAAGTGGTCCATTAATGAGGAACCTATCATAATATAAGTCTCTTGGCCGAACCTTAGATTTTTAGGAATTTAATATCAATTAATAATATAATATTTGTTTTAAGAACTCTTTTATGTCAATTTTGACACTATTCAATAGTTGATTTTTGTGAAACTCCTAACAGATTGATTACTTCGAACAAAGTCAATTAAATCAATCCTAATATATCATATTATCATGGAAAATTAGTTTAATTCATTAAAAGTTTCATATTATAATTATTTGGGTATTTATAAGATCAATTATTTTTATTTTTCACTATTTTAGTAATTACTGCATCATCATTGTGTCATAAATAAAATAAATTATATAATGTCTAAAAATTATAAATAAAATATCATTATGTAGGAAATCTTTTTATCTTTCTAATGAATATTTATAATAGAAAATCCAACATGTATAACCCTATGTAAAAATTGTTCTTCTAAAAGATGTAAGCTTATGCCATTTTTATTTTTATTTTAACTTTATTAATATAATGTGTCCCTACCACATACAAGTGGCTTCAAGGGGTCCCCAAATTGACCCAAGGATGCTCATGGTCGGGTATGTGTCCACCAATAAGGTTAGGACACGTTTTAGGGTAATTTTGTATTATTATAATATTAATTTTTAACCCTTATTTACCGGATTTACCCTTTAACCATGGTAAATAAAATATTTACCGCAGTAATTATTCAAAATGTCTAAAAATAAAAGTTATCTATTTACACAATTTGAACATCCTGATTCCAAATATGGAATCCATTTTCCTAAATTCAAAACACAGAAGTGGCAGAAATTAATTTAAAATTAAATCCCGCTGTCAAAACAAAAAGCGTGTTTTTAAGAGATAATAACTATCAAAAGATTGACAATTGTTTATGTTCCGTTTAATTGTAAAATTATGTCCAATGATAATCATTAAATTGAATGGTAAAAATATATTCTAAATATACTTTAAAACCACTCAAATTCATAATTTATCACTATTAATTATTTTGATTAAAAAAGTTGTTTTTAATTAAAATTTAGAAATTTTCACTATTCATCAAAATATGAAAGTTATCCGAAATGTACCAAAATTTCACCCTAGGCTAATTTTGATATTCCGAATCCAAAAATGAAGTCCATTTTGAAATATAGAATATATATGATTTCAAAAAGTAGGTATTACTATTCACAACGGCTAGTTTAATTAGTTGTGGTGTGTGTTAGAACTCGAGGTTGCGTACAACACACGCTATCGCATTATTCGAAGGGAAACGTACCGTAGAAGCTTGGGGTGTTACATTCTCCCCTCCTTCAAATAATTGCGTCCTCGCAATTTCTAGGGTATTAATGCATAAAAAGACTCGGGTGGTTCTTCATCATAAGTTCCTCGGGTTCCCACGTTGCCTCTTCCATCTTATGATTCCTCCACAAAACTTTTACCAGACGCGTCGTCCGGTTTCTCAGTACTTGTTCTCTTGTATCAAGAATCCTGACGGGCTCTTCGCAATAAGACAGATCGGGTTCCAGTTCTAATTCCTCATAGGTGAGTACATGCGTTGGGTCAGGCATGTATTTTCTCAACAGAGATACGTGGAACACATCGTGAACTTTGGAGAGACTTGGCGGCATTGCCAATCGGTAAGCTACAGCCCCAATTCGTTCTAGAATTTCGAAAGGTCCGATGTACCTGGGACTCAATTTACCTTTCATACCAAAACGTATGACTCCCTTCCACGGAGATACCTTTAGGAAAACATGATCACCGACTTGAAATTCCAAATCCTTCCTTCGATTATCGGCATAGCTCTTCTGCCTACTTTGATCTGCTTTAATGTGATTTTGGATTACCTTTACCTTTTCCATCGTTTCCTCCACCAGTTCTAGACCTACAAGTTTTCTTTCACCGACGTCATCCCAACAGGTTGGTGTACGACATCTCTTTCCGTATAACGCTTCATATGGTGCCATCTGAATACTCGAATGGAAGCTATTGTTATAGGAAAATTCTACCAGAGGTAAATATTGATCCCACATACCCTGAAAGTCAAGTGAGCAAGATCTCAACATGTCTTCTAAGGTTTGAATAGTCCGTTCTGACTGTCCGTCTGTCTGAGGGTGGTAAGCAGTGCTCAAATGAAGTTCAGTATCCAGGGATTTCTGAAGACTTTTCCAAAACCTTGAAGTAAAATGGGGATCACGATCTGAAACAATTGATAAGGGTACTCCATGAAGTCTCACAACTTCATTAATGTATAGTCTTGCTAGACGTTCCAGGGGTAGATCTTCTCTTATAGCAAGAAAATGTGCTGACTTGGTAAGACGATCAACAATAACCCATATTGCATCGTTCCTTCTAGGAGTCTTTGGTAGCCCCATGACAAAGTCCATTGTAATATTGTCCCATTTCCACTCCGGTATGGGAAGTGGTTGCATGACTCCTCCAGGCTGTTGCCTTCCAGCTTTCACTTGTTGACAAACCATACATCTTGACACAAAATCAGCAATCTCCCTCTTCATGTTGTCCCACCAAAAATGTTCCTTCAAATCTCTATACATTTTGGTGCTCCCAGGGTGTATAGAGAAATTGGAACTATGAGCATCATCCAGCAATTCCCTTTTTAGATCAGGTATATTGGGAACACAAAGTCTCTTCCCGAATTTCAAAATTCCATCTTCATACACAAAGTCTCTCAATCTCCCATCATTCACAGCTTTAATCTTCTTCTGAAATTCTTCATCATCGGTCTGGGAACTCTTAATCCTTTGTAGTAAAGATGGTTTGGCAACCATTTGAAAAAGCATTGATGTTTCACCTTCCCTGGTTATTCCCATGTCCATCTTCTCTAGATCCATGAAAATTGGATCCCTTTCAATTCTCATCATGTTCAGAACTCCATGGTCTTTTCTCCTCAAAGCATCTGCTACTTTGTTTGCTTTCCCCGGGTGGTAGTGTATCGTGCAATCATAATCCTTGAGTAATTCAAGCCATCTCCTTTGCCTCATGTTGAGTTCTTTTTGTGAGAAAATATACTTCAAACTCTTGTGATCAGTATAAATCTCACATTTTTCACCATAGAGGTAGTGCCTCCATATCTTCAAAGCAAAGATCACAGCTGCTAACTCAAGATCATGAGTAGGATAGTTTTGTTCATGAATTTTCAACTGTCGTGATGCATAGGCATTAACTCTATCATTCTGCATAAGGACACAGCCAAGTCCTTTCTTTGATGCATCACTATAAATAACGAACCCATCATTCCCCGATGGTAGAGTCAATATAGGAGCATTGACTAATCTTCTCTTCAGTTCTTCGAAACATTCTTCACACTCTTTTGTCCAAACAAATTTAACCCCTTTACGTGTGAGCTTCGTTAGTGGGTTAGCCAATCGGGCAAAATTCTGGACGAAACGTCGATAATAACCTGCCAAACCAATGAAACTACGTACCTCAGTTATACTCGTAGGTGCTGGCCATTCTTGGATTGCCTTGGTCTTAGAAGGCTCAACAGAGATTCCATCTTTAGAGACAATATGGCCAAGAAAAGAAATCTCCTGAAGCCAGAATTCACACTTGCTAAACTTCCCATATAATTCATGTCTCCTCAGAGTCTTCAAGATAATGCGCAAGTGATTTTCATGATCTTTGTAGGTTTTGGAGTATACCAAGATATCATCAATAAATACCACCACAAATTCATCGAGATACTCCTTGAAAACTCTATTCATCAGATCCATGAATACAGAGGGTGCATTAGTCAATCCAAACGGCATTACAGTAAACTCGTAATGCTCGTACCTGGTTCGAAATGCTGTTTTCGGAATGTCTTCCTTCTTTACACACAACTGATGGTATCCAGATCGAAGGTCAATCTTTGAAAAGTATTGAGATCCATGAAATTGGTCAAATAAATCATCAACACGAGGTAGGGGATACTTGTTCTTTATCGTTATAGCATTGATCTCCCTGTAATCGATACATAACCTCATAGATCCATCTTTCTTTTTAACAAAAAGAACAGGGGCTCCCCATGGAGAAACACTAGGGCGAATAAATCCCTTATTACTCAATTCCTCTAGTTGTTTCTTTAGTTCGACTAGCTCTACAGTGGCCATTCTATAAGGGGTCTTCGATATAGGCCTTGATCCAGGAATCAAATCAATAGAAAACTCAACTTCTCGTTCTGGAGGATGTCCAGGTAAATCTTCCGGAAATACATCTACAAATTCTTTCACAATAGGTACATCCTCTATTTGAACATTCCTTTCCTCAACGACAGTTATTTCATTCTCTTCCTCCCCGATAATTGAATTAAGTTGAGCTACAGGGGGTGGATCTAAATAAGAATTAGGTGGTGACGATTCTGCTCTAAAAATAAGGTGTTCCTTATCATTATCATCAAAAATCGTAACCTCTTTCTTCTTACAATAAATCTTCGCATCATAGTCTGAAAGCCAGTCCATACCGAGGATTATATCAAACTCAATCATAGGTATGACGATGAAATCAGCAGATAAAGAAAATTTATGTGCTCTAATGGGGACTGATTCACAAAACTTTGTTGCAACGATACTTCCCTTAGGAGTTTTAACTGACAACTCCCTTATTAAATCAAATTGGAAATATCTAATTTTCTTAGCAAACTGGGAAGATATGAAACAATGCGATGATCCAGAATCAAATAATGCATTTGCTAAACTTGAGGAAACCATTAAATTACCTGCCACCACGTCGTTCGGGGCTTCTACCTCAGCAGTAGTGATAGCATAAGCCTGGCCTTGATCCCTTGGCCTTTTCTGAGGTAAGTTCTCCTGACGCTTAGGACATGCATTTGCATAATGCCCCATCTCCCTGCAATTGTAGCACTGAACGTTGGTAGCTTCCTTCTTCCCCTTGCAATCATGAGCTTGGTGGCCTTTTTCACCACACTTGTAACAGACTCCCATTCCCTTCAGGCAAGCACCAGGGTGTTTCTTCCCGCACTTACCACAAGATGGATATTCAACCTTTCCCTTCTTCCCCTTATTTCCATTCCCAGATTGATCAGCAGGTCTCTTCTTCTCTTGCTTTGCTTTAAAGTCATAAGACTTAGAGAATTCCTTTTCGGTCTTGATAGCACATGAGACAATGTCTTCGTACGATGAAAAGGATTGTGAGACTAATGCTCGACGGAGAAATGGTTTTAACCCATCAAAGAAACGATCAATCTTACTTCTTGGGTTGCGAATATAATCACCAGCGTACCTCGCTAATCTTGTAAAGTTAGCCTCATACTTTGTGACATTCTCATCCTCCTTTTGTCTCAGACTTAGAAATTGTCTTTCCATATCTGCTCGATGGTCGCGAGGAAAGTATTTTTCTAAAAACAGATCTCTGAACTCCCTCCATTCCATGTTTGATACTTCATCATCTTCCTTCATGTTTTGAATCAATGACCACCATTGATCAGCATCTCCGGTGAGGCGGTAAACTGCCATGGTAACTTTTTCCCTTTCACTACACCCCAAAGCCTGAAATATTTTCTCTAGGGAAAATATCCATTGCTCAGCTACTAAGGGATTTGTACTCCCATTGAACGTTGGTGGTTGTTGTCTCATGAATCGATCTAACATTGATCCTCCACGCTGCGGATCAGGGTGCTCCATACGGGTAAGGTTATTATTCATAACCTGAGTAAGTTGTCCCAGTACGGTGATTAGCTGATCAGCACCAGTTGCATCACCAGCCCCACTATAATTTTCTTGAGCAGGAGGGCAATCCCTACATGGAGTGCGTGCATTGATACGGTTTCCATTTCTTCCACTAGGCGCCATTTCTAAACAATGGCATAAACTAGATCAGTTTATGAATCAAAAAACATAATCCCATACTTATAAAACACTTAACATAAATTGAACTATCTATGGATATAATCCATAATCATAAATATGTTTTCTTTGAGGAAGTATATACTCATAAACCCTTCATAATGATTTGTAAAGAAAGTGAGAGTTATCCTAAGCATATCCCCCGGGAGTGTCGTAACCAAGAGTGCAGCAAGGCCCGTTGTCGTGCACCAGTTCCCGTTCGAGTCTAGCTCAAAGCGGTGTTTTCGGGTTTTACCCCTAGGTACATCTGTGCCAGAGTCGCCTCTACCTGCTCGTATCCAGACAGGGATGTATTGCTCGGAAAACTCACGAAGTCTCTACAATACCAAAATTCTAGGAAGTTCTTCTATACTAATCCTCAAAGTTCATCTTAGGTCTACGTGCTCTAATCAGAGTTTATCTAAATCTAGCTTCCAAGGTTTGTACTAAACCTGCCTCTGATACCAACTGTAACGCCCCGACCCCAGCTACCCAGAGTCGGTGCAATAATTACATAATATTGGCATGATCACAAGAAAGATCAAATCTCGAAAGACCGATTGGTTTAGTAGCCTTGGAAATACTAGATATAATCATAAAGTTTTACATTACATTTCAAAGTGAAAAACTACTACAACAACAAAGTCTTCATATCCACACTATTAACCCCTCATAATATCCCTGCAAGTCATTCATAAATTACTTCTTCACTACCTGGGAAAAATAAAACATAGAAAAGGGGTGAGCTCAAATGCCCAGTAAGGATAACAATATAGCGGAAACTTTCATCAATAAGAATAAACATTTAAGGCAATGTATAACTAAAACAAAAGCCTTTTAAACATGAACATTTAACATGGTATGGCATAAATAGAATGAAATAATTCCATTTACTTATTCACATGGATATTCCACTAATCGAATAATCACATGCAAAAATAAATATCCACTTTCATAATGTTGGAATGCATAATGCCAGACTATCATAACCACATAGCCAAGGCCTCGTGCCAAGACTACAAATAAGATTTTGTCAAGGCCTTGTGCCAAGACACTAGTTTGTCTCATGAGACCTACCGATGCATCGAGGAGCTATAGCGGGCTCCACCCGTCACTTATTAAGTCCAATGCATTCCCATATGAAAAGGTTTAAACATAACATAAACATTCGTATTAAAACTAGCATACGAAATGTCAATACTTTCACAATAAACTATGAATGGTATAAAAATAGCACATCCACAGTCAAACATATCACAAAACCTTCAATACAATATAGAAGTTTTGTATCATAATAAATCAACTTCAAATAATCTTAAAATCCATCAAAGGATGTTGACATAGATGAAATCAAAATTCTTTTTAAAGAAGTATGTCCTTTTATTTTGAAATCATTTAAGATCCATATAAAATAAAACATTTTCTTTGAAAATATTCTTATAAGCTTGTATGGAAAGCTTCGAAGATTTTATAACGGCGGAAAATAACCGCACCCGCCGTATAAGTTAAAAAAAACATTCTTACCTCAATTCTGTCGAAAAGGTTAAAAAGGAACTTGTTTTGAAAACGACGGAAAGATTCCTTTATAAACCTCTTATAAAAAGTCAAACAAGGGTATAAATGACTTTAACCCATATTCTTGTAAATAGTAAAAATGTTTTGAAATACATTTTGAAGAAACATGGATGTGGATGATAACGAGATCCCAGTAGATTATTACGTATAAACAACCTCGGATAAAGAAGAGATTGTGAAATAACCCTTACCTTGTACTTTTCCTTGGTTGGGGTAGGTTAACCACCCGTATAATGGTGAAATAGTTGTTATTAAATTATACAAGAATCATATATATTAATATGATATCATATATGATCTTTTAACATTGATTTGTTAATAATATCTTAGAATTATCGTCGTTTCGGGTGTTAACTTACTCATTTTCTTTATATGTTTTGTTACATAATCCATGGTTGTTGTATCTTATTCATATCCAGAATGATATACAGTCCTTAAACATCATTTTTAAATCATCAAATGATAATTATACTTGAATGGATACGATGGAGAATGAATCTCATCGCGTTCGTGGAGACGGTAGTCCGTACGTACGCACGAGCGACAATATCATTCTTTTGATATTAAAATAATATATAAATGGATGGTATATCATATATAAAGAATCATTAACATGTTATATTTATTATTTACATGAGTTACACATCATTATTATACCCATCCAAATAATATTATATTGAATAACAATTACACCACGACGTGGAGACGGTAAGCCGTACGTACGCACGTATGGTGACATGTTATTCAAAGGGTGGATAGAATACTGAATATGATTGTACCATATTTATAATAACATCACAGTATATGTGAGATACTGGAGTTATTATTTCAGAATGTTAAGAACAAAGGAAGAAGAAGTGGAAGAAGAAATGAACTTAGAAAAGGGTGGTGAAATCATTACCTCTTCTTCGGGTTCTTCCTTTTGATTTGATCAAAAGGGCTCCTTAGGTTGGCTTTCTGATCAAACTAAGGCCTCTAGGTTGTAGTTAGGGATGTTGGGAGAGTATTTGGGCAGAGTTTGGCCGAACCAAAAGGCTTTGAAGGTGTGAATAAATGAGAAGGAGGAGTGCCCTTTTATAAGAGGGGTGAGGGGCACCTTTGGAAAAGTTAGAAATATTAATTTATAATAAATTCATATTCGGTTTAAAAAGGCTCCAAAGTTGACTATTCAAAGGATGAGGTGGGGATAGGTCGAAAAAAACTCATCCAATAGAATTTAGACAGGTTTGGGTACTTATATTAACCTTATCTTTAAGTATTAACTCTAAGTTAATTAGTTTCACTTTTACAATGTCTCTTTGTATTTTTATATAATATGGTTAATAAACTTACTATATACATCCAAGAGACCCCCAAGTGGTCCATTAATGAGGAACCTATCATAATATAAGTCTCTTGGACGAACCTTAGATTTTTAGGAATTTAATATCAATTAATAATATAATATTTGTTTTAAGAACTCTTTTATGTCAATTTTGACACTATTCAATAGTTGATTTTTGTGAAACTCCTAACAGATTGATTACTTCGAACAAAGTCAATTAAATCAATCCTAATATATCATATTATCAAAGAAAATTAGTTTAATTCATTAAAAGTTTCATATTATAATTATTTGGTTATTTATAAGATCAATTATTTTTATTTTTCACTATTTTAGTAATTACTGCATCATCATTGTGTCATAAATAAAATAAATTATATAATGTCTCAAAATTATAAATAAAATATCATTATGTAGGAAATCTTTTTAGCTTTCTAATGAATATTTATAATCGAAAATCCAACATGTATAACCCTATGTAAAAATTGTTCTTCTAAAAGATGTAAGCTTATGCCATTTTTATTTTTATTTTAACTTTATTAATATAATGTGTCCCTACCACATACAAGTGGCTCCAAGGGGTCCCCAAATTGACCCAAGGATGCTCATGGTCGGGTATGTGTCCACCAATAAGGTTAGGACACGTTTTAGGGTAATTTTGTATTATTATAATATTATTTTTTAACCCTTATTTACCGGATTTACCCTTTAACCATGGTAAATAAAATATTTACCGCAGTAATTATTCAAAATGTCTAAAAATAAAAGTTACCTATTTACACAATTTGAACATCCTGATTCCAAATATGGAATCCATTTTCCTAAATTCAAAACACAGAAGTGGCAGAAATTAATTTAAAATTAAATCCCGCTGTCAAAACAAAAAGCGTGTTTTTAAGAGATAATAACTATCAAAAGATTGACACTTGTTTATGTTCGGTTTAATTGTAAAATTATGTCCAATGATAAACATTAAATTGAATGGTAAAAATATATTCTAAATATACTTTAAAACCACTCAAATTCATAATTTATCACTATTAATTATTTTGATTAAAAAAGTTGTTTTTAATTAAAATTTAGAAATTTTCACTATTCATCAAAATATGAAAGTTATCCGAAATGTACCAAAATTTCACCCTAGGCTAATTTTGATATTCCGAATCCAAAAATGAAGTCCATTTTGAAATATAGAATATATATGATTTCAAAAAGTAGGTATTACTATTCACAACGGCTAGTTTAATTAGTTGTGGTGTGTCTTAGAACTCGAGGTTGCGTACAACACACGCTATCGCATTATTCGAAGGGAAACGTACCGTAGAAGCTTGGGGTGTTACAACGACCCGCCCTCGGGGTCCGTGCCGTGACTACCCCAAGCCCGCCTTCCATAGGCCAGGGGCTGGCGACTAGCACCAAGGCGTAAATCCCGGTAAAAAGGGAAGGCATTGCCTTTGTAAAGTAAACAAAAACCATAGAGTAAGCAAGCAGAAAGTAAACACTAAACAAGAACAGAGTACAACTGAAAGTGCGGAAAAGTAAATGGGCCAGTATACAAACCCAAACTGAAAGTAAAGTACAACTCGAAAGGGAAAACAGCAACTGAAAAGTAAAAGCCGCTACACCGAGCTGTCCACTGGAAATCCCACCTGAAGGGTGGGTACAAATAGCTCCTCTGCTCCACGGGTCCCGACGTCCGCTCCGAGCACGTCCCGCCCAGTGGTCCACCTCCGGGTACCGTCCCACCCTGCAAGCGTCAGCTAAGGTCAACGCTGTCCGTCGTCTGCAACCAACACAACGTAGTGCCGGCAAAGCCCATGCAGGGGTGAGTATAAGCTACTCGGTAGGGACCCCGAGACCCCTGAAGGTCTCTCAAAATCCACAAAGGATAAACCACGAAGAAAGGTACAATCACGAAGTAACAACCAACACTTCTTAGGTATATGCCCATACATATACATAAGTCATCAATTCAAATACGCTCCAACCTCCGAGCCCAAGTACAACTCAGTCCACACAGGAAAGTAAACGTATTCCACACATGAAAGCAAAAGGTAATCCACACAGGATTGCACTACACAATCCACACAGGAAAGCAACAGATTCAGCTCACACAGGTATACTTCTTCAAAGGACGATAAATATGATTTCTGATCCATCTAAGTCGTCGGACCCACGAAGGATCGATAGGTAACTATCCCCCGCAAAGACCCACACAGGATCGGGCCCACACAGGACCTGTAAGCGCTGGTTCACACAGGACCGCTGAGCGCAAGGACCCACACATGATCGGACCCACACAGGATCGGGCCCACATAGGACCTGTAGCACTGACCCACGTAGGATCGCTGAATGCTGTAGTCGTCATCGTCGAATCCACACAGGATCTCTGTACTGTCGTCGTCGCAGTAACAGTAGCAGTAGTAGCAGTAGTAGCAGTCGCAGCCAGCACTAGGGTTCCCGCACACAGCAAGCTCGTTCGGAGGGTCCGCTCCACGAGCCGAGAGGCTGATACATCAACTGTCACAATTTCCAGAGTTGATGTATCCAAAAGTTCTGTATCGTCAACAGGAACTCAACGCAACAGACGGCGCGTCGATCGGATGCCCGGTCTGAGAGTTATTGGCATTTTCGTCCCCGGGGCCCGGTTGGTTTTTAAGGCAAAACCAACCCGACCGAACTCCACCTACGTCCAAACCTCGGGCGGAGTATGCCAAAAGATCCGTCTCACTAAGAGGAACACAACACAGCTGACGGCACGTCAATCGGACGTCCGTAGCTCAAGATATGAGCGTTTCCGCTCCGAAGGCCCGGTTGGTTTCGTGAACGAACCATCCCGGCCGAACTCAAAGTAATCCGAAACCTTGAGTGCGATATATCGAAATGACCGTCTTGATCCAAGGATCGCGTTGCCGTAGACGGTTCGTCGATCGGAGGTCCGTGTCTCAAGTTATGGCCAAAAGACCGAAACTTCTTCGAAACGGGGGGGTCCGGGTCCGGGCCGACCCGGCCCGACCCCCCCCCCCCCCCCCCCTGGGTCGGCCAGAACCGGGTCGACCCGACCCGGCCCGGCTGGCCGGCGGCCGGCGGCCTGGCGCCGCACGAAGGCAGGGCGGGGGGAATCAATTCCCCTGCTTTCTTGGAATGACGGCGCGGCTAAATGCCGCGCCCCTTGATTAAAAACGGCCCCCACGTGGGGGCCGGCTTGAAGGAAAAACTGGGGGGCTGCTGCCCCCCCTTCATGGAAACTGCCCCCCTCATAATGAGGGGGGTTTTGTGTGCTGGCCGGGGGATTAATTCCCCCGGTTTAATGCCATCCGGCCGACCAGCTGGCCGGCCGGTTTTCTCCAACGGTGTAACACCCCAAGCTTCTATGGTACGTTTCCCTTCGAATAATGCAATAGCGTGTGTTGTACGCAACCCCGAGTTCGAAAACACCATAACTAATCAAACTAGCTGTTATGAATAGTAATACATACTTTTTGAAATTATATATATTTTATATTTGAAAATGGATTCCATATTTGGAATCAGGATGTCCAAATTATGTAAATAGGTAACTTTTATTTTTACACATTTTGAATAATTACTGCGGTAAATATTTTATTTACCATGGTTAAAGGCTAAATCCGGTAAATAAGGGTTAAAAAATAATATTATAATAATACAAAATTACCCTAGAACGTGTCCTAACCTTATTGGTGGAAACATACCCGACCATGGGCATCCTTGGGTCAATTTGGGGACCCCTTTGAGCCACTTGTATGTGGTAGGGACACATTATATTAATAAAGTTAAAATAAAAATAAAAATGGCATAAGCTTACATCTTTTAAAAGAACAATTTTTACATAGGGTTATACATGTTTTATTTTCGATTATAAATATTCATTAGAAAGATAAAAAGATTTCCTACATAATGATGTTTTATTTATAATTTTTAGACATTAAATAATTTATTTTATTTATGACACAATGATGATGCAGTAATTACTAAAATAGTAAAAAATTAACATAATTGATATTATAAATACCCAAATAAATATAATATGAAACTTTTAATGAATTACACTAATTTTCTAGTATAATAGGATATATTAGGATTGATTTAATTGACTTTGTTCGAAGTAATCAATCTGCTATGAGTTTCACAAAAATCAACTATTGAATAGTGTCAAAATTGACATAAAAGAGTTCTTAAAACAAATATTATATTATTAATTGATATTAAATTCCTAAAAATCTAAGGTTCGGCCAAGAGACTTATATTATGATAGGTTAATCATTAATGGGCCACTTGGGGGTCTCTTGTATGTATATGGTAAGTCTATTAACAATATAATATAAAAATACAAAGAGACATTGTAAAAGTGAAACTAATTAACTTAGAGTTAATACTTAAAGATAAGGTTAATATAAGTACCCAAACCTGTCTAAATACTATTGGATGAGTTGTTTTCGACCTATCCCCACCTTAACCTTTGAATAGTCAATTTTGGAGCCATTAGAAACCGAATATGAATTTATTATAAATTAATATTTCTAGCTTTTCCAAAGGTGCCCCTCACCCCTCTTATAAAAGGGAACTCCTCCTTCTCATTTCTTCACACCTTCAAAGCCTTTTGGTTCGGCCAAAATCTGCCCAAATACTCTCCCAACATCCCTCAATACAACCTAGAGGCCTTAGTTTGATCAGAAAGCCAACCTATGGAGCCCTTTTGATCAAATCAAAAGGAAGAACCCGAAGAAGAGGTAATGATTTCACCACCCTTTTCTAAGGTCATTTCTTCTTCCACTTCTTCTTCCTTTGTTCCTACCATTCTGAAATAATAAATCCAGTATCTCACATATACTGTGATGTTATTATAAATATGGTACAACCATATTCATTATCCTATCCACCCTTTGAATAACATGTCACCATACGTGCGTACGTACGGCTTACCGTCTCCACGTCGTGGTGTAATTGTTATTCAATATAATATTATTTGGATGGGTATAATAATGATGTGTAACTCATGTAAATAATAAATATAACATGTTAATGATTCTTTATATATGATATACCATCCTTTTATATATTATTTTAATATCAGAAGAATGATATTGTCGCTTGTGCGTACGTACGGACTACCGTCTCCACGAACGCGATGAGATTCATTCTCCATCGTATCTATTCAAGTATAATTTGATGATTTAAAAAATGATGTTTAAGGACTTGATATCATTCTGGATATGAATAATATACAACCTATCCTTTACATACATGTCTTACATATCAAAACATACAAAAGAAAACAATAAGTTAACACCCGAAACGACGATAATTCTAAGATATTATTAACAAATCAATGTTAAAAGATCATATATGATATCATATTAATATATATGATTCTTGTATAATTTAATAACAACTATTTCACCATTATACAGGAGGTTAACCTACCCCAACCAAGGAAAAGTACAAGGTAAGGGTTATTTCACAATCTCTTCATTATCCGAGGTTGTTTATACGTAATAATCTACTAGGATATCTTTATCATCCACATCCATGTTTCTTAAAAATGTATTTCAAAACATTTTTTATGGGTTAAAGTCATTTATACCCTTGTTTGACTTTTTATAAGAGGTTTATAAAGGAATCTTTCCGTCGTTTTCAAAACAAGGTCCTTTTTAACCTTTTCGACTGAATTGAGGTAAGAATGTTCTTTTTAACTTATACTGCGGGTGCGGTTATTTTCCGCCGTTATAAAATCGTCGAAGCTTTCCATACAAGCTTATAAGAATATTTTCAAAGAAAATGTTTTATTTTATATGGATCTTAAATGATTTCAAAATAAAATGAGATACTTCTTTAAAAAGAATTTTGATTTCATCTATGTCAACATGCTTTGATGGATTTTAAGATTATTTGAAGTTGATTTATTATGATACAAAACTTCTATATTGTATTGAAGTTTTTGTGATATGTTTGACTGTGGATGTGCTATTTTTATACCATTCATAGTTTATGGTGAAATTATTGACATTTCGTATGCTAGTTTCAATACGAATGTTTATGTTATGTTTAAACCTTTTCATATGGGAATGCATTGGACTTAATAAGTGACGGGTGGAGCCCGCTATAGCCACTCGATGCATCGGTAGGTCTCATGAGACAAACTAGTGTCTTGGCACAAGGCCTTGACAAAATCTTATTTGTAGTCTTGGCACGAGGCCTTGGCTATGTGGTTATGATAGTCTGGCATTATGCATTCCAACATTATGAAAGTGGTTATTGATATTGCATGTGATTATTCGATTAGTAGAATATCCATGTGAATAAGTAAATGGCATTATTTCATTTTTATTTTTTCCATACTATGTTGAAGTTCAATTTTAAAAGGATTTTGTTTTAGAAATTCATTGCCTTAAATGTTTATGCTTATTATGAATGTTCCGCTATATTGTTATCCTTACTGGGCATTTGAGCTCACCCCTTTTCTATGTTTTATTTTTCCCAGGTAGTGAAGAAGTAAATTATGAATGACTTGCAGGGATATTATGAGGGGTTAATAGTGTGGATATGAAGACTTTGTTGTTGTAGTAGTTTTTCACTTTGAAATGTAATGTAAAACTTTATGATTATATCTAGTGTTTCCAAGGCTACTAAACCAATCGGTCTTTCGAGATTTTATCTTTCTTGTGATCATGCCAATGTTATGTAATTAATGCACCGACTCTGGGCAACTGGGGTCGGGGAGTTACAGTTGGTATCAGAGGAAGTTTAGTACAAACCTTGGAAACTAGATTTAGATAAACTCTGATTAGAGCACGTAGACCTAAGATGAACTTTGAGGATTAGTATAGAAGAACTTCCTAGAATATTGGTATTGTAGAGATTTTGTGAGTTTTCCGAGCAATACATCCCTGTCTGGATACGAGCAGGTAGAGGCGGCTCTGGCACAGATGTACCTAGGGGTAAAACCCGAAAACACCGCTTTGAGCTAGACTCGAACGGGAACTGGTGCACGACAACGGGCCTTGCTGCACTCTTGGTTACGACACTCCCGGGGGATATGCTTAGGATAACTCTCATTATCTTTACAAATCATTATGAAGGGTTTATGAGTATATACTTCCTCAAAGAAAACATTTTTATGATTATGGATTATATCCATAAATAGTTCAATTTATGTTATGTGTTTTATAAGTATGGGATTATTTATTTTGATTCATAAACTGATCTAGTTTATGCCATTGTTTAGAAATGGCGCCTAGTGGAAGAAATGGAAACCGTATCAATGCACGCACTCCATGTAGGGATTTCCCTCCTGCTCATGATAATTATAGTGGGGCTGGTGATGCAACTGGTGCTGATCAGCTAATCACCATACTGGGACAACTTACTCAGGTTATGAATAATAACCTTACCCGTATGGAGCACCCTGATCCGTAGCGTGGAGGATCAATGTTAGATCGATTCATGAGGCAACAACCACCAACGTTCAATGGGAATACAAATCCCTTAGTAGCTGAGCAATGGATATTTTCCCTAGAGAAAATATTTCAGGCTTTGGGGAGCAGTGAAAGGGAAAAAGTTATCATGGCAGTTTACCGCCTCACTGGAGATGCTGATCAATGGTGGTCATTGATTCAAAATACGAAGGAAGATGATGAAGTATCAAATATGGAATGGAGGGAATTCAAAGATCTGTTTTTAGAAAAATACTTCCCTCGCGACCATCGAGCGGATATGGAAAGACAATTTCTGAGTCTGAGACAAAAGGAGGATGAGAATGTCACAAAGTATGAGGCTAACTTTACAAGGTTAGTGAGGTATGCTGGAGATTATATTCGCAACCCAAGAAGTAAGATTGATCGTTTCTTTGATGGGTTAAAACCATTTCTCCGTCGAGCATTAGTCTCACAATCCTTTTCATCGTACGAAGACATTGTCTCATGTGCTATAAAGACCGAAAAGGAATTCTCTAAGTCTTATGACTTTAAAGCAAAGCAAGAGAAGAAGAGACCTGCTGATCAATCTGGGAATGGAAATAAGGGTATGAAGGGAAAGGTTGAATATCCATCTTGTGGTAAATGCGGGAAGAAACATCCTGGTACTTGCTTGAAGGGAATGGGAGTCTGTTACAAGTGTGGTGAAAAAGGCCACCAAGCTCATGATTGCAAGGGGAAGAAGGAAGCTACCAACGTTCAGTGCTACAATTGCAGGGAGATGGGGCATTATGCCAATGCATGTCCTAAGCGTCAGGAGAACTTACCTCAGAAAAGGCCAAGGGATCGAGGCCAGGCTTATGCTATCACTACTGCTGAGGTAGAAGCTCCGAAAGACGTGGTGGCAGGTAATTTAATGGTTTCCTCAAGTTTAGCAAATGCATTATTTGATTCTGGATCATCGCATTGTTTCATATCTTCCCAGTTTGCTAAGAAAATTATATATTTCCAATTTGATTTAATAAGGGAGTTGTCAGTTAAAACTCCTAAGGGAAGTATCGTTGCAACAAAGTTTTGTGAATCAGTCCCCATTAGAGCACATAAATTTTCTTTATCTGCTGATCTCATCGTCATACCTATGATCGAGTTTGATATAATCCTCGGTATGGACTGGCTTTCGGACTATGATGCGAAGATTTATTGTAAGAAGAAAGAGGTTACGATTCTTGATGATAATGATAAGGAACACCTTATTTTTAGAGCAGAATCATCACCACCTAATTCTTATTTAGATCCACCCTCAATAGCTCAACTAAATTCAATTATTGGGGAGGAAGAGAATGAAATAATTGCGGGTGAGGAAAGGAATGTTCAAATAGAGGATGTACCTGTTGTGAAAGAATTTGTAGATGTATTTCCAGAAGATTTACCTGGACATCCTCCAGAACGAGAAGTTGAGTTTTCTATTGATTTGATTCCTGGATCAAGGCCTATATCGAAGACCCCTTATAGAATGGCCACTGTAGAGTTAGTCGAACTAAAGAAACAACTAGAGGAATTGAGTAATAAGGGATTTATTCGCCCTAGTGTTTCTCCATGGGGAGCCCCTGTTCTTTTTGTTAAAAAGAAAGATGGATCTATGAGGTTATGTATCGACTACAGGGAGATCAATGCTATAACGATAAAGAACAAGTATCCCCTACCTCGTATTGATGATTTATTTGACCAACTGCATGGAGCTCAATACTTTTCAAAGATTGACCTTCAATCTGGATACCATCAGTTGTGTGTGAAGACGGAAGACATTCCGAAAATAGCATTTCGAACCAGGTACGGGCATTACGAGTTTACTGTAATGCCGTTTGGATTGACTAATGCACCCTCTGTATTCATGGATCTGATGAATAGAGTCTTCAAGGAGTATCTCGATGAATTTGTGGAGGTATTTATTGATGATATCTTGGTATACTCCAAAACCTACGAAGATCATGAAAATCACTTGTGCATTATCTTGAAGACTTTGAGGAGGCATGAATTATATGGGAAGTTTAGCAAGTGTGAATTCTGGCTTCAGGAGATTTCTTTTCTTGGCCATATTGTCTCTAAAGATGGAATCTCTGTTGATCCTTCTAAGACCAAGGAAATCCAAGAATGGCCAGCACCTACGAGTATAACTGAGGTACGTAGTTTTATTGGTTTGGCAGGTTATTATCGACGTTTCGTCCAGAATTTTGCCCGATTGGCTATCCCATTAACGAAGCTCACACGTAAAGGGGTTAAATTTGTTTGGACAAAAGAGTGTGAAGACTGTTTCGAAGAACTGAAGAGAATATTAGTCAATGCTCCTATATTGACTCTACCATCGGGGAATGATGGGTTCGTTATTTATAGTGATGCATCGAAGAAAGGACTTGGCTGTGTCCTTATGCAGAATGATAGAGTTATTGCCTATGCATCACGACAGTTGAAAATTCATGAACAAAACTATCCTACTCATGATCTCGAGTTAGCAGCAGTGATCTTTTCTTTGAAGATATGGAGGCACTACCTCTATGGTGAAAAATGTGAGATTTATACTGATCACAAGAGTTTGAAGTATATTTTCTCACAAAAAGAACGCAACATGAGGCAAAGGAGATGGCTTGAATTACTCAAGGATTATGATTGTACGATACACTACCACCTGGGGAAGGCAAACAAGGTGGCAGATGCTTTAAGTAGAAAAGACCATGGAGTTTTGAACAATATGAGAATTGAAAGGGATCCAATTTTCATGGATCTAGTGAAAATGGACATGGGAATAACCAGGGAAGGTGAAACATCAATGCTTTTTCAAATGGTTTCCAAACCATCTTTACTAGAATGGATTAAGAGTTCTCAGACCGATGATGAAGAATTCCAAAAGAAGATTAAAGCTGTGAATGATGGGATATTGAGAGACTTTGTGTATGAAGATGGAATTTTGAAATTCGGGAAGAGACTTTGTGTTCCCAATATACCTGATCTAAAAAGGGAATTGCTGGATGATGCTCATAGTTCCAATTTCTCTATACACCCTGGGAGCACCAAAATGTATAGAGATTTGAAGGAACATTTTTGGTGGGACAACATGAAGAGGGAGATTGCTGATTTTGTGTCAAGATGTATGGTTTGTCAACAAGTGAAAGCTGGAAGGCAACAGCCTGGAGGAGTCATGCAACCTCTTCCCATACCGGAGTGGAAATGGGACAATATTACGATGGACTTTGTCATGGGGATACCAAAGACTCCTAGAAGGAACGATGCAATATGGGTTATTGTTGATCGTCTTACCAAGTCAGCACATTTTCTTTCTATAAGATAAGATCTACCCCTGGAACGTCTAGCAAGACTATACATTAATGAAGTTGTGAGACTTCATGGAGTACCCCTATCAATTGTTTCTGATCGTGATCCCCGTTTTACTTCAAGATTTTGGAAAAGTATTCAGAAATCCCTGGATACTGAACTTTATTTGAGCACTGCTTACCACCCTCAGACAGACGGACAATCAGAACAGACTATTCAAACCTTAGAAGACATGTTGAGATCTTTCTCACTTGACTTTCAGGGTATGTGGGATCAATATTTACCTCTGTTAGAATTTTCCTATAACAATAGCTTCCATTCGAGTATACAGATGGCACCATATGAAGCGTTATACGGAAAGAGATGTCGTACACCAACCTGTTGGGATGACGTTGGTGAAAGAAAACTTGTAGGCCCAGAGCTGGTGGAGGAAACGGTGGAAAAGGTGAAAGTAATCCAAAATCACATCAAAGCAGCTCAAAGTAGGCAGAAGAGCTATGCCGATAATCGAAGGAAGGATTTGGAATTTCAAGTCGGTGATCATGTTTTTCTGAAGGTATCTCCGTGGAAGGGAGTCATACGTTTTGGTAAGAAAGGTAAATTGAGTCCCAGGTACATCGGACCTTTCGAAATTCTAGAACGAATTGGGGTTGTAGCTTACCGATTGGCAATGCCGCCAAGTCTCTCCAAATTTCACGATGTGTTCCACGTATCTCTGTTGAGAAAATACATGCCTGACCCAACGCATGTACTCACCTATGAAGAATTAGAACTGGAACCCGATCTGTCTTATTGCGATGAGCCCGTCAGGATTCTTGATACAAGAGAACAAGTACTGAGAAACCGGACGACGCGTCTGGTAAAATTTTTGTGGAGAAACCATAAGATGGAAGAGGCAACGTGGGAACCCGAGGAACTTATGATGAAGAACCACCCGAGTCTTTTTATGCAGTAATACCCTAGAAATTGCGAGGACGCAATTATTTGAAGGAGGGGAGAATGTAACACCCCAAACATCTATGGTACGTTTCCCTTCGAATAATGCAATAGCGTGTGTTGTACGCAACCCCGAGTTCTAACACACCATAACTAATCAAACTAGCCGTTATGAATAGTAATACCTACTTTTTGAAATTATATATATTTTATATTTGAAAATGGAATCCATATTTGGAATCAGGATGTCCAAATTATGTAAATAGGTAACTTTTATTTTTACACATTTTGAATAATTACTGCGGTAAATATTTTATTTACCATGGTTAAAGGGTAAATCCGGTAAATAAGGGTTAAAAAATAATATTATAATAATACAAAATTACCCTATAACGTGTCCTAACCTTATTGGTGGACACATAACCGACCATGGGCATCCTTGGGTCAATTTGGGGACCCCTTTGAGCCACTTGTATGTGGTAGGGACACATTATATTAATAAAGTTAAAATAAAAATAAAAATGGCATAAGCTTACATCTTTTAGAAGAACAATTTTTACACAGGGTTATACATGTTGTATTTTCGATTATAAATATTCATTAGAAAGCTAAAAAAATTTCCTACATAATGATGTTTTATTTATAATTTTTAGACCTTAAATAATTTATTTTATTTATGACACAATGATGATGCAGTAATTACTAAAATAGTAAAAAATTAACATAATTGATATTATAAATACCCAAATAAATATAATATGAAACTTTTAATAAATTACACTAATTTTCTAGGATAATAGGATATATTAGGATTGATTTAATTGACTTTGTTCGAAGTAATCAATCTGTTATGAGTTTCACAAAAATCAACTATTGAATAGTGTCAAAATTGACATAAAAGAGTTCTTAAAACAAATATTATATTATTAATTGATATTAAATTCCTAAAAATCTACGGTTCGTCCAAGAGACTTATATTATGATAGGTTAATCATTAATGGGCCACTTGGGGGTCTCTTGTATGTATATGGTAAGTCTATTAACCATATAATATAAAAATACAAAGAGACATTGTAAAAGTGAAACTAATTAACTTAGAGTTAATACTTAAAGATAAGGTTAATATAAGTACCCAAACCTGTCTAAATTCTATTGGTTGAGTTGTTTTCGACCTATCACCACCTTAACCTTTGAATCGTCAATTTTGGAGCCATTAGAAACCGAATATGAATTTATTATAAATTAATATTTCTAGCTTTTCCAAAGGTGCCCCTCACCCCTCTTATAAAAGGGAACTTCTCCTTCTCATTTCTTCACACCTTCAAAGCCTTTTGGTTCGGCCAAACTCTGCCCAAATACTCTCCCAACATCCCTCACTACAACCTAGAGGCCTTAGTTTGATCAGAAAGCCAACCTAAGGAGCCCTTTTGATCAAATCAAAAGGAAGAACCCGAAGAAGAGGTAATGATTTCACCACCCTTTTCTAAGTTCATTTCTTCTTCCACTTCTTCTTCCTTTGTTCTTACCATTCTGAAATAATAAATCCAGTATCTCACATATACTGTGATGTTATTATAAATATGGTACAACCATATTCATTATCCTATCCACCCTTTGAATAACATGTCACCATACGTGCGTACGTACGGCTTACCGTCTCCACGTCGTGGTGTAATTGTTATTCAATATAATATTATTTGGATGGGTATAATAATGATGTGTAACTCATGTAAATAATAAATATAACATGTTAATGATTCTTTATATATGATATACCATCCTTTTATATATTATTTTAATATCAAAAGAATGATATTGTCGCTCGTGCATACGTACGGACTACCGTCTCCACGAACGCGATGAGATTCATTCTCCATCGTATCCATTCAAATATAATTTGATGATTTAAAAAATGATGTTTAAGGACTTGATATCATTCTGGATATGAATAATATACAACCTATCCTTTACATACATGTCTTACGTAACAAAACATACAAAAGAAAACAAGTAAGTTAACACCCGAAACGACGATAATTCTAAGATATTATTAACAAATCAATGTTAAAAGATCATATATGATATCATATTAATATATATGATTCATGTATAATTTAATAACAACTATTTCACCATTATACAGGAGGTTAACCTACCCCAACCAAGGAAAAGTACAAGGTAAGGGTTATTTCACAATCTCTTCATTATCCGAGGTTGTTTATACGTAATAATCTACTGGGATATCTTTATCATCCACATCCATGTTTCTTAAAAATGTATTTCAAAACATTTTTTATGGGTTAAAGTCATTTATACCCTTGTTTGACTTTTTATAAGAGGTTTATAAAGGAATCTTTCCGTCGTTTTCAAAACAAGGTCCTTTTTAACCTTTTCGACTGAATTGAGGTAAGAATGTTCTTTTTAACTTATACGGCGGGTGCGGTTATTTTCCGCCGTTATAAAATCGTCGAAGCTTTCCATACAAGCTTATAAGAATATTTTCAAAGAAAATGTTTTATTTTATATGGATCTTAAATGATTTCAAAATAAAAGGAGATACTTCTTTAAAAAGAAATTTTATTTCATCTATGTCAACATCCTTTGATGGATTTTAAGATTATTTGAAGTTGATTTATTATGATACAAAACATCAATATTGTATTGAAGTTTTTGTGATATGTTTGACTGTGGATGTGCTATTTTTATACCATTCATAGTTTATGGTGAAATTATTGACATTTCGTATGCTCGTTTTAATACGAATGTTTATGTTATGTTTAAACCTTTTCATATGGGAATGCATTGGACTTAATAAGTGACGGGTGGAGCCCGCTATAGCCCATCGATGCATCGGTAGGTCTCATGAGACAAACTAGTGTCTTGGCACAAGGCCTTGACAAAATCTTATTTGTAGTCTTGGCACGAGGCCTTGGCTATGTAGTTATGATAGTCTGGCATTATGTATTCCAACATTATGAAAGTGGTTATTGATATTGCATGTGATTATTCAATTAGTAGAATATCCATGTGAATAAGTAAATGGCATTATTTCATTTTTATTTTTTCTATACTATGTTGAAGTTCAATTTTAAAAGGCTTTTGTTTTAGAAATTCATTGCCTTAAATGTTTATGCTTATTATGAATGTTCCGCTATATTGTTATCCTTACTGGGCATTTGAGCTCACCCCTTTTCTATGTTTTATTTTTCCCAGGTAGTGAAGAAGTAAATTATGAATGACTTGCAGGGATATTATGAGGGGTTAATAGTGTGGATATGAAGACTTTGTTGTTGTAGTAGTTTTTCACTTTGGAATGTAATGTAAAACTTTATGATTATATCTAGTGTTTCCAAGGCTACTAAACCAATCGGTCTTTCGAGATTTGATCTTTCTTGTGATCATGCCAATGTTATGTAATTAATGCACCGACTCTGGGCAACTGGGGTCGGGGCATTACAAACGGGACCGGAAAATCCGGTCCCCTCTTCGGCTTCCGACGCCGGCGGCCCGGACGCCGATCTTCTCTTCCGCCGCGGCCCGGAACCGGCCGCGGTGTACGTCGTCAGGCGCGGTGCGACGTCACCGCGCCCCTCCGCCGTGCCTTGATTTCATTCAACGCGGCGCGACGGCGTTGCGTTCAAGATGTTTCTTCCATGGTGCGCGCGCGACGGCGTTGCGTAAAATAAACGCACGATTAACCGCGTGGTGTGACGGCACCACGCCACCTTGTTTCCACCCGCAAAGCAATTCAACAAGAGCTATGGAGGGGTTTCGGCCGTGTTCATGTGGTCTGGCCCCCTCACGTTAAATAATAACACAACTAAAAATATTCAAAAGCCTCACGATAGACATGCGAGATCCACGATCAAGAATAAAATAATTAAACAATAAATCAACAACCCCTACCTTGGGTATAGGTTCGAGGATTTGCCAACGTCCGCGGAAGACAACGTCGCGGAGGTCGGGCGTCGCGGTCGTCGTTCGTCAAATCCGTTAACGAATAGATGCATCCGATGTGATACGTCGTTGGAGAAACTTCGTATGCCGACGAAGGCAATCCGAGGAGGAAGCGGTGTTCCCTCTCATTGACACGGAAGACGAAGAAGAGCGTAGCGGCGTTCTTCGTCGGAACTTGAGCGTTCTTCGTCAAGTTCGAAGGTTTTTCGTGTTCTTCGTCAGAGTTGAAGAAGAAGAAGAAAAGCTCCCAAAAGCTCTCAAGGTTGCCAAAGTGTTCTAACCCAACCAAATAAAATAAGAGCTTATTTTATTTACAAGCCTAACAAAAGAATTTCAAAGGTTTGAATTTCAAAAAGATTAACTCCAAAATTAAATAACTCAAGTCATTAAAGAGGGGTTAAGGGAGTTGGGAGAAGATGAAAGGTTGGGAGCTTCGTGTGGGCCCCACCACACTTAATCCTCCCAAGGGAGGTTAAGTGGATGTGGGTCCCACTTCCAACCCCCTTTGGTAGGATTTGACAAGTTAAAATAAAATTTGTTCTTCACGAATTTTATTTAACTTAAACAAAAAACCCAAAAACTAACTTTCAACCCACAACAAACGCAACTTCCGAAAAGGTCTCTTTAAGCAAATATCGGCACTGCGAGTTCATCGATGCCCTCGGATTTCAATTCCGAGCACCGGATCAAAAGTTAGGAATTCCTGCTCGTTCGTTCACTGAACGTACCCGAGCCAATCTTCGGAAAATGATTCCGGGCACTCCGGGCCTCGGAATCAGGTGCCGTCAGAAACCGCGCTCTTGTAAAATTCTAAATAAAATTATGAAAAAAAAATTCCCTTGAATTTTACGGGTCTTTACATTACTCCCACCTCAGGGCTTTACGTCCCCATAACGAAACATCAAAAACTAGGGAAACAAATGAGGGTACTGAGCATGCATATGAGCCTCCCGCTCCCATGTGCTCTCCTGGAGTTTCCCGTGCTGCCATCTGATTCGCACAAGAGGAATCGATCTCCCACGCAGGACCCGCTCCTGTCGATCCTCTATCTCCACCGGGACCTCCGTAAAAGTAGCCCCATCGTCAACGTCAAGCTCCCCATGGTCAAAGATGTGCGTCGGGTCGTGAACGTATCTCCTCAGCTGAGATACATGGAAAACGTCGTGCACCCGGTGCAACTGAGGTGGCAGAGCCAGGCGATAAGCCACCATTCTAAACCTGCTGAGGACCTGGAAGGGTCCGATGAAGCGCGGAGATAACTTGCCTCCTAGGCCAAATCTCCGAATAACACGTCGAGGTGAGACCCGCAAGAAGACGTGGTCACCACCCTCGAACTCCAGTGGCCTCCGCCTCCTGTCAGCATAAGGATTTTCCCGGCTCTGAGCTGCACTCATCCGCCCCTGGATGACCTGGACCATCTCAGGTCCCACAAGAGCTGCATGATTTCTTCTTTGCCGATAAGAGAAATCCGGTCTCATCCCCCGGATGAACCACATTCTTCTCCTAATACAGTCAATCCTAACATGGATGATACTATCCATACCAAGGATGACGTCGTAAGGCCTCGACGCTATTACTAAGAGATCCAACTGTTACTCTCGCCTCCAAGGGTTGAGTCACACTGTCGGCATCAGTGTGTGGTAACTGGGTCTCCTCCAGTAGATGTCTCACAAGTAAGGGTCAAGTCAACGGCCAAAACTGGAACCTCTTAGTAACATCACGAAAGAGAACAGGAACGAAATATCACAAAGGTATGCGTCTTTTATTATTGCAGCTCATAATACAAGACGCTACACAAATGCAACAAGGAACCAGAAGTACAAAGGATGTATCCACTAGTTCTGCTCCTGTCCATCGGCTCCCATAGCTCCATGATCGAAGGCCTCAGTTGCCTGAAGTTGTGCTCTCCCCTGCGGTCGGGGTGGACCTCCTGGTGGTGGTGGTGGTAGAGCCTCAAAGCGTCGCCCACCACCTGCTGCTCGGCCAGCTCCTCTGCCTCGTCCGCCTCCTCCCTGCGGACCGCCACGGTCGAACCTCTGCCTCTTCCTAGGTGGTTCCTCAACCGTCTGCTGCTCCTCTGCACTGTGTGCCCTGCACTGCTGAGCCAGTGCCCTGAGGTCATCTGCCTGAAGGTCTGGTCTGTCTGGACCCTTGAGTCAACTGTCGGCTACCTGCTACTGAAGACTCCACTACGTGCTGCCCTGCGGTGGGTTGTTGCGCTGGTGATGACTCAGCAAGGAAGCTCTCGATCAGAAGGGCCCACTCCAGTACTCCTGTCTGAGTCGGTATGCTGAGGGAGATCAGTGATTCCCTGATCTCGTGTCTCAAACCCTTCTCGAATGTCCGGGACCAGAAGAATGGGTCCCGTACCATGTCGGTCGAGTAGCGTGAGAGATCGGTAAATCTCGCCGAGTACTGAGCGACTATCATGCTGCCTGGCCGCAGCTGTAGAAGCTCCTGGATACGCACCGCACGAAGGGTGGCTGGGACGAACTCCGAGCGGAAGAGGCTCTCAAAGTCCGTCCAAAGTAGAGATGCCTCATCGTGCACCTAGAGAATCAAGCTCCACCATCGTTCTGCTGCTGCGTGTTGTAGGCTCGCAGCGAGGATCACCATGAGGTCTGCTGGTGTCCTCACTAGCCTAAACACTCGTACCACTGCCTCCAGCCAGTCCTCTACTGCCTGAGGATCCGTCTCCCCGAGAAACCTAGGCGGTCGATGGCGCTGAAACTCATGCAGTGCGCTGAGGCGACGTGCATCGTCAGCGGCTGCTGCTGGAATCATCGGGGGCTCGGCGGGTAGAGCTACCGCCGGTGCCACTGCTGACAAAGGGCCCTGCACCGAGGCCTCGTCGCTCGGTGGGTTGTCGTCACGCACGACTCTCGGAACCCTAGCTGGCTGCCGTCGTGGGGCCATCCTGAAAAGGAAACAGGTGCACCACGGTCAGAACAGTATACCTGGTGAGCTGATATAAGTAATCACAAAGAAAACTTTGAAACACACACGCAATCAATGTTTTCGTGCATTAAGTCAGAAATCAGAAGTCAGGGTCCTGGTGTACGGATACGTCGGCCGCCGCACCAACACTGGACTCCCTGGACTGATAACCACACTCAATACGCTAAACATTATTGCTTCACATAGAAAATATCAGAGTTCGCGGTAGAACCGAACTCCTCTGAAACCAATTTGTCATGACCCGCCCTCGGGGTCCGTGCCGTGACTACCCCAAGCCCGCCTTCCATAGGCCAGGGGCTGGCGACTAGCACCAAGGCGTAAATCCCGGTAAAAAGGGAAGGCATTTCCTTTGTAAAGCAATCAAACACCACAGAGTAAGCAAGCGTAAAGTAAACACTAAACAAGAACAGAGTACAACTGAAAGTGCGGAAAAGTAAATGGGCCAGTATACAAACCCAAACTGAAAGTAAAGTACAACTCGAAAGGGAAAACAGCAACTGAAAAGTAAAAGCCGCTACACCGAGCTGTCCACTGGAAATCCCACCTGAAGGGTGGGTACAGATAGCTCCTCTGCTCCACGGGTCCCGCCGTCCGCTCCGAGCACGTCCCGCCCAGTGGTCCACCTCCGGGTATCGTCCCGCTCTGCAAGCCTCAGCTAAGGTCAACGCTGTCCGTCGTCTGCAACCAACACAACGTAGTGCGGGCAAAGCCCGTGCAGGGGTGAGTATAAGCTACTCAATAGGGACCCCGAGACCCCTGAAGGTCTCTCAAAATCCACAAAGGATAAACCACGAAGAAAGGTACAATCACGAAGTAACAACCAACACTGCTTAGGTATATGCCCATACATATACCTAAGTCATCAATTCAAATACGCTCCAACCTCCGAGCCCAAGTACAACTCAGTCCACACAGGAAAGTAAACGTATTCCACACAGGAAAGCAAAACGCAATCCACACAGAATTGCACTACACAATCCACACAAGAAAGCAACAGATTCAGCTCACACAGGTATACTTCTTCAAAGGACGATAAAGATGATCTATGATCCATCTAAGTCGTCGGACCCACGAAGGATCGATAGGTAACTAACCCCCGCAAAGACCCACACAGGATCGGGCCCACACAGGACCTGTAGGCGCTGGTTCATACAGGACCGCTGAGCGCAAAGACCCACACAGGATCAGACCCACACAGGATCGGGCCCACACGGGACCTGTAGCACTGACCCACGTAGGATCGCTGAGTGTTGTAGTCGTCTTCATCGAATCCACACATGATCTCTGTACTGTCGTCGTCGCAGTCACAGTAGCAGTAGTAGCAGTAGTAGCAGTCGCAGCCAGCACTAGGGTTCCCGCACACAACAAGCTCGTTCAGAGGGTCCGCTCCACGAGCCGAGAGGCTGATACATCAAATGTCACAAAGTCCAGAGTTGATGTATCCAAAAGTTCCATATCGTCAACAGGAACTCAACGCAACAGACGGCGCGTCGATCGGACGCCCGGTCTGAGAGTTATTGGCATTTTCGTCCCCGGGGCCCGGTTGGTTTTTAAGGCAAAACCAACCTGACCGAACTCCACGTGCGTCCAAACCTCAGGCGGAGTATGCCAAAAGATCCTTCTCACTAAGAGGTACACAACACAGCTGACGGCACGTCAATCGGACGTCCGTAGCTCAAGATATGAGCGTTTCCGCTCCGAAGGCCCGGTTGGTTTCGTGAACGAACCGACCCGGACGAACTCAAAGTAATCCGAAACCTTGAGTGCGATATATCGAAACGACCGCCTCGATCCAAGGATCGCGTTTCCGCAGACAGTTCGTCGATCGGAGGTCTGTGGCTCATGTTATGGCCAAAAGACCGAAACTGCTTCGAAACGGGGGGGGTCCGGGTCCGCCCGACCCGGCCCGACCCCCCCTGGGTCGACCCGACCCGGGTCGGACCCGGCCCGGCCGGCGCGGCGGCACGGCGGTGCGGCGGCCGCGGCGGCCTGGCGCCGCACGAAGGCAGCGCGGGGGGAATCAATTCCCCCGCTTTCTTGGAATGACAGCGCGACTAAATGCCGCGCCCCTTGATTAAAAACGCCCCCCACGTGGGGGCCGGCTTGAAGGAAAAACCGGGGGGCTGCTGCCCCCCCCCCTTCATGGAAACCGCCCCCCTCATAATGAGGGGGGTTTTGTATGCTGGCCGGGGGATTAATTCCCTCGGTTTAATGCCATCCGGCCGACCAGCCGGCCGGCCGGTTTTCTCCAACGGAACCGGAAAATCCGGTCCCCTCTTCAGCTTCCAACGCCGGCGGCCCGGCCACCGGTCTTCTCTTCCTCCGCGGCCCGGAACCGGCCGCGGTGTTCGTCGTCCGGCGCGGTGCGACAGCACCGCGCCCCTCCGCCGTGCCTTGATTTCTTTCAACATGGCGTGACGGCGTCGCGTTCAAGATGTTTCTTCCATGGTGCGCGCGCGACGGCGTTGCATAAAATAAACGCACGATTAACCGCGTGGTGCGACGACACCACGCCACCTTGTTTCCACCCGCAAATCAATTCAACAAGAATGATGGAGGGGGTTCGGCCGTGTTCATGCGGTCCGGCCCCCTCACGTTAAATAATAACACAACTAAAAATATTCAAAATCTTCACGATAGACATGCGAGATCCACGATCAAGAATAAAATAATTAAACAATAAATCAAAAACCCCTACCTTGGGTATAGGTTCGAGGATTTTCCAACGTCCGCGGAAGACAACGTCGCAGAGGTCGGGCGTCGCGGTCGTCGTTCGTCAAATCCGTTGACGAAGAGATGCGTCCGATGTGATACGTCGTTGGCGAAACTTCGTATGCCGACGAAGGCAATCCGAGGAGGAAGCGGCGTTCCCTCTCGTTGACACGGAAGACAAATAAGAGCGGAGTGGCGTTCTTCGTCGGAACTTGAGCGTTCTTCGTCAAGTTCGAAGGTTCTTCGTGTTCTTCGTCAGAGTTGAAGAAGAAGAAGAAAAGCTCCCAAAAGCTCTCAAGGTGGCCATAGTGTTCTAACCCAACCAAATAAAATAAGAGCTTATTTTATTTACAAACCTAACAAATGAATTTCAAAGGTTTGAATTTCAAAAATATTAACTCCAAAATTAAATAACTCAAGTCATTAAAGAGGGGTTAAGGGAGTTGGGAGAAGATGAAAGGTTGGGATCTTCGTGTGGGCCCCACCACACTTAATCCTCCCAAGGGAGGTTAAGTGGATGTGGGTCCCACTTCCAACCCCCTTTGGTAGGATTTAACAAGTTAAAATAAAATTTGTTCTTCACGAATTTTATTTAACTTAAATTAAAAACCCAAAAACTAACTTTCAACCCGCAACAAACGCAACTTCCAAAAAGGTCTCTTTAAGCGAATATCGGCGTTGCGAGTTCATCGGTGCCCTCGGATTTGAATTCCAAGCACCGGATCAAAAGTTAGGAATTCCCGCTCGTTCGTTCACTGAACGTACCCGAGCCAAACTTCGGAAAATGATTTCGGGCACTCCGGGCCTCGGAATCAGGTGCCGTTAGAAACCGCGCTCTTGTAAAATTATAAAGAAAATTAAGAAAAAAAATATCCATTGAATTTTACGGGTCTTTACTGAAAATTTATACCTATATAATCTAAAAAACATAAACATAGTATCATTGTAAATATATTTAAATAAAAAAATATTTTCAAATATTTTACATTGGTTTTTAAATAGCTTGTTAATCTACCATATAATTCCCCCAAGAGTGTATATATAGGTTTTTCGTCTTAGTACCACTCTTCATGAACTAGTGATGATCATGTTAACATCCAATATCATCCATTCAGTGTTGTTACCCCTCGGTGAATTTTTCCAACAACCATATCTAATTTCTATTATCCTGAACAAGATTTATTTTAAATAAAACCACATATTATTTACCTTACCTAATAACATGATATTATCCTATACATAGAAATATACTTCTACTCTCTTGTAATATTATGTTATCTAATATATATTTTCATGAATTAGGTTATAATGGAATTTACAAAACAACCATTTATACGAACTATAAAACATAATCATAGAATCCCAAAGATAGTTGTAATTTCATTACATTGACACTAGATACCATAGATCATATACAAAAAGATCGAATAGTTTAGTTGTCTTGAAAAACTAGATACAAGCTTGAATATCACATTATATTTTTAATCATAAAATACAACATAGTATATTATTTTAGAACATTAATTTTTTAATCGTGAATATCCTTAAATATTAATCAAAATACACATCTTAGCATCCTGGGAAATTAAAAATAAATAAATGTGTGATCTCAAATGACTAGTAAGATAATGCATATAGAAAAAGATAGAATATAATAAATAAATAATATATAATATGACATGATTAAATTATGATCAAATAAATCAATACACTGAAACACATAAACATGAATCTTATCCATGAATAACATGGTTGTTTGAATAATCACATGAACATCCATAACTAATTTTATAATAGTAGAATGCATTATGTCTAACATCTTAATATTATCAACAAGCCCTTGATCCATGAAACATCACCTAAATGGGTAATGAATTGTCACAAACCGTCCCTCGGAGCCTGTGTCGTGACTACCCCAGGCCATCCTTCCAAAGGCCAGGGGTTGGCAACTAGAACCAGAAAATCATATCAATTAAATGGGAAGGAATTTCTTTTTTTTACCTATAAAGATAAATAGTCCAAGAACACAATAAATAGAAACCACATAGACTAGAACCCGATAAGATTCAACCACAATGAAATCTACTATAGCAAAAGAGTGATGAAAGAAAGAAAAAGGTGAAGAAATACAAGCCCAACTATAAAAGTAATAGTATGACTAGAAGTACAATACCACTAAAAGAAAAAAATAGATAATGGGTCATCCTCTGAAGTTATTACAAGTACTGTAGGTAGAGATCGCCACTTCAGCACTACATATACCCATGTTATCAAGATATACTCATCTCATAAATAAGGGAAATACACTACATAGTTAACACCATGAAGGTAGAAGTACCACATAGGTAACACCATGAAGATAAAACCATGAAGGTAACTCCACAAAGGTAGAAGTACAACATAGGTAAAACCACAATGATAGAATTTCCACACATGTATCACCACGAAGACAATACCACAAAGGTGGAAGTACCACACTGGTAACACCACTAATATAGAAGTACCCGACAGGTAACACAATTAAGGTATAAGTACCACACATGGTACAACACGAAGACGATACAACAAAGGCCGATGTACCACACATGTAACACTACGAAGATAGAAGTACGACACATGTAACACCACGAAGATAGAAGTATCCCACATTTAAGACCATGAAGACAATACCACAAAGTTAGAAGCACCACATACTTAACACCACGAATCTAGAAGTTCCAGATAGTTAACACAACAATTATAGAAGTACCTAACATGTAACACCCAGAAGATGATATCACAGTGGTAACACCATGAAGCTAGATGTACCACACAGGTAACAACACAAAGATAGAAGAACCCTTGATTACACCATGAAGATGATACCACAAAGGTATTAGTACCACACAAGAAACAACATGAATCTAGAATTACCCCACAGATAACACCATGAAGATTGAAGTAACACACATGTAACACAATGAAGACAATACCACAAAGGTAATGCCAGAGATAAGAATACCACATAGGTATCAAAATGAAGTTATATACCACAATTGAAAAACCACACAAAAAATACCACACAAGTATCACCTTGATGGTATGTCCCACAATGGTAACGCCACATAGAAGAATACCACATAGTTATCGCAATGAAGGTAAAAAACTATCTCACACCTTGTATAACATAAGAACTGAAGTACAGTTGATTAGACATAAATTAGATCATCTTATTCTGTTAAGACGAACTACTGCTGACCCACACATGATAAATAGGTAACTAACCCCCTCTAAACCACACATGATCGATAGGTAACTTGACCCTAATGACCCACACTAGAATTGACCCACACAAAACTGATAGATAACTTACCCCCACTGACCCATAGAGGATCTGACCCACACAAGATTGATAGGTAACTAAACCCCACTGACCCACACAGGATCTGACCCACACAGGATATCTATGCTCTGATCCACACATGATCGCTAAACACTAACCCACACATGATCAGTATGCATTGAACCACATAGGATCGCTAATCACTGACCCACATAGTATCTGAAGATGACCCACACAGGATCTAATGATTATTTGACTACAAGTATTCATAGGTTTCTCGGACAAAGACTACCTAATTACATGAGGTTCTAATCCTCAATCCATCGGTCAATAATTCAACTACCACTAAGAGACATGAAAAAGTATTCCAAAAGTTCTCAATGTCATAAGGAACGCAACGTGACAAAGATCACGTCAATTGAATGCCCGATCTGTAAGTTATTAGTGTTTCTCTTTTGAGGGGCCAGTTGGATTCAGGTTTGATTCAAACAATCCATACTGAACCTTATCCATAACACTAGAGGAGTATACCAAAAAACCATCTCGATCTAGGGTTCTGGATGCAAGATATGGTTTTCTAAATTGATGCTCGGTTCTCAAGATATGACAAAAAAGGCGTATGTAAGTCCAGATGTGCTTGTGTTCGGTCCGACCCATCTCGAATCGGCCTCAAACAAACCATCCCAGTTCGTGTCTGACCTAAATGGGCCGAACCATGGCAGGCCCAGTCCGCTGGGCCGCGGACAGGCCCGAACTATAAATGGGGCGGCTTGGCCCATTGGGTGTGTTCCGCTCGGTGCGGCCCACTCGTATGGGTGTGTTCCACCTAGTTAGGTGTGTTACTCCGTGGTAGGGACCAGCCGAACCACACTAGGGGAGGGACCCCCCGATATTCCAAACAGTCTTTGGACCATTCAGTTGGCGCCTGCTAGTGTGCGAGACCCACCAAAGCAGTCCTGCTCTACATGATGTGGCCGGCTGGGGCTCCGGCGGGCTCTCCTCCCAGCGACGTGATGATGACGCTATCCGCCTACATCCAGATGGGTGTCGGTCGCCCACCGGGTGTGCCTCCGGCTCATGCCATGGTCGGAGGGGTGTCGACCACCCTCTATTGTGCCGCCTGCTTGACTGCGATTGGAAGGGTGTCGGCCACCCTCCAGTGCTCTGCCACGGCTCGACAGCTGTAGCCTCCTCCTCTATCGGTGGTGTGCACTCGCTCTTCCCATCATCCACAAATCATTGCAGCTTCATTCCAAGACTGAAAATTTTGACATTTTCATATTCACGATCCTTTAGTCGAGATCTCTACGTTCATATTTCACGCTCAATGCGACATTGTGTTTTCAGTGTACTTAATTATTTGGAATTGAATAACTCACGGAGAACAAAGGAAAAGGGACAAGTTATAAGTGAATAATGATGGCCATGTTTGTTTGGCCATTGTCATTCTAAATCACAAATATTAAAAATAAACAAATAGATATAATCATACTTTAAATTAGAATCACTTCCTCGATCGTCTGTTGGATGTGTCCTGAGGAAGAAGACGAAGATGATGAAGACATGGAAGTTCATCGCATCTGGAACACACACCCGATCCAAGATCATGCGTCATCTTCATTGGAGTTTTTTTCTTCATTGGAGGATGCTATCTAGAGCTCTCCCAATACTCCCCTTGCCAAAGATTTTCCCCACCTCATGAAAGTAGAGGAACCAACTTAATAGATCATGTTTATTAATTAAGAAATTAAATATGGGTCATTAAATTATTAAAAACCTAGAGTTTCCCCACATTAAAGGGGAGTTCAGGTGGTCCCCACCGCCATGTATTCAAGATGAAGGTTTCATGAAAATAAAATAAATTCTTCCGTTTTATTTTATTTTTATTCCTTTAACTCTCCAATGAAATTACGGAAAACTAACTTCCACCCTTGGCCTACTGCAGTCGGGGTGAAGGTCTCCTTCATCGAATATTGGAACTACAAGTTCAACTGTGTACTCATAATTAGATTTCGAGCACCGGTTCAAATGTTACAAACTTCTTCTTGTTGGTTTACTAAATATGCCCAAAAAGTTCGAAAAACTAATAACACTCACCCTCGAGCCGCGTCGGTTGAGGTTAGGCTCTACCCAAGTAAAATAAACACCAACGAACCCAATGTTAATCTCGAATTTCCAATTAGAGCTACCATTTAAAGTTATGAAATTTATAATAAAATAATTTTCACTTAATTTTTATATTTACGGCAAAAAACTATCTTTCATGGGTTGCTTGTGCCAGCCAATGTTAGTGTCTTCCTAAAGAAACCATACCATCTCAAGTTCAGCGGTGGTCTCAGATTTTTAATCTGAGTTATCGTTTGTGATTTATATGAATATAAAAATTAAAATAACTTTATTTAATTATTTTAATTATGGTTATTACATTTTGGGGTTACTTCACAAGATGCTAGGGCCGACTAAACTTAAGTCGCACCTAGGGTAAACCCCCCTTCTTGAGCACAACGTTTCCCTCAAATTTATGATATGAGTAACTATTTATGAGTTAATAAAGTACATTAGGAAAAATTCCTAAAACTGCTAATTAAAGCTTATCAAAAATTTTACGGATCATAACAGGCACTCCGGGCCTCGGAATCGCACGCCGTCATATTTTACGGTCATGAAATAATTCTATATAATTAATTAAAATTCTACATAATTTCCATGACATTACAAGAATATACCATATAACTAACCTGTTTTTTCTCATGTGACCTAAATATTCATTGAGGGTCAATGTAATTTCGATCCCCACATATCCCTTAACATTCCCAATGAATTTATTACATGAATAAAAAATAAAACTAAATTGAAATTAATTAAAAATCAATGTAAATATGTAATATAAGAACTAATATAATGATTTTCAATAAATTACCCAGTCAAAATAATCATAATACAACTAGAAAAAATTGATATATGATATTATTATATTTTTACCTCACTATGTTATAATATTCATTAGAGGATGTTTATATTAGTGAAAATACTTTGAAAATATCACTCAGACAGTTCATGGGGAAAAATACCCTTTTCATTTTTTAATATGATATTTTGAATTAAAAAATTTCCAAAATATTATGAAAATAAACGTATATATAAATAACCTAGAAACCATTTAAGGAATCTTCTATGTATATATAAGTCAGGATTGTGAGTAAAACCATTCTTGCGTTGTACGTCAATAAAAATTACATTCACACCTTCATCAAAGGTTTCCACATTTAGAAATTGAAAAAATTAATCCTTTTAAAAGTTCATTCTGAAAGTAAAAAATTCAATAATATAAATTTAATATTTAATTATGGAATATTAAAACCATTTTAATGAAAATTTGGACATGGAAGAAAAATATCCTCATCAGAATTAAAAAACCATGTCAATCTCCCTTTTAACATTCTTTTGGTCTTTTGAGTGTCAAAGAATGATAAAATGAAACTAATAATTTAATATTTTAGAAACAAACATATGATAAAAAAAATTTATGGAACTTATGATATAAAAAACATACAATACCACAGAATTGATCATAAATTTAAGTAATCTTGAAAATAGATGAGATTTGGAAATAAAACCTCACCATTTATATGAATTACTTCATTAGTGATTTTAAATTACAATGAAATAAAATAAAATTTATAATTATTCTATAATAGATACATTTTTATATTTTCATTATAATATATTATCCACTTATAACATTTCAAAACATGTTTATTAATGCTTCTATATTAATATTTTTCATTTTCATGTTTAATTTTTAAAATTTTCATGTAAGATTTATTTTTGTGCTTTTAATCCATGCATATCGGTCATGCTAATAATTATTAAATAATTTTAATTAGGTTGTAAATATAATATGTATTTGTTATATACATTTATATAACAAATTTGTAAATATGGACTTCAGAAATGAATCTGGTTGCTTTTTGGTGGTAGTAGTCCACACATAGGCATGGGCGAAAATATAATTTTTAACATATGAATGAAATTTTTTATTAATTATATATTATATTTATATGATCAGAATTATATCTTAAATATCATATATAAACATTATATACATCATAATAACCATCTATAAAATGAATTGATAAAAATAATACAACAAGTCATGATGCGGTACTTCACACGTACACCCGAAACATGATTTCATTTCCAATTTGATGGAGAAGGTTATGAAAAAAAAAGGTTTTTACATTGAAGTAAAAAATCATAAGTATGTGGTAGAGGGTGATGTTATTTTTTAATCATGGTAATCATATAACTATATTATCTATAAGAAATAACAAAATAAAAACACTTGGATAAGAGTTATATATTATCATCGTAAAACAACTTTTGGGATTTATATTATTATTAAAAGTTTGTTTTTTATCAGTCCAATATCTTAAAATCCTAGGGAGGGATGTTAGTATAAGACATTATCAGGTATTGGATGATATATAATGCTTATTAATGTTAGTAGAAGATATGATAGGTATCATCTTTTTAAAATCGAGGGAAATGACACACATATAAGTTTTCAAGAGATTAAAATATATTAATGTATCACTATTTCTGAATCCTTCCATAATAACTATATTTATAATAAGTGATGTTATAGGGAAAATAAATGATAATAAAATATTATTTAGATATGTTTTTATGAGATTTTAATTCTAATCATTTAATATTTAATCTATTTAACTAGTTTTATCTTTTAATGTAGTAACTATATGTTTTTACGAACATTACTATTCAAAATGAAAATAATTAATGTGGCCTCATATTTTTTTTGTAAATTATAACAAAAAATAGAATTAATTTTTTTTAAAATAAAATTTATATAATTGGTAGAAAATTTATTAAAAAAACCCATAAGACATGTCAAATAATAGTTTTCTAGAAACATTATATTTCAAGTGTAATTTTCTTATAATACATTTTAGTATATTGTTAATACTAATGAAATTAATTGAATTATTTATAATTTAAAGGGAATAAATTAATTTTAAAATATTGGAATGTTTTTTAAAAAATTGGTATTTTATACTATTCACTTAAAGTTATTTTTCTAAAAAATTATATGAAAACACCCTAGGATAATATAGAGTGGATTATTTGATAAATGATATTCTTTTTAAAAAATAATATTACAAAAAATAATAATTTGTGTTTTTATTATATTCTTGAATATATATAAGTGAATTGTTATATTATTTCACTAAAAAATTAGATTATTATTATCTAATCTAGGGTGGTATTATAGTACAAGGTTGATATATAAGATGATTGGAATATTATAATGACCTAGATATCATTAATTGTGATATGGTATATGTTTTGATCTACCATGTGATATTGGACACTATATATGTTTTGTATGTTTTAGTATAAGTTGTGGAATGATCATTGGGATTTGGCTAGTGATTGGAGGAATAACTTTTTAAAAACATTTTCCATGACTATTTTAGTGTGATTTTTCTATTATTTATGGTATTTTCATGTTTATAAAGAATGAAATTATTTTATTGGTATTTATAGGTTTTTGGGACATAAAATAGATTTTAAAAAATTTAGATATGTTTGGATTGACTCAACGTGATGTCTGAATATGGAATTGGTTACTCAATATGAAGTGATTATGAGTCATCCTAATGTTTGTCATGTTTTTGGTATGGGGTTTCTTCAATATTTTTATATAAAAAGGATAAAATGAAATATTAAAATTGGAAAGAATATTAAAAAGTATATATGTGTATTTAAACATGTACTACATAATTTTAATCCCTATATAATTCCTTTATTCTCTAAAAGAGTTATCCTTTTGTTTTTATAGGAATATTATGTCATTTAATGTAGGATATAATTACATGTAACTCTATGAAAAAATAAATTTTAGTTTAATAGAGAGGAAATAACATATTTTACATTCATGTGATCATTTAGGATTAAATTTTTAAGAAATTATGGAAAAAATTAGATAAAAAATTAAAAAAATCAACAAAGTGTACATTTCATTTTATAAAAATTGGGCTTCAAATTTACACACCTATTTCATTCAAGGAATTTTTAATTCTTTTATGATGAGGCCAAAGTCGAACATTTGACATATATATAGTTACTAATAATTCATATATTTTATTAATACAATTTAAACTCATAGTATCAGTATAAAATGATTAGTAGGAGACCTAAAAATAATAAAATCCTATTAGTCCAACAAAAGCATAAAAACCCACAATTTTTTTTACAATTTTCATAAGATAACATTGAAAATAATTCTATTCTCAATGAAAAAATTTCAAAACACATTATTAATCATAGTAAAATCATGTCGGTTTCATTTGGCATATAGGAACTCATAATTTGTTTTTTAAAAAAAATGTTCACTTTTAAAAGTTTATAAACATTCATTTCAACATTAAATCAATATATTTTCATAAAAATATATTTCACATTATAAATATATGTTTATTATATAATTAAATTAATAACCAATTTTAAATCATATATAACCCTTGTTGAAAATTATTTGAACTTATTAAATTCTATATGAGTAACCAAAATGGTTATCCACCTCATCTTTTTCCTTGTAAGACTAAACATTACCTAATGTACTAGAGAGATATATAATGCTCACCCATCATAATAGGCTTTATTGGGCTCACACATCAACATTTATAATTAATTAGTATCATTTCAAAAGAAAAAAATTTTAATGATTCATTTTTTATCATAAAACCCATGAAAAATCATTTTTTGTAACAAGAAAAATGATTTCAATTTTCACATAATCAATAGGAGATATATAATTTTTCATTGAAAACTCATAAAAATTAAAATTTACTGGAAATGAGAGAATAAAATATATTTGGAAAAACCATGTTAATTTTTAGATAAATATTGATAATGGATACTATATATGATGGTTGAAGAAGTCAATCTATATGTATATGTTAATAAATATTCTTTTTTCAATATTGTAAATAGATAAAAATAAAAAATATTGAAAACATATAAAAGATTATTTTTACAACATTATGAAAAAGGAAAATTCAGAAGAAAAAAAATTGGGGGGTTTTTTTGTACAGATGATCGAACTCTCAGTGAGGAGGCTTTGCTGGAAGCCTAGATCTATGTGGAAATAGACATCCACCTCCCACTCCGAGACAATATCTCACTAAAATTGGAAGTCTTAGTGGATTGGTACCATGACCTAGCCTTCCCGGTTTTCCCTTGGTATTGCACCACATGTTCTCTCAAAGGTCATTCTGCCGAACTATGTAGGAACCGAAGGAACTACAGTCAGATTCATCCCTCTTAGCCCTCCCATTGTGGTGCTCTAACTCCTTTTGTCATCTCTATTCCTAGAACTTCCTAGGTTACCCCTCAAAATTTAGTTGTGGCCCAAAAAGATCCCCCTACCTCGATGAACAAGCTTATACCCTTTTGTACCCATCCAGTGGATGGTCCTATCTGCCAAGAGTTGGAGTACTTTGCCCCGATAGCCTCATCAGTGGCCCAGGTGGTCTTTGGTCACTCTAGAAACCCATGTGAGTTCATTTCAAGAGGGATCCTGCTGGAATGAATATTGGGACACCACCATAGGATCTCAGTGGCTCTAAAGCTACCCTCAACAATGGCTAAATGACCCACGAGTGCTACTGGATGGAAAAAGAAGGAGAGTTCAGTGCCTTGCCTTCCTGTTTCAGTTAATGTCAGTGTGCGTCAAGCTGACAGTGTGGCTGAGTTGGATAGTTTGGAGATGATGGCCCAACGAACGGAACCTAAATCCCATCCTAGAGCCGCGAGAGGTAATTCCATCAGGATGGTCCCCTCATTGGCCATGGATTATTCTCTTCACCATGCTTCAAGTTTAGAAGTTTGTACCCATTTCAAACTAAGGAAGATGAGGGAAAAATATTCTTCCCAACTCAAAGAGATCAAGGGGCCTGTGGTCAAAGTCAGAATTTTTCATGTTTAATTATATCCCTAATCATATGGAACTCCCATGGCCTCAGAGCCCATGTGAAATCAAACTTCATTTCTATGGAGGTAAGTAATATCAAAGATAATGTGGTTGCTATCCTGGAAGAGAAGCAAAAGCCATCTAAAATCCAGGAGTTTCGTCGCAATATCAAGCTACATGGTACTATGAAATCAGATTCGGTTTACAAGAACATTTGGATATTCTGTTCTAAGGAAGTCTTCATTGATCTAATTTGTGAATTTGACCAATTAATTACCACAATGATATCATAGAGTGGGGAATGTATGTTGGTTTCCTTTGGGTATGGCAACTGTGATGCCCATGGATATGAACTATTGTGGAAATATCATAGTTCCTTTTATCTGGAGGACTCTCTCTGGGTCATGGGAGGTGACTTTAATGTCATTGATGATCCCACACAGAAAGAGGGCGGAGGGGCATTCCCTAGGAGGTCCATCTTGGATTTCACCCTCTTCATGGCTGAGAATGGTTTAATGGACTTACGCTTCTCCGGTGAACCCTTAAAATGGTTTAATAATCAGAATGGAGGTATAAGGTGTTGCAGTCTGCTTGATTGAGGCCTTGAAAATATCAATTCTATTTACATGATCCCCAAACAGATTTTCAACCACCTTGTCTGTGGTATTTCAGAACACTCACCTCTATTGGTTTCCCTTTCCCCTAGGCCGGAGTCTTTGGAGGGCTTCATGTACTACCACTACCGGACCCGCATACCTGGCTACAAACAGATCATCGTTGAGTTGTAGGGGGAACTAATGCATGGGATTTTGTGGGTTGCGGTCCACAACATGCTACGCCGGCTGAAATCTAAGTTGAAGCATCAACCAAGGATCTCCCTCCCGATGAATAGAACATGGAGGAAAATAAACTGAGCATCAAGAATCTGGAATCTAGTCTGGAAGAGAGCTGGATCAACATGCTGTTCGAGGAGATCTCGGCCAGAAAGAACGTATCGGTGGAGATGATCCTCAGGCAAGAACATGTGGCATGAAAAAGATTGAGGGTCAAGTGGTTGCATGAGGGTGATAAGAACTCGTCATTCTTCCATGCCTGTTTGAAGGAATGAAGGAGACTCATGGAACCAAACATTCTTCTTATATATGGGACTTACACAACTAATAGAGACACAATGGGAACCATGGAACAATATTTATTTGTGGAATTCTTGGCTTCCGCAAAACTAAGGATGATCACGGGGTAACCCAGTGGAAATCCCTCCATATGGGAGGCAGTGACCAAATATGTCTGAGACAAGGACAATTCTTATCTTCAAAAGACCCCTGACAAGGTAGAAATACACTTGGCTATGATCAGCCTCAATCCTGAGAGCGACCCCAGGCCTGATGGATTCCCTGGTCATTTTTATAGGGATGCATGGGAGGTGTTTAAAGATGATATCAATAATGCGGTCCAGGATTTCTTTCGGGGTGGTAGACTCCCAAGGGTTGCATGTACCACAACCTTAGTGCTCATACAAGGGTTAGATACCCCTCTTCTCTCTCACACTATAGACCAGTGAGTATTTTTAATTTTCCATACAAAATCCTGCCCAGTATCATCAACTTGAGGCTGTCCAAACACCTTCCCCAATGGACTTCTATTGAACAACATGGCTTTGTTAAGGTTCGGTCAATACAAGGTGCCATTGGCACGACCCAAGAACATATAGAGATATTAACACAAAGATTCATGGCTCTAATATGGAAATCAAATTGGATATGAATAAGGCCTATGACAAAATATAGTGGTGAATCATTAACAGAGTCTTTTCAAGGATGGGCCTCTCTCATAAGGCCTCATAACTCATTTTCATATGTTTCAGCTCGTCCTGGATGAATGTGTCCTTCATGGGAAAGACTCATGGCATTTTCAAGGCCACTCGATGGCTTCGGCAGGGAGACCCAATCTCTCCTAGCATCTTCATTCTTGCTCAGGACACACTTAGTCGTCTCATTAGAAGAGGTTTATCCAATGGTGGATTACTCCCATATCGCTGAATGTTGAACCTCCCGCCAATTTTCCTTCTAATTTTTGCAGATGACACTTTTATTTTCATCAATGATGGAAGGATATATCTTAATTAAATTAATAAAATTCTTGATGAATACTGTTACTGGATTGGGCAGGCTATCAATAACAATAAAAGTAACATTTACATCTCCAATAAGTGCCTACCTAGATGAGCTTCTTCTCTTGGCAGTAGGCTTGATATGAACCATGGGTCATCTCACATAGATTACCTTGGAACCCCAATTTTTTCAGGGAGACTTAGGATTCGAGACTTCGACCAAATTGTGAGCAGGATCACATGGAAGTGCCTTAACTGGAAGAACTATTACCTTTTCTTCGAGGGACATTTCATTTTGGTTAATAGTGTTCGGGAGACCATCCCCATTCATGAAATGGCCTCCACTGTTGTGCCAAAAGGAATCATCGGGACCATTGATAAGATATTGGCTCAATTTGTGTGGGATTCTCTTTCTGCGGGGAAGCGTCACAGGGTTTCTTGGGAAGGAATGGCAATGCCAATATATGAGGGGGAGTTTAAGTGAGGTGCCTTGAATATACATTGTACTGTATTCATGCCAATTTGGCATGGGAAGTGATCAAAGAGAAAACTAAATAGAGGAATTCCATGTACTATAGTTGGGTGGGGGAAGAGGATTACACTGGTAGTAATGGTTCCATGTTCTGGTCCAGAATTTATCCTCTCATCAACACCCTAAAACCGAACTCCCGTAGGATTGTGGGGGAGGGAAAGATCCTCTTCTGGGGGCATAATTGGGCTGGCACTGTCCAAGGAAATCCAGGATGCCCGACCCCCTTAATAACCATTAATTAATCTACTCTCCACCCCTCATTTACGAAATATGTGTAGGAAACATAACAGCAGGAGATCCTGGACTCAATTGGTATTAATGCAGACCTTGACACAAGCATATTCCCTGGTGCCTCCTCAGGGCGCTTCTCTTCCAAGGATTATCAAAGGCTCTCGGATTCTTAGGATACTTAATATATCAGGAACACCACTGGTTGGTGAAAGAAGAACCCCTCTAAATATAATTTCATGACATGAAGAATCTGGAACTATGCGGTGGCTACAGACGAGCAAGTCAAGAAATCATGTATCTGTCTGGCCTACAAATTCCAGTGTTGTAGTTGCCAGTGCGAAGAGTGCATGACCCATCTATTCTTCGAGAGTGGGTGGGAAAATAGTGTATGGTCATTTTTGGAGCCTTCATGGCAAACTCCTATGGTTTTCAAGGCAATGTGCCCTTTCTAGATATGTGGTTTCACAGGATGGTTTGTTAGGATACGGAATGGATGGAGCAATCTCTTATTTTTATTGCAGGGTGCTAGAGTTTGTGGTATGCAAGGAACTAGGACCGCTTCGAAGGCGCCACCCATACTACATGTTCCATTATAGAGAGCATGCAGAACATGTTGATGGACCTGGTCATGATCATACACAATTGGTGGGAGGATCCCTCATTGAAGTTGTTGTAGGTAAGTGCTCTTATGGTTAATCCTCCCTGCAACAAGCCACATGGGTAGTGGATAAGTTGGCGCCCTCCAGCCTCAAGCTACAAACTTAAATCGAATGGTTCTTACTTGCTAGGAAATATGAGAGAAGGGGGTGTGTTTTGGGATAGGTGTGGCAGTCTTGTGTGGGTGTTCTATGCATTTTATGGGAAAGGCACCCCACATTAGGCATAGGCCAAATCCATTCTCACCAGAGTATGCCTTTGCGATCAGAGGGAAATTATGATCAATAAAGTGGAGACTGATTCTCTCATTATTTAAAAGTCTCTAAATGGAAAAGTACTCACACCTTGAACAATATCCTAAATGGTAAGGAAATGTCACACTTTCCTCCAAAATGTCAAATTGACGCACACATGGTGGGAGGGGAACATAGTTCCGTATCATCTTGAAACATTAGCAAGCTCGGGCTCTAATATCACTTGTGTTCCTTTGACGAATCTAATGAAACCTGAGGGGGTTAATTTGATAAAAGGAGACAATCTCAGTTTACATTCCAGGGAGCACTGGTGCTTGTCTCTTGTTTTGTTTTTTGTTTTTTTATTTCCTTCATCTTTGCTTGTTCCCTTTGTCTTCCTAATAAAAATTTGACGATGATGATTATATTAGTAAAAGAAAGTCCCTTTTCATTATATCTTTTATAGCTTATTTACATTATATAACTCATGAATAATAAAAATATATTAGTTATTTAATTTCATAATAACATTATACATATCTATTCCTTTATAATTATTTAATTTATTTAAATCATTTCCATTTTTTTTATACTCAAAATGGTTATGTTCAGATTAGAGGTTTTGGGGACGTTCGACTTATATATATACCTAAAACAGAATTAATGAATTCATTATGGTCAATTGGGTTATTATTTAATTGAATAAAAAATAAAAATGATTTTATAATTATTATATTTATATATTAAATATACAATTATAACCATCTAAATTGGGTGGCCATAATAATGGATCACATTGTTTCAAGGAGATGTTAGTCCATCAATATGCATAGAAAAAAAATTTAATTACTGTACTAGGATAACAAAAATAAAGTATAAAATATTTTACTCTTAATAATCATAATATTTTATAAATTTCAAATTTCTATATTATTTATATGTTTTTGAAAAATCATTTGAAGGGATAACGAAATAAATCACATTGGTTCGTGGTGGTGGTGGTCCAAACGTACTCATAAGTGAAATTATCTTCTCCCAATGGACGGATGAGTAGAGTTAAGTAATATATTTTGATTAAATAAATATAATTAGTCAATAAATATAATATATAATAATTTTATCCATCTTTTTAACCATCCATATTATCTGGAGATAAAAATAAAAGAACATAACTTCATAGTGGTGACAGTACAAACGTATGCATGGGAAATGTTCTCATTTCCCATTGGATGCAAAAGGATATAAAAGAGTCATATTCCCTAAAAATTAATATTTTACTCTATTTAAGATAATTATGTTATGATATATTTTTGTAAAATTAATATATCAAGGATGTTGAAGAATAAATAAATATAAAACACTCAGCTAAGAATTATCCCTCTTATGTTAGACACCACCTTTGTCTTAAAATTTTAGCCTACTAAGGTTTGATGTTTTGTGGGACGAGGACCTAAAGTGTCACGAATCGACCCTATCAGGGCTAGAGCCACAACTACCCCAAGCCTGCCTCCATAGGCCAAGGGATGGCGGTAAGCGCTGAAGGATAAACAACTAGGGGAGGCCGTTGACTGAGTACCTGTACACACACATGCATCCCACTCATTGCAAAAGTGAAGAGTTAATGGAAAAGTAATTTACCAACTGCTATAAATCAACCAAAAAGTGCATCGAACTCTAAAAATTACAAGGTAAGTGATGAAGTCAAACTAAAAATAAAAGGGAAAAACATGAAACCAACCAGAAAAGTTCCACAACCTGACAACAGGTAATCAAAAGTGAACAGCTGGTAGAGTCCCACCCCTGGATCTCGACTACGACCACCGCACATGGTCCACACTCCCGAACTCATAAGCTCCATTGATGTCATGACCAACCTGTCTGTCATCTATAAGGGCACACCATGTGTTGGAAAAGCCCAAGAAGGGGGGGGGGTATAAAAAACTCATTAGGATACCCCGAAGGCTTGAGGGAGCAACAAAGGAGGTACTGAAGAGGTGAGAAGTAGATCGAGCAGGTAAAGGTAAAGGAGTACAATAGAGTGTAATAAAGAGTACAGCTCAACCCAACAAAAGGAAGGAAGTAGACATGTCTAAACACAAGGGGCTAGAAATAGTGAGAATATGGACTTCACGTCGAGTCTTCCCTGCCTATAGTAGGAGTGTAGACTCGTCCAACCACAAGAAGCTAGACACAGATATCATGTGGCATACATCGCGCCTCATTGCCTCTCCTGGAAGGTGAGTAACTAAAACCAAAGAAGTGGGTACTGGAACAAGGTATATACATATCCATATACTCATACAAGAAACCCGAACAAGATCGCAAGGAGATCTTCATCCTGTAGCTCAGCCCAAGAATGTGAGTAGCCATGAGTCCTAGAAGTAAACACCATTGATGCCCAGTATCCCGCACGTCTGCCCCGAACATCAAGTTAAGGCACTCAAATCACAACACCTCGACACTATCTGCATTGGGCGGCACTGACTCACCTGCATAGTTTTAGGTTGTGTCACAAGGATGCATATGGATGGGGAAAGTGCCCCTAATACGTGAGAGTTATGACGAAAGTTGAAACCACACCTCGTCACCATCACACAGTTGATAGGTCTTCTCAAAGTGAAAGTTGTCAAAAAACTAACCCGTACAACCAAGGGTCCCTCTCTGGTAGTCGCAGAGAAAATCCATAGACCGGACTAGTAGAAAAGACAATGTCTGGAAGAAGTCATCGCATAACCCACTACCTAGCCCCACTAGAGGATAAACCCTAACAGGTCATCAGGTAACCCACTGCCTAGTCTTTGATGAATGGTAAACCCTAAGAGGTCGTCGGGTAACCCACTACCCAGTCTCTGCAGGAGGGTAAACCCTAGGAGGTCTTCAGGTAACCCACTTCCCAGTCACTACTGGAGGGTAAACCATAGGAAGTCAATGAGAAACCCACTACCCAGCCTCGCTGGAGGGTAATCCTGAAGAAGTCGAGGAGCAACCCACTGCCCAGCCTCGCTAGTGGGTAAACCTGAAGAAGCTGATGAGAAACCCACTGCCCAGCCTCATTCGAGGGTAAACCTGAAGAAGTCAATGAGCACCCCCCTACATAGCCGCGCTGAAGTGTAAGCACAGAGAAGTTGATGAGAAAACCACTACCCAGCCTCATTGGAGGGCATAGCCAAACAAGTCGATGGAAAAAACTAGGGAAAACCACTCAACCCTACTGGCCTAATCCGTCGTAAACAGAGGAACCCTCTACATCCCGAGAGATCAAAGGTACATAAAGGAAAACACATCATGAACAAGGGTCCCACATGATGTGTGGCCCAATATCATCTACAAACCACATACACAAATGTTCTCAGGTACTACAACATACACCTCCAAGCATCCTCACAATCTCCCAGAGTATACAACATTTCTGGCCCAAAGGCTATCTTGCACACGATTTCCAACGTCAATAAAAAAAGGGAAAAAATGTAATCACATCAACCTGCTTCATCCACAGCCATAGCATAACCAACTAAATATCATTAAGTATCATCTTCACTCACATAGGGGTGAACACGATCACACACCAAAGGTTCGCTTCCAAGCACAAAAAGAAGTGCCGCCACCGGACCACCTTTCAAGCATCCCCATTTAATGAGATCTCTATTGAGTCTTCGCACATCCAAACAGATTGTACCATTGTAATACTCGAGGAAAAACACACGAGAGATACTATTTAAACGCTTCAAACAAATATTTTATGGAAATGTTGCCAACACCGCTTTATGCCCGAACGATGTCCCGTGGCCCCGAGCCTCGGTCCGAAAAACAGTTGGGCGCCTCACATCATTGCAATCTCATAAGAAAGACACGTCAAATTGACTTCTTACTTGTGCAAAATGGATATCCGGAGATAAAGATGCATTGCACCGTACCGCACATGATCCGTGATTTGTGGGACCAATATCTCTATCTCGAAGCACAACAAACATATCACATCATTATGATCCTCTCGAAAAAGTACACAAGATTTAATATCCACATGTCAGAATCTGGCACCCGGTGATAAATAGATAAATCACTGCCAACTCCCAAAATGGACCTCATGGGGCCCGCACCATCGTGCAGTATTAAATCGGGTTGATTGTTCCATTGCAAGGTCCTCAGAAAAACACCAAAAAACGACTGCTCACACGACCACAAATGACATCTGATGAAAATGTTGTCAAACTCTACTCAAATATATGAAGGCGGTCCATGGGGTCCATGCCTCAACTCTGGCTTCAACGCCTGAAAACCGCTTGGAAATATTCTTCTCGATGCCATGGTAAAAATGATACTGACGGTTCTCAAAACAGACATCGAATGTATCAGTGCCTCCCAGAACAAAGGCCCTCAGAAAAAGGCCAATTCACATAAAGTCATGTCACGCCTCTGAGGCCCCTCATTTTGGGAATAAAAAACCCCTAATCCATATCAAAATTTTGTCTCAATTTAAGGATCACACCGCCATATACGACACACAAAACTGACACCCCTAGTGATGATTACTGGTGTCCGAAGTTGGGGGGATGAATCCCCCTTGGGCTGGACTGGCCTGGGCCAGTCCGCCTCTTAGCCGCGCATCCTGGCCGTGGACCCCGGGTCCACGCAGCACCGACCGGCCTCAGGGGCGTGTCGCTTTATCCCACGGAGACCTGCCGAGTGTGGGTCTTTGTTGCCATGCTGGGTCGTACGCCCCCCTCACCATCGCTCAGTATAATATATTCTTTTAAGGTCTAGTAACCTAATTCCTTTGGCGATGGTTTCCTCATTAATTCTATGAAATCCATTAATAGAAAACTCTGTAAATAATTATATAGAGCATAAGGATCATGTCCAAGGTAATCCAAGATAGTTGGATCCTATTTAACAGTCCAATGTATCCAATATAAAAATATAAACAGTTCATATGTGTCATACCACAATATACAACACCAGTTCTATACCATACCATCAATCGTCAAACGTAATATATAAAGTATAAAGGGGAATGTTAGTTTACATGTATTTTATCAATTTTTATGATGTGGCAATGTTATTAACCATTCCTTTAATAAATTTACAAATATTTTCCATTTAAGTGTTAATTCATTTCTATAATTTCAAATATAATAATCATTTCCTAATACATTTTACTTATAAGAGATATACGGGAGGGCTATGATCATGTCTATTTCTCATTTCTAAACAATTTAAAATATTCATAAACCAAGGATTTTCCATTCCTTCTACAATCCCCTTTTATTTAATATCATCAATCCTTCTATTTTTAAGTATAAGTTTCTAAATAATGTATTCAAAAATTTAAATTTAAATTTTAAAAAAAGTCATTACACATTCCAATGTGAATCTAACACACATTAGTGGTACATTGGTCACAAAGAGAATATTTTACATTTTAGAATATAATAGAACTCACATGATGTGTGGTTCATGTTGAGGTAGACAACAACCAAACATTTGTAATGTTGAAATAACAAGTACAAATTTTTCTTTAAACAATGAATTTAGAATTTCATTAATTTATGGAGAAACACCATGAATGTATGTCATACTGTACAAGGACAACAATAATAAGACACCCAAAAATTAAGGGAAAAGGTATAAACCACCTAAAATATATAGGCAATCCTCTCCTCATCTAATTTATGCCATTAATTTGGGTGGTAATGAATGAAATCAGATAACTAAACAAGCACCCTAAAAATATTATGTATTAGATAGCTTGGAGGGAACTATGTTTATATTAAGATAAATTAAAAGTGATGGAATATGAATAACGATATTATCATTAGGTATCCAATGCAACAGATGACAAGAAATTTAGAGATTTAATGTACAAAGAGGATCAAATCTAAGGTGGATTGTGTAAAATCTCTCAAAACATAAGGTGTTGTAGTGTGTAGAGATGAAAATAAATGTGAGGAAAAATTATAATAATTGAAGTGTAAAATTGTAATTTACGCTCACTTTAATACGAACATGGACTGGTCTCATGGTTGGTCAAATTGCTCTCCAACCATGAAAGGACCACATCCAAATCACCCCACTCGCATGACCCATGAAAATGGTTTGAAAAACCATGTATTGGTTATACACTTATTCTATATGATTGAACAAGCACAACTCACACAACCAAGTGGCTCCACCTAAATGATTTAAGAAAACATGGCCGCTCCATCAAGGGTCACAAGGTATGGGTTTCATGATTTGCACTAACTAGGTTGCCTACCATATCTTCAACTAATTCACAACTTTTATCTCTAAACAACCTCGAACTCCTTAGAAAGATTAATTATACCCAAATGAATCAATTTAAGGGTAAAATAAGAGGTTAAAATATAAAATGGAATTTATTTTATGGAACCGACAATAATTCCCCAAAGTCGGTTCCCTATTTTATGATTTTGGCATATAGAAAAGGAATATTCATCCTAAATGAAATAAAACATATAAGAATTTTTTGTGAAAACCACAACGATATGTTTATCATTGCAGGTAAATCATAATACATTTATTTATTCCCCAGAAAAATTATACATAAGACTGGTGTGAGATCAAATTCTAAGTAACAGTAAGCAATACAATGGAATATATCATAAAAATAAACATTTGGCATGGTGAAAAACTAAAAAACATTACGTTAAAATATAATCTTGAAAACATTATGGTCGGAATAACAGTTGAATTAATAATGAAATTATAAAACATAATCATGTGTATTATACTAGTTCAATAACCATATATAATTACAATAATATTTTCATAATGATGGATTTTATAATTTGGGACATCATGACCACATTGTCACGACCTTTTTCGAAGATCATATATATCCATTTTTTCAAGGCCTCATGCAAAGACCATTGTTTGTCTAATGCGATCTACCAATGCACCGAGGGGATATAACAGGCCCCAAAGGACACATATTATGTCCAATGCATTCCTCATATTAACAGGGATAATATTAAACAACATATACATTCCTATTGAAAATAATATATGAATTGTAAAAACATTCCCTGAACATTATGCATAAACACTAATCATTTGATGTAAATTAGTGAATTGTTTTAAGATAGAAAATCCAAAATAAAAATAATAATAAATCATTAAATTAAATATGGTAGATGATATCGTAAAATATTAATACCAATAACACATAATAAGCAACAGGAATTTTGAAATAGATGAAGATACTCATATAAAATCATAGAATAATTCTTGAGATAAGTACTCTATTACATTGAAAAGAAGAGTTCTTTTGAAAGAAAAATTTTATAAAACAATAAGTTAAGTAAGTTAGTATTTTCATAATATCATTAGTTGTTTTATTATGATAATGGTTTAAAAAATATATTATTGATTTTCCATGAAAGTAGGTAAAAATTTGAGAAATTCCCTTGAATCAGGCTAGTATTTCAGTGCAAATTTTTAAAAAATCATTTTAAATCATATAAGTATCCATAAATGAAAGTAAGATACATGATAGTACACATATATAGAACATTATAACAGAGGATTTTGGGGATTAAATATGAAGAAATAATTATTTAATTGCGGTATTTAGCGATTAAGAGTAACCCAAATGAAAATGGAGGTTCGGGTAGAAAACCCTTACATTATGTCTGAATGTGTTCCTCTCTTGAACATAATGTCCATAAAAATGAAATAAGAATTATTAAAAAAATTATTCATAACCAATTATATATATAATTAGTTTATAATAGTTTTATTAGGTTCATTACTTACATATTTATATGCTATAATGTTTAATTTGGTTGTTCTGGAGTGTATGTTTCTTTGGATTTCATGATAGGTATATTTGTATAAGAGTATGGATGTTCATGTGGAAATGATGTAATTCTACAGAATTAAAATTATATATTATTTATAAATATTAATACGTTTTAATTCTTATTTAAATTATTTTTCATATGGTATGAGGGTTAATCATTGGATGAAATATTAATGTCAATAACTTAGATTATTCGGTGGTATTTGGATTATTTGAACTAGTTTTGTAATATAAATTAATACAATGTACATATGTTGGTTAATAATTATTAAGAATATTATAATACATATATTATAGTCTGGTTCAACCATAAAAATTCTTTGATGACCAGTAAATTTGGGTAAACTGAAGAATGAGACACCGTCATTGACGGAGGTTGTAAATTTAAACCTGACAGACGATAAGTTCATTTATAAAAGAGAGAGAGAGAGAGAGTTATGATATTGATAATGACTAATAAATTAACATGGTATTATTTAAATATATAGATGATACATGAGTAATATGGATCAATTTTATATAGGAGTTTATGGGAGAATTAGACAAGATGATAAATTGTAATGAAACGAAATAAAAACGAAATATGCTTTACATCTTGAACTATCCTCCTAGAGAACATCCTTAAGGGAAGGGGTTATGGTATTTTGGAAATATTAAGATCTTCTGGATGTGAGGAGTGACTATGTAAGGGTATTTATGTATAAATTTTAGGTGATTCAAGCCACAGAGGAATAATGATAATGGGGAGTGAGGGGGTTATATATTGGAGGAGGGGGAGATTTGGGTATATTTTATTCATTTCTTTTATTTCCATAGAGACAACAAATAGTTTTGATTTATTTGAACCATACTAGTAACAAGTGATTTTGATTTCAATCCAAGTGGGTTTACCTCAGATTTACATCACTTATGTCCCAATAAATAATGTTTTTAACATTAATCATAAATTATTATATTTTACTATAGACTTAAAATTCTTATATTTTTGAAAAATACCAAAAATTAACCCCAGCCATTTTTCAACGTGTAGAATTAAAAGATGAATTACCTTTTTTATAAATAATTTTCATAATAATATAATAATTTATTCGAAAAAAATAACATTAAAACTATAACTCATTTTATAACACCATGAAATTTTATTCAATGTCCCATAAAATTATCATATAGCCATATGATAATAAAATAAGAACATTTGATAAAATTTTATGAAAATTAATTTTCAATTTATATTATTAAATTAATCATACAATTGTAATTAAAAAATTTACGACATTCAATAATAGTAATCCTTTTACTAGGATTTTTTATTTCATTATTATATGTCCAAATTGTATTAATACATTCATGGGTAAAGATTATATTTTTTTTCTGAATTAATATTTATTAATATTCATTAGTGCATGAAAATATTCATAAAAAATATATTTTGATTTTATCAGACGTTAAATATCACCTTGAACGCAACTATGTATATTTTTTTTAAAATTCAAATCATATAAGTAGAAAAATTATGTTTACGTGCAAGGTTACAACCAAGTAGAGTTTGTTAGAGACTCTATGATTCATGCATTAAATATTGAATTTATTTTAAAAATCATGGGGTTTTACATTATCCCCTACAAAAAAATTTATTCCTTGAAGATACTAGAATGTTACCACTCAAAACTAATTTGGATGTTCTTCATCTTAAGATCCTTAGCCTCCCATATTGCCTCTTCAAATTGATGATTTTTTCAAATTATCAAAACCTTTAAAATTTTTTGATTCCCCATCCCTTGTTCTTTAGTGTCCAAAAATAGGATTGGCTCTTCATAGTATGATATTTCAGGATCCAATTATATTACTTCATATGTGAGTACATACGTTGGGTCTGACATTTAATTTCTCAGCAATGAGGCATGGAATACATTGTGTACCATAGAGAGACTAAGTGGGATAACCGAAATACATGAAACAACTCCAATTATCTCAGTAATTTTAGAAGGGCCTTTGAATGTGGGACTTAACATACCTTTCTTTCCAAATCATATAACACCCTTCCATAGAGATACATTCAAGAAAACATGATATCCCACTTGAAACACAAAATCATTCCATCAAGTATCAAAATATATTTTTTTTCCACTTTATCTTCTTTGATATTGAATTGAATAGTTTTTACCTTCACTTGTGTTTACTCATCATGATCTAGACCCACAATCTTTTTTTCTCCAACTTCGTCCCAAAAATTTGGTGAACAAAATCTCTTTCCATAAAGTGCTTCATAAGATTCCATTTGAATACTTGAATGGAAACAATTATTTGTAGGAGACCTTTTCTATGGTTTGGATCATCTTATCTGATTGTCCATCATTTTGTGTGTGATATGACATAATAAATAGAAGATTATTATCCAAATAATTCTAATGAATTTTACATATAATCTATGTAAATCACGGGTCATGGAAAAAAACAATCATGAGTGGTTCTCCATGATGTCTCACATCATAATTGAAAGAGAGTCTTGATGGGTGCTCAATTGGCAAATCCTCCCTTATAACAAAGAAATGTTCAGATTTCTTAAGTGGATCGACAATTACCCATATTGTATCATTATTTATCAATGTTTGGTGTAATATAGTGAAACAATACTTGGGGATTTTATCTCATTTCTAGGTAGGAATAGGTTATGGTTTCATGAATCATCTTTGATGTTGTTATTCATCCTTAACTTGTAGACATACAAAACATCCAAATACATAATTATCAACTTCCTTCTCTATGTATTCTCAAAAGAAATGTTACATAAAATCACTATACATTTTAGTTATACTAGGGTGTATAAAAAAATTGAGTTATGTTTATCATCTGATAACTACCTTTTTAACTCGCGTATAGAGGGAACATAAAGACTCTTCCCAAATTTCAGAATTCCTTCATCACATATGATGTTAGCCAACTTCCCCTCTTTCACAGGAATAATTTTTTTAGGTTCTCATAATCAGAATGGGAGATTTTAATACTTTATAATAAAAATGGTTGGGAACAAAAATGAAAAAGTAGGGATTCTTCACCTTGTTTGACAATTCCAATTTCCATTTTTATTAGATCCATGAATATAAGATCCCATTCAATCATCATTTTCTTTATTACTCTATGTTCTGTTCAACTTAATAAATTAACAACTATATTTTCCATTACTGGGTAGTAGTGTAAAGTGTAATCATAATCCATGAATTGTTCAAGCCATCACCTTTCCCTCATGTTGAGTTCATTTTGTGAGAAGATATAATTCATACTATAATGATCCATATATATCTCACTTATTTCACCATAGATATATTGTATCCATATTTGCAAAGCTGGGATTACAACTGCTAAATCAATATCATTAGTATGATAATTTTTTTCATGATGTTTTATATTCCTTAATGCATATGAATTAATAGCATTATTATGTATAAGCACTCAACCAATCCATTTCTTTGATGAATCACTATAGATCACAAACCCATCATTCCATGATGATAGATTATGGATAGGAGCTCTAACTAATCTACTCTTAAATCTCTCAAAATATTTCTCATATTATTTTTTCCATACGTACATAAATCCTTTTAGTTTAAACATGGTTATTGGGTTGGTTAAACAGGATAAGATCTATGAAAAACAAAAATAATAATCTTATAAACCAATAAAACTACGTACATCAGTTACATTCATTGGATTAGGCCATTTTTTCACAACCATTATCTTTATAGGACCATTAAGTATTGAATCCATAGAGAAAATGTTGCCAAGAAAGGAAACAAATTGATATCAAAATTCACAGTTTCTAAACATATCATATAATTTATTTCTTCTAACAATCTACAGAATAGTGCACAAGTGAATTTCATGATCCTTGTAGATTTAGGAATATACCCAGATATCATCAAAAATACCACAAAAAAGTCATAGAGATATTCCTTGGAAACAATATTCATTTGATCCATAAAAAGGTTGTATTAGTTAGAAAAAAACCAATAATGTAAACTCGTAATTCCCATACCTGGTTTGAAATGCTATTATTGAAATTTATTCTTTCCTCACAATAAACTGATGATATCTAGATCAAAATTCCATCATCAAAAATTATTCTGCTCCTTGAAATTGATCTAATAAATCATCAATTTGTGGTATAAGGTATTTTTTTCTTTATTATTATATCATTAATCTCCCTGTAGTCAATTCACAATCTCATATATCCATATTTATTTTTATCAATATGAATAGAGGCTAACCAAAGAGAAATAGTAGGGATAATTAATCCTTTATCACTCAACTCTTCTAATTGTGTCTTCAATTCCACCAATTCCTCAATTTCTATTCAATAAGGGGTATTTTATATTTCCATTGAATCATGAATTTTGTAAATTTAAAACTCATTTTCCTACTTTGGTGGATGTATAGGGAAATCCTCTAGAATGTACTCAACATATTGTTTCACAATAGATACGTCCTATAGTTGAAAATAATTTTCCTCAACCATAGATTTTTCATTCCCTTCATCTACAATAATTTTATTCATTACAGATACTTGTGTGGATCTAGATGAGAATTAGCTGGCAATGTTTCTTGTTTATGTGTAATAGATTCCACATAATCCTAAAAAATGTAACCTATTTATTCATCCCATAAATATTCACATCATGATTCCAAATCCAATCCATAATGTTGATATTTTTATTTAAATTATTTTTATGATAATATAATTAGTAGATAAAGCACATTTATATGCCATTATAGGGACTTCCTGACACAACATTGTGGTAATGATACTTCACTTATGAGTTTTCACTGAAAACTCCCTTATTAAATCATATCAGAAATATCTCATTTTCTAGAAAACAATGTGAAGATATTAATTAATTTGATGATACAAAATCAAATCAAACATTTTATATGTTCTTGGAAATGATTAATGTACATGATACCACATAATTAGTAACTTTAACCTATGTAGTTGTGACCACATATTCTTGGTCTTTCTCCCATGGCCTTATTTGGGGATTGTTTCCCTAAAACCCATGAAATTCAAGTGAATAATGTACCATATCCCTAAATTTGTATCATTGAACATTTGTTGTTTATTTCTTACCAAAAAAATCATGTGATATGACTCTTTAATCTTTTCCCTTGTAATACACTCTCATTCTCTTCAAAACAGGTGCTTGGGTCCTTCTTCCCATAGTTACTTCTTGATAAAAGGTCAACTCTTGCATTATTCCCCATTTCATTATTTTCTTTTCCAGTGTTCATATAATTACTCTTCTTCTCTTGAGGTCCTTTAATTTCATAATACATAGAACATTTATATTTCATCTTGATAGCACTTGGGACTATAACATCTTATTATGATAAAAATTATGACATTAGTTCCCTTTTGAGGAATGGTTTAAAACCATCAATTAATTGATCAACCTTGCTCCATGGATTACGTATGGAGTCTATGGAATGTGTTTCAAACCATGTAATGCTATCTTCATACATTGAAATATTTTCATCCTCATACTTCCTCGGATTAAATTCATTCCTTTCAATATCCCTTAGTTGTTCATTTGGAAAATATATTTATAGGAATATTTATTTTATATACTTCCATTCAATATATTTTATTTAATCCTCCTCCTTTGTGGTTTTGATTAATGACCACCACTGATATGCATCTCCCAATAGATGATAAACTACTATGACAACTTTATCTATTTCTTTACATCTCAATGTGAGAAATATCTTGCATAGGGATCTCATTCACTAATCATCTATAAATTGGATTTTAGTCCCATTGAATGATGGAGGATATTGTATTAAAAAGTGATCCAACATAGCGCCTCCTTGTTGTGTATAAGGATAATCCATATGGGTATGGTTATTGTTCATAACATGTGTCAGTTATCCCTATATAGTTATAAGTTGCTAAGAACTAGTAGTACCTCCAAAGCCAACCTGATGATATTGTATATGATGAAAATCCATATGTGGGATATGTGTGTTCATGTGGATTCTATTTCATTCACTAGGTTCCATTTATAGATAATTTAATACACTACATTAGGTTATGAATCATATTGAATACTCTCAACTTAGAAAATTACTTTGCATAAATTGAAATAATATGCATGGGTACTCCCGTAATCACAAACATGTTTTTAGGAGAAACATACATTTAAATCATTCAATATTATTTGTAATGAAAATTTAAATTATCCTTAGCATATCCCCCGAGAGTGTCAAACCATGTGTGAAGTATGGCTTTTATCATGTACCAGGAATCCCTTGGTTAAGCCCAAAACTCCTTGTTAGTGTTTTCACTCTTAGGTACATCTGTGAGAGAACCACATCCACTTGTAGTATCCCTTCATGGATGTATTTATTTTAAATATCCACATAATATATTCCTTAAAAAATTAGAGGACGTTCTTGTATGTTGATCCTCAATAACTATCTTTGGGTTTTTTTCCATATTCTATGTTTTCTAAATCCATTTTATATGTTTTCTACAAAACATCCATTTATACCAACTGTAAGTACCCAACCTAGTTTTCTGGATTTGGTGCCTTAATTTTTTACATTGGAATATAAATAATTAACACACATCCTGATGTACTGGTTAGTTTAGTAGTTTTAGAAACAAGATACATACATAAGTTCAACATTATAATTTGAAAGGATATACAACATATAATTTTTGTTGGGAATATCCAGAACAATAAGTTAATCCTTCGAGTTCAATCATAATAAAATTCATTATATACTATGAAAATAAAACATAATAAAGGGGTGAGATCAAACACTCATTAAGGGAATTCAATTCAACAAAATATATCATAAAAATAAGCATTATCCTTGGTGAATAACTAAACACACATATCTTTAAAAAATAATCTTGGACACATTATGGCAGGAATAAGAGAAGAATTGATAATGACATTATAAAAAATAATCATCGGTATTATACTATTAGAATAACTGTATAAAATATCGATAAAATTTCATAATTAGGGAATGAATAATTGAGGATATCATAACCATAACATCAAGTCCTCATGTCAAGACCCTAAATATGGATTTTTTCAATGATTTGTACCATGGCCATTGTTTATATCTTGAGACCTACAGATGAACTAAGGGGATATAAAATGCCCCACCCGACAATTACATAGATTAATGATTTCCTTAAATTAATTGGGATAAAAATAAACAACATATACATTCAAATTCAAAATATTATATTAAATTGAAAAATCTTTTCCCAAACACTAATCATAACCACTAACCCTTCAAAGTAAATTGTTGTATATTTTTAAGATAGCACATCCTAAATCAAAATCATCATCAACCAATAAATTAAATATGGTAATGATATCATAAAATATTAATCCCATTAAAACATAAAAATCAATAAGAGAGATAAAATATATGAAGATACTCTTATAAAATTATAGAGTAATTCTTGAGATAAATACTATTTTACTTTGTAAAGAAGAGTTATTTTTGAAAAATATTTGTATAAACCCAGAAGTGAAGTAAGAAAATATTTTTATAATGAAATGAGAGGTTTTATAAAGATTATGGTTTCCGAAAACAGATTATAGATTGCCCTTGAATATAGGTATGAGTCTGACAAATTCCCTCGAATCGGGTTTGTATTTATGGAAGAGTTTTTGAAGGATCCTTTTAAAACATATAAATCCACATATATGAAAGAAAAAATTCAGGTTTTTAAAAATATATAGAAAATTCTCATAGAATTTTTGAGGATTAAATATTAATAAATAATAATTTATTTTTGGTAAGTAGAGACTAAGAGTATCCCATATGAAAATGGATGTTCGGGTAGAAAACCCTTACCTTAAGTCCGAATGTTTTCCACTCTTGAAAATAAGTCCCTATAATATGAAATTTTACTAATTAATTAAATAATTAAAATTCTATTTGTAATTTGTGTTTTTATAATAATTGTATTCGGTTAATTATTTCCTTATTTATGAGTTATTAGTTTGAATTCCATTGTTCCAATGAGTTTGTTTCCTTGGTTTTTATGGTTGTCATTTTTGTATATGAGTATAGATGTTCATGCGGAATACATTTAATTTTCCAAATTTGAAATTATATATTAATTATGAACTTAAAGTTCTTTAATGATTATATATATCATTTTTTATATGGTATGAGTATGAATCACTGGAATAAAAATTAATGACAATCAGTTAGAATATTTGGAGTTATTTTGATTATTTGAACTAGTTTTGTATGATAAATTAATAATATATACATATAATGGTTAATTAATACCAATTAGGTCATAATAAATATATTACAGTATGTTTCAACCAACAAAATTGTTTCATATTTAGTAATGAAGGAGAAATTGAAGAACAATGCTCTGTCATCCACAAAGGTTGTAAATTGGAATCTCACGGACGACTATTTCATTTATAAAATAGAGGGGAGGGGGAGTAGAAATATAGATAACATTTATCACATTAACATAGAATAATTCAATAATATAGATGAAACTATAGTTATATTTATATATCAGATAAAATAATTCATTATAGAATAAAAAAGAAGATAAATTGAAATGAAACTAAATGAAAAAAATTCTTTACCTCTTGAGATAACCTCCTTGGGAAGCTCATGAATTGAAAGATTTTTTGCCTTTTAGAATGACCACGATCCCTTGGACGTGGGGAGTGACTTGGGAAGGGTATTTGGGAAAAACATTGAAGAGATTAAATGAGTAGAGGAATGAATAGAAAATGGAGTGATGGGGTGTTTTGTAGTGGTGGAGAGTGGCGATTTCTGAATATTTTATTCATTATTTTTTAATTTACCTCCAGACAAAAAATAGTGTTGATTCAACTGAACCATAATAGTAATAAATGAATGAGAGTTTTAACCTAGTAAGATTCAATCAGCCTTATATCACTGATGACCTAATAAATTAGGTATTTAGCATTTATCCTAAATTATTGTATTTTAATATTCCCCAAAAATTCGTGTATTTTAGAAAAATCCAAAAACATCAACCCAACCATTTTTCAACGTTTAGAAATTGAAAATGAAATCTATTTTATTAAAATAAATATAAAAATAAAATCATTATTTATTCAAAAAAAACCATTGAATCTATAACTCATTTTATAACACCTTGAAAATTAATCAAGGCCCCATAAAATTATCTTATATCCATATGAAAATAAAATAAAAAATTTTGAATAATTTTTTTAAAAAAACATTTTAAATTATTAAATTAACCATAAAATTGTAATTAAAATTTTATAGCATTCAAAAATAAAAATCCTTATACTATGAACCTTTATTCAGTCATAATATGTATAAATTATATTTATACATTCATCGGTGAAATTTCTATTTTTCCAACTTACAATTCATTACTATTACAAAGAATATGTTATTATTCATAAGGGTATATTTCTATTTATAAAAAAATGTGTTGATTCCATTAGACTCTAAATATCTCCCCGAAACCAACCATGTATGTCAGTTTTTCAAAATTCAAATCACATAAGTAGAAAATTAATTTTTTTATTCGGTTATAACAAAGTTGTGTTTTGTAGAGAGTAAGTGTTTAATGCATTAAATATTTAATTTATTGGAACAATTTTGAGGTGTTACATTAATACCCCATGAAAAACCTCATAGTGTTATAATTTATAGTCATAAAATGTAATAAAGAACATTATTTTTCTATAATAATTATTTTTAAAAAAACATTCTAAGGATACTCACCCATAGATAAAATATTTTTCTTTTTTTTGATCAATTTTACATTCAACATGAAAAAAAGAACAAATTTCAATCATGAAAGACTACAGAAAGATTACTATAGGTTTTATTAAACATTAATTAGATAGTATTTTTAAAATTATGTTTTCACAATGGTTATATTAATATTTCACTTATTATAATTGTACCACCCTTTTATAATTAAAATTTACCCAAAAAATATTTTTTTCAACTTTGTAGTAAAAACTCTTTACTAAAATACAGTTGAAATAAAATTTAAATATTATAAATCATTATTAAAAATATTTTACATGATAATATTATGATTTTGGAATGATATACATTGATTTTATAAACAAGAATCGACATCAACATTATTAATGTACAACTTAATAAACAATAAATATTAATGACATAAGATAATGAAAATAAAAAATAACTATAAAATATATTTCTAATAAATGAATATAAATCAATTTTTTGAAAGGTTATAGTTTTGAATACGGTTATAAATTTTTCTATAAAGGTAAATTTTGTGGTATATACGAGTTTAAATTGATATTTTTTTGAATTTGGGAATTATGTTCATATTTATAGTTGGTCAATATTTTTCATTGAGATATGAGGTGTATTGAAAAATGGATTCCTTTTATAGTGTATATATTTTTCATGGATTTATTTTGTCATATTTTACAATAAAATCTAGTGTATTCAATAATATATCTCCCATTAAATCATTCATGCGCTTCAATCATGAATGATAATAACAATATATGTTTATTATGTCAACACAAACTCCACATCATTGAGTTATAATTTCTCATATTGAACATCCTAATTTAATTTTTGGTTTATTCAACAGTAATATTATATATTATAATTTCTCTTTCTATTTTCGGAGAATGATGCATTTGAATCAAATATTCATCTTTGATTAATTTCCTCCCAATAAAATTATGAAATTGTTATGATAATTTTCATTAACATTAATGATGGTATCTCTTCAATTTCCAAATTTTCAATTCTCTATAAAGTTCTACATTGATTTGATAAACATAATTATGTATTCTCTCATGTAAAATTCATATTTACCTTATAATATTTTAGAAATTATATTTTTTTATTTTTTATTATATGGGTATTCAACAAAGAAATTTAAAATTTTCAATAGTTTTTTTTCATGATTGTATGTTTTATAACCCATTCCACAGTTATTTTAACATCCATTATATACTTTTCAAGGATACATTATATAATATTCTTTTAAAAGTTATTTTTGTCAAAAAAATATATCACCTTTTTAAAAATACATTGAATGTGACACGTGACATTGTCTTTCATGAAGATGGTAATAATAATATTCTGAATAGTATTTTATAGAACGTTTCAAATATTTGATAATTGTTGTTTATGGAAATTCATTTCCATTTTTTAATATTGTTATATAAATGATTTTAACTCGTAATTATTTTGAAAAGTAAGTGAATTATTGTTATATCATTCAAAAGTATAAGTATAATATTAAAGAGAAATTATTAGTTTTAAAAGGTATTTTAACGAATTTTTATTTAATAAATTAATTATTCAGTGTTTTTATATATTCATAATGAATTATTTTGATAAAATATTTATTTTATAAAATATTTATAAAAAATAATTTTGTTATTAAATGATAATATTTTAATGTTTTATCAACATTTATGTATTTTATTTTAATGAAAACAATTTCAACATTATTTCAAACCTTTTAAAAAATGGAATAATTTTTCTTATTGATGTTATATATAGAGTAATATGATAATGGGTTTTTTATTCTATTTATACATCCATTTTGGATAATTATGTTACTCATCCTACATGATATTATGATATCTTTTACCTTTTTTCCAATTATACAATATAATGATAATATTTTAAAGATATTTTTATAAAAATGTTTCGTTCCTATGAGTTAATTAGTAAACGATGAAATGATAAATCATTAAAAAACTATTGGATTTTTTTTTGATTTAGTTACGCGATAATTATATTATAATAAATACCTAAGATAGTTTGGTTATGATATATTATTAAGAAATTTTGGGAAGGATGTGTCATTGAGATAGTTTAGGTAAAATAAATTACTATGATCGTTCAAGCCTGAGAAATCCCTAAGTTTGTTCGAGTCAATTAAATTCTTATAAAATATAGATTAGAATCATATATCACATTACGTAATGATTTTTATTGTTTAGATTTTTTTTTTTCATAATATGTTGTGTGGAATATTTTTGGTTCACAACATACTATGTGATAATTATTGAATTTCATCACAATTTTATAACTTACCTACAGTTATGCTTTTTCCAATGTTTTTTCATCTTATTTTTTGGGGAATGTGACATTCCTATTCCAATTTATTATTATTATTATTAATGTCTCATTTGTGGTGTCTTATGATTCTACACTCATTCTTCTTGGTATATTATACCTCATTTGAGATTTCATGTCCTTCCATCATGACTTTTTAATAAATCCTTTTATTCCATACTATTTTTTATAAAATATTTATCCCCAATTTTATGGTTTATAATATTATTATTATCAAATCATTGATGAAATCATGTTGTGAATTCTTACATAATGATTATTTTAGCTCTCCCCTTAGGTTTCTACTCCCCTTGTTATGAGGGTGACTATAACTTATGAGGAGTCTCAGAGGAATACATATATTATTTGGCTATGGAGGAATGATCACATGTATCATAAAATAACATTTTTTATTTATATGATCCTCGAATACACTAAGAATTATGTTCTTGGTATGGTATGCATTTGTGATATGTATTTATTATCATTAAGAAATTATTTTAAATAAATATACTAGATTGTATCCAAACCATTATTTAATGAAATTAATTATTTCACCATATATGGTAGTGTGTACTTTAGATGAATCAGTTTGTATCAGTGTACGGTATAGTTATTTTTTAGTATTATTAATTTATTTGATTGGAATAGAATTGTTCTTTGGGGGGAATAGGATAACATAAAATTTATAAAAACCATGGGAAAAATTCCTTTTATAGGATACCATCCTATAATTTTGGTAAGGTTTTGTGACAATTGTTTTTTGATACATTAGATCCTTGGATAAATACTATAAATTTTATATTTCTAACATACAGATTCCCCTATGACAAATCACCTTGAAAAAGGATGTCTGAGTACCAAATCAATCATTACCATGAGCACAATTAGTGGGACTATGACTACACACCTCAATCAAAAAATTTACAAGTCTTGATTTGGGGATTAACATAATATATTAGAACCATTATAAAGTATTGAAATATGATTATAGTATGTGATATATGTCTAGGTTGTAATATAACCTAATAAAAATATTTACATGGAAAATTTAGGTTAATTAGAAGGAGATAGAAGTTGATCAAAGTATGCCATAGATAAACTGATAGTATCAATTGATAAGATTCATTATTCATTGAAAAATACGACCTATTGTGGATATTTCATATTAATAAGATTTTTAAATATTCATTATATAAGATATTATCATTAAAATTAAATATTAGTACTTTGTTAGAAATGGGATCATGTAAATAAAGCATTAAATTATTTTTACCTAGTATCTACTATAACCAAATAACGATGAATGTTTCGAATAAATTAATCTTACAAAGGAAACCCTCAATACATGCATATCATTTGAGAAATTATGAGTCTCATAGTATTAAATACTATGAATTATATATCTTATTATAAAATATATCCGGGGTTTTCATGGATCCTATATCTTTTTTCATTAGAAAATATTATTTAAAATTATGAGGACTAAATTTACATAACTAAATAGAGAACATAATCCCATAATATATCAGTATTATTTAGTCTTCGTTAAATATTAACATTAAAAGCATGATATGTACACAAGACCATCCTAAATTGAATTTTGATACACCTTTTTAAAACACTGAAATACGATGGGAAACAGAAAAAATAATATTACAATAACTATACAACCTTTATTAAATAAAAAGAAAATGATTTGTTTTTCTATAAAATAATTTATTTAAATTCCTATATTATTATTATTATTATTCTTTAAATTTTTTTTACAATATAATAATCAATAAAATGATGTTTTATCTATTAAATGTCAAAACCTATTGGGTGCAAGGTACTGTAGCAGAATTGTACAATGTTGTAACAGCGGCTGAACTGTAGCAACGACGTGCACTGTAGTGGTGGCAGGTAAGTGTAGTGGTGACATGGTAATATTGCAGTGACTGGGTTATGTGTGGTACTATAGCACCCAGATAATGTAGTAGCACTATTCACATATTGGGATTTGGGTGAAACATTTGGGCCTACGGGCCATGTAATGGGCTAAATTTTCACTAGGTCTTTGAGTTATGTAACGGGTCTCCCTCTACCCAGTTAAAAAATGTATTTTCTTTGATTTAATAATTAATAAGGATTCAGACCCAACTTTTAAAAAATGATAAAAAGTGATATTTTTCATAGAATTATTTATAATGTGATATGTCTAAGAAATTATATTTACCACTTATAAATAACAATTATGATAATAATAAATATTTAAAACTAATATATTAAATCTCATTAAATTATAAATTTATATTAGAAATTTTTTTCATAACATAATTATTTTCAAATTTATTTTCCTATAAAAATACATTTTCTGAATATAATATTTTTTTCATCAATATGTAATATATATATATTTTTTAGAATTCTAATTTTATTAATCGAAATTATTGTTTTAAATGTAAATGAATTGATTATAATAGGCCTAATTTTTAGGATTTATCTTAAATAATTTTTTTTGGAGAATAATGAAAAATATAGTTTTTACCACTACTATAAATTAAAAAATTCTATATTATATATGAAAGATCTAGAAGTATATAAATAATATTAATTTATAAAATATGTATTTAATAAGTTAATAAATAAATTAAAAAAATATGGTCCTGAATTTAAAAATCATATGATTTCATTTCAATATTATTTTCCAATAAAAATAGTTTTGGAGAATTTATTTAATTTAAATATTTATTTTAGTAAAATTATGTTATGGATATATTTAAGAAGACACATATATCTTATTTTTGTTAATAATATAATTGGTACCATAATATTAACTAAAATCATTGATAATTTATATTAATCATAATTGTTAGTCATAACAAACACTTTTTCTAATATGGGTTTTATGTGTTATCTGTGTTAATATTAAAATTATTTTTTATCACCTAATGAAATTTTATTTAAAAGAATTATTAAATAATTATAAATTTAAATTTAAATTTATTTAATGAGGCTTATAATTTTGTTATTTATAAAAATTAAATTACATAGTTAAAAATTACTTATTATTGTAAAAACAAAAATTCGTAAAAGTTAATTCTATAAGTGAAAGAATATTAAAAACATACCTAAATCATGTATTAAAATGTATTTTTGAACCATTATTTAGCTTTATTATTTCCCCACTATTTTATTTCCGATTATCAGATAAATCTTTTCTTGTAATAGTGGATTTATAGTTTATATATTACAAAAATTAAAATTTTCTTCCTAATAAAATGATATCTCACCACCCAACTTCACATCACTCCCCTTGCCTCCTCTATATGACTGAATAACTCCAAAAAAATTCTACAAACTTTATATAGGAATTTTTATTCTCAAAACACCACCTCTAAATTCCTTAATCTATTTTTCAAAGGATCACTTCAAAGGAGTAAGTTAAAAAAATAAATTACCCCTTTTTTCATTTATTTTTTCCTTCCTTTATTATTATATATCATCATATTATAATATAATGTTATTGATTTAATTTTTATAGTATCACAATTATAATTAGTTTTTAATATTTTTATATTATACCAATTTACTACCCCCATCCAAACCATTCAATAAATTATAATTCCATTGTGTTACCTACAGATTATCACCTCTAAATGAGATATGATATATTTATCATAAATACCCTACATGACTAGGTAAAGAGGTCTATTTACTAAATAATGTTTTTATTTAAAACATTAATATGACAATGAAAATATAAAAAACCTACATGATTTACTTTATATATAAATGAATTTTTCACCCACGCTTACATGCATACTACTATCTCCATGAAATTGATGTACCTCATTTTTCACATATTATTTCATTCTTCATAAAACAATAAAAAAATTATTCATCAAATTAAAAAATTTAAAATAGTATCATTATTCACCGGTAATAATGTTATTATTCAATAATAATCACTTTCATAACCATACTTTCCTATAGATTACAACCTGTTCTTATTTGGGTTAGTCTAAGAACCTACATGAACGATACTATAAATGTATACCATAGATGACTATAGAAAAATAACAACTTTTTTATTTATAAAATATTATGAAAATAATATTCTCATTATTTTTCAATAATTATTATTTTAATATTTAACTTATTATTACCATAACACCATTTTATTCATTAAAATATACCAAAAAAATTTCATTAACAGCTTCATCACTGGGGATCATACCTAAAGTACTAATAAAATGAAATTAGAAAATTTTAAATCATTATAAAACATCATCTACAACTCCTATAAAATATCAACATGGTGTACTTTGAATCTATAAACAATTATCAACATTGTCCATAGGAAAAAAGTACAAACTAAACAATCGGAGATAGTATAATCAAATATAAAATATAAAATTTATTCTACTAATATATTGGAAATAAAATATTATAATTAAATTTTAGAAAAGGATATAGAATTTAATAATTCTATAAAAAATGTGATTAAGTTATTTATTTTTATTATTCAGGCAATTAAATTTATTTTGTGAATCTTTTGCAATTAATGTAAGGGCTTTTTCATCTCAAATTTTCATCAAATAATCAGGGTTCTAATTCTTTATTTTTTTCTCTTTTTTTGAATATATTTTTCCTTTATTTCATTGTAATATTTTTTCATGAAATAAATGAAATTTATAAATATATGTCACATTAAACATTTTTGTGTGTGTAACTATTCATAGATTTATTTTTTCAAAGTTGTTCATGAAATAAATTATATTTTTAAATACATCTCATGTTAAATCTTTCTTAGGTATCCAATTCTAAAGATAAAGATACCGATGAATGTTTCATCAACTGAAACCCTGATTCGTTGTGTTATAATATCTAATCATGACCTTTACACATCAAAAAATTGGTTCATCCATCCAAATATTTTATATTTGACTGTATCTTCCTCAATGGAGAAAATTATACTTTTGATTACATATTTATACTCAATAAATTTAATCCTTTAAAAGGATAAATATGTTAAGAAATATTTACATACTCTTTAAAGTAGGTTTCTCTTCCATGTCCATATTTTATCTTCCCACCAGTTTTTTCATTTATATTTGGTTTCCTAATTATGTTTTACATCATGTGACCTTAATCTTTTCTTTCTCCTATTTTCAAAAATATTTTTTATTAAACCATTTTATATTGTAGGTTTTCAACAATGGTATTATAAAATATATAAAAAGTTTTTATTACACGATTGTATGTTTTATCTTCCACTCAATGTTTATTATCAAAATATTTATATATTTCTTATGGATATATTTGTAATTATTCCTTTTAAATTTTTTTTTTTTTAAAAATCACATCACCTTCATGAAAATCACATTTCATTGTGACCTATAACTTCATCTTTTTATGAATATAGTTAAATATTTTTGGTAAAAATTATTTTATAATTTCTATCCATGTCGTAAAAAAGTTTATTAAATTATATTCTAATATTATAATAATTATTTTTTTCTTTAAAAAGTAATATAATATTTTTAAAATAAATTTTTATTTTTAAATGTATTTTGATTAACTTTTTATTAAATAATTCTTCAATTTTGTTATGACTTCACTATAAATTTTTTTGAAAGAATCTTTATTTTATATTTTTTTACCGTAAAGACACATTTTATTTTTAATGGATACATTCTAAATTACATATTATATAAAAATTAATATTATAAATAATTTTTTTTCGGGGTCTTCAATTAATTTTAAAAATGATGAATTCTTAATAATTTTTTATTTAAATTATCAAATTATCTTAAAACATGTATTTTTCATCTATTTCATAATAATTTTTTTTATTTATGTTATAAATGGGATAAGTTATTATGATACTATCAAACCTATTTCTTTAGATAACTATTTATTATGTTGTTTTAGTTAATCTTATTTAATTTTTCCAATGGGATAATTAAGATATGATGAAATGATGAATATTTTATGATATTATGGAAAAATAATATATGGTTATCAATATGAGACGGTTTGGGTCAAATAATTCTCTAAGATAGTTTGGTTCTGAAAAACCCCTTAGATGGTTTGGATTTGATAAATCATTTTTGTGGTTTGTTTCTAATAAATCCTTGAGACAATTTAGATTTATTTATTCCCTCGTATATATTATTTTGTTATATATAACATTGTAAAATGATATTGAGCATGGAATTTTTTTCACAACATGATTCATGATATTTTTTTATTCACAACTCATGGTTTTGGAATAATATAATTCTCTCACATTGTTATATTTTCCCAATGTTTTTTTTCTAATTTTCTTCATAATTCAGTTTTTCAATGTAATTATATATTCCCATTCCATATTACTATTATTAGGCTCTTTGAATCGTGTTTATAATATCATTATTATAAACAATTTTAACATGGTATGTGTTAATTAATTATAAATTACATGTAATACGATCTTTTTTTATGGAAACCTTTTTGTGTTCCATATTCATTTTAATAACTTATTCATCCCATACTCATGTTTTCACATATGATTATGATATAACCAATGATGTCATGTTGATGAGTTCTTTTACTATGAATTTGAGCTCAACCCATCTATAAGATATCATTTCATAGAGCATGAATACCTTTAATACTTATGTGGTGTCTAGAAGGGATAATGGTAACTCTCAAATATTGAGATACGTTCACATGTATTAGAAAATATGTTAGTCATGTAGTTTATCCTCAAAAAGACAAATTAATACATAAATTATATTATGATTTTTTTGTGATATGTAATATTTATCTTATGGAGATGATGTAAACCAAATATATATTATTTTGGTCAGTAATAATGTTAGTGGATTGATTATAAGATTTTAGGGCTAGGTCTGGTTGTACTTGTCGGGGCTGCCTTATGGATACTAATAAGGGATTCATCCTCTATAATAGCTCATGAACCAATTTTTTTTTGATTTGTTTGATCTATGAGAGTTTAAGGATCATATTAAGAGGCCAAACCATAGACACCCTCGGTATTACTATAGATTTTTGTTCTTTTACTTTTGTACATTTATTTGTTTCTCTATATATTTAAAATTTCAAAATCCTATTTTCAATTAAAACTATTTTAAATTATCTTTTTAATGTATATGGTTTTAATCATTCATTTAAATTTCAAAAATAATGTTTTAAAAAGATAATTTTTTTCAAATAACTATCTAAAAAGTGTTTCAGAATATTAATGAATGAACTCAATGATGGAACCATAATAAGATATTTTTATCACATCCTACAGAAACAACTCAGTGTGCATAAACCATCTAGAATATTATTGTTTAGTTTCAGTTTTAGTGTAGTTCTACTTTATCTACACTATTCTCTTGATTTCTATGATAGTGAGTTATTGAGATATCGGATTGAGAGTAACCTCATGTAACAATTGGAATGCTAATATTTATTTTATAGTTTCCATATATTTAATTCTATAACCAAATCATTTTTAATTTCTTACATTTCATTGAATATATGTTTCACAATATAAATGTGTAGAATGGTTGTTGTATTTAAATAGTTGTTTCTATAATAGTATTTGAAAGGGAGATGGGGGAATTTACATTCATAATAAATATTTTCTTCATTTTTAATGATTTAACTATTCTATTATTATGATTTTATGTATATATGTCTAATGTATGGATGGGCCATGTTGGAACATATGGAAGTATTTTTTCTACTTATTAATTGTTATATATTATAAAAAATGACCCTATCTATTTCTTTTAATTCCATTGACTCATAAGGATTAATTGAGGGATCTAGTATACTCCTCATGTATATCTCATGTTATATTGGGTTTTCATTCAAATGGTGACTTGTGCAAGTTCATAACAAAATTGTATGAGAGGCTTGGTTATTAAGAGGATCATGGTTCCTAATGCACAATTTTTTATTTGACTAGAAATGGTTGATATGAGATAATAATTTTCGGAATGAAGATTTAGTAGTAAAAAAGGGTCCAGCTAGATATTAAATTTTCAAGCCTTGATCTTGAATGGGATTTGGGTTTTGAGTTTTTCATTGATTGTTTTTTTCGGATTTCTTTTTTTATTGAGATTTTTTGGTAATTATGTCAGTGTTTTTTGAGTCATTAAGAGATTTACAATTTGGGTTTAAAATGGTATTAGAACTGGATGAACTGGAAGACATGTGACATAAAAATCCTTGTGGATCCCATAAACATGGTTCCTAGAATCCCTCGATGGTAGATTCATGGTTGGAACATGGTCCATTATACCATCTAACCAACCCATGTAAGAATAATATCCACACTAAAGGTTTTGTTTCAGATTATTTTGTATTTTGAATTTTTCTTTATGTTCATTCTATTTTATTTAAAATATTTTTCATATAATTTATTATTATTTTGTGGAATTCTTAAAAAAAATCATGCATTAAAATGAGAAAATAATGTTTCAGAAAATCAATTAAATTGGATTATGTATTAAATTTTAAATGTATATTTATAAATGAAAACAATGGAATTATGAAAATATTTAATGATGCATTCTGTTTTGGACCACATTAAGTGATTTAAATACAATACATTTAAATTATTAAGGTGGTATTAAATATGAAATTGTTACTTCATAAATTTCCACATATGTTTTACAGATGGTTTACATGAATATTCTCATTATTTTAAAATGGAGCTAAACTTTTGAAAATGGGTTAAATAGTCAAGGATGGTATTAATGTTTTGGATGGTGTTATGATGAGAAAATGTTTTATAAACAGATTTTTTAATCACTTTATCTTTAAAAATATAGTATTATGTAAAGAAAAAATTGTTTATACTACTATTAAATAATATTTATTTAAAAATTTAAATTATGAAATTATTCTATGATATATAAAATTTTTTATGATAAATGTGTAAGATTAATATAAGGGTTTAAAATAGTTATCAATGAATTCAATAGTTATACACATGCTTTAAAAATTGTTTCAAATGGTACCTTTTAACAGTTCCTTATTTTTATCTCATTTGAATATTTTTTCACGATCAACTTTATTATATTTTTATTTTCAAATTAAATGTGATTTTTAGATAGAGATGACTATTATTTTGGATGTTATTGATTAGTTTCTAAATTCTCTCTATTATTTTTTGTATTCCCTTTAAAAAAGTCATATGGTTTATTGGGTCATATTTATTCTCTAATAGTGGGTTTTATTTGATATATTTTTTATTTAATTATCTTTTAGGTGATTCTTAATAGGTTACGTCTCAATTGTTACATTTGAAATTATTCTGATTGATGTTTCAGTACTAATTAATTATGGTGGGTATTGCTTTTGGGATTTCAGGAACCTATAGTTGTGGATAGATTTAATCTAATATATTTGGGTATGGGGTAAATCGTTGTTGTATTCCCAAGTGTCTAGGATTGATATTGAAACATTTTAAACGGCGCTGTAGTTGAGTTTGACATTTTTTTTGGTATCACCATGGATAAAATTCTAAGTGTGAGGTCTAATGTTACCATTTTCTAGTTATTTGAGCTTATATTAGAAGACATGATTTATTTTTGAATTATATTCATTGTTTATTCCTAACTCTAAATTGATTCATGGTTATATTACTTTTTAAGAATTTATTGATTGGTTGATATACCTTAAATTTTATCTTTTTATTTTTTTGGGACTTCATATCTATTTAAAGTTATGTAGTTAGTTCTAATTAAAATTATGTATGTGTTTTAGGTTGGTAGTAATTATTTTTCACTTCTAAATTTTTAATTCTAGAAATTCCACATAAGAGTTCACTGGGGATTTGCTTTTCTCATTGATCTACCATGTATTGGGATCTTTGAAATGGAAGCATGTCCCACTAGGGGTATTCATTTAATAATTAATTCCTCTATATAGTTAGGTATGATATGTATTTAGATACTAGTTCTTTATTTATAGATTTATTTTATTCCTATTTAACTCTAGGTTATTTGTTTGTGGTAATCCTACTAATTGGACTCCTTTTGTAAATCCTTTCATATGAAACATATGGACATTATAGTGGTAGAAAGGGTCTTCATAAAGATAATTAACAAACCCAAACCCTAATAACATTAAAAAATTTATTTATTTATTAAATTTTTAATTCACCATTGTGTTTTGGACATCTATTTTTATTTTGATTAGAATAATATACAACAATTGGTTACCATATGGTTAGCCTATATAGTTAGAAAAAATCTTATGGTTATTATATGGATGAATCAATAATTTTTCATAACCATTTTTCAATGTTAGTGTGTCATTTTACCAATAGTTTAACCATACTCTATTGGCTCCTACGTTTTCCTAGTGAAGGGTGCATTATTGATGAACATATTGAATAATTTTATAGTAGATGTTCAATTATCCCAGTTTTTAGAAAGATAAACACATTTAAGCCTTTTATATCAATCTTTTCCAGTATCCCTATGACCCTATCTTATCTAAGAACTAATCCCTCTTCCTCCAATACTCCATTATTATTATCTCCTTCAATTTTAGGCTTCCCTTCCTCCAATTAAATGTTGGATCACCCATTAGTATTTTTGTAATATTCTAATCCTCTGTTCTCTATTTTACTCATTCCAAATTTTTACACCCACATTGTACACACCATATGAAAAAACCTAGGATTATTCATGCTTTAATTTTATATGTGTTGGGTTTTTAGGATACAAAATCTTCTCTAGGAACATTCCTCTCTTCATTTGTGAATATTTTTCATCATTTTCAAATTCTGTAGTTATGTACTTTTGTGTTTTGGTTATTCCATGACATGAAATATATTATTTATAATTCCAAATGTATTTTCGTTAAATAATAAATATTTTTTGACAATCCAAAATGGTTTTACAAATAAATTATTGAATTTTATAATTTTAGTAATTAATTTCAATGAAAATAGGCACATGACATATGTTTGATAAAAAACCTAATTGCATATAAGGTTGATTTGATGGAATAAATGATTCTTATTTTATAAATTCCACAATATTATTTAATAAAGGGATTGAAATATTTTTTAACTATTCAATTCTATTTCATATAGAATTTTTATGGTTTACTCCAATGAATAACATGGATTTATTGAGTGATTTTAATGTGTATTGTGTCATTTTCCTTTCTTAATCCTATATAAATTAATATATATATATATATACTTATATATATATACATGTTGATGCAGAACTATCTAAATTTTTGAATGATGAATTATATATATATATATATTTACAGAGTGCCTAATCTCTTTAATGATTGGGTTATTAAATTGTCCTTAATTTTCATCAACATTTCGTTAAAATGGATTTAAAAATAAGTCTTTCTAAATGGAATGTAAATTCTTATATGGATTGTTAAAGATAGCTACCAAATTTATTTGAGTTATAATTGGTTATTATTTTGGGTTTTCTAAGAAGTAATTGTAACGGAATGGTGCGAATGACATAAATTTCATTCTTTAATTTTTAATATATTTCATTTTTAATCAATGCAACGTTTTGATGGATTTTATTATTTAATTACATACCTTATATATATTATAAAATTTTGAGATTGATTTTATATGTAAGATGATTAGTAATGAGATGATGGAATAAGGGGATAACACATAGAAACCCCATCTAAATAGGTGGGATGACTTGGAAAAGTATTCTACAATAGGTCCTCCCATTATATACTTTGATATAACAAACATCATTAACAAGTCAACATGATTATATGGATGTCGTTAGCTTGGGAAAAATTGGATCCATACCCTCAAGATAATTTTTTATAGAAATAGATATGTATGGTTCATCACTAATATTTCAGGAATAATAGGATGAGTATTGACCATATATACATTATGGATACCCAATTTTCATGGTCATTTATAGATTAAATTTTTCACTATTGTATTATTTAAATTTCAAAATAATTTCTTCTTTTAAAACTATTTTAAATAACCATGTTAAAGTATGTAGTTTTATTACTATATTTAAATTATAATTTTTATAGATTATTATTAAAAAATTAATATATTGAATTTTTTGGAAAGGAAAAATAGTAAATAATTGGTGAAACCCTACTAGGAAATTTTTTAATAGATCCTACTAACACCGTTCAATATATATAAAAAGTTTGCCTCTTGAATTTTCAGTTGTAGTTTAAGTGGAGTGATAATTTATCTATATTTTTTATCAAATATATATTGGTTTTAGCTCCCATGATGTTTGAAAAAGAGTGAGATCTGGTCACAATGTGTATGTTAGTATAAATATTAAGATTCCATTTCCTTAACACACCTGTAAAATCATTCATTCATGTTTACTATTTCGTTTTACGATGAAGTATTACACAAATATAGAGACTGGGTGATAAATCTCAAGGTATATTTTAATAAAGGGATTTAGGGGTGTGCATAGGGAATTTATTTTCAATTATATATAATGTTATTATTTATATATTTTAACATTTTTTAAATTATTTTTATCATATATGAAGTGCCATGTTCAATGTACTGGCAAGTCATGAAATAATTTTTAGAGGAATCATGTTACTTATTAATCCCCATTTCTTTCAAAAAATCATCCACAATAATTTCCTATGTTTTGTTCAACTGTAATAATTTATTTCATGGGGTGATATATGATTCCCCATGTATGTACCTGGAAATCATTAGATTCTAATGGAAGGATTAAATTTTCTACATCATAGAAAGAGGGTCAATGAGGACCCCTTACATTTGACATATTATAAATATGGAACCAGAATAGGTTCCTAATGGGATATCCCCAAGAAATGATAATAAAATTTTAAAAATAGAGGTATTTATATATGTTATATGGGGTAAATATAATTTTCATATGATAAAGGCTGATAAAAGGAAAGATGTCAGAATTTTTCTTGATACTTTTAAAGTTTGAACAAAGTTTCAATACAAGAGTGGTCAGTACATGCATCCTTTTAGTATCACAACCACCTGGATCTTCCTCAACATCCAATCAAACCCACATGACACCACCAATTCCATAAATATATCAAAATGTAACAATATTACAATGATTGGAAACCCATTTGCTGACAATACTATCAAATTTATCCCTTCACCGAATACATAAAAACAAATTCCGTTAAATTTTTAACCCATAACAACCTGGGTTATTATAATTGTAATGATTAGTCTCTATAAGATTTCAAAATAACAAGGTGAAGATTATTATTTTTAATATAGAGTGGGGGGAATTTTTTAATTATTGTGTTGGATAAAAACCAAAATTTGGAACAACATTGGATTTTTTTATGTTTTTAGAGGCTTGAGTGGTTCCTCGAGTCCTTTACTGAATGTTAAAGACGTATAATTCGAATGGAAAAATTATATGGGACTAGGGTTTTGGGATGGACATTGGGTTGGAAATGTGTAATGAGACTCAGTAGAGGTTTCAGGATTGAAAAAATTCATTTGGAATCATGTTACAAAGAGTTGTTGAATATTGGATTGTATTTTGCCTCGCCTTTTTGTTACAGATAAGTTTGTGAAGAGTATTCAACTGTTAAAATGCATTATAAATTATTTTGGAAGCATATGGTTATTTTTAGATTCTGATATATTTTTCTGAATAACTTATTTTTTCTAATACCTTATGGACTATAAGATAATTGCATATTATATATGGTGTTACTATAAAATTCAAATATATTACTTATGATCATATGATATTATATAAGAAAGTTAATATATTACATATGGGATCAATATGATACACATGGAATAAAATGTGTTACATATGAAAAATTAGGCCATGTCATATATCTTATATATATATAAAACATTATTTAGGGTAATTAAAATAATACATATGAGAAAATCTTTTTTATGGGGATGAAAATATTATATAAGGGGTTTCGATCTAAGTGTGATATCATACATATGTTTGTTAGATATTTCTCATGAAAAAAAATCATTACGAATTAGAACGTTTGTAAATATGTAATATATATATTTGGTATATATGTCTGAAATGAGGTAATGGATATATCATATGTTGATGAATATGATATTGAAGTGTTAGAGAATATCTTATATCGTTGATATTCATTAAAGAAAATATATATAGTGAACGATCTATATTACATATCAAGGAGTAAAGTATTAATGATTTAGGAAAAATATTACATATCAAAATTTGGGTAAGGAAAGAATATTATGTATGATAAAATTTATTATTTATTGAAACTTTTCTAATGGAAATATATCATGTATGAATTAATAAACTATGTATGTAGTTTTTCCAATAGTAAAATCTATATGTACGACTTAAATATATTAAATTTCATTGATGAGTTATAAAATATGGTAAAATTAATTGATATGTAATATATATATTATTTTAATGATTTAATGTAAATTATGTAGAGGATCCAAATAGGAATAAAAAATACATATTACTAAGGCTCTCAATGTTTCAATTTTTTTTAAAAGGAGTAATGTTTTTCGATTTTCATAAAATATCTATAAAAGTCTTAAAATATATAATAGGGGCTTGGGACACTAAAATGGTATTAAACACACCCAAGACCCCTCTGATTACATTCTTTTACTTTAGGAGTGGGTTATTTTGTTTATTTCCAAATATGAGTCTTATTTTTTCTACGTGATAGCTAAAGGTAAATTTATTATTACACCTTGAGTCATTATTGGTTTCATAATTTTATTTTCATTTATAATTTTTTTATGATTATGGTTAATGGTTTAATAACAATTTCACTAGTTTATGGTGGAATCATCATGATAGAAATGGAGTTCCTGGCATGTTTAGAGGGGTTCTTATGAGGGTAACCATACTATGTAATGTATATATTTATTAAGGAGTGTCACCAACATGATTTATTCAATGTAATTAATCAATTTGGGTGAAATTGAATGATGTGTTGAAATGGGAACATGGGGATTTGGAATGTTATCATTCTTGGTGGATATTAGGGGTGGTGTGGAAATATTTTCTTGTGAGTTTGGTCATGGAATGTTTCTTGTTGAATAAATATTGATTTGGAACAATGAATTATATAATGAAATATTAATTGAATAATTGAAGGTGTTATTATAAATTTTTTTGGTACTAACCAAAATGTTAATGATTTAATAATGAATTATTTATGATGTAAGAATTACTCTCAATCCTATAATAACGTAGGTTTTATGTGGATGGTCCATTGTTAAGGGGAATAACACAATGTGTGAGGCAGTTGATCCTTAAAAAAATTCATAATGTTCATGAAATATTTATCTTAAAGTGATATATTTTCTAAATATATGAGTGTGATTGAACTTAAATTAAAAATTAATTAGTTATAGTTATTCCCATGATAAAAAAACTGTCTTGAGCCATGATGAACCATTTAACAGTTTCTTGACGCCTCAGTTGATGACGACTATGTGCTTTATTATAAATGGATTCTATTATATATTTGAACCTTTAATGGGTATAAATGATATTAATAAACATAGGAGACATTTAAATAGGTGAAATCATTTCCCTAAATGTGAGGACGGGCGATGAGGTGACAATGTTTATCCTATGGTAGACATTATATAACCTTATAATACATTAGTGCCTCATGTCTAGTTGACTAGTTTGATGGGTGAGTGTTCCTCCTCACAGGTAAATATGTGCATCATAGTTGGGATACAATATAAATGATTTATGTGTAGATTTTATAGGAATATCAAATGAGAATGACTTTGAAAGTGTAATGGGATTTATGTCATCCTTCCAATAAGAATTTTATGTCTTATAACCTATATACTTGATTAGAACATGAAATTTGAATTATTTTGAAGAGGGGTACTATAACCATTGAATGAAGGGTTGTAACACTATAGTTGGAATGAGGTAAATGTAGAAATATGGGATTTCAGGGATGTGGTATGATTTTCGGGTCCCGAGAGGGTTTCTTGGGTTTCAGATGTTCATAAATAGGATAATACACGATGGATATAATGAATGTATCATAGTCTAAGAATCATGTTGGGAATTATTTATTCTTATAAGAGGAAAACATGTGGGATTTATGTTGTATCTTTTGGTTATCCAACCACTTTATTGTGATATATGAAATATGAGTTCCCATAGAGAGGTTATACCATTAGTTTAGGGTTAATATTTTTTAGGAGGATCTCTATTCCGCCATAGTGATAGGATATATACAATATTTCTATAGAGGGATGATATTACCCATAAATAATATATAATATATCTATATATAGGTTGTGTGTTATTTCTCATAATGATATGATATTTGTTTTCTATGTAATACATTATTAACATTAATGGCATGTAAACTATTTCTAGAGGGGGAATTATTCCACCTTCCTGATATGAGAGATTCTTATAGAGTATAATTTTATTCCCTGGATGATATGATATATTATTATAGGCCGGGTTTTTATTCCCAAGAAATGATATAATGAATATTTCTAGGGAATGATGTTATTCACTCTAATGAAATATGGATCTGTTTCATGGGCTAATAATTTTGACCCCTGAAGATAATAATGTATGTTTCTAGGGAATATTATAATTCTCCCCGGTTTTATGAAATATATTTATAGGATTGGGATCCATTCCCCTTGATATTGATACATTATATGTTTATAAGGTGGGGTTCCACCTCCTAAATATGAAACCAATGAGATGATTTTAGGTAGGGAGTCCATTCCCACATTATGTTTATGTTACATGTTCAGAAATAACCTATGCTAACATAATTTGGAATGGTCAACAAAATGTGACAAATTAGAACCCATGGATTGGTGATGATTTATTTAATTTTAATTCCATATTTTATTTGGAATTTGATAATATAAAATTGTATATTCGCTGTATTCACTTGTTATGCTGGGATCAACATAGATTGTGAACTACTAATATTTTCTCAAAATTTTATGAGTTGAACCTGACACATTCGTAGCTAGTAATACATCATTATTATAGGTACATATTGGTTATATTTCTAGTGATTCTTGGTCGCGGTAAATAGATTTGATGAATTCAGAAGATGGGGATGGGCTAAATCACGGGACTAAGATTGGTTCATAGTTTATTTATGTTTATTTTGGGATGTATATGATCTTGGTTGAGATATTTTATTTATAACCACCCAAATTTTCTGACTATTATACATGTTTTATATTATATCCTAGTTATTATTTATTTTTATTTTCCTTCGATGATCATTTTACATATTTCTTTGGATAATGTGATGAATGGTTTACTGTTATATTTTCTACTTTATTTGACACAATTTGAGGGTATAGTATCACCTTAATCCCTTTCTATTATTTAGTATCCTCTCGCATTTGGGGAGGTACTATTTAGGTCTCATAATTATCTGATCCGGTTATTTTAGTGTGAAATGGGTCTAGATTTTATTATATGTCTGATAGAATCATTCAAGAGGTGGATTTCATGAGGTTTCTAGATATTAAAACCTTGAGAGGATTTACATACCGTTTTTTGGAATTTTTGATTCATTGAAAGAAATAATTTAATTAAATAATTTTTTTTAAAAAAATTTCCGTTTGTGGTGATTGAGATAGGGTCTCAATATTTAGTGCGGATTAATTGGCTTGTTGTGGGATTTACTATGGATGGATAGAGCATGAAAATTGGTACCGCCATGTATATCTTTATTTGTCCCATTAATACGAAATAATAAGACTATTTTTTAGGAGTGCTGAACAAGTTAATAAAAAAGGGTTTTTGAAGAATGTTTATGGAATTGGTTATCCTTATTAGAGTTGTTATGTGGATTATACCACCCAAATAGTGGATAATTAACTCGTTATTTTTTAAGAAATTGGTATCTCTTAGATACTATGCCATGGAGGGGAAAACCCATTCATTTTACAAAAATGCATGGGGTAAATCGAGTTATCAATATGAGTTACAAGTAGACTTGATTCTACCTAATAGGTCTAGTGATATACACATTAGGGGATTTGGCCCAAGGAAGGCATGTAAGATGGTCATGTGTTATATGAATGATAAGAAATACCCTATTTAGGTAGGATTGGAATAATTAATTTTATAATGAGTGGTATTAATGATACAATGATGGATTTGATTTAATAGGGATGGTTTCTTCTAGGTGATGGGATTAATAGAAATTTCTTGCATGATGTGATACAGAACCCAGGTAATGGTTATAGTAATTTTCTTATTGGCGTGGAATTTTTTTTTCTAAGGTGATTTTTGTGAGTTACATTAGGTTAATACTAGGTTTTAGAGAATATGATGTTGATGTATAATTTTCAAAGAGTTATATGTGACCATTGAATATACATGTAGTTATGGAATATGGGCTTAGCAGTTTTCATTTAATTATGAGTGTGCGTTGGAATCAATGGGTAGATAATATGTTGGGTTAGGAGAACAATTTGAATGACATAACGGGTTATATGGGAATCAGTATTATTCAACATAATTTACTTTTATGATAATAATGGGCTTGTGGATATTAGTATTTGTGGCTTGATGGGCCTATAATTATTTGATTGAATATGATTGTAGTTGATAGATTGAAAATTGCAATGAGAGCCACGCTGAGCATGTGGGATTTGGTTTTGGCCCATATTTTTTAATATTTCCATGTAACTAAATATGTTTATGCATTTTAAGGAGATTTTGTGTGCCTTTCATCACATTGAATGATAGTGTTCTAGTAGGGACTTACTTTACAGAGATGGTTTTGATTTAGGTTACACTTATTAGATACACCTTATTATATTGGAGGGGATGATGTGATGTGTGGTGAGACTTTATTCATAGCCACACCATGTGGAAAGGTATATTTTTTATTGTGTGGTAGTAAATTCATGGCCTCACCATGATAAATAGTGTTCTAGAATGGATCACCATGAGTGACGGGGTATTTGTATAGTATTTTATTTCATGATGCAACCTTAAGTAAGAGGGTTTAGACTGAGACATGTTGTGAAGAATATATAGTTTTATAAAAACGATGGCCAAAGTGAGATGGAATATTATGTTACATTTTATCTCATATACCCTATGTTATTTTTTGGTTCTAGGTATGTAGAACGAGGTGACTTATTTCATCAACAATTGTGTTCGGTATGGTTTTGTATCATGGTTTCCAAATTAGATCATGATAACCAAATGTGAATAGTTATATGTGGTGTATTATTTTTATTTCCTTGTACTTGAATAATCATTTATATTACAAAAAATATGAATGGAATTTTGTGAGGACTTATAGAGATATATTTTGTACACACTACATGGGATCACCGGTGCATGTTAAGACCTTATGTTTGGCATGCCAACCATAGAACATGTTACTCAAATGACCATGTTCGATAAACATGATGAGGATTAGAGATTGGATTTTAGAAAATCTTGGTGTTATAGATCATAATTTTTTTATTTTAATCATTTATAATATATATATATATATATATATATGAAATCAGCCTAATGGGTGGTAAGTTGTAATATATAATTATATGAATTTCATATACATTTCTTATAACATGATGTGTTGTTGATTTATGAATAATCTAATTTTATATTGTGGATGTTCTTTTTTTAGTTATTATTATTATTGGTTATTTCATAATTGTTATACTATCCAAAATATATTATCTATTCCCTTTATACTATCCAGGAACCATTGACATAAGGGAAGGTGTGTTTCAGTTCACCAGACAATTCGACTAAGACACTGATGAGTGATTTTAGTTAGATTATTAAAATATAGAATCCTAAAATATTTTAATTCATGTAACTAATTTGGGATTGGTGTTTATAGATATGATTGTTTCATATATTATTATAGACCACGGACATGTGATTCATGAACACATATTTAGTGGATTTTCCATGTTACTTAGTTAATGAGATTGTTGTTCTTGGATTACAGAATTACAATTGAGATACTTGTTCAAGTATATTGTACCTATTTTAGATTAATATTTGTGGTATTTACTAGTTCTATATAACATAAATTGGTGAATGTAAATACACTATATTTAAAATATATGAATCACCTAAATTATTTGTTATTGTGTGTGGTTGGTTTTAGATAATAATAAAGGGTTTAATGGTTTACAAATTCAACAAAAATATATATAGGGTTTTTCTATATAACATAATGGTTGAATAATAATCAAATAAAACATTGTTTTTTATTATGATATTTCATGTGGATCTTCTCTTGGTCTATTCATTGATCCTAGCTATGTAGTTCTTAGGTGAAAGGGATGTATAGTTACCCTAGGTGGTCCGGTTAAGGCATTAGAATCATTGGTAATATTTTGATTCTAGTTTAGTATTCATGATACATTGTATTTATATAGAATGAATTGTATAATTCCATTGGGTTTTGTGATGTAAAGCACATCATTTTCATGGGGTATCATGGTTATATTTCAATGGTGATATTAGATGGGTGACATACGTTTCTAGATTAGGGTGTCAGTTTTTATGGGATATTAGATTCGGATCCAAGATGTTCATGTCTTGGATGGTCTAAGTAGTCTTATACACCATATTGATTCGGAGTTAGGATCATGTGACATGTGATTGTGTTGTAGAAAATTTCTTGAGTGAGATTTCATGGGATTACTGGATTGGGAATCCCTGAAAGTACATCTTGGTTTTGTGTGTCATGATACAGGTACATGTATAGTCAATTTGGCATGTGAGCATAATATTTATGATATAAGGCTCATGGGATCATGAGTTAGGCAATATTATTGAGAAATATAGAGACATATACTTTCTTGGGATCAATTGATATTGAGAATTGTGGTAATGAACTATTTATGGGGTCTTTATAGGTTAACTATTCCTTAGGTATGGAGAGTGAGTATTGATGTGAATTTTTTATGAAATACTGAATTTGTGATTGAATAATCTTGTTTTTTACATAGATTTTCCATTTTATTGAGGAGTATTGAAGTTATCCCAAAATGGGTTCTTTGAGAATCATTTTTATTTGAGTGGAATAAGTAAATGGTAATGATAATGTAGTGGTTACTAACCAACATCCTTTTTCATTGGAATAGAGTTGAAAGACAATGGTTGTATTAGTAATGATCACACTTATAGTTTGATTTTGACTGGGGAGATATTTTTTTATTTATTGGTATATAATTGATAGATTTTAGTGAGAATCTATGTGCATGGTGGAACATATTTTTTATGTGATACATATGTTTTCCAATATTATATAGATGATACATTGGTGATATATTAGAGAATAGCGGTATTACATGTCCATGTGTGTTCATCGATTGGGGTTTAATGGGATAATATGAAAGTGTCCTTTTATGATTAATGTGCATGAGATGATGGAACCTTTCTGGTGTTGTGATTAATAATATGTGTAAGGGAAACCATATAGTAGGGAGATCATAATTCGTTTTTGATAGGAATTCTAATGTATTAAGTGGAATTTTTTGATAGGAAATTTTGTATATTTTTTTAATAATATTTTTGACTATTAGATTTGATTCTTGATAGTTGTTGTGTTATATATATTATTCATGCAAAGTAATGTTATGAAGGATTAAGAGGAATTTACCAGAGACATGGATAAATATATGTTGCTTTTGAAGTGTACATTTGATAATAAGGGACATCACACCTAAACATTATGTTGCTAATGGTATACATTGTTGACATGAAGTTATATAAGACAAATCTTCTCAAACCGGGATACAACAACCTTGGTGTTTAGTTTTTTAGAGAAAAAACAAGTACTTTTCACCAGGACCTGGTGAAGGGCGTTTTGATTCATGATATAAATAATTTTGGGGAATTAATTTAAAAGTTTCATGAGCTAGATGCTTAATGAACATACATCATGTGACTTAGTTTTTGGCCATGATACAAGAATATATTGAATGATATTTAAAAAAAATAAAAAGGGTAGATTAATTAGTGAATAAAATAACAATAAAAAGAAGAGAAAAGGTCCATAAAGTTGTTATTTTTTTACTAATAATTGATGATATAATCAGGTTCTTACAATCCATGAACAAGAATCCTCCATGATTAATATTGGTCCTATGTTGATGGTGTCATTATTTGACATTGAATGGACACATCATGACACCATGTAGAAAGTATCCCTTGATTCCTTAGGATTAAAATATATTATAATTATGATGCATCAATATCACCGTCAGTGATTTTACTAATTATCAAAGGGACAATATGAAATGATAATAAATTTTAGGATCCACAACTGTGGTTGTAGTCCCTCCACCCCAAAATTTTTCACTTTAGATCTTAACACTAATAGTTTTATATAAATTTGGGGGGTTATAACTATTCAGAAAAAACTATACTATCTTAAAAGATTTTGGATAACTTGAAAAACATCTTGTTACACAAAATAATAGACCACATTGTTAGATAAAAAAAATATGTAAATTTCATTTTTAATAATTCTTTATATTTTATGTTATATCTTAAATTTTCATGAAACTATTCGAATTTTTTGCTATATAAAAAATTCTATTCCAATTCAATCATATGTAAATTATTAGAAAATAAACCACATGGATCATGTTTAAACCATTATTCTACTCATCATAATGAATAATTTGATACCATAATGTATATGGGGAGGGGGATACATCATGGGTACTCAAGTTAAGGAATAGGGTTGTTTAAGGTGAACTAAACCATCTACTTTTTTATCTTTTTCCTTTTTCCTATTTGAATAATTGAATTCCACCATCTCTTCAACTTCTTCATCATCACTCGTATATGGAAACATAACCATATTCCCAAAAAAATCACTTTCACGATGCCACTTTCCAAAAATTATCCTTGGATAATGCATTGATAGTATTAATTTTCATAGTCTTTTCTACAATTTGGGAATCAATCGCACTTCAAAATGTAACTTATTATGCTAGATCATAGGTGCATCACACCTGTTTCATTATTATCCATTTCATCATCATCTTATTTATCATTTTGGTTTGTGTTCTACCACTTTGGAAAAAATATTCTATGATAAACAAGAGTTCTATCTTGGAATATTTCTTCATTAGAGGACTCTATGTTACTTAATCATCGCCATTTGTCACTGTTAGTAAAACTTATAACATTTTATTCTTGATTTTCTTTTTTCATCCAAGATATTTTTTGTGAGTATCGAAATTTTTGTGCATGTTACACATATTTAAAGGCTCATTTTCATTATAAAAAACATTGAATCTATTTTTGATCATACCATGCTATCTTCATGGATAGTAATTCTCCTTTTATGTAATAAGAATCCAGTTACATATGTATTCATTATCATTTTAAAAATTCTTCTAAATTTAATACATTTCCATATGAGTGAGGTTAAATAACAAAATTCATATTCTAGGATAGTCATACCTCATTTTAATTCTCTATGATTGATATTTTAAAACTTCTTATGTTCTTATTACTTCCTTGGTCTTGTCAGATACACAAAACATACAGCTGGTTTACCAAAATCTTACTTATTAATTGACTTTAAGAAACTCTTTCTTTGGTTCAACCACAATTCTATAAATTTGTTGATGACAAAATTCTTACTAACCACTGATTCCATCAATGCTACAATTCCCAAGTTTGAAGTCCTCAATTTTAATAGTGAAACACCATAAGCACCATTTCATAGTCTACAAGTGTGTTACAACAAGTTTTGGACATATTTTAATTGAAATATTATGGATAATATACCCAACCCAACAACATTCAATCACCAACTCCTCTATGAAACAATTATCTTGTCAAAGAATCCAACACTTATTAACATTAAATCCAACTCAATACATGGGTATTCCAAAAAATACCCACCTATATTTTCCTGAAATTATTCCATTTCAAATCAGATCACCCTTTAGGGTAATGAAATTCTAAGGTTTCATGTTATTCCATTAAATTTAGTGATTTTCCTTTGAATCGCAAACTCTCATTTTAGTGGGATCCTTCATCTTTCATTTTATAACCTTTCCCCATAGATATTTGGGAATAAACTACAAAAAATATCAACTACCCCTGAGTATTCAACTTCTATGATGGACTTATCATTGGTTTAAAGTCCCCTAATGACAATAAGGTGTATTTATTCATATTATGTATTTTATCCCCATTACAAAACACATTAATTATTTATATTTATCAATATATTTATTATCCAAATCCTATGAAACCAAAAGATAAATTTTTATTGTTACAATGAGTAGATCTAGAGAACTCATTAAAAACCAAATCCATCCCCGTTTCATATTCTATGTAGTTTCATTAATTTAATTTAACACTTGTCAGAAGAGGTATAAGTAAATCATATAATCCTAAATAGTCCAAACACAGTGTCAGAAAAAAGATTTTTTAATGACAATAATGAGGAAGTCTATGTCACTCATGAATACCAGTGTAAAAATCATAACATATTCGGATTATACATCTCTTAATAACATAACATGTGATCTCCATCATACATTCACAACAAATAGTTAGTAGATAAAGGTAATTTACATTGTTTTAAGATCGTACCAGTTGAAAAATATATTAATATAAATATTTAAAAAGTTAATAAACTGATTCCATATTTTCTCCATGATTTTCCGATATTCATAGTTTTATAAATGTCAGAATCCTCACAAAATCATTTAATTATTTAAAAAAATTATAAAATCACTTTTGTAGCATCGCTGAGATTCCCCTTCACTTCTTGTGAATTAAACCATTATAAAACAACTTCTACACATTCTAGAAAATGTCTGGAATAACCTTCAATTTTTTAGAAGAAAAATCATTCTCTTATTATTCAGAAGAGTCTTCAATGGATATTAGTACCCTTTTCTAACCCCTCAATTATAACTCCACTATTTATCCCATGATATTCATATATAACTCCATGTAATATATTCATCACAAAAATTCATATCAATCTTCCATCTTCAAACAAGGAATTAAGGATCCCAAAAAACAAGAAGGATAACATGGGTTTTACTACACCTATGGTGAATATAAATTCTCCTTATATATAACTAAAAAATGTAACCGGTGTACTATGGTGTTGATGGATGTTTTGGATGATAGGAAGTTATGCATGATAAAACAACAATATGTAGAAGACAATGACTATAGAGTTTTTAATTATGGAGTAAAAAAAACAAATAATTTTTCACCACGACATGGTATAGGGTATGTAAACAATTGATGTGTATATTATAGAATAACTATTTTATAGAATGTGTGATATGGATGATTAATGAGAATACATCTTGTGTCTCTGTTTGAAACCATGATTTAAGAAAACATTGAAGGTGATTTTCATAATTTATTATAATGTATTTGTTAGGGAATTATTTCAAATTGAAAGGTAGAAAAATGTTTTAGGATGTTGTTATTAATTTATTACCAATAGAGGGGTTAATATATAAATTATAACCCATTCCCATGTCCCCCACCTGATGTGAGACTTGAGTTTAATGTTCCATTGCAAGACACACAATGGTCACCCAGTGACATCTTTTAATTATAATCCCTTAATTACTAGGTCCCATATTTCATCCTTATTTGTAACCAATGGTTGTTAGAGGGAATATTTTTCATTGTGGTTTAAATGTTTTGAATTTAGAAGATGATATTCCAGTGGAGGTAGGAATGGGTAGTGATTATTGTTTTATTTTGGCACTAAAATATATGTGGGTCGGTCATGTCTGTTCATTACGTTTGGTAATTAATAGGACATGACTAGGGAAGATAGTGTATTTTGGTTTAATAGGTTAATGATGTGGATACTCAAATGGTAGTGATTTTCAAATCTATTATTTTTTTCTGAACCTAGTCTCAAAAGGGTCAGATATATGATAAACATGTTATGTGGATGGGAGAGATATCACCTAGAAGCCAGTGAGTAGGTATATCTAATTTTATTTGGATCCTTGGTGAACTATAGTTATCAGATGGGGACCATGTGTCCACACCAGGATTCGGGGGGGGGGGGTATTCTGTGTCATCAAATAGTGATTTCAGTGGGGATGTTTCAATTATCATGAGTAGAGTATGAAACAGATTTTGTTTGTTGGGGATCCAAAATCTAAATTACAGATACCATTCAGTTTGAATTTCATTATGGAAAAATTGAATATTCTATGATACCTTCATGAATAATATAATCATTAATGAGAGATGTGATATTTCATTAACATTTATTCTAATCATATTTAAGGAATGTTTTCTAGAAAAGGATTGATTGATGTTTTTGTGAATAATTGGGTGTGTTATGCTGGATACTCATCAAGTCCATCATATTAATCCTATTTAATGTGTTTTAATAATTGATAGAATATTTTTAATAGAATTTTACAATATATAGGTTTGGATCATGGGTAGTTATCTTGTTCCAAATTTAGTTCAAAATCCCAAACAAGGTGTGGTTTTATATTGTGATTAATGGATTATAAGTCTAGAGATTTCATTAGGTTCTAAGGGGGGATAAAAATCCATATTTTTTGGAGTTTATTATGGTCAATGTTATGTACCATGAAATTGATTTAATATTTATAATGGTGGATTGATTAAGGAATGTTGGAATCTGAAGGAGATAAATGATCTAACTATTAATAGCGATTCATTTTTTTGGATATGTAGAAATATTTTACTGATGGATTAAATGATGTTATTTTCAATGATATTATAGATAATTAATATCGGGAATTAATTATGGAATGTTATTTTGTTGTATATTAATTAAATTAATGTTTGAATTAATGGTAATGTGTGCTTATTTAATTGTTGGAATAACTAATAGAATTGGTAATTTTAATTAGACTATTGGTTTAGTATAGTAATAAGGATAATTGAATGGTGAATTAATAATCATGTTTTTAGATAAAGATTTTGGATAATTAAATGTTGAGTTAATTATCTAGTTGAAATTACTTGGGTAAGAATAATTAATTGTTAATTATTTATAAACTACTGATATGTTTGATGGTTAATTAATTATAGGATTATTTGATGGTATATTTATGTTGTTAATTATTTATAGAATTTATTAACGAATGTGATAAATTAATTTATGAATTAATTAATGTATTGTTTTGTAATGTTAGACATGGCATTCAAAACCAATTATAGATATATATGTATGATTGTTAAATGGGTTCTGAGATAGGGACTCATGATCCAAATACTCATGGGGTTCTAGACATGGCATTCTACACCTAGCATGCACGTAAATATTATTTTATGGGACAAGGACTGATGTTCCAATTAACAAAGGGTTGTGAGATAAGGGATGATACTCCAAATACATATGATGGTGTTTGAAATGATGTCATGCACCCATTAATTGAAATTGGGATGTGTGTCCAATCGGTCAAAAATGGAATAAATTAAATGGTAAATGAAAGCTATTGTGACATAATGATTTGTGATTTGAATATGGGAAATGGTTCTGACCCCAGAATGACTGAGGTGGGTTTTGAGGTATGAGTGTCCAGGGGATCCATTTAATTTATGATATTAAATAAGAATATATATTAATGTGTTAAACAGTTTATTTATGAAATTTATTGTTCTTGTTCATAATTCATATTTTCTAGTTAGGAGCTGAAGAAGGTATCTCTTTCAGGAGTCCCTTAGGAACCTAGACGAGTTGTAATTTATTTATTCAATTTGGTTGTTACCTTATTATATGTGCATCATGTTATATAGATTTCACTATCTGGATAGGTATATTCATTGGTCGTGTCATCCTTCTGAGATTTATATCTCACACCCTTCTCAGGTCATCATTACACTTGGGTACCTGACTAGAACATTCTTTTTCGTAGGACTATGAACATTGGACCGTGAATGTTGGTATAATCTAGTACCTAGATTTAGGATTAAAATACTGAGATAGAGCTCATGATTCTCATGGAGTTTTAATTAGGTATTTGATTCTATTCTTTGTTTCTATATTGAAATGTAAAAACGTTTTTTGTGTACTAACTTCCATTTTTATCATTAGTATGTCATGTATTAATCTATTAAATGAAAACTTTTTTCTGTGGCTTCATCAATTATGTATTACTACATCCTCCATAGATTGTTATTTACCCTGATATACTGATGTATAACTCTAATAAGAGGGTATGGTCTCCCCTATAACACAAAATAAGACAATTGATGCTACTGTGTAGCCTCTGGCATATGGGGAGACATGCATGAGGTATGGTGGTGGCTGGTTCGTCCATCGGTTTAGGGGTGAGCTTGGTCTGGATGTTATAAAGTGGTTTTAGTGGATTTTTTCCATTGTATTTCTATTTTGAGGTTGGAATATATAAAACTAGGAATGTGATGACACATGGTTTAATAGACGTACATGGGACTGATCACCCCCTTTACGAGAAATGACCACAGGTTCTGAGATGAGAATTGATGTTTATACTATTTGTGGTTGCAGTGAATATGATTTCACCATGAGTGACTATTATATTTTTCATAGCTTACGGATTTTGAGAATTTTGAAAATTTTCTTTAGCCTAGTATGGAAGGATGTCTCATACATGCATCATCATAGGCCCTTAAATATTCATATTTCATACATATAACATTACATGATGTTGCATTAGTAAGAGGACTGCTAATTTGGATTGTGTGCCTTCGGTGAAATATCATGTTTTGATTGGCTTTAACATGCCTCTATAAATAGCATGTCATGCTGATAGTTTTAACATGCATGGGTGATTATATGCCATACTGCCTCTGTTATTATCATCTTTTGTTGTTGTGTCATGCTTTTATGTTATAACATTTTGTTATGTTACAGCTTATGATAACATAACTAATATGTTTTGATTTGTGAAAGGGAAGCTAAAGATAAAATTTTAAATGAATATTGATTGTGAAAAATGTGATCCAAGTTCCAGAGATAAGGTGTATGGGATGCTTATAAATTGATAGATGTCCACCCATGGGTTTGAACCATATATAACCATAGTATGTTTTAAAATGGTTATAATAGTAAAATAGCTGAGTTATATTTGAAATGAAATGTTGTTTGATTACTTTTTGAAGAACTTGGATTGAATAAATGGGAACCTCGGAAATATACTTTTTTATGGTAAACGAAATTTAGATAAAAATGACTATTAATATTTGCATAACAATATATGTAAATTTTTTAATGCGGATTTTTTTTAAAGAATGTCTATTATTCATGTGGAGCATTTATCAAAAAAAGTAACTAGTTGTGAAAAATTACTTGTGTGTTTGTTGAAATTAATTCAAATGTCATAAGTATTAAATGAATTAATTAAAATTGATAAAATGAAAAGGGGATTTTTAACCTCGTGATTTTGGTTTTGCATGACCAAGAAAGAGGGTTGACATTTATGTTTTGTAAGGGGCTAACAAGTGGTAGGTAGTGCCCTTTAATAGTTTTGGGTAGTATGGTAAGTTCATCCCACTACTGAGGATGGCCTTTTGGGAATGAAGTGCCTTGATATTCTGATAGGTTTATGTTATTACTTTTATGATCAATGTTTGGGGTTGTGATCATGGTTCGAGGAATGTGACACGCATGCGTTATGGTGTTCTGAAATAGTATGCTAGTGAGCGGCTGATATTTTCTTATGATGACATGAAAAATCATAGGGTGGGTAGTGATGCATGAGTCTACTTTGAATGGACACGAACAATGTTCATGATATAGGAATTGAGGTTTGGTTGATGTTGTGTCAATAGGAGAAGCTACGATTTTTATGTATGGAGTCAATCAGTGACAGTAAAACTGAACTTTTAGGGCCTTGGGATTTCACTTAGTGTGCTCATTTGAATGTGATGAGCATGCCCCTATCATGACCTCATCATAGATACAATAATATTCCATCGGTCTTATGCTGTGATAATTTTTTCAATGTTGTTAGGATTATTGGGTGGTTTTTATCTATGTTATATGGCAAATGTGTGGTTTACATGGGATACAACTTAAATAATGTTGGGGCACATTACATTTTTATAAATATCCTTGAAATGACATGGTATTTTTGTGTCAGTAGTGGTCGGGCAAGAACATTACTGTACTTTTAGTTGGTAATGTAACAATTTTTAAGGCACGTCACCAGTTTAAGGGTGATTAAGAGTTTTGGAACTGTAATGTCTTTCTAATAAAAAATGTTCTAACAATTTCTATTGGTCGATTGTGATTCAACTATTTTCTTCAATGAAATCCCTATAATGTACTTGGATGTGAGCTCGGTTTTGGTGATATTTGTCTTCGGTTTTAATGAATTATGCGGTTGGACATATGTTTTGGTTAGTTGAATGTTTGGTGTTTAGAAACATAACATACTTTCTCAAATAAATCTTTTAGACCTTGGTAGGTCAGATGCTATTCTGGTAGTTATCATTGAATTTGTTGAGATGAGATGTTTTTAAGGTGGGTAGATTTTAATGTATTGCGTTTTTGAACATTGATTTAATTACAAAGGTTTTTGATCATTTCTTTGGTCTATCGACATGTCTGTTTTTTAACCGAGATCAGGAAGATAATTTTGAGATTTGGAACACATAATGATTTCATTTTTTGGACATGGGTGAATACACAATAATTTTCAGTAGTGTTCTGAGTAGTATGTCTTGGGAGCACCAAATCCTTAAAATTCCACATTAATGGATTTACACGGTCTACACACGGTTGCGGTCCAACCCATGTAGCCTTCCCAGTTTAATATTTTATATATTTTAATTAAATAATTTTAATTGGGTGACTTGTGTTTAAATATAAGAATGGTTTAATAATAATAATGTTATTATTAATATTATCATATCATAAATTATATACATATTAAAAGATTTTAATTACATGATTAATGGGGTGTATCATTTTTGAGAAATTAATGATTCTTTTGGGTATCTATGAGAATGTGTTTATTAAATTGAAGAGCTTTACAGATAATGAAGAATTTTTTTATTATTTATTAGAGATTATAGGTCGGATTTTTTATCATTAAAAACATATTAATAATATTGAAATTAATTAGGGGTTATGGTATTTCTTATTTTAATATATTAAAATAAAATTAACTAATGAGTGTGATTAAATTTTTGGTTAGAAAAATAATAATAAGAGGGGTGGAATGATCTATAGGGGGGTTCACAACCCCCCATAGTTTCTTCCTCCTTGGGTGACACACTAGGTGCGCATGCGCAGCTCCCTTTGTACCCCTTCATCTCTTGCCTCATTCTTCCTACTATGAACCACCTACGACATTACCTACTCTTAGTTAGACCTCTTGTTGCAATGCTTGACACTCATTAAGCACCCCTGTAGCATCATGACCCTCCTCATTTTCACGCCAACCCCACACCTGGACTCCCCTTTGGCATGAAAATCCCTCTAAGACTCTCCACAAATCTTGTTCACCTCATCATGGTGAGTTCTTCTTCATATAACTTTTAATTCACATCATCCTTTTATCTCTTATCTCTCTCCATATTTTCTAACCTAATGTTTGGGTTTTATCTGATTATCGTGTTCCTTAATTTTTACGGTATACAAATGCTGACTCAGGACCCATTGGTCTATAATCTGGCATCCTCTTCCAAGGGTGAGGTCGATGAAGTAAATTTTAATTGTAGACATTGCTTTATGTTAGGATATACATTATCACTTTTTTGATTTTCACAATCTATTTTAGATTCTACCAGTTTATCTGAGTCCCTAGTATAGAGGTATATGTGCTTAGACCTTGCAACACTGGTTTTGGTCTTCTGTAGTTATTTAGGTGAATATTTTATTTTGTATCAGAGAACATGCGCATGTAATTAAATTTATATATATATATATATATATGATTATATGTATTAATATATATATTGGTGGTGTGGGTGAGACTGTGATCCATTTTAAACTAGTTTCTGCATAGTAAATTAGAAATCCACATAATTAAAATGATGTCTTCCTGAGGCAGGATCCTGTATCAAGTCCTCAGCATTAATAAATGCAATATCAAAATTCGTGATTCTCTTATGATGGTATTTAAATTATGTAGTGATGTATTTATATTTTATTCCTTTCGAATATGAATTTTGTACGTTTGATTAAACTATTAATGTTATATGTGATGTGTTGATTCACGACTTTGGATGTTATTAAATGATGCAGCCCACATGAGATATATAAGGACATGACTACGTGTTGGTTTTGTGCATGTACTACTGAATTTGTTTAATCGACATGAATAAATAATAAAATGACGTTGTTTTGGCTAAATCAATATTATTAATGATGGATTAATTACTACATATTAATTACTTGATCTTTTGTTCAATTTTTTAATTTATTAAAGGGTATACTGAATTTTTTTAATTATTTAATTACTAATTATCATGCATTAATTTAAATGATGAATTGTAAATTCTAAATGTTATGTACCATGATAGTGATTTATGTTTTTTATGGTCTGTTTGATTAAGAAATGTTGGAATCAGAATGAGATAATTGATCCAGTGATTAATTGTGATAATTTTTTTTGGATAAATAGAGATATTATACTGATGAATTAAATAATATACTTTTCATGTGATATTATGGATAATTTATTTTTAGAATTAATAAGGGGATTTTATTTTCTTGTAGACTAATTAAATTTTAGGTATAATTAATGGTAATGTGTATATAGTTAATTGATGCATTAACTAATATACGTGGTATATTTAATTAATCGATTTGATTAGTAAGGGAATAAGTATTAATGAATGGTAAATTTATCATCATGTTTTCAGTTAAGGAATTGGGATAATTAAATGAAGAGTTAATTATCTAGTTGACTTTCTTATGGATAAGTATAATTAATTGTTAAATAACTATTAACTATTGAGATGTTGAATTGTTAATTAATTATATAATTATTTTAAGGGAGATTTAAGTTGTTAATTAGTTGTTAAATTAATTAATAAATTTTATTAATTAATTTATGAATAAATTAATTGATTATTTTGGAATGTTAGACATGGAATTCAAAAAAAATGATATATATATATATGTGTGTGTGTGTGATTGATAAATGGGTTGTGATAGAGTGATTGATGCTCAAAATACTCTTGGGTTGCTAGACAAGGATTTTTACACCCATATTTCATGTAAATATTCTTTTATGGGATAGGTAATCATGCTTCAAATACATATGGGTTGTGAGACAAGGACTGAGGGCCCATATACCAATGAGGCTGCTAGACATGATGTTTTACACCAATTAATTGACATTGGATTGGGGGTCCAATCAGTCAAACATGAAATGAAATAAATGGATAATGAAAGTTGTAGTGACACAATCATTTGTGAATTGAATATGGGAAATTTTTATAAACCTAGAACTAATGAGGTAGGTTTTGAGATATAGGTGTCCAGGGGAACCATGGGAAGTAGGGTGTGAAATAATAATATCAATTAATATGTTAACTAGTTAATTTAGCAAATTTATAGTTCCAATTCAGAAATCCTATTTTCCATCTATGAGGAAAGGTATGTATCTCCATCAGGTGTCCCTTAGAAACATGTACGAGTTGTAATTTATTTATTCAATTAGGTTTATACATCATTATACCTAAATTATTTTATTTTATTAACACTATCTGGATAGGGCTAGACACCAGTGTTGCTGACCTACTAAGATGTATATTCCACACCCTACTCAGGCCACCATTTTATTGGGTTACATCAGTTGAAGATTCTAGTTCGCAGAACTATAGACCATGATGCTTTTTTTAATATAGTACCTAGAGTTAGAAGCAATGTTCTAAGCTATAGCTCATGGTAGTTGGGGAGTATTACTTGTGGCTTTGAGTCTTTTCATTGTCTATGTATTGGAAAGAAAATGATGTTTTTTTGTTCACTTCTTTCCATTGTATCATTATCATGTCATGAATTCATCTATTATAAAAAATCAATTTTCCGATGCTTTTTCAATTGTATATTAATGCATTTGCTATTGATTTTTATTTACTCTGATATATTATTGTGAAACTCTGGTAATAAGGTATAGTCTCCACACTATCACATCCTAAGACACTCTCTACTAGTCAGCAGTCTCTATTGTATTGGGAGGCAGGCTTTAGGTCATTTGGCGACCGGTCCGGCCACCAGTTTTGGAGTGAGCGAAGTCAGGACGTTAAATATTGGTATACAATGATGGGCCCCATAGGTATATTTTAATATCCATTATTATTTTTGGACAATGAATGACATGTGAGATAGTTGTACATCTCTAGAATTATACGTAATACCCAATTATGTGAGTATTGATGTCTAGGTGAGTGGAATGAGTGTGATAATTACTCTGGAGAAAGATGAGATATACCTAGGAGGGATTCATAAATGTTTTGGGCCAAAGATATCTCTTTTGGGTGATTTTAGATGGAACCTAAGTGAATGTTAAATGAATTGTATTAGCAATGTCGGATTATATTTACAATGGTATTAGAGCAATTTAGCTCTAGAAAGTCTTGAGTTCAGAGGAATTTGATACTGATATAAAAATTTATAGGGTGTTAGACCCATCAATTAGGTTTTTTTAGTCAGTGTATGTTCGTTAAGGGGCCATCGTCCAATTATTAGTTCAATTTTGTATCATTTATTAGAGAATGGGAACGATTTGGTGAACTAAGTGAATACTATTATGGGTGAGATTGTAAATCCAATGGATTGATTATAGATACAATGGTTTAATATATTTTCATTGTATGATCAATTTTTTCTTGATATTATTTTTCAATACAGTTAGTTTGGTATTGTAATATTGATAGTATGAGTGTCCAGTAGAGTGCTAGGTCCTCCCCATGTTATTCACATAGAGTAAGTGGGATTGGCTGTGATGGATTTTTGTTTCTATGTGAATGTTCTTGACAATTTTTATACATTATGGAGATATATAATTCATAACCTCACAATGTGTGAGAGTATGTCGGCATAGACATCAATAAGTGAGATTGTAATTTTCTATATTATAATTTTGAGGCCTACACTTAAATGGAGGTGTAGTCCATGTGATGTGTGATGAGACTGGATTCTAGAACTCAACATGAGTGAGAGGACACTGATAGGGGCCTATTAATGTGAGAAAACATTGTTTCTATATGTGGTTCTCGGATCCTACCTTGATTAAGTTGGTATATTTTGATACATACTTAGATGATGTTGAGGTTTAGTATATACCATTCCCAAAGTGAGAGGTCAAAATTCATTACATTAATTGATATGTACCCTATTATAGATTAGATATTGCATGTTTTGGAATAGTTATAGATTTGTTAGAAAAAAATTACATTACATGAATTCTTGTATGTAGTGTATATTTTCTATTAATTTCCTCATACAATCAAATGTATATGGTGGAATATATTTTAGGAAATTCCTGATACCGAAAATAGATGTTTATATTGTACCCCACATAGGATCCTCGATGTCCATACATTCATTATGTTTGAAATATTGGTCTAAGAAGAGGATACACAGTGGATCTATATGGAGTATCTCTATGAGAACTGCAGATGAGATTGAGGTGAGGTTTAGTGCTGTAGTTGAGCATCATTATCTATTTTATTCTTTTTTTAGTTTTTATATTTGATTGGATTGGTGAGTGATTAGTTGGAATGTAATACTGTATAACATGTATGATAATTTTTTAGCATGATCTATTTTATTTGTATGCTTACTATGATAATGATCTTTTGATGTTGTTTTGTAATTTATTATTATTAATATTCATGATATTTACGGTATAATCTTCTCAATGTATGATTTAGTTCCTCTATACTGATAAGTATCCAATAGTGTATGGGGGGTTCTTAATTCCATGCAGTAGATTAGATAATATATTGACTAGTGAATTTAGTTTGGATGTTTTGTAAAGTTTAAAATAGTCATGGTGATTTTTTGTGTGTGGTGAATTTAAAATTATCTTTCTATTCAACATTTCATTCATTCTCACTCAGTCAAATCATTAATCCATATATTAATGTAGTATTTGTGATTGATTCTGGTAATTTTATACTCATAATTTATAAATAATGGGGGAAATAATTATATTATTGTATTCATGTTCATCAGGTTTTGTAGTCACAAGTAGTTATCTCTCATGAGATTGTGTTTTATGGTCTTATGTTGGACATTTAATAAATTATTATATTTCTTTTCATTATAAAAACTCTTGGACATAAAATTTTTGTTTTCCCATTTTACCTCTTTCAATGATGTAATTGAAATGAGCCCAATTTTGTCAATTTATTTCCAATTCCATTCCATCTACATAGATTCTAAAATTTAGGTTAATGAATTTAGTTTTTAAATAAAATAATTTATATTTATTATATTTATCTTGGTCATTCCATTATATTTTTATTATAGGTTTTATTGTAGCCAATTATTTCATCACTAAATCACATTTCATATAGTATTTATAGCTATATTTTTATGAATGTAATAACATGGTTGTAATCTCTAAACAAAAATAATTTTTTCGACCAATACTTATAAGAGAATAATGTAACACCCCATGATTTCAAAGTACATTTTTTTTCAAAGTATTTAAATTACTTGCACTACATGCAACACCGAGTTCAAGCACACCACGACTTATCAAACCAGCCGTTCAAAAGTGGTTATGAATATAATGAACAAAATTTTAAACATTATATAATCCTTACAATTTTAGAATCAATATTATGAGTTTTATTGACATAATGTAAGAACAAATTCATTTTTTTCGTATAAAATAATTATTTTTAAAAAATTTCAATTTTACCACCTTTTAATGGCGAACCTTCATAAATCCAATATTTGAAACATTTATACATTCAATTTGAAAAAAATAACCTTCTTCTTTATAATTAAGACATAATAGATTAGTTTCAATAAATTTTTGGTGTTTTTCTGATAACCTTCATATTTGGGTGAATAGTGAAAAATACTATATTTTAACTGAAAACAACTTTTTTAATCAAATTAATTTATAGTGTTAAATTATACATTTTACTGGTTTTGATGTATTCTTAAATTATATTTTTACCATTTAATCCAATTTTATTCATTGGAAATAATTTCACTTTGAAATTGAACATAAAAAAGTATCAGTTTTTTGTTAGTTTTTATTTTTTTAAACACGCTTTTTGGTTTTGACAATGTTAATTAATTTTATATTAATAAATGCAACTTATATGTTTTAAATTAGCTAAAATAGACATAATTTTTTTAATTAATAATATCAAAACTAGATTAGGGTTAATTTTTTAAATTTTTCTGAAAATTTTCAATTTTTGTGAATTGTGAAAAACAAGAATTATAGTTTAAAAACGAATTTTTATTTAAATAATTAATTATTTTATTTAAATTTATTTTAGGTAAAAATTAGTACATCGTACCTAAATTTTCAATGTAATTCATTGGAGTCATTTAAAATTTTACATAATATTTAATTTTTCTACTTCTGTGAGTTAAATTTAAAAAATATAAGAGACATGTTTATCCTCATTATGTAATATGTGGTTCAATAAGAAGAAAATACTATATTTGAATAGAAACTTTTGACTTTTATATAACACTGTTAAATGTAAATAAGATAGTTAAGAATAAAAATGATATTATAATTACCTTAACACATATCCTAATTCTATTGGATTAGTATAATTCGACCAAAAAAAACCTTAATAATAAAATATGAACCTCTTTGGACAACATGTTTTATATTAGTACATTTATTATTCATTTATTTAATGAAGAGTTAAAATAGTTAAAATCAAAGTAAAATAACTAAAACATTTTTCATACAGGGTTATATATAATATAAATTTCACTATAAATATTCATTATAAAGATAAAAGGATTTCTTACATAATTTTATTCTATTTAAAATTTTTATACATTAAATAATTAAATTTATTTACGACACAATTATTATGCAGTAATTATCGTATTAATGAATGTTTAAAATAATTGACATTATAAATATCCAAATAAATGTAATTTGAGACTTAATAAATTTTAATAATTTTGATGGTTAATAAGGAATGTTAAGGTTAGATAAATGAATTTTTTCGAAGTAATAATGCAATTATGAATATAGAAAAAACAAAATACCAAATAGTGTCAAAATTGACATATAAGTGTTTTTGAAATAAATATTGTATTATTAATTGATATTCTATTCCTAAAAATCTATGCTTCTTCCAAAATTCTTACATAACAACATATATGTCATTAATAAACCACTTGAGGTTCTCTTGAATGTTTATAGTATGTATATTAACCATATAATATAAAAATACAAAGAGACATGGTAAATGTCAAACTATTTAACTAGAGTTAAATCTAAATGATAAAGATACTATAGTGACCTAAACCTATCTAAAACATATTTTCTGAGTTATTTTCAATCCATCCCCACCATATACATTAAATAATTCATTTTAGAGTCATTATAAACCGAAAATTATATTATTATAAAATAATATTTCTATCTTTTCCTAAGGATCCCCTCACCCCTCTTTTAAAATGGAACTCCCCCTTGTCTCTAATTCACACTGTCAAAGCCATTTGATTTTTCTAAACCATGCCCAAATACCCTCTCAACTATACTCCCTTCATCCAAGAGTCCTTACTTTAGTCAAAAGGACAGCCTAATGAGCCCTTTTGATCAAATCAAAAGGAAGAACCCGAAGAGTAGGTAAATATTTCACCACCTCTTTCAAGTTCTTTTCTTCTTCAACATCCTCTTTATTTTTTCTTTCCATTCTAAAATAATAAATCTAGAATCATCTATATACTATGATGTTTTTATAAACATGGTACAACCATGTCAATTATTCTATCCATCCTTTGAATGACAGGTCACCACACATGCGTACGTACAACATACCATCTCCACGTCGTTGTGTGATTGTTTTTTAATACATTATTATTTGGATGGGTATAATAATGATGTAAAATTAACGTATACAATAAATATAAGAAGATAATGTTTCTTTATATATGATATAACATCCAATTATATATTATTCTAATTTCAAAATAATGATATTGTTTCTCGTGTGTACGTACGGATTACCGTCTGCACGAACGTGTTGAGATTCATTCCCTATTTATCCCTTTAAGAGTAATTTTCATTAGAAGATTAAAAATAATATTTAATGGCTTAATATCATTCTGAATTTTAATAAGATACATCCTATCCATAAAAATCATAACTTATGTAACAAATCATATAATTGAAAACAAATCAGGTAACACACAAAACGACAATAATAGTAAGATATTATTAACAAATAAATGTTAAGAGATCATATATGATATCATATTAATTCATATGATTCTTGTATAATTTAATAAAAATTACATCACCATTATACAAGAGATTAACCTACACTCAACCAAGGGAAAGTACAAGGTTGGTTTTAATTCTAAAATATCTTCATTATCGGAGGTTGTTTTTACGTGAATATCTACTGGGACCTCTTTATCATCGAAATCCATGTTTCATAAAAATATTTTAAAAAGAAATATTTTAATGGACTCTTTAACTAGATCATCATTTTAAATTGTTTAAATATTTATTCTTCTAAATCATTCTCCTTAATTTCTGTGTTTTCAAAATGGGTTTTTGGGATTTATTTTAATGAACATGAATGCTTTTAAATTGTTAATTCCATTAAATAGTTTCAAAGTGATATGGGACACATTGATTCAAATATTAATTTAAATTTCATCCTTTATAAATTGTGTGACATAAAATTTTTTTATGAAAAATGTATATTTCTATCAAAGAGTTTTAAAAATCATTTTTATCTATATCAATATCCTTTAATTGATTTTAAACTTATTTGAAGTTGATTTATTAAAATACAAAACATCCATATCTTATTTGTAATACCCCACCCCCAGTTACCTAGAGTCGGTGCACTATCTCATAATATTGGCATGATCACAAAATATCAAGTATCTAAAGGCAGATTAGTTTAGTAGCCTTGAAACACTAGATACATTCATAATTTTTACAATGCATCATGAAATTTGAATTACTACAACATCTTGTCCCATTTGAACACACATATCCCTTAGACTATCCCTGCAGGTTAAACATAATATACTTCTTCACATCCTGGGAAAAATAAAACATAAGAAGGGGTGAGCTTAGATGCTCAGTAAGGATAATAATATAGCAGAAACATTCATTAACAAGCATAGACATTTAATACAATTGTTTAACAAAAACAAAATCCGTTTAAACTTGATCTTCATAATAACACGGAAAAAATAAAATGAAATAATTCCATTTACTTATTCAAATGGATATTCTACATGTCTACTATTAAAATTCAATATCAATTACCACTTTCTTGATGATGGAATGCAAAATTCTATACTATCATACCCACATAGTCAAGTCCTTGTGCGATGACTACATATAATATTTTGTCAAGGCCTTGAGCCAAGACACTAGTTTTCCTCATTAGACCTACTGATGCAATGAGGAGCTATAGTGGGCTCCACCTGTCACTTACTAAGTCCAATTCATTCCTTATATGAAAAGGATTAAACATATCATAATTAATTCCCATGAACCATAAAATAATCATATCACATAAAATATGCATAAAGGAAACATAACATTTCCACATTTCAATCCCGAGATATCAATACAACACATTGATATAATTGAAAAGTTATCAATACCATTATTAATAACAAAATAAAAGAAAATTAAAACACGGTATTTATTTTTCATTTAAAAAAATTATGTCTTGTAGAGGAATCCAAAAACACAAATAATGGTCACGGCGGTAGAGAAGTCGTTGATGCCGCATACGTAAGACAAAACAATCTTCTTGTCATTTAGTAAAACACTTTGTATAAAAATATTCCTTTTGAATAAAATTAAAAGTCAATCTGGTTTATACCCCTTATAAAAGTAAGTTGAGTATAAAAAAAATATGCCTCAATGAATGTAGATTGAGACGAAGTCCCTTACCTAGTGTCCAACTTGACTCGATCAATATTTAATCTCCAGAATAATAAACTATAGTTAATTTATATTTTTTTAAGAACATTTTTAAAGTTAATTATTCCTTTTAAATCACTTATTATCATGTTATGAAAATTATGTGATCATTTAATTTGATAACATTCGTTTTGTCGATCCTTGGTACCTGAGTCAAAAATAAACTTCTTATAATTAAAAAAAAATTATGTGGTAAAATATCAATGATCTCCAGGAATATATTAATGATTTAGATATCATATATATTATATATATCTAGTATATACATTCATTTATAATATTAAATATCATTTATAGGGATGAAATGAAATGCACCGTTCATGGAGGCGGTAAGCCGTATGTACGCATGAATGCTACTTTCATTTCTATTTCGTATTTAATGGAATGAAATAATAATTATATAAAGGTATATTATAATTCAGGTAAAATATAATATATAATATCATTAACTCCATCCTTTATACGTCCCATATATGGCATTAACGATTCAAATCACTTTGAGGGGGCGGTAGTCCGCACTTCCTAAAATGAGATTATCATGTTTACCCATAATGGAAACCATAAATAAATGATATAAAAGAAAAATAAAGAATAATAATGATAAAATAAACATAATATATATCATATATAAAAATAGTGTCATCATAATGGCCACCATGTGAGGTGTTAAAAGAAGATTGAACAATCATCGTTCCGTGTGGCAGTAATTCGCCACCCACATAAGCAGTATGTTCTTTAACCATTAGATGAAGGTGTGTGTAAATGTAAATCAAATAATTCTCATAAAAACAACATATTATAATGATGATAATGTTTTTGTAACAAAATAATGGAATAAAAGAGTTTAAGGGGTTTGAGAAGGAAAATAAAACAGAAGAACATAAGAGAAGACATTACCTTTAAATCGGGTAACTCCCCTTGGTTTGAACCCAATGGGTTTCTTGAAGTGCTTTCAACCTAAGGTATGTCTTATAGGATGAATATAGGAAATTTGAGAGGGTATTTGGTCAGAGTTTGGATGAGACAATGGGCTTTGATGGTTTGAATAAGGTGGTATAGGTTGAGGCCTTTTATAAGAGGAGAGGAGGGGTTCTTTTGGAATGATTGAAAATATATTTTTATTATAATTTATTTCTGATTATAAAGGTCCCACAATGATATATTTAGATGATAAGGTGATAAGGGTTATAAATACACCCATACAATTGGTTTTAGACAAGGGTATAACTTATATTTTACCTTATTGTTTCATTTTATTTAAATTGTTCATTAATGAGGTAATCACGACATCATCATGGTGTCATAAATAATTTTATTTATATGATGTCTAAAAATTATAAAAAAAATTCAATGATGTAGGAAATATATTTAGGTTTCTAATGAATATTTATAATCAAAAATATATCTTAGATAATACCATAAACAATTGTTTTAGTAAAACAATACATGTTTGTGAGATTTTGTAATTTTGTTTTAAATAAAAATGTATTAATGCCATTATCTTAACCAAGTGGCTCCATGGGGTCACAAAATTGACCCCTAGTTTGTATTAGTCGTCCAAGACTCATAAAATAATTTTATTACATGTTTCAAGGTAATTTCATATTATTATAACATTATTTTTTCGTTAAATTACCTTAATTACCTACAATCGCGGGTAATAATACTCAAAAATTACTATTCACCAAAAAATAATTTTCATCCCATTGAACCACATTTTACTTACTAATGAAAACCATGTATGTTGTATTTTTGAAATTCAACTCTGAGAAACAGTAAAATTTCATTTAAACGAAAAATCAATTTTTTAACTACCACATAATGGATTCACTATTCATAAAAATTTGATGTTTTTTCAGAAAAATACAAAAAATTCACCCTAAGCTATATTTAATATTCCAAATTCAAAAATTATGTCTATTTTACCAAATTTAATACATATATGTTGATTTAATTTATTTTATAATTTATTCTCATTGTCAAAAAAATAACATGTTTTTAAGAAACAATATCAATCAAATTATAGACAATTGTTTATGTCCAATTTCAAAGTGAAATATATTATAATGACCACCATTGGATAAAATGGTAAAAATATATCCTAATTAAAATTTAAAACCGGTGAATTGTTTAATTTATCACTATAAATTATTTCGATTTAAATAGTAGTTTTTAATAATAGTTTAGAATTTTACAGTATTCATAAAAAAATCAGAAGTTCTACGAAAAATACCAAAAATTCAATATAGTATAATTTTGATATTCCGAATCCAAAAATGAAGTCCAATTTGAATAATAATATTAATAAAATTCCAAGAAGTTGGTATTACTATTCATAAAGGCTACTTTTTTTTGTCACGGTATGTTAGAATGTCAAACTTGTGTACAATGAAAGTTATTGCATTATTGAAAGAGAATCGTATCATGGAAGATTGGGTGTAACATTCTCCCTTCTTTAAATAAATTGCATCCTCACAATTTGAAATTGTTGTTTGCAAATAAAAGGTTAAAAATAGAAAATACCTTTGTGGAAAACCCACATCGGATATAAGGTTAACAACATTTAGTCTTAATAAGTGGGAGAGGGAAATAAGAAAGTAACCACAAAATATTGATCCCATTTAAGAGAAAATCGGAGGAAATTAGACACACATAATTGGTGGAAAACACAAATATTTGTATGGAGTTATTGAGGTTATCAATCACAAAAAAAAAAAAAAAATTGTGGGCCACAAAGTCGTATTCTATGGTGATATAAAATATCATCTGTTCAACAAAACATAAGGTATTATGATAACACATTTTTTTATTTTAATATCACTTTCATATGTTTAATATTAAATTTATTAATAGAATAATAAAGTGGTATATATATATACACATAACAAGTAGAGTTTCAACCATCAACTAATTTCTACCACAAACTCATCTTTCACTCAAAAAGATAATAGAACTCAAAAATATTATATTTATCTTAATCGTACAAGGTACTAAATTTTAACAAATACCATTTAGATTAAGAAAACTATTTGTAAAAACCAGGGACTTCCTGTAGGCTAGTGGTAGGTAATAAAGGCCTGTGACACTATGGTTGTGGGTTTGGTTCATTCTTCTTTGTCCGACACAACGGGTTATCTCCCGACCTGCAAGTTGTCTTTTTCCAAAAACAATAGTATTATAATATTCCAAAAATAATCTTCAGAAATGTTTTAACCATAAACAATACTATCCAATGTTCAACTTAATCCATTCCAACCTTTATAGTTACCCAAAATACCTCTGTCCAGACTCTCTCTAAAAGGTCTCTAAATTCCAAAACCAATTGTAACATCAGATTTCCGAAACAAAGTAATGTTTCTCTAATTGTCACATAATAAAAACATGATTACCTTCATCATACTAAAACCATAACAAAAACAACAAGTACTATTGTAAAATCCTTATATATATCACATTATTCTTATAACCATAATATAGTTCCTGAGTCCAAAAACACAAATACAATTATTATTCAACTTCATATTTAGTAACAACATAAGCTTGGCCTTGCTCCCTTGGCCTTTTCTGGGAAAATTTCCTTGGCTCTTAGGGCATTCATTTTCATAATGCCCCATTTATCTACAATTTTAGCATTCAACATTGACATCCTCTTTCTTTCCCTTACAATCACTAGTCTGGTGACCTTTTTCTACACATTTCTAACAAACTCGCATTCCTTTTACACATGTACCAGGGTGTTTCATACCACAGTTATCAAATATTGGAAAATCATTCTTTCCCTTTTCCTTTTATCTGTATCTTACTCCACCGTAATCTTCTTCTCTTTCTTTACATTTTTTTTAAAAGACATAGAGAATTCCATTTCTATTTTGATAGCACAAGATATAACATCTTCGTACGATGAGAAGGATTTTGATACTAAAGCTCGACGGAGAAATGGTTTTAACCCATGAAAGAAACAATAAATCTTACTTCTTGGGTTATGTATATAATCTGCTGCATGCCCTACTAACCTTGTAAAGTTAGCCTCATCCTTTGCAACATTCTCATCCTCCTTTTGCCTCAGGCTATGAAATTTCCTATATATATATTCTCGATGGTCAAGAGGAATGTACTTCTATAATATAATATCTTTAATCTCCCCACATTCCTAATTTGATACTTCATCATCTTCCTTTTTGTTTTTAATCAATGACCACCATTGATTAGCATCTCCATTTTGGTTATAAACTAACAGGACAACTTTTTCCCTTTCACTACTCCCCAAATCCTGAAATATTTTCTCTAGGGAACTTATCCATTTCTTATCTACCAATGGATTTTTATTCCCATTTAATGTTGTTTGTTGTTTCCTTATTAAGAGATCAAGCATTGATCCTCCACGTTGTGCATCAGAGTGCTCCAAACGAGTAAGGTTATTATTCATAACCTGATTCAGTTGTCCCATTATGGTGATAAGCTTATCAGCACATGTTGTATCAATAACTCCACTATAATTATCTTGAGCAGGAGATAAATCCCTACATGGAGTGTGTGTAGTGATACAGTTTCCATTCCTTCTACTAGGATCCATTTCACTACAATGTCATAAACTAGTTTCGTTTATGAATCGAAATACATAATAACAAACATGCAAACCACATAACATAAATTGAACAGTTTATGGATATAATCCATAATAATAAAAATGATTTCTTTTAGAAGGTATATAATCATAAACCATTCATAATTGTTTGTAATGAAATCATGAAATTTCATAAGCATATCCCCCGGAAGTGTCATAACCAAGAGTGCTGCAAGGCCTGTTGTCGTGTACTAGGATTCCTCAGTCAAGCCTGAAACTCCTTGTCGGAGTTTTCACTCCTAGGTACATATGTGTCAGAGCTGCCTCTGCCTTCTCGTATCCAGACATGGATTTATTACTTGTAAAATACACAAAATCTAAACTTTACCAAAATTATTTGATGTTCTTCTATACTATTTCTCAAAGACAATCATATGTATATGTGCTATAATCATAGTTTACCTAAATCTAGTTTGCAAGGTTAGTAATAAATTGACTCAGATACCAACTGTAATGCCTCAACCACAGTTACCCAGAGTCAGTGAATTATCACATAACATTGGCATGATCACAAAAGATCAAGTCTCGAGAGACTGATTTGTTCTGTATCATTGAAACAATAGATACATTCATAAGTTTTACATTACATCAGTAAATAAAAACTACATCAAAATCTTTTCCCCATTGAACACACTTATACCTTAGACTATCCCTGAATATAAATCATAATATAATTCTTCAAATCTTACGAATAATAAAACATAGGAAGGGGTGTGCTTAGATGGTCAGTAAGGATAACAATATAGCAGAACCTTTCATAAACATGCAAAAACATTGAAGGCAACTGTATTACTAAAACAAAATCCATTTCAACTTGAACATCAGAATAACATGGAAAAAATAAAATGAAATAATTAAATTTAATTATTCACATTAATATTATCATAGTCTAATATTCACATGAAATTTCAATAACCACTTTCATAATGATGGAATGCTTAATGCCAGATTATCATAACCACATAGTCAAGGCCTTGTGCCAAGACTACAAATAAGAGTTTATCAAGGCCTTGTACCATGACACTAGTTTTTCCCCAAAGGCCTCTATATACATCTAGGAGCTATATAGGGATCCACCAATCACTTAATAAGTCCATTTCATTGCCTATATGAAAAGGTTTAATCATATCATAATCAATTCCCAAGAACAATAACATAATCGTATCACATAAAACATGCATAAAGGAAACATAACATTTCCACATTTAAATAACAAGATATCAATACAACACATTGATATAATAAAAAAATCATCAAAACCATTCTCAATACCCAAATAAAATAAAAGTAAAACATTGTATTTATTTTTCATTTAAAAAATGTTATGGATTGTAGAGGAAGATGAAACTAAAATAATGGTCACGCCGGCATAGAAGTCATTGTCGCCGCATACATAAGACCAAACATTCCATTTTCTATTTTGTAAAACGATTTTTATAAAAAAAATCCTTTTGAAAAAAAGTAAAAGTCATAGTGGTTTATACACCGCATAAAATAATGTTCTGTATAAAACAAAATATGCCTCAGTGAAAGGAGATTGAGATGAAGTCCCTTACCTCGTGTCCAACTTGACTTGATCATTCTTTAATATCCTTAATAATAAACTATTGTGAATTTATATTTTCATAATAACAAATTTAAAGTTCATTATTCCTTTTACATTAATTATTATCATGTTATGAACATTATTTAATCATTTAATTTAATAACAGTCATATTGTCGATCCTTGGTTCTTGTGTCAGAAATAAAATTCTTATAATTACAAGTTGAATATGTGGTAAAATATCCATTATATATAGAATTATATTCATGTTTTAGATATCATATATATCATATATATCCAATATATACATTAATATATAATATTACATAACATTTAGAGATAAGAAATGAAATGCACCGTTAATGGAGACGGTAAGCCTTACGAACGCATGAACGATACTTTCATTTCTATTTCATATTTAATTGAATGAAATCATAATGAAATAAAAGTATATTGTAATTAAATTATAATATCATATATAATATCACTAATGAAATCCTTTATATGTCCCACATATGGCATTAACGATTTAGATCACTTTGAGGGGGCGGTAGTCCGCACTTCCTAAAATGAGATTATCGTGTTTACCCATAATGGAAACCATAAAGGCATGATATAAAAGAAATATACAGAAGAATATATAAAACATAAACATAATATATATCATATATAGAAATAGATTCAACATAATTTTCACCGTGAGAGGTGTTAAAATAAGATTGAGCAATCATCGTTTCGTGAGGAAGTAATTCACCACCCATAGAAACATTATGTTCTATAACCATTAGACGTAGGTGTGTGTAATGGTAAATCAAATAATTCTCATAAAAACATCCTAGTATTTTGGGGATACTTTTTTTTGTTACAAAATAAAGGAATATAAGATTTTAAGGGCGAGGAGAAGCAAAATAAAACAAAAAAACATAAGAGAGGACATTACTTTTAAATCTGGTAACTCCCATTGGATTGAACCAAAAGGGTTTCTTGATGTGCTTTATGCATATGGTAAGGTTTCTAGGATTGAGAGAGGAATGTTGAGAGTGTATTTGGGAAGATTATGGCAGAGCCAAATGGATTTTATGGTGTGAATAAGGTGGTAGAGGTGGTGTCTTTTTATAAGAGGAGAGGAGGGGCTCTTTTGGAAAGATGGAAAATATTATTTTATTATAATTTTTTTAATATTATAAAGGTCCCACAATGATATATATTGAGGATAAGGTGACAAGGGTTGGAAATATACCCATATAATTGGTCTACGAAACGTTTATGTCTTTCATTTTACTTTATCTTTTTATTTTAATTAAATCATTCATTACTGTGGTAATGGTTGCATCATCATGGTGTCATAAATAATTTTATTTATTTGATGTCTAAAAATTATAGAAAATACCCATGATGTAGGAAATATTTTTATCTTTCTAATAAATATTTATAGTCAAAAATATATCTTATATATCCCTATTAAATAATTTTTTTAGTAAAACAATACCTGTTTGTGAAATTTTTATTTTTGTTTTAAATAGAAAGGTATTAATGTCATTATCTTAACCAAGTGGCTCAATGGGGTCCGAAAATTGACCCATGGGTTTTATTGGTCATCCAAGACTAATCCAATAAGGTTGGGACATGTTTCAAGGTAATTGTATATTATTATATCATTATTTTTACCTTAAATTACCCTAATTAAATTTAATCGTGGTTAAAAATTCTCAAAAGTTACTATTCACCCAAAAATCATTTCCATCCCTTTGAACATAATTTTACTTAATAATGACAACCATGTATGTAGGATTTTTGATATTCAATTCAAAGAAGTTGTAAAATTTTATTTAAACAAAAAATTAGTTTTTTAACTACCACTTAGTGGTTTAACTATTCATAAAAAAATTGATGTTTTTCAGAAAAATACAAAAAATTCACCCTAATATATATTTGATATTAAAAATTCAAAAATGATGTCTATTTTACCAAACTCAAAACATATAAGTTGAATTACTTAATTTTATAATCAATTTTTGTTGTCAAAACAAATAGAGTGTTTTTAGGAAACAATATCAATCAAAAGATTTACAATTGTTTATGTCCAATTTCAAAGTGAAATTAATTATAATGACAACAATTGGATAAAATGGTAAATATATATTCTAATTAAACATTAAAACCAATAAATAGTATAACTTATGAATATATATTTTTTTATTAAAAAAGTTTTTTATATTTATTTTTTATATTTTACACTATCAATTAAAAAATTGGATGTTCTCAGAAAAATACCAAAAATTCATCTTAGGATAATTTCGATATTAAGAATCCAAAAATTAAGTCAAATTTTAATAATAAAATTTATAAAATTTCAAAAATTTGGTATTACTAATCATAACAGCTACTTTGATTGGTCGTGGTGTTTTAGAATCTCAAACTTGCGTACAATGAAAGCTATTGCATTATTGAAAGAGAAGTGTATCGTGGAAGATTGGGGTGTTACATTATTGAATGTTTAGTGATATGTTTGAATGTGGATGTTTTATTTTTATACAAATAATGATTTATGGATAATGTAATGACATTTCATATGGTAGTTTTAATACTAATGTTTATGTTATGTTTTATCCTCTTCATATGAGGAATTCATTGGACCTAGTAAGTGATGGGTAGAGCCTGTTATAGATCATCATTGCATCAGTAGGACTCATGAGACAAACTAATGTCTTGGAACCAGACCATGACAAAATCATATTTGTAGTAATGGAACTAGGCCTTGACTATGTGGTTATGAATGTCTGGCATTATACATTCCATCGTTATGAAAGTGGCTATTGATATTTCATGTGATTATTTGGCTAGAAGAATATCCATGTGAGTATGTAAATGGAATTATTTCATTTTATTTTTTAAATATTATGATGAAGTTCATGTTTAAAAGCATTTGCTTTTAGTCAAATAACTCTCCTTAAATGTTTGTGCTTATTTATGATGGTTTCCACTATATTGTTATCCTTACTGAGCATCTATGCTCATCCATTTCTATGTTTTATTTTCCCAGGATGTGAATAAGTATATTATAACTGGCCTGCATGGATTTTCTATGGGATCTATGTGTTGTCTATTGTAACAATGTTGTTGTAGTTTTCTATTTTAGGATGTAATGTAATATTTATGAATGTATCTAGTACTTCCAAGGGTACTAAAATAATCAGTCATTCGATACTTGATATTTTGTGACAATGCCAGTGATACGTAATAATGCAGCGACACTAGGCTACTAGGGTCGGGGCGTTACATTTTGTTTCAAAAGAATATTAGTAGAAACCTTGGAATCCATATCTAGAAAACTCTAATTAGAGAACATAGACATAAGATAGAAATTGGATATTAGTATATAAGAACTTCCTTGAATTTTTATACTGTAGATTATTTGTGAGTTATCCAAGAAATACATCCCTGTCTCGATACGAGCAGGTAGAGGTGGCTTTGGCACAGATGTATCTTGCGGTAAAACCCAAAAACACTGATTTGATCTAGACTCGAATGAGAATAGGTTCACAACAATGAGCCTTACTGCACTCTTGGATACGACACTCCCAGGGGACATGTGTATGATAATTATCATTTTATAATATATTTCATTGTATAGAAATGGCGCACAGTATAAGGAATGTGAACTCCAACAAAACATATGATCCAAAGAGTAATAAAGATCATATCATTCATGGTATTAATCAAATATTTAAACGAAAAATAGTCTCCCATGTATTCTCAACATATAGAGAAATAATATAACTTGTTAATTATATAAGTAAAGAATTATCTAAGTTCTATGAATTTTACGGGAAGCAATAGAAGAATGGTATGGAAGAGAGAAATATGGAGAAAGGGAAGAGGGAAAAGAAGGATTTTCCCATATGTGATAAGTGTGGAAAGAATCAAAATGGTTAATTATTTAAGGGAATGGGATTTTTTATTAAATGTGAAGAAAAAGTCACCATGTATGTGATGGAAATTGTACGAAAAAAGTTTCAAATGTACGGTGCTTCATCTGCAACACGTTGGAACACTACGCGAATCAATTTTCCAGTTATCAGAGTACACCTTAACTGATACTATAAGATAATAATCAATTTATGATACTACCTCAGTTGAAGAGGAATTACTAGTGTTCTTATGTTGTTATTATATATTTATTTCATTTGAGTGTTCTATCAATAATATACAAGTTATATGAATTATAAATAAAAATAAGGATTGTACCGTAGTGCTATTTTATTCTGTATTTGAGATTATATTATTCTAGGTAAAGTGGCTTAATAGTATGCTACACATTTTGGGAAATACATCATTGAAGGAAAGTTAATCCTTAATATGGTTATGATAATGAGGTAGTGATTTTTGAGTAACAGATTTTTGATTTGGATAAATTATATTATATATTCTTGACTTCCTTGTAAGAGATTAATAGTTTTCTTATTTCATCATTGTTCAAATTTTCTAAATTTTTTGATATAAGGAATATATCCAGTATTCTATAAATAATAATAGAGTATAAATGCAATCAATATGGTTTTATGGTAATTCAGGGTGGTACCATATTTTAAAAGAATACACGATGAATATGTTAGCATGTTATTAGTTAGAAAAAAGGATCTTCATTGTGTTTAACATCCATATAAATTTTTTACCGTGAGTTTGGATAGAAGTATTCCAGATAAGTCTAAAGGATGGAATGAATTACATTTGAAATTGGATAATGTTTTTAAGGTAATTTATGGATTCTTATGAAAAGGACAACAAACAGACTGTGTGACAACTTGTCATGTCAGATGAAGCTGTGGGAATCGAATCCACAACTTTAGTGCGATTGGGATTTATTTCCTACCACTGGACTACGTGACTTCGATGGGTTGTATAATGTAATTTTGTTTAAGGTTCAAATAGATTAATTATAAATTATATTTTTTTGGAACCCTATACGAATATGATAAATTGAATATTTTTTATGTTCTATTATATTTTAGAGTGAAAGATGAGTTTGTGGTGGAAATTAGTTAAAGGTTGGAACTCTACTTGTCATGTATATATTTTTCTCTTATTTTATTCTATGATGAAATTAATTCTTAAACTCTATGTAATGGATCGTAAAACTAAAAATGTGTTATCCTAATACCTTATTTTTTGATGAACATATGATATTTTTAATCATCATAGATTGATAGTTTTGAGGTGTTCAATTCTAGAATTATTTGTGACTGATGAACTCAATCAGTCCCTATATATAGTGACATTTTCCGACAAATTATGTGTCTAAAATATCCACCATTGTTCTCCTAACTGAGATCATAATTTGGTGATGACTTTTTTATTCCCCTTTTCCTCTTATTATGACAAAATTTTATTAACACATTTTTCGATGTAGATTTTTTCACAAAGGTATTTTTTATTTTCAACCTATTATTTTCGAAGAACACATTCAATTTGTGAGGTCATAATTTATTAAAGGAGAGAAGAATGTAACACCCAAAGATTTTATACTACATTGTTTCTTCAAAGTAATTAAATAACTTTTACTACACGCAACACCGAGTTCAAGTGCACCACGACTTACCAAACTAGTCGTTCAAAATAGGTTATGAATAGTATTAAATGAATTTTGAACTTTATATAATCCTTAAAATTTTAGATTCCATATTTTGAGTTTCTTAGATATAATTAAAAAAATCATTTGTTTGAGAAAAAAGAAGTACTATTAAAAAAATACACTTTTACAAACTTTTAACGGGGAATCCATCTTAAATCCAGTATTTGAAACTTATATATATTAAATTTGACAAAATAAACTTCGTCTTCAGAATCAGAACATAAGAATTTAGTTTCAATAATTTTTTGGTGTTTTTTTGATAACATTTATATTTGGGTGAATAGGGAAAATACTATATTCTAATTGAAAACAAACTTTTTAATCAAAATAGTTTATAGTGTTAAATTATAAATTTCAATGGTTTTGAAGAATAATTAGATTTTCTTTTTAACATTTAATACAATGTTATTTATTGGAAATAATATGACTTTGAAATTTAACATAAACAAGTATCAATATTTTGTTAGTTATTATTTCATAAAAACACGCTTTTTGTTTTTGAAATCAGGAATTAATTTTAAATTAATCAATGAAACTTCTACGTTTTGAATTTTGTAAAATACACTAAATTTTAGAATTAATAATTTCAAAATTATCTTAGGGTCAATTTTTGGTATTTTTCGTAAAACATTCAATTTTTTATGAATAGTGAAAAATACTAAGTTATAGTTTTAAACTGAATTTTTCTTTTTGTAATTTAATATTTTATTTACATTAATTTTATGTCAAAATAGATACATAATAAATATATATGTTTAATTTAATTCATGGGAGTCATTTCGCCATAATATCGGATATATAGAATTTTATTGAACTTTTCACCGTCTTTTACCCACCTCATAGGAGCATTTGATAATTTGCATAAAATTTCTTTTTATCTTTTCTATGAGTTGAATTTGAAAAATCATAGAGGCATGTTTAACCTCACTATGTAAAATGTGGATCAATAAGATGAAAATAATTTTCGGTGAATAATAACTTTTTACTTTTATTTAAAACGGTTAAATGTAAAGAGGGTAATTAAGGATTAAAATGATTTTATATATACCATAACACATGTAATAATTCTATTGGATAATTATAATTAGACCAAAAAAACATTGGAAAAAATATGAACTTTATAGATCCACTTCATTTAGATTAAGACATTTATTGTTATTTTATTTAAAGAAGAGTTAAAAGAGTTAAAATCAAATTTTATTAACTAAAAAATTTTAATATAGGGTTATACATAACATGAATTCGTCTATAAATATTAAATTTAAATATAAAAATATTTCCTACATAATGGTATTTTATTTATAATTTTTATGCATTAAATAATTATATTTAATTATGACACAATGATGATGCAGTAATTAATGAATTAATGAATGATTAAACTAATTGACAGTATAAATATCCAAAAATTGTAATATTAGACTTTTTATAAACTTCAAAAATTTAATAGGTTAATTTGACATGTTAGGGTTAGTTATATAAATTTTGTTCGTAGCAAAATTTCTCTTATAAATTTTTCAAAAACAAAATACCAAATATTGTCAAAATTGACATAAATGTGTTTTTAAAACAAATATTATATTATTAATTGATATTATATTCCTAAAAATCATAGGTTCGGCCAAAGGTCATAAATAATATTATAAATGTCATTAATAATCCACATTAGGTTCTCTTGGAAGATTATAGTAATTTTATTAACCATATAATATAAAAATACCAAGAGATAAGGTAAATGTCAACTTATTTAACTAGAAGTTAAATCTATAAGAAAAAAGATAATATAGTGACCCAAACCTATGTAAAACATTTTGGATGAGTTTTGTCCTCCCATCCCAACATTATCCATCTAATAATTAATTTTTTTTCTATTATAAACCGAAAATTATTTTATTATAAAATAATATTTGAAGCTTTCTCTAAGGTTCCCCTAATCCTTCTTATAAAAGGGAACTCCCCCTTTTCCCTAATTTACAACATCAAAGCCATTTGGATTATCCAAACCCTGACCAAATACCCTCTCAACTGTCCATAATTAATCTTATTGGCCTTCTATTATTCATAAAGCCAACCAAAGGAGCCTTTTTGATCAAATCAAAAGGAAGAAACTAAAGAAGAGGAAAATATTTCATCACCTCTTCCAAGTGCTTTTATTCTATCACTTCCTCTTTATTTTTTGTTTCCATTCTAAAATAATAACTTCAGCATCTTCTATATATAATGGTTTTATTATAACTATGGTACAACCACATTCATTATTCTATCCATCCATTGAATTACATGTCACTATACGTGCATACGTACAGTTTACCGTCTCCACGTCGTTGTGTAATTGTTATTCAATACATTATTATTTGGATGCATATAATAATGATGTGTAATTGACTTAAATAATAAATATACATGATAATTATTCTTTATATATTATATAATATCCAATTATATATTTTTTTAATATAAAAATTATGATATTGTCTCTCGTGCATACATAGGGATTACTGTCTCCATGAACACAATGAGATTCATTCCCCATCATATCCACTCATGACTAATTTTATTCAAATGATTAAAATAGTATTTAAATACTTGATAACATTCTGAATATGAATAATATACATCCTATCCATAACAAACACTACTTACAAAACAATTCATAAAAAAGAAAAATAATTAGTTATCACCTGAAACGACGATGATACTACGATATTATTAACAAAAAAATGATAAAATATCATATATGTTATCATATTAATGTATATGATTATTTTATAATTTAGTAACAATTATTTCACCAGAATACAGGAGGTTAACCTACACTATACCAAGGAAAAGAACAAGGTAAGGGTTAATTCTACAATCTCATCATTATCCGATGTTTTTTTACGTAATTATCTTATATGACATCTTAATCATCCAAATACATATTTCTTTAAAATATTATCAAAAGAAATATTTTAAGGGACTGATTAACTTGATTATCATTTTAAATGGTTTAGATATTTATTCTTCTAAAACATTCTTATTAATTCCCATGTTATTAAAATAGTTTTTAAGGATATATTTATATGGGCATTAATGTTTTTAAAATGATAATTACTTTTAATATATTCAAAGTGGTATGAGAAAACTTGATTCAAAAATTTGTTTAAATCTCTTCCTTTATAAATTGTGTGACTTTTACATGTTTTTATGAAAAAGGGATATTTATCCTAAAGAGTTTTAGAAATCATTTTCATCTATATCAACATCTTGTGATGAATTTTAAAATTATTTGAAGTTGATTTATTATTATACAGAACGTCCATATTGTATTGATGTTTTTGTGATATGTTTGAATGTGGGTGTGTTATTTTTATACCATTCATGTTTTATGAATAAAGTATTTACCTTTTGTATGATAGTTTTAATATGATTTTTTATGTTATGTTTAAACCTTTTCATATGAGGAATGCATTGGACTTAGTAAGTGACGGGAGGAGCCCACTATCAATCCTAGATGAATCAGTAGGTCTCATGAGACAAACTAGTGTCTTGGTACATGGCCTTGACAAAATCTATTTTTAGTCTTGTCACAAGTCCTTGACTAGGGTGTTATTAAATACTTTCATTGTGCATTTCATCATTATGAATTTGGCTATTTATATTTCATGGGAAGATTTTAATATTAGAATATCCATGTGAATAATTAAATGGAATTATTTGATTTTATCTTTTCCATATTATTTTGATGTTCATATGTAAAAATAATTTTGATATAGTCTTATACATTGCCTTAAATGTTTATGCTTATTTATGATGGTTTCTGCTATATTTTTCTCCAAACTGGGCATCTGAGCTCACCACTTTCTATGTTTTACTTTTCCCAGGATGCGAAAAAGTATATTATGACTGAATTGGAGGGATATTCTATGGGATCTTAGTGTTGTCTATGGAAACAATATTGTTGTAGGTTTCTATTTTAAGATGTAATGTAAACCTTATGATTTTATATAGTAATTATATGGCTACTAAACTAATCAGGCTTTTGAGACATGATCTTTTATGATCATTCCAATGAAACATAATAATACTCCGACTCTGGGCTTATGGGATCGAGGCATTACAAATTAAGCACCGATATATTGAAGTGTGTTCACTGATGAACGAATGTTGAAAAAAATGAATAATATTTTTTTGGGTTGTTCCTAATTCTAGATCATTATAGAGAAACTTTGATTATTTTAGATTGAAGCAAGATGGATGGTATGTTTTATAGAAAATATTCCAAACCATGCCAAAACAATGTGTAGAAACTTAAACACCATTATACCAATGATTTTATAAGGCTTTCTAAATCTCCCCTATAACCCCATGAAACCTTCAAAATATCCCCTCTCTTCCCATCATCAAAGTTATATATCTAGCTCATTCATGATTGTTCATAGAAAAAAATTCAAGGAATAATATTTAATTCTAATTCACCTTCTCACCCATTCCATTCCAAATGATTTTATGTTGAAATAATATTTATGTTTTGGTGACTTTTACTGAATGATTCATCATATTATGATGAAAACCCATAAAATCATTTTTATTTGTATGAGGATTTTAGGGAATTCCATTCTATGTTGTCAAATTTTCATTGGAACTATTATCTGAAGTAAATAACTATCAATGTAATGTATTTCAGATTTATGAAAATTTATAGATTTATAGTAGTGGGGTGATGATTTTAAATTGGGGGTTATTTTTTAGAAGACATCCTATAAATCAGTAAGTGGTAGATTTATGGATATAACATGATGCGTTGAATTAAAAATAATTGGATTTCTAGAAATTTACATCAATTTTTGGTTGTTTTTTGATAAACTATAATGCATATCAATATGCAGTTTATTTCATGTTTCATTTGAGTATTTTATTTTTAAATTTCTATAAATAGATGTATTTTTCAATAAATTAAATTAGTAATGGTGTCATTTAATGCTGAAATAAATTTCTAATCAAGTAGAATGATAATTTTTCAAGACAAGTGTTTGAGTATTAAACTAGGGAAAATATTATGTTTTGTTTTCATTTTACATTTTCATTGAAAATTCATTAGGGGTTTATTTTAAGTATAAAAATAATTTTTAGGAAATATTTTTATCAAATGTGATAGTGATATTATAATGATTTATGGGGTGAGTAAGGGATTCCATAAGGTGAAAATATAATCTTTTAGGGGACCACCATTGGTATGTGTTCTATTAATTCAGATGGTGGGTTGTTTAGGCACAAGTTAGGTAACTTTTACTTTCCTAACATGGAATTTATTAGATTCCATAATAGAAATATAATGATTTTTGATGTGTTTATCCTAACATAATTGAATTAAAATGAATTTAAGGTCTTACCACAAATAATGGGGGATAAATTATCATTTCAAAAACTTTTTATAGAAAAATGATTACATTATCCAAAAAAATGAAAAGATATTCTCAGAAACAAATCATACTAGAAAAATATAATTCATAGAAAATAGAAGCCGGTATATTCAATTGGGAATCTCATAACTCAGAGATTTAAATAAAATAGAAACATATATGAATGATGAAAAATATATATAAAACAGAAATAATTAATAAAATTATTAATCATTATTGTATCATTGGAGGTACATAAATAAAAATACAAAAAGTCCAATGGCCTAACTAAAGAACAACTCTTGTTGACTCATTGTCACCCAAACTTGGTTGACACAATGAGACTGAATCTCCACGCTTATAGTCTTTTCCTGATTCTGTTAAACCGAATAATTTTTTTATTTACATATTTAGAATATATACAGTAGATAAAAGAGGGAGTACAATGAATAGATATTATATCCTTGGTATCCTAAAAACCCCTAAATAAATGTGAACTAATAGATACATGACATCATGTCTTTGAAATGTGTGGAAATTTTCTAAACCATATTTGAGAACACACATATTGTAACAATGATAACCCCTCCCATATGTGAGTATCGTACCATAGCATATAGATTTATATTTAGATACATTTAATATCCAAACCATATGTGAGTATAATTCTATGTCATTGTCTATACAAGCCAATTTAGGGTAAATATAATAATTGTTTTCACTAACATCAATTCTTAAAAATATATAATGATACACAACATGGGATCATGACATATTATGTATCCTTATATCTTATCATATAACATGAAACTAAAAGCATATAAAACAACCAACCATAAATTTATATTAATTATATGGTACGAATATCCCTAAATCATTTTTTAGAAAAGTAATTATGTTATAATTTTTTCCAATATTTCTTTATTAAGATTTTTTATCATGAGGTTTATCATTATCAATATCCCACAATCATATATTAGGTAGTTTATTTAGCTTTTAATATTTATTAATAAATCTGTATGGATGATTTCAATTGCACAGAATGTTTTTACTATCACCTCTCTATAACCCACTCATGGAAAAATCTACCTTTTATTAATATAATGTTCATTATTTAATGATGAAAAATCAAAGCCTATAATAATGACGACTTTTTTATCATGAAAATATTAAATTAGGTTATTTAATTTAATGTTTTTTAATCAAATGTAGTTACAAAGACAACCCATCCCCATTTTTATTATTCTACCTACTATTAAAAATTAAATTACTCATATATAGATAATTCATGAAACACATACTACTGAATAATAAATAAAATGATCATTATTAAAGAATAAATGGACACCATCCCATCTAAACATATGTTTTTCATTAATTCATCTTATCAATTTTTTCACAAATTATTGATAATTTTATTAATTATTTAATGTCACCCATTATAATTAATTGAACTATAAAAATTGTTTTTTAAGAAATCAATAATTATAACACATTAAAAATAAAACATGGAATATAAATATTGATTAAATCATAAAATAGATTATACGATTTACATTATCGCGACACTCAATAACAATTAGAAAATCCACTATAATTTATTTTAAAAATCATTTCCTATATTTTTTACCCACTTTTTCATTGTAATAGGACAACATAATATAAATAAAAGATAACAAGAATCCTAAATTCCATATTAATGAAAAACTAGTTTAGTTCACAATGGTATATCACATTAATATTAGAATTTAACACCAATAACTATATAAATGTCATATGTTTTCCTTATAAAATCATACTCAAATATCCAAAAACAAAATTACATTTTATTAGTGGGGGTATTCAGAATCATTTAAAACCTCCACTTACTATCCATAAATAAACATTTTTTGAAATAATTAAAAATAAAAAATAAAAAAAAAGAAGTGAAAAATTAAGAGCTCATACATTAGATATATGAAATGAAATCCAAATAATCAATATTTTTATCTTAGTAAAGAATAGTGTGAAGCAGAATATAATGTGGAAGAATAAAAGGTGGAAAAATTTGTTGTTAAATTGATCATTCATACAATATAAACATCATTTCAATTCTTCTAGTGAGAGATCCATAAAATAGAGATTGAGTTACTTGAAATTATATATGAGTTAAATAATAAATCATGATTTTTTATATTCTAAATTTTGATTATATTTGATCACATGAATGTATCAATTTTCAGTCAAACTACGGATATAATTGTTCTCATTGAATGAAGTAATCATAATTTCTTTTGAATTTAGTTTCTATTTTTTATTCATTGTTTTGAAATTGATTGTAATTAAAAACATAATTGGTTATTTTATCAAATATATAAACAAAAGATGATTCATATTGACTCTTAAAAATGTATAACTATTAAATTGATATATTAAATTACCATCTTTCAGTATATTACCTAGAAGCTAAGGCATTTTTAGTAGTGCTACTATGTGTAAATGATCATATTGATAAAATAAAATCAATCCCAAATGCTCATGCATTATGGATACATTGATTTAATTTTTTTTCATTTATTATAAACTAATTATGCAGAAGGATAAAATATGTATTTATTATATAAGATGACTTGTATAAAGGTCATGTATCCCCTTTAATAAGATGAGAAGTTCTGATTAAATAAAAAATTGAATGTTTTGGGGATGGTTGTAATTAATGATATTATATACTATGGAGACACAATTTAGATATTTTAAAATTAATTTTGATGTTTTATTGAATGTAAATAATTTATTAAATATCATGAATAATAATAAATATGGTAATAGAAGTCATATGAATTAATTTTTTGATATACGAGTTTCATGGAATTGTATCAATGTATTCTAAAAATTATTTTAATTCTTCTTGAAGCATTGGTAGAATAATATTGACTAGTGATAGACATCATTGGATAATTTTTATGTTCTTTTTAGTAATTTTGGGTATTTATTAATTTATGATATTTAGATATTTATTATATATGTTAAGGGTCAAATGATTGGTTGAGTAAATTAGATAATTTGTATTAATCTCCAATAAGGTATTTTTATTTTCATCTAAAAATATACAAATATATCCTCATTTTATTGGATGTAATTATAGGCATTAATATTCTACATTTTATGAAGAGGTTGTGTGTATTTAATGTATGATTTAATAGATCAATGTAGAAACTAAACAATGAAATTAAGAATCCTATATCTTGGGAGGCTGGTTGATGGATTGATAGATATACCAGATCATTTTGAATATAGGATGCAATTGATAGATCAATTTTCTTTAGAGTAATATTGAAAATGACAAGAATAAATCTGATAAAGGTTGTATTATTGGATAAAATTAGAAATATATATGAGATATATCTCTGGAGGTGGTATAACAATATCGCTTTGGGATATCAGGTTATATGATGAAAAAAGATGGATAGTCTTGTATATCACAACATACAATATGTTGTTATCACAGTTTGGGGAATGTAATTGAATATCTCATTCTATTTTAGGGTTATATTATCATGCATAATAGTTATTATTTTAAGAAAACATTTTATATCTCATGTTATGATAGAGGAACATTAAAATTAATGATTGATATCTTATGTGGTAGCATTTGGTATCATAAGAAATGGAAGTAGGAAATAATTAAGAACTGAATATCATACACAAGAAAAATAGTTATCATAAGATTCAAAATGAGTTATATGTAGTGAAATTTTTATATCATCTTATGAAATACATAATAGATTATAAGATATGATATATAAATATACATAGGAGAGGATTTTACAAAGTTATTATGTAATATTAGCTAAGGTGATAGGAGGATCTATTCTTGACTCACAATAGTTCCATAAGGACTAATGGTTGATCAGAAATTGTATTTAATTAAGATACAAAGGTTCTTATTTAATTAAATTCTATGAGTTGTTTAGAATTCATTTATGTCGAATAAATATAGGGAATAACATTCTCATAGCGGTTATCATAAAAGTCATGAGGTTGAGATGAAATAATTGCAAGATAATATGAATGATGCTGGGATATGTGACATAGTTTATGATGAAGCATATCAAAATATTTGATAATCAACAACTCTAGTACATGATCAAGGAATTGAAAATAATAGAGTTGTAATAAAGGCTGTTTTCACGGTACTAAATGAAAAATTAAATAACATAGTGATTATAAAAATCCATGATATAAGACACAAATAATGATATGAATATATAATCATACAAAAAATATATAAATGAACAGGTTTCTTATTATAAATGGGATACTTTAGACAATTATTTAGAGATACTATTGTATACTTTCAAAAACACTATTTTCAATTAATTGTGAAACATATAACATCATAGGTGGGGAAAGGATGTTCTATATGGATTTATAAAAAGTAAATATGAATCATTATGTATCATAAGGTGTGATATAACATCATAAATGGTTCTGTTAGATATGTTGTACAACAATTATGAAAAACATTTTGTGATTAAACCATACTTGGATTTTATCAAGAGCCTAAAAATATAGAATAATGTAAAATACTTAGAGTGATGTAAAATTAAGGGGAGGATTCATTGAAATCTACGAATTACCCGCTAGAATAAAGGAAAGGGAGGTGATATAAATTTCGTATATGAGATTCCTATTATGAGAAGAACAAGAGGAGGACCCCTACCCATCTGAGGAATGTAATTGAAGTCTGGACAATAGATGGAAACTTGTTGATAAATAAATAACTAAAAATTAAATTAAATGTATATATTGTATTGTATGATATAAACTATTTTGATGCTAGTGATATCGCTAAGTTGATTATCGTAGATTATGATATTCTAATACAACAAAAATTTTGTTATTCCTCGATCATAACATACAAATGAATTGTGATGTTGAGTGAATTTATTTTTTCGTGTCTCTTATATGGTTTTCATTAGTTATAAATACATGAGTAGATTCATTATATTTTTACATAACATTTTTCAAATTATTAAATTATAATACCCCAATAAGTCAATATTATTGTAATGTATATCAGCCATCAAGTGTTGGGAGTCATCACTCATATCAGCTAATTTGGTGAATAAATCCTATATTACAGGCTGTGGTCCTTTTATTAGACAAGAGTAATCAATATATAATCCATAGATGAAGCACTCTTCACCCTTATTCAATATTTATCTGAATAGAGAATGGTCGATAAATTTTTTTTTTAGGGGACCTTCCATTAGAAATGAGAATTCTAATTGACAGTTTAATCCTTATGATGTAATATATCCTATGAGGTCATTAGGTGTGGAGATGTTATATTTTATGTATACCATTAATTATTCTTATCAGTTTTACAAGTTGGTTATAATTATGATATTTAAATAATTTTAAATAGTTTTATCTACTTTTTGATCATATGATTATACTCTAATAACTATTAGGGTTAATAGAGTCACTTTTATTAATAAATCATTATGTTTCTCTTTTGATTTCATGAGGAACATATATTTTGTAATATTATTGAGTCCTATCATAATGTATGATATAAAATCATTGAAATATATCCATGATATCACTAGATCAATATCTATAATGACAATGTAATATATATTACTTGTCATTACATATGACTGACATGTATCATATAGTACAAAAAACTGAAAAACATCATTATTTTGATTTTTTACATAAGCAATGATATGAAATGTCATAGTCCGTGAATAAATTATGAGAATTTAAAAATGATGTATTGAGTCATTTTTATTTCATAGTGTATATCAATATTGAACCATAAAAATAAACTGCACATACCTAATATTTTTATATTTACGAATTAAAAACCACTACTTATGGGTTACTATATACATAATTTTTTTCCTTTACACAGGAGGTACACTTATGCATGGGAATCTATATAAAAACATTTTACATTCTCCCAATATGTTAAAACATGTTGTGTATGTGTTCTATGATAATATTACATATAAGGTACAATATACATAAGTATTTTTCATTAGCATGATTAATTCCCTTATGTATGGGTTACTCAATACATAAGGATTACTCCCTTTACTTTATAATTTATTTCATCATATATATGGTTTATCAAAATTATTATCATGTATTATGATAGATAATTTTTCATATCATTCATATATTATGATATACCATGAAATATTAAAATTATTATTTTTTCATTAATTTATTTTAATTAATAAATTTCCTAAAAATATTGTGTCAGACCTTGAAAAAATAGTATTTGACAACTAAATTGTAAATAAAATATCCTTATTAAAAACTCATGTTTGGAAGGTAAATTAATAGTTTTTATTTTCTTATTCCTATTATATATATATATATATTATACTTTAAAAATTATTTATGGATTAATTTAATTAACATGTTAAAACTTATGGATTGTTAAGCATGCATGGGAAAATAAAACATGATTCAATAAAAATTGAATGAGATAAAATTAATATGGATTAAATATGAATATGGTATATGTTTAAATAGATGAAAATAATGTGAATGAATTATAGTATATATATATATTGTGTATATATTGACATTATAGGTGTGATTTATAAATTATCAATAAATTTCTAAAATAAGGTCAAATATAAAATATTTTATAGTTTAAAATATGAATTATTCTTATTTTTTAATTTTAATTATTAAAAATAATGGCCTTAATTAAGAAAAATTAGTTTAAGAACAATAAAAAGAGGTATGATTATTGGTTTGATCATGATTAAATGAATAATTAAATATGTGATATTTTGTTTATTTGTATTGTTAAACAATAAACATTAAAATAAAATGTGTTTATATTTAAAATGATTCTTTATATATGATGTAATTGTAATATAATGATTGGTAAGAATGATTATGTATTAAGGAGTGAATATAATGTGTTTTTATTTAAAATTATTTAATATAAAGAAGGTTATCTAAATTGTACAGTGTTTATTTTTATATTTATTTACGAATTCCACATAAACTCTCCCCTCGTGTTTAAATATGTGAATAATTAATTTATTTGAAATTTTCATTCATTAATATGTGAGGATTTATATGTTCATATATTTATATATATTTACATTAAAATTTTATGTATCATATATATGATATATTTGGATATGTCTGAATATATTTGAATTTTATTTTTGGTGAGTGACACAAACTATGAGTTGTGTAATGAGTTACACATCAAAATAGGTTGAACATATTGGTTTGGTGAATGGAATAAGATTAAAAACTAAATTAAAAGATACATAAATACATATATAGGATATTTCATCACATAAGATTATGATAAAAAGCTTCTCAAATACAATGACTGAGATTCCTTCCAAAGCGACACATATCATTACCTAGATCGTCCAACTGTTCTGGGCATGTCGAAGCTATGTTACCTATGATTATCCTGTGTAATGTAAGAAATTAATTTGTGAACCTAATATGAATTATTAATTATTCATATTATCTTTTTTGGGATATAATTATATTAGAGAACCAAATAGATTTTCCTATAGAAGTAATACTTTTTTTATTATCCATATTATTTACATGGAAATGTATTGTCCACAAAACTATCCAAGAAACACATCTATTATAATTGGTATAGTTTTTAAAGTAGATATATATGTTATTGTTGAAATCGTAATGGTACAAAAAAATTAGTTAATACGGATCTTCTATCACTAAATGTATATGATATATGAGGTCATCATTTTAGAGGGTGAACATTCAATAAATATCCTTGACGGAAAGATTCAAAACATGATATTCATATGTTAAAATTATCTTTTATAGATAAAAACATCATCATCAAACTAAAACCTTGAAATGAATCCTTGAAAATTTAAATATTATTGTAATAGAATCCTAGGAATTGTAACTCAAGAAATGATCTTAACTGAAAATATATCTTCTAGTTGATTTCCTCCCAGAATAGAGAAACTATTGATGTTTCTCAACAAGTGAATCAATATGCTTATGTGAATAATTTCTGGATTCAAATAATGTTTTCAAATAAATAATATGAAATATGAACTATAGAATTTTTTTATCTATTCATATACTCAATATTATTGAATATTCCAATGACTTGTTGAGAGTAGAACTTTACATAAGCTTATTTGAGATATGGAATTCATATTGTTGTCACAATTGGAAATGCTTTGAACATTTGAATGATTTTAAGAGATGTTTTCCCAATAATCTTTATGTGTTGGGGATATATTAACTTGTAAATTTTTTTCAAATTAAAAGGATATGAGGACAGATAATCTGGGTAAAATATTAATCTAGAAAAATAATAGTTCATTGGATAGTCCAAAAATGCTTTTTCTATTATCTGGTTATGATAATTTAAAACTAAATGTTATATGAGGAAGGATATGTAATTCATCAATTGTTACGATTTATTTAGAATACATAATGGGGTTTGGAAAACTACATTGAATTTTTATGTAGGGATTAATCTTATGAAAATAATTGATTGGTTTGAGGGGTATGTTATACCAAATGTATAATTTAGTAATGTTTTATGTATATAGAATTTTAAAACTAATCGAAGAAGTGTTAGTTATTTTAATTTTCTTCAAGGTTTAACATAGTATTTTATACATAAATATTTGAGTGAAAATAAATATATCTAGCTCAAAATGATTTTTCATTTGGGGTGTGTATTATTATCACATTTATCATATATGATATTTCTTTTAATAATAAGTGTTATTTCATATAATATGATATGATACACATGAATTTTGATTCATCATATTTTATGTCATGTTTGAAAATGAGATAAGGATTAAAATATTTTATCAAGAATAATTTTTTTCTAGATGTTTATTAAAATATGATAGAATGTGTTTTTCCACCAATTAGTAAAAAAAATTAAATAATAATTTTTTTCATATAAATTTATTAAATACACATAAATTACTAAATTATGTTTTGAAATAATGGATAATTTATTAAATATTGCCATTAAAAAAATTATATTTATTTTATAAACTCAATGGATTCTATGTATCTTACCATGATATCCAAAATAAAATATATTACCTCAGAGATCAATGGGAGTATGTTTGGAATAGAAAAGATCAGTGAAAAAATATAAAATAACAATTAAGTCATATTTCAATATAAATTTCACTTAATAAGCTAAAAGGATTAGGATATAGTGGTAATGGTAAATATAAAGAGTTTCAATTATTTGATGAAAAGGTTCCAAGAATAATTATGAGAAATAATGAATTAAATAAAGGATAATATTAAAAATTATTTACATCATAACATTTGACATTTTGAAGTTAAAAAGTTTGAATATGTTATAATAGTTGAATATTTATAATATTATTCTTAAATATTATCGTTATTCAGACTTTTTTACTTCAATGATTTTATACACATAGGAGTTTTATGAGGGGAATTTTTATTAGATACTCACATATATATTTGTATGTAATTTCATAGAAATTTAATGAATTTGACAAAACCCCCAATATTATAATAAACATAAGGTGGATTTTGTGGTATATCATCTATGATATGTTATTTAGGAGCTTATATATGGGTTTTAGGTATTCTTAATTGATTTTAATAATAAAAAATAGATCATTTTGTGACAAACAAAAGTTCCCACATTATCATTATCTTACTTTGGATGTATATTTTACATGACCTGAAATGATAATTATCTGACCAAATTTTACATTGAATTTGCCTTATTAAATAATTTTCGTGACGTATTATATTTTGTGGTGACATTTTAAGATTTGTATGAGTATAATATTGTAATTGGTACAATGATTTGTATACAATAAAAAGAGAATAAGCTGATGAGGTAACATGTCAGGACATGTTTTTTTGGACGAACTGATGAAATTATATCACATAGAATGTCATACCATCATTAATATAGTTAGGGTTTCATATTTATTATGAATTCACATTTGGAGAGGTTGATGATATTCTAAAAAATATGACCTTCATACTTTGATAAATTTATTATGAAATACTTACGGATTAGATAATTAGTGGTGTTTGGGTATGTTGATGATCATGTACTCAGTTGGAGATCAATATAGTTGGGTTTTTTCCACTCATAAGATGAATTAATACATCCATACTCATGATATAATTAAACTCCAGAAATACACCACAATTATAATTTTAGGGTCATCTAATATGCTTAGCTACATGGATGAGGGACATGGGATCTGTTCATCTTCTAGATGGATTACATGTGTTGTATTCATGGACATGATATTTCTATTTTCTAGATTCATGAATGTATGAGATGGAACTATACTAGAAAAAAGGGTTCTATGTCTAGTAGTCACACAATGTCACGGAAAAATGAATTATATAGGTATACATATGATTTATATGAAACAAATTATTGAAAACCTATTCATATAGTGATGGGATTATATTTGGTTGAGATCATAGCTGACCCCACTTTTCCTTTAGTAGCATTGACATTTTTCTAAAGGATTCTCTTTAGATTCATATACGAAATCAGGATTCCATAGTTTTCAATATTAAAAAGTATCATAAAAGAATATAATTAGGTGTTGTAATAAGGATTGTGTTTTAAAAAAAAGTGTTCATTCAGAAATGAAGAGAGTCTGGTAAACTATATCCAAAAGAGTTAGGATGGATTTATACAGTGTTATCATGTGGTTTTCATTATGTTTTTTGGGATTTTAGTGTGGGTGGTAGATTTTTATTATTGAAATAAAATGGATATAACTTATTTCATGATGCAACCTATGTCATTTCGGGTGATTTTCTTATGTGGTATATTTAAAATTGAGATATATAGTTAATTTTTCCAGAAGGTGAACCACATATAATAACAAATTATAGGATTACGATATTGACGACATATATTTTCCTATTTGTCTGTAATGGTTAATATCAATTATGAATCAATGAATTGATTCAATTAGAGAATTTCAAACTCATTTTAAACATTAAAATTATTTTATATCACAATGTGTAGATTATTATAACATATATCAGTGTGTATTTTATTGAAATCTATATCATCAATCATGTGTTTGAAACTAATGCTCGACCCCTTCATTCAATAAACAGAGCCTTTAGATAGGGATTTAACACCATTATTGGAAAAGTGTGATAAAAATAATTGATATCAGAATATATATTCCCCTCAGTTCACTATTTATCTTCATAGTGAATGCTTCATCACAATTGTTTTGTTTGATTGACCACTGATTACGGACAAGGTTTCTAGTGGCTGTTGTCATCACTATAGTGGCTATAGTCTAATGAGTATTGCTAAGAAATTAAGATCAGAAAAAACCCTATGAGTTTATCTTGAATGGGGATTTTATAATATTTTATCCACCTAAAATTTTATATTATATATTTTATATGGTTCTCTATTTTATGATAGATCATGCATTATAATGGGATACATCTATTGTGTTGATCATTTGATGATCAATGAATACTCATTATATAATATCACCATTTCAAGTGTGATTGTAACAACCCTAGATTTTATGAGAAATAATCTTTTTAATTTCATTGATGTCTTGTGTTATACGCTACACAAAAATTAGTTTGTTCTAGATGCAACACCATATAAGTTTGTAGTATACACAACACTATTCTTGGCAAGTGTTACACACAATTTCAAGTTTGAATTATTCTACGCAACATTAAGGGTAGATTTTGATTAATTTATAAATGAAATATGTTTTTATTATGTTATAAGAATCACCAATTGGAGATTTCACTACAAGAATCATGGACTTGGCTTGCATTACACGTAATCAAGACCTTCTTCGATAGTGTTTGTAGTACGCAATACCGAGTTTCACTAAACGACATATTATTATAATAATATTATGAACTAGCCGTTATGAATAGTGAGAACCAATTTTTGAAATTTTATAAATTTTATCTTTCAAAATGGACTTCATTTTTAGATTTGGAATATCGAAATTATCCTATGATGATTTTTCGTATTTTTCTGAAAACCTTCATTTTTTGATGAATAGTGAAAACACTGGGTTACTATTTAAAAACCAACTTTTATTTAAATAATTATTTATTTTATTTAATTTATTTTAGGTAAAAACTGATACATAATACCAATATGATTACAATGTAATTCATTGGAGACATTTTATAATAATTTTAGACAAATAAAATATTTATTGAACTTTTCACCGTCTTTTACCCACCTCTTAAGAGAATTTGAAAATTTACTTAAAACATAATTTTACCGCTTTTGTGAGTGTAATTACAAAAATCTGGGAGACATAGATAATATCAAGGAGTAAAATGTGGTTCAATAAGATAATAAAATATTTGGTGAATTGTAAATTTTTAATTTTTTTTACCATAGTTAAAAGAAGATAGGATAATTAAGGGTAAAAATGACATTATTATTACCTTAAAACATGTCCTAATTCTATTGGATAAGTGTAATTCAAACAAAAACAACCTTAGGAATAAATTATGACCATTTAGGTTCACTTGGATTATATTAGGATATTTATTATTAATTTATTTAAAGAAGGGATAAAATAGTATAAATACTTGTTTAATAACTAAATCAGTTTTAATATGGGGTTATAAATAAGATAAATTAGACTATAAATATTCACTAGAATTCTAAAACTATTTCCTTTGTAGTGGTAGTTTATTTACATTTTTTAGACATTAAATAATGTAATTTATCTATGACACAATGATGATATGGTAATTACATTTTTAATGAAATATTAACATAATTGATGTTTTAAATACCCAAATAAATGTAATTTTTGAATTTTTATGAATTACACTAATTTTCTAGGATACTTTGACATGTTATTATTGATTAAATTATCTTTTTTTGAACTAATCATGTTGCTCTAATTTTCAAAAAAATCAATTATAAAATAGTGTAATAATTGACAAAAAATAGTTTTTAAAATAAATATTATTTTATTAATTGTTATTTTATTCCTAAAATTACAAGGATCGGAGAAATGAATTATATAAGGATATATATATTAATAATGAACCACATGGGGTTCTTTTTTATTGTTATTGAATGTTTATTAACAATATAGTGTATGAACATAAAATGACATGGGAAAAGTTAAATTTTTTACCATGGAGTTAAATCTAAATGATAAGGATAAAATAATAAACTAAACTTGTCTAAAACCAACGTTTTGAGAGTATTTCCACCCATCCCCACTTTATATTAGAAATAAATAAATTTGGATCTATTATAAGCCGAATATGACTTTATTATAAAATAATATTTTATGTTTTTCCAAAGGTGCCCCTCTCGTCCCTTATAAAAAGGGAACCCCTTACCTCTTCTCTTCACACCATTTTGAGCCTATAAAATCCGCCAAACCCTGTCCATTTCCATTATCATCTTCCATATAATCATTATATATGATCTGGTCTCCTCAAATGACCATCCGTAGTGCATTAAGAAGAGGTTAAGAAGAGGCGCGTCAAAGAAAAGTTATTATCCTTTATCGATTCATTCCAATTTATTTCTCCTTCTACTTATTCTCCATTATTTTTTTCATAAAAAATTAATATCATCAGTATCAATAATATACTGATATGTTATTATAAATATTAAACAACCCAATTTCATCTTCTATCCATCCTACAGAAAACAAAATCACCGCGTGTGCGTCCGTATAGAATACCGTCTTCATGTTGTGGTGTAATTTGTTTTCAAACACAACCTAACATGGAAGGGTATAATGGTTTAAATAAATAACTATATATGGTTATTTTAAATTGATATTGATTCTGAAATATTATACATTCATTTCAATAAAATTCCACGTTCATGGGAATGATATCATCGCTCGTGCATACGTATGGTCTATCATCTCTACAAACGCGATGAGACTCATTTTCCATGATTAACCATTCATGAATGATTATAAAGTATATATAATAAATAATAATTAAATATATTAAATAATAATGATACTAGATTTATGTACATATATGTTTCATTTAATAAATTTTATTTAATTCAATAAGGCAATGAAAATAGCATTCATGCATACACACAATCTACCGTCTCCATGAACGGTGTATTTCACTCCATTTATCAATCTATCATAGATATTTATATACTGAATATATATTATATATAAATCATTTTTTAAATTCTGGAATTAATTAAATCAGGATATAATTAATAATATCAAAAACAATATGTCGAAACACGTATGATAAATGAAACAAATTTACCCAAAACGCTGCTTTAACATGGAATTTAAAAAAGAACGTGTAATATAAAGTAATAAGTGAACCATATATGATTTCATAACAATTAATATGATTCTTTAATAAGTCAATGACATTATTTAAATCATTATACAGGAGGATCAAATACGTATGAAGCATATCAGACCTAAGGTAAGGGATAATTAATCCAATCTCATTCTTATTTTAGATTGTTTATTCATATATATTTAATGGGGTTATATTTAACATCCATGACCATGTTTTCTAAAATAAAATTCATAAAATGTTTATTATTCTTAAATATATTTTTAATTACATTTTTACCCCTTTTTTGAATTTTACTACAATGAATTGAAGGAATCTCTCTTGAGTTTACCATACGAGGTACTTTTTGACTTTTTCGGCCAATGTACGAGAAGAATGTTTTTTTAACATATATGGCATGAATGGATTTTTATGATTTCATAGAAAATTATTTCCATGAAGCTTCCCTTACAAGTTATCATGTTTATTTTTAATCAACTACTTTTAATTTAAAATTGTATGACATGTTAAGAATGTAAATTGTTTTTTTGATGTATAAAGGATATTTTCCTCAAGAATGGAGTTAAATAATTTTATCAAAATTATATTCCATATACTATAATATAGGGTTCTATTTCCATACCTATTTTTACATTGATTTGATAATGTTATGATGAAATTATTTTTATGATTCTTTTTTTATCTTATATGATTTATGTTATGATAGCATGATGTTTACGAATCCCATTTTTATTTCATGGGTTATGTTATGATGTATGATTTATGATATTGTGAAACACATAAGAATGGTTTCATTATGAGATGTTTGGGACCTATATCTCCCTCCAATTCATTGGGTAAAGATTAATATCTCATGAGATAGATATTACTGGAACAATAAGTTAATCTGGTTCAGTGATACAGGACTGGAATGAGGAGTGAACTTGATTCAGAAAGGGACATTGTCTACTAATATGGTATTGAAAGAAATTCCTTGGCTAATATGGAAATCATATCATGTGCATAATGGTTTTCCACAAACACATGTTTTATTCCCATGCTATTACTTTATGATATATGTCTTACGTACTTTAAGATTTATGTCTTTGCCCAAGATTTTGATGTTTAGATTTTATGATCATGTTTTTGCATTCATATTTTTATGTATTGTTTTATGTTCAATATGTTTACCCTTACTAAGAATTTTTGTAACACCCCATTCTTCCATGATACGCTTCTCTTTCAATAATGCAATAGCTTGCATGTACGCAAGATCAAGATTCTAACACACCGAGACCAATCAAAATAGCCGTTATGAATTGTAATACCCACTTTCTAAAATTATAAAAATTTTATTTCTCAAAATGGACATCATTTTTGGATTTGGAATATCGAAATTATCCTATGTTGAATTTTTGGTATTTTTCTGAGAACATTCAATTTTCAATGAATAGTGATAAATACTTAAAAACAACTTATTTAATCAAAATAAGTTATATTAATAAATTATACTATTCTTTAGTTTGAAAGTATAATTTGAATATATTTTAACCATTTTATCCAATGGTTGTCATTAGAATTAATTTCACTTTGAAATTGGACATAAACAATTGTCAATATTTTGATATATATTGTATCTTAAAAACACGCTATTTGTTGCGAGGGAAGGAATTAATAATTAAATTAATTAATTAAACTTATATGTTTTGAATTTTGAAAATATACATCATTTTAGAATTATGAATATAAAATATATCTTATAGTGAATTTTTGGTATTTTTCTACAAAACATCAATTTTTGATGAATACTGAAACCACTAAATGGTAGTTAAAAAACTCATTTTTTGTTTAAATGAAACATTACCACTTTTGTGAATTGAATTTCATAAATCTGACATACATGGTTGTTATTAGGAAGTAAAATTTGGTTTAATGGGATTAAAATAAATTTTGGTGAATAATAACTTTTAAGTTCTATTAATCACGATTAATGTTAATTAGTGTAATTTAATGTAAATATAATGTTATAATAATATGAAATTAGATTTACTCTTGTCCAACCCTTATTTGATGAGTCATGGACAACCAATACAATCCATGGGTCAACATGAGGACCCCATAGATCCACTTGGGTAAGAAAATGACATTAATAACTTTTTATTTTAAATAAAAATAAAATTGTCACAAACATGTGTTGTATTACTAAACAAATTATTACATGGGGATATATAAGTTAAAATTTATACTATAAATATTCATTGGAAAGATAAAAATATTTCCTACATCATTTTATATTTTTTATATTTTTTATATTTTATATAAATTAAATTTTTTATGACACCATGATGAAGCAGCGATTACCTCATTAATTAACGATTTAAATAAAATGCAAATATAATGTAAAATTTAAGACATAAACTTGTCAAAAACCTATTGGAAGACTATATTTAGAACCATAATATCTTTATTCGCAAAATATATAATTGTGGGTCCTTTGAAATCTGAAATTCACTTCATAATAATGTAACATTTCATGACATTCCAAGAGTGCCCCTCCTCTCCTCTTATAAAAGGCCCCCACCTCTACAACATTATTCACACCATCAATTCCCATTGGCTTAGCCAATATATGCAAAAATACTCTTTAAAATTCCCTATATTACTCCTAGATGCCTCAATTTGGGCAGAAGGCTTCCCATGGAAGCCTTTGTCTCAAATAAAAAATAGTTACCTGATTTTAAGGTAATGTCATCCCTTATGTTCTTTTGTTTTATTTTGCTTCTCCAACACCATAAAATCATTTTATTACCTTATTTTGTAACAACACCAGTATATTCAATATAATTTTATTTTTTTTATGAGATGTATTTTATTTACACTTACAAACACCTTCATCTAATGGTTAATGAACATACTGTTTCTGTGGGTGGCGAATTACTGCATCACGAAACGAAGATTGTTCAATATTCTTTTAACACCTCTCGTGGTGGCCATTAAGATGTCACTATATTTATATATGGTATATATTATGTTTATTTTTTCTTATGCTTTTGTATTCTTTATTTATTTCATACATTTATGATTTCCATTATGTGTAAACGCGATAATTTCATTTTAGGAAGTGCAGACTATCGCCCCGTCAAAGTGATTTAAATCGTTAATGCCATATGTGGGACATATAAAGGACGAAGTAAATTAGATTATATATGATATTATACTAAAATTATAACATAACTTTATATAATTATGATTTCATTCCATTAAATACGAAATAGAAATGAAAGTAGCGTTCATGCGTACGTACGGATTACCGTCTCCAAGAACGGTGCATTTCATTTCATACCTCTAAATGTTATGTAATATTATAAATGCATTTATATACTGGTTATATATGATATATATGATATCTCCATCAGGAATATAATTCTTTATATAATGGATATTTTTCCACATGATCAACTTGTAAATATAAGAAGTTTTTTTGTGATTCAAGTACCAAAGATCGACAAAACGACTGTTATTAACATAAATAATTACGAAATGTTTATAACGTGGTAATAAGTGATATAAAAGGAATAATTAACTTGAAAAAGGTTCTTAAGAAAGTATAAATTAACTCTTGTTTATCATTCAAGAGGCTAAAGAACGATCAAGTCAAGTCGGACATGAGGTAAGGGACTTCATCTCAATCTCCTGTCATTTAGGCATATTTTTTTTATACAAATATTTTTTAATACGGTGTATAAATCCCTTGGAATTTTACATTTATTAAAAAGAAATATTTTCATATTAAGCCTTTTACTAAATGAAAAAAAGGAATGTTTTTTTGTCATACGTATTCAGCGACTACGACTTCTCTACCAAAGTGACCATTATTTGAGTTTCTGATTACTCTACAAGCCAAAACATATTTTAAATGAAAAATAAATACCATGTTATAATTTTCTTTTATTTTGGTATTAAAAATGGTTTTGATAATTTTATTATAATATCAATGTGTTTTATTTATATCTTGTGATCGAAATGTGGAAATGTTATGTTTCCTTTATGCATGTATTATGTGATACGATTATGTTATGGTTTATGATATGTTTAAACATTTTCATATAAGGAATGCATTGGTCTTAATAAGTGGAAGGTCTAGCCAGCTATAGCTCCTCGATGCATCGGTAGGTCTCATGAGACAAACTAGTGTCTTGTCATGAGGGCTTGATAAAATCTTATTTGTAGTCTTGGTACAAGGCCTTGGCTGTGTGGTTATAATAGTCTGGCATTATGCATTCCATAATTATGAAAGTTGTTATTGATATTGCATGTGATTATTCGACTAATAGAATATCCATGTGAATAAGTAAATGGAATTATTTCATTTTATTTTTTCCATATTATGCTGAAGTTCATGTTTAAAATGCTTTTGTTTTAGTTATACATTGTCTTGAATGTTTATGTTTATTTATGAAATTTTCCACTGTATTGTTATCCTTACTGAAAATTTGAGCTCACCCCTTTCTATGTTTTATTTTCTAGGTTGTGAAGAAATATTTTATAACTAACCTACAGGGATAGTCTAGAGGGGATAAAAGTATGGACTATGGTGACTATGTTATTGTGATTTTTCACTTTATGATGAAATATAACATTTATGAATTTATCTAGTGTTTCTAAGGCTTCTAAACTAATATGACTTTCGAGACATGATCTTTTGTGATCGCTCCAATGTTACACAATAATGCACCGACTCTGGGTAACTGAGGTCGGGGCGTTGCAGTTGGTATCAGAGGCAGTTTACTACTAACCTTGGAAGATAGATTTAGATAAATATTGATTAGGGCGCATAGCCCTAAGATAAACATTGAGGATTAATATAGAAAAACATCCTATAATTTTGGTATTATAGATATTTTGTGATTTTTCCAAGAAATACATCCATTTTTGGATACGTGCAGGTAGAGGCAGCTCTGGCACAGATGTACCTAGGTGTAAATGCTGAAAACATCGCTTTGAGCTAGACTCGAACAGGAACTGGTGCACGATCATGCATTCCATGTCTCATGAATCCCTACAGGCCCTCCATCTAAACCTCACGGTGTCCCATAGACATGTCTCTTGATGCATATGGTGGAACCAATATATTTTATCTTAATATCATGATATGACCTACTTGCTCTCACAGCATCCTTTGGTCAGGAAATACAGATCTCAGACCAACTTCTAGACATGTTAGTTGGATTTCACATAGACATATAGACTTGGTGTCCTAAATCATGCATCACAATCAAGACATGTCACACTGACTCTCACAACTCCATCCAAGCATGTGAAACATCATTCATGATTTCACCCAGGAAAATCAGCTGGATCACATGACACCCTATAATCATGTCATCTCATATCATGCGATTGAATCCAGGATAATACTACTAGGTCTCATGATGTCCTATAGAACGGTCAGCATTGTTCATGTGAATACCTTCAAAAATTCCATCTAGTTATTTTGATGTCCCTGGGACAATCCAACTGTATCCTGTGATAATCTTTGGATTTTTCATGAATACATCTTCTGATTTTTCAATTAGAAGAAGAAGTCTGGTTTAGTAGATAATCAATTCATTTTAGGAAAAAGTAGGTTGGTTCCATCGGACATCCCAGGACATGATAACATAATTCATCCTTCATAAAGGGATCCTCAGTTTGAAATTAACAACCAAAATAACTTAAATGGATTTTATTCCTCCATTAAAAATTATATGTAGGATTAATTTCTGAGGCCTGAGATATTATTAATGATCCAAAGGGTTGTCCCATCACATAAGTCCTACATCTACAAGAACTGATACTAATTATTTTTCATCCTTTATTTGCTACATTGATCATAGATCGCATGGATTTACGATATTGCATTAATCAAATCATCCATACATGAAATCCTTAGTATGTAAGGCCTGATCAGGTACATAATAATTAATTCCCTAAATATAAGGGAAGCCTCAGTGTGTGTTCCTCAATCCACTAAACAATGGTAACTCGTATGATTCCCTATTTAGGTCTAAAAACAAAAATGCATCAACATTGGTGAAATCCCCCAATGAATCTGACACTTCAACCACCGAGAATCAATCATTCCCATGGATTGGTTATTATACCTCATCTATCTATAGACTGAGAAGCCAAAATAACTATGATGAATCTAATTTTATCCAAAACTAGGATATGTAGGATGCCTGTACAAGGCTCAATATTGATATTAACATTACAAAGGGATTTCCCAATACATAAGTCCCACATCCATATTGAGTAGGAATGATTACATGTTGTCCCTTATTTATCAAATCAAATGTGGATCATGTGAACATATGGAGTATAAATTGTCATATGAGCCACACCATGAATCTACACAATCCAGGGAAATATCTGTATGTATGCCCCAATGAGAAGAATTATTTAAATTTTCCCAATATGAGGGCACATACATTGCGTCCAGTCTCAATGGAAAGAACGGACTATAATAACTCTAATACCAGCCATAATCTAGAAATATAAGATGTATCCTTGAGACATGATCTTGAATACCTACTTCCTATGTTCCTAATCATATTTACCTTCCACATGATGTAAAATTTAACTAGATATAATGAATTAGTTGGGTTTTGTTTCATAAAATTATAATGATATATAGGATTCCTCATAATGAATCAATCCCCTCCTTGAAAGGTTAATCACCTCCCAGCATGGCAAAAATTTCTTGACAACCTAGTTATGAAACTTCATCTTGTAAGATACCTCTAATTACTCTAAAATGGATGGTGAACCATGAATACATATAGATGGATTCTCTAATAATATCCACTTATCTTACATACAAAAGGGTTTATCCAATGATTATTTTTTATGGTAACCGATATTTTATCAGGAATATAGGGATATTCACTAGCATAGATTAATTTTTTAAAATTGTCCTTGAGAAATTATAAATTCCCCCAAAATGGTGAAATGAGCCTGAACTCCAATTCTATTAATAAATACGAGTTCTTAACTGTCATTAGGCATGAATCACTAAATGACAACCTTCCTCTGTAAGGTAGGCCTATACCCAGTTATGGATGAGGGTACAATTATGAGTTTCCATTAAGAACAATAATGGTTACCCAATATCAACGATTTTACAAGAAATTAAACCCCTCACAATAAACCACCAAGATAGATCTAATTAACCACAATAATCTCTCTTTCTGTCGCAATAATAATTGTAATCCGAATGTGAAATTATTTAGTTGGCACATATCCTTCACAACATAAAAATGATAGGTTGTCCAGTTCTCTTCAACCTTTTTTTCTCCCATTGAGGGTCCCATGTTATCTATTATATATTTAATAAAAAATTGTTAAACTAATGTGAAATTATTTATTCATGCTATCTCATTAACAACATAAAAAGAATAGACTACCATATTATTGTCCAATCATTCTGTTCACCCTATGATGATTCTTAGTTCTAACTTTTCCATCAAATCAAAAATGGTGAACATGATATGAATATCAAAAATAAAAAATTGATCGATTAATCATATTTCAGTTATTCTTGTTTTATATATTAAATTCAAAGAGAAAAATAATGGGCCTGATTAAAACCCTAAAATATTTAGAAAATTGGTTTTTCATGTTTTAGAAATCTTTTTTGGAATGTCCTACACAAAAAATGTTTGATATGTGTCACATAAATCATATATCTTATCCTCTATATCAATGGTTTCCATGAAATAAGTTCATCCCCACATTGAAAAGTCCATGTGAGTAGAACTGAAGGATATGGAATACAATGAAAAATGAGTTAACAATTAATTATAAATGAGAAAACATCATTCCTACAATACATATATAGTTGGTGAACTTGATCCTTGATTTCCACATGGATACATATAAAAATCTCATAAAAAACATATTTTTCCAAGATAATTTCATAATTTTGCAACCATTCTAGATACGTAGTTATGAATGAAACCCCCATATGACTCAAAATGATCTCATCTACCAGATAGCTTCATCGTCATGTGGGGATAATAATGATTTAGGAATACCATCTATGTTGTAATATCATGTCCCAAAAAGCTATCCAAGAGGGTTAGTAGGTAATGAAACAGATGAGTCTGCATCATCCAAGGATGTTTGTAGCTAAGAATGTGGTGCGCGTTACAACAACTATCCTATTTTGGAGAATATATATAGAGCATGACATTCACCATCTTTAGAATTTGGCGAAGGTGGAAATGGGAGTCAAATTAAAATCCCATGAAAATTAGGGGCTATCGAGGAGGGGGTCATTCAAACATTGTCACATGCACCATCTAATCAGTAACCAAAACCTCTTACTAAGTGTACCACCAGAAACATTGACACCTATGAAAACTTTTATTAGGAAACAAGGATGAATAATCTGGTGTGGAAGGATCTGGATAATAGTGTGTCGGATCATTTCCACACTCCTACTAAAAATGCCTTCTGATATATTCTGGCAGTAACTAGTTAGTAGTTGCATATCCCCAATCACTTAGAAAAAGTGTGATATAATATTTATACAGTGGTCATGGTGTAGGCACATATCCCTACACCTATTCATTAATCCCAAAGATATATTTTGGTGGAACAAGGAGGAAAAATGGCCTTATATCCATGCTTCAATGAAAAATATCTACTAGTATATAAGTGAGATGAAAAATGTTTTTGCTTATATTCCCCCACACACTTTTCAAACATTCCATTATATCTTAGATAATATGAATAACATTTTGAGAATATTTTGGTACTGGAATAGATATAGGTAAATCCAGGTATTTATATCCCTATAACCATTGCATATCAAACTTAGATCATTATAAATTAGAGGTTACTCCATTGAATGAAAAAAAAATTGTTCTATATTATAGGATGAATTTTTTATAATAAATAATGATGCACCATAGAGGGATTATATTCTTGTTCCAATTGGGTTTCACCGGTCTAGGGTTATAGATTCCTCGAGACATGGGCACATTCCTATCTAAAATATATGGTTTTCTATTCGAATGACCTAGGATCAGTTTCATGTACCCATTCTGGATGGGGTTCCATAAGTGATAGGGGCACATTCCTTGGGATACAATCATATTACTATTAAAGAAGTATAGATAAATACTCCCAAGTCCCATGATCAAGCTCATATCCCTATTTCTCTTAGGGTCACCAAGTGAGATTAGAAAATTATTTAGAAGAAGATCATATTCCTATTTGTGAATCATCCTAGAATATTATAGTATAATATAGAATATAAGTGAATATTACTACTTTCACCAAAAATAGATTACACTATTATCATTTTGAGACAATACAAGGGAGGATCATATATATACACCAATTCTGGTGGTATGTTGGTATATTTCAGTGGGGAATTCATATTCTCAACATTAAAATATTCATGTTCCCACTATTGCACAACATTTGAGAGTGTATCACACCTTATGTTAGGCTCATATCACTTATACAAAAGACCAACAGAATATTCAAAAGGCTCATCATCGGGCTCATAATCATACTCTAACTAAGGCCTGTTGTGTGAGAAATGAACATAACTTGGGAAAAGAACATATTTCTCTTAGTAATGATAATGATCACTGGAATATTCCAACACATCCTAAATAGTGGGATCATACTCCCAAAACACCAGACCATTATAAAAAAATTCAGGAAACCATCTTAGAAATGTCACATATCCCTACAAAATTCCAATGGGATGGTAGGTACATTTATAATACAGTGTATAATGATTTATATATCCACAATCTAAAAAATTAAATTTCCCTTGAGGTTTTCTGAGACACATTACCAATAAATCAAGGGTCTTTAGACTCTTCATCCTTTGTATAAAATGATCATTACCATGATAATCCTATTTGTGGTAATATGGAGGTGGATTATAGGGATTGTACTCCTTATATCCATTGTGTTTATCCTCCCCATAGTGATATCTCCGATGGACAAGGAAATCATTTTATATCCTAAACACATTCATATAGAGAGGTTACAAAAACTGAGATTCCTTTTTTATATAGAGGTTCTCGAAACAATGGGGTGAACCTCATATCGTTCCCATTGTGTTCTAGAAACACTCCACTCTGGTCAGAAGGTGACCCCATGAAGCATCTCATGTGGTTAAACTTGATAGAGGTGTGTATTTTTAATGAATAATTGGTAGAGATTGATATACAATGTGATTTATCTAGGTTATACCATCTTACCATGTTACGGAACCTCAACACTCCTATCTATTTTGTCCCAAATGAGAAAAAATGAGTTAATCCCTTATCTATACCAAAATATTTGGTAAACTACTTATCTAATGAAGGATATACATCTCCCTTATCCACGATACGATTATCACAATCAGCTCATCAATAAAATCTATTATCAGCTAGATATGGAAACATTTTCTATGGACTAGAACCTAGGAGTTAAATAGAATGAAAAATTCAGAAAAAATATTTATTTTCTCATCATGATAACTATCCACTGACTGATTTCCAAATCATTTATATATTTTTGTCTCTAAAGATAAAAAAATATGGAGAATTTCACTTCACTATGTCTTCAGAACAAAAGAACCCATCAAATAAACAATCCTATATTTTCATAGACTCAACTAAAATCAATGGACTGGGTACCACATGATCTAGATGGTCACTACAACAAAATTCTTCTACTTCAACGATGTCATGAGTTCAATAATAAAGGGATATAATAGCCAAAATTTCCTTAAACTATGCCCCTCAATGAAATGGAAATATATTCTTGGCATAGATGAAAAAGTTTCCACTGACTAGAGAACATCCCATAAAATGTATCTGTCATCATAGGCTACTGTTGAACTCAAATCCTACATGATAAAAATCTCACAACATCAAATAGGATGTATTAGCTCTTGTCGTAGCAGATGACTAGGAGTAAACTCAAGCCTCTTGCTGTGGAATATATACCACTACATAAACCTCGCTGATAATCGATCCTTATAGGGGGTTTGGGACATGTCGGCAATAGTGAAAAAAAAACTCCAACCCATATTATAGGGTGAATTTATATCTCCATCATCATCACTAGGATCATAATACTTTGGGAGGGTCTTGTGGAAATCAATTTTGATTCTAGATCAACCACATTTTGTTGTGATAAGTTCATTTATATCACAATGTCCATCTAGAGTGTCATCAAATCCATGGCTATAATAATTTTATCCTCAACAATAAGACCGATCAATGCCAATTGTGGCACCGAATAAACCTTAGATAATAGGCTTATGGGAATTTTCATCATCATCATCACAACAGAAAGAATATGTCTTCTCTAGTTTGGGATGTAAATATCGAAGACCAACTTCTCATTCGTTCCTCCCAAATCAATAAAACTCTCTCCTATTTAGATATAGTTTGGTAATCACGACCAGAAACTCCATTAAGGACTTTAATCACAAGCCGATATTGGATGATCAAACAATGAAGGCAATTATGCCCCACTTGGGTCACAAGAAAAACAAGCACAATATATCCAAGGTGTAGAGAACTGATCCTGATGAAGGTTGTGTAGGATTATCCTATTGCATTGAATATAAGGTAATAACCAACATTTCCCAATACACATATGTAAAATTTCTGACTATCAACATGAAATATATTTTTTATCAAGATGAAATGCAGAGGGATGCAACATGAAAACCCTACCTAAGAGGAGGGTGATCAAGATGCACCGACTGAGTTTGCATCCACCCATATCTAGAGGAGGCTCTAAAACCATACACCACCAAATATTTTGTTTCCAAATATATAGTGTAATACATCCTAATATAAAGGTAATTGTGTGGATATATCCAAATAACTTACCAAAATAATCAAGGTTCAATTCATGTAGTAAAAGTTGTCAAAATATGTGAATGAGATAAAAATTTCATATATGACACAATGAGAAAATAACCATGGGAAATATTCGCATTGGTTACTATCTTTAGGATGATAAAAAATAATTCTCCTCCCCACCATCTGGAATGAGATGATCCTCTTTCAAGAGCGACATCTAAGAATCATACTGAATTTAGATCTGAGTACCAGGTTAATATTAAAGAGGAAGTAAAAAATGATTGGGAAATAACTTCATTGTGGGAACATTATCTCCCTAACCATGGGGACTATTAGTCCTAGGATGAACCAAAAATTATTGGGAGATGATGTTAGGTCAACCTCATCAAAACCAACCAGCACTCTATTAATGGGAGTCATTTAAGAAAGTTGTACCATTTATGTTACTTAAATTCATCAACTGACTAGCTACTCAAATAGAATCCATAGAAAGGTGATTCCCACATGAGAAACCTAAAAGGAAGCAAAATCCTGACTATGTGGATGTCATTTCCCCCACCCAATTATGAAAATCGTAATTTATCAAACATTCTTGGTGTATTTGACAATGAATAATATATCTTTCACTAAAATTCTTGAGGTGGTCCGATTATGGTCCCTTGATATCAATTTGAGGTTACCAAGATGGTGTGTTTTTTACCTAATCTGATAGGGATATCATTTTTTGGTACCATAGTCTTCTAGAAGTATATATTATAGGATTATAATACCTTCACCATCAATTATTTTATCATTTCAACTCAATGCTATGGAAACAAACATGTGTTGACTTGAAGAACCTTAAAAATCAAGAAAATATGAGAATGTCTGACATCATAGCCATATAAAAAGGATAATCCTATTCACTCAAAATCATTATTTCAAATGCTTAATTCATGAAACCAATTATGGAAATTTAATGGATGATTTTTAGATGCCTCTAATCCTAATGAAGTATCTATGTGGGTTTCATTAGTTTACATAAATGGAACAATGATTGGAACATTCCATTCAGTAAACCCAATCTGAATCACAACTCAATCCCTCAACATATGATAAAAGGCTATAAGAATCAGAGGATATTTTTGACACTCTAAAACTAGTATCATTCTCCATCCAAGAACCTAGGGAGGTCTTAAACCACAAAACACCTTATATCAAGGAGAAACTACAAAAAAGTTTCCCACCACTAGAACCATAGATAAAAAACGGTAACCTTGGATTTGAGGAATGAATAAAAAATGATTAATCCTTATAAAATGAATTAGTACTGGTTATTTCCTTACATATTTAGACAAAAACATGCTCAAGATTCCACAAAAAATGATTCTTAATGAGGTTAACATCACCAATTATCTTGAAAAATTCCCTTTTCTTTGAATGTTGGGTCATAATATCTAGCACTAATTTATCTTCCATTTTTTCATTCAATGAATGGTTCATTTTAAATATTTGGTATTAGATAACTCTTTTGAGCATGAGTCCTTCATAACTATTTCTCGGCCACAAGAAGAAGGATATTTCCATAAATTACATGTTAGGCATCGATGGAAGTTTGAAAATTGGTTGAATCAAAAAATAATTGACCGAGATAAACCCACCATGAGATTAAAACTATACAGACCAATAATATATCTTCCACCAATAGAGGTAACATTAGATATTCAACCAGAATGTGGATATGAAAATAAAAAGAAATAGTCAAAAAAAATTAGAGGAGCTATATTTTTCTCCAATATAATCTATATCTCTTGCATATTTCTTCCCCACTAGATTTAAATCATGGAAACCACTCCACCAATTAGAAACCCATCAGATAAATAGATCATTATTTCTTATTTCATTGAGATACACCTAAAATACCCCTTATTAGATGATGAATATGATTCCAATAATGTGTTCCAAACAAAAAACTAGGGAACAAGAGGATTCATGTGAAAAAACCGAGGATATAGGAAAAAACAAAAAAAAATGGACTCAATATTTCGGTCATGTTACCACAAATGATATATATATATGTGGGAACCATGCGAAATCCCTCTATAAACACCAACATATACATAGTGGTGTCTTAGAACCCTTCAACTATATTCTACACCTAGTATTCTTTTATGATCTCTTAGAGGGGATTCAATATCTGATTAGAAAATAGAATGGGGATGTTAATTGTACCATTTTCCACTATAAGCACATTCCATATCAACCTATGGACAAACAACAGAAAAAATACACCTCAAATTCTTCAACATCTAAACCAAATAGTTAGGAGGAACCCAACATTGGGATGCATGAACCTATAGAACTAAATTACAAAATTCTGATGTATTTTTCTGTCTTCCAAACCATGATCTCAATCATCGATGTGATCCATATTTAGAAATTACTCATGGGAGGAACTCATTTAATGACTCTACAGTTCCCAAGAGTATGATTTGGAAGTCGATGTAGCCAAAGATTATCAATTAGAGACCAATCCATATGAATTCAATGTTTCCATCTCTTTCATTGACTAGGATTATGAAGAGGTCATCCAAGAGAACATAATGACCATATACGTATTGATAAGACTCAATAATGTCAATGTCTGAAGCGATCTAATTGACAATGGTTCTAGGAACAACCTCATTATGGTTCAAATCCTCTGGATTTTTGGATATTGAGACGAGGACCTATATACCTCAAAGATAACCATTCTAGTGTATGATAAGTGTAAGAAAATACATATCGAGAAGATCAAGATCAAAATGTAGATTAGGGATCTCACAAACGGCTGTAAATTTATGTCTATCTTACAAGACAAAAAATTAAATGACCTTCATGGAAGGCCATGTATCCTTACCCACATTGAGGTACCTTCTACAAGTCATCAATGTTTGATATAACCAGCCAATGGAAATGTTATCATACATTATGGTGATAGTGTCCGCTTTGTGATTTGAAATGAAACATATGATAAAGTTGGTATCTATAAAATGGAAGGAAAAAACCAATGGAGAATGGTGATATATAGGTGGAATCCCCCAATGGATTGGGTACTGACCATGAAGGTCCCTATAGTATGCTCAACAATGACTATGTGCACATAAAATACCATGTTAATGTGATGAACATAGACACATATTCACAATCCTCTCTTGTACCAAGTGATAGTGTAAAATAAAATTAATTATTACATCACTCAATAATGACTCAAGATGTATGGGATGGTAATATATCTTCTTATATCCTATGGCATCTCAATATTGAAATTGAATACCCCATATATATAAATTCATCTTAAAATGTCTCCATAGACTTATTATTGAAAGAATAGGTGGATGACCATAGGAATTTACCTCTTATATTCGAGGATGTTGTCCCTGCCACCTTGATGAGCTCAAGAAGGTGAATATGGGAATAAAAGAAGACCCAAAACCAACATCAATTAGTTCCACTATTCCCCTAGAAGTGAAAGTGATATATTTTTATTCTCAAAAGAAACATTGGGATGTGTTCACTTTGAACTATATAGAAATTCACAGAACAAGTCCAGATACGGACAAACAACATCTTGTATTACCCAATTAGCATTGATGTTTCAATTAGGAATTCTGGATGATGCACCCCGATGATGCCTCTAGTGTTTAATAAATTAATAATAAATTGATCACAACCAATTTTTTATGAGAAAATTTAATTCCTTAAATGGATCCCAAATATATATTATCCCATGATAAAGAATGGGAATGTTATGGTCTACATCAATTTTAGATAAATTATTCGGCACATCCCAAAGGATTATTTAATATTTCCTATCATAGCTCTCTTGACCAATGCGACAAATGGCTTCTATGACATTTACTTCAGGGATGGGTAATCAGGGTGTTATCAGATAAATATATGCATAGAAAATAGAGATTGAACTAAATTTAGATGGCCCTAAATATTTTTTTTCTATCATGTCATTCCCTTGTTCTTAAATATGCAAACTACACATATCAAAACTCTATGGATCATATACCTATACCATTCATTTGAAGAATAAAAAAATGTAATAACAGTGACCTGGTAGTCAAATATTGAAAATAGTGTAAACACTACACATATCATCAAATAATCATAGAAAATATGTGAGAAAATAATATGAAGATGTGTATGGTAATAAACACTTTCATATTAACATCATGGATGTTCCTATTTTGAGTATTCCACTATGAAAATGAGGATGAAATAGAAAAGGTTAGTTCGATTTTAGCAATGTCTGCCCCGTAAATCTCAAACAACTAAGGGGGACCAAGGGAACCTTGACTACATTCATTATATCATATCTAACTTGTTCAAAAAGGACCCCCCCCCCCCTCACTTGGATAATGATTAATGCAATCATCAATCTATGTGATGATGATTTCCAAGAGGCCTTTGAAAGTATCAAGAATTAATTTCTAAACCCACCAGTATTAATTCTACTTATGCAAGGGAGAAAATATGTTGTTTTTATAGAAAGATCACTGGGTGACATCCTCACCTAGAAAAATGAAGTGGAAAGTGATAATAGTCTCTATTAACTCATTTATAAAATTCTAGGTACCATCACCTAATACTCAGATGTTGAGGAGAACCGACTGGAAATCATCTTTCTAGTGAAAAAATGTTTTATTACATGCAACACCAGAATGTCTTCTTGGGATTTTGTATTGATCCCCTCATGTACATACATGGATGACCCAAACTAATTGTGTGTTTAGCATGATGGGAAATTATTTTACATTTACGTGACATCCATTTTTTGTCACATAAGGTGATGAAATGTGTATCCCTGATTGATTTACATGAGATAATTCCTCTCCCAGAGATTTCACTAGTGGACATCGAGCTCCAAAATGAGTGGTTATTCTATTCCCATGAAATCTCAGAACATTGGAGATGTTTTTTGATGGTTCCTCCAAATTTCATATTATAAAAAGTATAGAAATACCATAGCTCAATCGGGATTTCTTATTGATTTTATTTTTATCTCAAAAAACTAGTATTTTTACTCTTTCTCACTATCTAAAAGCTTCTAGAATAATGAGGCTGAATACAATTCCCACAATGGTAGTTTGGAACTAGACCTATAGATAAAGGTATCCTACCTACTAATAAATTGTTATTCAGAACCAGCGATTAAGAAAATCCATGGAAAATATGACGTAAAAAATGTTTTTCTAGACCCTATCACAGGTTGAGTCAGGGGATTGATGGAAGAGAACCCTTTTTATCCCACAGAACATCATTTTCCCTGATCATAAAATTCTCGCACTAATTCATCGGATAATGATGTCACAATCCCGGATGACCTGGATTAGGATGAATCAATCTTCCATATCACACACCTATGAATGGTCTCATCATTGTTCGTCTATTATATAGAATAAATTACTCATGTAAATCCCACCATAGAGTGTGATAAATATATTTCCATCCATGGATAAATGGATCCCATATTCGATTATCTCCAAAACAGATCTCTCTTGGATGACGGAGTCAAAGGGGAACATATTTAGGGTCATGTAGAAAAATTTACCCTACAAGGTGGTCCAAATGAACGTAAGGGCCTCTATAAGTGTATCATTAACATAATACTAAAGATATTACTAGTTGAAATAGAGATTCACCCAATCATGGAAGAATTCCCTGAAGGATCCTATAGTGGTCATCAGTCCAAGACCAGGCTCTCCAACCAAATCAGGAGGCTGAGATACTACTGGGAAACCATAATATTGGACTCTATATAATTACATAAGAAATTTCAGGAATGAAAGATCCATGTAAGAATCATCTATCAATACCCATAATTTATACATGTTACTATATATTCTTTATAGTTTTTCCATTCATGGAATGGATTTTTTGGGGCCATATCCCGGATCCCCAAATAAAGCGTTATAGTATTTCAATACCACTACCAACTTATTTATAAAATATTATAAGGCAATACCCATCAAGGATGTTGGGAGGATGAATATTATAAATTTTGTAAAGTACCATATAATCACGAGGTTTGGTGTCACACACACATTATTGATGGACAATGACACTAACATATGTTCTGTAGAGTAAATAAAACTATACCAGAAATACAATATCGGGTCCAATTACACATTTCACTATCATGACAAATACAATAGATAGGAATAGGCATTAAATAAGAAACATTAAAATATATAGCAGAAATTGGTGAACATGGATATGAATTTCGGTCTAGAAAATATCCTCCATGTTTATGGGCCTACCATACCACTATTTTCACTACTAAAATAGAAACATCATAATAATTGGTGCACTTGATTAATGTAGTGTTACCCATATATGTCAAGATGCATTTATTTGAATATCCTTTTGTGGAAAACTCATAGATGAATTGTAATTTCCAAAGTGGATGCACAAATTTGAGCGACTTGATTTTAACATGTTGGGTACATTGCACAACCATGATTTCCATAATAATTGGATTGGACAAGCCTTTAATAATTTTCTTCCACATTTCAATAATCCAATGAGAAATCGTTTTTGATTTTAGGAACCCAATGATACATGGAAATAAGGCTTCAATGATGGATCCCAAATGGGAAGGGACAAACATCATACATAATTTATATCTCAAAAGAGCTTACTCACTATACTAAATGTATGGGGAACGTGTCACATCCCTCTCCAATGAGAGGATTCTCATGAAATACTTTTCCAAGATATCATTATGAACCCATAATCATCGATAAAAGATATTAAACTACACACCACCACATTTCCTAGAAGAATATATTAAAATACACATCACATCAAGTCATATCAGTATTAATTTAAACAACATAATATCTCTGTTCTTTAACACATGATGTTAAACAATACAGATTAATCCATATGGTATGAAATTTATCATCCAAGTAAATTTACTCAGTACATGATGTTAAAATGAATGATAATTATTATATAAGTAAAAATCTATCACACATGAGATATGTCAATATGAAAGGGGGATGAAGTGTCCACGTCCTCATATAGGATTCAAAAACATATATGGTGTTAATCCTTCTAATATCTATTTGTGGATATATTCCTTCCATCACATGATATATAGTTATTCCAGAATCTATTTTTATGGACTTCTCCATAGTGTTACTACACTTTCCCACCGGGTTACCCTAATCATTACTACATGACATTAAACGACAAGTTTGTTTTCCATACTGTATAATATATAACTACAGTAGTTTCTAGAAATATGTAGGGAATGATTCTCCTTTTAAATGATATATTTTGGGATTACCTAATCCTATATCTAGTTCCATCACCCCATGGTAGAATATTCCACTATCCTATACTTGATCACCCCTCCCTGGAGAGAGGAACTCTTTCAGCTCTTTATTTCTCACACCGAGTATTTCTCATGTGAGCTTAGTAATTTCATTAAAGGGTTCCCAACATGGAAAATCAATAACATATCATGATAGTTTCATCATGGTATTCAATGAAAGGCCACAAAATGTGTACCATGAATCCTCACTAATTGGTGTTAAACTATACGGTTGATATCCCTTACAATTCAAAAATATTCACATTCTTATAAAACTCACCCGAGAGGAACACTATTATTGGTGACTAGTGTCCCAATACACCTCCATTAAATAACTACATGTCACTTGATTACTGATTTAATGGGATATGTATTCATGCTCGAATATCCAACCCCATGTCTAGACACAACCTATAATCATAATAATTCCTCCAACCTGCATATAGGTCAAACATGTTCCAGAAGCTTCTTCCCCCAGAACAACATAATTATTGATTCCTATTATTATTAGGTATATAATGACACACCTATTTACTTCCTTGGGGCACTCCACACTACCCAATTTCATGTTGGGATGACTAAATCCTTGTTGCACATTGTTAGAATGAACGGTTCCTTGGGAACTATACGTGTCTTGATTCGTGTCATCACAAGATACAAAATGACACCTAGATATCAAACCATATGACAAACTACAACAATAAACAGAAATAACGTTCACCTCTACATATGGGAAAAACTTTAGTAGAGATTTTTCCATTAATGAACTAGGTGTTTCTTGATTACTATCATTATTGAATATATAGTGACGTCTTGACCTTCATTCTTGGGCCCAACTAAAAAAATTGATAAAAAATATACCCAAAAAACATAGGGTATGATCCATACAAGACCTTTTTCTTAGGTACATGTTATATCATCATATTTCATTCTTCTTCATGTAATATATTTTTCACAATATTTCATGTTGGTTCCTAATTATTTAATACATGATGTTGAACTCCAAGGAAAAAATCATCCCTATTTAATGAAGTTAAACATCAAAAAAAAATTATTAACACATGATATTAAAAATACATGATATATACTCCCACACTACAAAATATTATACTATGAAGTCCATCACCCATAATCATCACTTATAAAAGACCAAAAGATCTTTAACTCAGCAAACCAAGGTCTGGTGTACTTCATTTAACATTTAAGATACTCATTCCATAAATCAAAATTCTGTCTCTAGTGCCCGGAGATTCTAGAAACCATCCATATACATTGAAAAAATGATACATGGAATCAAGATACCCTTTGTCTGACTGTGAATTTATGCATATGTTACCTTCATATGAACCTATTTTCGTCAACCAAATGGAATTCTCTATAAAAAATCCATTTTGATACTTTTAAGACATGCTGTCACTGTGGAATTACAGAACACCTTAGAGTGTTCTAATTCATTCTTAATTTGATTGTCCCATATCAATACTAATTACATAAGAACCTCATTCCATGATTTACTAAATTTGAATATCCCACATAGAAGAATGTTGGGAAGCTACTGACCCTAGGTATTCTAAATTATATCTTGTTTAAAATGTTCCCCTTATTAAGTATAGGTGAGTCATTAACTTAAAATTTCCTACATGTCAGTCAATGATTTACAACCTTAAAAATTATCATATAATTGTCCAAATATTATGAAATAAATAATTAGAGAAATATACAAAAACTCCTCAGGTCGAAACCTTCAATAGTGTATTCTATGAAAATTTCAATTCATCGCTCATTAAACAAATCATTCACGAGTATATGAGAAAATTAGAGAATAAGAAAATAAGGAATAAATATTATTTGGATTCATCTATACACCTGGAAAAATCCAAATCATTTTTTATGGACCCCCTCATCAAAGAAAATTTATTGGGAAATGAATTGTTCCATCTCCTCACTAAGAGAACATATATACTAGACATCGACACATCCATTGGGGTGATCAATAACTTTATGAATATTACAATATCAATAAATCACAATTCTTGATTTGAGTTCCTAGAATCCCCAAAATCTTCTATAGACCATGGAAAAGGATACCAAACATCAAGGGACCCATTTTTTACAATACATGTGTTCCTAAGCATAATAAATATGCATGTATGGTCATTAACCAAATGTGTCGCACTACAAAGGGGAATTTTTTATCCTTTTTCCCCTAATGTCAACATGGACGAACTAAACACCTCTGTGTGTTCTAGGCCTTTCCCAATATTATTTTCCAAGACCATCATCATGACCTTATAACATTAAACCATTATTTAAAATCCCCATATACAAACTATTCATATATATTTGACATCCTTGATGTCAGGTCACCATGTTTTGTATTCTTTCTTAATTTGGGAATGTGAATCTCCATTCAAAGACATTTAGTGGACCAAACCTCTTGATTCTAAACCACATGGTGTAGTAATCAAGCATCATAATTATTATATGAAATAATTTTTGGGGTTTATAACCCTTCATTGATAGCTTTCCTCCATACCCAACCTCATCCTCTGGATGTTTGAGTCTTCACATATCTTCTAAGTCCTTGGAATAGAGTACAGATTATTATTTCTTGACCATGGTATAGATGCATAAGGGATCCTACCATAAAACCAACGACATTTCCTTAAATTAAAGGACCTAAATTCCATATGAGCCTTGGAAACACCATATTGGAACCTTGAATATCAATGTGTTATAGGTCATCCTAGACATTTTACCAATTACATATTCACTTATTTATGATTTTGGATTGTGAATTATATCACTCACATTATAAATATACATGTGAATCTAGTATACCAATTATTTTCCCCTTTTCTAATATGACTCCCATGAATATTACATGACACCACAAAAATAGTGGAGAAACCAGAGTTTGAAAATTTTAATGATGCATAAGGGATTTGGCTTCACAAAAATATAGATCTCATCCTTACTAGAAAGAAACTATAATCCCGACAAGCCTCAAAAACATCACCGATGAACTCAACACCTTATGGTGTTTTTAGTTATTCATGTGATATCTTCACCATATTTCATGAACATAAATCATGTCAAGGATGTAACAATTTTAAATACATAGAATCCTATGGTTTTATAAAAAAGGCTATAAAAAACTATGATAACTGTTCTGGGATAAAAGACCTTAAACTAGAATGATATAAGGTCAGGGCTAAAATAACCCAAACTATAGAAATATATAGTCTGAGATAAAAGACCTTAAACTCTTGTGATAAATGGTCTAAGTGAAAAAAATAACCTGTAGTTATAGAAAGACCTTGATAAAATACCTTAATCCTCAGTGATATATGGACAGTGTTAAAATACCTTAAACTAATTTGATATAAGGTCCGAGCAAAAATACACTACACTAAAATGATCAATGGTCTAAGAAAAAGTACCATAAACTAAAATGATAAAATTTTAGATCTAAAATACCCAAAACTACAAATAATTATGAATTTATCCTAAAATACTAGGAAAGATTTTAAGGCCCACCATAATGACTTGGTATCCATGATTATCATCATTATAAAAAGAAAGAGAACTCTCCATCCAAGACATATATTCTACCCAAATTATACATCTATGAATCTGGTGATATCATGATATATAGATAAAACATATTAATAAGTAATCTCGCGTTGGTTATCACTCATGATCACTTCTCACGAAGAATCAGTTGAAATTATAATAGTTATGTATAAACCTTTATTATTTCTACATATTATGAATAGGATTGTATAATTTTTGATTCGTATAACCTTGAATCAGTGAATTTTAATTCACAACATAATTGAAATAAAAAATGATACTAACAAAAAATGTTCATAAAATTCATCCATTAATACTGTTAAATATGAGAAATATCCAAATACCATATACTCTATAAGAGTTTCATAAATAATACATTCCAAGGATTGAACTGTAATAACATTAGTTTAGTTGAGTTGTCCATGTTGGAAAGTGTTTGGTGAAAAGCATCAATTTAACAATGATGTTATAATCTTCCCACCTCTTCTATATATGCACCAAGACTGAAGGTCATGACTAATGTAGTCATATCAAAATATTTTATCTGCAGTTTCCAATGGGGATGATGATGGTGAGAGGTCATACCTTACGCAAGCTATTATTGCATCACACCTCTATATCTCTATTGTCATCTAATATTTATTGGATTTTATATTAGATATAAGTTATAAAATCTACTCTACTCCCTCCATGACCTCCATGATATATTTGAAAACATGAGCCTCATATTCTAGATCATGCAATACTCGCTCATTGGCTATCAAATATTGCTAAATCTGGATAAATTATCTCATGATATCATACAGTAGGTGGTAGTCAAATCCATCCGACCCCATTTCATCAAATAGATGATGAAGGAATTCCATGTCGTCAAAAAATTTCTTATTATGAATATCAATGACCAAGGAGAAAATCTCTACCAGATAATCATATGCCAAGATTGTGATTATGTGAACTATGGAGAGTGTATGAAAAGAGGATGAATAACCATTTGAGGTGACAAGTAGGAGAGTATCCAACATATGTTCTTCCCTCAATAATGGAATTACCCATTTCTTGTACCGAATGACTAATTTTCTCAATAAATTGCATCATGATATCAGGATAGTAATTACAAGGATAAGGTTGCTTCTCAATATCTCTCCTAGGTTCATAGGCAACTCCATAATTTTTATAGATAGTTGGGATGGTGAGTCAATTAGTTTTTTCACACAAATAACCAGTCAACTTATCAGACCACATATGTAGGTTGCTTCTCAAGCATGGGAATAATATTTATAATGAAATGTATGAGAATTGGAAAAAAAATGATCTCAGTATTAGTGTCTTCACTGACCAATATAATCCAAAATTAGGGGAAGATACTAGGGTGTCTTCCTCCTCGCATGCTAAAAAATGAAGAATGGTTAAAATTTGGATATAGTCAGACTGAAATGAAAATTGAAAAGGTTTATATGGATCAAAAAAGATCAAATCATCCATCTTGGTAAAAAGAACCCCATACTAAAGAGATATCATTTATTCCTAATCATTGAGAGATTTTCTTCAATTATCAATGATTGATCCAATTTGTGAAGGATTAGGGGAGAAATAAAATTTATTTGATCAATTCAACTCAATGATTGCATCATTAGAGCCTAGAAGCATGATCCCAACATTAGATAGGTTTACATACTCTGGATAAGATAAGGAATTGTGGATCCGGGTGGCATTGTAGTATCCCTATTAATATAATTTCTCCCATATATAGCCAAATAAATGCATGAAAGGACCACTAATCCTATAAGAGATGACGTCTCATGGAATTTGGCCCAAATTTCTTTAAAGGAGTGAAAGGGGTAGAATTTCTATATTATGGTGTCATCCCTCCACTAACACTACTTCCATCACCAGTGTACTGACCCATATTCATAAACATGCATCCCCAGCTATAAAAATACTCATATTTATGAACATTTCCATGAATTACTCTTGGATAAGCCTTTGATAGATTTATGAAATCACTTGATATACCCATGAAGTATGATCCATAGCTTCCAAAATAGACTAATAAAAACCAAAACTATCATGAACCTTCTGGTAGTTGGACTGATATGGGATTATAGCAGTCAACCTGGTTTCACTACGATTAGGGACAATGTTGATCTAGTCTTTGAAATGGATATCTGAGATCATATTATTTTTATTTATTAAAATTTCCATCACAATAATGGTGATGTCCCTTTTTAATAATGTAATCATTAATGGTTCATCCCATACATCTTGTAAAATAATAAACTCATCATACATCTCTCGGGGGGGTTGCCCCCCCTTGTTTGTAGATATCACAAATAATGATTTCCATATAATCTTGTGAAAATTGAAATGAGTTGGTTCTAGATACATCAATGGATAACTAGTTCTTGAAGAATATTAGTCTGGAGATAAATAATATATTGGGAAATTGATTATGTTTCATAGAGATAAACAACATATAGTTGGTCAATATACTCTATAAAGATTTTCCTTACCCAGAATATATATTACCATTCATTGAAAAAGATTGTTCTAGAGATAAAATCCACCTTCAAAATCCATAAACTTTTCAGGTTGATTATAGAAGACAAAAATGTACTAAAATAGCATTAATTGTTGGAATGATGAGAAAAATCTCATTCATCCAAACCCATGGGAGAGTTTTCCCTCTTATAAGGAAACACCTAGGATTTATTTGCGACTATTTATCCATAATTTAAAATTTAAACCTAAATACAATAAAAATAAATTTATTTGTAGTGAGGTGATATGTTTTTGTCTAATGAAGGAATGAAATTGATAACTTGCAAGCCAAAACCATATACCTGAATATTGTGTTATAAAGAATATTCATGAAGCCTGAATGGAAGAAGATGTTTCAATACCTAATTTTCATAATTCACATGTTATCGAGGGTCATTAGTTAAATTTATAAAAATCCAGAACCATTGATTAAACAGATTAGAGGAAGTATGAATATATTAAAAAACCATAGGATAAAAAGTAATATTTTTATATTAGACAGATGAAAACAAATCTTGTGAACAGAAAGCAATAAATTGATATCATCATGTACATCACATGAATAATCAAAGGTATTCATGGATCACATAAAGTACTTGAGAATTACCTGATTCCTAAAGATCTCATAGGCCATATAAACCCACAAAAAATTACTCAACTATGTGGCCCCTCAAAACACTCCAAATCACATGACCTTTACATGGTCACATGAGATTTATAAAAATATAGTAGGATCAGACAATCAAGCCATCATATTCATTGGAACCTTTAATGGTAGTCATTCATCCCTATGGATGATGTTCATGAAATTAAAAGAAAAATTAGTTCATGGATAATTTTATAAGGATCCTAGGAAAAAAAAGAACTTGCAAAGGAGTTCTGATGGTAAGGTATCTCAAATGGATATTGGGATAAGTTCTTGTTGAAAGGTCTTACAATAAGGATACATGATTAAGTTAGGGTGATAGTAACTTAAGAATATATTATCGAATCAACAAATTTCTCTCTCCTCCAATGTTTATATAGAACACCACTAGATTTACATTCCTATAAACCAAGCCCCTTTCCCCATAGACATCTCCCTTGTGTGGTGTAATTTTATGAAACTATCCAAATGTGAACTAAAAAAAATACCCAAACGAATGATTACATAATATGGGTTTTATTATCCTTTCAAAATATTGAATAAATAAGGTTTCCAAGATCTCATAGATCATGTAATCCTAAAAGAGACACACGATCACATGATATGTAGAATATCATGTAGATGGAAATGCATAGCACATAGTATGTGGAAGATCCCCTAAAAACACATTTAAAAGTCCACATACTTTTTTGAATGTGCCCCAAACCGTCAACTATCATGCAAAAATATCTATATTAGAATGCCTAGATCATGCGACTTGTCAACTAGATTATTCCTGACAGTCCATCCAAAAATCATTCACAATATTGAAGAAAATATCCAAAATATGTGAGCCTCAAGCGGTCATAAATATCAAGTGATGCATCACCAATTAGAAGTGTGATTTACCTTGACCGAAATAAATCTACATCATTAGATCCCAAACCATTATAAAATAATAAATGGAAATAAAATATTGATAAAACAAGAGCCTCTTATGGTCGTCAAAATAATGCGACATTCCCTATGTGGTTCATGAGACACCACGAGACCATTGAAACGTGTCTGTCTTTCAGAACGTGAGCACCGATAGTATATTTCCATTGTCATATAAAATTCCTTCATCTTTTCCAAGTATTATTTCACTCTGTATATTGATCTAATGATGGGTAAGAAGGTTTATCCCTGAAATTCCCATATATAATCACATGTACTTTTGCTGGTCACGTGATGAATCTTCAATGGGGAGATTGATTTTATTTCACAATAATCTAGAAAAATCATGACACCCCAATGTCCTTGTATAATAATAAAGGGGACAAAGGGAGGAAAAGAATAAACCTCTTATAGTAATAATCATAACATGAATCTCCAATACAGTCTCATGACACCCCTTAAGAAGATAGCATGAAAATTCACATAAGATCACGTGAAGCCCATTTTATATGTTTCCTGACATCATAAAGGCCCTTGGAAATATCTCCCCTAAAATAATTAATACACTTGGAATTTCTAGAAGATTAATAAATAACCAATTAAATAGATATTGTCCAATAAATGGGGCATTAACAAGATTATATCGTGTACCCTAGAAATCATACAATGCCCCTAGAATTACCTATAATAGGATCTCATGAAATTAATTATAAAAATTCCCTCTCAAAAATCCATCCCTAGTTTTCTCAATATGTGAATCACAAAGCGTTGAATAATAGGGGTGTCATGGCCTATAAATACCCCACCCCAGCCAGAAAAAATGAATTTTATTTGAATTCTCACACCGTGACATCCACGAATTAGATATCATTTCATTAAGTAGCTTATCTCATTACCAGGAATGTTTTCCATTATGTAAGATCCAGGGAAAAACTACAATGATCGTGCAACATGCATAATTAATTCATGTGATCACTAATATATAAAACAAATGACTTTTGGATCGTCATACGAAGACTATATATTATATATATTGGTCCACACATGACATCAAATAAGAAAACACCGAACAATCTATGGAATTTTTAATATAAAAGTATAGAATATTGACTAAAAATATGGGAGATTTTTTCAAATAACATACGTGTGGATCCCCATGTGATTTTTAAGAACAAGATACGTCATGAAAAAACACAAGGAAATGTCCCATATATCCCATAAAACTACTTTTAAATACTATTTGGATCATGATTAGTGTTATGGACATTTTTGGGCATGTCACATGGTTCTCCCCGAGCATCCCACCCATGACATGTGAAACCCTCCATGATTGCCATCCAGACCTTGTGGTGTCCTTAATACACGTCCCACAACTCATATAGAGGTATTAGTACATATTATATGAGTCTCATGGTAGTACATGGGTATGATAATGGGCTATAGCGACATCATTCGGGCATGCCAACAATATCTCAAAATACCCCTTGGGCAGGTTAGATGGCTTTTGTAGCATCATCCAGACATGTCGTCCTATATCATGCATTACCCTCCAGAAATTTTACTCTGAATCATATGATTCCCTCCAATAAATTCATCCATATTTCTCAATGAATTCATGTAATGTTATCTAGATCATTATCCACTATAAATATCTTAGTTGGGATAATTCAATGTATTATAAAATATGTTGGATAGGTCTCACAATTTCCTCTATAAATGTAATCAATGATCATGAAACAACCTTCATACATTCCATTAAGTTTATGTGATGCCCCTCATTAAATTTATGTTGATCATGAAATTGTATTTGGACGTTTCAGGCAGACATCATTTGACATGTCAAGAAAAAATCAAGGTATGACAAGAAAAAAATCAACGCATATCATGTTGTCAAGAATGTCCGGTCAATAAGACACCCGATGATAAGATAACAATATCCAACCTCTATAATGGTAAATGTTAGTGTTTACAACCAAAAAAAATATTAACATTGAAGAATTTAATTTTATCTATATCTATAACTCATAGTAAACTTCTCTAAGGCTGGATCGTTATATTAAACATCCAAAGGGCGGTCCTAACACAATAGTCTATCATCCACATGTAAGGAGAATGATTTTTTTCCTTACCTTTTTCCCTACATTGTTAATAGTTCACATTGGCTGAGGGAGTATTATTAATCATATCATTATTGTGGGGATTATTTAGTGTGTAGGCTCTGATCAGAGGCATAATATTTTATTACCTCATTTTAAGGTACACCATAGTGTGTATGTCCCAATCCACTTAATTATGGGAACTGTAATTCATGAAATAAAAAGGATATATAGGATGTATTCTTATGTTCCAAGAACAAATATGAATCCTATTTTATGCAAGTCACTCCATGTCTCAAAACTTTCAACCATCAATTGTCAATCATTTCCATAGACAGGTCATTCAACCTCCTATGTCAGGGGACTGATATGCCAAATGAATTATGATGACTATAATTTCTTCCATAACTAGAATAATTTGGACACCTCTCCATGGATTGATCTGTATATTAACCATATCAGGGGTATCTCAGTACCTATGTCCCATGTTCATATATAGTGTGACAGATTACTTATTATTCCTTGTTAGTCTCACAAATGATGGATCATGTGTGATTTGGGAGTTCTATTGGACAAATAATTTGCAATATTAATCGCCAGCATCTAGGGAAATCTTAATATATAAATCCGGATGGGATTCATGTAATAAATTTTGGCCATATAAGGTCATCCACCATAGAACTAGTCTGAAGGTCATGAATGAACTAAGCTAACTTGGACTTCGTCCATAATCGGGATACATATGATGTATCCTCAATACATAAGCTTCAATACCCTTTTCCTAAGTGGAAACACATATTTCCTATCAAAATGACATTAAACTGCATGGGATTTAATTAACTACATTGGTTTTGATTCCTATAATAAATAGGATATATTAGACTCCTCATAATGGCTCAATCACCTCATTGGAATATGAACAACCACCATGCATTGTAGAAAATTTTAATGTTCCTAGTTTTTCAGCCTAAACATATAACAAGATACTCATTATCAGGAAATAGATTAATAACATAAGATATATGCCTAGATATTTATTAATGAGGTCACCTTATTCTACACATAAAAGGGGTTAACCTATGATGATTTTGTTAGGGTATCATGTGTTGTATTGATATTAGGATAATATTTACAATATTATAATAAATATATAAGAGAGTCACATAGTAGTAAACAATTCCCTATAAAGGGTGGAATGATATCGACATATAATCACTCATCTAATGTGAGTTCTTAAGTACAACTTGGTCTTAACCCACAATTGATCACCTACCTTCGGAAAGCAAGTCAGTACCCAGATATTGATGTGATTGCAATTCAGAGATTCCATTAAGAATTATAACCTTTACAATATGTTAATGGTTTTGCATGAAATTTAACCCTTCACAATCAACTATCCATCGACACTGAATTCACCCCAGTCACAACCTTTTCCATAAAAAATGGTGAATCTAATATGAAATAATTTAATCATGTAATATGCATGACAACATAAAATGTATAGACTTTTGAGTTCTTGTCAACCCATTTTTTCTCCCAATGAGGGTGGTCAATTTTCACTTTTTCATCGAAATAAAAATTGTGAACACAATGTGAACTTAATGAATCATGAAATATTCTTCACAATGGAATAATTATTGACTAGACATTTCTCATAAAACTATTTTTTTCTCTTAATGAGTGTTCTCAATTAACTATTTTTTATGAAACTATAATTAAATAGAATATATTCATGCTAATTTAATTTCATTTTATATCTCTTTCACATTCATGTGGTTTATAGTAAAATGATAATCAAATTTTAGTGTGTTTCCTTGACTCAAATTTTATCTTCATTCATAATCAAATAACATAAATTGTAATCATTTATCATTTAATTATACCCTCTTATAATGATGTTGTTTTGTAATTCCATAATCCATAATGGTGAAATAATGTATTCCACCAAATAATTGTTCTTTGATAAATCTATTATGTAATCAAAAAATTATTCTTATAAGAATAATACTTACATATTTTGATGTCTTTTTATCCAAATCCATGTTTTTTATTTTCCAAAATATTCTCCTTTCACTTGTGGAAAGTAAAATATATTGTATCTCCAACGATCCTAATATTTCCATTTAATTTTTTAAAAAAATTTCATTATCAATTCTATATTTTTTGTTTTCCATAAAGTAATTTTTTAATATTAAAATCATCTTCCCTGAAGAGGATCTTATATTATTATATTCTAATTCAATTTTATTCATATGTTTTATTTTATATAAATGCCTTATTTGGTATTTGTTTTTATGTAATTTTTATCATGTTTTCTATTTATTTTTAAAAAATATATTTTCAGAAGGTGTATTGAAAAGATTATTTTTCTAAGGATATATTTTGAAATACATTTTATGAAAAATATCTTTAAGAATTTATCTTCTATTTTAAAATTATTCTACTCTAATAAAGTAATATTTAACAAATCTCCATATTTATGATATTTGTAAATAGTCATTATGGGTGATAATGTTTTTGTAATAAAATTATCATGTATTTTTATATGATACCATTTGAAATGGTTTTGAAACCCATTTCCATTACAAGAATTATTTTTGACAAAATGATTTGTTTTATTTTTATGGCCACTCATATGTATGGATGATAATGGGAGGGGTCCTATATTTTACTCAAATTCATTATTTAAGGTTTTATATATACTGAGAGAACTATTAGAGTTTACTAAGATATTCTTGTTAAATAAAGAAAATTGTTTATGGACTGGTATTTTGACAATGATAATTAGGTACAGATATCATTTCTATAATGTGAATCGAGAGGCGATATCTTTTCCACTATGAAATCATTTTATATTACCTTTTTTATACCACTTATTATTTACTAATTTATTCTTTATTTATATGTTACTAAAAATTTTATTAGCATTACATGTTCTAATTATGTTATAATGTTGTTTTAATTTCTTATCTCGTGATTTAATGTTTATTTTGATTTACATTATGTGTTTCTATTGCTTATTCTGGTTACCTTTATTTGGACTTCTGTTTCTATTCCATGAACATTAGTTCCCAATTATGTTTTATGATTGTCACTTATGATCCCATGGTCTGGTTATTTTATATTTATCCTATTAACATGTTTTACATAATTTTTAGTATTCAATGGTAATGGATTTTTTATTTGTTCCCATTATTGAGAATTTTATCTCATCCCTTTCACGTGTTTCCATTATCTAGGTTATGAAGATGATTATATAATATGAGATATCTATAAGATATTCTAGAGAATCCTGGTTATGGTGAAATATTAACATGTATTATTAAATAATGTTTATATGTAGAATGTATCTAAGACACTAAACCATTAATTCATTAGTTTGTGAGACTTTTTCATAGATGTGTCTGCTAAAACATGGAATAAACATATTATTTATATATATATTTACCTTTCATAGAAATTATTCGTATTAGAGTATGATTTTTCTATTTTTGTAAATTAGTTCAGTTTACTTTGGTATTAAGGTTGTAGAACCTGTGTAATAACTATAGATATAGGTTTAATTATTGGATTATTTCTTGAAATATTGATAAATTCATGATTTAGTTATTTTCCTAAAAATAATTCAATTTCTGGATACTAGAAATTAGATGTAGTTGTGTCACTTTTAAACCATGGGATATTCACCCAAAAATATTTGGTTATATATTGACTTGATCATCACTTAGATTCATGATTCGTGGGGATGAAGCATCAGAGATATCTAGAAACTCTCAAAGGATATTCTTTTGTTGATGAATTACTCTAATAAACCACTATAATGTATTTATTTATTTTTTAAATTTAGGGAGTAGTTTTATAAGTGTAACATAACCCAACATAATGTAACATAGGATAATCCAAGGCTGTTATAGGTTGAACTAAAGAAAATATAATAAATATTAATAAATTAAAATAAAATGATGTTTTAATATTTAATTAATTTTATTAATATAATATTTTCTCACAATTTGAATGATGCATCACTACTACCAAAAATTTTGGTTTTAGTAATGGATAGAACTAGAAGTGACCATGGGTGCATGGTACATTCTCAATGAAGTGGTGGAAATTAAATAAAAGTAATTTTTAATTTAAATCACATTTTAAATCATATAAATCGATTTTAAAAATCCTAAAAATATTCCCAATATCAAAAATATTCTAAGATTTTATGATGATTAGTATAAAACAATTTTTCATCTCTTTTTCATCCAATGAAAAGTGACAACAATGCTCATGCACACGTATAACATACAATCTCCATGATGTGGCATAATTAATAATTCATAAAAAAATTATATGTATACTGATAAATATGGAAATAATGAATATATATGATATATATATATGATATTTTATTGATTTTTAGTGGTTAATTATATTTTAAAAATCATTCCTTGCCTATGTCGAAATGTGAAATCATCCTTTTTTCTTATTTACGGCCAAACGTATCCATGGACAAGGTAATTAATTTTTTTATATTAATAATTTATATGAGTTTAAATATATATATATATGATATTAATATCCTTAATAATATTCTGGAGTTGATGGAATCATAAAAAATGGACAAGAAATATAACTACCAAACTAAATCTCTCAAGAAAAATAAGACGATTAACACCTCAAAATGATGATAATAACAATAAATTATTTATAAAATGTTATTTAAATATTACAAAGGGATCATATAAAATATTATTTATAGGTATATAGTAATGGGTTATATGTATATTAAATCTAAATATATTATACCAGAGGTTAAATGAACTTACAAGACAAGTTGAGCAAGACGTAAGAGATTTATTTTATAATCTCACTGTATTAAGAGAATGTTCTTTCTTGAATTCCCATTAAGGGAAATTATATGACTCTTACCTAATAAAACACAATCATATACTTCAATTATATATATTTTTAGTGAATATATTTTTTCATTTCACTTTGAATATTTTATATACACATGAATCTAAAATATTGTTATTAAGTCAAAACTAAATATGTTATAATATTTGGTAAAGAATATTTTTTTCCATACCCATAATTTACTTATAAAAATTAAAGGAATTTTTTTTATATTCAAAAAATATTTTTAAAATTCATTTTCTACACATGTTATTATTTATAAAAAAAATATATGGAATATAGATATTGTTTTCCAATCATGGTTCAATTTGATTTTTTACAAAAAAATGTTAAAGGAATGTCTTATTTAGTCTTATATACAAGGTGAATGAATTTATATTCCATCATGAATTATCAATTATTTTAATATTAAATTAATAATTTCAATGGTAATTTTAATATAATTTTTTTCCAAAATATTTTTAAAATATTTTCACTATTGAATGTGATTTTCAAATTGGAATAGTTATTCTCTTTAAGAAATATTCAATTGATATTTTGAAGAAAATTTTCATTTAAGATATGATTATTTGATGTTACTTTTGAATTTATAGTGATTTTATCCAATAATAACATCTTTATTATCCCATTATGTGGTTTATGATGTTGATAAATTAAGGTACCATATTAATGATTCAATATTGAATATGTTTTATACATCAATTTGATGAAGAATTGATCATCCGAAATATGCGGAATTCATATAATGTGTTGTTCTGGGAAGGGAAAAATGTATATAAATCCCCATGATTCATAAAATTGTATAATGAGAAAAAAAAATATTGAATGCTTTAATATATTGTTATTTGGTACAAAGTTACTCATTTATTAAGAATCATGTTTTGGTTGAGAGACCATGTCGGCCAGATTCCTGATATCTTTGTTGATAGGTCTTAATAATTGATGTCTAGAATTATGTATTTCTATTAAGTATAATTTAGTTTTCATAATACATTGGTTTTATATGCTGTTATTATGAATGTATATTCATTGTAATCATGTTATTATTTAAGGGATTAGGGTTTTTGATATCCACTATACCATGTTGATTGTGATTTATATACTCATGATAGATTTCATTATATATAACTCTAACTCCGCATCTAAACACACCATTTATTTGTTTCACTTTTTCCATGAAATGAAGACTGATAAATTGAATAATATATAGGTTTTAATATGGTTTTTATGTTATTAATATTAAATTTACAATATAATATGGGAATCATGTATGTATTTAGTGTCTCAAGACTACTAAATTGATCATTCCTTTAGGATGTGATATCTTGTATATCATTCCATTGTAATAATGTAATGATAAAATCTGGAATACATGAATTGGGAAATTATTAGATTGAATCATATTATGTTTACTACAAACCATGGGAATTATATTTTCAAATAAACATAGATAATATTTTAATTATGAAAATACATTAAAATATTTGAGACATTTTTTCATTAGAGGTATTTTTATGTTATACCTCAATATTAATGATGATTATGAAAGAACTCAATGTATAACATTATTTAGTAATGAAACATAATATAATCATTGTCATCAACACCTATAAACAATAAAATGATTTCCATATTTAAAAATCATATAATTCTAATATAAGAACTAAGTAGATAATGACCATGTTAGAGTACTCAAATTATGTTATAATGAATAAAAGTAACCATATGTAACAACATATTATCCCATAATTTGAATCTCTATTTTTGGATAAATGAACTGAAACTAGTCCTCCATTTTATAATAGAACTACCAATACAGTGGTAGCTAATAAACTCATTAAGTCCCTCGAAAATATACTCATAGAATTTGGAAACAATAAAAGAGAAAATTTTATTCTAGAATTATTATTTTAAGTAGTTGTTGATCAGTGGTAACCATTTATCATGAACAAAAAAATAGGATGAAAAAATATAATTAATTAAATGGAGTGACTTTAAAGTTATATTATTTGAGAAATACTTCCATCAAGAAAAAATGACCAGAAATGGAGAAACAATTCCTCGCATTAATGAGAAATTAAGAAGAATGTGTGGCATAAAATGAGGATAACATTATAATATTATCCATGAAAGTTACAATATACATTAATAATTCAGAAAGAAATATTGATTGTTTATTTGATGTGATTAAGATGATACTCTAAAGGGAACATATTTCTCAAATTGTTATTTCTTTTCATGTCATTGTTTCATGCACCATCAAGATAGATAATTAATTTCCAAGGTATTAAATGGTTAAGGAATTCTAAAAAATTAAGAGGTAAAATGACCAACAAGAGAATATAAATTAATCAAAGAAAAATAAATGGGGAACGGGATTTACAATAAGTGATAATTGTGTAAAGAAACACCCTATTACTTTCTTAATGGAAATGGTAGGTTGATTAAATTATAGAGAAATGGGTTATAACACTATTTAATGCGTGGAGTAGAATGAATCAAATTTTATCCCACTATCTATCTATTAGTATATTTTATAATATTCAAAACAATGTCCCAAACGTCATGGGAACATACTACAAAATATTTCAAGGAGATAAGTCAAACTTTATATATTTAATATAGCTTAAATTGGAGATATTAATAATTTGGAGAATGATAATATTATTTCCCACTATAAAAGCTCAAATGTTTTATTTTATTTAGCTTATAATCACTATTTATATGTAAATCATATTCTAGGGGTAATAAATACCCAACAAAGTGATTAGAAGTTGAGTTTTAAGTGAAAACATATAATGGTAATATGATCACATCACAAGCCTATAGGCCCTCTCTAATAGAATATCATGGGTATTTTATTCTTGAAAATATGGTTATTTTTCATCTATTAGAATTTTATGTAATTTTTAGAATGGATTTAATCCCTCGGTATAGAGCCCCTATCAATTGTTAAGGAATATAAGTAACATTATATATTCTGATTCATCCTATGATAGTCCATTAGTGTAAAGATGAACCAGAAATTCTAATAGAAATTATATCCATCAGATGGGTTTTAATACCTCCTTAATAGGGATATTTATCACAAATAAAGGTGTTAAATTTCACATTGATTATACTCAAATTCGGTGGGAGTTTGTATATATAATTCCAGAAGAGTTTCATAGTCTTTAACCGAATCATGAAGATGATTTTTTAATAGAACTCAGACTTAGTGATACATCTATTTGAAAAACACCATATAGATTAGACTGAATTATGATTCAATAAATGAATACTAAACTCTTGTGGGATATAAATAGTGGATTTATTTGACCAAAGGTTTCTCCATTGGGTGAACCTATTCTAATTTTTAATTAGAATGAATTATCAATCTAACATTCCATTGATTGTTAGGAACATAAAAAATAACTATTAGGAATGAGTATCCTCTACCCCATATCGATGAATTGTTTGACTAATTATGAGGATATAAGTATTTTTATTTGATTGATGTCTAATCTGGATATCATCATCATTCGACCAAGAAAGAGGATATACACAAGACATACTTCCATATTAGGGATGATCATTATGAATTTTTAGTAATACCAATTGAACATACCAATGCTTCTTAAATATTTATTAATTTAATGAATAGAATCATCAAATATTACATTGATCAGTTTGGGGTATTCTTTATTAATGATATTCGTATACATTAAATGGTCAAGGAAGGACATGAATATTATTTTATTATTCTTTTGATGAATCCATAGAAGGATATTTCATATTTCAAATTAACTATGTGTGAATTTTGGATATGAAATATCTCATTATTGGGTCATATAATTTGAAATGAGGTTATATCAGTTGATCTTTCAATGATTGATTTTATTAATAAAATGTCTTGAATAAACATGTTATCTAGGATCCATAGTTTTATTATATTTGCTAAAAATTACTAATTAATTTTGAGAAATTTATCTTGAATAACTCATTAACTCACCATGTATACTCTAAAGGGTTTAAGGTCTTGTGGATAGATGATTTTTATGGATATTTTCAATAATATAAGAGAATTTTTGTTAGTTTTTATATTCTTAAACTAACATATAATTGATAAGGGTTTGTGAAAAATAGTGACTAATAATAAAAGGATTTTGTATGTATCATTATGTTGGATTATATGGCGATAATTTATTTTTCTATTCAAATGAAAATTCGTCTGCAGAATTACCTGAAACATGATTTAGAACATGTAGTGGTAATTATTGAATTGAATATTTTGAAAAATTAATTTTACGGTGAATGGTGTTATATATATAATGATCATAAAATTTTGATGTATATATTAACACAAAAAGTTCTAAAATTTAACCATGGAATATGGTTGGACCTGATAAGATATTATGACTACTCAATACATTACCACATTATGAAGGAGAATAAAGTAGATAATGCTCTGAGTTAGAAAGATCTACACAGTTTTTCCATAATGTTGATTCAATGATATCCAATATTAATCAATTTATAAAATTTGATACTTGAAATCTTGATAAAATTATGATATCATGTATTTCTCAGATAAATGCCCAATCATCCATTATTGTGAGGATTATGAAGGAATATAGGGAAGATGTGTAATTACAGAAGAAGGTGAGGAATGTTCCTAAAATTAACTATGATTATACTCGAATGGTATGGATTATAAAATGAATATATGTCTTATCAATATTGGATTTTGATGAGCTTCTGAATGAATCTCATAGTTCGTCATTCTCTATATATACAGGAGGTACCATGATTTATAGAGATATATATGAATGTTTCTTGTAGGATAAAAGGAAAAGGGATATTTCATAGTAAGTATCATTATTATTTGTGTGTATTTATTTCAGGTAGGAGAGATAATAGTCTTTGGGAATATTATAACCATTTCCCATACTAGAATGTAAATATGAAAAAATACATTGGACTTTTTCATCGGGATCTCAAAAAATCTAAAGGGAATAATTATATTTGAGATGTAGTTGATTGTGTTACAAAACTGATGGATATTATTTATATTAGTAACGATTTATTTATAGATCACATTTATCTATTAGACATTCTGGATGACATGATATAACTTGTTATATGACTATCATCATATATGATAAAAATCCATGTTTTACAGTGATGTTGTAGAGAACCCTTCAGTAGGTTCCTGATACATGTTTTTTTAGTACTACATTTCATCCATAGATACATGATCAATTTTAGAGGACTATTCAAACTCTATAATAATTTTGAAATATATCTCTATGGATTTAAAATATGGTTGGGATCAATTCAATCCTTTAGAAGAATGGTCATACAAAATGTATAATTCACTAGAGCATTCAGATAGCTTCTTATAATTCCATATAATGAAGGGATTATATATATCCAATATATTTGGATGAATTTTGAGAAACAATGATATTGGGACATTATCGACCTAAGAAAATTGTAGATAATTTTAGATTCATTAAAAATATCCCATGGGCATCTCATGGTCTATAAAAAAGTTAAGTTGAAAAGTATTGGTGTGATCTACTATTTCAAGTTGTTTATTACATATTTATATGAATATCACCTTGGATGAATGTTTTCATGTTTTTATGGTATGAAAATTTAATATTTATATACATCATTACCTTTAAAATTATTGATCATATTTGAATAACATCTTATCATTTGACGTTTCCACTGAATCCCTGTCAAGTTAATGATGTGTTCCATGTATCTCTCCCATGGAAGTAAAAATATGATCATTTTCATGTATTTAATTATAAGTCCATACTTAAATATCATGATATATGTTATGAATAAAAATTATTGGTGATTCTAGATCATATAGAGATAGTTCTATGAATCAAGGCTAGTCACCAAGTTTATTTTTTAGAGAAACCATAAAATGGAAGAAGCTACATGGGAATCAGATGATGTGATAAGGTAGTATTATTTGTATCAAACAGATGTAATTTCTATGTTTAAATTCCTATAATGGGGTAGAATATAGCATGCAAATATTTTATGATATACATCACTTCAAATACGTTTTTTTGATATCTTATGTTACAATCAACCTTGAGTTTAAATTAATTGTAATATACAATCTCATTATAGAAAATCCATTAATTTATTATGTATGAAGTGTACTACCAATATAATAAGAAACATTTATTTTTTAAAAATATATAAAATAAATTATATTTCTATTAATTTATTAGAATTAAAAATAAAACCATATGAATGTAAAAGAGAATTTTCCAAATTAATTTTTTTATTTAAAATATGTTTTTTATAATTATAAATAAACAAATCCCTATTAGTGAATTATTTTAATGATGTTTATATATATTATATACTCAATTCAATGCTATTAAAATGATCTAATTTTTTTCTAGACAAAATATATTAATAAATTCTGTTTTATAATTAAGAAAAATATTTTTCTAAAATGTATATTTTCTTTTAAATTTATGTTTTTATCTCAAATTAAATTATATTATTTGTATGAATAAAAATTGATAAATTGGATTAAAAATATATAATCAAGTTACTTACATTTGTTAAGTGCATTCCTTTTTATTTTTTTCCATTATAAATTGTAATAACAATATAATTTATCTCATTAATAGGGGAAAATTGGATATGTAATATTGAAAATAATGCGTCAAGGATAAAATAGATGAACAAAATGAATTAATGTAATTATATGAGTATATTTCGTCCATAATCATCTAAAATTATAATATATGACACTTTTTTTTTCGTTTTCTATGATTTTTCATTTATATTATTTTGTATAATGAAAATCAAAAAATTCAATTCTCATTCTTTTATTAACATTAAATTTTCAACATTGAAAAAATAGGGAATATGTTCAATTATGAAAATTCTTTTTAAAGATAAATGACTTAATATTTATCTCAATTATTTATAATTTATAGTAACAAAATAATTACCAGGAATTCATACCCAATTTCAATACTATATTTATTCATTTAATATAAAAATATAATAAATGATATTAAATGTACTATAAAAAAAAATTTTAAGGAATTATTGTGTTCCATAAATATGGTAGTGAAATATCACATGTTAGGTATGTGTTAAATGATTATATTATAATTATTTTTCTATCATGTTGTTTTTAATGTCGAATAAAATGAATATTCCAAAAAATGACACAAATTATAAATTATAATAAATAAAATTTCATTAACTGAAATAATATTCATAACAATACTATCATCATACAAGTGAATAGGATAAAGTTTAAAAAATCATTCACGGTCCAATAATGGTCCCTTTTCATTTTCTAATAACATTTTTTAACCATAAAATTTTTAAAACATTTATAATGTCATAATTGTTATAAGTGACAACTAGAGGATAAAACTTAAATATATAGTTTAAATGAAAAAAAAAATTATGAAAAGATTATTTTATGAAAGTATTTATACATATAAACAACTCCATTTATAATTATATCAATTTTTATGTATTTTAATTAGAGAATTTTTTTATATTAATTTAACACATTAACAAATTCCCATAATCCACACCCCCATCTTATAAAAGGGAACCTCTTTTTATATCATTGAAAAACACTTTAAGGCTTATATATAATCCAATATCTACAATTATACCTTCCTATAATCCTTCACACATTATAATGTGTTTTTTTATTTCAAAAAATAAGTACTCGCAATTCTTGTAGTGTAATCCAAAAGAAGTTTTTCAATAAAGAGGTATAACAATATAACAAGTAATTTCTAATTTATTTTTTCTTATACATTCTATAAATATATTATAACCATCATAAAATAATATCTATATTATATATAATATACCTAGGCCTTATTATTATTATGGTGAAACTATTTTCCATCACTTTTACATCATATGAATCATGAAAATGTTTTTTGTGCATATGTACATGATACAATTTCTATGAAGTAGTGTACTTCATTTAACATAGTAATATTATATATATAGTAATAATGATGAAAAAAATACCTATTATATATATGATATGATAATTATTTTCTAAGAGTGAATTATAATTTAGCATTATTATACCATTAGTCAAAAACATGAAAAAAGATTCATGCATACATACGACCTACAGTGTCCATGAACATTGTATCTTTCATTTTTATATGACTATAAATATATAAACATTAATATACCATTAGTAAAATTATGTTGATTATGTGATAATGGATAAATTTCATGGACCTGAAATATTGAAACAAAACTCAAATTATATATGAAATAAAAAACATAAATAAATGATGATTTTAATGAATAATCATTTATAAACAGGTATTGAATGGATATAAATGGTTAATATATGATATTATACATATTTATATTGTTATATTATAAAATTATAACACATAAATATTTATTATAAAAGAGGTTTATATCATTAACAAGACATGTCAATCATTGGGTGAGGTATTTCTTTTATAATCTCATTTTATATTATGACTGTTCATGCTTCAATTTCCATTATGATGAATTATATAATCCTTATATGATAAAACATAGTAATTTTATTCTCCTCTAATTATTAATAAACAATACTTTTTTCCATAAAATTATCAACATTTAAGTACTCAATAGACCAAAATAATATTTTAAAATAAATAATAATAATGTTTTACTATATGGTGAAAAATAATTTTCTTACATGTCCATATTTTCCATAAAATGTTTTAATGATTTTTTTACTATTTTAAAATGGTATATTCATGAAATTTTTACCCATGATTTAATATAATTTTATTTCAATTCAATCTTTGTATAGGTTTAAAAAAGGGGTACTATTTGGATCTGGACCAAATTTGTGAATCAATTATTTTCGTATTACATATATGAAATTAAGATAAGTTCTTTATACTATTAATGATCAATTATTCGAATATTCCTTTATATTTTTACAAATTTATATTCAAATAGCATTTCATCCATGATATTTTAGAAATAATATTAATTTTATATGTAATTTTAAAAGTAGTAAGGTTATTTTCTCATCAAATAATTGAATGATCTTTTAAAGTATAATTTCTTCAATGATAACATCATTTTATGTTAATATTATTTATTGGGGTTATAGTTAAATTATACCATATTTCATCATTATATATATGATTTTGGATGATGATAAATTGATGATTAGAATTACTGATTTAATATGGATAATTTCTTATGGTTATTATAATGATACATACACATTTACTAAGAATGATGAATTGGTTGAGAGTCCATGATAGTGGGATTAATTATATCTTTTGTCATACTCCTTGATCAAGGATGTATAGAATTATGAAATTCATTAATTTAGAATTTATATTTCATTATCCATGTTTTTTTATGTTGATATTAGCCATATATACCCATTGAAATCAGGTATTTATTTAAAATATTGTTCATTTTATTTTCATCTTTCACTTATTGATTATATTATATTTAATAATGATACATTTTTATATACATAACTCTTTCTAAACATATGATATCACCATTTCTTTTTATTCCTTTTTAGGAAATTAAGATGTACAATATGGATAATATCAAAGATGTAAGATTTTTATTATGCTATGAGTTTTCTATTTTCAGTTAAATGTTGGAATCTTATATGTATCTAATTTTCCATTAATGATGAACTTATCTATCATTTATGTTGAGAGCATTTTTATATTTTACCAATGTAATAAATTAAAAACTATATTTGGGTTACTATAGTTATGTTCTTTATAAAAATAACACAAGGGATCTAGAATAGATTGGAAAATGGTAATAACATGAGCAATATATCCTAAAATTGTATCCTAACACCATTCAAAATTACCATAGAAACAGTAAATTGAGAGGAGAGTGATCAGACATACCAAAAGAGAAACAAACATCCAACCAGATATCAATGTACCAATTAGATATTCTTTGAATAGATGGATACCTCCACAGTATCTTAGGGGGGACCTATGGTTTTGGGAAGAATGTGAAAGCCTAATAATTGAGGATTTGGATGTAAAAACAATTAATTTATTGGAATATACACCATTCATGGAATGGAAAATGCATACACCCCCTGAAAATTTTGTATGGACAAATTGTTGAAAGATGAATCCCCTCAACCTAAAATCATGAAATACCAATTCATGGTGTGAATATAATATAATATCATTAATGGTTTTCACCTTCTGAAACAAAAATTATGGGCCCTTCCTAGAAGCCGTTCATATCATGAATATATATATTCCTAACATTAACTAGTGGATATAGTCATTATTCCTACCAAAACCATTATAAAACACTCAGATGACCAGTAGTACCCTCACTCCCTGATCTTGAAGTACAATGATTGATGCATAAAATAGAGTATACCATGGAAAAGATGTTATAATTATTCCCACTATAAAACCATTTATCCCAATAAAGTCATACAGAATAACGATGATCTAGAAATAGGTGAGTTCATTTCTCCATCATGAATGATTCACAATCCATACTCAAGTGATAATCTCGTCAATGTCATAATAAAATGACTTCCATTGGAATATACATCTCATGAATGTCTTTTGTATTATAATAAATGAACTATATTTGTTGTTCAAATGTAGAATCATCTATCTCCAGTAAAATCTCTTCCCAACTCTACACATGGAAAGGATCTGTGTGGTACTTCTTCAGTTGTGATATATGGAAAACATCATGATACCCGATCATCTAAGATTGTACTTCCAACCAATAAAAAACCCAACCAGTTAACTTAGTGATCTCAAGTGGTTAAATATATCTTAGATATATCTTCCCCTATTCATATTATGTTTTAAACCCAACCGTAAATTAACATCAAAGAATACCCAATCACCCAATAAAAACATTGAAATGTGACACATATGATTCAAAATGGATTTCAAAAAACATTGTGTTGTAACAAGAAATCAACCTATATCACGAATCCTTAGTAAAATATTATGAACAACAATTGGAACAACAAGTGAGGCCTCTCCCCCCTCTGACCAATAATGAGGTGACCTACATGAGTGTCTATCCAAAGGAACTAAAGGTTTTATTCTGATTGAAAATTGGTAATTATAATTGTATAGAAACTCAACTAGTCCCAGATGGTTGTCACATGATCACTAAGAACGGTTTGATAGCTTTTGTGGAAGCGAATCCACGGATTCTTGAAAAACGTCTCGAGGAGTGTCGGTTTTCTCATCTTTCTTGGGTTTTAGGCTCATGGAAGGAATCTCCTTTGACGATTGATGATTTCAAGGATCAGTTTTCAGAGAGTTGGGGTTTCACCGATTTGTGCTTTATTTATATTGGAAATGGTACGTATCATATTGTTTTTTCATCAAAATATCTTCATTGTTTTTCATGGGGATTTGGTCTAATCATGTTGAGCCTTGGGTTTATTTTTATTCGTCAATGGGACCCCTTTTCAGACCCCTTTTCACTTAGGAGTTCTTCCACACAAACATGGATTAGAATTAGGGGACTTAGTTGGTTCGTTTGGCATCTGGATATTCTTTTGGAGATTTATTATGATGTTGGGTCTCTTATTAAGCTAGATAAAGAGACTGAGCACTGTAGGTTTAGTTTCGTTCCCTAGGTGCCGGTTGAAGTCGATCTTTCCAGCAAGTAGATTGATATTGTGTTTTTGTGGCGGCTTATTTTAAGCTATAACACTAAATTCAGTTTGAATGGCTACCTAATTTTTGTTAATCTTGTATTTCGATTGGCCACCTTCGTGCTCAATGTAGAAGAACCATAAAATGTGTTCTTTGTAAATCACTTGGGCATTCTGCTAATTAGTGTAAGAGTGTTCAACTGGGAAATGGACAGGCTGGGAATAAGGTCTTTAGGAAGAAGGAAACTTCCTCCTTTGCTGATGTACTTAAACAAGGCCTAGATGAGGCACCTACAAGTGGAGATCATATGAGCCCTCTATAGCAAGATAGCACCATGGTTAGTGTTGGTGATAGTTTGTTTCCTCCCATGAATATTGCTAATGGGGATGTTGGGGGCTCAACTGCTCCAAGGAAATCCCGGTCTGATTTGGATGATAATGATTCTGACTGAGAGGCTTTCATACAAGAGGAAGTTAATTTTGAGATTGGTTAGGTGGAGGTTGTTGCTGCTCGCAGTAAAGGTAAGATGAAAATGATTGATGATGATGACTTTGAGCTGGTAATGCCTATAAAATCGAATGTTCCCTTTGTGGAATGCACTGAAGTGGAGTAAAGAGACAACTATTATGAGGTTGTGATTGTACCGGGGAATATTGGCCCTATTGAAAGGACTTTTGAGCATGCTGTATAGGATGAAGGGAAACGGGCTGCCCAGTTTGGGCCCTCTGAGCTTGTTGTCTAGGGTTGTGAGTTGCAGCATGCTATCCAGTGTGGTGTTTAGCCTTATTTACAGACTGATGGAATTTATGGTGATGATCCTCAGTTGCACAATCTGGATGAATAATCCAAGGGTGTCATGATACAAGCTTCCACCAAGTTGTTTCAAGGGCCGGATAATTCTTCGTTTAATTTTTTAGCAATTTTAGACTCTATTAACACTCATGAATTTGATTTTCTCAATCTTGAGGGTCTTGAGAGTGCAGGTTATAGAAACAAAAATTGTAGCTTACGGCATTCTACAACTGGAGAGGTGTCTCCAAAGGTGTTGAATCCAGATATAGGTGTTATAATTTCATCCAATGGGGGTGTACTTATGGAAGAGGCTTAGGCGGGTGTGTAGGTGTCTTCCCCTGAACAATAAGTGGAGGCTGCCCAGCATGCACAGCTGCATGCTGATGATTAGGGGGAGGTGCAGGTTGCACAGGAGGCAGTGATGGTCCGGGATGAAAATGTTGATAAGGATGACTATGAGAAGGTTGTTGGTGCTATGTCATCCAATGTTGAGGATTCCTTAGGCATGATAGAAGAGGAACCACATTTATAGCCAATGCAATGGAAAAGTGGGTGCCATCCGGCGCCTCAAGGTGGAGCTTGATGTTGGGGTCGGCCTAGGAAGAGGTGATTTGTCTATTTTTTTCTTGTGTAAGTTTTCACTTGTGAACATTTCCTCCTTGTTCTATTGTATCTATACATTTATTTAATAATTTTCAGTGTCATGGATCCTAATCCATGGAGGATCCGTTTTGGAATATTTATAGTGAAAGGGTGAATGACCAAACAAAAGTTATAGCAATCAAAAAATAATTAATTCATCATAGATGATGGGGTGAAAAAATGATCATTTAAGAAAATAATATCTCTAAAAGGGAGAGACCATCCATAAAATTGTCTCCACATGATATATAGTTACCCTAATTCATCTTAAATCATCATCCAACTATTGATCCTATATAATATACTCAATAAAGATAATAATATGTAAACACAAGTAATAAGAATAATTTAATAATCCAAATGTGCATCCAAATATTAATCTTTGAAAATATTCATAAGGTTCTAATACTCTTTTAATTAGAAGATACCATCCGGTGGAACATTCCTACATAGGGAATCTACATTAACATTTTATTACTATGGGTGAAAGAGATTTTGATGTCGAATGTCTGTAAATCTTCCACCTACACAATCTACATGATATTTCTGTATTTTAAGAAAATATATTTCTATTTTTTTTATTTAAATAATATCTCATCATCTTCTCCCCATAGTCATAGTTCCTACAACTCTTAAATTCATTTATAATACTAAAAACTATAAATCCTGAGTGTGGTGAGTTTTATCATGTGGTCATGCGAGTTGCAGTATTTGATGTGATCACAATGCGTATGAAAACAACCAACACCATAAATAGAGGCATTAATGAATACTTCATACCCCTTACCAGGATCATGAATGTCCAAAATAAGAGATGATATCAGAATTAATTTCAATTAGTAATATGATGTTTTAATGATATCATCCCAGTTGAATTTCACCCATTTCTTCTTAAGAGAAGTCAATGGTCGTTCACATATTGAAAATATCCTCAAACAATGATAAAAAATATCTATCTATACTGAGGAATCCTTATATATCGAACATTTATGTGTTTCCTCCCATGAAAAGAAATTCTTCAACTTATCATGATTGATTGAACAGATATGTTCTAAAATCACCTTCCCCAAGAACATTATATATTCTATAAATAAATTTCATTTTGGATGATTACCAAAATGGAAGTGACCCCTCATCATCTTGAAACCAAGATACAAATAGTGTCTGTGCTCACTCTGAAATGTTTAATAAACGAGGATTCCATACATAAATACCTTGACTATCATGACATAACCCATCGGGGCCTACCTGGATGGTGTAATGTTGCGTAGTGACACCATAAAAATGTCTCTAATAGGCCAGAGACTAGTGAAAATCAACGAGAAGGACTGATGTAAAATGGTATGGCTTGGACAAATGTACTTGTATACCCACACACACACACACAACCATATACATGAAATTGTTATAAGAATAATAAAATCCCATAGCATTCAGAGTGAATATTCATGTAGTATCTCTAGGTAATACATCAAAGTAAGACTGTATAAATTTGAAGCATAAGGGGTAAAATATATATCCAACTATAAAGATGGCCCATGTTGATAATAAATGGAATAAATAACACTAAATAGATCCTAATTCATGATCTCCTTGTCTCACCATTATACAGGGTCAATACACCCAAGTACTACTATGCTTCTATTAAGTCAACATTGATTCACCAAGCCAGGGTGATTATATACATACCTAGTAGGACTACCTAAAAACTGAAAGGGATATATAGATAGATAGCCTCTATCAATAAATTATCTCATCCCAACTAATTAATAAATTCATAATGATACCCAAATGATATAGGAAGGATATATCCATCTTTAAAGCCTATTTGAAAATGATGATCCTACTTGTATCTCTAAAGGTGTACATTTAAAGACCTATATCATAAAAAAATTAAAAGAATATATTTTGAGTAACCAAGTATTTTAAACACTACTCCACAGTTGAGGGAGCACTATATTCGTGGTGGGAGAACTCCAAACCTATGATCGATGACATGTGAGTACCACTACATAGATAGAGTACCCACACCATACTATATGTGGTCGTTCTAACTCTATCTGATTAAATTGTATTATTGAACCAAGCCCAAGGGTGGTAGGGAAGGTCATACCTCTATATATATTTATGAATCATATAAAATCACTGATATTGTTCAAATATATCTTAATTAAGTGTCATTATTGTAACACCACATGTCATATCATATATTCTTCACTAGATGCCATAATCACATCACACATGGAAAACTAATTAGAATTGTCTATGTATGGGCCAAAATATGAGTCTAGGAGAAAGAGATATGAAATGTTAGAGAGTCTAGAGGGGAAGTAAATGGTGTGTACCAAGGGTCACAAGATGTGTGACTTCTCCTCAACACCTATTATTTTTCTATCCTATACATGGAATGGGAAGACATGTCAAAACATATGGCTTGTTCACCCAAGGACATGGTGAGTAATAATTCTCATATTCCTAGGTTTGTACAGTAGGTTGTGCTTATATCATATGCCCATTCTTATGTTTCTAGACAATTATATGATAATTTAATCATAGGGTAGCTATTGAGAAACTTGAAGTAGGTAACACTATGTTTAAAAGTCCCACATGGTGTGAGATATTTAAGATTTCATACAACCCAAGTCAACATAGCCAGGGGACTACATGATGTGTGTACATATGAAATACATAATGAATAGAATATTTTCTCTGTAGAAACCCATGTCCTTCCAACAAGATCTGATATCCTCTATCCACACTCATTCCAATATTGTTTGATAAAAAAACTCGAAGGGTTCATCTCGAGAAATTGATTTGTTCCCTCTTGTTCCTAGAAATTAGAATTTGATCATCCACATGATAATATGTCATATTTACACCATCGTTTGGGGGTAATAAACCTAGTATTCATCATCCAAAACCAATTAATGAAACATTATCTATTGACAACTATTGATCTCATACTCAATCATGAATCTTCCATGAATTTGGAGGGTTCAATGGTGCTCAAACCGACCTGGACAATGTCAAATTATTGACCTCAAAGTACAACAATTTTGAAGTAAATGAATGGTGGGGAGAAATGCACCAAAATAGAGTGAGACCATCATTTTATGATGTGATCCTAGATAACTACCGTATATTTGTGTCACCACTATTGGAATCATGGAATAATCAAATAATATTAGTTTAATAAAGTATTTTCAGGTGGGATTATGTCAATAATGGGTAATAGAATGTCAAAATAACATAAAATAGTGATATCCATGTTATTTAATGAAATAAAAGGGAAGAAATCTATAAAATAAAATCCATGCCTATATGATAGATTGATTAATGGATAAAAACTTGTTCATTAGAGAAGAATATGAGGGTATTATTCATTCTCTATTCTATTAGTGATTCTCTTAGATCAATATTGATTCGTGCTCCTGATATATCCCCTAATAAAGCAATCACCCTCCCTCTCTCTTTGATCTCCTATGATTATATAGCTACGCCTAGAGATTTTCCATAACATATATAACATTTATAAGAGTTATAGGTTTATGTAATTTAATTACAATAAATGTAAAAAAATTATTTATTTTATTAAGTGCACCTAACAATGGTTACCTTCTGTATAAAATCTGACATCGACCAACATTACATTTTGCCTATGGTAAACACAATGTTCTGAAAAAACCATTTTCTCATATTTTCCATATGTGGTTCCAACCAAATGTAAAACCATTTATACTAAAAATACATGTTTGTGTGATATAATATATTTAATATTGTTAATGTTATTAATTAATCAAAACTGAACCCCTCTAAGTTTTTGAATCTCACGCCGACTCAACACCTGAAACTGAAAAACAATCATAAAATATTATAATGTCTTACAAGAAGAAAATATATTTGTTAAATTCTACTATAATTTATGGGTTTCAGAAGGAAAAGAAAAGTATATATAAAAAGGTCAGTATACTAAGCCCACGTATGCCTCTCACACTCCTATAAGCTCCTCTATATGCTCTCATACTAACATAGGACTCAATGAAAATGTGTGGTCCATACACATAGCATCCTATCCTTAGTGTACACAATCACCAGAAAATAATCTATAATGGTGTTTATATCCTTAATTGATAGCTCACCCTTGCTAATAACATCTGATGGGTAATGCATGGAACACCCTAGTTTTTCCACATGTTATATTTTCCACACTAGATTCAACAATGGGGGTATGTACAAGTAGTAATAAATTTCACCAAAACTCTTCAATATCGTAATTATTTATATAAACCTCATGGATAAAATGATTCCCAAGCCACATCACCTAAATACTCGTCTTGTGGATGATGTCCCAAATGAAAGCAAACTGAACACTCAAGAGAAGGTGAATTGAGTTCCTTAAATTTATTTTACGGAGAATGACACTCTTATGTTATGAACATTCATATCCTTTTCCATGGTTATAATAGGACGAAACAAAAATTAAATTTTACAGAAATTGATCAAACACAGGATATTAAAAGTTTTTTATTGAATAAATATACCATAGTCCACTCAACCAATATTATACTCCACATACATGGATATTTTAACTATAAGATCCCATTTAATGGGGGATCCTAGGTGAGTATAAGAAGCTGTTACATTATTAAATTATCCTTGAGCATTAATCAAGGATATACATCTACAACAACAATCCAATGAATTAAACACCCTCTTACATTATGTGTAAAAAAAGATAGAGTAAAATAAAAACATTGATAGAAATGTTTGCAGCCCACAATAGTAAGATAAAACTGATATAAGATCAAAATTAAAATTTTAAATTTGATCAAATCAAAGGTATAACATGGGATTATATTCAGTGAAACTGATATAACTGATATGAAAATCAGGATCATTTTTAGTTTGAACTATGTAAATGTCTCCAATTTTTCTGGAATGTATGTGAATTCTTAAAAATTTGAACAACTATCTCATTGTCTCTATCATTTTTTGAAACTAACTACCTATTATTATATCACATTGCATCTTAATACAAGGATAATAAAAATGGTTATGAAATGAATGTATCTATCTTTAAGAGACAATATACTCAATGTATTCATTTATTCTTTAAAAAATATATTTTGTGACAGTGATTTCATAAATTCTTATCTTATGATCTTTCCATTCATCGAAAGTATTTCATAGGAAATATTTATTCAAATGGATAATATCCATTTTATGCAATATAAAAGAATTAATTTACTTATGAAATGATTAGTAATGTTATACTGACTTTCTAAAACATCATCATCTTTACAAGATACCAACTAGAATTATTGTTCATCATAAGCCATATTTTGTAAGATAAAGTAGTTGTTACTCTTAAGTTAATATAACAACAATACATAATAAGATTTATTTTTACTGTATGATATATACGATACAGTGAAACAACACTCATCTTCTTCAACTTTTGCAAGCTATTAATATTGTTTTGAAAACACAACAACCATTTATATTTTCTTTCAAACTAAAATATTTGTCTTTTGAAACATTGTAATACATCATAAGATAATGTCTTACGTAATCAGATAGATTTTTTCACAATCTGATTCTATGAAAACTAAATATGTTCTTCATTTTTAAAAGATTAAATACATTGGCACATATCAAATAATTTAATCAACATAATAAAAACACATTGAAACACAAAAACATATATAGTCAATCTGAAAAATTTATGACAAACCAATTATTATAAAATTAGGTATTTAATGAGACCCCAAAAAATGTAACACATATATTTATATTGCAAAAACATATTATTTTCAACAATATCTCTTCTTTTGTTGATCCAAAATCCAATGACATGGAAAATGAAAAATTCATCCAATAAGAATTAAACTTTTATAAATATGTATTTTCTTTTCTCTTCTCATATATTAAAGATACTTTTCCTTTAAGATATATTTTCTTCTTCTAAACTTAATTTTTTTGGACTCCATTCCTTCTACTTCTTTGGGAAAAAATAAAATAAATTTTTATATTTTTTTTCTTATCCCCTTTTTGTGATAAAAAAATTTTTAGAACAAGGAATACACTTAATATTTCACAAGAACATTAAGAAATATTTTATTCTATAGATAATGAATAGTATTTCACCAATAATAGTGTTCATAAAAAATCATTAAAACAATATACTGTATAAATAACATAAAAAAGAATATAAAATATCTATGAACATGATAGAAGAATATAAAAAATAATAATTCTACAAATTCCATTGGATGAATTAAATAATTAATATAATACAGGTAACAAAATGTTAATATAAAAAAGATTAAATTGGTTTTTTTGAATTACATGAGATTGGATTTTTAATTATTTTGTTATAATTATCATCCTATGGATAAACCCCATCATGGACTAAATAAATAATGTTTATAAAATGATAATACTTATATTATTATTCATAGGTGTATTATTTAAAGATAATGGCTAATCATAGGGTTATGATGGAGAAGTAAAAGGATAGTTTGTTATTGTTCTAACAACATCACACAACATCAGTTGAGATGCTACACGACTAGATTGATCATCATGAGAGACTCTAACTTATGTCAATGTGATATTGATAAGGTCTTGATGATCCCTCACAAAATCCAAATTATCTTCATGGGTAAGGGATCTTTATGGGGATGGTTTAGGTGAAGGTAAAGAGACTTATTTAGAAAATAAGAGGTTTTCCCTTGGATATATCTTTGAGGGGTTAATTATTTCCTTTAAATACTGAGAAGTTTATGGTTGGAGATCAATAATTTATGGCCCTAAAAATATATTGCATTAATATAAAATAGTACATGTCACATGAATCAATTGGTTTAACCATTTAATTATAATAGTTGTCCGAAACATTTTTAAATCCATTCCATAAACATTTAGATAAATTTACAAAGAAATTTTGCATGTATACCTTCTTGGTGAAATGATTTATCAAAATTTTCAATACATAGAAATGATTTTATATCATAATAATTATATAAGAACATTATTTACCTTCGGAATTATTTTTATTTCCAATTATTCAACAAAAGAGTCAGAATCTAATTCTGTTTCATATTCGAGAAAATATAGCTTTAATATTTACTCTAAGAAAATATTCAACATTATATTCTGTAATCATAATGTTGTTTAATAATGTTCAAAAAATATTTTTTTTTCATGTGATGATAAAGAGTATATCTTTCTCCACATCATTTAATTTTCTTGCACTTCTTGCATCTTCGGTTTCAATATAATCTATATTTCTTTTGTTAGCGTATCAACTGATTCAATGACAAATTTATAAATAATATATATCCTTTTGAATTAATTTTTCATGATTTTATAATATATTTGAAACATCACTCTTGAGATAATTTTTCATTTAAAAAAATCAAGATTTTCAATCATCGTATCCACAACATATGATAATTCCATCATCTTCTTCTATACATTAGTTTTGATTATAGTTAATAAAGTGGATTATTTTGATAAATAATCCATCAACTTTCTAACCACAAAAATTTCGTTCAAGAGATCAAAAATTTACAAACTTTTATCATAAAGTGTTCTTACATCATTACTAGACTCATTCACTTGTGTTTATAATGATTCTACTTTATATAGTTACATCGAGTACCTCTTTTGAGTTTTCATAGAGATACTTCTTCCAAATTCACAAACATACATAATTACACCTTCCCCATGAATTTGATATTATTATTACTAGTGGGATTCCATACATTCATCACTAACTAATTTTTATGTAGCATTAGTTACTTTTTTCAAATTATGTGACTCTTATTATTCAATTATACAAACCCTTTTTGCGGCCAGTTTTTTCAATTTTTTAGAGTGGGAATCAACCATAAGATGTGGAATTATGTGTAATATGGAAATGGTTCTATAATGTAAAATCAAACAAATATGATTCATATCTAAGGCTATAAATTCTTTATCAACTTGTATATAAATGGAAACATGGGAGAAAGGTGCATTGTCATAATAAGAAGTTTGTTCAACTAATTCAATACCTGATTATACTCTTATTCAACCTAAAATGAGGGTTTATTAATTATCATAAGATATTATTTTTTCAGTGTTCTATGATGATCCTTGTAATAAAAGTTGTATTTATTTGAAGCATGATGACTTCCCCTGATTTGATATAGGTTCTATTACATTGACTAAGGATAAGGGAACCAAATTTATTAACAATGATATTCAAACAAAACCCATTTATCCATAAAAACATGGAATTAAGGCCTTCACATCGGGAAAATGAGTTACATTACTCTCATATAAGAAATCTCCATTGCTTCAATAGAATAAGGGTTAGGATTATTCCGAAATGATATAAATTTAGAGAGTTTTTCGTAAAATTAAATATGTATCGCAAAATATAAGGTTCTAGAATCCTAGGGTTTTATATCATAAAAATTAAAGAAAAGTAATATCATGAAAACTAATTTTCTCTAAATCACCATTTTATTACTTTATTCATAACTATATGAACTTGGTTAGAACATTACTTTTGGGCTGCAAATCCTTCATAATATTTTTTAAAATGTTTGAGGTTATAAAGAAGTGACATCATTTTCTCCAATAGGGTGACTCCATCCATGGTAACTAAGGATGTGATAAAAAGGTTAACATTCATGGGGTCTTTTGGGCTATTTAAAACTAAATTAAAGTTATAATGTTGTTTTTATGAATAACTATCAAAGTATCCATGTCTTCACCATCACCAAAATGAATGACTACTAATTCATAAATCTGAAAAAACGCTTTTCAGAATATAGAAAATGATCGCATTTCTGTTAATAATTACCCCCATACGTATTCATTTATGACATTATTCACTAATATATCAGCCATTTTTATCCATGTAAAATCAGTTACTTATGTTCTCAACAAATTCATTGTTGTCCATTTTCTTTTCATTCTATCAGATGAGGCACCATCAATTTTGTTCTCTGTTGAAAAATTGTTTGGAATGATGGAGTGATAGGGTAGTGATGTTTTGTAATACAGAGAGAGGATACTAAAGATTTTAATTTATTTAACACATCGAATTTATACACAATCCTTTTCAGTTGAGGTGACTAAATGGTTACACAATGATGTGAAGAGTAATTATTTCTGAATCAAGGGGAAATTAACAATTGAATTTGACAGGTGCTCCAAAATCTAAAAAAACAATATCAAATAGGTAAATATCATTTTCACATTGAATATGAGATATGTTATACAAAATATTATTTTTTAAAATTATACACACCTAATTCAAACATAACAAAATCAAATATGTCTGCAGGGAAAGGGTTTGTAAAAATTTATGATAACTAATTCACTATACAAAAAATAATAAATAGATATTGTTCTTCTATATATGATCTCTAAATATATGATGTATTAAAAGAATGAGATTAACTCTTGATTGATTATTTTGATAAATTTATATAAGTTTTCTCACTCATGTAATTACAATTGATAGAAACATAATTAATGAAAATCAATAATCCATTAAGGTGGGTTTCATCGATAACACTAGTGTACAATGAATTCTTGTGGTAATATATTCTTTTTCACATGTTGATAATACTTCATGGTGTTTCTTCTAACATGAAAAAAACATTATCGATTTAACAAGAAAATGGACTGTTCCTATAGTACTTTTTCAATATTCTCTACATCAAGTAAAATCATTATTTGAGTATGAAATTAAACATAAAATCTAGGTTTTTGGAACCAGAAGTCAAAGAGTAACAGTTCATTTTAAATATCATAAAATTATTTTTCATAATTTAAAATTATTCTATTGGATTATATTTAAATAATTCATAATGAAATTCTAGAAAAATAATATTTAGTCTACATACAGTAAGATATAAAAACATATATTGATTCCCTGATATGATTGTTTTACAACTAGTTTTCTAGTTTCATCTGAGTCATGTTTGAAATTAGAGCTCATAGGAATTTATTATTTATTAGTTTTTTTATTAATAAACCACTTATATAGGTCCTATTTGTATTTCTTGTGATTTAAATATTTCAAATATATTACTTATAAACATGAAATACGGGAAAATAATTTTGTTCACCCATCATACTCATTTAAAATTATAATATAAAATTGTATAAAACTCATTATTTTCATATTAATAAATAAAATATTGTAAAAATATTTATACTAATAAAATAACATATATTAATGTTATATTAACTAATTTTTTATCATTATTCTTACTATAATGTTATTTGATAAAATTATTGAACATAACATTTCATATAAATACCTAGGATGTTGTTCAATTCCATATAGATATATGGTATGCTTAAACACCAAATTTTGAAAATGGCGATCTTTAAATTGAAGAGGTTGTTCGACATATAGTACCTCCATTAAAAATCCATTTAGAAAAATCTGATTTAATGTTCTCTTGAGATAATTTAAATATCATATACGTTGAATATTCTCGAAGGAATCTAATATCTTATAATCAAGATATAGGGGTAACAGTTTCAACATAAAATTTTCCTTCCACTTGATAATAACCATTTAAAATTGGTCTATATTTATTTCTAGTTTTTAAACCATGCATATTTTATTTTATTTTAAAACCACATTTTCTTCCAATTAATGGATTGGTTGAGAAAATTTTACCTATTTCACAGAAAATATAAATTTATAATTTTTTTAGATTTTTCATAATATCTATGAACAAAATTTCATCTAATATGGATTCTTATTTGGATTTAGGATTCATTTGGATAAAAAGGAAGATAATTTTATTATATTTCTTATGTTTTTATTGTTTTTACACATGAATATTGGGTTCCTATATCTGTTTCTAGAGTTTGATCATTAATTCACATAGTTATTCTATGTAACACACATTGTGGTACACTAGAAAACATCATTACTGGTTTCGTTTTAAGTAATAAAGTTTCTAATAATCAACACTTATTTCGTTAAATAGGTATTTAGGTCTCATATTGATGACTGAATCACATTGATAAATAATTTCACTCAAATCGTTATCAAGTGGATCACTTTAATCAAACATCATATGATGTGATTATTCAGTATTCATGTCCTATTATCAAATAATCTATAATCTTTTTAAGTAATATTGTAACCTAGGAAAATACCTTCCTTAGCCTTTGGATCAAACATTCCAATATAATATTTTGTGTTCAATATATAACCATTCATCTAAATACATTGAAGTCGGAAACCATGGTTTTTTAATTATCCCATAACACATAGGGTGTAGGGTGTTTTCATTAAGATAGAACATATTTGATATTTTTTAATGACATAAAATTTTGTGTTAACAACCTCCACTCATAAATTAGTGGGAATATTATATTCACTTAAAAAAGTTCATCAAATTCTTGGAATGTATTATTCAACCTTTATATATCCCCATTTTATTGAGGTGTCCTATGGGAATGTAATGTTTTTCTAATCCCATTTTTAGAAAAATGAAAATTAAATTAATGATTCTCAAATTCACTTCCATGATCAATTCATATATACAATATTTTGATATCTTTCTACATTTTAACAATAATAAGGAAATCAATAAAAATATAACACTCTTCACTATTTAATCTTAAAAATTAAACCCATCTAAATTGAGAAAAATAATATACTACAACATAAAAAATGATTTAAATTCAAGATTATAGTTCTATTATGGATGAAAATATCCAAATGGATAATCTCAAGAGGTTTAGATATAACAGATTCTTTAATTATTTTAAAAGATGGAATGATTTTTATTTCCAATTTGGGATTCACCACCTAATTTATTTCTATCTAATTTACAGTTACAAATATAGAAAATAAAATATCTTTTAGATAAATTTCATAGGTAATTAACATTTTAATTTTCCTTCCCTCTATTCCAAATCCATGTTTCATCGATTTCCAAAGTTAAATAGTTTATATTTTATATATAAAGATAACTAATAGATAATGTGTACACATTGTCTATTATGGTAGCCTCAAACATGAGAAAGTTATCATAACAACTAATCTAGAATTGATAGAAAAATCATCGCAATAGTTTTCATAAAAAACATTAGAAATATTAATAATTTTTTTTCTTCAAGACTTCAATGGAAATTAATTTTTTGATGAGAGTTGACAAATGATTTCTAACTGATTCAATGAAAACAGTTAATCCATTATCATTATCTCTGAATAAGTCATATACTCTATTTAGTTTGGATAGAGTGTGAATGTTAGAGTTATCCACACTCATATTCCTTGAACAAAAACTATCTATAAACCATTTTACACTACTATTTATGTGTCTCGTTCCAACAATTAAAATAAAACAACATAATCCTTTTGTACTAAAATTATTTTGGGTCTAGAAATTTTATCCCTAAGAGATCATGGCATGTAGATTTATTTTTGATTTCTAAAAAACAATGAATGTTGTTTTATAAAATATTAGAAAAAATATAATTTTTTATTCAAAAAACATGAGCTTATTCTTAAATGAAAAATTATGGGATAGTATCCTTCTTATATAAAATTAAATAAATTGTAAAAATATTATTTTTATTACAAGGAAAAAATGTTTTCATAAGTGTTTGTTCAAATATTCTTGGATTCAAATTCCACATTTCTTTTTCTAATATTTTTATAACCATAGATTTTGTTTAAATAATAATACCTTTTAGTGGGGGAAAATTATAGAATCCTGTATTTTTGAACCTCCTTTGTAGGTTCTCAATTATTTTGACACGTTTGGTATTTGAGGTAGTAGATAATTGCAAATAATTTATTATGTCTATAATATGATTATTACATATTTCCTCTTCACTAAAAATTTTATTATAAGAGTTTCAAATGGATTTATTTATTTTTATCAAAATTTAAAATATGGTTTCCAACATGGTGTAGTACTCATTTAATTTCTTGTAAGAGAAATATTTTTTCTTTGAAAAAATTTTTTACCTAGAAGAGTAAAAATAATTTACCTCATCTGATTTAGCCATGAAACATATTTTGGTCTTCTATTTTATATTATTAACTTCTAATTCTGATTATTTTAATTTTATATAATCTTAAGAAAAAATATAGGAATAATTCATAACATTATTATATTTCTTATATGTATCCTTATTGATGTATATGTTTCATGTGTTCTTATCATATCTATTTTGCAAGCCTTTTAGGCATGATATGATCCAAAACATTTCACTCATAGCATATCAACTCTTTAATTATTTCACCATTCTTCATGTTCTTATTAAAGGGTATTTTGAAAAATTTCCACTTATTATAGAACATTTTTAACATTCAAGAATGTTGAGAAATTTCAAAATTTTATACAAAATTCCTTGAGTAATATTATTGTTCATTTTTTTATATATTTATATGGTTTTATTATTCCATTCTTCTTTAGATGTAGAATATTTCAAGGTAACATTTTCATTGTTGATCAAATTATTATCATTTATTATAGCTTCAATTTTATATTCAAACAAAATGAATGTTTTGAAGAGTTTTTTTACGTTGAAATTTTTTTCTACTATAGATTATCTGATATCTTCTAATATTCGACTCTAATTGGGTAGCAATTCTCTATTAACTCTCAATACTTGTTTAGGTTTAGTTATAGGTGTTCTTAGATCATTGATGATGTTCCCAATGTCATTTAGTCTATCATGATGTTTTTTAATTCTCTCTCCCACTGTCATTTTTTACTTTTCAAACCTAAGCTTATCTATGTCATATCTAGGAGCTTTTAATTTTTTTTATTTCATTTGCAACTACTATTGTTGTCCAAATTTTATATGACGTTCGACAATGAGAGGTCATGTTAAAATCATCAGGACCTGACTCACATATTATAGGATTAATATATTTGGAGTTCAGATAATAATTTTTTTGGATATATCATCCCATGTTTCAGATTTTTATATTATGAATTTCATATGGCATAAAAATATTGAGATAGAATTTCAGGCCATGATTTTTCAGATAAGTGATAAGGCATGCTTTTTAGCAACCATATTTTTCACCATTGATGTACAAATCTATAACTATTGACATAAATACTAGTTTATCAATCATATATCCAATTTGGATATATATCTTTGTATATTATGGATTTATAGATATGAACTCAAAATTCAATTTCATTCATACTAATTATTGTTATAGATAATGGCCAGCTAAAAACATGAGATGTGGGTGAATTGGGTTCATAAATATTCCTTTACAGAGTACCACCCTCCTCGTGTAGGATTGTTCAAAAAAAATTCCATAATAATAATAGGTAGTGTAAATTTGAATTTATGTAAATAGATTGAACATAAAAAATTTATAGTGGTTCGAGGAATAGAAATCCCATATTCCAATCCACCAACACTCTTCACCTATAGCCTAGTTATTTTCACTATAACAACCCTTTTCATAGGGTCTCACATATGAGTTTCAGTAGATTTCCATTAATAAAAATTCATAGGAGATTTAATCAAGGATCTCTATTTACAAGACCTATCCATAGTTTTCAAAAAAAATTAATCTATGTGTATACATTACAGATTGAAAAATAAATATTAAAAGAGATTTCGGTAGCACATAGTTTTGAGAAGAAATATATATTAGATGAATCTTTATCTTGAGAACATGATAAAATACATGGTATATATGAGGATTATCTACAAATAAACAAATAAAATTGATAAATATAACAATTTTTTTTAACTATATAAATGTATTGAATTTTTTGGTTTGTATGTGAGTTCAGAAAAATATAACAAACTATATTATTATCTCCCTCTTTTGTTGTTACTAACTATTCCTTTTTATATCTCATTTGAAATTAATAAAGATATAATCATAATGATTACGTGATCCATTAAACGATCTTGATGAGCATGATATTGATGGTGTGCATTTAATAATTTAAAAAAATTGTAGTAATGCCAAGTATCTTTTCATTATTTTAATCGATCCAATAATAGACGGTACAACACATATGATCTTCCATTAATGGATAATCTCCTTCTCAATATCTCTAAAAGAATTAAATTAAATATTTATTGATTAGTAATGAATTCATTTCATTATAAAATATCTCTACCTAAATAAGATACCAACTTTATATACTGTTCATCGTAGGATAATATCCCTAACATAAGGAAGCTCTTATTCGCAATATAAAATATTTTCAATGATGCATAAGATGACATTTCATTTTACAATATATACGTTACTGTGATGCAAATATCTACTTCTTAAAATTATTTTAGAAATGAATATTTTATTCCAATATAATTTCCATTCATCTATACATTCTCACTAAAAATATATCATGAGATACTCATTCATTGTTTATAAGATAAAGTCTTATGTAGTATGATAAAATTTTAGTTCTTTCTCATTCAATGAAAATTTAATTTTCTCTTCAATTTTTTCTAGATAAAATGTTTTATCATAAATATATACACATAATATGATAAAACTTTGGAAACAAAACATAAGATAAATTCAATATAAAAAACATAGGATAATCTTGTTATAATAAACATAGTTATTTTTTGAATCATCAAAACTTATAACAAGGACGTATATTGAAACAACATTTTCTTTCCAATACATGAGACCCTCCTCAACACATTGTCTCCTTGATTGAAATCAAAAAGAAGATGTTATCAATCTTCATAAGATTTATTTCAACATTATGATGTCCTAATATGTTCATGGAACACCATGATATATTAATAATTTCCAAAACCAACTTGACCCAACAAGATAATTTTAACCGACCTCAATCTTGCACAATGGTAACCTATATGGTCTCCAGTAAAATTTATTTAATATTTACATTACAATAGTATAGTGATAGATATTATAATATTCTATCTCCGCTATTGAAATGGGATCATCCCATCTATGACTGAATTCTATCACATAATATCTAACCTTATCTTAATACATCAAGATGGTATACATAGCCTAACCATGTCTCAGAGGCCAAAAATTCACGCTCAACAAGTAACTACTTTTTAAAGGGAACCTAAACTCATATATATTATAGTGATGTAAACCATGCATCACAGTATGTTATGATGATCATGGGTACCCCATTAATTGGTATAATATAACATACATACAGTTTCCATAATCTGTCCAATGAGCTCTGCTCCATGATGGTATGAAATAGTGCAGACTTGGTGTATTTTTCAAAAATTACACTTTTAGTGGAATTGCCTATCATTATGTGTGGAATCCCCCTTATAAAATTCATCGATATTCCATCCAATTTCTAATTTGGTACCATAAGAACTTGTGTCAACCCTATTGGAATATGATGTTCAATCATGACCTACTAACACATAAGGCATTGAAAAATAAACCTTGTGACACTCTCTGTCATGGCAGACCATAAAAACATCCACTGAAGATTAATTAACATATTTTTCAAAATTTAGTGGATAACCAAAGGGGATTTGTGAATCTATATAAACAATTCATCACACAATGTGACCAAAACCACCTCACATCCCTAAAAGTAGAATGAAATTCGCCCTCTTTCATAAAATATGACTTCTGTGTATCTTGAGGATATCTATTATTCGATCACATCATAGTTGAAATATCAAAATTTATCATATCCCACATTATTAGTAAGATAATAAGTCACCACTATTGATTAAAGATAAGTTTCACCCTCTCCTCTACTTGGGTCTGCTGTAATGAAGCCAACATCTCATATTCCTCCATCAGTATGCTTGATTGGGACTTACGACTAATGGAATATACTATTTTGTTTTTCTTACCTTTAGTATAGACAATATCATATTGACTTTCATATCAAGAATTCAACAAACAACATTTTTAGGATTACATCTCTATGTGTAATGATATACTTGAGAATATTCTAGTCTGAGTAAAAAATGATCTCACAGAGGACACTGCATCCATATCTTCAAGGTGAAGACTACCACATACAACAATATGTTAGCGGTTAAATAGTACTTCTCATGTCGCCTCAAAATCCATTACTCATAAAAAATAAATTCAATCAATTTCATCTAAATTCATCTATGACCAACTTCAAAGTCATTACATAACACTACATACTCCAAACCCTTTATGGTAGTCTTAAAATTGATGTGTGGGTCATCATCATCCTCAACTCCATGATAGATCCTAATAACTACTCTACCTAAGAAAACAGCTTCACTATGTACATCAAGGTAGTAAAGGGGGATTAAATCCAAAAAAAATGAATGAAATGAACCTATTATAGTACATTTAAAATATGAGGAAACATCACATCTCTAACACATTATGGGGTGTCTTCCAAAAAGGTAGTGTTTCAAACTTCTCCAAATCCACTGCTACATTATACTGAGATATTACATGTAAAGACCTGTAAAATTCAAGGAATGTTTTTTCTTAATTTTCATTGAAATTTTCCAAGAACGTAGTTTCTGACGGCACCTGATTCTGTGGCCCGGTGTGCGCGGAATCATTTTTCGAAGTATGGCTCGGGTATGTTCAGTAAACAGACGAGCCCGTTTTTCTAACATTTGAACTGGTGCTCCAAATCGAATTCTGAGGGAACTGATTGAATGGTAGTACCAATATTTTCCTATAAACGCCTTTTTAGGAGATGCATTTGCTCAGGTGTGGTTTTTTTTAATTTTTGGGGTTAAGCTAAGAAATAAAATAAAGTGGTGCGACAACTTTATTTTTATATCACTTAATGCCACTTAAAACCACATAAAGACACTCAAGCTGAGTTGAAGCGGATAGGGTGGAACCCAAAATATCCTACCCACTTGGTAGGATATTTGCAAGGTGGGGCCCGCACGAGCCCCACCATTACTTTTCTTCTAAGTAACGCACCCGTGAAAACTCCTCTTTAATGAAAGTCAACTGGTTTGTTTTCTAAACTCTCAATGCCCCTATTAATTGGACAGTTAAGACGTTACCATTAATTCACCAAATTAATGGTTTGTTTCTTAACTTGTTTTTCCAATTGATGGCATGGAATAAAATAAAAACAACACACGTTTTTCTTGTGGGTGTCTTGTTGAGAGTATTTTGAGAAACTCTAAGTTCTTCATCCTCCTTCACGAAGAACGCGAAGAATGCGATGAATGCGGAGGCGAAGAAGAACTACGAACCATTGGTGATCGACAACGCTATTTCGTGTTCCGCAATGCCGACGATTCTCCTTCTACGATGCTTCTTCCGTGACCTTTCTTCCCCGCAACAATCTTCGATCATCAACTACTTGAGGTAGTGGATTACGGTTCTCTAATTCGTTGTGGATTTATCCTCAACATGGGTTTAAATGTGCAATTAAATCTGTGTGTTTTATTTAACCCTCGAAGATCGTCGACGTGACGCCGTGTACCGCAACGACGCGACGCCCACTTCCACGACGCGGCGATCCTCTTCTTCCGTGGCAGTCATTTCCTCAAAGAACTCTCGTCCGATGACAACGATGAGGTAGGGGTTTGTTTTATTTAAACCTTTATGATTTATACCTATGGCATTTGATTAAACTATTTTTGTAGTGAGACTTCTAAAAATGCTAACGCGGTGGGTGCGGACTAGCAAACAAGTCCGAACCCACCGCCCCTTTCGTTCTTGGTGTGTGAAACGGAAGATGTCGACAAAGTAGGCCGCATGGGTGACGCAGGGTCCTCTCAGTGAAGGAAGGACCCTGGGAGGACCTTCGGTGAAGACGGCGTGAATTTCCGACCACCGGAACTCCTTCGGTGGTCCGCAGAGCGACCCGCCGGTGCGCCCGCTGGCACGGCGACGCCTACGGCGAAAGAAGGTGGGGCCCGACGTGCCGCCGTGGAGAACCGCCGCGGATTCAGCCACGGAGGCAGAAGCGTGGTCTCATGACCGCGCAGGACTAGAGGAGCACGGGACGCGGCGGGCTGGCCGCGTTCGCTGGCAAGGGCGGCCCCACGTGTGGTCGTGGTTCTCTCACACGGGGGCAGCACACCCCCCGCTCCGCTCGACCGTAACCAGCCGACCCGACCCGCCGGCCGGGCAACCTTGGCTGGGCCGGTACGTGTTGGAGAGGTCGGACCCAGACTCGGGTCGGGTCGACCCGGTTCGAGCCGTCCCGGGGTGGGGGGGGGTCGGGTCGGTCCGGGCCCAGACCCCCCGTTTTCGGACCTTTTTGGTCTTTTACTCATAACGTGAGCTATGGACCTCCGATCAATGCACCGTCAGCGACAATGGGATCCTTGGATCGAGTCGGTAGTTTTGGTATATCGTACTCAAGGTTTCGGAGTACTTTGTGTTTGGCCGGGTTGGTTCGTACACGAAATCAACCGGGCCCTCGGAGCGGAAAAGATTATATCTTGAGCTCCGGACGTTCGATTGACGTGCCATCAATTTTGTTCGATTCCTATAAGTGAGGCAGATCTTTTGGGTTACTCCTCCTGAGGTTTGGATGCAGGTGGAGTATGGATGGGTTGGTTTTACCTTAAAAACAAACCAGGCCCCTGGAACGTAAAAGCCAATAACTCTCAGTCTGGGCATCCGATTGAGGTTCCGTCTACGATGTTGAGTTCTTGTTGACGATACAGAACATTTAGATACATCAACTCTGGACTATGTGTCAATTGATGTATCAGATTCTCGGCTCGTGGCGCGGATCCTCCTGAATGAGCTTGATGTGTGCGGAAACCCTAGAGTTGGTTGTGACTGCGACGACAACGACTGTGTAGAGATCCTTAGTGGATTAGACGGCGACGACTACAACACTCAACGATCCTATGAGGATCGGTGCTATAGATCCTTTGTGGGTCTGATCCTATATGGGTCAGCGCTCAGCGGTCCTGTGTGGGCCAGCGCCTACAGATCCTGTGTGGGTCTGATCCTGTGTGGGTCATTGCGGGGGTTAGTTACCTATCAATCCTCTGTGGGTCAGATCTTTTGTGGGTCATTGTGGGGATTAGTTACATATCGATCCTATGTGGGTCAGATCCTTTGTGGTTCACTGCGAGGGTTAGTACCTATCAATGCTTTCTGGGTCCGACGGCTTAGATAAATCAGTGGCCATATCTGATCATCTCTATCATCATACAAAGAATTATACCTGTGTGAGTTGAATCATGTCTTGCTTTCCTATGTGGATTGTGTTGTGCTATCCTGTGTGGATTTACGTTTTGATTTCCTATGTGGACTGGGTTGTATTTGAGCTCAGATGTTGGAGCGTACTGGAATTGATTACAAAGATATATGTATTGGCATATACCTAAGCAGTGTCGGATGTTACTTCGTGATTGTATATTTCCTTTTTGGATTATCCTTTGTGGATTCTGGGAGACCATCGAGGGTCTCTGGGTCCTTACTGAGTAGCCTATACTCACCCCTGCACCGTCTATGCCTCCACTACGTTGTGTTTTTTTCATACGACGGACATCGCTGATCGTGGTTATTGTTTGCGGAGTAGGACGGTACCTGGAGGTGGACCACTGGGCGGGACGTACTTAGAGCGAACGTCTGGACCCGAGGAGCAGCGGAGGATATCTGTACCCACACTTCAGTTGGGATTCCCAGTGGTCAACTCGGCATTGCGTCTTTACTTTTCAGTTGTTGTTTTGCCTTCCCGTTTTACTTTACTTTCAGTTCGGGTTTGTATACTGGCCCACTTACTTTTCCGCACTTACTGTTGTACTCAGTTTTTTTACATAGTGTTTACTTATTCTGTTTTCTTGCACTATGGTGTTTGTTTACTTTTCAATGGATATTTAATCCCTTTTTACTGTGATTTACGCCTTGGTGCTAGTCTCCATCCCCTGGCGTATGGAAGGCGGGCTTGGGGTAGTCACGGCACGAGCCCCAAGGACGGGTCGTGACAAATTGGTATCAGAGGAGTTCAGTTCTACCACAGAACATGGGACTCTGATCCTTTTCTAAGTGAAGCAATAGTGTTAAGCATATTGGGTGTGGTTATCAGTCCAGGGAGTCCAGTGTTGGTGTGGCAGCCGATGTATCCGTACACCAGGACCCTGACTTCTGATTTCCGAATTAATGCATGAAAACATTGATTGCATGTGTGTTTCATGTTTTCATTGTCATTACATTATGTTAGCTCACAAGGTATACTGTTTGACCATGGCACGCCTATTTCATTTCAGGATTGCCCCACGATGGCAGCCAGCTAGGGTTCCGAGAGTTGAGCATGATGACAACCCACTGAGCGAGGAGGCCTCGGTACAGGGCCCTTTCACAACTGAGGCACCGGCGGTACCTCTACCCGACGTGCCACCGATTCTTCCATCCCAAGCTGCTGACGATGCACGTCGCCTTAGTGCACTGCATGAGTTTCAGCGCCAGAGACCACCTAGGTTCCGCAGGGAGACGGACCCCCAGGAAGCCGAGGACTGGTTGGAGGCAGTGGTACGAGTTTTCCGGTTAGTGAGGACACCAGTAGACCTCACGGTGTTCTTCACAGCGAGCCTACTGCATGCGGCAGCAGGCAGATGGTGGAGCATGATGCTCCGGGTGCCTGATGAGGCATATCTTCTCTGGACAGACTTTGAGAGCCTCTTCCTCTCATAGTTCCTTCCGGCCACCCTCTGTGCGGTACGCATCCAGAAGCTTCTGCAGCTTCGGAAGGGCAGCTTGACAGTCGCCCAGTACTCTGCAAGATTTACCGATCTTTTGCGCTACTCGACAGACATGGTACGGGACCCATTATTCCAGGACCAGACCTTTGATCAAAGATTGAGACATGAGATCATGGCATCACTGATCACCCTCAGCATTCCGACTCAGGCAGGAGTACTGGAGCGAGCCCTTTTGATCGAGAGCTTTCTTGCTGAGCTTTTATCAGTGCCGAGACCTACCACGGGGCGGCACGTAGTAGAGTCTTCTGCAGTAGGCAGTAGACGGATGACTCATGGGTCTAAGAAGACCAGACCCTCAGACAGATGACCTCAGGACACTGGCTCAGCAGTGTAGGGCACACAGCGTGGCACCAGTCTTTCGAGAGGTATACAGTGCTACCCATGCGGCGGGCGGGGTCACATGGCTCATAACTGCCCAACCCACTGTGCCGAGGAGTAGTAGACGGTTGAGGGGCCACCCAGGAAGAGGCATAGGGTCAACCTTGGAGGTCTGCACAGAGCAGGCGTACGAGGTAGAGGAGTTGGTCGAGCAGCAGGTGGTGGGCGATGCTTTGAGGATCTAACACCACCACCACCATGAGTTCCACCCCGGCCATAGGGATCTGACGGGATGAGACAGGCACAAATCCAAGCAGCGGAGGCCTACGACAACGGCGCGCCTGAGATGATTTGAGGTACTATCTGTGTCTATTCCACCCTTGTTATATCTCTTATAGACACAGGAGTGAGTCATTCTTTCATAGCAGCTGCACTTGTTCGGAGCTCGGAGATTCCGAAAGAGCCGTTGGATCGATCCTTATGGCTAGAGACTCCTACGGGAGAAAACTCAATGATTACACACTGGTGCCGAAACTGTGATCTTACTCTAGGAGATGAGAGTTTTGGCTGAGTTCATCTTGTAGTGGCGTCGAGGCATTACGACGTCATCTTGGGCATGGATTGGTTATCTACAGTCCACGCACATATTGACTGTATTAGGCACAAGGTGTGATGTGTATGCACCGACGAGAGCAGGATCACCTTCACCAGTGAGAAGGGAGAATTTGCGGCACAGGATGGACTTCTGCATAGGAGAGGACAGCCCATCACTCATCAGTTGGCTAGCCTCATCCTAGGAGCAGTTGAGGTGCGGAGTCCTGGTTTTCCAATAGTGGTGGATCAGTATGAGGACGTTTTCCCCGACGACGTCCCAGGGCTACCTCCTCACAGAGAGGTAGGATTTTATATTGACATGTACCCTGGGACAGCCCCGATATCCACTCCAGCATATCAGATGGCCCCCACTGAGCTTCGAGAGCTACGGGTACAATTGGAGGACTTGCAGGGCAAGTGTTTTATCTGACCCAGTGTTTCACCCTAGGCTTCCCCGATATTGTTCGCCAAGAAGGCGGACGAAAGCTTGCGACTTTGTGTCGACTATCGTCGCCTGAACTAAGTGAAAATGAGGAACAAGTATCCTCTACCAAGGATTTATGACCTCTTCGATCAGCTCAAGGGAGCACGGTGGTTCTCGAATATAGACCTCAGGTCAGGCTATCATCAGATCAGAGTTCGGGACGAGGACATGTAGAAGATGAACTTCAGAAGTCGGTATTACCACTATGAGTTCTTGGTTATGCCTTATGGCATAACCAATGCTCCCGTAGTTTTCATGAGCCTCATTAACTGGATATTTCAGCCATACCTTGATCGATTTGTCGTAGTCTTCATCGACGACATTTTGATATACTCGACGACTGAGGATGATCACGTCTACCACTTGCTGGTTATACTAGACACACTCCGAGAGCGCCAGCTTTATGGAAAACTCTCGAAGTGTCAGTTCTAGATACGCGAGGACCACTTCTTGGGACACGTAATTTCTGAGGCGGGACTTTCGGTGGATCCTGCGAAGATCGAGGCAGTGCTAGTTTGGGAGCCACCCAGGAGCGTGATAGAGGTGCGGAATTTCTTGGGACATGATGGATACTACCGGAGATTTGTGCCATACTTATCTAGAGTTGCGGCACCACTCTCAGCTTTGAATAGGAAGGGGAAACCCCTTGTGTGGTTATACAAATGTCAGTAGAGCTTCCAGGAGCTGAGATAGAGATTGACCAGAGCCCCTATCATGAGGCTTCCGGAGGAGGGAGTAGGTTACATAGTTTACTGTGATGCATCATGGACCAGAAATGGATGTGTCCTGATGTAGGAGCTGGCGGTGATCCCCTATAGATCACGTTAGTTGAGGCCGCATGGGCATAACTACGCTACCGATGACTTGGAGTTAGCATAATTGGTCTTCGCTCTGAAGACATGGCAGCACTACCTGATTGGCGAGTGCTTTATAGTCTTTTCTGACCATCAAAGTCTCAGGTACATCTTCTCTCAGAAGGAACTAAACCTGAGACAGTGACGATGGCTAGAGTTCCTCCAGGACTATGACTTTGAGAAAGTATATACTCCTGTGAAGGGGAACATGGTAGTCGATGCTCTCAGCAGGAGGACAGGCATTCAACTACTTGAGGAGGCGACAGAGCAGCTAGCCGCTTTGCTGATATACTTCGTGGATAGAGATGGAGAAGCCTTCCTTCAGTCTCTCACAGTCACCCCTCCAATCATGCAGAGGGGCATAGAGGCACAACATGGGGACACTGATTGTGAGACGCGGCGTGCACAGATATCCTTAGAACATGCAACTAATGGTTTCTCCTTTGGAGCAGAGCACGATGTCTTTTTCAGAGGACGTACCTTGGTACCAGTTACTTTACTAGAGGAGTTTCTAGGAGAGATTCACACTTCTCCCTTGGAGGTACATCCTAGAGTGGAAAAGATGTACTAGGATCTCAGATGACAGCACTGGTTTCCGGGCATGAAGAAGGCTGTGGGAGAGTTCGTTTCTCGATGCCTCACCTTCCAGCAGGTGAAGGAAGAGCACTAGGTACCAGAAGTCTTGGTACAAACCTTGGAGGTCCCGGAGTGGAAGTGGGATGGGATATATATGGACATAATGACTGGACATCCACGCACTTCCAGAGGTCATGACTCCATTTGGGTGATTGTCGACCGACTCACCAAGTCAGCTCACTTCTTACCCATCAGAGAGCAGGGCTCAGTGGAGAGCTTGGGATGTCTCTACGTTCAGGATATTGTATGGCTTCACGGTGTGCCATCATCTATCGTCTTTGATCGAGATGCTCACTTTATTTCCAGGCTTTGGAAGGGGTTGCAGGAGGCGTTCGGGACGCAACTACGTCTGAACACCACCTTTCACACTCAGACGAATGGTCAGATGGAGAGGACCATTCAGACTCTCGAGGACATGCTCCGCGCATGTGTCCTCGACTTTGGTCACAACTGGGAGGACCACCTACCCTTGGTGGACTTTGCGTACAAAAATAGCTACCACCCCACCATCAGGATGGCACCATACGAGGCGTTGTATGGCCGACCATGCAGATCTCCTTTGTGATGGACAGACCCTAGGGAGTCACCACTTATGGGACCGGACATGGTCCAGGCCACGACAGAGAAGGTCCAGGTCATCTAGGAGCGAATGAGGACAGCTCAGATATGGCATAAGTCTTATGCTGATAGGAGGCGAAGGCCACAAGAGTTCGAGGATGGCGACAACGTCTTCTTGTGTGTCTCACCTCAATGTGGGTTACAGAGATTTGGCCAAGGCAGAAAATTGTCTCCACACATCATCGGACCATTCGAGGTCCTCAGCAGGATTGGAGAGGTGGCTTATCGCCTGGCTCTACCACCTCAGTTGCACCGAGTGCAAGACGTCTTCCACGTATCTCAGCTGAGGAGATACGTGCACGACCCGACGAATATTATTGACCATGGGGAGGTAGATGTTGATGATGGGGAGACTTTTGCAGAGGTCCGGGTGGAGATCGAGGATCTACATGAGCGGGTCCTACGTGGATGTTCTATTCCCATAGTGCGCATCATATTGCGGCACAGGAACCTCCAAGATAGCACTTGGGAGAGGGAGGCTCAGATGCGTGCTCATTACCCACATTTGTTTCCCGAGTTTATGATGTATCTTTATGTGGACGTAAATCCCAAAGGATGGAGTGATGTAAAGACCAATAAAATTCAAGGAAATGTTTTTCTTTATTTTCTTTGGATTTTTTACAAGAACGCAGTTTCTGACAGCACCTGATTCTGATGCCCAGTGTGCCCGGAATCATTTTTCGAAGTTTGGCTCGTGTACGTTCAGTGAACGGACAAGCAGGTTTTTATAACTTTTGAACTGGTACTCAGAATCGAATTCCGAGGGCACCGATGGAATCACATCGCCTGTATTTTCCTAGAAATTCCTTTTCCGGAGTTGTGTTTGCTCAGGTGTGGTTTTTTTTTAATTTTTGTGGTTAAGTTATTAAATAAAATAAAGTGTTGCGACAACTTTATTTTTATTTAACTTTATGCAACTTAAAACCACTTAAAGCCACTCAAGATGAGTTGAAGAGGATAGGGTGGATCCCAAAATATCCAACCCACTTGGTAGGATATTTGAAAGGTGGGGCCCGCATGAGCCCCACCGTTTCTTTTCCTCTATGTAACGCACCCGCGAAAACTCCTCCTTAATGAAAGTCAACTGGTGCGTTTCCTATACTCTTAACACCGCTATTAATTGGACAGTTATGAATTTACCATTAATTCACCAAATTAATGGTTCGTTTCTTAACTTGTTTTTCAAATTGTTGTCATGGAATAAAATAAGACCAACACACATTTTGCTTGTGGGTGGCTTGTTGAGAGGATATGGTGAAACTCTAAGTTCTTCATCCTCCTTCGCAAAAAACACGAAAAATGCGAAAAACGCGAAGAACGCGACGAACGCAAAGAACGCGAAGAATGCGAAGGCGACATAGAACGCCGAACCCTCGGAGATCGACGACGCGACGCCATGTTCCGAGACACTGATGATTCTCATTCCGCGATACTTCATCCGCGACGTTTCTTCCCCACAACAATCTCTGATCATCAACTGCATGAGGTCGGGGATTATGGTTCTCAAATTCTTCGTGGATTTATCCTCAACATGGGTTTAAACGTGCAATTAAATCTGTGTGTTTTCTCTAAACCTTGGTGATCGTCGACATGATGTCGTGTACCGCGATGACGTGACTCCCCCTTCCACGACACGACGATCCTCTTTATTCACGACGGTCATTTCCGCGAAGAACTCTCGTCCAACGACAACGAAGATATAGGGGTTTGTTTTATTTAAATATTTGTGATTTATACCAACGTCGTTTGATTAAACTATTTTTGTTGTGAGACTTTTCAAACCGCTAATGCGGTGGGTGCGGACTAACGAACAAGTCTGAACCCACCGCCCCTTTCGTTCTTGGTGTACGAAACGGTGGACATCGACAAAGTAGGCCGCACGGGCAACGCGGGGTCCACGTAGTAAAGGATGGACCTCGGGAGGACCTTTGGCGAAGACGGCATGAATTGCCGACCATCGGAACTCGTCCGGTGGTCAGTAGAGTGACCCCCCAGCGTGCGGCCGTGGAGAACCTTCGTGGCTGAAGCCGCGGAGGTAGCAGCGCAGTCCCGCGACTGTGCGGGACCGGAGGAGCGCAGGACGCGGCGGCCCGGCCGCGTCCGCTGGCAAGGACGGACCCACGCGGGGCCGCAGCTCTCTCTCACGGGGGCAGCACGCCCCCCGCTCCGCTCGGCCGTAACCGGGCGATCCGAACCGCTGGTCGGGCCGGGCAGGGCCACCGCAGCCAGGCTCGGCAGCGTCGGCCGGGTCGGACCCGGACCCGGGTCGGGTCGACCTGGTTCAGGCCGACCTAGGGGGTTGGGCCGGGTCGGTCCGGGCCCAGACCCCCCGTTTTCGGTCCTTTTTCGTTCATTTGCTCATAACATGAGCTACGGACCTACAGTTGACACACCGTCAGTGGTGATGGGAACCTTGGATCGAGATGGTCGTTTAGGTATATCACACTCAAGTTTTCGGAGTACTTTGGTTTTGTCCGGGTTGATTTGTACACGAAATCAACCAGGCCCTCAGAGCGGAAACGCTTATATCTTGAGCTCCGGACGTCCGATTGATGTACCATCAATTTTTTTGGATTCCTCTAAGTCATACGGATCTTTTGGATTAATCCGCTAATGGTTTGGACGCAGGTGGAGTACGGTCGGGTTGGTTTTACCATAAAAACCAACCAGGCCCCTGGAACGAAAAAGCCAATAACTCTCTGACCGAGCGTCCGATTGATGTGCCGTCTGCAACGTTGAGTTCCTGTTGATGATACAGAACTTTTGGATACATCAACTCTAGACTATGTTTCATTTGATGTATCAGCCTCTTGGCTCGTGGAGTGGAACCTCCCGAACAAGCTTGTTGTGTGTGGGAACCCTAGAGATGGCTGCGACTGCGACGACGACGACTGTGCAGAGATCCTTAGTGAATTATACGGTGACGACTACAACACTCAGCAATCCTACATGGATCAGTTCTACAGATCATTTTTGGGTTCCATCCTGTGTGGGTCAGCGCTTAGCAGTCCTATGCGGGCCAGCGCCTACAGATCATGTGTGGGTCCAATCCTGTGTCATTCATTGCAGGGGTTAGTTACCTATCGATCATTTGTGTGTCAGATCCTTTGTGGGTCATTGCAGGGGTGATTTACCTATCGATCCTTTTTGGGATAGATCCTTTATGGGTCATTGCGGGGGTTAGTACCTATCGATCCATTGTGGGTCAGATGGCATAGAGGAATCAGTGGCAATATCTGATCATCTCTACCGTCATACAAAGAAGTATACCTTTGTTAGCTAAATCCTGTATTACTTTTTTATGTGGATTGTGTTTTTCTATCTTGTCTGGATTTGCATTTTGCTTTCCTGTGTGGAAGGGGTTGTACTTGATCTCGAATGTTGGAGCGTACTGGCATTGATGACTTAGGTATATGTATGGGCATATACCTAAGCAGTGCCAGATGTTACTTCGTGATTGTATCTTTCCTTTGTGGATTATCCTTTGTGGATTCTGGGAGACCTTCAAGGGTCTCGGGGTCCCTACTAAGTAGCTTATACTCACCCATGCACATTCTATGTCTGCACTACGTTGTGTTGGTTGCAGACGACAAAGAGCGCTGATCGTGGTTGAGGCCTGCGGAGTAGGACGATACCTAGAGGTGGACCACTGGGCGGGACGTACTTGGAGCAGTCGGCTGGACCCTAGGAGCAGTGGAGGCTATCTGTACCCACCCTTCAGGTGGGATTCCCAGTAGTCAGCTCGGCATTGCGGCTTTAGTTTTCAGTTTCTGTTTTCCCTTCCAGTTGTATATTACTTTCAGTTTGGGTTTGTATACTGGTCCACTTACTTTTCCGCACTTACTGTTGTACTCGGTTTCTTTACTTAGTGTTATCTTATACTTCTTTCTTGCACTGTGGTGTTTGTTTACTTTACAAAGGCAATTCCTTCCCTTTTTACCGGGATTTACACCTTGGTGCTAGTCGCCAGCCCCTAGCCTATGGAAGGCGGACTTGGGGTAGTCACAGCATGGGCCCTAGGTGCGTGTCGTGACATTACATGCCCCAAAAGGTAAACCCCACAGATCATAAATTAACACATTGAAAGCTTACCGTACAACTGGTTCTCCCAAGGTAAATCTTGGACCATCCCCAAATGCTCTGTAAGCTCCTCCTCAGATGCAATGTATATGAGAATGTTGGGAATGAAGGAAACCAAGAAGTGATATAAGAATGGATGGAAGATGTAGTTCAAAATCACTATGTGCATGGTAAAAGAATTTTTCACAGCAAATGACATCATAATTAACTCATAGTTCTCATAGTTACACTAGAATGTTGTTTTCTCTATGTCAATATCATGAAACCACAACTAGTTTTATCAATAACTAATATCAATCTTCATGTGAAAACATGAACGTTTCAAATAATCAAATACGGATTACATACTCACTATAGCGTCATTTTTATACATCATCACCATGTTCATGTGACAATATTTAATATTAATAATCAATATATTATCCACCTTTATCATGAATATGACTTGATTTCCTCGGGGGGAACAGTATTTCTAATAATACAATTCTAGAATGTGTCTTACAACTGCTCCCTTAGCTCTCAGAGCATGGTATGGTCCATCTGATAAGATGATGAAGATATTAGTGTCATCCAAGGGTGTTATTCAATATAAAAATCCATATATATCATTGGATCTAGTACCAAAACATCTCTGGGGAATACATCCATAGATTTCTCCACTACATATGGAAGCTAGATTTCAGCATGAAATGTTATTCTAAGGGATGTGATTTCTAAATAATTTGTAATTGGATGCAGATTCATGGTCAAGAGCCCCATTCACTAATAAATATGGTCTCCCTCACTCACAAATTATCTACTTTTCTAATCCACACACATCTATATATCTCCACTATGATGAAAATTTATTTGGGAATTTATAGTGGACTACCAATCAATACCAATGATGACATCATAATATTTCATCGTTATGACATAGAGGTCCCATGGGAAACTCTATCTAAAAAGTGCCAACTCACACATCCTACATGGTTTGTGACATAGAAGAGTCACACCCTATGAAAACCTCTAGCTGTAGATGAAGGGGAAAAGCCTTTGTGGGTAACTATTTCCCTCTAACAATGGATAAAGTTATAAAAAATAACATATCCCTATAGAAATAATTACTACAGATAAGTTAGAGTAAACATTGACCATAGGTTGATTCATTAATTGAGAAGCCTGGTCATATCCCACTATCACATGAAACATCCCATATCCTCAATCCTCAGATATTATAGAATTTCAGGGGAGTCCTATTGGGGTTGTGGAATTACATTGTATCATATCCCACCACCCAAAAATCTTCAAGATCTAACTACTCCTTTTCAAGCACTACCTCCGAGGAGGGCACCCTATCCTCGCCAAGAAGATCCTTGATCATGATGGTGCTTCTATCGTGGAAGTATATCCATTTCCTATCTCTCTACCATATATCACCTGGTTTCAGAATCCTGATTCATGTCAATATACCAATCACAATAATATCATCACCCCTCACCTAGATGATTGGATCCATGGAATGAACATTTCATTACTTACCCATGTTTCAAAATCAATTATTGGTTATGAATCTTGTGTACATTTTTGGATTACTAATGTTTTCTATATTTAGTAGATGAATGAAGATCATGATTACCATTTTATTCTCCATCCACCTAATGTAACCCTTTTGTGAAGCTCTTTGAAACTATAACCCACTCCATCTCACAAATGTATGTTGGAATTTATAAGGAGAAATTGTTCCACTTATGTCTCTATGGAAGCCATAATCAAACATCCATTCCAATAAGAATCTATCCTTTACCATATTTAGGGTGTAACATGTGTGGTCTATAAACCGTGATGAATATTTAGAAATTTTCATATCTCCCTAATGTATCTCAAGATTCAGTTGAATTTTCTCTAAGTGTAATCATAAAATATAATACCTTTAATGAAATAGATACTGGAAGTTAGAAGAAAAGAGTCTTGTCTCATTATGGGTCTGCATAACTACACTCTACTAGTTCCCAATTACTCATTGAATATGGATGGCTATTGCAAAACCCATCTCACCAGTTGTGACCTGCACAAGCTTAAAAACCCAGACTATTGAAATTTCATAGGGCATTGTTAATTCCAATGACTCTTCACAAATTTAGTAATTTATAAAACACAGACAAGCAAACAAATAATTTAGAATCAAAAAAAGTCTGAGGGTTTATACCACATTTTCAAACTGTGTGATCAAAACCATTTACTGAAATTTACATTTAAATTGATTGATTTATTGAAAAAATTGACAAAGAGATGAACAATAGTCAGGTTTCATTATAAATATAGTTATATTCAAGGTTCAATTACTTTAATTATTATGCACTAGGGAGTCAATTAAAATTCAATTTATTATGGTTTGGTATCATAGTTGTGTCAAAAGATATCCTTGGTCTGGGTATCATGCCATAATATTTTTATTGCACCATAGGAATGGTTATCTACTGACTATGACAACATGATTAGGAAACCTGAAACCATTATTAAACAAAAATATCCAAGATTTCCCAATGGACATACAAAATGAACCCAATTAATTCAATTGATATAATAAATGAACACACAATGTAACAATAGTAATGAAATACAAAATGATGATGAACTAGAATTTAATAAAATATTTTGGGAAATCCAATACATTAAAAGTAAAGAAACAATCTCAAAAACACTTTCCTAATAATAAAATCACATAGTATAAGAAAAATAATCACACATTATAGGCTTGATAAAAATGATCATTATGGATTTAGGAGGAAGAATAGTGGTGAGAAATGGTCGGAAAAAAGAGATCTGTATAATACATTTGGTCATGTATATCCTCTACGTGGCATCGCTCTACAACCTCTAGTTATGGATCCACTTCATGGTGCCAGTAATGAATGAATATAAATGATTTCCTATCAAAACCTCGTCCATGACACCAATAATTTTTAGATCATAAAAACTTACATAATGTATAATCTTTAAATTTCTAATCATCATGAATCTCGTCATATCTCTACGAAAAATATTTCTCACAAAAGTTTATATTGTGTAATGAGAATACACAATGTTGAAATGTATTTAATAGCACTTAATCATTTCATGTATTTTTTATGCAATATATTATTTTGGAAACTCACAACGTTTAATTAGTATGCATGATGTTAAAATTGTATTTGTATATATTTCCTGCATTCACCATTATAATAGCATGGTTTTATGCTAGGAATAAAGCCCACGTAGTGAAGTGTCCTTTAGCTAATAAATTTTCATCTTTTCATTACTTTTCCAATGATTCATTGTTTCCTTAGTTAAAACACCAAACAAGTCATCCATTCCAAAATTGGAAATATTATTCATTAAATACAGAAAATCAGTAAATAAAAATACTCTAAAATGTATGCATCAAATAAATCTATCAAATACCCCTATACTTGGATTATTTCATCTAATCAAGGATGCAATCTTTACATACCAAAAATTATGTTCATCTTTAAATGATTAAAATTTAATTTCAATAAAATAAAATCATCAAATGTAAAATTAATATGTTCAATCATCAAACATGATAATTCATTAATGACTCACTTTTCAATGTAATAGGTTAACAAGTCTTTTAATTTTGTACTTTTCAATTTAGAGGCTTCTTCAATCATCCATTTTCATTATACAATGCATTATTAATTTGTATTTCATTTTAAATTTACCACACATGAATTTTTCTTCACATTATCTGGGTACAAATTTAAATAGAATGGTTCACCTACCTCAAGAACATGTACTAACCATAGTAATTTATGGCATCTAACATCTTGATAGGGTAAAAATAGAATCAAATTTACTCTTGATGGATTCACTATTAAGGTTTAAATGAATATGAGGCCTCATGTTAGGTAGGTAAATCATATAAATATTAAAAATCTAAAAATAGGATTGAATTTATTTGTAATACATGATATTATTAGATAATTCCAATAAAAATCTCCCTCTCACAGGTGATTTATATCTTCCCCCAAAAAATATCAATTTGGGATCATGATACATGTGAGATAAATTAATGAATGAACCACTCTTTCTATTTTATATTTTTGATTTCAAAATGTGTGATTATGAAAAATATCACATCCACCACCTGGCCACATAATATCAAATGTATCACTAGTCTAGAAAATGGTAATTTTTAATCCTTCCAAAACAAAACCTTATTTTTTCGACATTTTCTATCCATTTTATTTTAGAATGAGGTATGAATAATTAATTATAATGAAAAATACCTGGCCTCACCCAATATCATAAGGAAACCCCCCCAAAAGAATATCCAAAATAACTTATATCATGGTACACCCTATAATGATTTCCCCCACAATTTTTCATATCAATATCATGATAAATATTCATATGAATTGTAATACTAGATAAAATAGTCTTGTAAAATGGAATTTTTTATAACATGGTTGTTCATTGACTATAAAAGATTAAAAAAGGATTAATTAAAGGTGGGTATGGGGATAAATTGTAACAAAAATTATTCCATAATCATATAAAAAGTTATTATATTTTTTCGTAGCTTCGAAAATATGCAAAGAATGTGTTAGATGAAAACATACCAGAGTGTCTCAAGAAATATAACAATATTATTATTAGAAAATATTATCTCCATAGATGTCTTTAGAATGAGATGAAGGGGTGGGATAATCACCCATATAAATTTACATGAATAATTAAATCAATTAATAAAAATATCATTAATTTAAAACATGGAAAAATAATTTTTTTTTACCAAAACCAATATGATAGACTAAATCCAGAATTTTTATAATTATAATCCATATTAATATTAGTAATAGTTTTTCCCTTTTCTGATTTAAAATTTATTAACAAATAGAATGAAAATTCATGGAATGATAATTATCTTTATATCTTTATTCATCATATTGTGGTTGAGTAATGAATCATCAAGTGAAGGAATGAAATTAGAATACAAAGCTATAAAATAATTAATATTTTTGGAATACAATTGAAAATTACAAAAAAAAATCTTAATCACCCTTAATATTTATTCTTACAAATTGGGATGTAAAGATTCTGCATGTATCTTTTCAGAATGTGCAAATTACCTTTATTATGTGTAATTTCCCTACTGCTTCTTTTTCTACATCTTCCATCTACTTAGTTCATACCTTGACCATATAGAAAAAATAATACTAAAGTGAAAGAATAGTCTATACAAATGAAATAAAAAAATTAGGGATGAGTTAATTTTCCTTAAAAAAGTAAATTCACTAAAAATTCAAGTTGCCTCCAAGAATCCCTTTCGTTGACCATCATTAGATTGACTTTACATCCTTCATCTCTAGGGGTTTTATGGTGAGAAATATCTTACGTGATTTTGATCTTCAAAATTTTTAATCCATGATTCATCTATATAGATGGTTCATCCCCCTTTTATGAATATAATTTTATTCTCACATTGGTGTATACTTTCTCATTGTTGATGGGATCAATCTTGTGGTTCTTGACCCTTCTTAAAAAAATGTAAGTTCACTAACTATCCAAACATGTTATATATATTTGAATTATTCTGGAAGTAATGTTCCTATGATAAATTCTATATTTTCAACAATTTATTGCCTTTATTCATCATTTTAATATGTTCTTCGTCGCTTTTTATACCGTATACATTATCTCTTTTTCCAAAGAAATGAGTATACTCTTCTTTTAATAAATTATATTATGAGAATTCATAAAATATTTAATCTAACTTCTATATTTCCCAGTAAAAATTTAACATCAACCCCAACCATCCAACTCTTTAACTTGTCTCTCCATTGTGAATGTCAACAAGGTCAATTCACAAAGCTAGGAATGGTCTTCCCAATACTTTTGGGATATTTTATTCATCCATGTACATAAACAAATATATTCCAAAAGATATAAATTCTCTACTTTAATGATGAAATATTCCAGTAGTCCTTGACGAAATCTCAGTGTTGTATTAGCTAACTGAATCATAATTAAAGTTGGTTTCATATCTCTCAATCCCAAGCTCTTAAACAGTGCATATTAAAATATATTTACACTGGAACCAAAACCACAAAAATCACTTCCAAACTCTTTTGTAACAACAGTAATTATAAAAGAAATATTATCTAGATCACTCAATATATTTAGTAGAATTATTAATAATACTATTTCACTTTCCCTTATAACTAGAATGGTATTAATGTCTTCATGTATATTTTTTTCATCACCAACACCTTCCTGAATGTTTCATAGCAATGAATGTTTGAAATTTCCTCAATAAAAGGAATTCTCATGTGTGTATTTTTTGATCATATTTATTTTTTTAATTATTTTATCAATCTTCACCGACATTAACCGATTATAAAATGGTTTTGGTGTTCGATATTGTGGTGGTGAGTCCTCTTTATTGTGTTCCTCATATTCTCTATTAGTTTATTTATTTAATTAAATGGGATATTCAATACTTTTTACTGAAATTTATATGTCACTAACTTGTGTCTTTATAACACTTATAGCTAATATAGCATTCACATATTCATGCAGATGTTGTTTTTTGTATCCTATAACCTGTCTGCATTTTTTATCTATTTTTTATGATTTGACAAATGGGAATTTTTTATAACACATTATAGATTATTGAATTTTTGTGTCATTTTGAATTCACTTTTTGTATTTAATTGATACCTTGAATATAATTTCAACTCTTTAAGTAGAGATACTATTGTGGTAAAAAAAATTCAAGTGTCTCCACAAGTTAATAAACATTATTTCTTAGTGAAAACCCTTACTGTTGATGTTGAAACCCAAGTTCTCTTGACAGATATCATTGAACATGATTTTGATTCTGTTATTTTGGTTGTTGTTTCCTCTAACCCTATGAAAAAAATATGATGATTATAATGTAAAAAAATCACGTCGTTAAAATATGTACCTAGGGGATTTTGGTTGGTCATAATCACATCCAGCATGTTTTTCATGACATTTATTTGGGTGGTGACCTATCTATTGTATACAATGTCTTCTCCTTGTGCTCAACCATATTATTGATGCCATTGAACACTATTTTCTATACATCTGATCCAATAAATAAGAGATCTATTCTTGTGACATATTCAAATGTTAAACTACTAAATTAGCATCAACTATTGAATGATTTAAATATGATAATCATTTGTAGAAATATTTAATTAATACCCATATTTTGATTCCATGATAAATAAATCATCTGATTAGACCTTTAAATAATTCCATTGAATGAGTAACGATTCTTCAATATATTTATCGAAACATATAACACTTACTCATAGATCCATTGATTTTGAGGGTGGAAAAATACATTGCAAAAAAATTCTTACCATGTCCTCCAATGTGGTGATTGAATGTGGGGGGGGGATACTTTTGATGAACTCCTCATCAATTTTCATATAATTGGAATATAAAAAAACATAATCTTAAAATATCATCAGTTACTTAATGAAATTGGAACATATCCATGATTTTTTAGAAAAATCACAATGTCTGATTTTGGTTCTTCATGAGGTAGACTTATTAATTAATGTAAACATGAGATCATTTGAATGATTTCTCAATTGATCTAAAAATGTTTAGTAGTGATGGGTGATATAGGAAAGATTGAATTAATCCCGATGATTGAGGGTCATTCATATTTCATAAGTTCTTTATACATTGGATTTCCATTTTTGATCTATGGTCCTGCTCTGTGACCTAACTCTTGATCAGCTTGTTCATGTTGGACTCTTTAAGCCATGATTTAATTTTATTTTTCAACATCATCATTTTCCATTTTGGTTCGGGTGGTCCATTACAAAACTGAGTTGTGTGAAATATTATCAATTATTTCTTTCATGGAATAAATAATTCATGCCAGGGATTATTACCTGACACAACAGCTTGAAAATATCAATTATAAAACATAGAAATAAAATAAATAGAACTATCAAAATTCATAATTAATTTAAAAATATAAACAACCATTCCAATAAATATTATACAAATTTTAAAATCTCATAGGGAAATGATAATTCCTATAGGGATACACAAATATTGTAATTAATGAAACATATATTACATAAATAATAATGTCATGTATAGTATATCATAGTGTTGAACATGAAGGTGTGATTCATATTTTCCAAATTAATCAAAGAAATTGAAATTGAAATTTTTTTCATAATTGCTTAAAATGAGAAAAACTGATGTAAGGATCAGATGTAATAATAAATTGAGATACTTATATGGATCATTTTTAGGTTCTTTCCCTAGGTATTCAATTGAATTTAAATATATTCATGTTTTCTGTTCGAATTGCGACACTAGGGAACCATGGTTTGGGTATCCTACCCTAATCATCTGAATTCACCTTTGAATGGTCGTCAACTATGTGTGATAAAAAAAACAAGGAATCCCAATACAATTTCAAAAAATAATTATCCTATATTTATTAATGGTATTACAAAAAAATGAAAATTAATCAATGTGATAAAATAAAAAACCATAGAACACCACAATGGTCATGAAATATGAAATGAAGATAAATTGGAATTGAATAAATAGATTGCCGAAATCACAATGAAAAAATTGGACATTAGCAGTGTTAAAAATGGAATTTATCAGCACTAAATAATCTTTGACTATTAGAGAGATATTAAAAGCCCATGACTTTTATCAATGATTTTAGAAGAAATTTCAAAGGAAACATTATCTGCAATTGAAAAAGAATTGTTAAAGGATCCCATTATCTGTGCTTATAGAAAGTGGTGATAATGGGTTATAATGATGTATTCTATAACGGCACATTGAAGCACAAAAAACCCACAAAATCAGAAAAATAATGTGTGACTATAGAATTTCTATCACAAGAAAACTATCTAGGATCATTTTCTTGATTTTGTGGATGTGAAGCGCATTGTAATCTAACATGATACTTATATATTAAAAAAGGCACACGGGGTCGTACCAGTCACACCATGTGTCAGATTGAGAAAAAGATGATTCATAAACTCCTCAAATGTCTTATGGGTCATTTTCTCAATGTTTCAAAATAATCATAACTTTTTTACCAGTTTCGAGTACATCCTTTATTTTTTTTACTAAAATTCCATTTTAAAATAGAAACATGCACATTGACTCATAACAGTCAAATCGTGTTTCAATTTTATGTGATAAAAAATGTGATACATCAAAAATTAAATATGAATCATTTCCAAAAATTATAATCATCATCTAGGAACTCTTTCTTTGTTTTTAATGGGTGAAATTTTTTGAACTAAAATGTTGATTTTAAACTGATAACTAAAAAATTGAGTCATACCTAACACATCATGTATTATATTAAATTTTGGTTAATTATTACAAATTAAAAATTACTTATGTATTATTTTCATAATGTATCAAAACAATCAAATTGTAATTTTATTTATTTTTATTATGTGAGTTGTCTTTTTTACTAAAATTGATATCAATTTTAAATAAAAAGACTCACTTGGATTCTTATCAATCACACCATGTGTCAGATTGATGAGAAAATAATTACCACACTTACCAAATGTCCTGTGAATAATTTTTAAATATTATATAAATAATCCAAAAGTGTTTACTCTGTTTTGAGTATGTCACTTGCCAATTTTACAAAAATGTCAATTTGATCTAGAAACATGCACATTGAATCATAATGATCACAACATGAATTGGATTAATGTGAGAATTATTCCAATATATCACAAATGACATAAAAATAAATATCCAAATTTATCCACAAAATACGAGTATGTTTTTTTACTTTTCAGTGAGTGATATATTTATAAACTAAACAGTCGTTTTTAAACTAATAACAGACACATTAAGTCACACATGGAACATTGTGTATCAGGCTTAATTGAGATTAATTTATATACATAAAAAATTACATATATATCATTTCCCTAATGTATCAAAATAATATGATTCCATTTTTACATTTTTATTTAGTCTAGTTTCCCTTTTAAGTAAAATTTATGACAATTTTAAACAAAAAATATTCACTTGGAGTCATACTAGTCACACCATGCCTCACATTGAGGTATAAATGATTCCTAAACATTACAATAACACTCTGATCATATTAATTAATTATAAAATAAATATTAATGTGTTTTCATAGTTTTGAGTATGTCATTTGTCCTTTTTTGTAAATTGATTTAATTTTTAAATAAAAATATACACTTAGACTTAAACCAATATCACCAATATTAAGATTGAGGTATCACTGATTCTTACACATCTCATATGGAATATGGATCACTATAAAAATATATCATAACAATATGAACATGTTTTCTCATTTTTGAGTAAGTCTCTTTTTTTACTAAAATTTAATTTTAAACTCGAAATAGATACATTTAATTATACTGATCACATCATGAATCAGTTCGATGTGAGATGAGTCACTACATTTCCAAAATGACTTATGAATCTAATAAATAAATTTTCTGTAAAATCAAAGTACATTTGATTTTTTTTCAATGTGTGAAGTGTTTGGAACTAAACTGTCAATTTTAAACTAATTACATACACATTGATTCATAGCAGCCACATCATGAATTTAATTGAGATGGAGAATATTATTACAATTCACAAATGGAATATAGATCATTTCCTTAATTTATTGAAATAATCAGAATATATTTTCTCAATGTTGAGTATGTCAGTTTTCATTTTTATGAAAAATCATGGAAATTTTAAATTAAAAAAAAGCATATGGAATCATAAAAATCACTCCATGAATTGAATAATGGTGTTTTGGTTCTTAAAAGTCCCAAATTCTTATGAAAATACTAAAATACAATGTAATGACGTTTCTACTAAATTTATATGTCTAACTTCCAACACAGGATATTGACTTGAGGGCCATAACTCAATTTTTTTTCATTATTAAAATTCAGAAGAGTATAAGAAACACATATTTCCAATATATCACAAGAAGTCACCAAAAAGCATACATGAGCTTCACCTACACTAATATCATTCAACAAAGAAAACAACATCACATAGTTGTGTTGAGTTTGATGCTCGATAATGAAAATAACTGAATATGGAAAATGTGGTTACATTGGTGTAAATGATCATTTTATATCTTCTGTGTCTTTTTTATGATAGTTGAAATGAAAAAAATGATTTCAAAAATTATAGAAGAAAAAATGAAATATGTATTGGATAATTTATTTTATAAAATTAACATTTAATTATAGATAAAATATTAAAAAAATTAATTATATTAGTAGTATAAATTCACATATTTCGGATTGTTTTATTCATTCTTGACACATTTCATTATTATAATTAACGTAGTTGTAGGATCAAAGTCCAATAACTTATGAGAATGGGAAGCCATGAATAAACCACCCCACCTAGAAAAAAAAGAATCAAAATATAAAAGAAAATAATTATTATATGAGTAATTTTAAAAATAAATAAATAAAACATAAATATTAGATAATAAATTTATTCTATGTATAATGATATTAATTTGAAAACATTACTGATAATAGGGATATGTTTATGGTAAATAATGATTAATGAAAAAAAATTAAATATATCTCTCCAAATAATCAATATATAAGTGAGTATTATGGGAAGAACATAATATAAATTGGATTCATTCTTTGAATCATATAAGAAAAAGTAAATATATCTTATTGGGTTCATACAATATTCATTTTTTGTAATAAATAAATAAATTAACATAATATATTAATTATTAAATGTGAATGCATCTTATTTGTGAGAATTACATGGATGGTAATGATATATTCCTAAGGGTGGAAGAAAAAGGAAATGTCAAATAATGATATTTTTTTAGATTAATTAATATAAAAAATACATAGTGTTTATTTGATGCTTGATAAACGAAATTATGTGATTTTGTAGATGTATTAATGGAAGGGTTATTACTTCAAAGATGGATATATATTTATGAACTGTAATAAATAAATGCAAGGATGAAATCAATGAATAAACTATGTTTGGTGAATAGAAAAAATCATTTAATACTCAATGGAGTTAGACACTACAAAAAATCATTTTCCCCTTGTAAACACTAAATTGTTTGGAGAGGCTAACAAGGATGATAATTGTATCAAATATATGCATGAGGAGCTTGATTTGAATAATAAAAATCTGATATGAGGTTCTTGATATATATATTCAATATATTATTTATATAGATCATGTTGTTTCATATATTGTTCAAACAATTGCCCATTGTTTTAAAAATTAATGTAATTTTTTTAATATCTAATCAATATTCTGTAAAACAGTTTACAAAAAACGTTATGTCAATGTATTGTGTTGAAACACTTTTTTATCTCATGTAATTTAGATTTTCACATATGTGGGGGATAATATTACCACTAAAAGGACATAAAAATGTATTTAAGATTATGTTAGTAAACCAAAAATTTAATTAGAATTAATAATCCACATTAAACCTAAAATTTCATTAAATTATTAAATATGAACTAATAACATTGTCTTAAAGTGGTATTCTAAAGGTGTAATTATTTATAAATGAAATAAAATTATTCCAATAAAAGATATTATATGAACAATTATTTATTAATTATTTATCAATTTTTTTAATATTTTATTTTATCAAAATTGGTTAAATATAGAGGTATATAATTTATTCTTGAATGATGTAAAATATTATTTAAAATTTAAATAATATAACACGTTTCTCATTAAATATTGTACTTTTCAATGAAAATATAAATTTATAATTTTTTTGCATTTCCAAAGGATTGGAAACAATAAATATTATCAACAATTTACTCTTCTTCTACACCATGTATTTAAATAGTATTTTATTTATTAAAACACCATGATGTTGTGTTTTTTACTATAAAATGACATCTTCAAATTTTTTATTTTCCCACTATATTTAAACAACTAGAATCAAAATATCAATTTCATTTTATATCAAAATCTGTTTTTCTTGTATAATATATTCCATGAATTATGAACCATGAACCTCATTTATTTTTATAACATTTATCTAATATTATTTAAATTAAAATTAAAATATTTCTAAAATAAAAAATGAAAACAATTTATTTATTGAACATGTAGTTTAATAAATAAAACTGCAAATAAAAAATATAATTTTTTTTATCATCTAATTTTTTAGATATCTTAGAATCTTTTTTTGTTACATTTCATATGTGACCCCTAATAAATCCATATCCTCATGATATATTTAATAGTAATTCTCTTTAAATTCAGTAATTATAAACAATATTTCAATTCTCATTATCTTATGAAACAATATGATTAAAAATCATTATTTATATCTTCCCATGTGTCAGATATTTCATCATCCTTTTTTGGAAACAACATCAAGAATTACCTCTCAAATATTAAGGGATAACATTATATTTTAGATTCTCCTCACTCAACCCTCTTAGTTTGAATTATTTCATGAAATTATATAAGACCCCAATATTTTCAAATATTTCATCATCCATGTGATTTTCAATGTAATATGCCAAACCAATGACAACATCAGCCACTATATTGATATTTTTTTTTAAAATTTGAGGATTGATAAGAATTATATTCCATGTAATATAGGTATTTAGAGCCTGTTAAACATCACAAAGACATGTGAAAATAGTGGGTTTGACCCCACATGACCCGGAAATGTTGTCTTAAGAGAATATAATGATATTAGGGAGGAAGATACATCAATTGATTTAAAAACAATTATTTTTTGTTGTCTTATTATTGGATAGATAAAATATTCATTTTGGGTACATTGTTGTGCGATGAGAAACTATAATGGATAACCGAGAGAAATTATAGATAACAAAAAACCTGGATCTCATTCACGACATGGTTTTGTTCAACTATAGAGTCGCGTGAGACTACGATTCGAGCGATAGAATAGTTGGATCCATGATTGTAGCCTAGATTCGAGCTTGGAGTTGACAATGTGGATTACCCAATGAAATTCCCTTCCATAGAGAGCTTCAGATGTCACGATGTTGTTCACAATGGTTAGGGTTCTTAAAATAGACCATAACACTTTTTTAGCAATATGTTATTAAGAAAAGATTTAATTAATCTTTCTTGTGCTATTTTATCATTCATAAATCTCTATTTTCATCAGTGGTAATAAATCATGGATAAATACATATAATACTTTTTATTAAATAGTACTTTTAAAAAAATTGTAACTATTATACAAGATTATAATACTTCATACAATAATTTTAAAAAAATACCATTATAATTCTTTGAATATAAAATTATTTATTTTAAATTATATAAATAATTATTTAAAGAAAATAATGTTTAAATCATTATATATATAAACATAGTAAATATATTAATTATTTAAAAAAATTACAATTTAATAATTATTTAATAATAATTATATAAATACTTTTGAAACACAATTTAGTTATTTATTTATAAATGTAAATGTAAAAAAATTGTAAATATGAATTTAAAAATATATTAATTTATTAATATTTTTTCAGAATTTATATTAAATATTATTAATGAATATTTTGTCCTAATTCATGCGTGTTAAAAAATAGAAAAATTGATTCATTGAAAAAGAGTACAACATTTAAAATTTGGATAACATTGGTTAATTTAAAGAATTTAAATATTAATACATTTTTAAATAAAGATGAATATTTATAAAAACTATTAAAACATAATTATTAAATATATGTAAAATAAAGAATATAATTTAATTATATTCAATAAAATATATTTTTGTATGTGGACTTGTATATATAAATTTATTAAAAATATTTTATATAAATATAATACATTTTCTCAATCTTATAAATTTTAGAAAAATGACATCATTTATGTCCATTGCTCGATGTAATTAGATAGAATTTTTAATTTATATTAAGTTTTAATTATAAACCATTAATCACTAAATATATTACTTTTTAGTGTAAAACATATATAATATTTTTTATTATATAAATAATTTTTATATACAACAATATATATACTTATATTTAATATATACTATTTATTTACATTATCAATAAAAATATAATTAATAAAATGTTTAATATTATATTCAATATAATTTTTTTTATTTTAATTGTTTTAATTTTAATTTTTATTATACTTATATATTTAATACATACTATTTATTAGTATTTTGAGTTTATAAATATTAGTATAATCAATTTATTCATTTTCATTAATAAATATGTAATCGAAATTTTTTTTAATATTTTTTTAATAAAAAATTTATTTATTTATTTATTTCATTATTTTATTTTATTTATTTAGTCCTTTATCAATGATAAAAATAGATGATATAGAATTTTTAATATGAGTACAAAAAAACTGCTGATAAAGGGTACCCTTTATTAGTGCTAAAAATAAAGCGTTGATAAATGGTTAAATTTATCATCACTTTCTCTAGAACTGATATAAATGAAAATTGTCAGCACTTTTTTCTACCACTGATAAATTCTATAATTGATTGACAATTATTTTTCATTAGTGAATTCAAAACATGATAAATAAAAAGAAACAAACACAAACATCACTTCCCCCTTCAATCACATCATCCAACATAAAGAAACCCACCCGCTCATGTTGAGCATGGTGAGAATGAGTATCATGGATACACAAGAAAAAACTGGCCCTAAAGACCGATAGTGAAGTAGGGATACAGATCATAACACTGTATGTGTGTATTCTCTATGCAGCATTGTGATACTCCTTATGGTTGTGAACCCCTTTAGTGTAAATTCTAGGAATGAATTTATAGAAAATCATATTAAACCCTCGGTCTCAATGTCATTATTTTTCTTCATGTGGAAATGTACATGACATGTTACTAACTTACACCACGTGTAATCTTTAAATTTCTAGGCATCACGAATAATTGGGTATCTCTTTTAGAAAAAAAATCTATTAAAATCGTACATCGGGTAATGAGAATACAAGATGTGTAACTGGCCATCACAACATGTAATGGTGTCACAAATTATTCTACGCAAAAACATAATTTGAAACTCACATCATGTAATCGAATAAATTGTATTATCTATATTTTCATCATTCTACATAAAAGAACCAATGTGTTATGCCACAAGTTAATCTCGCGATGGGAAGTGTATTTTAGCTCATAAATTCTCATTGATTCATTTATTTTTCACAGATTTATTGTTTCATTACATATTAAACACCAAACCAGTCATTCTGTTCCATAATTGTGAAGATTATTTATTGAATAGTCAAATCTCTACATAAAAAATATAAAATGTATCAATATAATATTCAAATCAACCTAAATCAAGAAAATCCAATACCAAATATAGGATTGGCTCACCACAAAACCATTATGGTGTTTACTGTTGGAACTCACACAATGAACTAAAACTATGCACATCGCTATCCTACCCAGTTTTAAGTCACTGATACCAAACATGAAACTGATATTATGATCAAACTACTTAGTGTTGATTAATGTGCTACTCAACAGGTTATAATAAAACTCTATTCCAACCTTGAGGAAACACTAAATGAGGATGTCCTTGAATCGATGCCTCATCCCTTAATAGATCGTCTTAATGATATTCTCATAGCAGGCTATGTTTTTGGATTTATTATGATGAATTACAAGATACAACATTGTAATAAATTAATATATATGTGTAGTTGGCTCAAGAAAAATATGGATGTCAATATATAAAATCTTATATAATGAATGTATCAAAGATCCCTGGAACCAATATCTCAGCATAATATGTTGACAAGAAGGTAGTCAAATTCCTGGTGTATAGATATTTTGGATACCCGCCAAAACTAGTTTCCCAATCATGAAAATCACACTTGAGACACTCTGATGATGTTTCAAAAAGTCTCAACCAATCCACACTAGGTCTCTAAATACCAACGCCATCCTATGGATGAACCTATATTTTATATCACACTATCATGACTCGATCCATTAGGGACCTCCTGGGAGATAGAAATCGGATCCATGACAACAGAATTCTAAAAAAAATGGGCCAGGGGATAATCAAAATAACATAAAATGAATAATATAATATGGGGGCCTTTTACAAATGTACCTATATGAATAAAACACACTCATATCAATGAAAGAAGAAGATGAATAATAATAAAATGCCACATATAGAATAATCAGACATAAAATAACTCTTGGAGATACATCAGTGTAAATTAATATAAAAAATATTCATAAAGGTTAAAACATACATAACTATAATGGTATTCTAAGAATATACTAAATTGAAAAAAAATTAACACCGAAGATATCCCAACTCATAATCACCATGTCTGACCATCGTACATGGTCTATGAACACATGTATTTCTATTCTCCCCCATATTCACATTAGTTATTCCTATAATTAGAAAAATGACAAAACATGTGTAGGAAAATTGCATGTTGGGTGATTATATACAAATCTAGTAGGACACCCCAAAAACATAATGCAATAACTGAGAGACAAAAAAAGTCAAAATGTCTTCTAAACCCAATAAATATATATATTGATAAGGAAAATGACATATAGGTGAATGGATATCTCTATCTCAATATACCATAAAATAATAATGTAATTTCATGTGTCTGTAAAGGTCCATCATTGATTCCTAGCAACATAAACAACCTCACAAGAATCTATGTGCATGGGCATGGTCAACACAACTAGTCCCCATATTCAAGGGAGACCTACTCACATGGAGGACTCCCTCCCTATCAATGGTCGATGAATGTTGGGTACAAATCTATAAATATAGGATCTATGTTCTATTATATGAGATATTTTAGACCCTTTCAGAATAAATAGTATGGGGGACCTTTTCCCTTTTTTTATATGGTTGTTATAACCCAGGAATCGTGCTAGTAATCAAAATAGATCATTTCCACTAGTCAAGAATATACTCAAGAATAATCATTCTTGTAACAACTCAAACCATATCTTATATTTTTTAATGGAGTCTACCAACATGTCCAATGTAAAAAAACATCATATAGGAAGCTAAAAATCTAAAACATGAGTCTAAAAGAAGGATATATTCATGTTTGAATATACTAAGGGAAGTACATGACATGTCTGAGGGGTCACATTGCATGTAACATAACCACATCACGTGGGAAATTTCTCTGATAGAAAAAAATTCGTAAAACATGTCACAATACATGGGGTGTCTATTTTGGGACATGGAGTGTATGTATACCCAAACTCCATGGAAACTATTCTGGGTTGTTCCCATGTATTCTACATAGGACCACATTCTAGGCCATATCCATTCCCATGAATGCCTAACATATGCATTGATCCACTTGCATTTGGTCACAAGAAAAGTAAAAATCCCACAAAGCATGTGATGTTTAACATCACCTAAAACCATCACCAGTTTAGCTAGAGGATTACATTCCATGAGACTATTTGAGCTACATCGGATGTAGTTGGGTTTTTTCCCTAAAAATTTGGACATAAAATTGGTGTATAGATCTACCACCCTTTTCAATTACACTACTATTAGACCTCCCAAAATTTAAGGGTTAATCTTTAGAAATATATATCTTACAACTGGGGTCTTGAAATTAGAATTTGTTTATCAGTGCGTCAATTTTCTGTGCTCTGACTACTATTCAGGGATCCCAAAAAACACATAGTCATCACCCACAACCCAAAAATCTGATAAGATATTTTAAATCCCTTGGATATCTATTTATTTCATGAATCTAAGGGATTTATCTCATTTGAATATGCCCCATAAATGCTGAATTCATCACCCATATGAAAATGATGAAAAAGATAATGAAATGATGGGGTAAATGCTTATACACATAGTGTGATCATAATTGGCTGAATAAATCCTAGGAAAAAAACATTAATTTAAATAAAATTGGATGGAATCAGGGAATAAGATAATATAATAGGATTAATAACACAATTCTTAAGAATTATCATGTGATGAATTGGTAATAACATATCAATGAATGATGATAGTTATATCAATTCTTACCCTAAAATCAAAGGGTGAGAATAAATATATAATGTTCCCATCCTGGATGATGTGATGATAATGGATGGATAACAAATTCACTATTTATAGATATGAGGATACACTATGTTCTCCATTTTTTGTATGGTTCTCCTTGATCAGTGTCAATCTATGATCCTGATCTGTCAACCAAAATATACATCCTCCTACCACTCTTTAAACTCCCCGAGTTATTAGACTAACTTAGTATATTTTCCAAAATGTCTTTTAAAAGGATTAGAGGTCTATGTTTAGATCATTTAATTAAAATAAATATAGAAAGTTATTTATAATATTTAAAATAGACTCCAATGGTCACCGTCCAAGGAACATCTAACAACGACCAAATTTAAGATATGGCTAGGGTAAACCAAACTTTAGGTATGAAAATTTCATATTAGATTTATCATAAAATGTCTCAAATAATAGGAAAACCATTTGTCATAAAAATATGTGAACATGAGATAGAATATATCTAATATTTTTAATATATCAATACCCAGCCTGTCCCGACATCAGAATCTTGCACCAACTCATCACCTAGATCCAACAATATTCATTAGGATAATCCAATGTCCTACAACGAAAAAATAGACGCGATAAAATGAAAATTAATATAAGATACTAATTAAATGTCATTTTTATAAAAACAATAAACATCATAGGAGTGTTAGTTAGAGAAAATGGAATAAAAATACTTTCACAATGTTCATACCTACTCCTGAATGTGATCTTTAAATATTAGACTAAAAAACATGAGTTAATGATAACCCAACAAAAGAGAAATTATAAAATACCCATTCTCCCCCTTAATCTATTAGAACATGTAATCCAAATGAAAAAATATTTTTTATTCTTAATATTCTCCCAAATCATCTTCTGATAATATATATATAGTTGAGAAAAATTCTATGCCTTCATGGAAAAGAGAATGAGGGTCGTCCATAGAAGAAAATTGGGATGAATGAAGCCTTTTTCCATTAGATCATACAACTATATGTGGGTATAAATTATCCTATTGTTTCTTATTAGATAAATGGTATATAAATTATCTATATAATTTGTTCTAGATAAATAAAAAAATTCTAACTATTTTTTCGAGGAAGGTAATATAAGTCATCTGGGAAGATCTCAAAAAATTATCAAATAATGAAGGAATGTTTAGAAAGAGAGGGAACATCATCAAGTTCAATAGTAATCAAAGAAAATAGACTCCTTAGATCTGGTATAGGGTATAATGTACGACCAGACCTTGGGACCCACTCTCATTGAAACTCTCAAGATATCATGTGGGAAGCAGTAAACAAAACATGCTTCTGATATCCATAAATCTATTTAAGATGAGAAACTATCTAATCTTTACCAATAATGACATAGAACATATCAGGATCGAGAAATACGAAATACAATACTAACACTACATCATCAATCCATAGAAATAAAAAAGTAAAAAAGGAATCATATACTCTTGACAATTTTCAAAGTTTTCAATAGCCCCATAATGAAGGACATGAGATTTGTTGGATATTTGCACATGTGAATAAAATTGGTAGATATAAATGGAAATGAAGAACATATATCAAACAGATTAGTTTTTCTAGAATATGAAAAAAATAGGGCACCTCAGGGTAGATTCTCATACATTAACCACCACAAAAAACTCATCCTTATTATTATGTTGATTCACTATTGAGGCATGTGGCTCGATCCCAAGGGATTTTGAAGCTTCTGACTGTATCAAAATGGACACTGAGATAAATATTCCTAACTGAAATATGGGATAGAAATAGACTAGGAATATATCTATAGATGGAATTAGAGGATACATGCTCTACATATCTTCATGGGTGTGGGAAAAGAACATCATATATGCCCTATATTATCACAATGATTGCAATTCTGGGGAAACTTATTCCCTACTATTGATGGTGATTAGTAGGCAATTATTGATAACAAATTCTACCAACCATTTGATTATCATGCCACTTTTTCTTCTTTCTATGCGCACTAGTGATGCTTCTACTAGGTGGAAGAAAATATCCAGAGAATTAAATTATTCATTCCATATTCACTTCTTCCAACATAACCCTATTGAAATTATCTAATTAGTCGGAAATATTCAGAAAACATAATGATAATAATATTTATTCTGACAAACCCTACTGGTATTTATAATCATTTAGATGATGATTCATTACCACCTCCAGAGTAAAACGAACAAGATTTATAAAACATCCAGTGTACATTGACTCTAAATGCTCTCCCTGCTACAAGGTGAGTTACTCTAGAGACTTTTATATCACCAAATATTCTATGAATAACTTCTTAAATAAAAATGACTTCAATGACTTACCCTATTTCCTTAATTCTATTTTTCATGAAGCATGGAATCCCACCACCACTTGATAGGATCATAATATTTAATGAAGTGTATTTTAACTTGATAAACTCAGGTATCTGTTAGAATTTTAATAGATGATTAATCGTTTCCATCAAGTCCCCCACCTCTTGAAATATTTTCTTACTATTCTATGATAATGTATTTTAATTTAGCAACTCATATTTTTGATCTATTCCTTATCATGATTCTATTTTCATCTAAATAACATGGTTGTGATCTTGTGGTATATTCAGTTCAATTACATTAATTTCCCATTTGATATCCTATAAATAATTTTTTCTAGGGGGGGATTACCTTGATAAGAATCTACCACTAAACTCTCTTGAGGAACCTAGGGAACTTTTTTTATTGATATTAATATAATCCATAAATAAAATAAAATGAATTGAAAAAAGATAATATTTGTTTAAACTAGAAGATCATATGACGTAATTGAGTTTAAGGTAAAAAATCAAAATAGAAGACTCATATACCATCATCCAATGGGGAATTAATGATATTAATTGATATATCTTATCAAGGACACAATAAAACCTACCACTCAAGTCCCAAAAATAATATCTCTTATCTAAAAACATCACAAGACGTGGAATTATCATTCCTAGATACATAATATTCATGTTATGGTTAGAAAAACCCATTACACTAGGCTCGATATCAAGATGTGGGAGGGCTTGATGGGATTTTTTTATCCTCATTGGCTGGTGATAAGAACCGAGGCTCCAAACATCAACTATAAGGAAAGATTATTCCCGAAATGAATCAATAGACCTGAAATGCATTTATCAGAAAATAATAATCATAAAAGGAAAATTTTATAAATAAATGTGCTACATAGTAGAAAGATAAAAACAAGGTATATATCAATAAAATAACCAAAATTCAAGACACCAAAAAATATACCCTACTAATCCATGTAATATGTGGGAAACATCCCATCATCTAACCACTACCTACCCAAAACCATCTTGCCAACAAAATCACTACCTCACTGCAATGCCTCTCTTATTACTGTGTTAGAAAAAATATGTTATACAAATTTCCATAAGAGATTCTAATGTGTTATAAAAACATTTTTTTTAGGATAAAACCCATGTTTTCAATAACAAGTCTCTAAATAATAATCACAATACTCTCAATATGAAAAATTAAAACATAAAATGATATGTACTTTTGAACTTTTTATATTAAAATCAAGGTAAAATGTCACCATTTTTTATATATTTCAAAAAACCAGGTTAAAAAATATTGAAAAATATTATAAAATAAATATTTACACTTATTGAATCATGTATCATATCATTTAAAAAAACCAGTATAAGAAAAATATCCATGGAAATAAATATGAAAAATTTGTCTATAATGATATAAAACTCAAACCATAATAAACTAAAAACAACTACTGAAAATAAATTTCTTTATATTCAACACATTTTTAAAAAAGGTATGTATGATTAAACTAGAAATTTTACCCCCTACAATTCCATTTTAGTTCCACGATCAAATATACAAATGATATTGGAATAAAAGAACACCATTGGAAGTGAACCCCCTTACAAATCACAATGAATAATGACTAATACTAAACACTCCACAAAGGATCCCAAGGCTCCCTCCTGAGGAATATATCCAACAAATTTAAAAGGTATTATTGAATTTCCAAAAAAATTATCAAAACCCTTTTTCATAATTAATATTCACTAAAAACCCACTCCACAAAAAACTTCACAATGATTTAAAAAACATATTTATTTTACCAAAATGAACCGAAAACTTAAATTTTCTCAAATTATTATTTACACACACATATAAATAAATTAATAAATCATGAAAATTAATCTATAAAAACATTTATGAAATCAATAAAAATCACATTTTATATAAAATTATTTAGAGACAGAAAAACCTACCTCAGACATAGTTCTCACGAGAACTGTGACAGAATCCACACACATTGAATGAAAATTCACAAAAGTACAATTATAAGAGTTTATAAAATAAATTATGACATCATAGAATAATTTATCCAAAATAAATAACATTGTAAGAGAATTTATATCAACACTTATTTCAGTAAACATGTGCTTCATACCCCAATTGACTATTGAATAGACCTCCAAAAGTTAATTACACAAGGGTTATAGAAGATATCATTAGAGGATCATAACATGAATAATGCATCCCAAATAATAAAACCCAATAAAACATTAAATTCAAGGAGAAATGGATAAAATGTTTAGAGAAAATCTAATCTTACTAAAACAGGTGCATCTAACCAATCACAGATCGAAACACCAATTGTAGAAACTCAGAATATATGAACTCACCCTAAATTTCATAGAGAGTACCTAGGGTTTAGGAAAGAAGATTAAATATTAATGATTGTGTACTTGGTTGGGAAAAATAATCAAATTTTTATAACTAACACAATATTGGTGTGAATAATGGATTCATGACATTAACATTAAGAATAACCAATATTCTAAAAAACACATCATATCAACTAATAGAACATAAATAGGAGTTCATTTAATCATTATAATGTCAATTATTTTATGATTTTCATATCCTAAACTCAACTCATGGCCTCTAATTATTATTCATTCCTGGCATTAATGTACATTCACATCTTGAACCAGCTCTTGTAGATTTCATTTAACCGTAGTCTTTAAAAAAACAAAGATCGCCTTTGACACCCCCTAAACATGATGTACAACCACATAAACATAAAAGATAATTTACCTTTTACATGATTTTAAAATTAATATTAAAGATACTATGAAACTGTTTTATGAAACATTCTACCATGTTTAACATCCATTTAGAGTTATGTAAAAAATGAAAAAATGATCGAATGTAACCGACTTATGTAACAAAATAATATTTAATATGATAATTAATCTCCCATATTGACATAAATATATAAGGAAATTTATCATAATATGGTTTATAATAATCTTAGCATTCAAATTCTATAACAAAATCATGCACACAAAACAAATCTGTAATTAGTTAAAGGTTTTCACATCAATTGTTTCTCATTAAAACATGTTTTGTATTATGAAACTAATTATATTTAAGTGGATTATATACTATCTAATATGTATATATATTATCATGAAATATCATTTATTTATAGAAATTTATGTTAAATTTTAATAATATTATATTTTAATATGTTTGGATTTAAATACACCTCATGTTGGAAGGGGTTTTCTTAATAGGATTATTTTTATTAAGTCATATTAATTAAAATTTGATTATAATATTTCATGATTTAATTATCCATCCATATTAATATTATATGTTTTAATTAGTTTTTTTGGAAATAATTTCTCTCACTTATGTTATTTTCATTGATAAATCTATAATTTCATAGAAATGTGATTTAATACGAATAATTTCTATCTATTTTAATGATTTTCTCCCATATAATTGTTGTTACATTAAAAAAAGTTTCATATTTAACTCATAAGAATATAAAATTGACATTATCTCAAAGGATTATTATATTCTCTTTTATTAATTTTTAAAAAATGTTTCATTAATAATTTAATGATGTCTGTTTTCAATAAAATAAATTTCAATGTATTTAAAAGGTTCTTCCTTACAATGATATTATATTCTTTTCTTATATTTCATGTATTGACATATCTTTTAATTATTATTAAGATATTTTATTTGAATTTTTTTATGTAATTTTTCATGAATATTTCTATTCATCATCAAAAGATTTTTTTTTGAAATTGGCATAACAATCACATCATTTATGTTTACATTAAAGGGCATTTTTAACAAAAAATTCTCATTGTTATTTCTCTTCAGTTTTCAGAGGATTTTTCTCCAATGGAGTCATTCATCATAAATCATGTTATATGTTCTATTTTTAAATGATCATTTTTGGTGATCATGTTTTTTATCAAATAATTATTTTTTATCTGACACAATTTGTAAATATGATAAATTTTTTTGCTTCCATTTTTTATTTGTGATAAGTTAAATGATTTGATTTCATATGGCATGGATACGTATAGATGATGATGGGTGGGGTAATATATAGACCTCCAATTAATTATTTATGTATTTATATATCATGATACAATAATGGGAATTGAGTAAGGAATGATTGCTCTACTATTGTAATCAAGTATCAAATGACAAATCCACTTTGGGAATTAGGTTGAGATTCCTACTCCACCATTATAATGAAATAGTGATGAGTTATAAAATAATAAATTCTTACCTTTTATTAATTTTTTGTCACTTTTTTTTTCAAATTACAGGATTTTTTCCATGCTCTAAAGAATTATTATGATATCCCATTTTTTAAAGAAATTCCTCTATCTTGTCAAGTGAGTTTCTGTTTTTTTCTTTGTGTATATAATAAATATTTTTATGAAATTTATTTGATACTATATTTCTATTCTATGTCTTTTATACATAGTAATGTTTTAAAATTTTCAGTTATGAACTAATGATTTTCTTATCTAATATTAATTATTTACTCATGTTTTTATCACGTTTATGATGAAAATATTATGACTACTTGATAATTTCCCCTTTATAAGATGTATATGACACTCATTTATTATATTTCAGTTACCCAAGAAATTTGGATTATTACATTTATGTTATTTAAATAAGAGGTTATATAAGAGACTGGTTATTAAGAAATATCAACCATTGTTTAAAAATAAAATGTTCATATTGATGATCTCTAAGATAGTAATCCTCTATGTATTATGGGTGTGTGAATTTTTATGAGATTTATTATCTACATTATTTAATAGATGTGTTATTTATATCTGTTTATCATGGGTCACCAAAATAAATAATTTTTAATTTGGAGATAGTATATGTGGTTTTGATGGTCTAGAACATTAGAGAGATATGGATTAATATTTTTATAGGTAATGGAATGTTCATTCAAGTAAATTAGAGTGGGGTTTATAATTTTTGATTTCAAGGGGAACAATATGAGAATTACCGTATGAAATTATGATATGGGATTAATGGAAGGAACCGTTAACGATTCACTTGTTGGATTTAATTTTCACTAATAAGAACAATTTTACCATGTAATATCAATTATTTTGATTCATTTATGGGAATAATTCTTTGGAAACTATATGTTATGAAAAAATCAGGAGATATAATTTATGAAAATGATAAAATAATTTTTGGTAAAAAAATTGTTCATTATGGAATTTAGGTTGCTGAATCATAATTTATATCTCATAAATCAAGACTTTTAAATCTACAAATATTTCATTATTTTATAAACCATAGATAATTAATAATAGTATAAGGTGATGTTTCTAATGGTAAACTAAAAATAAGAAATGTGAATTAGAATTTTATAGAATATATATTTTATAATAATATTTGTAAAACATATATGAATTAATGGAATATTGATGGGATTATTAAATAGTGTTATTAAAATATGGAATACTATTGGAATATAATTATATAATAATAGAAATTGATATTTCAAGAAAGAAGGTGGATTAATGGTCAAATTAATTTCATAATTTATATTTTTAAAAATATTTAAATATAGAAATATCCACATTTGTTATTTTGAAGAGATTGTTATTGATTATGGCTAATGTTTAATTTATGAATTACATGGTAAGTTTTTTATATTGTAATATTTTGTTAAAAATTGTCTATAAATAATTATTAATTTTTTTATTCATCATATGCATATTAGAACATGAAATGGTGAAGAATTTTAGAAATACTTTAATTGGGGATATTGATGGATTTTAATATTTTAGAACATGGTGTGCATGATCAGCACATTGATTGTTCCACTATCTTATGAAATTTACTAAAGTGTATCAGACAATGTGACATTAATTTATAGTGACATATACGGGTGTCATAAAACATTGGAATCTGATAATGTCCCTTAGGAATGAGACTATACAATATTATATAATTGAGATATTTTTTTTGCAGTGAGTAACATGTGGGATATTTAAATTATATATAGTTTATGTCACCTTGGAATGAGCTCATTCCATATCAAGAACTATAAGTGAAACATGATATTTATTCCATTATACATATGGTTCCTAGTGGAGCTTGTTGGATGATTTATTTAGGTAGTTGTACCTAAATATCTTACAAACATCATATGTACAAAGAGATGATGGATAAAATTTAGAATGGTGTTTTGCATGAAGATGCTTTGTTGAATTGATTTTTCATTAGGAATTTTATAGTAATATTGTTATGAAAATTTCTCATTACTAGGAAGTGAGGAATGATGGTGATGTAGTAAATTAATCCCTAGGTTTTAAATTATGGTAGACCTTTATGGGAGCATATTATATATATAACAACCTTTCTCTTTATTACACACTTAAAAATGATTTATTACATAAAACCTTGACGTGATAAAACATTGAAGATAGAGAGGTCTAGATTTTTAGGTGTTAGGAACATTTCATAAAAAATAAAAACATAGAACACAACATCTTATTCAAAACATCGTTTACATGACCAGTATATTCCCACATACTAGCATTGCATGGGATAACCAAAGGACATGCATAAGAAAAGGGTGAGCTATAAATCCCAATGAGATAGATAACAAGGAATAACATTAATATTAAATTACATATTAGGAAATAGGAATATCAATGGATAATAAGAGAAGCATTAAAATAAATGCATGATAAAGCATGCTAATCATGACATGGAAACGTGGAAACAACACTTTACATGGAATTAGAATGAGCCCAAGATCATAGAACATGGAGCACGAGTAAACCCTCATTGAACAAGATTCATGAATAAACACTAGTTTAAATTTAATTAGCAGGATTCAACACTCATTTCACATGAAGTTACATGGTACTAGACTTTACCTAATGCATTGGAGCACTCTTAGGGTGCACCCTTCTTAAACATTTCATTTAATGAATACATGTGCCACATGGATCATACAACAAAGAATGAATTATCATCATTTATACCACGATAAAGGGATTTTTAATACATACTGTACCTTTATAATAAATAAGTAAATTGTTCCTAAAGGTGAATACCCTTAATAGAGAAATGGGAATGGTATTCACTGCACAATGACATTTTCTTGGAAAATAATTGTGCAATTTCTGCAGCATAATTACGTGAAATAAAAACTCATTAAAAATAGTTTATGAGAGTTAAAGTGGGTCTCATTATATTTACTTTATTGGAAAGTAATTGAATCATATAAATACATGTCCCAACAAATGTAATAGAATTTAGATGCATAATACAATATAATTACATGGTTGTAAATGTAGAGAGGTATATCTATTATAGAATATCAGCTTGTTAACAGGTGTACATGGAGGGAATTAATGTGAGAAAAAGGGGTCTCCCATCATTCAAGAATAATGAGGGTAGAATTGTGGAGGTTTTAAATCATACCCAATCCTATTTAATTGAAAACAAAAATGAATAACAACTTAATGCAAATTGGAAAAGAATTAGAAATTAAGAAAACATTGTCTTGGAAGTGTGATTCCATATGCTTGGGAGAGGCTTGAGAGAGTCTTTTTGGTAGTGTGACGTTCCTTGGGAGTATTCTAGGGAGAGGAGGTTAGAGGTTGGATGAACTCCAATGTCTTTGATTTATGAGTAAGTGGGAGCCTGGGTGGCTTTATATATGAAAGGAGAGGGAATTGTTTATTATTTCAGTTTTGGACACCACACATTAATCTAATAAAAACCACAAAACAGCACATGGTTTTTTCCCATGGTTTTTTTCAAATGGGAGTGGAGAAAAATATTTTATGAGGCCAGTGGCGTATCTTCTTAATATAATAGGGTTGCTTATGTGTAGGTGATTCAAACTCACAAGGAAAACAATATAAAAAGAAAAAATGTTTTATATGTCATGGGGGGTCCACTAAATCATTTTAAAATAAATCAAACAAAACTAAAATCACATTATTGTAATGAAAAAACATATATTGGCCTAACATAATGTTTATAGTATTTTATTACACCACTATTGGGACATTATGGTGTCATAAAACACATTATGTATTTAAACGATATTTAATTTTTTTCCAAAAATTTGATTGTCTAAGAAAATTATGAAAAATTAACAACTGGATAATTTCTAAGTCATGATTACAAATATATTATTAATTTTATCTATATAATTTTTTAAATATGTGATTTTTTAAAATTAAATAAAACTAACATTTATTGAAAATTCATATGTTTTGAAAAAAAGCCTTCAAACCATAATAAAAATTAAATAATATTAAAAAAAATTATATGATATGTTATATTTAACAACAAATAATTTATTTATTTTTTATTTTATAAAAAAATCCATTAATTCATTAAAATATATTTCTGAGTTTAATATTAACTAATAATATAAAATTTATTCTTTAAAATGTATTTACAAAGAAACAATAATAAAATGAATGCACATTGATTGTAAAAAAATAATGTACAGTCATAGTTATAGGGTCTTGTTACATAAACACTTATAACTCCCACATAAGACTGAAAGGTAACGTGTGTGATAGTGAAAGACTCTTGGGGTGGCTCAAATAACACCACTTGGGTGGTAATATCTGTTAACATTCACTTCTCCCATAGTCGGTTCCATTTAAGCTTAACGTGTTCAAGCTCATCTTGGGTTTAGTAAAGATCAATGCCCAATGACACCACATCTTTTCCAAGCTCTGACAAATGGGATTCTTATGGAGCAATCTACTATATAAGGTCATCGCTTCCTTTATCTGAGTAAATTGGATTTTTTGAAGCCCTATATTTATACTAATAAAGTTATCACTTTTCAATGGCTATATTAGCCACAATAATTATTCATAATGGTTTTTTAAACTCCAGAAACATAAAAAATTTATGTTCACATTGAATATAGTAATGATAATATATTTAATTAGATCAAGAATAATTTTTATTAATGAATGTTTGGGTCGAAACAATCTTCCCCCCTTAAAAAAAATTTTCCCTCAAGATTTTCTTTTTCCCACACTAAAACAGATGTGGTAAAAAAAATTCATCACGTGCAATAATTCCCACATAGCTTCTTAAAACATGTGTTTTGGCCACAACACCTTGATAATGGAAATTTTCTTATTCCATATAACTTTTTCTCAAAGATATAAGATCTTCATTGGTTTCTTTTCATAAGAAATATCATCCTCTAACTGTACTATCTACGAAGATTATACATGTGAAGGTCCTAGTAAGTATTTTTTTTAGAAGGATACATGAAATAAATCAAGTACTTTGGACATGGTATGTAGAAGTGCTAGTCGATAAGCCGCAACCCCATCACAATCAAGAATCACCAAGGGGACAATGTACCTAAGACTTAACATCCATTTATTTTCAAACCTCGTGACCTTATTTTAAGGATATATGCATAGAAATACCATGTCTCCAACTTTAATATCAAGGTCTCATCGACAGTTATATTCATAACTCTTATGAAGACTATGGGATTTCTCGATATGCTGCTGATTGATTTTAAACTTTTCAACCATTTTTTCGTCCTTTTTTGGTCCTAACAGCTTACACTCACCGACTGCATCCCAAAATTATATTGTCCTTCCCCTATTCCAATACATTTCTTCATAAGGTTTCATTCGGATGCTCGATTGAATATTCTTATTATAAAAGAATTAAACTAGAGGAGTATGTATATTCCATACTCCTTTAAAGTCCCTTGAACATGATCATAACATATCTACTAGTTTCGGAATAGTTCACTTAGGTTGGCCATCAGTTTGAGGATGATAGGCCATACTAATTTTCAATTCAGTATCCAGAGAATGTTGAAGACACTTCCAAAAAATAGAGGAGAATCATGGATATTAGTCAGATATAATAGTTAGTGGTACTCCATGAAGCCTTACGTCATCCCTTATATATATATATATATATATATATATATGTTCTAGATGATCTAATGAGAAATCCTCTTGAATTACAATGATGTGTACAGACTTTGTAAGATGATCCACATAAAACAAGATTGCATTGTTTCCTTTGTATTTTTTCAGATGTCCGGTGACAAAGACCATGTTTATATTCTTCCATTTATATGCAGGTATGGAAAATGGTTACCCCATCCCATATATACATAGTGATCTCCTTCTTTATACAATCCCACCAATAATTCTCTTGGAGACCTCGATACATCTTTGTGTTTCCTGGGTTAATAGAGAAATTTGAACTGTGTGAATCATCCAAATTTTCCTTCTTTATCTCCAAACATGATGGAACACATAGTCTTTTCTCAAATCTCACAATTCCTTCTTCATTAAATTTTAACTCTTATTATTTATCTTTTCTAATAGCTTCTATTTTCTTCTTAATTCTCGCATCATCATTTTGAGCTTCCATAAACCTTTCATAAAGTGATTTTTTTGAAATAATTTATTAATGGATTGATGATGTTCCTTTCTATGTGAATTCGTTGTTTCTCATTACCAAATATAAGAAGATTGGATCCATCTCAATTTTCATCAATGATATAATCATTGGGTCCTTTATACTTAGAGCATCCACTACCTAGTTCACTTTCATAGGGTGGTAATGGATTGAGCAGTCATATTCATTGATCAGCTCTAACCAAATTTGTTGGTTAATTTTCAACTATTTCTATGTGAATATATAATTGAGGATTTTGTGGTACATATATATTTCAAACATCTCCCAAAAGATTTAATGCCACAAAATTTTTAAAGGGAAAATCACTACATCCAAATCCAGATCTTATTTTATATAATTCTTCTCATGAACATTTATTTTCATTGAAGCACAGGCATTCATTTTTTTCATTTTTAATAAACAACGAATGAATTACCTTCTTTGACGCATTAGCAAATACGACAAAAAGTTCTCCACATGTGTGTAAAGTGAGCACTAGTGTAGTGATAAGCGTTCTTTTCAAATCCTTGAATCTTTCAACAGATTTATCACTCTAAGAAAACATTGAACCCTTCCAAGATATCTTTGAAAGCGTGTTGGAAAATTTTGCGAAATTTCAAACAAAACATCAATAATATCCATATAACCCCTAGAAGCTACGGATATATGTTACCGATGTTGTATTTGGCCATCCCTCTATTGCAGTTTTCTTGGTGGGATCCATAAATTTACCATTTTGTGTGATGATATTCCCCAAGAATGAGACCTCCATCAACTAGAACTCACACTTGTTATACTTTTCATAGATCTTATCCTTTCTCAAGGTCTCTAGTTCAGTTCATCGATGCTCCTCAAGGACCTCAATGTTTTTGGTGTCTATAAGAATATCATCTATAAAGTCTATCAAAAATTTGTCGATGTAATCTCCAAAGACACTATTCATCATGTCCATGAAGATTGTGGGAGTATTAGTGATACCAAAAGGCAATTCTATGAATTCAGAGTGCATGTATCTTGTACAATATGTAGTAATGGGGATATCTTCCATCTTCACCCTTACTTGATAATATCCGGACCAAAAAACCAATATGGATAAGTGTTGTGAACCATGCAACTAATCTAATATATCATAAATTTGTGGAAGAGGATACTTGTTATTTATTGGGACTTTTTTGAGCTCACAATAATCAATGAAAATCCACATTGTCCCATATTTCTTCTTGATGAAGAGGACCGGTGAACACTATGGTGAAGTACATGGTCATATAAACCCTTTATCCAGATTCTCTTGTAGTTGTTTCCTGGAATCCTCAACCTCAACAATATGAGGGGTTGATTCACCACATTGATAGTGATGGAGCTAATGAAGATTCATCTTCTTCCATTAACTTGTACAAAATCAGGGGTCGATTCTCCACATTGAAAGTGATTTCCCTCTAATGTAAATTTATGTTTTCTCTATATAGGGAATGCGAATCCATGCCAGAATTGCATCAAATCCACTTGAGATATTATTATGTGTTTCGTAGGGAAGTTCAATCGACCTTTTATTGCATAGGTGGAGTTATATTCAAGGGATGCAATGATTTCACCATTTTCCATAATCATCACCATCATTATTTCCATGGTTTTTAGTGGTGTTGGGATTGATAATATAAACATTTGGGATATAAAAGAATTCATTGTACCTGAATAAAAAATTATGTTCTCTATTATTGAATGAATAAATACGATACTTATCCTCATATCATTCTCGAGGATCACATCGCTAGTAGTTATGGAAGATGTTATACCATGTTGCCTTGGAGGTTGTTGGTTTCCTCTGAAAAAAATCATTTTAGGGTACTGATTTACACGATACCCTAGATCTTTGTAGATGAAGAAAAGAACAATGTGTTGGGAGTCAAATGGAGTGTTCCTCTCCTCTGTCATAGCTGTGGGTTTTTCTTGTTGGCAGTTAACAGCTAGTTTCCCCTGTCATCCTCACCTTCACCATTTCTTCGTCCCCTACAAGAAATATTTGGGGTGCTTCTTTCAACACCTTTGGAAAGTGGGGTGTTGGATTTTCATAGCACCGTTGGATTTATCCATCAGTACCCCAAAATTTATTTCCACCTTATGCATCTTATCCCCATTATACCCTTGAGATTATCCGATATCTATTTCGACCTTATGGGAACATTAGACAATTTAATCATAGTTGTCGAAGTCATGGATCATCAGGGATTTCTGTAGGCTAGGTTTTGACATTCCAAAGAAGCGGTCAACATTTCATTCAGGGGTAACAGAAAATCCTGAGGAGTATCATGAAACCTTTTTGAATTTATCCCCATATGCTTCGACAGATTCATCGTCGTTTTTCATGTGTTCAAGGAAATCTCTTTCCATCATAAGTCAGAGGGTGCACGGAAAATATTTATCAAAATACATTTTTCAGATATCCTTCCATCCCAACGCCTTGATCTCCACCTCAGGATTCATATTTTCGATTAGTGTACTCCATTTATTATCTTCAACCTCAACACAATGAGAATCCAAGATATCTTTCTCTTGTTCATATCATTTAAGGATATAGAATATCATTTCAATGGATTTTATTCATTGTCTGATGATTGATGGATTAGATGATCAATTAAATGTTGCAGGCCTTTTCCTAATAAAGATTTCAATAGTTACTTGTTCTTTCATAGGAGGGTGGGGGGTTGAACTTTTCTCTTGGCACATGTTTCTTTTCAATGCTTTAGCTAACTGAGATAGTATCTTGAATAAGTTCTTGATTCTCGCTCCCATCGTATTTGGGATCTCATTAGAACAATCATCACATTGATCTTCACATCAGTTGTTAGACAGATTCCTCCTATTAACGACCACTGATTGGAATAAAAATAAAGTTATGGGTAACACATAAAAGGTATTACAAAGAAAACAATGATGAATTATAAATATCTTTTATTACCTTAACTTTGGAATCGAGAGGATTCAATCTATGTTATCTATGATCTTTTTTATAACATCTATTTATAGGTTATTTTTAATTTGTAATAGATGTTCATACTAAGCTTCTGAATATACCAATGCATATCCCCCAGGAGTTTCATAACCAAGAGTGCCACAATGCACATTTTTGTGTACCAGGATACCTCAGGTCAAGCCTAAAACACATTGTCGATGTTTTCACCCCTAGGTATATTTGGGCCAGAGCTGCCTCTACCTGATTATATCAAAACATGGATATATTTTCCTTATAAAACAATTACTAAATATCCAAAAAAAAATTAGGGATGTTTTAATTATACATAGTCTTTTCCATAATTCATCACTATGTTTTTCTAATCATAATCCCAAAAACTAACAAAAGGTTCCTTTGATACCAACTATAACAACCATGATCTTTATTACACACTTAAACATGATTTATTACATACAACATTCATTTGATACAACATATAAGATTGAAATATCTAGTGTATTTGGAAAATAGTAACAATACCTATGAACTTCAAATATAGAACATAACATCTTATAAAAAAATTCCTTTACAAGACAACTAAACTACCTCATATTTTGCATTGCCTGAGATAACCTGAGGACATGCATAAGAAAAGGGTGATCTATAAAGTCCAGCAAGGGAGTAAATAATGAATAACATTAATATTTCATTACATGTTAGGAAATTGTATTATCAATGTATCACAAGAGAAACATGAACAAAAATCCATTATAAATCATGATAAACATAACATTGAAATGTGGCGAGAATACTTAACATAGAATTAGCATGATCCAACGCTAATTGCACCTAGAGCATGAGTAAACAATAATTTCACATTAAGAATAATAAATACCTCGTTTCATATAATTTATCACGATTAAACAATCATTTCACATGACATATCATGATACTATACTTTACTCAATGAATTGGAGAACTATTAGGGCACACCCTTCTTAAACACATCATTTCATGCATAAGTGTGCCACATTGATTATGAAACATGGAATAAATCATCATCATTTATTACACGATATAAAGGGATGGGGAATACAGACATAAAGATTTATAATAAATATTTAAATATGTTTAATGTTGAATACAATCGATAAAGAAATGTTCATGGTATTCACCACACAATGACAGTGGCTTGGAAAATCGTATTGCAATTTCGACAGCATGACGCTGTGAAATGAGAACTCATAAAGAATGGTAGATGAGAGATAATGGGGTTTCTCATCGTATTTAAATGAATTGGACTGTAAGGGGATCATAATGATACATGTCCTAACAATATTAATGGAATTTAGATGCATCACAAGAAAATACTTGGATGTAAATTAAGAGAGAGAAGTCCCTTACAGAATTTCGGCACGGTAAGAGGTATACATTGGAGGAATTAATTAGAGATAATGGGGTCTCCCATAATCCAAATATAATTAGGTATTTATTTGGGACGTTCAAATTCATACCCCAAAATTTTTAATTGATCATAAAATGCCATAACAACTTAAAAAATGAACAAAAACGAGAAATCAAGAAATCCCTTACTTGGAAGTGTGATTCAAAAGGCTTGGTAGAGGATTGAAAGAGGATTATATGGATATTAAGGTGCCTTGGTAGGATTAATGATATATTAGGGTAGAGTTTGTACGAACACAAAGCCTTTTAGTGAAGAGGACGATGGAGCATGGGTGGGTTTTTATCGAAAGGAGAGGGAATTCATTATTATTTAGGATTGGGACACCACACATTAAACAAATCCAAACCACAAACCAGACCATGGTTTTGGACCATGGTTTTTTTCAAAGGGGAGTGGAAAACTTTATTTTATGATGCCAATGTCATAACAACTTAAAATAATAGGGTTATTATTTGGAGGCGAGTCACACTCTCATGGAAAACAATTTATAAAAGAAAAATATTTAATAAGTCTTGGAAGGTCCACTAAATATTTTTTAAAAAAATTAAAACAAATATAAAACTATATTATGTTAAGGTTAAAACATATAATGGCTGAAAATAATGTTTATAGTATTTTATTACCTCACTATTAGGATATTATGATGTCCAAAAACACATTATATATTTGAACAATATTAAAATTTTAACCAAAAATTCGACTGTGTCAAACAATTATGAAAAATTTACCATTGGATAACTTTGACCACCTGATTCAAAAAATAATATTCATTTAATTTAAATAATTTTATAAATATTTACAAAAATACATTTTTCAAAATTTCAGGGCTTTTGACAAAAACATCTTTCAAAACTTAATAAAAATTACAACTGTATACATAAAAACTGTACAATAATTTATATTAAATAAAACTTAATTTATTAATAATATTATATTAAAAAAAATTAATTCACAAATGCATTAATTCATCAATATAAACTTTAATATTTTCATATTTACTAAAAAATATGATTTGTGCATTAAAAACTATATACAAAGTAATTATAATAAAATGAGTGCAAATTATTTATAAAAAAATAATGTACATATTCATTGTGCTAGGTTATGGTCACATTACTACTTATAACACCCGTATAAGACTGAATTGTATGGTGTTTGATAGTGACAGTCTCTTGGGTTGGCTTGTATAACATCACTCAGGTGGTAATCTCTATTAACTTCCACTTCTCCTGTAGTTGGTTCTGCTCAAGCTTGAGGTGTTTTTTCTCGCCTTAGGATTGTCCAAGAGCGAATCCATATGATGCCTCCTACATTCCGAGCTCCAAAAAAAGGTATTTGTATTAAAAAATTCTACAGGATGAGGCCATTACATTGTTTTTCTCACTAAATTGGATTTGTTAAAGCCTTATATTTATACTAATCATGTGATCACTGTTCAAAAATTATATTAGAAATAGTCACAATTCATAACGATAATTTAAAATCCAGAAACATAAATCCAATGCAGTTCACATTTTATATAACCGTAATAAGACATTTAATTAGATCCAGAAAAATTTCATTAATGAATGTTTGGGTCATTACAATATATATGAGGTATGAATATTACTTAAAATAATTTTAATTGTGGTGGTCTCTGTGAGAGAAATCATTTATTATGGGGGTATAAATCTATTTTTTATAGCTTTTTATGATATAATTTTTTCAAGTATTTATGTTTAAGTGGTACGTCATTTGTAATAGTGGATATGTGATGTGCAATGGTGGGGATTAATATTTTTATGATTAAAGTCCCAATTGGTGGACACATGGTAAAATAATGGGAGTCTCTATGGTTAGGTGACTACCTAACCAAATGTAGCATTAAATAGGGGAGAGTCATTGAATGTGGAAACTAATGAAACCATAAGAGCACCCATGGGTACGTAATATATGAGCTAATATATAGACTTAAGTGGGTTTCATTTAAGTGTAGAAGTACGTGGATATATATTTTAGTGAGTACCCTATGTGCGGAAAACATCATGTTCATTGTATATAGATTAATTACGGTGGTTATTATTAATATATGTAGGTCATGATTTCTGTCATAGTAAATATGGACCGTGTGGGTTGGAATGGAAAACGTTGGATGTTTATATTTGGGGTGATAGATATTTGATTAATTGTATGGTTTTCACTATTCTATTTAGGGGTGAATTAGCATCCATCAGTCAGACAAACAGAAGGAGTTCTAGGGAGTGAACTATTGATTATATTTATATTCACGTTGTTTCATTATATGTAGGGGTTATTATTTTATTTTTATATAAATTATAGTGTTTTTGGATGACCTTAGATCTATAGATGAGAGATATGATTGAGATTCTACTTTCAATATACATTATATGAGGTATATAAAATATAATATTCTAGTGGTTTTATTACCTCAGGGGTCATGGATTTGATTGAAATGACATTCATTATTATAAATTATTCATTTATTGTTATGGGAATGTAAATTTTTATTATTCATGTTCATGTAGAGATTTAATTTATAAAGGTTAATTGCTTCAATATATGTGTCTTTAAATATCCTTGGTGCATTCTCTAACTTGTAGGCCATTGAATGAGGGATATGAGGGTCATAGTCAAACTCATTTTTGGGTTAGTGGGAGTCCCAATGAGGATAGGTCATGAATATCATCATCTAACATCATTATTTCTTAAATATGATTTTCCATCATGTGAAATTGAAATGATATCAGATGGTTTATATTCCATATTTTTATTTATATTACTATATATATATAGTTCTTCCCTCTGTTTAGTCTACCATTTATTATATGATAAATTATGTATCATATCGTGTGTTCTCCCTACCAATCTGGACAAAATTCTTCTAATTAATATAAACATATGTAGAAATAATTAATTTGATAATTTCTATATACGTTCCACGAATAAAAATGTATAAATTTTATGAAGTGATCCTCATATTCTTTTATCATATAATTTTAATCCATTGACTTTTTATTAATATTAATCTTATGTGATTTAGCATTATTCATATTTACTCAAAAATAGATACATAAAGATAAATATAAAAAATGACATGAATGATGCTTAAAAATAATCATCTATACACAAAAAATCATATAAATTAAATATATAAGATATAACATAAAGTTAATCAATAAAAAATTGGCCTTTATTTATAAGGATTGTTTTCTAACTCACTGTTACAGAATGTAAATGACATGTGCCTATTTTTTAATTCCCATTTTTAAAACATACCTACATAAGCCTATTAATATATTTTTTATATGTGTGTGGGATAAACATGGCTGGTCCAAGTAGCGAACATAATTCTATTTTTTAATTTAAAATTTTATTTAGAATTTTTTATATATAGCCCTCCATAAATCAACGATGACTCTCTTACTTTTATCTATTAAATCATGTTCATTAACCATACCCATCTACATGATCCATTCCCTAGCCACACCATTTACATGGATCAATATCTTACCCATTTCCCACATTAATTGGAAGATTAAATCAGGGAATATGATTGTGATATGCAGCCAACCAAAATGTAATGGTTCAGTATTTTATCAGCCTTCCCATAACACCCTTATTTCAATCACCCCATGTGTATACTCTTACACTAACCTCAATTGATATTATCTCCTCCTCTCAATTATTTTCTACTATATTTTTTAAATTTAATATTATATTAACGAATGGTATCGTAATTTCAATATATAACCACCAACATGATCACTACCTGGATTCAATTATTTATGGACACATATATGATACAACATTTTTAATTTATGTTTTTCATATGTAGGTATATATTTTCATAAGAAATTTCTAAATATATTTCTTTATAACTCTTAATGGTAATTTTTTTAAATATATTAAAAAAAACTACATATTGATAAATTTTTAGAAAATTAATGAGTACGATAGTATATATATATATATATATTCATATATGTATATATATATATATATTAATAACAATATATATATAGATTAATATAATTATTTACATATATTGTTATCTATAAGTACATAAATCAATATATATGGACACACATTCTCCAATGAAAATATAAAAGTATTTACAAATATAATTATTTAGTCTATATATATAAAAAATACTCGAATACTTAAGTACTTATATTACATTAATATATATATACATAAGAATATATATAATTATGCACATAATATAATATTTTTTGTATAATATTTAGAATATATTTTTTATATACTATATATGTAGTAATTAAATATTTTATAACATCATATCAATAAATATATCAAAAAATTACTATTCAGATACATGAAAGAATATATATAAGTTATTGAATATATATATATATATATATATATATTATTCATACATAATTTTGTACACAATAGTTAAATAAATATAAAAATTATTTATCACAAACATACTTATATGATTCTATAAAATATATGATAACATACATAAATCAATATTAATAATTATAAATCATCATATAAAAAAATTTATGCCTAATAATTAATAAATTAATACACATGAATATATAATTAAATACATATATTAAAATATGAGATCATAAATATACTTAGAGTCATACATATATATAAATTTCAATATATATATATATATATACATTTATGTATTCATATATATTAATGTAATTTATTAAAAATATATATAAGTATATGAATAATCATATATACATGCATACATACAGATATATAAGTGTATACAAACACATACATAAAAATAGACATATATATAAATATTAATACCCACTTGTATGCATGCCAGAATATATATTAATGAATTTATTTTCATATTTAGTATATAAATAAAATAATGTAAGAGTCTCTCTATGGAGATTTCCTAGTAAATATTATAATTATGAGTAACCTATTAGAGACATCAAAATGCATATAGGCACTACAAATCTCTCATGGTAGGTTTCATTGTGCATATTTGATGTATGAATCACACACGAGAGATTCTATGTACAAATTTTTATATAGTTACCTATATTTGAATGAATTCAAGTACTTGTTTTTGAATATGACTATGTAGATGTATAGTTGTAAATAATTACATTATTAAATTTTAATGCATGTAAATAATTAATTTAATATTTTTATATATACCTCTTTATATGTATGCACATATGCATGTTTATACAAAATAATTCACGTATTATATTTAATTATGCATAATTTTATATATGTATATTTGTATATAATTTTTTAATATATATTCATGATCATATTTGATTATATACTAATATATGTATCAATGTACATACTAATATTTGAATATATATGTTTATGTATACATGCATTAATACATACACATGGGAGATTCATGTGTCAATATCCACTTGGAAAACTCCCATGGGATATTCATACTATAGATTTTTATGGGGAAATATCTAATGGGAGATTCATTGGGCCATTTTGAATCGGTAAATCCTTATTGGGAGATTCATAGTTCCCACCTATACTTGAAAATGTTCAATATGAGATTTGTACATTCTTACATTGATATATTACATTTATTAACAAATATACTAATATATCTATATATATATATGAATGCATTCGTGGATGTGAGTGGGTATTTATAATTATATGTATGTATCTATTTTTTATGTATTTTTATACAATTATTTATCTAATTTTATGCATTTAAAATATTATCTAAATAAATATATTTATTTTTAATAATTACATAGATATATATGAATTAATGCATGTCTGTATAAAATATTATTTATTTTTATGCATGATTTTTTATGAATATGTATGTATGTATGTATTATAAAAATAAGATGCATGTGATTACATGCATTAAAACATACATACAAATATTTATAGGTATATATACCAATAAGTGTGTGAACATGTGCATGCATTCACTTATATCACAATATAATTACCTTAATTGTAATTAAATATATTTCAAAAAATATATTTTCATGTACTCATATTAACATTGATTAATTTATATTTTTACGTAATAACTGTTATGAAAGGGAAATAAAAGAAGTAATGATTATATGTATTTATTTTAAATATTTACAATTGTTTACATAATAAAGTATGAATAATATATATATATATATATATATATATATATATATATATATATTAATTTATTTATATATAAATATGTGTGGACGTGATCGTTATTATTTGATATATTTATTAATAGGTTGTTATACAAAATTTAATTAGTGAATATTGTGTATATAAAAATATATGTTGTAAATTTTATACAGCAAAATTTATGTTGTTTATATAATTATATATTTGTATTTGTATAATTAGATATTTTTTTGTTACATATATGTAACTGATTATATATTTCATTATATATATAATTGTTTATAATTATAGTTTTAAATAATTTTTTATATTTATGGGTGAATGCATGGACTTAGATATAGATTCTTTGTCTTAGTAGTTTGTATATTTTTAAATATTTATAGTAATATATTTTCATGAAACTATAATATATATATATATATGCTTTAATAAATATATATATTTTTATTTTGGGTTTACCCGGCTGGTAAAGGCCTCCTGAAATCCTACATCAGAATTGGGTTCAAATCTGGGTGTGAGGGAATATCTGTTGGGATGCAGGGATGCAGGTGGTGACTCACGTATGGCACAAGCAGGCGATGATGCAAGTGGAGATTTAGACATGACGTAGATAAATTATAATGCAGGTATGATGTAGGAATGACAATGCAATGTGAATTTAGACATGTTTGTGGTCATTTGGGACATGTAATGAGATTCATGCACATGGGGACATTATTCCTTATATCGAATAAATAAGGATTGATGGGTGGGATATCCCTTGGGGTGAGCGGTTATAGCTTTCCTTTATAGACTATGTGTGTGGTGTGTGTATTTAATGTTTTTGATCCAAAAAACACCTAATATTGAAAAATTAATACTCATTAATTTTCTACCAAAATTATCTATATTCATTTTTATATTTATATTGATTGTATAAAAAATTAATGATTACATTTTTTTAAAATATATTGTAAATTTATAGTCAAAATCTATAGATGTATGTGATACATTTAAAATTCAAAAAAAGTATAATATTTGTGCTTATAATATTTCTTATCTAATTATTATCACATTTGTGTAAGAAAATTGAAATTATGAAACCATGTGAAAAAAATATTCGATCAAGGATTGTTAATAGAATAAAAATTTCTATGGATGGGAGAAATAATGAACATGGGGTTAGTATTGGGGCTTGTTCAAGAGCTATTCTGGTAATTAAATTTATATACAATTACAAAAAAAGTAGACTAAATGAGATATGGTGACATAGTTCTTATCCACGATCTACCATTCAAAAACCCAAACTCATAAACTATTTCGAGTGGGATAGATATATGAATAAAATTCTATAGAAAAAACATTATTAACCTTCAATCCATTGGAAAATAATAATTTCACTCATGAATACGTGTGGAATACCGCCTCCAAGAAGCTATATAATTAGGTTTGTGATTACCACCCTTCAGTGAGGATTCTAAAATTGTATATGAAAAATAATAATTATATTAATGATATTATTAAAAAAATTAGATAGTTGATATATTTGATAACACCTTTAACCATAGTCAATATACCAATGAAATTTTGAAAAAATTGATAAACTAACCTTATGTGGAAAAATTTAGGATGATCTATTTATTGAATGGATTAAAATTATTAATATATCACCTTAAAATTTGTAATATATATGAAATTTTTTCTAATTAATTTACTTAATAAATTTTAATTTATTATTTTGGAGTATATATTCTTCTGATCAATTATAAATCATATGTATGTGTTTTTCGATCAAAATTCCACTCAATTTATACATTTTTTTATTATTCACATAATATCACTATATTGTGTATATACATCCATTTTTTTATGACAACATGAATTATTATTTATTCATTGTATGTATTTTTTCAATTCAGTTTTTATCTATTAAGTAGTTTTGACTAAAATGTTATTAAATCATTATGAGTTTATTTAATAATCACACACTTATTCATAATTTTTCATGTTTAAATTTTAATTGAAATGATTATATGCCATTTATATCTTAAAATATATTTATTTTTCCAACATATAATTTTTTATAAGGTCTAAATGTTTTCTTATAACTTTTCCCCTCATTGGTAGAATAATGGCCTAAAATTTATTATTATATAAAGATATCCTTTTGTATATTTTTTGGGTTGATATTATTTATATTACATATACATATTAATCAAAATATTTAATGTATGTTTTAATATAAATACTTAGTAAATTTATTTCATGATTTTTATCATTTTAAAAAAGGTTTAGAAGGAATATTTTTATAGTATTCTAAATAATTAATGTTTTATAATTTTTAAAGGTGTGAAAGGAAGAATATTTTCTATATATATGCTGTGAATTAATTTTCACACATCCATTAATATTATATTATATTTAAATTCCTCAATAAATTTTAATTTTATTTCAAATTACAAAAATTCCCTTTATTTATGAATAATTTATTATTTATTTTAAAATAAAATACAATTTTATTCATTATGATTGAGAGAATTATTGAAATAATTTATTCATGAAATTTATAAAAATGTTAACAATTCCTTAAGTGTTGTTATTTTTATCATTTTATTTTTATTTTCCCATCTAATTATGAAAATAAATTACTTTATTTAAAACCATTATTTTTGATGAATTGTTGGCCTTATATCATCTTTTACTAAATTATTTGTTGTTCTTTATTTTTTATCATGAACATTATATGATAATGTTCTTTATCATCCCCCATTATTCCTTACACATTAATTTTCTCATTAATATTCATATATTCAGTATCATGGATGTTTTCAGTCCCATTTTTACTACAATGATATTTCCTTAACTATATTAAATTTGAATATAATGTTTATTTAATGAAAACATATTTATAAATTTATTATATTTACTAGGGAAATATCGATGTTCTCTATTATTAATTAAATATAAATATTTATTTATTCATAATACATATTGATTCTGTAATATATCTTTCATTCCGTGTATGTGGAATGAATTAGATATATGTAAGTGATGGGAGGGCCTAGTTATAGATATCCCTATGATGAATAAGTAAGTTTCATGAAATAAATAGTATGGGTATTCTGAATGTATAAAAAACTATACAATGTTAATGTCTTAATATAATTCCTCGATGATATTTATGATTTCATGGAACAAGGTACTTCTAGTAATATTTATGAATTATTGGAATGAGGATATTATTGAAAGATCATGATGTTCAGTATTGGTCATTCACTTCATTAAGATGTTAGGTATTAATATCCACGTGATTGTTGTGTTGATATTTTCCACTAATATATTTTTAAGATTAGGTTATTAGTTAAATGGGTTTTGTATTTACAATACACTATGTCATATTGATTATTCCTAGCGTACACATGGAAACATACATTGTATTCCTCTACTTGTAAACCATATGAGCCCATCCGCTATTTAGTTTTACTGGAAGAAAATTAATTTTTATTTTTCAAACACTCTTACAGAAAATTTAAAAAACCCAGCATCAACCAAAATAAGAAAGATCATAGTTATTAATAAAAAATTTGTAGCCACTAGAATCAAGCCCAACTACATATCATAATATCTATACACATCACCACATCCACCATAAGGATCATTCTCAGTAGTGTCTGAATCCATATTTGGTGGCATAGTTCTAAAGCCACAAAGGGTTGGCATACTGCCTGGGAAGCTTTTTAAAAAAAAACTCCCTTCTGAATTTGTCTGCTTGGAAACATGGTCTTTCCCAAGATAAAAGATAACCCATTATTACATATTTAATGAATAAATTGTTCTCATCAGTTTCAGTTGATATGATTAATAAATCCTGGTCCTTCTCCTAGATGTATCCAACTTAACTTTTACACACTCTGGTATCCAATATTGTCCACCTTGCACTATATCACTATAGGAAAGTCTAGAAATAAAACTCACATTATCCTTCTCATCATCGCCCACTTTTTAAATGGTAGGACCAGCCTCATTACCCTTGAATGGATACTTTCCCCATTATAAGAAGAATGAATATTTGACATATCTTCATGGATACCAGAATATTTATCATTAAATGTTTTTTCTGTTCCAATTAATAAAAAATTTCATGTATTTACCTCATTTTCCAAAAATTATAAACTGATTGATCTATTATGGTGAGATAACTTATATTTTATAGCCATGAAAGATATTAAAAATAGTCATTGAGTTACTGTAGTCTTTGTTGCTACATGATCATTTTAGAATACCATAATTGTTCAACTAAATCCAAACTAATATTTTGTATACTAATCACCCATATGAAACCAATATATTTTTTATTGATTTCATTAGGATGAATTTCATCGAAACAGTGAATCCCATAATACTATTTATAATAACCAATTATTTTAAATAATTTGGAGCTATAATGGAAGATAGTATATAATTTATTATATCCAAAATTTATATGTTCTAATAATCATATTTAGACATGTTTTTTCCTAGCCAAATTACATTATAATGATACACAATAGTCATATGTAATAGGTGTATTGTCTAAGAATATTTTCACTTCCATAGATATTCATGAATTCATTAGATTAAACTCATATCTATATAGTGATGAATCATGAATCAATTATATGAAAAACAATATAGAGCATAAGAGAGACACATTACACGATTAAAAGATCCATGTTATCCTCTTTTGTCGTACATTCCATACAGACTGAACGTAGAGAGTATTCAATGGTTGATCATAATTTTTAAATTTATAATCTATTTATCAACATATTATAAATAATAAGATACATTATTGGGTGATCCATATATAGAATAATTATTATATAATATTATTAAATTAAGTGTACCCACGATTTTAGTAATTAAAAATATCTTTCAAATAAATACTTAATTTTCCAAAAACTCATAGATAATAATGTATTCATCGGTGATGAGATGATTATCACTGACAATATTATTGAATAGTTAGGGAAAATCATCAAATATATTCATAAATTTATCTCTTATGGGAATATTTATGTCTTTTACTAGTTCATTTGACATAAACGGTGAATGTAATTGAGAACATAAAAAATTATCACTTTAGAGGCACTCTTAGGATGAATGTGAGGGAATCCTATAGTATATTGATAAATGTTGATATAATCTTGTAATTGAGTTAGCCAAATATAATATTTAAAGTATTAAATAATTTTTTCTATATATCTTCTTCCCAATTTTTTATTTAGGAATGGTTTATGAGAAATATAATTACTTTCAATAATCCTCCACATAAAATGGGCATCTAAAGAATCACTGAAAAATAAGGCATTGAATGTTAATCCCAAAACCTAAATATAATTATAGAAATTTTTATATGGAGCTATAATCAGAAACATCTCAATAATTTTATAACATTATATGATTTTGGGAAATATATTTTTTAAAATTTATCATTGATATTTCATTACATTCAACATCATGGTCATCTTGCGTTACGTGTAACACTATGTTTAGCATGTGTGACACAAAACATCGAGTTTAAAAGAAACGTGTCATTTTTTTATAATTTTGATTTCACCTATATATTTTAATTATGGGTATTATTTGGATTAACTAATATATAAAAATATATGGTTTACACATTTATATGAAATAAATTTTATGACCAATTATTAATAAATCATAATACAATCTGTTTTAAATAATGGAAATATTTTTCAGAAAAAAAATATTTATTGAAGGAAAACACATTTTACCAAAAAATATTTCTAATTTTTTTAATTATTTATATTAAATTTATATATTAAATACTAAATGAACTTTTTAACATTAATCTAACACATTTTCTATAAAATATATGTGAATAAATATATTATTATGCTCAAAACTATATTTTTATATAAACAAAGATTTTTCACCTTCTTGCGAACATATTTAAACATTTATTTTCAAAATATTTAGAAACATTATTTGAAATATAAGATTATTTTCTAAAAAAGAATGTTTAAATTATCATACTTTTATTTCTTTATAATTTTATGAAAATATTTAATTTTTTATGGTAGTGATAAATACTATATTTATAATGAAAACTTAATTTTCATTTAATTTAATTAAAAATTTATTAAATATTTTATTTTTGATATAAATTAATTTTATTTACATTAAATATCTGTTAATTAATTTTATTTCATTATAATAATTCTCATATTGAATTTCTATATTAAAACATTATAAATTTTGAACATTTTTCATTGAAAACCCCACATTCACATAATGCTTGGGGGGTTAATTTTAAATTAAAATTTCCCACCTTTGTGAAAGAAATTTAGTAAAATTGGATCCATATATAGGATAATAATTAATATTCTATAATATGTAAAACATAATTTATGACTGTAATAAATATTTAAGACATTAAAAATTATTTTCCACGGTTACCGTAAAAATGGGTTTACTAAGGGTTAAACAAAAATAATATTGGTAAAATGAACATAAAATATGTAAAAACTATATTTACAGGCTATAGTTATCCCCAATAATGTAAAATTAACTATAATAATCTATTTTTATCCCTTTTTTAGTCCAAAACGTGGGTACATAGTTTTTAAATAATTTTTATTGTGCCCACTCCCTTCTTTTAACCACCTTTAAACCATTGCGGTTCATTCTATAAAGGTCCAATTGAAATCCAAAGTCCTATTATATATTTATATAAGACATTTTTTTTCATTAATCCAACCATGAAATGACGTTTGTGCCAACCTATGGTGGTTTCCCATGGAAGAGGTATTTTTCTTCAATAATAATTTTTATATAATTATTTCCTCCACCCCATTTGATTATTTTTAAACCATGAATATATAATAAAATCATAATACTCTATATAATGAGCTGTTATTATTTTAGGGTAACTACCTAAAACCATACCCACATCCATGAAATGGGTCAGGAAATATTATTCAGGTTTACAGTGGATTAAAACCTATTAAACCGATGTCATTCTTTTTTCCATTACTAACTCTCATAGTTAGGTATAATGATTGATATAATGTAAATATAATATATTGATACCATTATTATACCTATGTATTAATTATATTATATATAATTTTTTTACTTCCCAATCATTAAGGGATATAATATAGTCTCTAGTGTTTATAGTGGACTATCACCTCACGATGCAGTGTGGTTCATTTTTCACAAATTATTTACATGGAAGATTGTAAGTATATATCTAATGAATATATAATATATAATTGAAATAATAAGGATATTAATGACATATTTATCATTATAAAAAATGTAATATCATTTTTATCATACAGTTTAACTTAGTGAAAGGTGATAGCATAGTTTATGTATGTGGTGACTACTGCATTCACAAAGAGATGTCACTCTCTTGTTTCATCAAGACAGAAAATAAATGATTTTTATAAATATATTTAAAAAAATATGTTATTTATTATATTATGATAATTTTTTAATGATATAATATTACATACCTCCATTCCATGAAGATGATTGAAAAATGGAAATGCTACTCATGTGTACGTAAGACCTAATATCTCTATGATCTTAATGTAATTCATTTATCAAAAACCTATTTTATGAGGGTTATTAAATTTATAATTGATTCAAAAATGTTATAACAAAATTTATATTATAATACTATAGATGATGTAACCCTGATCAAATTATGAAGACTGAAAAAGAACAAATATATATGAAAAACAAAGTGGTTATTACATGAAAGATTATTTAATCAAGGAATTGGTAATGAACAGGAAATAAATGGTCCCAAGTAAATAATATAATGTCTACTATTTATAGTAATGTTTTTATAATATAATTATGAAAAAAAATATTTTTTATATATGAGTATATAATGTTTACAAAAGATGTTGATACTTCTGGTATGGTATTTCTAGTGTCTCTTTTGTTTTTTGAGACATATGAAAATTCACCACTCATTTTTTTGGGTGTATATAATTATACATTGAAATTTTATTTCATTAAAACCATTATTGTAATTAAATTCAATTTTTTATATGAATTTATTTTAAAATATGATATTGAATTCTAAATATTATTAAATCTGTAAGTGATTTTTGTCTCAATTTTATTATATGTAAGAAAAAATAATTATTCACCACATATTTCATTTATGTTTTTTATATACTGAACATGAATTTTTATTATTATTTATATACCTAATCTTTATTTTATTTACATATGATTTTTTATATCTCATTCATGGTGTTTATAGTTCCAATATTAATAATTCAGTACGAGATTTTTTTTCTCAATTTCCCATATTCGGGAAATAAGTTTTTTTATACACCTATTATTTTATGAGGTCTATATTCTTCCACTTTGACATGTTATATTATTAATATAAATATTATAATTGTAATATAAGTATATTATAATTTTTTTATTTCATGAATATTATGATTCAAATTTAACAAAGTGGGAAGACTTTTTCCTTATAATATCATTGTTTATCAAGACTAATTATGATTATCCATTGAATGTTAAAATATTATTATATATCTAAAAATAAATTCATGAGTTTTATTATACTCTATTTATTCATTATATTTTATAGTAATAGTGAAATATTTTCACTATTTGGTAGTCAAAATAAATGATAATTGTTTTAAGCAAATCTAACTTTTTTTGTCTTCAGTCAAAAAAATTGTCTTCAAATTTTTTTTCCCAAAATGTTGTTTGATTAATGTTTTTAATATTAGTAAAATTATTTATTAAATAAAAATATACGATAACATCATTTATTTATTTTTTTCAATGGATAATATATATTTTACTCAATAAATATTTGACTTTTTAATGATTCATTAATAAATTTTCATTATTATTTTCATATAAAATTATTTCATAGTTATTTTTTATTTTTCGTATTTTAAATGTTTTATGAAATTTAATTAATATTTATTAATAAATGTTCTAAATGATTTATCTTTAAATATGGTTGACTATTTATGTTGACAAACATTGATATAATTTATGCTTTTCTAAGAATATGAACAAAGGATACCATTATTAATCTTTTTTGAATGGTTTATGATGAAAAGATGTTTATGAAACATAATTCTACAACATGTGTTATACCATGTGAGAATTCCTATAAAATATTATTCCTTCACCAGTGGTTATGAATTAATGAAATAATGAAATTATTTTAAAACCTCTCTCTTTTCAATAGGTTATGATATGTTTATGAAGCTGATTTCGTATCATGTGTTATGATATGATTAATATTTTATAATGTTGTGAAACACATATATATGAAATTATTTATGTGATTTGTGGGAAAAATATATCATTCCAATTCATTGGATAAATATTTATATTTCATAGGATAAACATGATTATAATGTAGATTTAGCCTGGTTCAGTAATTGAATTTTTCTTCTTTTATGATCTTAGGGGAGAACCATTTTTATTATGATGGTTATGGAAGTAATCCCATTATACATTCATACCCTTGGAAGTAACCATTTACTAATATGGAAATTATATTCTATTCCTATGTGTATTCCATAATTTTATCTCTTATGAAAATGTTCTTCTCTCATTGAATATATTCATTTATTTCATTATGATCCATGTCTTATGAACTTCCAATATTTATGCCTTGACTCATGATTAAGAAATTAGTTAAGTGGGATATGGTTTTCAATTGTAATTATCATTATATAATATCATTATATTAATGTCATGCATTTTTATCTCCCTTGTTTACCCTTATTGATTATCTATTGTCACCCTTTCTAATTTTTTATTTCACCATGTTATGAAGAATTTTTTTATATAGGGTTTTTATGTGAAATGTTCAAAATGGTAACATATTAATGTGATATGTTGAATATATTTCATTAAATTATAATATTGTATACTGATTTTATCAAATAAAATATACTATTATAGTCCTTAGGCACGTGTTTGTGATATTCATTTATCATTATTCTGAAAAAATGTAATATCTATGTATAAAAAGCCTAGAGTTTTGTAATAGGTATCAGATGAATGGTTTCATTATCCTTTGGAAACATCAATGATATAAATTTGGAGATATCAATAGGGATATATCAATGTATATTTCTATATATATGAATATGTATATTTATAAGGACAAGTCAAAGTCCAGGGAAATTTCCGGAAATTTGGTTTATGGATAAAGTGAGTGCTTTTAAATAAATTAATCCCATTCCAAGATACTATAAGTGGATGAGGCTCTAGAACAGAGGTACATATGGGTAAGAAATCTGACAAAGATGAATTGATATAAACTTGAACATTATATATTTCATGAATACGGGCCTTGTTGCACACTTGTTATGGCACCCCAAAGGATATACTTTGGAAATTTAGAAACTATTTATGAACCATAATAAAGTCTTTAAATAGATGATTACTATTGTAACACCTCGAGATTTTATGAAAAATATTCTTTTTAATTTCATTAATGTATTGTGTTATACGCTACACCAAAATGAGCTTTCACAACACACATCTCTGACCTGGCTTGAATTACACGCAATCACGACCTTCCACGATAGCGTGTGTTGTACACAACACCAAGTTTCGCTAAACAACGATATGCTATTAAAATTTTATCAAAACTAGCCGTTATGAATAGTAATAACCACTTTTTGAAATTTTGTAAATTTTATTTTTCATAATGGAATTCATTTTTGGATTCGTAATATCGAAATTAGCTTAGGGTGAAATTTTGGCGATTTTCGGATAACTTTCATATTTTGATGAATAGTGAAAATTACTAAATTTTAATTAAAACAACTTTTTCAAATGAAATAATTAATAGTGATAAATTATTAATTTGAGTGGATTTAAAATATATTTAGAAAATATTTTTACAATTTAATACAATGTTGGTCATTGGATGTAATTTCACATTTAAACCAGTTATAAACTGGTGTCAATCTTTTGATAGTTATTATCTCTTAAAAACACGCTATTTGTTTTGACAACGATAATTAATTTTTAAATTAGTTAATGCAACTGATATGTTTTGAATTTGGTAAAATAGACATCATTTTTGAGTTCATAATATCAAATATAGCTTAGGCCTAATTTTTTATATTTTTCTGAAAACTTTCAATTTTCGATGAATAGCGAAACCACTAAGTGGTAGTTAAAAAAACTGAATTGTACATAAAACTTAATTTTACCGTTTCTGTGAGTGGAATTTCGAAAATCCGAGAGACACGGTTAATATCAAGGACTAAAATGTGGTTCAATGAGATGAAAATAATTTTTGGTGAATAGTGAGTTTTTAACTTTTTTACCACGGTTAAAAGTAAATAGGGTAATTAAGGGTAAAGATGACATTATTATTACCCTAACACATGTCCTAATTCTATTGGATAAGTGTAATTCGACCAAAAACAAACTTAGGAATAAAATATGACCATTTAGGCCCACTTGGATTAGATTAGGACATTTATTATTAATTTATTTAAAGAAGGGTTAAAAGAGTTAAAATCAAAGTTTATTTACTAAAACATTTTTAATATGGGGTTATACATAAGATAAATTATACTATAAATATTCATTAGAAAGCTAAAAATATTTCCTACATAATGGTATTTTATTTGTAATTTTTAGACATTAAATAATTTAATTTATTTATGATACAACGATGATGCAGTAATTATCTTATTAATGAAATAGTGATACCCAAATAAATATAATTTGAGACTTTTTATGAATTACACTAAATTTCTAGGTTACTATGATATATTATTGTTGATTTAATCAGCTTGGTTCGAACATATAATTCTGTTATGACTTTCACAAATATCATATATCAAATAGTGTCAAAATTGACACAAAATAGTTTTTAAATCAAATATTATATTATTAATTGTTATTTTTTTCCTAAAAATCTAAGGTTCGGCCAAATGACTAATATAAGGATATATATATTAATAATAAACAACTTGGGGTTCGTTTGGCATGTTATAGTAAGTGTATTAACCATATAGTGTAAGAAAACAAAAAGTCACGGTAAAAGTTAAATTATTTAACTTAGAGTTAAATCTAAGTGATAAGGTTAAAATAATAACCTAAACTTGTCTAAATACTATTGGTTGATAGGATTTTGACCCATACCCACTTTACCTTCGAAATAAGACCCTTTAGAACCATTATATACCGATTTTGACTTTAATATAAAATAATATTTTGAGATATTCCTAAGGTGCCCCTCTCCTCCCTTATAAAAGGACACCTCCTCCCCCTCCTCCTCACACCAATTTGAGCACTCATGCTCGGACAACCCCTACCAAAATCTCTTCTCCACTTCCCTAGAAACATCCCAGAGGTTCTGGTCTTCCTCAGAGACCAATTTTAGTGCCCTAAGAGGAGGTCTCAAAGAGGCGCTTCAAAGAAGAGGTAATTACCGTTACCAATTATTTTATCTTTATTTCTTCTTCCACTTCTTCTTCTTAGGTTGTTTCATTATGAAGTAATAACATCAGTATCACTCATATACTGATATGTTATTATAAGTATGAATCAACCCTATTTCACCATCTATCCATCCTACGGAAAAATAAATCACCGCGCGTGCGTACGTACGGAATACCGTCTCCACGCCGTGGTGTAATCTATTTTCCACCACCACCTTACATGGATGGGTATAATGGTGTAAATAATAACTATACGTAGTTATTACAACATAATATTGATTCTGATATATTGTATAATCCACTCCAATTCAATTCAATATTTATGGAAATGATATCATCGCTCGTGCGTACGTACGGACTACCGTCTCCACGACGCGATGAGATTCATTATCCATGTTAACCATTTAAGAATGATTATAAAGTATATATAAGAAATAATAATGAAATATATGAAATTATAAAGATACTGGATTTATGTATATATATATATATTTATGTCATCTACTTACTTCCATTCAAGACAATAAGGAAAGGAAAACAGCGTTCATGCGTACGTACGGACTACCGTCTCCATGAACGGTGTTTTTCATTTCATTTATATATCTATTATATATATATATACTGAATATATATGATATATAATTCATATTTTATATTCTGTAAGTAAGTAAATCATGATATAAGTAATAATAATGTCAAGAACAACAAGTCAAAACACCTACGATAAATGAAACGATTTTACCCAAAACACTTCTATAACATAGAATTTACAAAAGAACGGGTAATATAAAGTCATAAGTGAACCATATATGATATCATAACAAAGAATATGATTCTGTAATAAGTCAATGACATTATTTAAATCATTATACAGGAGGTTCGGACACATACAAAGCTAATCGGACCTAAGGTAAGGGAAAATATCACAATCTCATTTTTATGCGAGATTGTTTATACTTTGGTATTTACTAGGGTGTATTTCATCATCCAAATCCATGTTTCCTCATTATGTAATATTATTTACATCCACCTACAATTATTTAAATCCAATTTTACCCTTCGGTTTGTTTTTAGTAAAATATATGAAAGGAATATTTTGTCGTTTTTCGTACGAGGTACTTTTTGACTTTTCCAACAAAAGTATGAGAAGAATGTTTTTTTTAACTTAAACGGCACGAATGGATTTTTACGGTTTTATAAAGCCTTATTTTCATGAATCATCCTACAAAAGATTTCATTACTATTTTCAATAAAATCTCTTTCTTTTAAAATTGCATGATGTTTTGTGAAAAGAAATTGATTTTGAAGAAGAAAGGATGTTTTCCTCAAGAATTCAATTCAAGTGTTTTATCAAAATTATTTTCCAACTAAGATAATAAAGGGTTCTGTTTCTGTCCATATTTTTACATTGATTTGACTATGTTGTGATGGAATTATGTTTATGAATTCCTTTATCTTATATGAATGGTTTTATGATGTCATGTTGTTTAAGAATCCATTTTTATTACATGGGTTATGCAATGATGTATGATTTATGATTTTGTGGCACACATAAGAATGGTATCATTATGAGATGGGTGGGACCTATATCTCCCTCCAATGCATTGGGTAAAGATTTTATATCTCATGAGATAGACATGGCTGGAATGGTAGGTTATACCGGTTCAGTGAAACAGGACTGAAACGAGGGTTACTCGATTCATAAAGGGACTTTGTCCACTAAGATAGTCTTGGCAATGAGTCTTGACTAACAAGAAATGCTTCTCTATGATTATGTGTGAATTCCACAAAGTTTCATGTTTTAAGTTATGATTATTGTGATTACATTTCACTTCCATGATTTATCCCATGTTATGAAATTATGATCTCTTTTGCAGGTTAAAATTTCCAAAAGTTATGTGCTTGTGTATACGATGAGATTTATATTTCTTTTGTTTACCATTACTGAGCATTTGAGCACACCCTTTTATTTTTTCTTTTCCCCAGGATATAAAGAAATGTTTTAGGTAAAAAAAGGAAGATCTTTATGGGAGATATTGGAGATCATTCACCACGATTAGAAGATTACGTTTCGAGTTTCCAAAGACACTAAACTATTACGATCCTTGTGTGTGTGTTTTTGTTATGTACTAAGTATTCCTCAAAAGTAATGTAATGTCCATGTACGTCAAGCTTCGGGTCTCTACATTTGGTATCAGAGGAAAGGTTTAGTCAACCTTTGGAAACTAGGATGTGAGAACTTTAGTGAGATCCCTAGAGATATTTCTAAGGTATGTCTAGGGATGCCTATAAGGGTAAGTATACGTATAGGTTCTATTACTAGAATTACGCTAACGATCATAGAATTAAACCTAAGATGATAGATATTGAAGGTACTCCCCCTTTATTATATTGTTTTCCCTAGCATGATTTTTGCCTCTCACACTATTCTTTTTGGGTTTTAGACGATGGCTGGAACCCGAAGGAACCGTGTTGATCAATGCAATGGACAATGCAATGATTGCCCTCCTGAAAAAACAAATGTTATGGGAGATGGAGTGAAAAATATTATTTCTATACTTACACAAGCTATGAATCATTCTGGACTTCCAAATGAACAGAGAAGGGAACAATATTCTATTGAGTCCTTCATGAGGCAACGTCCACCTTATTTCAATGGGTCTTCTGATCCACTTATTGCTGAACAATGGATTAGTACCACTGAAAAGATATTTTCAGTTCTTCAATGTTCTGAACATGATAAAGTAATCTTAGAAGTATATCGTTTGGAAGGTGAAGCTGATCAATGGTGGAATCTTATCAAGAATACGAGGCCAAGAGATGAAATTGAGTCCATGGAATGGGACGAGTTCAAGAACTTGTTTTTCAATAAGTACTTCCCTCGTATTCTTCGAACAAAGATGGAGAAGGAGTTTCTTGAACTGAAGCAGAAGGATGATGAATCTGTTGGTATATACGAATCGAATTTTACAAGACTTGCAAGGTATACATCTGGCATTATCATCCAACCTGAAAGTAAAGTTGATCGATTTTTCAGTGGCATAAAACCAAGTCTTTGAAGGGAAATAGCTATAAGAGACTTCAGTAGATATGAAGAAATTGTGCGTTGTGCTATCAAGGTAGAAATGGAAGTTGGTGTTACATATACATCTCATGGTTTTGACAAGAAACGAAAGATAGAGTTCAAGGAGAAATCTCAGAATAATGGTGAAAAGAAGATGAATGTTTCCTTATGAACAAAGTGTGGAAAGAAGCATGGTGGATATTGTCTTAAAGGGACTAGAAAATGTTTTAAGTGTGGAAAAGAAGGTCATCGAGCAGCTGAGTGTCGAAGTAATGGAAAACGGGTTTCTAATGATGTGAATAAAGCAAACACTGCAGAGAACGCACCACCAACACTTCAACGCTTCAAGTGCAAGGAAATGGGGAATTATGCTAATAAATGCCCTAATCCAAGTGTTAGTGATGATCGACATGAGCAACCGCTTAAGGCAAAGGATAAAGGGAAGTCACATGCGATCACTATTGGCGATGTTGAATATGACAATGATGTGGTGGAATGATTAAGTGTTTATGTAATGGGATTCCAAAATAATGTTGTATCATGGAGTATTGGAATATTTATGTATTGGTCTAATGTGGTATTCAAAGTGATTGAGATATTTTTGTAAATAAGACGATATGCGCATAATGAAGGGAAAATGAGAAAATGAAATGTTTAACAGTATTCATGAGCTCATGATTGATAAAAGGACTATGTGATATCATGGTTTGAGTATATAGAATATTGATGATTTTGGTATGTGGAAGGTGTTAAATTTTAACTGCATTCATGTTTTCACTAAGGTTCAATGGGTATTCAAGAGAATAAATGATTAAGGCCTTTGAATGTTTGGAATGTGACCAACAAGACATATCTTATGATATATGGGGATCAACGATGGTATTAAATCTCTGGTAGTCGTTTTCACTATATTACGAGAGTGGACTGCTGTATTATGGATAAGCCTAAAGATTGGAATGGATTATGTTGGACATAAGTTAGTATTGTTTAAGGATAGACTTTTTTTTCGATATTATTGATGGGATGTTATAGTAATGTAGTTTTAGAAAAAGGACAACCTACAGGACGGGCGACCGCCCATCGCTTCGGACAAGGATGTGGGAATCGAACCCACAACCGAAATGCGACTGTCCTTTATCGCCTAACAATGGCCTATAGGAATTCCCTATTTAGTAGAAACTAGTTTTATTTTATTAAGCGGTATGATATATGAAGTATAAGTCCATTTTAGGAACCATATATGATTAATCTCACTATAGAATGACTTATGTAAATTTTATAACTTTTTCTAACCTTTTGATTAAGACAGATGGAATGACCCGTCATTCTATCACATGATCTGCTAACACTTCACGAATAAAAAATTCAACATCATTTATTTAAGAGATGAAGTGGAAATTGTTCAAGGCACGAACAACAGTGAGATTGTACCAAAATAAAGTAAGTATTTATTCTAATTCAAATTCTTCAACTTTAGGGAAACGATCTTGAAAACCAAAAATGTTGTCCTAGTGCTCTTATATCTGATTAATCAGATGGTACCTTAGATCATCACAAATTTATGGATTTGTGATTGTTGGCTTTTCCATAGCCATGTTCTCTACCACTCTCCACCAGAACATGATGGTTAGATTTCTCTTCCATATCCATATTTTCACCTATGTGGAAACCCAGTGATTAGTTTATTTGGGTAACCGTTATGTTTCATACTTTTTTTTAAATATTGGTTTTGGTATTCCTTTTTACGATGTGGTTTTCTATTAAAGAAACTTTCGAGTAGTAAACCATTTATAACCCCGACGAATTTCGAGGGCGAAATTCATTTTAAGGGGGGTAGAATGTAACACCCCGAGATTTTATGAAAAATATTTTTTTATATTCATTAATGTCTTGTGTTATACGCTACACCAAAAGGAGCTTTCACAACACACATCTCTGACCTGGCTTGAATTACACGCAATCACGACCTTCCACGATAGCGTGTGTTGTACGGAACACCAAGTTTCTCTAAACAACGATATGCTATTAAAATATTATCAAAACTAGCCGTTATGAATAGTAATAACCACTTTTTGAGATTTTGTAAATTTTATTTTTCAAAATGGAATTCGTTTTTGGATTCGTAATATCGAAATTAGCTTAGGGTGAAATTTTGGCGATTTTCTGATAACTTTCATATTTTGATGAATAGTGAAAATTACTAAATTTTAATTAAAAACAACTTTTTCAATCGAAATAATTAATAGTGATAAATTATTAATTTGAGTGGTTTTAAAGTATATTTAGAAAATATTTTTACAATTTATTACAATATTGGTCATTGGATGTAATTTCACATTTAAACCAGTTATAAACTAGTGTCAATCTTTTGATAGTTATTATCTCTTAAAAACACGCTATTTGTTTTGACAACGATAATTAATTTTTAAATAATTTAATGCAACTGATATGTTTTGAATTTGGTAAAATAGACATCATTTTTGAGTTCATAATATCAAATATAGCTTAGGCCTAATTTTTGGTATTTTTCTGAAAACATTCAATTTTCGATTAATAGTGAAACCACAAAGTGGTAGTTAAAAAAATGAATTGTTCATAAAACTTAATTTTACCACTTCTGTGAGTGGAATTTCGAAAATCCTAGAGACACGGTTAATATGAAAGACTAAAATGTGGTTCAATGAGATGAAAATAATTTTTGGTGAATAGTGACTTTTTACATTTTTTTACCACAGTTAAAAGTAAATAGGGTAATTAAGGGTAAAGATGGTATTATGATTACCCTAACACATGTCCTAATTCTATTGGATAAGTGTAATTCGACCAAAATCAAACTTAGGAATAAAATATGACCATTTAGGCCCACTTGGATTAGATTAGGACATTTATTATTAATTTATTTAAAGAAGGGTTAAAAGAGTTAAAATCAAAGTTTATTTACTAAAATTTTTTAATATGGGGTTATAAATAAGATAAATTCCACTATAAATATTAATTACAAAGCTAAAACGATTTCCTACATAATGGTATTTTATTTGTAATTTTTAGACATTAAATAATTTAATTTATTTATGACACAACGATGATGCAGTAATTATCTTATTAATGAAATAGTGATACCCAAATAAATATAATTTGAGACTTTTTATGAATTCCACTAATTTTCTAGGTTACTATGATATATTATTGTTGATATAATCAGCTTGGTTCGAACATATAATTCTGTTATGACTTTCACAAAAATCATATATCAAATAGTGTCAAAATTGACACAAAATAGTTTTTAAATCAAATATTATATTATTAATTGTTATTTTATTCCTAAAAATCTAAGGTTCGGCCAAATGACTTAGATAAGGATATATATATTAATAATAAACAACTTGGGGTTCGTTTGGCATGTTATAGTAAGTGTATTAACCATATAGTGTAAGAAAACAAAAAGTCACGGTAAAAGTTAAATTATTTAACTTAGAGTAAAATCTAAGTGATAAGGTTAAAATAATAACCTAAACTTGTCTAAATACTATTGGTTGATAGGATTTAGACCCATCCCCACTTTATCTTCGAAATAAGACCCTTTGGAACCATTATAAACCGATTTTGACTTTAATATAAAATAATATTTTGAGATATTCCTAAGGTGCCCCTCTCCTCCCTTATAAAAGGACACCTCCTCCCCCTCCTCCTCACACCAATTTGAGCACTCATGCTCGGCCAACCCCTGCCAAAATCTCTTCTCCACTTCCCTAGAGACATAATAGACGTTCTGGACTTCCTCAAAGACCAATTTTAGTGCCCTAAGAGGAGGTCTCAAAGAGGCGCTTCAAAGAAGAGGTAATTACCGTTACCAATTCTTTCATCTTTATTTCTTCTTCCACTTCTTCTTCTTAGGTTGTTTCATTATGAAGTAATAACATCAGTATCACTCATATACTGATATGTTATTATAAGTATGAAACAACCCTATTTCACCATCTATTCATCCTACGGAAAAAGAAATCACCGCGCGTGAGTACGTACGGAATACGGTCTCCACGCCGTGGTGTAATCTATTTTCCACCACCACCTTACATGGATGGGTATAATGGTGTAAAGAATAACTATACATAGTTATTACAACATAATATTTATTCTGATATATTTTATAATCCACTCCAATTCAATTCAATGTTTATGGAAATGATATCATCGCTCGTGCGTACGTACGGACTACCGTCTCCACGACGCGATGAGATTCATTCTCCATGTTAACCATTTAAGAATGATTATAAAGTATATATATATAAATAATAATGAAATATATGACATTATAAAGATACTGGATTTATGTATATATATATATATGTATTTCATCTACTTACTTCCATTCAAGACAATAAGGAAAGGAAAACAGCGTTCATGCGTACGTACGGACTACCATCTCCATGAACGGTGTTTTTCATTTCATTTATCTATCTATTATATATATATATATATACTGAATATATATGATATATAAATCATATTTTATATTCTGGAAGTAAGTAAATCATGATATAAGTAATAATAATGTCAATAACAACAAGTCAAAACACCTACGATAAATGAAACGATTTTACCCAAAACGCTTCTATAACATGGAATTTACAAAAGAACGGGTAATATAAAGTTATAAGTGAACCATATATGATATCATAACAATGAATATGATTCTTTAATAAGTCAATGACATTATTTAAATCATTATACAGGAGGTTCGGACACATACAAAGCTAATCGGACCTAAGGTAAGGGAAAATATCACAATCTCATTTTTATCCGAGATTGTTTATACTTTGGTATTTACTGTTGTACCTCTTGTTCCCCTCGTTGTTTGATTTTCATGATCACAAACACCTTATTATTTGTCTAACATTGTTTTTAAGTGTTGTGGATGATAGGCGAAAGATTGCCAAAGGATTGGCCCAAGAATGGACATCAAGTGGACTGAAATTCAGTCCACCGGCCAACCGGTGTGGTGGCACCGGCCATCCGGTGGACCTGGCAGAGGCATTGCCCACTGCCAGGTTCCACCGGTCAGCCGGTGGCTCTGCCACCGGCCAGCCGGTGGCACCCAGCCAGAACAGTGAGACCTACTGTCTCACCACCGGCCCGCCGGTGGCCTTCTCACCAGCCAGCCGGTGGCTCCTGGGCAGAAGCACTTCTCAACAGCCAAGGCACCGGCCAGCCGGTGGAGCTGTACCGGCCAGCCGGTAGCCCAGTCAAACTAGCCGTTGGCTTTGACCAGTCAACCCTCTTTTGGCCTCCAACGGCTCCGAGGACTTCTCCAACAGCTCTGAAGGCCCCCAATGGGTTCCATGCCTATAAATAAAGGCCAAGGAAGCCCCGGACACCTACCGGAACCATACCCAAGCCACCGGACACATTGTTGATCATTTTGGCGAACCTCCGGCGGATTTCCTCAAGGAACCCAACGTGCTCCAATCCAATTCCACATCCAAGAGCACCATCAAAGAAGCTTGGAAGTGGCCTTCAACATCTCCAATCAATCAAAGGCGCCCAAGACTTCCTCAAATACGGTTTTTATTGTTTTATTTATTTTGAGCTTTAAATTTGGGTTTGTGCCTACAAACACCAAACTCTTTCTTCCTCCCTTTCTTTTGGGTTTCACATCACCATTAAGGTGTGAAGAGGTTTCTTCAAGCCTTTCCTTTTAAAAGGCTTGAGTTTTCGGTGAGCTAGCCTTCACCCGTTAAAAAGGCTAGTGGGTTCTTGCTAAACCATTAAAAGCAAGTGGGTTCTTGCTCAACCAACAAAAGCAAGCTGTAATAGGTCCTAGTGCTACCTCAAAGCCTAGTGGGTTTCTTTCTAAAACCATTGAAAAGCAAGCGGTATAATATCTCAACGGTTGAGTTGGGAGCAGAGACGTAGGCCGGGTTTTTGGCCGAACTCCATTAACAATTGCTTGTGTGATTACCTCTTTATTTCCGCTGCATTCTTTACTTTGATTTTAATTTGTTAATCCTTTTTTTAAAAAGGCAATTTACCCCCCTCTTGCCATCACTTCCCGTTTTGTTCCGACCCAACAATTGGTATCAGAGGGGTGATTTGAGTAATACCTTAAACGGTTTCAAATTTAAAGATCCTTTTTGATGGCATCTACCTCTTTCTCCCCCGAGGGCTACTCATTGGGTCGGGCTCCATTTTTTGATGGGACCGACTATAATTATTGGAAAACCCGCATGACTACCTTTCTTAGAAGCATAAGATATCCTATTTACAAAATTGTCATGCAAGGTTATACTTTTTCTACCCCCGACGAATCCAAATGGACCCCTGCCGATATTAAGAATTTTGAGCTTGATGGCAAAGCCATGAACGCTCTCCATTGCGGCTTAGATAGAAATGAGTTCAATCGAGTGTCTACTTGCACCTCCTCACATGAAATTTGGAAGCTTTTAGAAGTGACCCATGAGGGCACTAACAAAGTTAAGGATACTCGGTTTGACATGTATAGACAAGATTTTGAAAGCTTTACTATGCATCCTTCCGAATCTATTACCAATATGTTTACACGCTTCACTGACATTTGTAATGGAAGGAAATCTCTTGGTGATGATGTTTCAGCCGAGATGATGGTCAAAAAGATCTTATGGGTCCTTCCGAGCTCATGGGCACCTAAAGTGACGGCAATCCAAGAAGCTAATGATGTAAAGAACATGCCGGTAGAAGAGCTCATCGGATCCCTAATGACGTACGAGATCACGATGAGGAGGCAAGCTCAAAAGGAGGGCACACCAATCAAGACACCAAAGAACATTGCCCTCAAGGTACAAAAAGTAGTAAGCTTCTCCTCATCCTCATCTTCCTCATCTACTTCATCTTCAAGCGGCGACTCGGAAATGGAGAATCTCGCCCGCCAAATGCACAAGTTTATGAAGAAGCACAAGAAGAAGAAATCTCGCAAGGCACGAAAGCAAGAACCCACCGACAAATCCGAGCCCAAGGTGAAATGCTACGGGTGCGGCGAAAAGGGCCATTACAAGCCCGATTGCCCACTCAACAAAAAACGGGCCACGCCAAAGGAAAAAAGGAAATAAAAAGGTCCTCAAGGCGACATGGAGTGACACCTCATCATCCTCCTCCTTTTCCTCCTCAAGCGACCAAGGTAAAAAATGCCTAATGGAAAATCATGAGGTATCATCATCCTCTTCCTCTTCTTCCTCCTCTAGTTAGTCTAACTCTTTTAATCATTTATCATATGAAGAACTCCAACATTTGCGAGACCAACTTGAAAATGGTTTTCATGAACTCTCTTCAAAATTTGTTGCTTTAAAAAATAATTTCAAAAAGCTTTCCTCCGAAAAAGAACAACTTCTCAAAGAGAAGGAGGAACTCTCCCTAAAAATCCAAAATTTTCCAAATGTTGATTCCATGGAATCAACCATCAAGGACCTTAGAGAATCCCTAGACAAGTTCACCCAAGGTGAAAAATTTGTCCAAACTCTTAGGTTCTCAACGAGTATCTAGAACCACCAATGGACTTGGCTACACCAATATAGCTTCCTCCTCCCATGCACCCACTATTTTTGTAAGGGGGAGCTCTAGTTTTAAATTTTGTAACTATTGCAAAAAACCCGGGCACCTTATTTATGAATGTAATTGTAAAAATGCCCGGTACGGTCAACCCAAATCTATTTTCTATTCCGATGAGTACTATATGAGAAGACCCTCCATGAGACAAATTTGGATTGAAAAATCCCTTCTAGCGAGTCTCACCGGACCAAAATTTGTCTCGGTTTCAAACACCTCTCCCCGGTGATTTGTTGTTTTATTTATGGGGAGTTAGGTTTGTTTAAGCATTTTTGTTTTATTCAAAATATTCGATTCAAACATTCAATTTCAACACTTGGTTTCAAATTTTTTTTGTTATTCAATTTTTCAATTCAAAACTTTCAATTCAAACTGTTATTGAATTCTTGATTCAAAACTTTCAATTCAAATTTCGAAAATTTCAATTGGTTTAAAATCTCCATCTTGTTTTTCAACTCTTTCCCTCAATCAAGTTTTATGCCCCACGCTATTTTGATAATCACAAAGGGGGAGAACTTTCTTGATTTATTGGGGGAGAATCTTTTCTATCTTTCTTTGATTCATTTTCAAACAATCCTTTAAAGAATGTCTTTAATTTCATTATTTTACTTTGATTGTTTCGGTGATTGTGATCATCAAAATAGGGGGAGATTGTTGTACCTCTCGTTCCCCTCGTTGTTTGATTTTCATGATCACAATCACCTTATTATTTTTCTAACATTGTTTTTAAGTGTTGTGGATGATAGGCGAAAGATTGCCAAAGGATTGGCCCAAGAATGGACATCAAGTGGACTGAAATCCAGTCCACCGGACAACCGGTGTGGTGGCACCGGCCAGCCGGTGGACCTGGCAGAGGCATTGCCCACTGCCAGGTTCCACCAATCAGCCGGTGGCTCTGCCACCGGCCAGCCTGTGGCACCCAGCCAGAACAGTGAGACCTACTGTCTCACCACCGGCCCGCCGGTGGCCTTCTCACCGGCTAGCCGGTGGCTCCTGGGCAGAAGCACTTCTCAACAGCCAAGGCACCGGCCAGCCGGTGGAGCTGTACCGGCCAGCCGGTAGCCCAGTCAAACTAGTCGTTGGCTTTGACCAGTCAACCCTCTTTTGGCCTCCAACGGCTCCGAGGACTTCTCCAACGGCTCTGAAGGCCCCCAATCGGTTCCATGCCTATAAATAAAGGCCATGGAAGCCCCAGACACCTACCGGAACCATACCAAAGCCACCGGACACATTGTTGATCATTTTGGCGAACCTCCGGCGGATTTCCTCATGGAACCCAACGTGCTCCAATCCAATTCCACATCCAAGAGCACCATCAAAGAAGCTTGGAAGCGGCCTTCAACATCTCCAATCAATAAAAGGCGCCCAAGACTTCCTCAAATACGGTTTTTATTGTTTTATTTATTTTGAGCTTTAAATTTGGGTTTGTGCCTACAAACCCCAAACTCTTTCTTCCTCCCTTTCTTTTGGGTTTCACATCAGCATTAAGGTGTGAAGAGGTTTCTTCAAGCCTTTCCTTTTAAAAGGCTTGAGTTTTCGGTGAGCTAGCCTTCACCCGTTAAAAAGGCTAGTGGGTTCTTGCTAAACCATTAAAAGCAAGTGGGTTCTTGCTCAACCAACAAAAGCAAGCTGTAATAGGTCCTAGTTCTACCTCAAAGCCTAGTGGGTTTCTTGCTAAAACCATTGAAAAGCAAGCGGTAGAATATCTCAACGGTTGAGTTGGGAGCGGAGACGTAGGCCGGGTTTTTGGCCGAACTCCGTTAACAATTGCTTGTGTGATTGCCTCTTTATTTCCGTTGCATTCTTTACTTTGATTTTAATTTGTTAATCCTTTTTTTAAAAAGGCAATTCACCCCCCCTCTTGCCATCACTTCCCGTTTTGTTCCGACCCAACATTTACTGGGGTGTATTTTATCATCCAAATCCATGTTTCCTCATTATGTAATATTATTTCCATCCACCTAATATTATTTAAATCCAATTTTACCCTTCGGTTTGTTTTTAGTAAAAGATATGAAAGGAATCTTTTGTCATTTTTCGTACGAGGTACTTTTTGACTTTTCCGAAAAAAGTATGAGAAGAATGTTTTTTTTAACATAAACGACAGAAATGGATTTTTACGGTTTTATAAAGACTTATTTTCATGAATCCTCCTACAAAATATTGCATTACTATTTTCAATAAAATCTCTTTCTTTTAAAATTGCATGATGTTTTGTGAAAAGAAATTGATTTTGAAGAAGAAAGGATATTTTCCTCAAGAATTCAGTTCTAGTGTTTTATCAAAATTATTTTCCAACTAAGATAATAAAGGGTTCTGTTTCTATCCATATTTTTACATTGATTTGACTATGTTGTGATGGAATTATGTTTATGAATTCCTTTATCTTATATGAATGGTTTTATGATGTCATGATGTTTAAGAATCCCATTTTTATTACATGGGTTATGCAATGATGTATGATTTATGATTTTGTGGAACACATAAGAATGGTATCATTATGAGATGGGTGGGACCTATATCTCCCTCCAATGCATTGGGAAAAGATTTTATATCTCATGAGATAGGCACGGATGGAATGGTAGGTTATACCGGTTCAGTGAAACAGGACTGAAACGAGGGTTACTCGATTCAGAAAGGGAATTTGTCCACTAAGATAGTCTTGGCAATGAGTCTTGACTAACATGAAATGATTCTCTATGATTATGTGTGAATTCCACAAAGTTTCATGTTTTATGTTATGATTATTGTGATTACATTTCACTGCCATGATTTATCCCATGTTATGGAATTATGATCTCTTTTGCAGGTTAAAATTTCCAAAATTTATTTTCTTGTGTATACGATGAGATTTATATTTCTTTTATTTACCCTTACTGAGCATTTGAGCTCACCCTTTTATGTTTTCTTTTCCCCAGGATATAAAGAAATGTTTTAGGTAAAAAAAAGGGAAGATATTTATGGGAGATATTGGAGATCTTTCACCACGATTAGAAGATTACGTTCCGAGTTTCCAAAGACACTAAACTATTACGATCCTTGTGTGTGTGCTTTTGTTATATACTAATTATTCCGCAAAAGTAATGTAATGTCCATGTACTTCAAGCTTCGGGTCTCTACAACTATGAATGATCTAGTATGAAAAATAGGTTTCATAGATTGAAAATAATTTTTCATTATATATACATTCTATATGTGAATTTTTATTATTATGTGGTTCCCCATTATGATTATTATTTCTCACAGTATGCTTCTTTGTTTTAGTGAATAGTGGGAACCCGAAGGTACCAGTTTATCATTCAATCTGATAAAATGTTTTCCAATGACTAATAAAACATTATGACGAATAAAGTGAATAATTTTTTAAACTTTCCTAATAATTTTTTATAGAACATTATTACATATGAGCACCATAACCAACACTTGAAATCAAAAAATATGATAAGGATACTGTTTTCTAAGAGTTTGGGTAGTGGAGACCATGGAGGAAAGAAGATTTAATTTCCAAACTATTGAGAATGTAGGAAGACAAACTCAATGTAATGTCTTCAAGGGAAAAAAATACTTTTATTGTGTATCAAATAAAGAGACAGAGTAAGTAACAAGAAAGTAAAAAAATTAAAAACATAGTTTAACTCAATGGATGAGAATAATGGTCTCCCAAAGGAACCATCCATTGTTGACTGTTTTAAATGTGGAATGTATGGGATTTTATAAAATTAATTTTATAAGAGATAAATATTTTAAAGATAACCAAAATGGTTAAATTATTATTGGTTTTGTTGGTGATGATGAAGATACTATGAATTAAATATGAATTGAAAGTAGTATTATGGAATACGATGAAGATTCCATGTTAATGGTTTGTGATGGATGATGTGTGATTGAAGTATTAATATATAGTAATTAATGTATTATGTAATTTGAATCGTGAAATATTTACAAATTGTTTTGTATATGTTTTTTATTAAGGATATAAAAAATAGGGCAATTGTTATTGATGGTCTAGAAATGTGATGTTATGGAATGGTGATATTTTAATTAAGGGTTGATAACATTTAATAAGTTTTGGATGTTGAGTTAATGATGTTAGGATAAATAATAGTTGGTTAAAATAGTTAAATTGGATTGTTAGGACAACCATATTGGTTTATTTACATCATGGTTAATGTTATCATAGTTTGGTTTAACAACAATTCTTATTTATAATATATATCCAATAATTTTTGTTTTTTTTAAGGAATTTGGAAGAATTAATGTTTTCAATAGTGTTTTATGGTTTTTATTGTTATCACCATGTGTCAAGAGAATACATGATGAAGGTGTTGACATATTTGTTATGTGATAATCAAGGGAGACTTTATGACATATGTGGGATTAATGTAAAGTTGATATTGATAAATTTACTTAACTTATTTATAAATTTGGAATTTTTGCAAGGGTAATAAGGTTAACAGTTTATGGATTGGTTTATATTGAAATTTGGAAGAGGTATTATATATCTATGTATTAATTAACTATAAGAGTATTTATCTATATTTGATCACTAGTGTTAGGATTTTATAATAGAGATAAAAGGAATGAATAATAATTATTTTCGTGATCTTATTTAGTGATTCACATCTAAAAACCATCTCTTAGATTAAGTGATGAATTTTAAATTTATCAAGGAAGAACCAAATGATGAAATTGTTCATATGAAATTAAAAATATATCGATTAAGTATATTTCAATGTGTTATATGTATATATGTAAATGGAATTCCAAAACAATAGAAAAAATGTCTATATATAAAAAATTTTCCTGTGATTATAATTTTTGATGATATAAATGATCTTTTAATGCTTCTTTGGTTTATATCATTGTCGTCATTAAATTTCTCGTGACAATATTCTATATCACTCCCCAAATTTATTTGGGTGATAGTTTATCATTTCAATTTCCCTTATTTTTGTTCCCACCTGTGTTATTCATCTTAGAAACCTTGTATGTGTTATTCCAAAATAAATTTTCCCATATATTTTTCAATTTGATATTAAATTTTTGTTGACCCTTTTTTTATAATTCATGTTTCTATTAAGGAATTCCCAAATGTTAAACCTTGAATGAATAAGATAAATTTGAAGGGTAATATTATTTTTTATGGGGTTGAACATAATGTAAAGACCTGTAAATTTCAAGGGAATTTTTTTTCTTAATTTTCTTTTGGATTCTACAAGAATGCAGTTTCTGACGGAAACTGATTCTGAGGCCTGGTGTGCCCAGAATCAATTTCTAAGTTTAGCTCGGGTATGTTTAGTAAACGAACGAGCGGGTTTTCCTAACATTTGAACCGGTGCTCAGAATCGAATTCCGAGGGCACCGAGGGAATTTCAGTGCCGGTAATTGCTTAAGGACACCTTTTCCGTAGTTGTGTTTCCTCGAGTGAGGTTATTAATTAATTGTGTAAACTAAAGAATAAAAAAAATATTTTGCAACATATTTTATTTTTTATTCTTAGTAGTTCTAACCTAGTCATGGTGGTTGGAGTGGTTCCCACTGATATCCTAACTCCTATGTAGGATATTAGTGGGGTGGGGCCCACACGAGCCCCACCCCATTATTACCTTTTACCTCCCACATGCATTTAATATGGTAACTCACCCCCCTCTTTAATGCCAAGTCATTGCTCGCGTTTAATAGTATTATTAAACGCCCTAATTAATTGTTCAACGCTCTTTAATTAAATTGTTGTCTGTTTTTGAATTTCAAAAACAGTTGGCATGAGAAATAAAATAAGTCAAAGACTTATTTCCTTATGATGTTTTTTTGTGCGAGGAATATTTAAAGAGGATATCCCAAGTATTAGAATCTTCATCTTCCTCAATGTAGAACGCGAAGAATGCACGGTTGCCGACGAAGAACGCCAACCTCTGACGAAGGGTGATGAAGAACGCATGTTCCTCAGAGATCGACGACACAAAGTCGTGTATCGCGATGCCGACCATCCTTCATCCGCAACGCTATCTCCCGCGACGTCCCTTCCCGGTGACGAACCATCATTCAACAAATGCTTGAGGTAGGGGTTAATTGTTTTTGTCATGAATTTATCCTTTTCCGTTCTTCGTCTTTATCCTTGGGCTGCTTGATATCAACTTATCGAGAGGAGTTTAGACCACACGAACATTGCCGACTCTCCTCCCCCTTTTTGTTTTTGTGTTGTTGCGGTTCTAAAGAAGGTGGCGAGGTGCAACGACACCGCGCGGAATCCTGGGAAATGTGACGAAGATGTGCAGTGCCATCACGCGGCGCCGGAGAACCACGATGATACCGCGGCTGGGGAGGGGCCACGGCGCAGGGGCATGGCGTCGTCGCGCAGCTCCTGTCGGACAAGTCCGTGGCTCAATGTTGCAGAGGTGCAAGCCCGGGCGGCCGGAACCGCGGGCCGCCAGCACCTCCGAAGGGAGGGACCCTGGCTGTCATGCGGTAGCAGCTCAGGCCGGCCAGACCGGGCCTGCCGGCTTCTAGGAAACCGGGGTTCGTAACTCATGGTTGGGCGAATGAGCCCCCCCCCCCCCCATCCGCTCAGCTCGACACTAGCTGAGCTGTCCATGCGGCTGCATGAGCGCACTAGGTCGGGCCGTCCAGGCCGGTCCGCACCCTAATGGGCCGGACCGGGCCCCGACCCCCCCATTTTCAGACCACTTCTGGTCTATTGCCCATATCATGGGATACGGTCCTCCGATCGATGCACTGCCAGTTGCGATATGATCCTGGGATCAAGAAGGACTTTTGGATATATTACACTCAAGGATTCATAGAACTTTGGGTATGGCCGGCTTGGTTTGAACATGAAACCAACCAGGCCCTCGGAGCGGAAACACTTATAACTTAAGTTCCGGACGTCCGATTGACGTGTCGTCGACTTTGTTGGATTTCTCATAGTGAGATGGACATTTTGACATACTATGATCAAGGTTTGGATGCAGTTGGAGTGCGGTTGGGTTGGTTTTTACTTAAAAACCAATCGGGCCCCTGGAACGAAAAAGATAATAACTCTCAGACCGGGCGTCCGATTGACGCGTCGTCTATCATGTTGAGTTCCTCTTGTCAAGACGGAACTTTGGGATACATCTACTCTTTACTACCTGTCAGTTGATGTATCGATCCCCTTGGATCATGGAGCGGACCCTCCCATAACGAGCATACTGTGTGAGGGAACCCTTGAGATGGATGCGACTGTGACGACTGTACAGAAATCCTATGTGGGTTCGGCAGCGATGAAGACGGTACTGAAATCCTATGTGTGTTCGGCGGAGTTGAAGACTGCACTGGAATCATATGTGGGTTGGACAGTGATGAGGACCATACTGAAATCCTATATGGGTTCGGCGGAGATGAAGACTGTGTTGACATCCTATGTGGGTTCGACAGCGATGAGGACCGTACTGAAATCCTATGTGGGTTCGGCGGAGATGAAGACTGCACTGAAATCCTATGTGGGTTCGGCAGTGATTAAGACCGTACAGAAATCCAATTTGGGTTCGATGGAGATAATGACTGCACTGAAATCTTATGTGGGTTCTGCAGCGATGAAGACCGTACAGAAATCCTATGTGGGTTCGGCGGAGATGAATACTACAATGAAATCCTATGTGGGTTTGGCAGCGATGAAGACCGTACTGAAATCCTATGTGGGTTCGACTACAATGACTAATGTTCTTGCATCCTACATGGGTCTGGCAATTTCTTCTCTGTTCTTGCTATCCTATGTGGGTCCGGTAGTGTAGCTGGTTTAGTATCCTACTTGGGTCCCAGCATAGATGAATCAGTGGATATATCTGATCATCTCTATCACCAAAGAAGTATACCTGTGTGAGCTGAGTCTTGACATTCATTCATTATCTTCGATATGATTGACTTCCTTTCCTATGGGGATCGGGTTGTACTTTCCTGTGTGGATTGGGTTATACTCTTATGTGGACGTGATCGAACATGGGCTCAGATGTTGGAGCCGAACTGCATTGATGACTTAGGTATATGTATAGGCATATACCTATGTAGTGTTGGTTGTTACTTCATGATTGTATCTTTCTTTTGTGGATTATCCTTTGTGGATTTTGGAAGACCTTCGGGGGTCTCTAGGTCCCTACTGAGAAGCATATACTCACCCCTGCACGGGTTATGCCCGCACTACGTTGTGTTAGATAATGGCGATGGACATCGCTGATCGTGGTAGAGGCTAGTGGAGCAGTCGGTACCTGGAGGTGGTCCACTGGGCGGGACGTACACGGAGCGGATGATTCGACCGAAGGTGCTGAGGTGCATATTTGTACCCACCCTTCAGGTGGGACTTCCAGTGGATGTCTTGACATTGTTTCTTTACTTAAGTTGCTGTACTTTATTTCCAGCTGTACATTACTTTCATTTTGGGTTTTTATTCTGGAAAAATTACTTTTCCGCACTTACTTGTACTCATTTTACTTATTATTTACTTATTCTTACATACACTGTGGTGTTTGGTTACTTTATAAAGGCAATGTCTTCCCCTTTTTGTTGAGATTTATACCTTGGTGCTAGTCTCCACCCCTAGCCTATGGGAGGCGGGCTTGGGGTAGTCACGACACGGTTCCCATGAACAGGTCATGACAAATTGGTATCAGTGGAGTACTGTTCTACTGCAGAACAAAGGAATCTGATCTTTCTTCTATGTGAAGAAATAGTGTTAAGGGTATTGAGTGTGGTTATAAGTCCAGGGAGTCCAGTTTTGGTGCGTCGGCCGACGTATCCGTACACCAGGACCCTAACTTTTGATTTCGGACACAATGCACAAAAACATTGATTGCATGTGTGTTTTAAAAGTTTTCATTGTGATTACTTTGTGTTAGCTCACCAGGTATACTGTTTGACAGTGGAGAACTTGTTTCTTTTCAGGATGGCCCCACGATGGTAGCCTGCTAGGGTTCCAAGCGTTGTGCGAGACGACAGCCCACCGAACGACGAGTCCTTAGTGCAGGGCCCTTTGATAGAAGAGGCACTGGCTGTACCTCTACCCGCTGAGCCACTGATGCTACAAGCCCCAACCGCTGATAGTGCATGTCCCCTTAGTGCACTGAACGAGTTTCAACTTCAGAGACCGCCTACGTTCTGCTGGGAGATGGACCCTCAGGCATCCGAGTATTGGCTGGTGGCGGTTGTGCGAGTATTCAGGTTAGTGGGGACACCATCTGACCTCATGGTGATCCTCGCGGGGAGCCTCCTGCATGTGGCATAAGGGACATGGTGGAGCTTGATGTTCCAGGTGCACGACGAGGCATCACTCCTCTGGACGGACATTGAGAGCCTCTTCTTCTCAGAGTTCATCTCAGCCGCCCTCCATGTCGTGCGCATCCAGGAGCTTCAACAGCTGTGGCATGGCAACATGACAGTCGCCCAGTACTTGGCATGATTTACTGATCTCTCATGTTATTCGATGGACAAGGTACATGACCCATTCATTCGGGCCCGGACCTTCGAGCAAGGACTGAGGCTTCAGATCAGGCATCGATGATCTCCCTCAGCATTCTGACACATTCAAGAGTACTGGGGTGAGCTCTTCTAATTGAGATATTTCCTGCTGAGCCTACGCCAGCAGCGAGACCTACCATAGGGCTGCATGTAATAGAGTCTTCTGTAGTTGGCAGTCAACGGATGTCACAGGGGTCCAGGCGGACCGGACCATTAGGCAGACGACATCAGGACACTGGCTCAGAGGTGCAGGGCACAGGGTGCAGAGCCAGCCTTCCGGGGAGCATACAGTGCTACGCATGCGGCGGGCAGGGCCACATGGCTCGTGACTGCCCGACCCGCTTTGCAAAGGAGCAGCAGACGGTTGAGGGGCCACCCAGACAGAGGCAGAGGTTCGACCGTGGCAGTCTGCCGAGAGAAAGTAGACGAGGTAGGGGAGCTGGCCAAGTAGTAGGTGGTGGGAAATTCTTTGAGGCTTTACCACCACCACCACCAAGAGTTCCACCCCCGACCACAGGGAGATATCGGGTAGAGACAGGCTCAGCTTCAGGCAGCAGAGGCCTACGACCACGGTGCGACGGAGATGATTTGAGGTACGATAGGTGTATACTCTACCCTTGCTGTACATCTTATGGACACAAGAGTGAGTCATTCCTTTATTGTCGATTCCCTTGTTCGGATATCGGAGATTCTGACGGAGCTGTTGGCCCGAACCATACGAATAGAAACTCTTACAGGAGCAGACTCGACGATTACGCACTGGTGCTGGCAGTGTGAGCTTAGTCTAGTAGGTGAGAGCTTCGGATAGGTTGTTCTTGTAGCACCATCGAGGACGTAAAACGTCATCTTGGACATGGATTGGTTATCTACAGTATATACTCAGATTGACTGTATTAGGCGCAAGGTGCGGTGTGTACGCACGGACGGGAGCAGGTTCACCTTCACCAGCAAGAAGGGAGCCTTTGCAGCACAGGAGGGACTCTCACAGAGGAGGGGACAGCTCATCACTCATTAGTTGGCAAGCCAAATCCTAGTGGCAGTTGACGTGCAGATTCCTAGTTTTCCTATAGTGGTGGATCAATATGCAGATGTTTTCCCTGACGACGTTCCAGGACAACCTCCTCGCAGAGAGTTAGACTTTTATATTGACATGTAACCCATGATAGCCCCGATATCTACTCCAGAATATCGGATGGCTCCCACTGAGATTCGAGAGAAATGGGTACAGCTGGAGGACTTGCAGGGAATGAGATTCCTCCGACCCCGTGTTTCACCCTGGGGTTACCCGATATTGTTCTCCAAGAAGGAGGACAGGAGCATGCTGCTTTTTGTCAACTATCATTGCCCAAACCAGGTGACCGTGATGAACAATTTTATGCTACTGAGGGTTGACGACCTCTTCGATCAGCTCAAGGGAGCATGGTGGTTCTCAAATATATACCATTGACCAGACTATCATCAGCTTAGAGTTCGAAACGATGACGTGCAGAAGATGACCTTCAGATGTCGGTATGGCCACTATGAGTTCTTTGTTATTCCTTTCAGTGTAACCAACACTCCATCAATGTTCATAAGTCTCATGAATAAGATCTTCCAGCCATTCCTCGATCAATTTTTTCGTGGTCTTCATCGACGACATATTGATATACTCGACCACTGGGGAGGAGCACGCCTACCACTTGTGTGTTGTGTTGGACACACTCTGAGAGCACCAGCATTGTGGAAATCTATCGAAGTGTCAAATCTAGTTATGTGAGGTCTACTTCTTGGGACACATCATCTCTGAGGCGGGAGTTGCAGTGGATCCTACGAATATCGAGGCAGTGCTAGCTTGGGAGCCACCCAGGAGCGTGATAGAAGTGCGGAGTTTGTTGGGGTTAGCTGGGTACTATCAGAGATCTGTTATAGGCTTTTCCAGAGTTGCGTCACCACTCTTAGGTTTGATAAAGAAAGGGAAACCCTTCATCTAGTGAGACAGATGTCAATAGAGCTCCAAAAGCTGAGACAGAGATTGACCAGTGCACCTATCTTGAGGCTACCAGAGGAGGGAGTAGGGTACGTAGTCTACTGCGAAGCATCAGGGACTAGGATCGGGTGTGTCCTGATGTAGGAGCGGGCCGTAATATCATATGGATCATGTTATTTGAGGAAGCATGAGTAGAACTACGCTACCCATGACCTAGAGTTAGCACCAGTGGTCTTCGCTCTGAAGATGTGGCGACACTATCTGATGGGAAAACACATTACAATATACTCTAACCACCAGAGTCTCAGGTACATCTTCTCGCAGAAGGACCTGAATCTAAGACAGTGGTGATGGCTCAAGTTCCTCCAGGACTATGACTTTGAGATAGTCTATACTCATATGAAGGGGAATGTAGTAGCTGATGCTCTCAGCAGGAGGACGGAAATTCAGCTACTCGGGGAGACGACGGAGCAGCTAGCTGCTTTTCAGATATCCTTCATGGAAAGAGATGGAGAATCCATTCTTCAGTCACACCTCCACTACTGCAATGGGTCAGAGAGGCACAGTGTAGGGACACTGACTGTGAGACGCGGCGTGCGTAGATATCCTCAGGATAGGCACCAGATGGATTCTCCGTAGGAGGAGAGCACGATGTCCTTTTCAGAGGACATACCATGGTACCAGCTACATTGCAGGAGGAGGTTCTGATAGAGTTTCACACATCCCCTTTAGCTGTACATCCGAGAGTGGTGAAGATGTACCAGGATCTCAGACGATAGCACTAGTGGCCGGGTATGAAGAAGACTGTGGCAGAGCTCGTTTCTCGATGCCTCACCTGCCAGCAGGTGAAGGCAGAGCACCAGGTACCAGCAGGCTTGGTACAGCCCTTGGAAGTCCCAGAGTGAAAGTGGCATGGGATATCTATGAATTTTGGGACAGGACTTCCATATACCTCCAGAGGACACGACTCCATTTGGGTGATTGTCGACCGACTCACAATGTCGGCCCACTTCTTACCCATCAGAGAGCAGGGCTCAGTATAGAGCATGGGAAGTCTCTACGTTCATGATATTGTACGGCTTCATGGTGTGCCATCATCTTTCGTCTCTGATCGAGATGCTCGCTTTACTTCCTGGCTATGGAAAGGGTTGCAGGAGGCGTTCAGGACGCAATAACGTTTTAGCACCACCTTTCACCCTCAGACGGATGGTCAGATGGAGATGACCATTCAGACTCTCAATGTACATGCTTTGTGCATTTGTCCTCGACTTTGGTTGCAGTTTGGAGGACCTCCTACCCTTGGTGGAGTTCTCATACAACAACAACTACCACTCCACCACCGGGATGGCACCATACGAGGCATTGTACGACCAGCCTTGCAGATCAACTATGTACTGTACAGACCCTGGGGAGTCAGCACTTGATGGACCAGAGATGGTCCAAGCCACAACAGAGAAGGTCCAGGTCATCCAGGAGCGGATGAGGACTGCACAGATCTGGAAGAAGTCTAATACTGACAGGAGGTGGAGGCCACTGGAGTTTGAGGATGGCGACCATGTCTTCTTGCGGGTCTCACCTCGACATGGATTAGGGAGATTTGGCTGAGGTGGCAAGTTATCTCAGCGCTTCATTGGTCCATTCCAGGTCCTCAGTAGGATAGGTGAGGTGGCTTATCACCTGGCTCTACCACCTCAGTTGCACCGGTTGCACAACATCTTCCAAGTATCTCAGCTGAGGATATATGTGCACGACCTGACGCATATCATCGACCATGGGGAGCTCGACCTTGAAGATGGGGTGACTATTGCAGAGGTCCCGGTGGAGATCGAGGATTGACAAGAGAAGGTCCAACGTGGACGGTCGATACCTCTTGTGCGCATCAGATGGCAGCACGGGAACCTCCAGGAGAGCACTTGGGAGCGGGAGGCTCACATGCATGCACAGTACCCACATTTGTTCCCCTAGTTTATGATGTATATTTTCAGGGACGTAAATCCTTGAGGTGAGAGTAATTTAAATACCCATAAATTTCAAGGGGAATTTTTTTCTTAATTTTCTTTGGGATTTTACATGAACATAGTTTCTGACGGCACCTGATTCTGAGGCTCGTTGTTCCCAGAATCAATTTTTGAAGTTTAGCTCTGGTACGTTCAGTAAACGAACAAGCAGGTTTTCCTAGTATTTGAACTGTTGTTCGGAATCGAATTCAGAGGGAAATGATGGAATTGCAGCGCATGTAATTTCTTAAGAACACTTTTTTCCATAGTTGTGTTTGCTCGGGTGAGGTTATTAATTAATTGGGTTAAATAAAGAATAAAATAAAATATTGTGCAACCGATTTCATTTTTTATTCATAATAGTACTAACATAGGAATGGTGGTTGGAGTAGGACCGACGGATATCCTAACTCCTAGGTAGGTTATTATTGATGTGGGGCCCACACAAGCCCCACCCCTTTATTACTTTTTACCTCCCACATGCATTTAATATGGTAACTCACCCGCACCCCCCTTCTTTAATGCCAAGTCAACGATCGCGTTTAATAGAATTATTAAATGCTCCAATTAATTGGTCAACGCTCATTAATTAAATCATGCTCTATTTTTCAATTTCAAAAACAGTTGGCATGAGAAATAAAATAAGGCAAAGCCTTATTTTATTATGTTGTTTCATTGTGCGAGGAGGATTTGAAGAGGAGAGCCCAATTATTAGATTCTTCATCTTCCTCCTTGAAGAACGCGAAGATCGCACCGTCGTCGACGAGGAATTCCGACCATTGATGAAGGGAGACGAAGAACGCAAGTTCCTCGGAGATCGACGATGCGACGCCGTGTACCACGACGCCGAAGATCCTTCTTTCACGACGTCGTCTCCCGCGACGTCCCTTCCCCGCGACGAACCTTCGTTCACCAAATTCATGAGGTAGGGGTTATTTGTTTTTTCCGTGAATTTATTCTTTTCTATTCTTCATCGTTATCCCTAGGCTACATGATATCAACTTATTGGGAGGAGGTGGGACCGCACAAACACGGATGACTCTCCTCCCCCTTTTTGTTTTTGTGTTGTTGCATTTCAAAAGAAGGCCTCATGGTGCAACGACAACATGTGGAATCCTAGGAAATGTGACGAAGATGCGAGGCACCGTCGCACCGCGCCGTTGAGGCAGAACAAACCCGTGGCCGGAGTCGGGCCACAGCGAAGGGGCGCCGCGCCATCGCGCTGCGCCAGAGAACCACGAAGATTCCGCGGCCAGTTAAGGGCTGTGGTGGAGGGGCGCGGTGCCATCGCGCGGCGCCGGTCAGAGAAGGCCGCAGCTTGAAGTCGTGGCGGTGCAAGGACGGGCGGCCAAAGGAGTGCCCCCCCCCCCACGTGGGGGCCACGGCTCATCAATCAAGGGGAAACCCCCCCTGTCCGCTCAGTTCGGTGCGGGCCGTGCGGGCGACGCGGTCATGCAAGCACGCCAGGCCACGCCGGGCCGCGCCCTAATGGGCCGGACCCAGACCCAGTTCAGGTCGACCCTGTTCAGACCGACCTGGGGGGGAGTTGGACCAGATCAGACCGGGCCCAGACCCCCCATTTTCAGATCACTTCCCGTCATTGGACATATCACGGGCTACAGACCTCTGATCGATGCACCGTCAGTTGGAATACAATCCTTGGATTGACACGGTAGTTTCGGTATATTACCCTCAAGGTTTTGGAAAACTTTAGGTATGTATAGGTTGGTTCGAACACAAAACCAACTGGGCCCTCGGAGTAAAAACGCTTATAACATAAGCCTCGGACGTCCGATTGACGTGTCGTCGACTTTGTTTGATTCCACTTAGTGAGAAGGACTTTTTGGCTTACTCTGCTCGATGTTTGGGCACAGTTGGAGTGCGGTCGGGTTGGTTTTGAGTTAAAATCCAACCGGGCCCCTCGAACGAAAAAGCCAATAACTCTCAGGCCGAGCGTCTGATTGACGCGCCGTCTGTCGCGTTGAGTTCCTCTTGTCGAGATGGAACTTTGGGATACATAATGTTCAAAAAAAGTGTCAGTTGATGTATCGAACCCCTTGGCTCATGGAGAGGACCCTCCCTGAATGAGCATGCTGTGTGTGGGAACCCTAGAGCTAGCTGCGATTATGACGACTATACTAAAATCTTATGTGGGTTGGGCAGCGATGAATACCGTACTAAAATCCTATGTTGGTTCGGCGGAGATGAAGACTTCACTGAAATACTATGAGTGTTTGGTAGTGATGAGGACCGTACTGAAATCCTATGTGGGTTCGGAAAAGATGAAGACTGCACGGAAATCCTATATGGGTTCCGAAGCGATAAAGACCGTTCTAAAATCCTATGTGGGTTTGATGGAGATGAAGACTGCACTAAAATCCTAGGTGGGTTTGGCAGCGGTGAAGACCGTACTGAAATCCAAAGTGGGTTTGGCAGAGATGAAGACTGGACTGAAATCCTATGTGGGTTCGGTAGTGATGAAGACCTTATTGAAATCCTATGTGGGTTCGACGATAATGACTACTTTTCTTGCATCTTACGTGGGTCTGTCAATGTCTGACTCTATTCTTGCTATCCTATGTGGGTCTGGCAGAGTAGCTGGTTTAGTATCTTACGTGTGTCCCAACTTAGATGAATCAGTGGCTATATCTGATCATCTCTCTCACCGAATAAGTATACATGTGTGAGTTGAGTCTTGACATTCAATATTTATCTTTGATATGACTGACATTATTTACTATGTGGATCATGTTGTTCTTTCCTGTGTGGATTGGGTTGTACTCCTATGTGGACGTGATCGAACTTGGGCTCGGATGTTGGAGCCAAACTGGAATTGATGACTTAGGTATATGTATGGGCTTATACCTAAGTAGTGTTGGTTGTTACATCGTGATTGTATCGTTCATTTGTGGATTATTCTTTATTGATTTTGGGATACCTTCGGGGGTCTCAGGGTCCCTACAGAGTAGCGTATACTCACTGCTGCACGGGCTATGCCCGCACTACGTTGTGTTGGATGTAGACAACAGAAAACGTTGATAGTGGTAGAGGCTAGTGGAGCAGTCAGTACCAAGAGTTGGACAACTGGTCGGTACGTACACGGAGCGGACGGCTGGACTCGAGGTGCTGAGGTGGTTATCTTTACCCACCCTTCAAGTGGGACTTCTATTGGATGGCTCGATGTTTCTTCTTTACTTCAGTTGCTGTAATTTCTTTCCAGTTGTACTTTACTTTCAGTTTGGGTTTGCATTTTTTCCCACTTACTTTTTTGCACTTACTTGTACTTAGTTTACTTTGTATTTACTACTACATCCTTACTCTGTCGTGTTTGTTTATTTTATAAAGGAAATTCCTTCCCCTTTTGGTCGGGATTTACGCCTTGGTGATAGTCTGCAGCCGCTATCCTATGGGAGGCAGGCTTGGGGTAGTCACGACACGGGACCTGATAACGGGTCGTGACAAATAACTCCACAAGATTTTATGAAATATTTTTCTCAAATAAATTTTATATTTTGTGTTACATGAAACACAGGTTTTATCATTCATTACATGTAATACCGAATTTATCTTATGTTACATGAAACACTGAGTTAAAATAAAACATATTATATAATTTAAATATTATTTTCTGATAGTTATCATCCATACATTGGAATGAAGGATAATAATTTGATTAAAAAATATGAAAATCGTTGTTTTATATATGTATATAAAATGAATTAGTTTGTGGCTAATTAATTAAAAATTAAAATAAAAAAAAATTTAAAATTAAGGGAATATTTATCAAAAATACTATTTTAGACAATTTTTTTTTTACATAAATTAATTAAATAAACCAATATTTATAAATTATTTTAAGGAAATATATATTTTATTTATTCAATAAAACATTTAACATTCATCATAACTATTTTCTAGTAAATTGATAACAATAAATCAAATTTTACAATTAATTATTATATTTTTCTAAAAAATGTATATCACATTTTACGTATATATTCTAATATTAATTTATTAAAAATTTATATATTTATTTGAAAATTTAATTTTAGTTTTAAAATTCATCATCTAAATATTTACATAGGGTGTATTTTTTAGAATTATTTGAAATGTTTATCTATTTTATTAATAGTGAAAATAAATAATTTTACTTGAGAACCACCATTTATTTATGTTTTTTATAATGTTTTATTATATTTTAAATGAGTTATAATTTAAATTTATTTAAATAAAATATCTCTCTATCAAATTTCGTTTATTTTTAAAAAAATTTATTCATGTTAGAATTAATATTTTGTAAAAATGTGGTCAATTTTTCTTTGAAAACATACATTCTCCATATATCTATTGTATTAATATAATATTTAATTTTTTCTATTAATAATAATTCAAATTAAAAAAGTTCATTCCATATTTTGAATCATAATATATTATATTATATAAAAAGGTATATTTAATTTTTTACCGTAATAAATAGTAAAATTTGGTCATCATGATTAATGTAAAAATTGGTTTTACAGTGGTAAATACAAAAACAATTTAATGTTAAAATTATATAAAAATGTATAAAAACATTTTAAGGATATATTGTCTAAAAAACGTCTAATTACAAATAATAAACCATTTTGGATCATTTTGGGAATTTTGAAATGTGGGTACATATTTTCCTTTTCAAAATATTAAAATTATTCCAATAACCTCACTTATAAAAGGACACCCCATCAACCACTCTTTTGGAAACATTGAACCCGTTTTTATTTATACAATAAATTCATAAATAACATCCTTAAATCTATACTCTCATCCTATAATAATTATTCATTTTTCAAATCTATCATTTTAAGGATTTTGGGGAAAACATATAGAGGTTAACAGGGGAAGAGGTAACATTCTTTAATAAGAATTTTTTATTTTATTTCTACATTCACCTCCTTCAATTATTATTAAACCATGATGAAATAATAGACTCATTATTATAATAAATGTTATACGTTTTTTTATTAAGGTAATTACCTACAACAATCCCTACTTTTATCATATGGGTTCTAAAATCATAAATTGTGTTTACGGTAGACTACCACATCCTAAATCAATGTCATTCATTTTTTCATTAACACTTATCATTATTATTATTTTTGATTAATTTAAATTATATATTTGATATTTATAACAGAAATATACATTTTGAAACACTATATCATATATACGTTTTTTAATTTCCATTTTATCGGCGATATGAAAACACCAGTCGTGTGTATGATTAAATACCGCCTCACAAAGCGATGTGATTAATTATTCACTAACACATTACATAGAATATTAAGTATAAATTTAATGAATATATGTGATATAGATGACATAATTAATATATTAATTACCTACTTATAATTTATAGTTGAATTTTTATCATTCTTTTTACCTCACTAACTAAAATATGTTAATGTTTTTGTGTGCGCGAGGACTATAACCTTCACAAGTCAATGTGACAGCATATTGTCATAAACACACCATAGTAATGACATGTAAAAGTTTATTTAAAGAAATAATATCTTATAATTGATATTATTTACTTTATTTAAATTTAATATATTTTTTCCATGTTTCCATAATTATCACTACAAAATGGAATTGCTACTCAAGCGTACATACAATCTTCCATCTCCATGATTCTAGCGTACATCCTTTCTAAAAACCATTATTAATAATTGGTATTAAAAGTATACTTGTTTAAAAAAATTATAATTATTTCACTATTATTATTATTGATATTATGGATTCATGATCAATGTGAGAGGAAAATAATAAAAAATCAATATATATACGAAACGTGAAGTGGATATTACATTAAATGTTATTTTAATAAATAATTAATAATAAAAAGGAAATAAAGCGTCATAATTAAATCTTATAAGTTATAATATATATATATATATATTACGTTATATAATATATTTATAATAATCAATTATTTATTATATATATAATGTAATAATGTGCCCAAAATAACTTAATCATAGGGTAACATATTTCTACTCACTCTTTTATTTCTGAGAGACATATGAGAATTAACTACTCATTTCTTTTATGTAGTGTATGCACTATCACATTGACAAGATATATAATTAAAAAAATTATTTTCTTAGTATACAATGTTTCATTTTATGTTTTTCTTTATTGGTGATAATAATTATAAAGATTTATAAAGCATTAGGGGATTTTAATATGACTATTATTTTCAATGTGACAAATTCCATATTCACAATGTGAATATTTTATTTGGTTTATATACTTTCCATTAATGTATATTATAATTATTATTGATAATATTTTATATATTTAATATCCAATCTAGGATCTTTATTTTGTGTGGTTTGATGTTCAAAAGTTAATAAATCAGTAAGGTATTTTCTCTCAATTCTCTTTACTTTAGAAATAAGTAATGTTATGAACCAATATAATTATATGAGGTGTATATAACGATCCTTTGAAATATTATTTCATGAATATAATTATTTTTAATATATTCTAATTTCCATTTAATTTTATTATTTCATGGGGATAATGATTCAATGTTACCAATGTTAGAAGAGTATTAATGTACAATTTCATTATTTATCAGGATCATTTATCATAACGACACAAATTTTGAAATAATATGATAAATATCTAAAAAAATCATGAATTTTTGTATCCTATAGTTAATAATGATATAATAGATTAATATTTATCTATTTTAGACTTTTGTACTAAAACAAATTGTTTTATTTCTTTATGAAGATCCTACATTATAAAACTCTTTAGTAAACAAAACTCTCAACCAAAAACATGTTATGTAAAAATGTTTTCAATTATTTTTTTAAAATCATTAAGGTAATTTATTAAAAAATATATACTGATGATTTATTTTATAATTATTTTTGAAAGGAACCTTTACGTGAGTTTCCAAACAACTCTCATTTTTTAACTGAAAGTGGGAATGGGATATTCGTTTTAAAGTATATGCCTTAAAAGAGACTTCCCACCATAATTACCATAGTATTGTTTGTATATTTCCTTATAATCATTGAAGGTTATTTTTAAAGAAAAATATTTTCCAAATGTTTTATGTTTTACCAATGTTTTATTCAAAGTGGAAAGGATATTTTTATTAAAAATGTATTAATTTTTTTTAAAATAATCATTTATATGTATTCTTATTAATTTTCAATGAAAATAATATCCAAAATATTTTAGTAATTTTATGTTTTCAAAATTGTTTTTCAAAGAAAATTAATTTTCTTTAACAAACCTTCTATGGGATTTATCATTCGAAATCATTATCCATATAAGATAAAATCACTTGACGTAATTTATATTTTTATAGGGAGATAAATTAAGGATACCATTTTTATTCATTCTTTGAATGGTTTATCATTTCTAAAAATTTATGAAACCCATTTATCATCCATGGGTTATACCATGATAAAATTATTATGTTTCCAAATTATTTCCCAAAATTATATGTAATGATGCAATGATGGAATGAATGTTTAATAAGTCTCTTTTCCATAGGTTATGATATATTAATGAAGAAAACTTCTTCTCATGGGTTATGATATGATGAATATTTAATGATATTATGGACATATATGTATAATTCTCATTATATTATTAGTGTGACCTGTATCTTCCTCCAATGCATTGGGTAATAATATCTAAATCATATGGTTATCTTGATGTAAGAGGGACTGAACCTGATTAATTAAGGTATGTTTTCCTCTTCGATGGTCTGGGGAGTGAATCATGATTACTTTTATGGATTAGGGAGTGAAAAAATTCTACTATGATATCCTTGGTAGTAATCCTTAACCACTATGGAAATGAATTTTTATGATAGTGTATATGCCATAATATTATGTCTTATTCCAATTTTATTCTCTCAAGGATCATATTCCATGATTCCTTTATAAATAATGTATTATGAATTGTCAATATTTATTCTATGGTGCCACATTATGATCTTTGATATTCTAGGAATGGTTTTCAAATGTTATGATCATGTTATCATACCCTTATATTCATTCGATGATTATGAATCTCCCTTTTTTACCCTTATGGACAATTAAGCTCACCCTTTCTTATGTCTCATTTCCCCAATTTCTGAATAATGGTTTTATGTAGAGGATGTTTGAGAAGTGTAATAATGGGGAAGATCTTTGTGGAAGATGTTGAGAATATTTCATCAAATAATAATATTTTATACCCAATATCCAATGACAATAAACTATTACAGTCCTTAAACATCTGTTTTTATAATGTATTGAATATTAATATTTAATATTTAATATCTATGTATGAAAATTCATGGTCACAATAGATTATCTTACTCATGATAATGGTTTTCATATGTGTTTTCTTATTTTTAACAATATTGATTGGATATTTTTAAACCCTAAAATTTGGTATAAGTATAGAAATGATATTATTTTAGACTAAATATACTACATTTAATATTTTCAATGCCTATCCATTTATAAGAAGCGAGTTGACTAAAAATATATCCAACTCTTTAAAAAAATTCAGTTCTTATAACCCAAGTAATATATGGTGACACTAATGTATATAAATGTGAGATAACACTCATTCAACTTCAATATATCTACAATTACAAGTTATCATTGATAATTAATTCTATAACCAAAATTAATTATAGACATTTCCAAATTAGGATATTTCCTAACAATTGACTCATAATGATAATAAAATTAGATGTATTACTTTTTTGAAAATACATTACCAAAATAGAATTAAAGAAGTTGTATATAAATTGGTAGGATATATCTTATTTGTTTCTATAAGTGTTTGGGATCAAAGGTTATAATTGTTGGCCATATTTAAGACAATCTTTCTAAGATTGTCTTAACCTATAAAAATATAACAAATATACTTTTCATTTGTCTTAAACCATTATTACATTGAAAATAAATATCTATTGGACTATTAAAAATAACAAAAATCTTAACACAATTAAAAAAATCAACATCGAGCTAAATGAGCCACTTTTGAATAAAAACATTTTCAATGCCATTAAGGTGATCCCATAATTTACTGAGTCTCTAAAATTTGTAATGATACGGTTCAGTGAAAAATTTCCCCCACTAATTGAGTTCTTTAAAATATTTAAATACAAATAAGTAATAATATTGAAATATTTTATTTTCCCTACCTTCATAAAACTAAACTGATTTCAAGAGTAAATTTTTTTAGCGAATTGATAAAGATGATAAAAAATGATTTTTCAAGGTATTTTGTAAAATGAGTTTGTATGGAAATTTAGTCTAAATTAATCAAGGAATGAACACTATTTGATTTGGTTAAAAGATCTTGAAAATGAGAATCTACACCAATGAAATGATGGCTATTATATAAGAAAATATAATCACATAAATGGAAATAATGACTTGAAATTACTAGAATAACCTATTTGATAAACCAACCATCCCTAAAACACTTTCAAAAATCATATAAGTATTTATTTTCTCTTATAAAATAAATATTATTAATTCTATTTAATTTCAAATTACTAGTTTCAATTGAATGAGTAACATCAAATTGTTTAGTATTAATAGTGAGGATACTCTCTTTAGAAATCAAATTAATGTAACTAATAGATAACCGAAAGATATAATCTATTTCAGGAATGATAGTATTCTATAACCCTCATTCAGTACATTGACATTATAATTCCCTATTAAAATACTATATTTGATATCTAAAAGAAAATTAATTTAATCGATAAATTAAACTTATTATTAGAATCCTAGATTGTAAATGATTGGCCATGCTAATTTTGGTGATTATTGAGCCCATATTATTAATTAGTAATGTCTTTATCAAGGTTATTAAAACATTTCTCAGTCAAACAACTGGACATATTCTTTAATATGCATCATTTATCAATATAGGTTCACATTCTATAATGATAATTATAATTTTTTCAAACATAATTTAAAAATTTCCTTCAATATTTATATTTTTTACAGTAATTATTAAAGGAAAAACGAGTGTGATTGTTAAATTCCACCTAGTAGTTAAAATTCAATATGAGATGATGAACATATTTTCCCCTTAATAGATTATTGGGCGATACCTTTTTCATGCATTTAGAGATACATGGAAGGAAAAGTACCTATTCATTTTTCTAACATATGTCATATTAACATTGTTTCTATACAATGTTAATTTACAGCTATTCAATTTCACTCCTAGAACACTTTCATCCCAATAAAATATTAAATGTAATTACATGAAATGTTTAAGTAAGTAGAACCTATATTCCATTACAGTTTTTTCTCCACATTAAATTCCCATATGATAACTAAAGTCTAAAAACATAATTGATATAAATCAAAATTGTTTTTTTAATAAATGCATAATTTCTTGATTTTTTTTAGAAAATTAAAAATATTGTTGAAAAAATTTCATCTAGAAAAAAAATCAATGTAACAAAATGAAAACTATAAGTACAAATAGATAACCTAGACATTGATTTTGATAAAAAATCACATAAATATATTGACTACCATATTATTAATTTTTATTGTAAACAAATTATAATAAATTTTAATAAAAACAAAATTCCAGAGCCTATATAATTTAAAATTTATCCCATAAAATCCCATTTTCTGGGTTTTTTATTTCAAAATAATTTTTTAAGGTTTCTAAAAATTTCACTGTTATGAAATAACCCTAAATTACAAAAGAGATTATATATTTCTTATTATTTTTTATATATTTACATCATTAAATTTATGGATTGTGGAAAATTAATATTAAATTCCCCTTAATGCCTTACTCATTTCATCATAGTGATAATATAATTACAGTATTGAGTGTTTTTTTATTTTCATTAAGTATCTTCTTCTTTTTCCTCTAAATGATGTTTCTTCTCCTCAATATTTTCTATAATTTCTTATTGGTTCTTCACATCATATGAATCCATGTCAAATCAATATTAATATCGATTAGAAACATTCAAATATACTATTTTTGTTAAAGTGGTGGGACATCCCACATTTGAATTTAATCCTACAATATGTTGAATTATGTCCGCAATCGTCACTATCTATTTCTCATCATGATTATTTGCGAAAGTATCTTCTTTTTATAATATCCCTTACCTCTTACCCATTCCTATAAAAGGAAATTATATTAAAGGTCCCACCTTATCTATCTTCACTTATTCATTTTATCTTCTTGGTATATGTTTCCACTAGCTTTTATACTTCACTGAATAACAATTAATTTTTTTTCATATTACTAGACATTCATACAATTAGAGAACCCCTGTGTAATTAATTTATAATATTTATCATAATTTTTAATAAATTCATATTTCAACCAAAATTTATGTGTCATTGGTCCCCATGGTGATAAAATATAGAAGTGGTGATTTCATATTTTCATCATAGAAAAATCCTTATAGAATTTTGAAACATTCTTTATGAAGAATTTTAATCAATTTTAAGGGTAGTTTCCATTCACACAGAAATTTCATTAAGAATGTAAGGCTACTAGAAACCCTAATTCAATGTATATAGCATAAACCATATTTTTAAATTTTTATGTTTTTTTAACTATGCTAATGTTTAAATATTATCCAGATAAATAAAAAAATAATCATTTAAGATATATATTTACAATTTATTAAAACCATACAAGATAATTTAAAGAAAATTTATTTATATGGAAATAAACCCTTCCAATCAGAATGAACAATTTAATAATAGAATTTTAGATAATTTAGAAATTTCTATAATGTTCATATTTCTATATTGGTTGTACCCATTTTCTAAAATTATTGTCTAAAGAAGACAAAACGTATTGGTTATTTATATTTAATTCAATGAATTAGAATATTTAACTACTAAAACTCTACTATAATAAGAATAGATAATATTTTCCTTTTTTCTGATAATGTGAAAAAATTATTCTCATTCATCAATTTATTATCTATGACTTCCATAAATGTGAAACCAATTATTATTTTCCAATTTACATTATCCTGAGATTATGATTACTTTCATTTAAAAATGATACAGTTCAAAATTATGTTTAATAAATCAATATAAAATTAATTAAATCACAAACATACCTTATTCACCTTTCATTAACCATGCTATTTCTTTCTCTATCAACCATTGAAAAATGTAAAATAATTATTAATATTAAATTATTATTAATATATCTATAATAAGTAATTGAAAAAAATATTAATGATATATATATTTATATAATAGGAAAATTTATTTTTAAAAGATTAAGGTACTTAACATCATCTAAATATGATTAGAGTTTTAACATCCATTTCATACTATTTTTTATATTGTACCCTATGGCAATGATTAAAAAATCATGACCAAGTGGTACATGTGAAATATGTAATAACCTTAGATCATGATCCTTATAAATTAAAATTATAATAATCAAATAGTGAAAAACACGACATCGATGTAACATAAAACTCGACTAATATGAACAAAAACACTTAAAATTAGTTTGACAATAAAATCATTAGTATATAAAATTATAATTATCAATTAAAATTAATTTTATATTATTATATTCATTGAATAATATTTTAAAAATGATTTCATTCAAATATACATTTGAAAAAATTGAGAATTGAAATTTACCACAATATATTATTTTAATCTATATTAAAACATTATTATAATAGTTAATGGGGGTTCGAAACCCAGGGGGCGCAGCCAATGAAGCAGTACTGTAGCAGTATTGGAGTAGCGGGGACACTGTTCATCAGCGATTACTGTAGCGGCAGAAGGGCACTATAGCGGTGGCAGTACTGTGTAGGTACTGTAGTAACAAGTTACTATTCACCGAATGCGAATTGGGCATAAAATTTGGGCCTACGGGCATTGTAATGGGCTATAAGCCCACTAGGCCTTCGGGCGATGTAATGGGTTTTCCTCTACCCAGTTCAAAGAGGTCATTGCTTTTATTTAATAATAATAAAGAGGGTTTGGACCCAACCTTTAAAAAAATTATTCTAATAGTTAATATTTATATTTATAAACTATTAGATGAATATTCAATGATTTACAAATCTATATGAAATAATATTAGAAATACACGAAAATTAAAATTTTATTTTATTGAATGAAATAAATTTTTATTATATAGAGTACATTCATTTTAAATCTAATTTAAAATTTTATAATTTCAATTAGAAAGAATAAAAACTTTTTATATTTATCATCAAAATATTATCTTTAGATGAATTATTTAGAATTTTTCTAAAAATATTTATTTTTACGTGAATAGTATAAAACAACATTTTTCTAAATAACATGTATTGATGACGTTATTAGTATAAAATAATGAATTAAAAATTCATCACAATATTATTATTAGAAAAAATATGTATTTTAAAAGATAATATATTTTTTGAAATTAATTTTTAAATTTACAAACCCATATTTAACATTTTAAGAGTTGATATATTGTTTAAAAAACAGTTGTAAAAATTTAAACAAATATTATTATAAGTTAAATTATTAACTTTTATAAATTGAAAAAATAAATTATATAAGATTTATAATCATTATGTTATAACTATTTAATAAGTATAATTTTATTAATTTTAATAATGTAAAGATTACAAATGTTAAATCTATTTCAACTTTTAAAAACTAAAATGGTAAAAATGAGTAACATAAGATGAAAAAGAACTAAAATGATAAGGAAATCATAATATAGTTTTTTATTTGATTCTAGACCTTATCACTTAACCTCAATATTAAATATAAATTTTAAATCCACATTTATTGTGTTTGACTTGCCATTACTGAAAGGTTTTGGGTTTTTTTCAACGAACGTCATCCCTTTTCAATTGCAAATGTGGATCTCCTCCCCTCACATACACTCACACAACAAACAACATAGTTTAGAAACAATGGAAAAAAATCGCCTCATAATTTATATCCAAATTATATATGTTATTTTCTTATCATAAATACTTCCCTTAAAGGATTAACACCTTTTAATTAGTGTCCATCCATGAATTGAGGCATAATTTTCAGACCACTTCTTTATCGTTTCTATTTTATTTTGTTTATTTATTCATGTGAAAATTCTATTAAACCATTATAAAATGATAAAATTGGTGTCATTATTATAATGGTTTAGTTTTATAATGATGGTACAAGAATTACTCCCCATTCCCAATTATAGTAAGAAAAATGTAATCATTATTCAGGTGTTGTGAGGACTACTACCTCCCTGATGCTACATGTTTCAATTTCGATTCAACATCTTATAGGGATCTTAATGAAATGTTATTTAATGTACAAGTATAATATTTATGAAATATTTTATAATATTTTTTGATTAAAAATATATCTCATTTTCCCGAATCCATGAAAAATGAAATCATCATCCATGAGTTCATGTAGACAACTGCCATTATGGAATGATCAATTTCTATATTATTTTCCACTCTCCCATTAATGGATAGTAATTAGAATGGTTTTAATTGATAATTTTGAAATATTTAATATTATTATGTTTATTCAATGAAAAATGGGATGAAACATTAAAAATATGACCAATAAAAAATTGTGGAAAATTCAACTATTAAAAAGAGTGTTTTAAGAGGCAAAAATTATTTCTTCATATTATGTAATAACTATGTACGTGTGACAACTTAATTATAAATTTTTAAAATTATATTATATCAGACTAATTAACAATGAAAAGTGTTACTATACGGATCATACAATTATATTATAAAAAATCACACCATAATTATCTGTTAATTATGGTATATATCTTGTTTGGTTTGATTAACCACCTACATTAAGAAACCTATAGATTCATGTATTGGATTTATATGGGAATTTAAATAATAATAATATATGATATAAATAAATAAATATATTGTTTCTATATTTTTTCAATTATAAATATAAAAATATTAAACTCATTATTTATGAAAACACTATTCAATCATTTTGAATCAATGAAACATGATCATCGTCAAATTTATAACTAAATATCATGAACTAAAATCTCATATAATGAAACTATAACAATACAAATAATTATAAAACACCATTTAAAGTAACTTTTATGATATATTAATGGTATAATTTGGGGGAATAATGAAGAAGAATGACTCTGTTCTAAAACTAGTTCACATTGATCATGATTACCAACACATGATATTGAAAATTGATATAAACAAACTAATATTCATGTTGGGAATAATTTTAAATCGAATTAATGAAATATTTTATACATAAATAAGGTCACATAATTGTTTACTAATATGGTTAATTTTGTTATAAATGATTTTAGAGTGTCATAAACAAAGCATAAATTGAAGGGTATGGTTTGAAATCTCAATTTTCACCCCTTTAGACATATTTCTTATTATGATTCATGATTTACTTATAATAGTTTATATAATACCCAAATTAATATTTTTTTAATTATTATATAATTTTTCATGATATTTAGATTTCTTTTGGCATTTTATCCATTATGGGGATTTGATGAAAATTTTTCTGAAGCAAAAAAGTGTTTTCTTGGTGTTAGTAATGACTCATTGAGACATGTTACATGTTATGAAACATGTTTACATTCTATAGTTTTATATTTCTTTAATAACCAATTGAATTTATATAATTCATTTCCCATAAATTCATGGAATGTACTAATAATTTTTTTCTTTTCATTAAATGTATTTTCATTCAAGGGTTACACTGATCACTATATTATTTGGTGCCTCAAAATTATTTTATTGAGTTATAATAATTATATTAATATTATTCTATATATGTTGGGTAAATTATTCCCTTAATTGAATTATGTGATATTCATTCATTTTTTATGTTTATTCTCATTCCTATAATAGAAATACTTATTGAATATTTCGTAGCATATGGATAATGTTTCCCACATGAGATATCAATAGGTAAAATCTCAATTCATTTACTTAGAAAGTTTTATCATGAAATTTTTATCACATTTTTGGTTTCTCCCACAATAATATCTTATTATATAGTATTTTATAAATTTTTTTGGGAAAATTATTTTATAAAAATATATATTATATTAATATTTATATATTGTGGGTTTCAGTCAATGGTAATTTCAAAGAATTAAAAATCTTACATTCAAAACAAAATGTTTTATATTTTGGATCGATATTTATGATTGAACTATTTATGTCATTTTGAATAATCTATTAATATATATTTTTTTAAAATGTAATTTTTTTTTCGAAATCTTTCAAATCACAGTTTCTAAAGTAAATTTTTAGTCTGGAATATATGAGTGTATATTTCATTAATGTAAAAAATGTATTCCTAAATATCTTTTTTAGGTATTCAATAAAAATTTCTTTTTATATTAAAAACTATTTACACTCATTCTATTTAGGTTACTTGATTTATTCTCAAATAAATAAATATATTTATAATTTCTATTATTAAACACATTTTATCAAAAAAAATTGATTCTTGATCTCTTATTGTGTTATATAATTAGATGAATTACATTTCAAGTATTTACAAATATGTAACCATACATATGATATTATATTATTAAACTAAGGATATGTTGATTTTCAACCATAAACTTATTTCTCTAGATGTCTTACTTATCACCATTATTTTTTGGGGGAATTATCTATCATGGTATTTTTAATTCTTAATCATATTTGTTTTATATTCGTAATGTTTTCCCTTCCAATAGCTTTCCTCTATGAATAAATTTTATTTATTCCATCGTATGAAGGGTTTTATCCTTGGTTTCATACATCTATTTATTGGGAATATTTTTATATTAACCATATACATTTAGTCAATATGTTTTTAATACCATATAATTTATTCTCATGAATAAATTTAATTTACTATTAAGTTTACTTTATGTTATTATTTATCAATTTTATTTTCATGGGAACATTGTGATGTGTTATATGAAACCAAATATTTCCATGGGTTCATTATAAATGAATTTTTCTAGAATCCATGTGAAAGGTTATTCTTTAATTATTGGGTGGCCCCTGTATATCCATATGATACATTATTAAAGAATGTCATGTCCTTATAAAATGGTGAAAATAGTAGTGATGTGTGATCTTTAATGGGAAATTGGGTGTAATGATGATCCTATATTTTCAAACAAGTGAGAAAATCATGATACAACATGGTGAATAGGTTATTTAAGAAAAATTAGCTAAATACAACATGTTGTATTACCAAATCGACAATGTTATGATTTCATTTTCATGTTTTGTGAAATATTTTTAACGAAGATTGATGATAATTTAGCTTGGATCAAGTTTATTTTCTAATGCGTTCACACTCTTTTAATTCTGAATGTTCTAAAAATTTCATAACATATGATTTGTTATTTGTTGGTTATAAGATTATTATGCACCCTGATTAGACTCATATACTCATCTTATGCTCACCTATTATATTTTATTATTTTCATCTATGTTTATCCTTTCTGAGTTCCTTAGCTCACCCTGTACTTTTTTCCCATTTCACCATGGAATTATTATGAATATAAACAACGAGAACTTTAGAAGAGTATTTATTACAGATTAATTATAGGAAAGTGTTTACTTTTTTCTAGTTTTATTATATAACTCGTTGGCATAGACACTAAAACTAAAGGCTCTCTATGTTGTATGAGATTATTATTAGTTTTAATTCTAATGTGATGTTTTTAAGAGTTTAAAAAAGATCATATAAGTCTATATCATTATTCATTTGTTATAGTATGTTGTCTTAGCACCACACTCAGGAATATGGGTCTAGGGATCCTTAGTTATTAGAAAGGGGCTGTTTAGATAATTTTGGGGTTATTTATATTTGTTCTCAATCGAATAAGATTATTTTTTTAAAAAAGATATGGATATGTCATTGGTATATGTCTAAAAATAAGATTAAAGCCCAAATATAATAACCCAGAATTTAAACAATGGAATATCCCTTCTTATAATTGTGGGAAATATAGTACTGTAGTACAAATCACATGAACATCATGATAAAACTAACATCATTTTGTTATATTAATATTAACATTTCATTTAGAGAATATAAATGGCTATATGAAAGGAAAAGCAATAATGGGACAATGAATAGAAAATAAGATAAAAAATGTATTATAATTTAGTTATACAAGACCCACTAGAATAATTGCAATCATGAATGATGATATCGAAATGAATAAAAATATTAGTAATGCAACATTTATATTAGAAAATATCTATATATATAACATCGAGACAAAATAAAATATAATGATAAATGAATAAAATAATAGGTATGTATATAATGTAGATAACCCACATAACCATGAATAGTTATAATATTATAACAGTACTATGACCATTGGAATATTATATTAGCCATTGGAATATTAATTTGACCATTTAGAATAGTAACTTCACTATTAGAATAGTATTTTCATCCTTGGAATAATAAAATAATATTTATGTATCATAAAATTGAAAATATAGAATATTTATAACATGATACAAGTAAATAAATTTTAAAAATTGAATAAATAAATGTTCATATCTTTATTAAAAAAATATGTTATATTTCTATTTTTTATATATTATGTTAATTTAATATAAATATAATGTTTATAAAATGTGTTTATAAATTAGGAATATCTAGATCTATAATTAAAATATAATTATAACATAATTAGTTTTCAGAGGGTGAAAATTTAATCATAATATTAAAACTGGTATTTTTCAAATAAATGAGGATTTCATTTAAAAATTAATTTTCTCATATTTAGAAAATATTCTCTTTTAAAAACCAGTTTTTTCAATAAATACATGAAATAATGGTTGGGGTGGATTTATTTTTTTTCTAAAATATATGATTTTTAGTGAATTGTGTAACATAGTAAAATTTGATATTTAACCTTATATACTAAATACATGAGTTTTGGAGTCATGAATTATGTAATAACCCACTTTTTAAAACATAGAATCATTATTTACTATATACATTCATAATAATCAATACTATTGGATTTCATAGGCCATAATATAAAACTATTAAATATAATATTAGAAAACACCCCTCTCTTACCTTTATAAATACCACCAATTCCCCTCATGGATTTTTTACCTTTGAGGTTGTAATATTTTTTCCCAATTCATATACTAATATAATATCCCACTTATTTGTGTTGTATTCTAATATAAATATATTTTAAAAGATCCTTCAGGGGAATCCAATGAAAATACAACTAAATAAAGTAGAAAAAATATAGAATAACATCATTTTATACCACAACTTATAATTTCCATACACCTAGAAATAATAAAATAATCCTCATAAATATAATGTTTTATTATTTTTTTGGTTTAACAAACATCTTATACTGCACTCAATTATATTCTAAAATTGAAGAATTGTTTATAACATGGATGATTCACCTCCTATATAAAAAACATACTTTATTTTTATCCTCCACCTTAAATGATGGTGACAAATATGTTATTATGGTTATGTAAGATAAAAATTATAATATTATTTCTTTTTTAAGTTATTGGAATAAAAAATATGTTGTAATATTAAATGAAATGAAACCAGTTCTTGATTTTATAGAAAACCATGTAAATAAACTAACCCTGTGACAATGTTTTTTATAAAATGTAAAATTCCCATTTAAATGAAATTATAGATATTTGGAACCATTAAATTTTTTGAATGAAATTGAAGATCATTTCATTTAACATGTGGAGTATTATGTCAATATGATAAGAACAACCATAATTATACAAATGTGATTGGACTGTGGAACCATGAAATGAATACCATTCTAAAAGACAAATATAACATTATATATTAATATTATTATTATAAATGAAAATAATATAATTATGGTAAGTATAATATATATAGAAAATGTTATGAATTCATTAAATAATGAGTTGAATTTTCTTATTCAGTATATAAAGTGAGTTTAGATAATGATTTTGGAATAAATGTTATGGGCTATATCCAAACCAAACTATTCCATTTAGGAAACTCATTCTCTCTATTTTCCTCACATTATCTCTATATTTTTCTAAATTACATGCTAAATTTTAAAAATATATTCCTTTTGAAGATATAATATCTTAATTCGTCTTTAATTTAAGTAAATATAAATTTTCTAAATGTTCTCTTCTCAATTTCATTCATTAAGAAAACCTGATTAATAAAAACATCCCAATGTCTTTCCCCTATTAAATTAAATATTAATAAATTGTTTTAAATAAACCATGGTTATTACAATTATGTATTTTAATATGTAATACCTTTTTTAGATCATTTATGTTTTTATGATAATTAATATTCCCTTACCGACTTTTTTTATTCTCTAAACTTTTTTTGAAAAACCCACATAAAATAATTTTTTCGAAAAATTATTTCTCCACTCATTTTTATGTATTCAATTAACTTGGAATAATTTTCATATCTAAATAGTATTTTTTAACAATTCATATGCAAATTTTTTTTAATATCTTCTTTCAGGGAAACTATTATGATATTCCATCAAGTTATGCTAACGGAAATGATTACACAACCCATTTCTCTTCACAAGTACTCTTAATTTTTTTTATTATGATTAATTTACATATGGTACACACCTATTAATTTACATGTTATGAAGAGTTACCTATATATGACTCAAATTCATTGGTAAATGATATGCCTAATCAGATGATATGTAGAGGATTAGTGAGTAAACATAATTTATGATGGGATTCATTCCCCCATGGGATACTGGGAAGGTGACGGCGACGGCGGTCTGGACGACGTCGATGGTGATGCGTTTCTTCTATGGCAGTGAGGTCGGAGATAATGCCGGTGTTGGTGCTCCGGCGGCGACGGTGAGAAGTGTTGATGTCTGTGGTAGTTCCGAGAAGCTTGATGATGATGGTGACTAGTGGATTTTTTCGACGTCGGCAGGATTTGCGGTGGATGAGCGTTTTCCACGCTACGCGGTTCGAGACGGCTCGTGGATCAAGCCGAAATGATGGAGTTTGATGCGCTGACTGGAAAGTGGAAAGTGGGTGAAGTTTGGGTTTCATTATTTTTGAAAATTTCAGTTTTTGGTGTAATGGTTTGGTTTGTAATTGACTATGTTTGGTGGGGACTTTTGATTGGGTTTGGGCAAGATGTTCGCCCTCATCCATCTCCTTATTTACTGCACTTTTTATTTCTTTTAATAAATGGTCAGAGGTTATTCCTCTGACTGAACTTTCCTAGTATTATATCATTAATCACATATTACATGATAAAGATGCATTTATTCAGACATGTTTTTGAAATTAATTATGGATATGATTTGAAAAATTTATGAACTCTTTATGATCCATAATAATGGACATGAATAGATAATTAGGTTTGAAAAAATAATATTGAAATTATCAAGGGTAATCATTATATACATTTATAGAAATATAATTTTGGATATACATTTCTTTTATAAATTATTCAATTTATGTTTATAGTACCTATTTTATATGTTTATTACCTTATGTAATCTCTTTTTATGTTTGTTTTAGATATAGTAAATTACTAGAAATTAACTCAAATAGTGAAATGTGTGCCTATTATCTATTGGTGGAAATAAAATTTCATATATTATTATAGATACATGATTTCATTCATATCTCGAGGTATTTGTAAGAAATTCAAATAGTAACTCAAAAAATATAGGGTTCATGACATTTATCATAATAGAAAATGGATAAATTATTTCATTCGTACAAGTGTAAGGAAGAGGATAAAATCCTTAAGAACAATCTTCTCAAAAGATGATATTATTTTATTATGATCAATATTATCTCAACCAAATGATTGAAACAAATGGTAGATTTATATGGAACAAGTTATAAACAATACATATTCTTGTATCATTAGTCTCTAATTTTCTTATTACAATCCTAATGACTTTTTTAAATTTATAGTGTTATATAATTATGTCCTAACACATTATTAACAAATCATATATTTTAAAATGTAGAGACATCTAATCAGTATCCATTTTTTCCAAAAAAATGTTTAAAACGAAACAAGTTTTCTATTCATGAAACATCTTCAAAATATTAATATTGGCATCATCGAAATCCATGAAAATCATTAAACTTCATGAATTGTTTTAATTAAGGGATTATTAAAAATATTAGTAAGGTATAAAAATGAAATTAATTAAACTCATTAGTCTATAAATACTTATAGAATTTTCTTTTATCGAAATAAAAAGTTGTCTATAAATAATTAATTTATCACCCTAAAAACAACCTTTTTATATGAAAATATTTTCATTTAAAAATCATAATAATAATTATAGGAAAAAATAATACTCATATAGGTTACTCTAAATATATGATAAAAAATTAAACATTTCCATAAATTTATACTTTTGATCATTAAAACATAATATAAATAGAAAAAATATTGAAATCATATGATTCTTATAAAATAAATAGATATTATATAAAAACCATAAATAAAAATTTTGGAATCCTGTTCATATAACTCTTTCTTATAGATTAACCCTCATGACTACACCAGGTATAATCATAATGGTCACATGTGAAATAACTATTTTATTATATTATCATATTCTATTTTGAGAAACATAATCAGTTAACTATGTCCCTTTACCCAATTAATTAGTGATTTATACGGGTCCACCCATTTTTTCATAGAATAACCTATCATAATAAGAAATTTCCAGTTACCACAACATAGTCATAATAAATAAAATATTTCTTTATAAAAATGTTTTCTTCACCCTAGTAAATCATTTATGGATATATTAATATCTATTGAATTTGAATATAATTTTTAACATAATAATATATAGATTAAAGGTAATTTGTTATTTTATTTAATTAAAAATAAATGTCTATAATGAAATAAAAATATCAAATATATTTTATGATATAAGGAATATTCACTATCATCCTATATGAAAAAATATAAATTTCTTTGTCTTTTTGTCACATAAATCCTTATAAAAAACATAATAATATTTCTTTTTGAAAAAAAAATAAATTAATTAAAATAGATTTTACTTTTCCTTTAGAATACATTTATTTACACATAAATGAACCCATAAATAATATATGAAAATCGATATTGAGGAAAAATAGAGTTTTAAGAGAAACATTGATAGAGTATTTCGAAAAGAAAGTTAATTACCTTGAGTGTAAAGATTCTTATATTCTCGTTATATTATTAAATTATTAACATAATTTAATTGTATAAATTATTAATAAACTTTTTAACTATTAATTTCCTGGTAATTTTTTCATTACTATGTTTTATTATATTACTTAATTAGATAAGTTAACATCACATGCTTTTATGTTATTCGGTTCATAAATCTGAAACAGATTTTTTAGGTTAAATATGTTCGAAGGGATAATTAATAAACAATATACACAAAATAAATAATGAAATAATTATCATTTCCCCATATAAATTATTCTTTTAAAACCAATCGTGAAATATGGTTATGAAAAATGAATTACACTATAATAATGTTAATGGTAGTCCATTCATACATATGAGTATTGATTCAATATTTTAATAATTTAAAATAAAACGGAGTGATTGTTTTATATTTCAAGGATTATAATAATATAATAAATTTAATATTACTTCTTTAAATATAATTATATATATCATCCATGTGATTTGGAGATGATAAAAAAGTCACATCATATCATATAGGTGATAGTTCAAGCATACCCACGAACAACATTATCATTTATAGTGATTGGAAATCTATGAAATAAAATGATTTTTTAATTTTTTATTAATTTTAAATATTTTATAATTATAATGTATATGATTTAATTTTACAATCATAACCATACATAAGAGATGTTTATGGAAAAATAATTATATCGGTACGCATGGCAGTAGTCCACCATACACACAAACGACGTCTTCGTTTCCCATTTGTTCGATGTGAATATGGATATAGATTATAATAAAAACCTAAAAATATCTCATAATATTTTTTATTTTTTGTATTTTTTTCCATATTTATATAAAAATTAATGTTTGTGGAAGAAGAAATAAAACAAAAACATTTAGTAAAAACTATACATCTTCAATGTAAAGTCTCCATAGATTAACACCTTAAAACCTCTCAGGATTGATTTTGGCCAAAGTAAATACATATAAAAATATGGAAGTCATTATATATTGTGAATTGGGTAAATCATGGACGAAAAAAATTTGTTTTGGCATTTGAAGTAAATGGAATAAGAGATAAAATTTTGTAAGAGAAGGGAGGGGAACACTTGGAAATCCACAAAATATTAAAGTAAGGAAAATTAATATTCAATTAAAAATGTATCAATAAATATTTTTTTAATTTATACGATGATTATGTGTCTAAAAACTATCACATAATAATAATTACATAATTTTTGGGAGTTTTCATACTCTTATCGTTCGTTTCTCACATATTGTTAATCAATTTCAAACTTACCATGAAAATATGGCTTTTTACTCAATGAAGACAAATATAGTGACTATAAATAGAATAAAATATCATAAATAGTCTATTTTTTAAATTATAAAACCTGTAATGATTTATTTTCCAAATATATGATTTATAGGAATATTTTATCTATTAACAAATTATAAATAATTATAATTTTTCATTAATTTCAATTTTAAAAATAATCATTAATTTGATCATAATAATATGAAGACAACAATAGAAATATATTATAAGAAATAAAAATTTACCTAATATAATATATCAAACTAAAAAATTCAATGATAAAATGAATTATTATTAATTTTGTTTCTTTTAATATTTTAAATATCATTTATTTTATTTTTCAATTAATTTAATAATTGTCGTATCTCTGTCATGTGTGAATTAAATATTAATATTTAATTACTAATAATTAATAATAAATTAACATGATGAAGACAAATAATTTATCTATAAAATTCCATTTTGTAAATAAAAATATTCTCCTTTTAACCCCATGTTAAAAATATTATATAAATTTAAAACAATAGTGCAACATTTTTTACTTTCCTTGATGTAAAATATAATAATGTATATATTCATATAAAAAAAGAAAAAATATTTTTATAACTGAATCAAGGATGATAATTTATGAAATTTATTTATAAAATAAAATTAATTATTGTTTTAGGGTTATTTTATAGCTTTTATCATTTTATCATTGACTTTAAGTGCCTCATTAACCCATTACTGTTGAAAAACAATTACTATGTTTACTATTCATATTGAAAAGGGGGACTATTTAGTAAATGTTTATATCATTATTAAATGTCTGGAAACCATTTTTCAAAAATCCTAACACATAATGAGAAAAATTATAATTTAAATTTAAATTGTCAAAATGCAATGAAACACAACTTCTAAAAAACACCTTTTATGTATAAAATGTTTTATAAATAATTCAATTCATTAAAAACCCATAATTGGAATTTTTTTAAATATAGATAATGTAATAAAATTTTACAACTAATGAAAAATAGAATTTTATAGTATATATAATTAAACAAATTAAAATGTTCAAAAAAATTATTAATTTTCAATATTGATAGAAGAATCAATATTGTCAAAAAAATTACAAAATTTCACCATATGATATTTTTGATATGATTGTTTAAAAAATGATATTTATTTTCAAAATTATAATTTCTATAAGATCAAAAAATTAATTATATTATTGACACAGAAAATAAACAAAAATAATTTACGATGAAATCATATTATTGAAGAATAAAATTACATTAATTTAATTTAAGTGCTTATTTCGTACTAATTAATGAACAAATATTTATTGAATATAAAATATATATATATATCTAAAAGTTATATTATTAAATCCATACATTTTAATTTAAAGACTATATTATAAAATTTGTATTAATATAATAACATTTTGTGGTTCTCTAAAGCTTGGGGTTGCATGTCATATATGGTATCAAACATAGTATTCATTGATAAAAAATATTTTTAAATTAAACTCTCTCCCCAATTTAATAAATTAATAATTGGAAATTTTAACTCTTCTTAGTACATATGTTTTTGAATTATTAAAATAACATTTTTGAAATTTAAAATCAAAAAATGAATAAAATTTTGAGTGATAGAGATCATGGTCGAGAGAATTTCAACAACCAGAATGCTATAAACTAAATTGGATTAAAGAAGAAAATAAATTCATTATAAATTTAGGTAATATGATAACACATTTTTATGTTATGTTTCTATTGTTGAAAAATTATTTAATTTTCAAGAGTAAACCTATGAATAAATATACATACTTGATAATTATAATTTCATCCATTAATTAATATTTACAGTAAACTAATATTTTTCTCTATATGATGTGTTTTCAATATTATTTTTTTCCTTGAATGAATTTCTAAAATCATCATTTTATTAATCAAAAAATCCATTAAATAATAATAATCTATTTATATAACCATTATACACTAACAAAAACCAAAATGGTTTGCACAAGGTAAGATTATTCAAAAAAAATATTAAATCTTAATATAAAGAAAAACTAATTTAATATCCAAAATTAAATAGTATGTCCCAATGTTCGTATTATGTTACTCAATAAATAATTATCCTTACAGTTCCTAAAAAATCAATATTAATATTATATTTCAAATATCAAAAGTATTTGATCATGTGGTCATCCAAGATAAATTTAATATTTATCTCGAAATAACCACAATTACAACTAAGGCCTCATAAAAAATGAAATTTCAACAATCCTATATTATCAACGATATTATCATAATTTCTATCAATAACTAGAACCACCATAATGTCTTAGTAAAATCATGTATTCTAAAAAAATGAAAGCTTAACCTTTATTTCCCAAAAAATTGTCAAAGTATTATGTTTACCTTTATCATATAATTCACCCAAAATATTTAGTGATAATATTTCTAAATGTCATTAACAACATAATTATAAAATCAATTTCTTATCGCATGGTTATCTATACTATAAATAATATTTTCCCAAAATGAAATTATTCATTATCTGATAGATCACTTAAATAAAGGAAAACAATTTCATATTAACCATGTCATCACATAGGCCAGTGGTAGGTGATGCACCCTTATCTCACATCAGTTATGGGTTCATGAATTGAAGCCTTTCTTAATGTGATGGGTTTTCATGCATCTTGTGGGTTATCCTTTTTGTAACACAATTTTAACATAACCAATAAAATTTCCCCAAAAGTGATAAATATCCTTAAAAATAACCTGAGTAGATTCAAAATTAAATAATTATTTTAACCGAAAAGGTAATCTGATACCTTTTATTTTTCATCCCAACTATGTAATAACCCATAACAATCTCAAAATAAAAGACGATATACAATGTAAAGGTTACCCATACATTTCAAATCATGCTCAAAAAATAAAAATATCATTATTAATAAAATAATTTTTTTTCACATAAAATACATAAGGGTATCATATACTACAGACATCACTTAAAATACAATAAAAGTCTCCCAATGTAATCCCAACATTAAAATAGTTAAAATTTCGTTAAATTTATGATCATCTATAAATCATTATTTAATCTTGAATGCATTATATATAGACATCATAATCATTTATAGTTTTTCATAATAATTTAACCATGGTTTGTAATCACATTCCTTAATACATATTTCCAACAAACAACAAATATGAATAATTTTACACAATTGAACAATTTCGAAACATTATCCATGAAATAATTCATTTCATTCAAATGTTATTCATAGTTTCCTCATCTTCATTATAATAGAATTATGTATTCTAAAACAGATATCCAAATAGTCTTTCTAATCACATTTTTGATACTTTATTCTAGGATATTGATATTAATAATGCCCATTATCCTTATATATAAAACATTCAATTGACACCTTAGGAAAAAAATTGTTCTGATTCATAGAATTAGCTGAACACTTCCTTTTTCCATGTAATATAATTATTTATAACCTCTATTACCATATATATATATAACAATATCATGTTCTTTTAGGAAATTTTCATGGACGATTTATCTAGCATTATTGAGATATAGGTCGTTGAATATATTTACCATTATGACAATTATCACATGAACATCAATGAATATTAATTTCTCTAGTACCTTACACTATAGGAAACACACATCGGTTAATGTTTTTAATAATTACTCCAAATATATGTTTCAGAATAACCATCAGAGTTCTCTATATATCTCTCATTCTTTTTTATGTCATTTTCAGACGACCACGACATTTTCCTTCAGATTGATTGCTACTTTTTTGCATGAAATATTAATATATATAATTGAAACAAAAATGATAGTGTGAGAATAAAAACAAAATCATTAAAAACCATATTTTTTGAAGTATAAGAACTAATGTATCATTATTCATGTTATTTCATTCTATTTTTATTTATGTAAAGAAACTATAACTCTCCTATAATACAAAAACTTGTAGTTATAAATACAAATAACTCTTTCTCAAATAACACCATAACCTCAAAAGATATCTAAACCAACCTATGAAACAAACAACAAGTCCCCAAAATTAAACATTGTTTATTCTATTATATTTATAATATTATTATCTTCTTACAATCTGCGAGATATTTTTATCATTAGTGTTTCAGATAATTATGAATGGTTTTGGGTCACAGTTCCTTGGAAAGAGTGTGTCAAACATGTAAATATGAGGGGAATTGGAGTCAAATATCTCAATAATATAAACTATACTCTGACAAAAATAATTACATAGATGATATTGTCCTTATCAAAATCTTAATGGTAATTCCATACCACAGAAATTATTAAAAACTGTATACTGAATAGGTCATGTATGTCCCCTCACCTGTTTGGTCAGCAGTTATGCATTCCTATTGTGAGATTATAGACTATTCAAAATGGGTGGTTCTAAGGTCGTCACTAATGAATTCCTAGATCACTCCTTTGATATATAAACCTATAAATATTGATGTTTATATTAATATACATTTTAGGAATTCTATAATTTATGAGATATAGTTTTATTCTGTAATGTGTAATCTGCTACCCAATTATCTCACTGTGGAGTTATCCAAGTATTTTTTTCTTCTAATAATGATATTTTGATATGGAAAAATAATCTAGAATAGAAATTCAATAACAAGAATTATTATATGTATTAGTGTGGTTCCTCAATCTATTTTACTTCTTGGATTTCACGCCATAAATATATATTTACCTCTCCTACAGATATACTTATAGTCTAGAATATTTGGAATATGGGTTTCCTATTAAATGTTTCACATAATTTATAATGTTAAAAATACTCCATACATATTACATTTTTATTCATGTTGATGATTAAATATTCCACTTGTTTACTTATTGTATATTCCCTATCAAATTGTAGACTAATTTGAAGGAATAATTTCACTATTGACATAAGTTTCAGAGTCTTGAGGCATTAATTTTATCCATATAGATCATGTCATGTAGTGAGAAGATAAATTCTCTCATGATTGTTTTTGTTGTGAGTTTTCTCTCATACAATTGGAGATAATGGATTGATTTGGTATTCAATAATCAAGAACCTTATTTCAATGTTGTAGTTGGTTCGATTCATTGGGGGATCATACTTGCATCCCAAATCCCAAGTGGTTTAATAAACAATAATTTCTCTAAGATGGTTATTTGTTCATCACATTTTGTTTTTGGTAGAGTGATGAAACTATTAGTGGATAGATCCATTTGATGGATATCAATAATATCATGGTGGTTAAAATAAAATGTTGATGGGGGTAGCATCAGGTGCACCAGGGAACTTGGGTTTTGGTGGTATCATTCTTACTCATGAGGGTCTCAATAAGGGAATAACTTGCACTTCATTGGGAATGTATATGAAATAAAAGGTGAGATGTGGGATATGATCAATGAAATAAGTCATGCTTTCCATTATGGTTGTAATGTTCTGTGGCTATAATAAAATTCATCTATTTCTGTGAAAATTCTCTAGGGATTCTCTAGGAATGTCCGATGTCAAATGATGATGTCCTTGATTTATTGTATTCATATATCAGAATTTTTTTCCCTTGATATTAATTATTTATTCTGGGAGTAAAATTAGTTTATTGAGTCCCTATATAAGAAGGTATTTATGGAGTTAATTTCAAATTATTAATTTGTGTTTTTAAATTATTGGTATTGTTTGGTTGAGGTAGATTATCCTGGAGGTTTTTATACCCATATTTGTAATACCTTATTGTATTGTCTTATTTCAAAAATTTATATTTTTTTAATATTTATTAATATTAGGTCATATAGACTCATAATAATTTTGGTAATGTTATAGTGGAGAAACATCTACTCTATGCCCATTTTCAAATAAAATAAATACTTTTAGAAAAAATGTTTCATTTTCAGGGAATAACATTACAATTTTAATCTTGACATTAGCTTTCTTATTACTAATCATTAAACCCTATGAGAAAAATTAAAACAAATTATTTGAAAAAATGATCAGTATGGGACATAATAAAAAAACCACATAGTTTATGAATACATAAAAATTATATTTATCAAAATAATATTAGTCTCCTAAATAAACATTTTCTTACCCTATAAATCACAATTCCTAAAAACTTATTTAACAATAAAGCATTTTAAATCATAAAGGAAATCAAAAAAACTAATAAAGGTTTATTTGAATAAATGATATTCATAAAAAATTCCCAAAAGATAATCTTATCACCCTTAAAACATAATCTTCATTGGAGAACTTATGAAATAATATGATTTTGGTAAAATCCATAGTAATAATATATAAATCACAAGGGTAACTTGTAGAGTAATTTTCATATCATGGTTACATATATAGTAATCCTCATGGCTACACATAGAGTAGCCATCAGGTTTACAATTAGAATAACCATCACATTATTTTCCCTTAAATACATAAGAGAGTCTAAATCAGTTAACACTATCCCTTTACCTAGTGTTTTGGAGTGCTGTAAAGAAATAAAATGATCTTTTTTATCATAAAAACCTCCCATAATCCATAATAATTACCAATACCAATAATAAAATCATAAAACTTAATATCATTCATCATAAAATCATTTTTTCACCCATATGAAAACATTTCTAGATATTGAAATACCCTTTATACTTAATAAAATTCAATACCATATTGTATAGATTAAATTAAATGACGTTTCTATTTTAATATAATAGAAAATAAAATAATGGAATAAAAATATCAAATATGTTTTATATCAGTGGTAAAATTCATTTTCACCGTATATATTATAATAAAACCATTCATTTTTCACTTTTTCGTCAATAAATTTTATATAAAACAAAAAAAAAGTTTTTTTTTGAAAAAATTTGAATTGAAGTAAAATAGTAATAAAATATAATTTATAATACATCAATATCAAATTAAATACATTAATAAAATAATTTGAATAAAATGGATATGGAGGAAAAATAGTGTTTAAAGGGGACATTAAAATAATATTTTTTAAACAAAGTCTTTTACTCTAAGTATGAATCATCATATAAATTACGTATATTCCTAAATAAAAAATATGTTAAATATTAAATTAAATAATAATGTTTTTATATTTTTAATATTACATTTATTTAATCCATTACAATGTTATATACAATTTGTTACTTTGATAAGTTTATGTCGTATGTTTTGATGATATTTAGTATATAAGTACCAAATGGATTTTTTAGGTTGACTATGGTATAAGTGTATCATAATAAATCTAATAAATAATTTTAATAATAAAATAATTATCATTTTTATTCATAAATTATTATTTTAAAACCATCCATTAAATCGTGTTATAAAAATAAACTATGTTACCTTCAATGAGAAGGTACGTCGTACGTAAGCATGAGTAACATTTCTATATTTTAAGGATTATTATAAAAAGAATATAAGAATATTTTTAAGTTAATTGATTGATAATAATATCTTAAATATCATATTAATTCTATAAATATATTAATATATATCATAAATGTGATGTAGTGATGAAAAATGAATCTCATCACTTCATGGAAGAGATACTTCACACATACCTATGAATAATGTTATAAGATTTCCTCGAATGGAAAGGTAATAATTTATGTGATATATTATAATTTTATAATTATAAAAATTACATTAATATCATATATAAAAATTAATTACACCATTATATCAAACGAGGATAGGTGACTATTGAAGGATAGTTTCTTCAGTTTGTGAGGCGGTACTAATCTGTACACACGAATGACATATTTGTTTCCCATTTATTAGAAGTGGAGATGGATATAGTATATTATATAAAAATAGTAAAATCATAGAATATTGAGGATAATTTTTATTTTATTTTATTATTGTTTAGTAATCCTTAAAGGTGACAGAAGAAGAAATAAAACAAAAACATTCTGTTAAGAATTATAACTCTTCTTTGGGAAGCCGGCTTTGATTAACACCTTAAGCCCCCTAATGTTTGTGTTATACAAAAAATAATACCTATAAATGAAGGTAGGGATTATATTGATGGATTAGGTAATATTATGGATTGAAATAAATAAATTAAATGTTTGAAATAAATGGAAGAAGAAAACTCTTTTTATTAGAGAGCGGAGGGGAACTCTTGGAAATCCTCAAAATATTAACTTAATATAAATTAATTTTCAATTGAAAATGGATTCAAACATATATATTTACTAAATATGATGATTATGGGTTCAAATAATCGCATAAAATTAAAATTACTCATGTTTTACCATCGTTTTTCCCTTTCTCTTTTGTCTTAACCACTTGTTACCCCTTTTTCAACTTACCGTGATAGTAAAGCTTTTATATAATTGAGGGTCAATAATATTCTATAAATGAAAAACCTCCCTATAAATATATCATGGTTGATATTATCAATAATATCATAATCAGTTTCCTGAATCTAGTATTTTTATTAATTTTTTATCATTTCATTAAAGATTATTTTTCATGAAATATCAATAATGTAAATTTTTTGAACTATAGATTAATTTTATTTTAAAAAATAAAAACAAAAAAATAATTAAAATATTTAAAACTTCCACAGCTATAAAATATTAGATTTATGTAAAAAAACATGTATGACACTAATTATTTCAAATTATATTAATTTTATGTTTTTTAATATCATTTGTTATTTTTATCTATTAATTGAATAATAACTACATTAGCATTATGTATGTTTTAAATGTATTTTTTTTGTTATAAAAAATTTAAACTAAATTGAATTCATTAAGATAAATCACATTAATTTCATGTGAATATTTATAACTGAATATATCCTCTATTTATCCACATGTTAAAAAATTATATTTATTTAAAAGAATAGTGAGAAAAATTTTATTTTTCATTAAATAATATATTTTACAGATTCCATGAAAAAAATAGAAACAATCCATATATATAAATAATAGATGTTTTTGAATGATATATACTCATACAATTAATTTATTGAATTTTAGAGGGCAATTTTATAGTCTTTATCATTTCATTTTTAACATTAATTACCATATTTTCCCATTACCATGGTAATAAAATTACTAAGGATACTACATTTATTGAAAAAAAAATAAAATAGATGTATTTAATAAAAATGGAATTTTTGATTCCAAATATGGATCAATTATTTGAAATTTTAAATAAATAAGTGACCAAATTTATTTACAAATAAAAATAAAAAACCACAACTTAAATTTGTTTTTTAAAAAATTTATCTTCTAAAATATAAAGTGTTTCTGTAATAAATTAAATTTTAAAACTAAATTCAAAAAATATAAGTTTATTATATAAATTGAAAATATTCTAAATAAAATATATAAGTATATAAAAAATATAATTTCATTTTATAAATACTTTAAAAAGATATGATATTCAATAAAAATTAGTGTCTTCATTATATAATGAAAAAATAATTTTTTTATAAATATACCAAAATTATGAAATAAGATAAATTTTATATGTAGATATAGAAAATTATATTTATTTAATAAAATTTTGTAAAACCCCAACTCGAGAAAACTAGAGTCGGTTTCACGACACGTCCTCGGGGCCCGTGCCGTGACTACCCCAAGCCCGCCTTCCATAGGCCAGGGGTTGGCGACTAGCACCAAAGGCGTAAAATCCCGATAACTGGGAAGGAATTGCCTTTATAAAAGAAAACAAGAACCAGAGAGTACAAGAGGAAGAAAAACACTAAGTACAAAAGAAAATCTGAAAAGTAAATGGGCCATAATACAAACCCAAAAGAAAGTAAAACTACAACTGAACAAGGTACAACAGTAAAAAGACAAACTGATGGAAGAAGGAAGCAGCTGTTGGGTCATCCTTCTCGGATCCTACCTGAAGGGTAGGTACAGATAGCATAGCTCCTGGACATCCACCATGGATCCTACCTGAAGGGTAGGTACATATAGCACAGCTCCACGCTCTCATCCGTCAACCTCCTCTGTGAGTCGTCATGTCGTGTAGTCCACCTCCGGGTACTAACTCGTCCTGTTGTCCGCCTCCGGGTACCGTCCAGTCCTCGAACACTCGGCCTCCATCAGCACTGCCCGTCGTCTCCAACCAACACAACGAGGTGCAGGCATAGCCCGTGCAGGGGTGAGTATAATGATACTCAGTAGGGACCCCGAGACCCTCAAGGTCTCACTAAACCAATAAGGATAACCACAAAGAAGATCTCAACAGATAACCTCTACATAGGTATATGCCCATACATATACATAAGTTATCCAGTAACCCATATCAATCATGAGGAAACACAAGGATTGTGAAATGAACAGATAACCACTACCCAGGTATATGCCTATTCATATACCTAAGTTAGGAACTGACCCATTTCAATCATGAGGAAAACACAAGGTCAAAAGTCTCAGCTCAAACCAGGATTTTCATTATCGAAACCGTAACTGCTGAAGAGATCCGTCTCTGGAGTGTACATTGGTCCTGTCACGACTCCGAGGTACTGCTCACTTACCTAATATTGCTGAGGTACTCCTCCTGTCGAGTACTGCGGGCCAGCCACCTCACACAGTAGTGCTTCCCGCCGGGGTCTGCCACCCAACACAGTAGTGCTCCCCCCTCATAGCCTACAGAGGTACTTCTCCTGTCAAGTACCGCGGGTCTGCCACCTCACATAGTAGTGCTCTTCCGCTGTGGGTTGCCACCTCACAATGTAGTGCTCCCCACTGGGCTACGTAAGTCACTCTGAATCGAATCTGACAAGTAGTCTTCAGGTCTCTGCCGGCTACACGGTCTCCGAACTCCGTACGCTCGTCTCTGGGAGGGTCTGTTCCACGAGCTACAATTCGATACTCAAATTATCTCAATGTCCCACGAAAAAGTATCTAAAAGGACCGCCTCGTCATAGGCATCTCAACGCAACAGACGGCGCGTCAATCGGACACCCGGTCTGTGAGTTATTAGCTTTTTCGTCCCAGGGGCCCAGTTGGTTTTGTGAGTGAACAAAACCCGGCCGTATCTCAACTGTACCCCGAACTCTCATAGGGTATGCTCATAGGGACCATTTCTCAACGAGATCACCAACGTCGCTGACAGTTCGTCAAACAGACGTTCTGTCAGAAAGGTATCAGCTTTTCCGTTCCAGGGGCCCGGTTGGATTTCTGTGCGATCCAACCCGACCACTATCCATCTGCATCCATATCTCGGGCGGAGAATGCCAAAAGTTCCATATCGTCAATAGGAACTCAACGCAACAGACGGCGTGTCAATCGGACGCCCGGTCTGAGTGTTATTGGCTTTTTCATTCTAGGGGACCGGTTGATTTTTAAGGCAAAACCAATCCGACCATACTCCACCTACGTCCAAACCTCGGGCGGAGTATGCCAAAAGATCCGTCTCATCAAGAGGAATTCAACGAAACAGACAGCGCCTAAATCGGACGCCCGGTCTGTTAGTTATTGGCCTTTCCGTCTCACACCCACTCTGGGAAACTTCCTAGGAGGTCACCCATTATGATCACTACTCAAGGCCAAACACGCTTAACTATGGAGTTTTAACCACGTAGGCTCCCGAAAAGGAAGGTGAACCTTGAGTATGGTATACCGAAACAACCGTCTCGATCCAAGGATCGCGTTGCTGCTGACGGTGAGTTGTTTGGAGGCCCGTAGCCCAAGATACGGGCATTTGTCCAAAACTGGTCTGAAATTGGGGGTTTGGGCCCGGGCCAACCCGGCCCGACCCCCCCTGGGTCGGCCGAACCGGGTTGACCCGTCCCGGGCGGCGACCCGGCCTGACGACCAGGACCGACTCGGAAAACCCGGCCTGGCCGGCGGTGCGGTGGCGCGGTCCGGCGCGGTGGCGCGGGCCAGTGCGGCGGCGGGGTCCGGCGCGGCGGCGCGGTCCGGCGCGGCGGCGCGGACCGGCACGGCGGTGCGGCCTGGGCGCCGTTCGGGTGCCGCGCGCGGGGGGCAAAGCCAACCTTTGAGAACCGCGGCCCCTTAACTGGGGCCACTTTTGAGACCCGGCCGGGGGAAATTAATTCCCACGGTCACCACTGTCCGGCCGGCCCGCACTGGCCAGCCGGTTTCGCCAGTAAGGACTGGCGACGGCCGGTCCTTCCTTCTCCGACACCGGCGGCCCGGTGTCGGCCGCCGGTCATCTTGCTCTGCGGCGGCCCGAAACCGGCCGCAGCCTATGCCGTCCGGCGTGATGCGACGACATCGCTTCCCTCCGCCGCAGCCCCGCTCCGGCCGCGGTGTCTTTGACTTTCTTCGACGCGACGCGACGGCGTCGCGTTCTTGTATTTCGTTCCACAGCGCGGCGCGACGGCGCCGCGCAATAATTGCCATGCGATTCCCGCGTGGTGTGACGGCACCACGCCATCCTGTTCCATCCGCCAGGAAACAATTATGAACATAAGAGGGGGTTTCGGCCGTGTTGGTGCGGTCCGGGCCCCCCTCTCGTTAGACAATAACATTTAATCCTTTATCTTAGAAGTTCGATATTCTAGAATCAAGAATGGAAAATAAATAAATAAAATATCAACAATCCCCTACCTCAGATTCAAGTGCAAAGCACGCCAATCAAGCCGTGGAAGACTAGCATCGCGGAGGTCGGGCGTCGCGGAAATCGAAAGTCCTTTCTGTTTACGTCGAGGTGCGTCCGAAGAGGTACGTCACTGGAGAAGCTTCGTAAGCTAACGGAGATAGTCCGAGGAGGAAACGGTGTCTCCTTTCGTTGACACGGGAAGAAGATCGAAGAAGCGGCGTCGTCAATCTTCGAAAACACACCGGCTACGAAGAAGAGAAGCGACATTCTTAGTGTTCTTTGTCAAGGTTGAAGAAGATGGAGAGAGCTTCTCAAAATCACTCAAGGTGGCAAAGGAGACCAACCCAAAATAAAATAAGTTTAAGCCTTATTTTATTTACACAACTAAACATTTGAATTTCAAAAGATAAGAATCGAACCATTAATTCGTAGAATTAATTCAACGAAAGAAACAGCTCCTTTAATTTACGAAATAAACCGCCCAATTAAATGGTCTGTTAAAAATTTATGAAAACGCGTTAGTTGACTTTCATAATGACGGGTTTTCGTGGGTGCGTTACTTAGCGGAAAGAAACGGTGGGGATCGTGTGGGCCCCACCTCACAAATATCCTACCAAGAGGGTAGGATATTTCTGGATAGTACCCTATCCGGTTCAACTCAGTTTAATCCGCTTTTAAGTGGCTTCATGTGGCTTCCAAGTGGCTTAAGTGAAATAAAATAAAGTTGTCGAAAAATTATTTTATTTCTTAACCTTAAGCCCGAAAATTTAAAAACCACACCCGAGAAAAAGTAACTCCGGAAGAAGCGTTTCTAAGAGAATACCGGTGCTGCGATTTCATCGGTGCCCTCAGAATTCGATTCCGGGCACCGGTTTAAAAGATAGAAAAACCCGCTCATCCGTTCACTGAACGTACCCGAGCCAAACTTCGGAAATTGATTCCGGGCACACCGCGCCTCGTAATCAGGCACCGTCAGAAACTGCGTTCTTGTAAAATTCCAAAAAAAATTAAGAAAAAAATTTCCTTGGAATTTACGTGTCTTTACATTACTCCCACCACAGGGCTTTACGTCCCTGTAAAGCTTCACCACAATCTTAGGGAAACAAAGCGGTACTGAGCACACATCTGAGACTTCCGCTCCAATGTGCTCACCTGGAGGTTCCCGCGCTGCCAAAGAAAGTGAACAAGAGGAATCGACCGTCCTCTTAGGATATGCTCCTGTCGATCCTAAATCCCCATAAGAACCTCAGTAGAAGACACTCATCACCACCGTACATCTCTTCATGGTTGATGATATGCGAAGGGGTCGAGCACGTATCTCCTCAGTTGGGATACGTGGAAAACGCCGTGCACCTAGTTCAACTGAAGTGGATGGGCCAAGAGGTAAACCACCTCGCCTACCCAGTTGAGGACCTAGAAAGGTCCGTTGATCCTCGGAGATAACATGCGTCCCAGGCCACATCTCCGTAAACCTCGTCGAGGTGAGACCCGTAAGAAGACGTGGTCGTCATCCTCGAACTCTAGATGTCTCCATTTCTGTTAGAGCTGAAACTCAAAATGACATCTGCTACAAGGGTAAGGTTGACCGACTCAAAAGTGATCGGTCGCACCCTCCGGTGCAAGAGTTACCATGCGCTGCCTGGGGATTCCTTTTCCGCCGACCAAGGAAAACCCATCCCGACGTTTGCCTAAAACCTTCAATTTGAGTATGAACAGTTATTGCCCATTCCATACTCAAACTAACGTCGTAAGGCCTCGACGCTGCCACCAAGAGATTCCAACTAGAACTCTCGCCTCGAGGGTCTGACCACACTGTCGGTGTATGTGTGATTATCGAGTCTCCTCCCAAGGTATCTCCAGACGTGAGGGTCAAGTCCACGGCTTACCAGAAACTCTAGGTCTGGAACAAGATTTGTGAAAGCAAGGAATGAATAATATCGACGTCTGTTACTACAAAATCTAGTAGTGGACATAGACTGTCCCTTGAATCATTTCTAGAGCCATTGGGTCACACTCCTTGACCGCATTCAGCCGCACTCTTCCTCTGACCTCCAGCTCCCTGAGCCTGGCGAGAATAACTAAGGCGGGTGGTTGTAGCATGTTAAGATGTACAGAACCTCATGTTGCTCTCCTATCTCTGCCTCCACGTCCGCCGCTTCGCAGACTCATCTCTATTTAAATCTTCTTCTTCTTGAAACATTTAACACGCCCGAGTCTCTAAGACTGGCACCAGTTCCCTGTTTCTTACTGCACTGTGCAGTCTTCATCAGCTCCTGGATGAGCTGCACCTCATTTAGTCTCACAAGAGCTGGTATGATTTCTTCTTTTCCGATAAGAGAAATTTGGTCTCATCCCCTGGATGAACAACATTCTTTGCCTAATACAGTCAATCCTGACATGAATGATGCATTCATGCCATGGATGACGTCGTAAGGCCTCGACGTAACTACTAAGAGATCCAACTGTCACTCTCGCCTCCAAGGGTCGAGTCACACTGTCGGCATCAGTGTGAGGTCACTGGGTCCCCTCCAGTTGAAATCTCGAAAGTGATGGTCAAGTCAACAGTTTAACCGGGACCACTCAGTATCAACCAAACAAAAGGACTGGAAAGCAATCAAAGATAAGTGTCTTTTTATTATTGCAGCTCATAGTACAAAGACACAAATACAAAAGAAACATGGAACTAGAAGTACAAAGGACATATCCACTAGTTCCTCTCCTGCCCACCTGCTCTCGGAGCTCTACTGCCTTGTCCACTACTCGACTGTTGCTCAAGCACTCATCGCTACTTCTAGCTCGGTGGCTCCTCCAACGCCTACGGTTCAACTGTACGAGGAGTCGGACAGTCACGTGCCAGGTGACGCTTTCCGCTGCATGAGTGACACAACCTACTACTGGCATGCCTAGCTCTGTTCCCACCCTGGGTGCCCCGCACCACCGGTCCTAAAACCCGAGATCATCCAACTGCTAGTCTGGTCCTCCTGGACCTCTGCATCATCTATCTACTGCCCGCAGATGACTCGGCTACTGATCGAAAAAAACGCGGCAAAGTCAGAAGCTCTCGTACACGCTCGGGGTGTAGATCTACTGGCACAAACTCCACCCTGAAGAAGGTCTCGAAGTCTTCCCATGCGAAGGTCATCTCGTCGCAAAACTGAAACAAGTGGCTCCACCACATGCATGATGCTGCCTGAAGGAGGCTGGAAGCAAAGATCGCCATGAAGTATGCCGACGACCCCACTAGCCTGAAGACTATCACCACAGCCTCCAGCCAAACCTCAGCCGCCTGCGGGTCCATCTCACCCCAGAACCTGGGTGGCCTCTGGTGCTGGAACTCGTACAGCGCGCTCAAGCGTCGTGCATCGCCTTCTGCTGGGGCTGGTGGCATCGGTGGCCCAACGGGTAGCAGTACCGCCGGTGCCTCCGCTGGTGCCTCAACTGCAAGAGGGCCCTGTACCGAAGCCTCGTCGCTCGACAGGCTGTCAGCATGCACATCCCTCTGGGATCTAGCTGGTCGTCCGTGAAAAGGCATCCTGAAAGAAACATCGTGACACGATCAAACATTTATACCTGGTGAGCTGACCTGGCTTGAGGTGTTTTATGGGAAAACCTTTCAAAACACACACGCAATCAGTGTTTTCGTGCACAAAGTCGGAAATCAGTTGTCAGTGTCCTGATGTATGGATACGTCGGCCGCCCGCACCAACACTGGAATCCCTGAAATAAAAACCACACTCGGTACTCTCAACACTATTGCTTCACAGAAAGAATCATCAGAGATATAAGTTCTGCGGTATAACCGAACTCCTCTAATAACAATTTGTCACGACCCGTCCTCGGGGCCCATGCCGTGACTACCCCAATCCCGCCATCCATAGGCCAGGGGCTGGCGACTAGCACCAAAGGCGTAAAATCCTGATAACTGGGAAGGCATTGCCATTATAAAATAAAACAAGCACCACAAAGTACAAGCGGAAGAAAAACACTAAATACAAAAGAAAATCTGAAAAGTAAATGGGCCAGAATACAAACCCAAAAGAAAGTACAACTACAATTGAACAAGGTACAACAACAAAAAGACAAACTGCTGGAAGAAGGAAGCAGCTCCTGGGTCGTCCTCCTCGGATCCTACCTGAAGCATAGGTACAGATAGCGCTGCTCCTGGTCGTCCACCACGGATCCTACCTGAAGGGTAGGTACAGATAGCGCAGCTCCACACTCTCGTCCTTCAACCTCCTCTGTGAGTCGTCACGTCGTGTAGTCCACCTCCGGGTACTGACTCGTCGTGTTGTCCACCTCCGGGTACCGTCCATTCCTCGAACACGCGGCCTCCGTCAGCACTGCCCGTCGTCTGCAACCAACACAATGAGGTTCGGGCATAGCCCGTGCAGGGGTGAGTATAACGATACTCAGTAGGGACCCCGAGACCCTCATGGTCTCACTAAACCAACAAGGATAACCACAAATAAGATCTCAACAGATAACCTCTACTTAGGTATATGCACATACATATACCTAAGTTATCCAGTAACCCATCTCAATCATGAGGAAACACAAGGATTGTGAAATGAACAGATAACCACTACCCAGGTATATTCCCATACATATACCTAAGTTAGGAAGTAACCCATCTCAATCATGAGGTAAACACAAGGTCAAAAGTCTCAGCTCAAACCAGGATTTTCATTATCGAAACCGTAACTGCTGAAGAGCTCCGTCTCTGGAGTGTACAATGATCCTGTCACGACTCCGAGGTACTGCTCACTAACCTAAGACTGCTGAGGTACTCCTCCTGTCGAGTACCGCGGGCCTACCACCTCACACAGTAGTGCTTCCCGACGGGGTCTTCCACCCAACACAGTTGTGCTCCCCCCTCATAGCCTACAGAGGTACTCCACCTGTCGAGTACCGCGGGTCTACCACCTCACATAGTAGTGATCCTCCGCTGTGGGTCTGCCACCTCACAAAGTAGTGCTCCCCACTGGGCTACGTAAGTCACTCCGAATCAAATCGGACAAGCAGTCTTCAGGTCTCTTCCGGCTACACGGTCTCCGTACTCCGTACGCTCGTCTCTAGGAGGGTCTTCTCCAGGAGCTAAAAGTAGATACTCCAAGTATCTCAAAGTCCCACGAAGAAGTATCTAAAAGGACTGCCTCGTCATAGGGTTCTAAACACAACAGACGGCGCATCAATCGGACGCCCGGTCTGTGAGTTATTAGCCTTTTCTTCCCAGGGGCCCGGTTGGTTTCGTGAGCGAACCAAACCCGGCCGTATCTCAACTGTACCCTGAACTCTCATAGGGTATGCTCATAGGGTCCGTTTCTCAACGAGATCACCAACGCCGCTGACGGTTCGTCAAACAGACGTTCTGTTAGAAAGGTATTAGCTTTTCCGTTCCAGGGGCCCGGTTAGATTTCTGTGCGATCCAACCCGGCCACTATCCATCTGCATCCAAATCTCGGGCGGAGAATGCCAAAAGTTCCGTATCGTCAATAGGAACTCAACGCAATAGACGGCGCGCCAATCGGACACCCGGTCAGAGAGTTATTGTCGTTTTCATTCTAGGGGCCCAGTTGGTTTTTAAGGCAAAACCAACCCGACCGTACTCCACCTGCGTCCAAACCTCGGGCGGAGTATTCCAACAGATCTGTCTCATCAATAGTAATTCAACGAAACAGACGGCGCGTAAATCGGACGCCCGGTCTGTTAGTTATTGGCCTTTCCGTCTCACACCCACCCTGAAAAACATCCCAGGAGGTCACCCATCCTGATCACTACTCTAGGCCAAGCACGCTTAATTATGGAGTTTTAACCACGTAGGCTCCCGAAAAGGAAGGTGCATCTTGAGTATAGTATACCGAAACGACCGTCTCGATCCAAGGATCGCGTTTCCGCTGACGGCGAGTCGTTTGGAGGCCCGTAGCCCAAGATACGGGCATTTGACCAAAAGTGGTCCGAAACTGGGGGTCTGGGCCCGGGCCGACCCGGCCCGACCCCCCCTGGGTCGGCCGAACCAGGTCGACCCGGCCCGGGCGGCGACCCGGCCTGACGACCCGGCCCGACTCAAAAAACCCGGCCCGGCCGGCGGCGCGGGCCGGGGCGGCGCGGCGGGCCGGCGCGGCGGCACGGGCCGGCGCGGCGGCGTGGACCGGCACGGCCGCGCGGCCGGGGCCTCGTTCGGGTGCCGCGCGCGGGGGGCAAAGCCAACATTTGAGAACCGCGGCCCCTTAATTGGGGTCGCTTTTGAGACCCGGCCAGGGGAAATTAATTCCCCCGGTCACCACTGTCCGGACGGCCCGCGCTGGCCGGTCGGTTTCGCCAGCAAGGACCGGTGACGGCGGGTCCTTCCTTCGCCGACACCGGCAGTCCGTTGCCGACCGCCGGTCATCTTGCTTCGCCGAGGCCCGGAACCGACCACGGCCTATGTCGTCTGGCGCGATGCGACGACATCACTTCCCTCCGCCGCGGCCCCGCTCCGACCGCGGCGCCTTTGACTTTCTTCGACGCGACGCGACGGCATCGCGTTCATGGACTTTTTTCCACGGCGCGGCGCGACGGCGCCGCGCAATAATTGTCGTGCGATTCCCGCGTGGTGCGACGGCACCACGCCATCCCGTTCCATCCGCAAGGAAACAATTATGAACATAGGAGGGGGTTTCGGCCGTGTTGGTACGGTCCGGGCCCCCCTCTCGTTTGACAATAACATTTAATCCTTTATCCTTGAAGTTCGACATTCAAGAATCAAGAATGGAAAATAAATAAATAAAATATCAACAATCCCCTACCTCGGATTCATGTGCGAAGCACGCCAATCAAGCCGCGGAAGACTAGCGTCGCGGAGGTCGGGCGTCTCGGAAATCGAACGTCGTTTCCGTTGACGCCGAGGTGTGTCCGAAGAGGTACGTCGCTAGAGAAGCTTCGTAAGCTAACAGAGATAGTCCGAGGATGAAATGGCGTCTCCTTTCGTCGACATGAGAAGAAGATCGAAGAAGCGGCGACGTCGATCTTCAGAAACACACCAGCTACGAAGAAGAGAAGCGGCGTTCTTCGTGTTCTTTTCAAGGTTTAAGAAGATGGGGAGAGCTTCTCAAAATCTCCCAAGGTGGCAAAGGAGACCAACCAAAAATAAAATAAGTTTAAGCCTTATTTTATTTACACAACTAAACATTTGAATTTAAAAAGATAAGAAACGAACCATTAATTCGTAGAATTAATTCAACGAAAGAAACAGCTCATTTAATTTACGAAATAAACCGCCCAATTAAATGGTCTGTTAAGAATTTAAGAAAACGCGTCAGTTGACTTTCATAATGACAGGTTTTCGCGGGTGCGTTACTTAGCGGAAAGAAACGGCGGGGCTCGTGTGGGCCCCATCTCACAAATATCCTACCAAGAGGGTAGGATATTTCTAGATAGTACCCTATCCGGTTCAACTCTGTTTAATCCACTTTTATGTGGCTTCAAGTGGCTTCCAAGTGGCTTAAGTGAAATAAAATAAAGTTGTTGAAAAATTATTTTATTTTTTAACCTTAAGCCCAAAAATTTAAAAACCACACCCAAGAAAAAGCAACTTCGGAAGAGGCGTTTCTATGAGAATACCGGCGCTGCGATTTCATCGGTGCCCTCAGAATTCGATTCCGGGCACCGGTTCAAAAGTTAGAAAAACCCGCTCGTCCGTTCACTGAACGTACCCGAGCCAAATTTCGGAAATTGATTCCGGGCACACCGGGCCTCGGAATCAGGCGCCGTCAGAAACTACGTTCTTTTAAAATTGCAAATAAAATTAAGAAAAAAATTTCCATGGAATTTACGGGTCTTTACAGTCGGTGCATTATTTATAAACATTGGCATGATTTCAAGGAATCAAGTCCCGAAAGACTGATATGTTTAGCATTCTTGGAAAATAGATTACATAAATGAAAGTTACACTAAACATTAGAAAATAAACCACAACATAAATGAATGTTGATAACACCATTAATCCCTTTGCTAATCCTTGATTACCAATCATAATATACTTCTTTGAATCTGAAAAAAAAACCTAAGAATGGTGTGAGCTCAGATGCTCTGGAAGGGTAATAATATAGCCGAAACATTCCTAAATAATCATAATAATTTGTGGTAAAACCACTTGTAATATCAATATCAAATTTCATAATGATAGAATGCATAAATACAGACATCAGAACAAAATATTCAAGGCCTTGTGCCAATATTGTATATAATATTTATTCAAGGCCTTGTTCCAATAAACTTGTTTGTTTCAGGAGACCTACTGATGCATCAAGTAGCTATATCATGTTCATCCTATCACTTACTATGTAAATTGAATTTCTCATATGAAAAGGTTGGAAGATAACATAAACATTATTATTAAAAATAGAACACAAAATGTTAATAAATTAACCATAAACCACGATTCATATAGAAATAGCACATCCATAGTCAACCACATCATTACTTATTCAATTATATATGGAAGATTGTATTATAATAAATAAACCTTAATCAATAATAATATCTAGTAAAGGATGTTGACATAGTATAAAATGATTAGTAATTTTTTAAGATAAATATATCTTTTTTGTATAATAATTTTAAAGTCACATATTTTTCATGGAAGTAATTTAAAATATATTTTTGAATCAATGTGTCCCATAAATATTTGAAACTTTTGAAAGGATGTAATATTTTAAAACATTATTTTCCATATAAATAAATCCTTAAAACCATTTTGGAATGATGGACATAAATGAAAATGATTTAGAATAATAAATATTTAAAACATTAAAAATGATGTTTTCTTGAAAAAATTCAATTATAAATAATCCCTTTGATTTTTTAAAGAAACATGGAAATGGATAATAAATTTGTCCAAGTAGATATTTATGTAAAAACAACCTCGGATAGTAAAGAGATTGTAAAATTAACCCTTGCCTTTCATTTTTCATTGTTTGATGGTACATTTAACATCTTGTATAATCCCTATAGTATATTATTAAAATATAACTGAACCATATAAATATTTATTATATGATATAAGATTAATTTATGACATTATAATACCCATATAGTAATGATTTTCAGGTTAAATTATCATTTCGTGTAACAATAACTTTCTTTATCATACGTGTTTTAACTAGTTTTTCTTGATCGTTTAATTTAGATCATGATTTAAATAATTACATAATATTAAACATGATTTAAATATCATATATATTAAGAATATAAATATATAAAATAGATATATATATATATATATATATGAAATTGAAAACACCGTTTATGGATATATATTTATATTTCTAATGAATATTTTAATTAGAAATTTTTTTGTATAACCCTATAATAAAACTTGTTTAGATAATAAATTTTGAATTTAACACTTTAAACTCTTCATTATATAAAACTATAATAAATGTCCTAATCTAATATAAATTGACAAAAAAGTATCATATATAATTAATAAGGATGTTTTTTTTCTAATTACACTTATACAATAGAATTAGGACAAGTGTTATGGTAATTATAATATCATTTTGACCCTTAATTACCATCCTTAATTTCAAAAATTATAAATAAAAGTCACATGTTTTTTTCATGAAAAAAATATCTTTTTGAATCAAATTATACATACTAATATAAAACTTGTCTTTTGGATTTTTGAAAGTCAACTCACAGAATAGGTACAATTATTCTCCTTGAAAATTTGCAAATTCTCCTAGAAGATTAGTAAAAGACGGTAAAAAGTTCAATAAAACATTATAAATCTACTTTTATTATAAATTGACTCTTATCAATTAAATTGAACTTATATAGGTAGTATATATATATGTTCACTTGAAATAAATATTAGAAAAATTAAAAATTATTTAAATAAAATGTCGTTTTTAAACAATAACGCTGTGTTTGACACTATTCAACAAAAATTGGATATTTTCAGAAAAATAAAAAAAACTCAACCTATTCTAATATTGATATTCTGAATTCAAAAATTAATTCCATTTTTCAAAATTCTTAATATAGAAGTCTCATTAATTAAATTAAAATTAATTCTCGTTGTCAAAACCAAAAATCTGGTTTTTAAAAAGTAAAAACAATCAATAGATTGACATGTGTTTATGTTAGTTCTAAATGTGAAATTACTTATAATGACATAAATTGTATTAAATGATGAAAATATAATCCAATTATACTTTAAAACCATTCATATTCAAAATATATCACTATATATTATTTCGATTTAAAAATTTGTTTTCAATTAAAATTTATTATTTTCCACTATTCATCAAAATATGAATATTATCAGAAATGTACCAAAAATTTATCCAAAATATTTTGTTTGTCCCGATTATAAAAAAAATATTTATTTTAATTAAATATTATATATAAATGTGTAAAATATTGGTTTTAAAAATGGTTCTCTATTAAATGCTGGGAAAATATCATTTTTTAAAAAAAATACATCTTTTTTCTGAAAAAATGAATTTTTTCTCATGTTATGTTTATAAAACACATAATATGGGTGATAAAATTATATAGAGTATATAATATTCTAAATTCGGTAAATACTATTCATAGCTTCTGTTTTAAAAGCTAATTTGGTATGTTGTGGTGTATTCAAACTCTGTGTTATGTGTAGCACACACTGTTGAATTACTTTAATGAGATAACTTACTATGAAATCATGGGTTGTTACAAATAATATTATATATATTTATAAAATTTAATTATCTTAATCTGTCAAAAAATCTATAAAAATGTGTTTTAAAGAAAACATATTTTAGAAGCAGAAAATGACTTTAATAATAATTCAGCTCTTCTTTACTAAGAATTAATCAGTAAATAATTATTCAATATATGTTATATATAATTATAAATTTATTTATTTCTAATCATTACATACAATTTAAGAGATAGTTTAAAATTATTTTATTTAAATTATAATATTTTTTGGTTTGAAAAATATTTGTGTTATATATCATATATTCTATCGAACATAGTCTTCTTTTTTTAGAATCTCAGGATATTAAAATAGTCATTCATGTCTATATCACTATTTTCACTAACTATAAAAAAAATTCCCCATAGTGTTTTATGGTCTTCCTCTTGACATTGAGGTTGAGTTCCCCACATATATCCAAGAATCCTTCTAGAATGGCCACCACTATGTCAGATTAACAATAGAAGAATTTACAATATAATTTATTGTAGGGGTTTATATACCTAAGTGATTCACCATGGGTTTTAAGGTCTTCTATATCATAAAAAAGGATGAGTCAATATTCCTCCCACATGACTACCATAAAATCAATAAATAAAAATAAGGATCAATTATCCCATGTCACATATAGATAGCATGTTCAATCAACTACATGTGGACAAATACATCTCTAATGTGGACATTAGGTTGGGATATCACCAATTAATTATGAAGAAGGAAGATATTCCCAAAACTACCTTTCTAAAGAGGTATAATAACAATGAATTCATATTTATTCCCTTTAGACACACTAATTATCCACCAATATTTATGGAATTAATTAATATAGTATTTAGATATTACATTAAAAAAATTTAGGGTATTTTTCAGAGATGATAATATGAATTAATCTAAAAGAATGGAGGGGCATGAGAATAATTTTATTACTAAGATTATTAATTTTTAATATTATAATCTATATAAAAATAAAATTAAGCATGAATTATGTATACAATAAGTATCATTCTTGGATCATTTTATCACAATAAAAGGGATATCAGTGGACGCTTTCAATATATTCATAGTTTTGGAGAAGAAAAAACACACACACACACACACACATATATATATATATATATTATACTGAACCATAATTTACATTAAATTTTAGGGTATAAATGAATATTTTTAGAATGTTATTTGGATTATCAAACCCACCTACTAAGATATTTTTTATGGGTGTGAATATTTTTTAGACCCATGATTATGAAGAAAGCTTTAAAGAGTTAAAAGTAGGATTATCTTTATACATGAATTTATTCATTCATAATATAGGTAACCTTTCATTGTATATAATGATGCTTCAAATAACGAATTAGTCTATGTACTAATTTAAAATGACATAGTGATATAATAAACCTTAAAGTATGTTGAATGTTCATGAGTAACACTACCGAACACATAATCTCATGTTGGTTGCAGTGATCATCACATAGAATATTTTGTAGAATTATCTCTATGGGTATATTTGAGAAATATATAAATATAATAATACTCTAAAAAATATAATCCTAAAAAAAAGATTAATATGTTTTGGTATGGTTATAGATAATCATTGATTATATTATTAGTCAATAACCATTCTAGGAATAAAGATAAAGTATACGTTCCTCTAGTATGAAAGGTCCCAAAATATTATCATTCTATAAATCATATGATTTTATTTTATAATAAACATGAATTGAGGTTGAGTGTGAAAAATAAAAAATCAAAACAAAATACTTATCAAATCACAATCCCATCAGACCACCACCAATCATCCATACATGGTTTAAAAACCCACAATGACCATTGAAAATTAAAATTCACATTCAAAAACCCTTACCATGTCTCGATCCGATAAATTCAAAATTTTAAAATTATAAAATAAAAATAAAAATAATGACCAACTAGTAGACTAACTACATCATAACTTCATATGAAAAACCTAACATCCCATCTCTGTCATCGTCAATAGGAACACTAACAAGAGTATCATGCCACTTCATCATCCCTAAACAAAGACAAAAAAAACATTAAAACTTCATCATATAAAGTGTATATGGGACCTTCCTAATGAGGTAATAATTCTATAAAAACACCTTACATCAATAATTGAATAATTGTAAAGACCTATGAAAAATATAATCCATCTCATGTTGTACATCCTAGACCACACGTGACTACATGAAATGAACACACCAAAGATTCTAATAGAACCATCCCACCTGGATGACCTGGGGAGGAGAATTATAATAGTAAACGAAAGTATATTTTGATCATAAAGAGAATTAACATCAGTCCACAATCGATTCTAGGACCATCAAACCCTTCCAAAAGACACCATATTAAAACCTATATCCAAAAATGAATGACCAGAACATCATTGGAAATATGACAACCACCACATCATAAAGTCCCAATATTGATGATTCTATATCAAATACCACTATCTCTAGAAAATAGGATATTCATCATCATCCACTATATTTGAGATATCAACCCACTTGACCATCACCACCAAAAATACATTAGTTTCCCCATATAATCTTAAAACAAAAACTGAAAGAAAAAAATTTCAAAAAAACATAAAAATATTCCACCATGGACATGAGGGAGAAGAAGAAAAAAATGTAACCTTCTATCACCATCTATTTTCACACTAATAAATAACTATCATTTAGGGAAATAGAAAAAAAATCTAGGAAGAAGAATACCTGACAAATATGTAGAACCCATCTATTAGAACATAAAAAAACTCATTATTTTTTTGTTGATGAAAGACCATAAAAGTCCAAAAATAGATCATTAAGAAACTAACAATCAATATTGGACGGAAAAAAACAAGAAGCCTATAAATCAAACAAATCATTTTAAAAATAGACATTGTAAAACCAACACTCAAGAAACTAAAGCTCCATATATTCACTCCACCATAACCATACCAAGACGTCTTGGGAATCATAGTACCAAACAATGAAGGTACCCAGAATGATAGGGAAGGTGGAAAGGAAATAGGGGGAGGATGAAATAAATCTAGCTACAAGACTCATACTAAATTTAGAGAGGGAAAACATCACTGAATGAGGCCAATAAAACAATCCCAAATTGACTTGTTAATCAATATGCAGACCATGTTTGAGATCCGGTGCGGTGTGACTTGAAGAAAGAGTAGAAATTGAAGGTGACGAGTGTCAAAACTGCAAGATAAGTTATGTAATAGATAGAGTCTAAAAGACATGAAGGGGAACCATCCCCACAAGAGAAGAACCAAAAAGTCATGGGTGGGTGAATCCTGAGAGAGCCATAGGTGATTAGAAAAAAGAAACTAGCTTCCAAATTTTTTAAGATATAGAAGAGAAGAGGGAATCACATGGATAAAACCATAAGTTTCATGGCGAAGAGCTCTATTAAGAGTGAAAGAAGTCAATTTTTTTCAAATCATGCAGCCATATGAATTAGGATAATGGAAAAGGATCCAATATTATTATAAATTCAATGTATAGATATTGTAATCTTAATGAAGTAATATAATAGAAACATTCTCAAATGGTTTCCTCCCATATAGAGATGATAATGGGTTCTTAAACAGATGATATATAAATAATGAAGAAGATATAATCTATTATAAAATTTAAATATATATAGTTTAAATTTTATAGAGTTTTAATATTTGTATCATGACTATGTGTAGCATCTAACTTGAGGTAAATAAGGTTCTTTAGAATGATGCACAACCTTCTCTGTCCATATAGGAAGAATATAGATACTCTATGATCTCCAAAATCAATATAGGTGAGATAGTATGAACAAAAATATTTCATAATATTCAACAATGTGAAATGTATGATAGAATTTGAAATATGAAAGTATATTTTATAACGGGGTGATGTAACTATTAACCATTACATCATGAAAATGGAAAAAACACCATCAAAATTTTCATTGGTCCTATCAACACATCTTTGAGAAATAATTCTTTTTGGTTTGTTATAGACCATAACACAAATACTTTATAGTCTATCGTCATTTGATAGGATATCTCTCTTGATCAATTTTCATGAATATAAATCAAAGAATTTTTTACACAATATAGAATATAATTATCAATTTTATCTGATCAAGATCATTGATTTGCGTCTATGATCTGAATGAATCTCCAAGTTGATCTAAACACTGAGTCTATTTACAATATAACATTTCAGAAATAAATTGATGGACAATATGATAAGACTAATCAAACACTTGAGGTCATTTCAAGATTATGATCATGGTACTTCAAATGGGGATGTGATCAATATATTCCTCATGTTAAGTTGACATACAATAATATCATTCACTCAAGAATACCGATGGCTCTATATAATGATTTTTATAAGAAGAAATATATAATAACTACTTAATAGTATGAATTATATGAAAAAGACATACTGGGGGAATTATCATATATAAAAGGTAAAAATTATCAAGACCATTCATCATCACATCAACATAGCTTAATTTCGATAAAAGATCTATACTAGTAACTATTAGAGAGAACATGAGTTTGAGGTTAGCTATAATGTGTTCCTTTGTATATTTAGGTTAAAGAGAACCATGATATTTAGGAATAAGTTAATGCTATGTCCTAATTACATTGGCACCTTTGAGAAACATGATTACATCAGTGTAGCAAGATGTTGAATAGAAATCAAACTAACATCATCTTATTGACCTGATATATTCCATAAATACCTATTGAGAAATTATATACTAGATTAATAAGATGTACTAAATTCAGAGGATTTACATCTAGAAAATGATCTTTTTCATGATGAGAAAACAATGAAGATCGTAGACTACACAAAAAATTATTATACAGCATGACACCTCACTCAGTTAAAGAATTATTGCACGACCACAGCTACATAGAGGCGACATGGGAACTATAGAAAGAAAATAAGTAGAAGTAATATCACCATTTTTCACCTTAATATGTAAACTTAAATTTCATGTGAGATAATTAATAAGGGGAAATTCAGTGAATAAAAATTATATCAAAGCATTTTACATTGTATTAGTGAGGTAACATTTAGAAATATACTATAAAGAACGGACATGACATGATGAATCCACCAAAATTTTATTATATTAAATTTAATATAAAATTTTGATAACCAAAATGGCCATAATAATTTTAAATTTATAATGGTATAAAAATGACAAATAAGATAAAAAAATATGAAGATTTGGATATTCTCAATCCCCCCAAAATAACTATACTAATGAACAGTGAAACATTAAAAAATGAATATTAAAAATTCAATATTCATCTTGGAAATGAAACTATTTATAACAATGATAAAATTATCAGTCAATGGATAATGAATAAAATTTTATATATTTATAGAATGTATGGATCCCATATGACTGTTATAAATCTTATAGTTCATATTATAAACTAGTCATTGGAATAGTAACATGGACATTGGAACAATAATGAAACTGTTAGGAACAATAATGTATATGTTAAAATAGTATCATCACCAATGGGATTGCAAAATGATATTAGTTTGTCTTATAAAATTAATATATGACATATTTATGTCATTATACTAGTAAATAATTGTTTTAAAAATGAAAAAATATGTATCTCTATTTTTGTAAATAATAAATATATTATATTCATTACAACCAAAAATATATTAATTTAATGGAAAACATATTTTCAGAAACTCTGATTAAAAATTAATATTTTGTTTTGTTTAAATGACAATATAATGATACTGTATGAAATTTTTCAAAGGGTCAAAATATTTATCATAATATTAAAATTGATACTTTTTAAATAAACGAGTATTTTATTTAAAAAATATATTTTTTATATTTTAAAAAAATTATAAAATTGATTTTATATTTGGAATCTACTTGTTGAATAATTAATATGTTTATCTTTTTTTATTTATACAATAGTTGAATTTTAAGTGAATTGTGAAATATAATAAAATATGATATTAATATTATATGCTAAATATATGTTTTTTTGAGTCGTTGATGATAAAATCACTAACTAATTGAATTTGAATTTCACCATTTATAATAAATAGTAAAAATAATCAATATTATAGGTAGTTTTGATCCTTGATAAATGAAAATAATGAATATAATATTCAAAAAACAACCATATCTCCACCTTTTTAAAAACCACCCATCAACACCCCTTCTCATCACAAAATATAAGCCATGGTTCATTAAAAATTTCTACTCAACTAACCTCTTAATTATATTTTACATATTCTAGATTTATTATAATCATCCAAATAAAATTTCAATGAATCTTGAAGGGTATAAAAATATGAGGAAAAAGTAAACAAACATATTTCTATTTTATTCTACATCTTCCACCCGCTTATGTTTTCCATATACCTAGACATAATAACATAAATATACAAAATATAAAGTTATGTTATTATTATATTGATATATCCATCATCCCCCTCCCCCCCTTCATTAGATTCTAAAATGAAGACATTGTTTACAATATGGTTGGTTCATAACCACCATGATGAAAATACTTCATTTCTCTCCATCGACTTCTAGGACAGTTATAAAAAATTAATATAGTTAAATATGATTATAAAAACAATATTGTAACTAAATTTTTTATAATAAATATTTTTTCAAAATATTAAATGAGTCCAATTTAATTTTTGACGATCGATAAAACCACCAAAATGAACTAGCCGTATAAGAGTTGTATTTACTAATTAAGACATCCCTATATCGAAACACTTATGGATATTTAGAAAATTTTAAATATATGGAATGTTATTAATATTTATTAATTTATAATATGTTGTTGTATTCTAATTTAAATGTAACTTCCATAATTGTACAAAAGTTATCTGACTATTGATCCATGAAATGAACTCAAGGAGAAAAAAAAATTACTCTTTTTATCATAATGAAATGGTTAAACAAGAAGAATAATTTTTATACTAAATAAAAAAGAGATGTACAATTTTCTTAATTAATTCATTATTTAATAAGTCTAATTTAAATATACAATTCTTTTAGTGATTCATCTGAATGATTATAGAACATAAGGTAAGGGGTCTCTTGAAATGGCCTTATTTTCTATGGGTTATGATCTCACTCAATTTTTTGACTATCTCTCTCTATTGTAATGAATTATTTATTCCCTAATATATATATACATATATGATATTCATATATACCTTTACTAAAAAACTTTTTCTTGAGGTTTATATACATGTTTTAATGGTTACTATATCAATTTCATTCATTAATAAAAAATAATCAAATAGATTTCTCTATTACATACCCAATTTAATGTAACAATTCATAAGGTGTTTTAGAAAACCCATGGATTCAAAAAAGATCCATTTCATCTAGAAAACACTTTTTAGTTTAATTTTTGTTTTAGGATAATTAATATTCCTATACCATATTTAATTATTCTATACAACTTTTTAAAAAATCTCCACTTAATGAAAATATTTTGAAAATTATTTCTACCCTCCATTTTATTTCATCAATTCACATGGACATAGTTTTTATTTTTAATTCTTCATTATTTGAAAACATATATCCAATATTGAATTAATCAGATTATTAAAGAAAAAAATTATTATATGCCTTATGATTATTCAATATGATAAGATAATACAACCCATTTCCTTCTATTGGTAATCCTCATGTTTATTAAATATGATTTATTTCATTGTATGAAACTTATAAGCGTGTTATAGTTATAATGTGTTCAACTCGACAGATCTCTAATGAATTTGTTATTGTTATGTCTCATGAGATAATATGTATGCAATTTTGGATTAAACCCAATCCAAGAGGGGAATATATCTTCAATATGATAACTCAAGTTCCATCTCTTGTATGATATCATTTTATGCATGTGGACTCACATTTTATGATTTGATATAATATTTTTTTTATTATGAGAATTTTTAGCTAATCAAATTTATATATTTATTACATGGGTTTTCTTATGGAGATTATGGAGCCAAATAGGATTTAGGATCTCATTGTATAGATTAACATAAATATGTTTTATTTTAATATTGTTTTGATGCATCATGATCAAAATATTCTAAATAAACAAGACCACTCAATCCTGTGTTTGTATCTTCTAGATATCTATGTTAAAAGTCGCGTAATTATATATGTAAAATGCTTGGGTATGAATAAAAAAGTTTTTGAAAAGTAGATATTTGATGTTTCTAATTGAAATTTCATCCCTATCTTGATACTGGAAGGTGGATGATGCTATGGTTCATATTAATGTTGGGGTAATAACCCCAAAAAGGTTTGTTGTGAATTGACTCAATCTTCATTCTTATGTAAGAGGACTTAGCTGAAGACTAAAAACCGAGATATAAAATCTCAAGATATACACATTGGTTAATAAAATTATCATCATAATATATTGTGACATGTTTTTTGTTAATTAAATTAATATTTTAGGTTAATAATTATGAATGAATAAAATTAAAGCCACATTATTAAAACCAATATAGTTATAATATGAACAAACTGTTATATTTTCAAAATTAAAGTATCATTTGTTTATGTGAATGTTTTATTATGGAATAAATTCATGTATTGAGATTTCATTTTTAGTTAATCATTTAATATGACTTTCTTTGATATTATTATAATCACTTTGGTTTTATAATTTATTTGGAATAAAGTAATAAAAGGTGTGAAAGGTAGGTATCCATAAACTACAATGTCTTATAACTGAATAAGAGAGGATACATAAATCGTTAAGAAATTTATTATATGATTTCTATGATGGAAATAAGTGAATATCCTTTTCGTATCTATGATAATGAAATTGATATTTTAATTGAAATGAAATCTACATACTCTTAGCTATTTTCATCAGTGAGTGATATTTATCAATGCTATTATGTTTTCATCCAAAAAGCGTTAAGATTATGTAAAAAATGTATGGATTGTTTTTCTATGGTATTCATTTTAAAGTTTTTAAACATTTATTATATGGTATCAATACCACAAAAAAATGATTTTAAGATTTGGTAATTTTCTGGGAATAACTATTTGTGAACACATGACTGAGGTATGGAAAACCCATAAGTTTAATATTTTCTTGATGTTGATGTAATAAATGTTTTAATTATTTTGATAAAAACAATATAGATAATATTTATATCCCAACAGTTTACTGTAGATTTAATGAAAAAGTTATTCATAATATATTTGGGGAAATTTATCCCATTTTTTGATTATATATATATATATATACACAGTTGTGTGACATTATGAAGTAATGGATAAAAGTAAGGTTATATTTTTTAAGAAAAGAATGATTTTAATATGGTTTAACATCTTATAGTTTATAATGTTTATGGTAAATGGTATTTATTGGATAATATATTATTATGGTATACACATATTGTGGTACATGATTATATGGAGGATTAATATTGTTAAATAAATGATAAGAAACATCGTATGGAGTAAGAGAGTAAGGTATATTTCATATTAGAATTGATATCAGGAATAATTAATATGATAAGATTATCCTCACATTATTTCAACTGTGATTAACAATAAAAATTATGATGAAGAAATTTATTTAAGCAGGTAAACTGTAACACCCTGAGATTTTAGACCCTTAAATTAATATTATCGTTAATAACTTATGTCTCATGAAATACTAAAATAACAAAACTTGTTTCTAAAACCAACCAAGAAATATTAATATTACATGAATAATAAAATCATTAGAAGATAAATATAAAATAATCTTTTAAAATAATTTCTTATTAAAATTTTCATTAATTAATATTTGAAAAATGATGTATTTAAAATAATAGGTTTAAAAAGGTGGTATGATATTTTTCCGTAATAAATTAAATGATTCATATTTAAAATATTATTAAAATTTTTTATATTTATATTTATAAACTAATATATCAATATTATATATTTTTTTAATTTATAATAAATAACATCAAAAACACTTAAATATTAAAATAGTCAATTTTAATGAAATAATTTTTTCATCATATATTGAAACTTCATTTGAAATATTATTTAGAAATATTATAATATTAACATAAAAAAACTAACAAATTTATTTATTTTTTATGTAAATATTATATTAAGATGATTTTTTTATATTTTACTTAAAAAAATATTTTTTTTGAACAGTGATAAATATTATTTTTATAATTAATATGCCTTTTATTTAATTATTTGTGTATAATAATTAATTATATCTTATTGAATCCTTGTTTATAATAATAAAAATATATTTCCAAATTCCATTTATACATTTAAAAAGGATGATTTCAATTTCAGAACCCATATTTATCATTTAAGAACATTAGCTATATTATTCAAAAATTGTTTTTTATACATTATAAAATTAATATTTTAATGATAATTTTTTAACTATTATAATTGGAATCAACAAAAATTCATATAAAATTTCAAATAATTAGTTAGAAATTATATCAGAAATACCATAATAGTTTTGTTCACATATCATAATTTACTTCGGTAAACACTAGTTACTGTGGTAAAAATAAAAATGGTAAAAATTACCAACCAAAGAGGAAAATGGATTAAATTAATAAAATTTAATTTTATTTCAGTGTCTAAAGAATTTACAGACTGTATAAATTCCAATAAAAATTATTTATCAATTTTTTGCCACTTTCCATTGTACTAACATCTTATTTTTGAATTATTTTTAGTATTTACAAATAATTATCCCTTTTCCCTTATAAAAGGATCACTTCTCTCCTCACTTCACCTAATACTAAAAATCCCATAGATACACCCAAAATCATCTTAAAACAACCCAAACCATTCCTAACCATATTTAATAGGCTATTTTCTTCTCAAATACCGTACCCGTCAATCAAAACCCACTTTGAAAATGAGATAATCCAAGTTGTGGGATATATATTTTTCGTTACACATTTATCATTTATATTTAATTATATGAAATTTTTTATATAAAAATACATTGACCCGACATAAATGAAAAAAAATTATAAAAAATATTATTTTATGTTATTATAATTATAGTATAGGAATTAACGAGTATTCCCTTTTCTATTATGAAAATTGAAACTGCATTATATGTGTTGTGCATACTACTACATGCACAATGCAATAGGTTTTGTTTTCCTTCACTACATTAAATGGGTGGTACAAATTGGGAATTTAATATATACTTTTAATTTTTATTAATTTTTTTAGAATCTCAAATGATAAAACATATTACTTTTTCCCCATTTTTTTAAATGAAGTCATTATCCATGACCATGTTTGGTCAACCACCTATATTGAAAAATCAGTTTCCACTTTTCTTTTCATCACCTCATTACATGGTTGATAATAAGAATGGGATTAATGGATTGATATTATATTTTTGATATTATTAATATTAATTGAAGAAAAATGATATAACCTATTATTAATATGAGTAATAAAAAAATTTGTTAAATTCAAAATTCCAAATAAATGGTTCATTGAAAAAAATGATTACTTAATATTATGTAATAATGTTATATAGGATACATTATTTTTCTAAATAGCTATATTTCTGATATTTAAAATAAATAAATATTTAATAATATGATTAATATTCTAATTAATTTTTTTACTACAAAATAATTCATGAATCATCCATTAATTAGGGTATGTTATTATTTGGGTTGGTTTAGCTACATAGTTGTATAACACATTAAATTTATACTATTGGTGAATATGAGAATTAATTTCTATTTGTATTTTAAACAAAAAAGTACATTATCTTTATATATTGGTTTTGGAGTATTAATAAAAAAATTATCTCATTATTTTAGAAAACAACCGTAAATCATTATGAATCAGTGAAACATGCTCATTGCCTAAAACATCATTAATGATTACAGACAAAAATACCAAATAATGAAATAAAAAAATTATAAAAAATTATAAATAATAAAATTAAAAACTATTTATTACCTATTAATGACAAAAATTATTATATTTTTGAGGAACAACACATCTATTGTTAAACTAGATCCAAACAACGAACATTACAAACACCTAATATTAAAAATACATAAAAATGACTAATATAATGGTATGGAATAATTTATAGTGATGTTTCATAAAGGTTATTGACATTATAAGGTTATGAAATAGGTCATTAGGAATATTATTGTTTTTACACAAGAGGTTATAGTGTGATAAGCTAAGCGGTAATTCAAGGTAAATGTTTATGGTCCCAGTTTATACTCCTTGATACATGTTACTAATTATAAACTATTATATCTTTGGAATAGTTTTTATACTAACAATTTAATATATTTTATAATTATTATCTCATTATTCATGATATTTAACATTCATTTGATATTGTATCATTGAAGGGGGTTATAATTAAATGTATCTAATCCTGTAAAGGTTTTCTTGTTCTCAATTCTGATTCATTAGGACATGTAACATGTTATGAACCATGATTCCTTTGTTTGACGTACTATTTATTTATTATAAGATAAATTTTATATTAATTATTTTATTTTAATTCATGGGATATAATAATACAAATCCTTTTCTATTCATAAAGTTCATTTTTACTCAAGTGTTACTCTAGTCACAAGAGTATTTGGTTACTCAATTTTCATTCATTATGTTATGATTATTCACGTGAAAATATTTCATATAAAATGGGAAAATTCTGACCATGATTGTATTATATGACCTTCACTTATTAATTATGTGTGTTTACATTCTTACCATATAAATCCATAGAAACATGTATTACATTGTTGAGATTGTTTTATATAATCGATATTGATATTTCAACTTTCATTTCAATGAGTTATAATATTTTACACCAAAATTTTCTATCAAAAACATTGGTTATCCCTCAGAAATATTTTTTTACATGGTGTATTATAAAAACATGTTGGAATATTTATTTTAATAAAAAATTATTTCTCACTCTTTATCTAATGTTTGTTATAAACAAAGGTAATATCAGGTAATTAAAAAGGGTTAATTCATAGTAAAATGTTTTACCTTTTAGATCCAATTTTTTTTTCTCAAAATTAAACATTTAAGTGCGATCAATTATTGATAATATTTTAAAATATTAAAACCTTCCTAAATATTTCACCACAATTTTTCAAAATTTTTTTTAATATAACATTTATAATTGAATTTTATATCAATGTGAAAAATGTTTTCTGAAATCCAGTTTAAGATTTCACCGTATTTTCCATTTCTAATTAAAATAGATTTTTACTCATGATGTCATTGTGACATGATTTATTCTTTAATAAATACATATATTTATAATTTTTGGCATTGAACTCACATAATCAGAAAATATTATTTTTGATCTCTTCTAATGTGAGACCTTTCGAAGCATTCGTTTCCAAATAATTTTTGATATAAGTCAATGTCATTATGAGTTCATTTTATTAAAATGGGGATATATTATATTAAAATTATAAAGAATATTTCCCTAGATTTATTATACATTTAAATTATATTTTGGAGGAGAGAACTATCCGTATACTATATTTTTCTATCCATCTTTAGTGTATAACCCTTTTTTCTTCCATGCCTTTCCTTTTGAATACCATTTTCTTAATTCCGTCGATTGAGGGGTATTTATCTTGGTACCATAAATTGATTTATTTGAAAAATTATTATATGAACAAAATTCCCCTTATATTTATAGGGTAAATAATATATTTTTTATTATCCGGGATGAATGAAATTTACAAAGAAAGATATTTTATGTTCTTGGATAACAATTTTACTTCAACGGGTTTTTACAATATTTAATATGAAACCCATTTTAATATCATTGGTTGTTTGGGATATTAATTTAAATTAAATTTATGTTTACGGTAAATCATTAATTTATAGGTGGACCTATTACATCTGTCTAAATCATTGGTAAATGCTTTACATCTTATGAGATAATTGTAAAACAAGTAGTGATTCTCGATCGACTATGAGAGATGGTTTGGGATAAACAATTCACTATGGGAAATATATGAGAGAATACTACTCCACTAATAGAAATATATGATTGAAGCCTTATCCACAATGAAAAACATGTTGTGTTACCAAATCCTCAATGTTATTATTTTTATGCTAAAGTTTGTACAATATTTACAAGGTATCATAATTTTACACTCCCATTAATCATGTTTATTGGATAATGTTTCCAAAAACATTAGATTCATGAACTTTTACATATATCATGATTTTTGATATATTAATTATTATTTATGACATTATTATATATTTTTATTATACATATATTATAATCATATTCTTCCTTGAAAACATTTTTATTTTTTATTCAAAAATAAACATTTGGGGACATAATGCGAAATTAGGAAAAGCCAATATCTAAGAACACTCAAAATGAAAGGAAACTGCATTTTCATTAAAAACAAGAATAATAATATTATATTTAAATTCAAATTATAGTTCACATTAGATAGAATGAATCTTCATACTTGCTTGTGATATTTTATTCTTATCACGTATGTTTAACCCTACTAATCATATATCCTCACCCCATTCTTATGATTCTATTTTCTCTGGTTATGAAGATAAGTTTAACCTATGAGAATATTTAAATGGTGTTTTGTATTATTTTATTTTGGATTAAATTTCACATGTTTTATAAAATATTATTCCATTGTAAACGGTCCTTAGATACAAAATTACAAAATGTTCTATGAGTTGTGTGAGATTTTTATGATATGTAATAACAATCAAAATTATATTAATTATTATATTTGACCATATCTTTATAAATAAAAGTTAATATATAAAATATTTTGATTTCAGTGTCGAACCCATGACTGAGGGTCTGGATAGCCCAACTAATAGATCATAAAACAATAGTGGTTTATTAAAAAAAAACTATTTTGGATCATATTTCCATGGTATAATTGCATATACCAGTATGCTTCTGTAAATTCATATTAAATTTATGTTTCAATGAAAATAAATCATTAAATGTTTTGAATTATCCAATCCAGATATAAAATATTAATGTATTTAACAATTTTAATTGTTTAAAATGATGTTATTTAAGTGGTGGTTCTCTTAGAGGAGACATGGAATGAGTATCGTGATGTTGGGTGTTAACAAATCTATTTTTTTTCATAAATCGAATTATTAATCTCATTTAAGGTGTATATATTATATATTTGATGTTTTAGTTATTAAAACCCCCTAGTTAGGGCCATTGGGTGGTCTTTTTTTTGAACCAGTTTCCTAGATGGCATCCGATGAACGATCATTTTGGATTTAGTAACAAATGATACTCAAACCAATTTTTTTAAACATGGGAGAATTTTCATCATTTTATGAATATTTTTTTTAAAACCACTCCTCTGATTCCCATGGTTAAATTAAATTATACATGTTCTTTGAAAATCAATTCTCATTCATTACCACCCATTAAAAATCCTTTGATCCTTGTCCAAAAAGAGGTGTGTTCTTCGAATAGGTTGACTTCCTACATATTTTAACACCTATCTAGTCTACCAATCTATTTTATTCTAATTTTGTTGGATTAATATTATAAATCAACAGATGATTCTACCATAGCATGATGGATTCTCATATATTTGAGAGGTTTTCCCTTAATGGATGTTAAAGGAGGATTTGGTAATTATTATTTACAAAAAAAAAATATAATTAAATTAATTGATAATTGTTAAAAGGAATTTGGAATATTGAAGTTAGTGGAGTCAGGTGGGGGTGTCGACAGTGATCATTTCCCTGTTGGTTGATATTTTGATACGAATATATCACACAATTAATTTTATTTTGTTATTCCTAAATTTATTGAATACGTATTAATTATGATAATTTATCATCAATTTTTTGTAAATAATTAAAATGGATGTTTGATGAAGTTAGAAACTCAGGAATATGAACAGTGGACTACATTGACTTGGTTGAACATTGGTGATGGAGTTCAGCCAATAATTATGTGAATAACTCTATAATTATTGAACTTAGTGGCTTCTTTTTTCAAATTACATGTGTTTTAAATTTTGTTTGGATGTAAAATATTGTTAATTTGGTGTGAGTTCCCCAATTTGGGATCACGAGCGGTCTCCCATATGTAAGGTTATGGTAGTGAGTGCTGTTAAACATATAGTGTGTCCTTGAGTGATAAGTGGACAGTACATTGTTATAAAATGGTATATAATCTAAATGATATGAGTAGTTTTGATGGAATTAGAGTCCATATTTGGAGTCTGAATATGGTCAAAGGCTCAAAAAGAGGGGGGGGGGATTTATTCAATTGTTAATAATCACATAGATCTAGGATTGGGGGTGCCAATGGGATTTTATTATATTAATTTTATAACATGTTGTCATAATTATCATAGAGGTAATACGTCATATGAATCCGAATATGTTTTAATTATTCTTATGAAATGTGTCTGATCATTCTAGACTATAATGTTATATTAAACATGATGTGTGAATACATGGTTTTTAATGGACATGTATCCTTGAGGTATTTTTAAGATACATGGGTATTTAAATAATGAGTGGTTTCCTTATCAATAGTTATGTTGTGTGCCTTGAATGGAAAACTAAATTTTTTATTATTGATAAGAACCTATGATATACATTTCTAGGAGGTGACCTAGAACATGTGATAAGAAAATGATGTGGAATTATTTTGGAAGCATAAACCTTATGATTTGAGGAGTTATAAGAGATTATAATTCATTTTTAAGATGTTTGATATTCATTAATGAGTGCTTCGTGTAAAACATATGATGAGTGAGTAACCATATTGATTGCATTAGGTTTTTTACCAATGATTAGGTTATGCAACATGTTATTTGTGTTCATGGTGATTAATTTTTTTCTTATATTATACCACTTGTACTAATATATAACTCCCATTTTTAGGTATCAATTATTATTAATTCACCTCATTTATTTTCCAGGGTAAATTATCTACACATCTAGTGTAATATAGATGTATCATTCACTATATTATTACTATTTTCACGGATGATCATCCACCTAGATTTGTGATTAGGTGATGCATTGAATTTAATGTTTTTCCCTAATGAGGACACAAAATTCATCTAAAGTTACTTTATTAACATAATTTTGTGATCATGTGATGATACATAATTCTCATAGAGACAAATCTGTAAACATGTTTTATTGGTTTATGATACACTATTACCAAAGTGATTCCTCATTTACAATTTTTTGTTTGGAAAAGCTTAGTTCTTTATAGAATTTTTTCTCTAATTCTTTTTTCACATAAATATCGGTCGCATACCCTATTATTGACGTGATACACCATTCAATAATTGATAAATCATTCTCTTTATTGGTTGTGGTGGAGTTTCCACTACCTTTGAAAATGTGTATTGTGATATATCATTCCACAAAGCTAATGAGTTAGTGATTTCTTATTATACTCGGATCATTGTATAATGATAAGGTATTAATGTGTCTATTAATATGTGTTTTCATTGATCATTCACCCACATGTTATGTTCAAACTATAATAGTATCCCATTATTTAAGAATTTGGTGATGATTGTATGTGTCAACATTTTAAATGCCTCATTGAATACTAAATTTCATCAGTAGTGTATGATTTTGATTTTCTGCTTATGTTTAATTCAAAAAAAATGTGAAAATTTATTTTTTTTCTATTATGTACACCATTTATATTGAGATACTATAATTATGTTTATACTCTACAAAGGAAATTTAATGTTCCTATAAAACTCATTTCTAGAAAACATGATTATGTTATGGCCAAACCACAAGTTGATGACTAAGTATAACAATGTAGGGTTATAATGATAGACATGTGGAAATAATGGGTACTATTTTTGAGTCACTATGAATTTTATATTATGTTTATTTTGTGTTATATAAGATTAGTTATTGAGAAATCATAAATATTTCTGTATAAATCTCTAATTTCTTGAGATGCATCTTTACAACATGACAATGTTATATTGATGGATTGATTCATATAATAATTCCATATTATAGATGTTAATATCATTTTTATTATTGATGTATATATTATTGGTTTTTAATTATATAATGATATTTTATGTAAAATAGTCCCATGAGGTTTATCATGCCCCTACTACTTGATGACATCCTCTATACTACATGGAAGAACATGTAAGGATACGTAGTGCCACTGCCTTGGTAATGACTTTGGTTAGCTGGATAAGGATGTTAAAAAGTAGAAATATATATTTATTTTTAGACTCACTATTTTAGGATATAATTGAAATAGATAATCCTATCCCATTCATGGTATGAATTTTTCGATTCATCCTAGAAAATTTTATACTGAGATAAACTCATTATCTTCATGTATAAAGGGTTGGATAATTATATATGCACTCTAGAGAATGCTCATCACCTGATTGTTAATTTCAAAAAAATGGTCAATTTGTTCCATGATATCCTCTCAACATCAAGAGGAACATTATCCAACACTCATCTCTTGTATCCCTCCTACTGAATATCCTACTTAGAATCATCATGGGGAAACATTGCTTTCAGCTTCTAATAATAATTCTCAGTTTTCCTACGAGTATTTTCCTTCTGTATCTCTTCATCATACTTCCCCTTTACTTCTTGAAATTTCTGGTGACATCCTACTTGGTTCTTCATATGGAAAGAATCTACTTCATAATATTCTAATATAATCTTTTTTGATGTTTTGGAACTTCTTCTGTGGACTTTGGTAGCAATATTTGGTGATGAAAATCTTATGTTCCATGATTTTCATGGTTTCATCAATTTCTATGGGATGGCCACCTCATCTCGAGTCTCATCTCTAAACCAATTTCCATTATGCATATCTTTGGAGACTTATGAAGATTTCATTACTTTTCTTTTTTAAAGTCACATGTGACTTTGGAAAGTGGAATTTCAATATTTCTTACCGGGAAATGGATTCCATCAATGAAAATTGTCTTATCTCACCCTCGTGTGGGTCAGTGTCTTAGGGATTTTTCTTCCCGTCCATAATGTTACCTTCCTGTACACTATTAAAAATTCTCTAGGAAATTTTCTCTTTATGGATGAAGAGACTATTTATATGTAAGAATAAACTATTGATTTAAATAGTGTGAAACTTGATAACTCTTTGCATCTTCTTGAATGGATCTTCATCAATGTTCTATGTTCTTTCTCTTGGATCTAATCCCTTTTTTTCATTGCCTTTTGGTTCAACACAATTTTCCAGCTTTATGGGAAATCATTACCTATTTGTAGGAGAAAAATCTATCACCAATGGTATCATATTGATTGATGTCTTATAAATTAGAATGCGCTTTCAGCCTTATTTAACACTATGTCAACACATCCTATACATAGTTAATTGGATCAGTCCTAGCTTCTAGTATCACAATATTTTAGGGAAGAAGGATAACGTTGTATCTCATTTTATATGATCTATATTCATACTCTTGTATATTATCAAACTGTAGAATACACCAAGAACAAACTAGTCATTTTTTATGCATTCTCATAATAAATTATGGAATATGAAAAAATATCTAAAGGTCCGGATTAGCATGAAACAATCTCAATTTTAGGAAATGGATGTGATCATACCAAATATCAAGCACCTTGATGCCTGCCTAGAAGCCAACTAGGATGATCATTTCTTTGGAGAGAATTCTAAAAACATATTGACTCTATAAAATATTATTCTTAGAAATAAATGGCTGGCCCATGATCAAGTTAGAATGAAATTGCTTCATAAGGGTGATCTTAATACAGTTTTTTTCAAGGATAACATTTAATAACAGAATCTTTATTCAAATCCCAAAATCATTATAGAGGATGGATCATACACTGACTATGTAGATGTTATTGGTTCCATAATCTTATCACATTTTAAATAGGTTCTTGATGATCCCAATCATCAAATTCTAGATGTGTTCTCCGGTGATTATAAATAAATCTAGAGTGAAATTCCTAACATAGTCTCAGAATAGGAATTTTTTTTAGAATGTTTAATATGAGAATGAGGTGTTTGTGGTGATGAGAGGACCGAACCTAGGTAGCACCACAGGTCCTGATGGATTGATAGGGTATTTATTCAGAAGTTCATGGAGTATAGTGGGTTCTGATATAGTTAAGGTTGCACACAATTACTTTTGCGATGGATTTCTTCCTCACATTTCTAGTGACGATTTATTAATTCCCATTCTTAAAACTATATACCCCTCATTCATCCTCTAATATAGACCAATATACTTGTGCAAATTCACATACATTGTTTTACATAGTATAATTAACTGTCATATTAATACTCATTTATCTCAATGCATTTCTCTTAAACAACATGTGTATAATAATGTCAAGTACATCCGATGGGTGATTGGTCAGGCATAGGATAGGATCACTAACATCAACTAAAAAAATCATGGGTTGAATATGGTGGTTAAACTATATATGGATATATATTATGATTGAGTTAAATGGAACTTCATATTCTTTGATCTTATCATAATGGGCTTCTCATATTATAATTTTGATATAATTTTTAAATTCAATATATCTTCATGGTTATCTGTATTATTTTGTGCAAAATGTCATGGATTCATCAAATCTGTGTGAGGGATTCTACAGGGAGACCTAATTTCCACTTTTATCTTTATTCTTATATATGATTTTTTAGTCTCCTTATTAATAGAAGCATATTGAGAGGTATCATGTTATCCTATTGATTTCTAATTAATCACAACTGTATATCCCATCTTATGTACTTATAAAATACAATTGTATTCTTATAATCAAGTATGATATTATCCAATGAAATCCTTAATGTATATGATGATTATATAAAATAGAGTGGCCAATTTTTCAACAACTCAATGAGTAGTAATTTTTTCTCTAGAAAATTTTCAATGAGTCGTGCAGGCTCTATCCAAAATACCTTGAATATGAAAATCAGTAAATTCCCCATGGAAAATCAGGTTTCCCCCATATTCCCAAAGAGTCCCCTTATCCATAACTTTGATATGATTATGTGAAGAATCTCAACCATGGTTTTAAACTATAAAAATATGATTATTTGATTCAGTGGAAGAATAAACCTCATCAATAGTGTAATCTCATATATCCCAGTTCATGTGATCCCTTCCATAAGGGTCCCAAAACATGTTATATCAATCATTTATATAATTATGTCAACTTATTTGGGATGTGTAATTTGAAATAAATAATCACTAGGACTCATGGGAGCAGATGGACAAACATACCAGGTAGGGAGGACTTAATGTGAGAAATATCATGAAAACTATGTACTATATGCATTCCTTGTTTACATGGGAATTCATGGGGGAGTATACCAATTTTGGAAAACATTAAGATTAAACACTATTGTGTTATAGGTGACTCAATTGGAATCATGGTCTCAATTTTCCGCTATTCACCCCCATATCCAGGTTCTCCCATAAAAACTCTTAGGATTTTTGGGTCAGGTGACTAAACATGAGGGTTTCACAACTACTCTAGATCTTTTCGTGGGTTCTCTAGTTGTTTGGTCCTCGACATAACATTCAAAGATGTATGAAACCACCCAATTTTCATCAATTCTATTCTTAACTCATCCCAACGTTACATTTTTTATAATATTGATGTAAATATGACACCATATAAAACTTTCTTTATTGAATATATATATTGTTCCTTTTCTGCAAAGGACCACCAAAAGTAGGATCTCTCTCATGAAGCCTTCGATGAATGGGGGAGGATCATTGGAAAATAGAGATACCTAAAAACTGATTTATTTTGGTTTGGAGAACTAGAAAGAAAGTGTTGGTCACTAAAGAGAACATTCAATGCTTGGGTGTGATGTTAGTTATTAGATGTTTGTGTGGAAGAATTCCGATATTTGAGTTTTTGGATTACTTATTCATTGAATGATATTGGGACAAAGTCCTTTGACACTTCTTTAGAAATATCAAAGGGTTTTACTTATTAGAGATCTGAGGCTTCAATTTATTTGAGCGCTTGTTTTATAGTTCTTGTGATGTTGGAATGGAAAAGAAAGTGAGGTCCATTGTCTTTCTTGTAGGATTTTGGTGCACATGGGGGGCTCACAACTCTACTAGCTTTGGAGGGGTTAATATTCATGGTGAGGTTCTGATTATTCGAACTAAAATCCTTCATCTTGATATAGTTACTATATTGAGAAATGGAGAAGACAGTCTCACTCTCATACTTCTCTGATCCTCTACTCCCCTATTATCTATAATCATGGTAACATGAAAAGGTATTAGGTATTATAAGAACCTCACCCACTGATCTTGAATCTAAATAAAGTCGGTAGATTTATATTGATTATTATTAGTGGATGTGGTGAGGTTTGTGATTTAAAATGCTCTATGGTTCATTCATTTAGGGATATATTCATTCAAGTCTTTTCCTGTCATATTGTAGCTTTTAGGTACCTCACTTGCCACCGGCTTTGCAATCAATATCAGATTACCTACGCAGTAGCTAAAATAGATTCTTTCATTCTCCTTGAGTCACTGAAAGGCACTATCCTTAAACCATTAAACACCCTGATATTTTATGAGAAATATTATTTTTAATTTCTTTGATATATTGTGTTGTATGCTACACCATGATTATCTTGTGCTATACGCAACACCGTATTAGCTTACAGTATACGTAAACACTATTATAGTCTTGTGTTATATGCCAGAGCTACCTTACTCGATAACATGTGTTATACGCAATACCGAGTTTGCCTAAATCAGATATTATTATAATATTATTATGAACTTTCCATTATGAGTAGTAAAACCTACTTTTAAAATTTTATAAATTTTATATTTAAAAATGGACTTCACTTTTGGATTTGGAATATCAAAATTACCCTAGGGTGAATTTTTTGTATTTTTCAGAAAACAATCAATTTTTTATGAATAGTGACAACATTGGGTTACTATTTAAAAACTGATTTTTTATTTAAATAATTAATTATTTGATTTAAATTTATATTAGGTCAAAATATATAATTAATATATAAATATGTTCAATGTAATTAATTGGAATCAGTTTATAAAATTTTTAGAGATATAACAATTATATTGAATTTTTTTACCGTCTTTTACCTAGCTCATAGGAGCATTTGCAATTGTATATAAAACATAATTTTATCACTTATGTGAGTTGAATTTCAAAAATCTGAGAATCATAGTTAATATAAAGGAGTAAAATATGGTTCAATGAGATAAAAATAATTTTTGGTGAATAATAACTTTTTACTTTTATTTACCACAGTTAATAGTAAATAGGGTAATTAAGCGTAAAAATGATATTTTTATTACCATAAAACTTGTCATAATTATATAGGACAAGTGTAATTCGACCAAAAATAACATTAGGAATAAAATATGACCATTTATGTCCACTTAGATTAGAATATGACATATATTATTATTTAATTCAAAGAAGAGTTAAAAGAGCTAAAATCAATGTTTAATAAATAATTTTTTTAATTTAGGGTTATTTAAAAGATAAATTCAACTATAAATATTTATTAGAAAGATAAAACTATTTCCCACATAATGGTATTTTATTTATAATTTTTAGATATTAAATAATTTAATTTATTTATGAAACAATGATGATGCAGTAATTAACTTATTAATGAAATATTTGCATAATTGATGTTACAAATACCCAAATAAATGTAATTTCAGAAATTTTATGAATTCCAATCATTTTATTGGTTAATATGACATTTTATTATTGATTAAATTAACGTTTTTGGAACTAATAATCCTGTTATGAGTTTCACAAAAATCAATTACCCAATAGTGTCAAAATTGACATAAAATAGTCATTTAAAAAAATATTATATTATTAATTCATATTCTGTTCTAAAAATTCTAAATTTAGGAAAAACGACTTAGATAAGGTTATATATATTATTAATGAACCACTTGGAATTATTTTGGCTTGTTATAGTACGTTTATTAACCATATAGTATAAGAAAACAAGAAGACGCGGTAAAAGTTAAATTATTTAACTTAGAGTAAAATCTAAATAACAAGGTTCAAATAGTAACATAAACTTGTATAAAACCTATTTTTTGAGAGGATTTCGACCCATCTCCACTTTATCTTCGAAATAAATCATTTTGGAGCTATTATAAAACTAATATGACTTTATTATAAAATAATATTTTACGTTTTTCCTAAAGTGCCCATCTGCTCCCTTCTATAAAGGCACCTCCTCATCCTACTCTTTACACACTTTTGAGCCATCAAGCTCGGCCAAATCCTGAAAATTTCCCTTAAAAACTTTCCTAGAAACATTATGGATTTTCAGTTCTCCTCAAAAGACCAAATCTGTTGCCTTAAGAGGAATCTTAAAAGAGCTACGTCAAAGAAGAGGTAATCTCTTCTACCGATTCTTTCATGTTTCTTTCTTCTTCAACATCATCTTATTTAGTTGTTTTATTATATTGTAATAACATAATTATTAATAATATACTGATATGTTATTATAAATATGAAACAACCCCATTTCACCTTCTATCCATGCTACAGAAAATGAAATCACCACACGTGTGTACGTACGGAATACCGTCTCCACAGCGTGGTGTAATATTTTTTTCCACCACCACCGTAATTGGATGGGTATAAGGGTGTAAAAAATAACTATATATATGATTATTATAACATGATACTAATTATGAGATATTATATTATACAATCTCATTCCATCCAATAATTATGGGAATGATATCATCGCACGTGCTTACATAGGGATTACCGTCTCCACGGCACGATGCGATTTATTTTCCATGTTAACATTTCAAGAATGATTATAAAGTATTTATATTAAATAATAATGAAATATATGACATATTTATGATACTGGATTTATTTATATGTTATTTATTTACTTCAATTCAATTTAATAAGGAAAAGAAAACAGAGTTCATGCGTATGTACGACCTACCGTCTCCATGAACGGTGTATTTATTTTCATTTATCGATATATAATATATATGTATATTCTGAATATATATTAAATATAAATCATGTTTTAATTTTTGTAAGTAATTAATCATGACCTATTTACATTTAAATCACGGATGATAAATGAAATGATTTTACCCAAAACACTACTTTAACATGAATTTACAATAGAACAGGTAATATAAAGTCATAAGTGAACCATATATGATATCATAATAATAAATATGATTATGTAAAAATTCAATGAAATTATTTAAATCATTATACAAGATTTTCGGATACATACAAATAATATCATACATAAGGTAAGGGATAATTTTACAAATCACATTTTTATCTGAGATTGACTATACGTAAGTATTTACTAGGGTTATGTTTTTCATCAATGTCTATATATTCTAAAAATGATTTCATAAAATCTTTACTATTATTCCATGTATTTTTAAGGTAATTTATACTATTTGTTTAATTTTTAAAACATTTTATGGAAGAAATCATTCCTTTTTTTCCTAATAAGGTACTTTTTGACTTTTCCGGAAAAAGTACGAGATGAATGTTCTTATAACTTATATGGCGTGAATGGATTTTTATAGTTTCATGAAGAATTATTTCAATGAATCATCCTCTACAAAATTTCAGGATTATGTTCAACAAAATCCATTGCTTTTGAAATTTCATTTAATTTTGAGAAAATAAAATGATTTTGAAGAAGAGAGGTTGTTTTCCTCAAGAATTCATTTCAAGTGTTTTATCAAAACTATTTTCCATATAATATGAAATTATTTAGTATGTTTATGTTTCATGTGTATTTTATCTATTATTTAAATGGTTTGATTTTTATTATGATGAAATTATATACATATATTTTATATAGATTATGTTATGATGGGATGGTGTTTATGAAACTCATTTTATTCTTTGGGTTATTATGAGTGATGTATTTTTATTTTGTGGCACATGAAAGAATGATTTAATTATGAGATTAGTGGGACATATATCTCCCACCAATTCATTGGGTAATGATTTATATCTCAAATGAAATATATTTCTTGAATGGTATGTTAATCTTGTTCAGTGATACAGGACTCAAACAAGGAGTGAACTCATTTCGGAAAGGGACTTTGTCCACTATAATAGTCGTGGAAGCAATGCATTGGCTACTATGGAAATAATATCATGTCCTTAATGGTGTGCCACAATTAAATGTTTTATTCACAATTTATTTTACCGTGACTAATGTTTTATTATGATATATGCCTTACATACTTCCATGATTTATTTTATTGCTCGATATTTTGATGTTTAGATTTTATGTTAATGTTTTTGCATTCAAATGTTTATGGACTGTTTTATGTTCTCTATGTTTACCCTTAATGAGAATTTGATTCAACTTTTTTATGTTTTCTTTACCCGAGGATATAAAAAAAATTTGGTAAGTAAAAAAAGGGAATATCTTTATGGAAGATGTTGAAGATATTTCACCATGATTAGAAGATTATGTTCTGAATTTCCAAAGAAACTAAACTATTTATGGTCTATGAGTGTTTTTTCTTGTTATTTATTAATTATTCCAATAAATTAATGTAATGTGTATGTACGTCAATCTTTGGGTCTCTATAGTTGGTATTAGAGTAATGATTTAGTTAACGTTTGGAAACAAGGATGCAAGAACATTAGTGTGATCCCTATAAGATATTTCTAAGGTATGTCTAGGAATGTCCCTAAGGTTATGTATAAGTATAGGTTATAGTCCAATAATTACGGTAACGATCATAGAATTAAACCTAAGATGTTATAGATTGAATGCACTCCCCCTTGATTATGTAGTTTTTCTAGTACATTTTTTCCTCTCATACTATTCTTTTTGGGTTTAAAGAAATGGTAGGAAACATGAGGATTCTTGTTAATGGATAATATGATGTTCATTATGAGCAAATAAATGAAACCGGATTTGGATGTGCAAAAATCAGTAGTATTCCTAATTTGAAATCTCATAATATGATCAATAATCTCAACATTGGTAAGTATCCTGACTCAACTAATAAGAGAATTATAGAGTTTCATGATGATCATAGAGGAAATAAAGTTCAGTTTCCCCCATGTAAATCATGTGGGAACGTACATCTAGGTGAATGTTTCAAAGGAACTGAAACATGCTTTGGGTGTGGAAAAGAAGGACACAAATCTAGTAATTGCAAAGGAAAAGGTTTGGTTAACACCATGGACATGGATAATGGTATTTCTAAGACATCAACAATGGTTAAATGTTTTAATTGTGGAATGAATGGGCATTATGAAAACCAATTCCCTAAGAGAAATTATCATGAAGAGAATCAGCATGGTCTTATGGGTAGTATATATATTGATGATGGTGAAGAGGCTACAAATGATATGTGAGATGAAATAATTGTTTATGCTCAGTCAATGGTTTATAAATGTAGTGGAATGATTACATGTTTATCAAGAGTAATGTTGTATAATTAATCTCGGGATACTATGGAATAAAGAGACATCTAAAGATTGTTACATAATTTTTTTCCTTATGTTTTTGAAAGTATATGTTGAATTGTACCAGAAACCCTGAAAGGTTATTCAGATATTTTTGGAAAGAACCTAATATGAGAATAAAGAAGGGATAAGGAGATAATGAAATGTTTGATAGTATTAATGAGATCATGACTGATATAAGTAGGAAGTGATATCATGGTTTGAGTATATAGAAATTTTGGGATTTTTGTATTTGAAAAGAGTTAACTTTTGACAGCATTCATGTTTTTACTATGGTTTTATGTGTGTTCATTTTTCAAGAGAATACATGATTAAGTTATTCCCATGTTTGGAATGTGACCAACATCATGATATATCTTATGATATATGGGGGATAAATGATGGTATTCACATGCTCGGAAGATGAAATTTCTAATAATGGGACATAAGTATTTTTTATAACCATAAAGGTTGGAATTGATTATGTAATACATCAGATAGTGTTATTTAAGGATAGAACTTTTTGATATGTTATAATTGTATAGTTTTAGAAAAAGGACAACCCGTAGGATGGGTGAAACCCCGTTGCGTCAGAAAATGATTTGGGAATCGAACCCACAATCGAAGTGCAACAAACCTTTATCGCCTACCAATGTCCTACAGAAATTCCAGGGTTAGTAAAAACTAGTTTTATTTTATTAAGTGGTATGATTGATGAATTATAAGTCCTTTTTTAATCGTATAGGATTAGCATCACCATATATAGACTTATTTATATTTGATAACTTTTTCTAACCATTTTTTGAGACAGATGGAATGACCTATCATTATAACGCATGATCTGCTAACACTTCATGGAAGAGAAATTCAACTTTATTTAATTAAGAGAATAAGTGGAAATTGTTCATGGAATAAACAATAGAGAGATTATACCTAAATCAAGTGACTATTTATTATAATTAAAATTTTTCAAATATAGTGAAATGATATTGAATACCAAAAATGATGTCTTAGTGCTCTTATATCTGATCAATCTGATTGTACCATAGATCATCATAAATTTATGGCTTTGTTATTATTGGATTTTTCATAGCCATGTTCTCTAAAACTATCCATCAGAACATGATAGTTAGTTTTCTCTTCCATATCCATATTTTCACCTATGTTCTTTGATGTGGAAACCTAGTGATGAGTAAATTTGGGTAACCGTTAGGTTTCATACTTCACTATTTCAAAATAGCTTTTAGTATTCATTTTTGAGATGTGGGTTTCTACGAAAAAAACATACAAGTATTAAACGATTAATGACCCTGACAGATTTCTAGGGAGAAATTCATTTTAAGGGGTGTAGAATGTAACACACCGAGATTTTATGAGAAATATTATTTCTATTTTTTTGATCTCTTGTGTTGTACACTACAACAAGATTATCTTGTGCTATACGCAACACCGCCTTAGCTTATAGTATATGCAAACACTTTTCTAGGCTTTTGTTTCATGCTAGAGCATCCTTCCTTGATAGCGTGTGTTATACGCAATACCGAGTTTTACTAAACGAGATATTATTATAATATTATTATGAACAACCCATAATGAATACTAATACCCACTTTTAAAATTTTATAAATTATATCATTCAAAATGGACTTCATTTTTTGATTCAAAATATCAAAATTTTCCTAGGGTGAATTTTTTATATTTTTTGAAATCATTCAATTTTTGATGAATAGTGAAAACACTATGTTACTATTTAAAAACCGACTTTTTTTAAAAAATATTATTTAGTTTATATAAATTTATTTTAGGTCAAACTATATACATAATATATATAAGTTCAATGTAATTAATTGGAGTTTTTTATATTAATTTTAGAGATATAAAAATTATATTGAAATTTTTACCATCTTTTACCTAACTCCATTGAGCATTTACAATTGTACATAAAATATAATTTTACTGCTTCTATTAGTTTAATTTACAAAATCCGAGAGACACGGTTAATATCAAGGAGTAAAATGTGGTTCAATGAGATGATTTTGTTTTGGTGAATAGTAACTTCTTACATTTATTTACCACGGTTAAAACTAAATAGGGTAATTAAGGGTAAAAATGATATTATTATTATTATTAACCTTCCACATGTCATAATTATATTGGAAAAGTTTAATTAGACCTAAAATAACCTTAGAAATAAAATATGTGCCTTTTGGTCCACTTGGATTATATTAGGACATATATTATCATTTAATTCCAAAAAGAGTTAAAAGAGTTAAAATCAATGATCAATAGCTAAAAAAAATTTAATATAGGGTTATACATAAGATAAATTCGAAAATAATTATTCATTAGAAATATAATATGGTTTCCTACATAATGGTATTTTATTTATAATTTTTAGACATTAAATAATTTAATTTATTAATGACACAATTATGATTCACTAATTACCTTATTAATGATATATTAACATAATTGTTGTTATAAATAACCAAATAATTGTAATTTGAGATTTTTTATTAATTACACTAATTTAATAGGTTAATATGACATGTTAGTATTGATTAAATTAGTCTTTTTTTAACTAATCATGCTGTTATAATTTTCACAAAAATCAATTATCAAATAGAATCAAAATTGACAAAATATAGTTTTTAAAAAAAATATTATATTATTAATTGATATTATATTCCTAAAAATCTATGTTTTGAAAAAATGACATGGATAAGGTAATATATATTAATAATGAACCATTTTTAATTCCTTTTGATTGTTATCATAAGTTTATTAACCATATGGTGTAAGAAAACAAGAAGACACTGTAAAATTTAAATTATTTAACTTAGAGTTAAATCTAAATGATACGATTAAAATAGTAACCTAATTTTGTCGAAAACCTATTGGTTGTGAGTATTTCAACCCATCCCTGATTTATCGTCGAAATAAATTAATTTTGACATATTATAACCGAATATGACTTTATTATAAAATAATTTTTTATGTTTTTTTTCTAAAGTGCCCCTCTCCTCCCTTAGGAAAGGGAACCTACTCCCTTTTCTCATTACACAATTTTGAGCCTTCAAGATCTGCCAAATACTTACCATTTCCCATATCAACTTCCTTATAAAAATTATAGAGGTTTTTTTCTACTCAAAAGACCAACTCTAGTGCATTAAGAGGAAGCTTAAAAGATGTACGTCGAAGAAGAGGTAATCTCTTCTACCGATTCTTTCAAATTTATTTCTTATTAAACTTATTCTTATTTATTTGTTTAATTATAAATTATTAACATCAATATCAATAATATACTGATGTGTTATTATAAATATTATACAACCCCATTTCACCTTCTATCCATCTGATTGAAAACGAAATCACCGCGCCTACGTACGTACAGAAAACCGTCTCCATGCCATGGTGTAATCTGTTTTTCCACCACCACCTTACATGGATGGGTATAATGGTGTAAAGAATAACTATATATATGGTTATTATAACATGATAATAATTCTGAGATATTATATCATCCACTCTAATTCCATCATATAATTTTGGGAATGATATCATCACTCGTGCGTATGTACGAATTACTGTCTCCATGACGCGATGAGATTGATTCTCCAAGATAACCATTCAAGAATGATTATAAAGAATATATATTAAATAATAATGTAATATATGACATATTAATGATACTGGACTTAGTATATGTTATTTACTTACTTCCATTCTATTTAATAAGGAAACGAAGACTGCGTTCATGTGTACATGTGACCGACCGTCTCCATAAACTGCGTATTTCATTCCATTTATCAATCAATTATATATATATATATGTATATTCTGAATATATATAATATATAAATCATGTTTTATATTCTGGAAGTAAGTAATCATGATCTAATTAGAAGTAAAAACATGGACGATAAATGAAATGATTTTACCCAAAACGCTACTTTAACATGAATTTACAACAGAACGGGTAATATAAAGTCATAAGTGAACCATATATGATATCATAACACTGTATGTGATTATGTAATAAATAAATGACATTATATAAATAATAATAAAGGATTTTAGAATACATACGAAGAATATTAGGCATAAGGTAAGGGATAATTTTTCAAATCTCGTTTTTATCTGAGATTGCTTATACCTAAGTACCTACTGGGGTTATATTTATCATCCATGTCCATGTTTTCTAAAAAAAATCATAACATGTTTAATATTCATCCATGTATGTTTGAGGTCATTTTTACCATTCTGTTGAATTTTTAAAACATTTTATGGATGTAATCATTCCTTTGGTTACCATATATGGTTCTTTTTTGACTTTTCTGGAAAAAGTACGAGAAGAATGTTTTTTTAACTTATACGACATGAATGGATTTTTACAATTTTATAACGAATTTTTTAAATGAAGCTTACACTACAAAATTTCATGATTATTTTCCACAAAATCCTTTTCTTTTAAAATTTCATGGCATTTTGAGAAAAGAAAATTATTTTGAAGAAGAAAAGATATTTTCCTCAAAAATTCATTTCAAGTGTTTTGTCAGAATTATATTCCATCTAATATGACATTATTTTGTATGTTTATGTTTCAAGTATACTGTCTTAGTTACATATATAGTTTGATTTTTCTTATGATGAAGTTACATCCATTTATTTTTTGTTGATTATGTCATTATTAGATGATGTTTCTGAAACCCATTTTATTAGTTAGGTTATTATGAATGATGTTTTTTTGTGGCACACGAAAGAATGATTTTATTATGAGACGGGTGGGACCTATATCACCCTCCAATGCATTGGGTAAATATTTATATCTCTAGAGATAGACATGGCTGGAATGGTAAGATAATCCAATTTAGTGATATATGACTAGAATGAGGAGTGAACTTGATTCAGAAAGGGACTTTTTCCACTAAGATGGTCTTGGAACCAATGCCTTGGCTACTATGGAAATCATATCATGTGCTTAATGATGTGCCACAATTAAATGTTTTATTTCCAAGTTATTTTTCCATGATTTATGTTCTGTTATGATATATTCCTTATGTACTTACAAGATTTATTTCATTGCTCAATATTTTGATGTTTAAATTTTATGTTCATATTTTTGCAGTCAAATGTTTATGGATTGTTCTATGTTCTATATTTTTACCCTTACTGAGCATTTGAGCTCACCATTTTTATGTTTTCATTTCCCTGGGATATAAAAATTGTTTTTAGGTAAGGAAACAAAAGGGGATGATCTTTATGGAAGATGATGAAGATATTTCACCATGATTGAAAGAGTATGTTCTGAGTTTCCAAAGACACTAAACTATTATGGTTCACGAGTGTTTGTAATTATTATGTATTAATTATTCCGAAAAAGTAATGTAATTTCTATGTACGTCAAGCTTTGGGTCTCTACAAACCTTTGTCAAACATTTACACCATATGAAAATTCTATGGTCTTATTAATATTCAAATGATTTTCCATCACACCAAGAGGGAAGGGAACATGGTTTCATAAATTTTGTGTTATTGGTTTTCTCTTTCAACACATTTAAAATTATTTTCATCATTAAAATACTTTCCTCCTGGGAGGATAGATTTTGGTAGGGGGATACCATTTTCATTCACTTCCTTAGACACCCATAATTGGGACTTTTGGATTCTTCTCTAATTTTTAGTATCTCTACTTCTAAATAAGATTCTATGATTTATGATGATCATGAGAAAAAATTATAGTTTGTTAGGGAGTTGGGATTGTTGTTTTTGGTTTTTATTATTACAATTGAGATGTTTTTTTCTATGAATGATTTATTACATCATATGGGTAATAGAACTATTAAAATATAAATTATAATCATTTATTTGAAAAAGTGTGGTGTTATGAATGAATGAATTAAATAGAATATGGTGAGTATTATAAAGGATTTATTTGATGATAAACTACATGAGGAAAGGAAAAAACATACTGAATTGAAGATTAATAGAATTAAAATAATTAAAATGATATTAAAAGTGTTAAATAAATGAGGAAGTAAAGTTAAAAATGTTATATATGGTAATGGGATGGAGTTATGCGAAAAATAGTTTAGATAGATATCTAATTAAATCTATTAATTGATAGAAAAATATAGTTGAAAATTTGTTGCAAAATAGGGGATTCAGTCATAAATTGAACTATTATATGTATATAAATTCTAATCCTTCTAATTCTATCATTAAATTATTAAATTAAATTAGTTCAATAAAATTAACCCAAATAGTCTCAGTATTGACTTATATATAGTTGGCACATCAATCAAAATAGTGATATATTTTTTATAAAAAGAGAAAAATAATTTGGTCACCTAACACACATCTCTACAAAAAAAATTATAGAAATTAAGAGCTATTAAAAAAACCCGAGGTGTAATGAACTTACACAATCAAAAAATTGAAATCGGTTACACCGATATTAAAGAGCATAGAAAAAATACAATGTATGAGAAACAATATGTTGATTTAATGAAATCAAACTATAAGAAACTAGAGATTAATGGGCTATGAGGCTTGATTCAAATTTAAAATCATCAATCATTAGATCAATATCATGAAATTTTTTAAGGAAAAAAAGGATCAGGTTGAATAACATTTCCATTATTCCACATGTAAAAGAATAAATATCTCATCCAAACATACATAGACAAACAATACATTTTTTCAAAACATTGTAACTGTAATCAAACAAAATAATACTAATTTTATATAAGAAAATTTTCAATATATCATATATTATAGACCCACAAAAATTTAGGATGAGAAGAAAACATAATAGATTCCTTCAACATTTTTTAGTTAATTCCCAAGCCTTCATGAAACACAAAAATGGATAGTGGATACTGCTATCTTGGTCAGGGTTATTCATGTTCAATAGTTGGTACACTCTTAAAAAATGTTATAAAATACATATCTGTACATCATGAATGATGAATATATTGTAGCTAATATTTTATTTTCTGGACACCACATTTATGTGATGAGGTACTATTAAAGGATGACATGTGCATATTCAAAAGGCATGAGTATTTGGTATGTTGAATCACATATTGGTTCATCTTTAATCCACTATAATAGGTATAAAAATATTACAATAGTTTCAAAAACAAAAAAGATAGCAGTCTACACAATATATTAGTAGAGAATGAAATAATATAACATCCAGTATAAACCCAAAGTTATAATTAGACAAATACATCATCAAACCATCTATGAGTGGAATACTAGATCAAAAATAAATTTATTCAACCATAATGTAAAAAATATTGAATAAATCCTCCCATTGATATTTAAAAATGGAAAAGAAATATGATATTTCATATTAGATGAAAAAATAACTAGTTCCTAAATACATGTTTACAAATATTCCAAGAGCAATAGATCTATTTGATAAGACACTTGATCTGAAATGAAAATGTAAAACTAATCCTCCTTCACTTGAAAAATATCATGAATTTAAAAAAGAGAATATATCATGACATATAAAAGTAATTATATATCAGGAATCACAAGTATAACTTCCAAAAAAACTTATCAGGTTATATTTTTTAAATGCATATCCAATGATAGAATGATTGTAGTAGAATAAATCAGTAAAAAAAAATAAAAAAAAAATATAATCCCCATAGAATGAGAAATAAACATGTTATCAATGGATATATAGAATAATAAAGAGATTAAAGAGAAACTAAGGAAAAAATTATTACTTTTAGTCCAAATCATTAAATCAAAAAATCTCACAATAATATACCATAAGAAAGACAACTATATTTGATTCATAGAAAAAATGTCCAAAACGAAAAAAATACATCATAGGAATTATTTACATGGTATGTATTTTTAATAAAAATTCATAATTTTTTAATACTTCCACTTTTTTCCGAATATTCTTTCTAATTTTATTGTAGGTTTCTATAGATATCTCACCATTAATATTTTTTTGTAGAAAACATTATCCTGTTTCTCCATAACAATCACTAGTTCATACTGTCGGTTCGCATTGATCCTATATACATATTTCAGATACTGGTCGACATCTTCCTAGAAATCATCTTTTCCAATGAATATCATTAAGATGGTGTGTATGTAGTGTTGAAATATATAGGTTTTGGGGAGATATGTTATTTTTGTGTTCTAGAAACCCCAAGGGATCTAGTTACTATTTTTTCTTCATGATTGAGATAATCACTCCATTTCTATGTTTATTTAAGATGAAGGGTGATGTATACATCTAAATAAATCCTAGGATTATTATTTTCCTTGAACTAAAGCAATAAAAACATTATCATGTGGATAATCTTGGACATATTCATTAGATAAGGATTCATTATATTCAGAATGTATTCACTTTACATCGCTTTGAGAATCTTATACATCATTTTAAATATAAAAGTCAGTGGATAAATTATTTAATGTAGTGCCCTATCCTTATTTATATACTAGATTTTATAATAAGTATCCTCAAGTACAATATGAGTAATGTGAGAGTGATGATATTTTTAAGGATCCAATGAAATATTACCAAGATCATTCATATTATGACTAGAGGGTTCAGGAGCCATGCCTTTATACTCTTTTTTTAAATCCACTTTGACATAACTCATGTATGTGAATGTAGAAAATTATTAATTTTTCTACATTCCATTGTGTAGTGTCTAATTATGAAAACTTTAATTCAATAAAATAGAGTTTTTTCAAAGACAATAACATGAACAAAATTTAGAGTCACCATTTTGGATACATATATTGGGTGGAATATGATGAGAGATATTCATTTCAACACAAAATCTCATAGAATAAGGTCACTAATGGAGTTGTGTTTCATTATATAATTTAAAAGTTTTACCTATTATGATATCAATCATAAAAGCACCTCTAGTCTGATCAAGTGGAGTGGTAGTCCCTAGAATCCAACCCAAATAGGGATAATAGGAAGATCAATTTCCGTATAAAAATCTGTGGACTTTTTAAATACCATTATTAAAAATCCACCATTGAACAAAACTCCTCTCATCCAAAGTTATTTGTAATCTTTTTTGATGAGTAAAACGAAGACACATATTAATAATTCAAAAGAAAATATTGTACATTCATGAATCTAATCGATTCTAGGGGGGTTTATATGAAATCTATTGAGGTCCTACAACTTATATATTCTCCCAATAGGAGAAATCATTGATCAAATGAGTTACTTTTTATCTCCTATTTCAATAATGAGATTTCTTCAATACAATTTTATTGAATTTGTTGGCTCTATGTGTCAATCCATAGAATTTCTAGGATCATTTGACCAATTATTTCTCTCTGAAATCACACCTATAAAATAAATAATATCTCTTTAGAGAGGAATATATAATTAGATCAATGGTTTTATCTCATTTGGGTCCAAAATCAATAAAAATATTTCACTTAATTGAAAATAATACCAATGGAAAACTAATGGAAAATTAAATGGTATAAAACTAGATCATGAATGAATAAGAAACAAAAAAATTATTTCCCATATAAATAATTTACTAAAATTAATTCCTACTAACAAAAGGGTGTCATAAGTAATTAATAATATTAAAATAAAATAATTCAATGAGGCGTATAATTCATCTTTTCAATGTCAAGTTGGATATTCCAATTATCCGAACATTCATAAATTTTCCCCTAAATACCATCACATTATTCTTGGATCGTTCCCCTTTAAATTATTATGTAATTCCTAGTCCTAATGTATATGAATTAATTTATAGATAACTAAATAAAAATTTAAAATCAATTAATATTAAATTTATTAGGGATTCTAGCACCCTAACACGTTTACTTTTACTCTAGGATTAAATAGGAACAACAGAATTTATGGTCATCACAATTAGTTTTTGTATTCATGGTGATTATAGAAGTTATTCTACATATATATCGCTAAAAACCTAATTCTTAATCCTCCTAAAATCTTCTTCTATACGATTAATTGGATTAATATTCCCCATTTCATGTAAAATAGTTATAGCTTTTAGGGATTATCGTGTATTTTAGCTTCTCACAACATTGGTAGTTTATCAAATTTAGAGTACCATTATATAGATTAGTTGAAAGGAAGATAACATTATTAGGAGTTGCTTCACTGGGATTAATTTTATGTGTGTTTAATATACCCTCACACTGGTATATTAAATCATGTATTGGCATCTTTATAGATTTTAATACCAATATCGGGCCCTTTCATTGACATTAGAAATTAATATGTACCATAATGTGATTTCATAATGACCATTACAGAAGAATTCATTGAAACATACATGGTGATGAACTATGAAATATCCCTTACATAGTTATGTTATGAAATTAATGTTTCCTTTTGATTCATGAGTGAAACCATATATATTCCCTGGGATATATGGAATGACCCTTACGGAACTCTTGAGGCCTCGATGAAACCATGATATGAGTTCATACCCTTGATGTTACTGTTAAATAAGTTTCCATGTCCCTTATAGTAGTTTTTTATGATATTTAAAAATAAATAAAAAGCACAAAATGAACATTTGACCAGTCTTTAATGACCTTTTAGAAACCATCAATAAGAATATACATTGAAAAAAATTAGATATCAAAAATGTAAAATTTAAATTTCAATAAAAGTACTATATGAATTATATACCATTAGAAAATATTAATAAAACACACAATATATGATATAAAATTATGAGATTATTATATTTGTATGTATTTACCGTAAAAATAAAAAATCATAAAATTCACATAAAAATAATATTTAAATGGGTATTCCAATAAAAAACTATAAATGGTATGTTGTAATCATATATTGAAAATAAAAAACATATAAAACATGATCTAAATATTTCTAAAACAAAAAAAACCCAAATATATAAATAATTTTATTTTCAATTCAAAATATTAATGATTCATAATAATATCAATTGGGGTTCATCTTGACATCAACATATTGATATTATCATTAAATTACATGGAAAACATGTATTCAAAATAGGTCACATCCAGATTTATGATGGATGATTTTAATCATGGTTAAGGGTTGAATGAGGTCAGGATTCATGCATTATATTGAGAATATAGGATATAGATGACATTTTTATAATATTATTTTATTTATTTAGTTATTAAATAGACTCAAATTAATCAAAATTTCATCCATAACATGTATAAGTTTTTCTGTACGAAAATATTTTTGGAATTCTACTCAACATAACCATATATTATATTTTTTTTTACTATATAATGTTAGTTAATTTGTATCTCTTTTATTTAATACATATCATCAAGATTGTTTAGGCAGGTCTAGATTCACACTAGATTAATATTAGACCCATCTATAATAGGATGTGTGCATAGTGGTGAGGTTTGTTGTTTGTTATTGAATTTATTTTTTATGTGATACTATGAGTTTTATGTTGACACACGAGTGGATATTATAATTGTGAGTATAGCTATTGATGATTAGATTCCAAGGATAAGGTCTTGTAATATGATTTACTGTGATATAATTGAGACTAATGCATGGAATCTGCTTAATGGAATGTGATCTACTGTAAATGTAGTCCATAGCATAGTTGGGAGAGCATTGTGAGGGTGATTTTGACTCATTGTTATGATGATTAGAGTATTATACATGTAGTGGGGTGTTTTTAATTTATTAGGATCATGGTAGATCATGATTTACAAGGGTATGTCATTAAAAGAGAGGGAGGGGTTATCATAGGCTTGTTGATGCATTAAATATAAAAGAATCGGTAGAAGATTCGTGTTATGGAATCGATTCATGGGAGTTGAGGTCAGGTTTTGGAGTTTTCCTAGGAGAGATCCCTTGGTATGAAACTGAATACCAAGACACATTCACTTCCATATATGAAGTATTAATCTAAAATTTATGAGAGGTATAACAAGCTACTTTTTATGAGGCTAAACCTAGGAATGATGGGATATAACTCAAAATGGGTGGAGTTGATCTTCATATAATAGTAATACAAGGGTATACACATACTCGATTATTATTTTTATCAATTATAGAGATAAAGACACACTATTTTGTGGGGTTCATAAGATAATTTTTTATAAGTGATACATTAGTGTGAGATTTTTTATCGACATAAAAGTCATGTGTGATGGTGTGATCTAATATCAGAATTTGGTGGTAAAATTCGTGATCATATAAACATTATAGTCCTTGTATGAGGCTCTCATTACTCTTTAGGGTTACATCATAGTGATATTTCCAATTAGTATTGGTTTTTCGTGAGGTCTTACTAGTCTATGTGTTAGATTGAGTGATCCAATTCTTTTTTCCTCCAAGATCCATATAGGGTGAAGGACATTGATATGTTTTATTGTATTTCATTGGGGTTCAATACACATTACATCTCACTAACTATATGGAGTTATAGGATGTTGAAGGAATTAATTTAATGATCACATTTGAGATATGGTCTAGTTTGCTGTGATTATATAAAGGTGTGGGTCACATAATATTAGATTAAGGGTTAGAGTGTGATGTACCTTATAATTATACTATATATTGGTTAGTGTCGGGGTTTCATTAAGGATGGACTGGTGAGGATTTACCCATGGGGATAAAAAAATTGATAGATTACTGACATGTGAGATGGGGTCTTTGTGATGTGATGATAAAATGGTTTGCGAGACATGGGAATTACATTTATCCTAGAATAATTAGATCATATTATGGATGATATTTGATCCTTATGTCGTGTAAAATATATGTGGTGGATTTTCATTCGTGTGACACCATTACGGATTTACTGGATCATTGTGGTCACTAAGGAACCATGAATGTGTCACATGTATGGTATGATAGGAAATTCCATTATTTTGAATCACTAGATATGCAGATGTGTTTCCAAAAAATTAGTAAGAATATGAGATCAACATAATGGGGATTTAGTCAATAAATATATTTATGATTTCATCCCAATGACTCTTTCATGATATGATGTTATGGATTAGTAATTTATTAGAGACCATATAGACTATCTCCTTGTATGGGTCTACCATGATATAAAGAGAAAATATCATAAATGGTACCATATGGATTGTGGATGATTTTGAGAAGGATTATTTTTTATCGATCCAGAATAAGTAAAATCATATGTTTTGGACCACACCATTGGTGGTATGATTAAGTAGATTTTGATTAAATATGTTTTATTTATCATTAAGTGTGATTTTTTAGTAGAAACAAATTGTAGGTGGTTTTGGATTTTCATCAAAAAATGGATAAAATTAGTCACGATAGGTTTGGTAAATTGGGAATAACTAAATGTGAGTATCAATTGTTAAATATATATTAATTTCAGTATGTTTAATAATATAAAAATATGATTACAATTTCCAGAGTATATTTAATAATCATATATGATTATTAAAATAGACTTATAGAGTGACCTCGTGTGCCTATGATAGCATTTCTATATAAGTACAATCATAGGTGTAACACAACAAGGTTTTTTGTTATGAGTATAGTATCTGGTGTTAGATTACAATTTCTAATTAGAATAGTCATGAGAAATATGATGAGAAATTATAATTTGAGATATCCATATTTATACAATTTAATTATTCCAATATTGTGAGAAATTGATGAATATAAAAATTTCAATTGCATTTGGATGTGTGGCATCATAATGGAGTTGGTGGAACTTATCTTCTTAACATGTTTGAGAAATTGGGTTTTCGAAGATAGTTAGTATAGTGGGGTGACCAATTATCTTGTTTGTTTTTGATCATGTGATTCAACATAAAGAATAACACATTCATTTCATTCAAAAAATGACCAGTTTTCCTAATGATTCAGAGTGATAGGAAACTTGTGTATAAGATAGTTTCTCTAGATCAAATGTTGTATAAGATTGACCATGAAGATATTATCAATTGTAATATTCATTGATATTATATTACATGTATAGTACATGGTCAATGAACGAAGAGACATCACATGGAAGATAAAGGATATGGTACAGAGGATGTGATTACCCACATCGAAATATGTTGGTGGAGATGGAAAATAGACATTTTCCAAAGAGCATAAAATCACGATAACATTAAATTTTCTATATGAGATCAGAAATTGATATTTGAAGATATTTTGTAAATTATTTAAATTAAATTAGATAGGTTGTGGCTTGGGAACATGAAATATGAATTTACTTAAAAGTTTTAAGAGTTTTAAAAATATAGTCCAGTGGTTATAGAAGTGACCAAGAACCTATTAAGGTGCACTAGGTACCTAGAAAAAGTTCCTAGGATTGTTACAACTATCTTGGGCCACTAGTTGACTAATTAATTTCATCATGTTCATTGTGGGAACCTAGAATCTAGTATTAATGTATATTCAACCCAATGCTTCCTAGAACTAATACTTTTATGGAGGGATATTTGATCATTTTTTTGATTATATTTTTAATATCTATATCATGCTTTTCCTGGTTCAGTGGACTGAATAATGGGATAGTATTTCCTATTCATTTTCTTTACCTCCCACATTTACGTAAATTGATACTTGGTGACATATTGTTTATTATACAATAGATGAAATAGGTACATCCATATTTCACTCTTTTCTATTAGGTATCTATATTTTACTGTGATTTTGTATCATTATTATTATGGATTAGATATATAATGCACCAAAGGTTATTGGAAATGAATTGATTTGGGAGTAATTCCATTATACAATACTGGGGGAGATATTGGAGGATAAACACACATAGTTTCATGTTGTTATAAATGAGGTAAGCTGTTTTACATAAAATTTATTATCTTCACAACAAACTGGAAAATAAATTTTCATTGATTTTGCGATAAATTATGGGAATATTATTGGAAGTTAACTGGGGGGTAGTCATTTATTTAGACCCTTTTACTGAAAACATTTCTCCATATATGTATCCAGATGAGTTTTATTCAATTTTTCGTAAAATATTAATTATGGATTAATTGTCAATACTAACTATGATAATTTATTATATATTAATTCTCGGAACCAATAATCATATTAGACCCCTTTCATAGCTAAATATAATCCACATATGTAAATATAATATATATATATATATTTGTGTGTGTGTGTGTGGAAATATAAGGAGTGGGGTATTCTAGTATCATCCTTATAGTTGCTATAAACTAAACATTGATGCTTCTTCTTGTAATCACATTGCACCATATTGGAGAGGATATTAGTGATCAGTGGTGATTCATTATTCTAGGATTTTCTATAAATTTTGAATTTTGAAACATTATTTTCATCAAATATATGTTTCTCCATATATGTATAATTTAATGTTAGTACAAGGGTATATTTATTTCTTATATTGAATTGGGTTCTTCCATCACAATCAATTTTATGAGAAATATAGATTCTTAACACATGTATATCTTTTACTTAATGTGGGCATGTGACTTTAATGTGGAGGAAGAAATTGGAATTTACAAAATGTGGAGAGAAGGTAATATATTGGTAACTCTATTTCCACTAATTGCCACTAGATTATTAATGTTTTGATTTTCTCTTTCCCAAAATAGCTCATTTTTTCGGGAAATTATTTTTATTGTCGATTCAATGTTCTTTAATTTTTTTCATCCACCATGATTACATTATACTTTCATTCAAACTCTGGTATGATAGTTTCTAAAGTACAATTTAAATTACATTTTAACAATTATTATATATACAATATTATAGAAAATTAAAATAATGATATTCATACCCATAGATTTATAAGTGTTTTATATTCAATTAAATTTGATATTTTATAAATTTAATGACTATCTGATATATACGATGGCTATAATGTGAATAGTTATTCTTGGGAGATGGTGGGTGAGCATTGATAAATTTGATATCTCTATAATTGAGGTATCTGATGCCTAATATTACCATATTACACGTTTTTAATATATATATTACACTGTAACTATAGGTATGTGGTTGTGAGTGCCCTAATTTTAGACTATGGGTGGTTTCACATATGTTATGTGAGACTATTTATTATGTAAGAAACAAAAAATTTCCTACTTGTTAAACAGATATTGTATCATTAATGTCTATGTTTCACTATGTGAATTTCTTATTTGAAACAGAGTTTTAATCCATAATAATTATCATACTATGAATATAGTCTCTAATGATATGGGAATATTTTTGGAAAATTTATAACACTTTCCTAGTGTGAGGATTAAGCAGAAACATTGTGATGTTTTGGGATGGTTATATGAGATTTGGGTGTGTGTAGTACATGGACGATACCTAATGAGGGCCAAAAAGAAATTCAATTTTTCATTAGTGATTTTTATGAGCTATTTAGAATATGATTGTTCCCATAGACCTAATGTCTGGATAAATGACTATTTATAGACATGTCACCTATTGGGAGTGGTGAAGTGACTCTTTAGTAAAACCTTTATGTGTGTCTTTGTATCGAGTTGTGTGGTAATCCATATAAGAAATTCTCATGTGTTCTTTAATAATAAAACAGAGGTTCAATTAGGCTAAGTATTATCTTTCTCATCTGATGAGACCTTGGTAGGGTATGTTCCATTACAGTGCAACCATTATGAGTTAAAATATATTTGAAGTTGTTTCTAGGATGCTCGATATTGAAACATGAAAACATGGTGTAATATGTGTTAATCATGGATATCCAAGTGCATTATCTGGGTTTTTAAAACCATGTTATTTGTTTTAGGATTTTATTGTGTTTATACTGATTAGTTGGTCAGTTTTATTATTTTAATTGTCACAATGGATCATTTAACATGTGTATAGTAAATTTACCAACCTAGGTTTTTATTCAGGGCCTCTTGGTACTAATTTTGATTTCAGAGTTCTATGACATCTCAAAATATCAAAAGATAGCTTTACCCTAGCATGAATCCTATCAAAAATTATTTTATGGTTTCATTGATTCTATGTTATTTTGTTTATCCCCTGTCTGAATCAATGTAGGATTACAGGTGTGGTAGGACCATTATAAAAATATATTTTTATCCCATGTGAGATAATTATCTTGAATTATACATTTACCTCTAAATATAAAATCATATAGTAAAATAGAAATTGTGGTTACATCTTGAATTGATTTTTTTATTGACATGTTATCACTTCTATTCATGATAGAGATATTTGAGGATGGTTTTCATTGGTAGATTAAATTAATATTTTAAAAAATAAAATGTATGGAATATTTAGTATCAATTTAATGTTAATTAAATTTTTTATCTTAGTGGTTGTGTATTTTTGAGTGTATTTCACTCAATTCATATGGTTTGTTGTAAGAACCGATGAAATTTAGAGTGATAATATAGTGGGTTTTTGGGATCAGATGGATGAACTAATCATTTGGATGGATGAATACTACTAATTTGAATTCAAATATAGTTAATGATTGGTCAGTTTTCAATGTTGGACATTATGTTTTTTAAATCATCCCAACTATTTCATTCATTTTCTTTACATAATTTAACAATAATATTTATCAATACGTGAGTGATAAATTTAAATAGAGGTTTTTTATTCATTAAATATATATTTATTTTGAAACTAAAATAATTATAGCATAAAATTATCATATTAATATAATATTTAATTCAAATATAAGCATTTTATAAAATTAAATTAATTTAATAATATTGGATCTTCATCAAAAAGATGAATTATATCCTTTGGTAATTCATTTTTAGTAACATTATATTCAATTCAATGTTATATGGTTTAATTGTTTATCATCTAATGGTCTCTAATCGTGGGCTGTGAGATATTGGATACAATATTGTTATCCATAACCCTATTTATAGACATTGGGAGTTATATTTTTTTTAGATCAATGATTAAATGTCAAGATATTATCTTTCACTAACATTTCCATTATATTCACTATATTTTCTCTCATATCTCTTCTTTCTTCTCACATGGATGGTTAAAAAGTTGTAATGATGGTGGGTCAGCATGTGGTGGAAAAATGAGGGGAGGAGGTGGGGAAGTGAAATGATGGGTGTTCATGGGGATTCTTAAGTGAAAGGAGTTATTGTGGCTTCTTTGACATAATGTTGTGAGTTAATATGGAAGTGTACTGTCAGTGTAGAAATGTGACATGAAGTAATGTTTCATTTAATTAAAAGTCAATGCTGGTGAAGTATGTTTCAGTCATTGTAGAATCTAACATCTGTGAAGGATTGTGCATAATTTTCATGGTTGGTGATGTATGTAGTATAATCTAGTCTCAAAAAATGTTAATGTTTTCCATGGGTGGTGGTATGATCAATTATATATGAGTGGGGTGAAGTTTCCCATTACCATGTTTAAATATTTTCCCTATTGGCGATGATGGTCCCACCAATTAAGTAAGTGAAATTTACATGGGTGAGAAACCCTAGATTGTAGAGTAGGAAAAACTACATGAGTTTGAGCCAAATGTAAATTCATCACACACTAACCTAGCCCCACGACATGTGGGTGCACATGCCCATGCCTAGGGGATGCACACATGAACCACCCATTCATGATTACCCTTGTAGATTCCACAAGGTCCATGATTTTCCGTTATGAATTATTAAAAATTCACACCCTGTAATATATATTTTTCATATAAATACCCAATCATAATTTTTTTCTATGTTAACTTCAATGGTATGGTACATTAAACCATATGAGGGTTTTTGTGGTGTACAGTAGGTGGATCATTTATTTGTCGCCAAGAATCCAAAATGATCACTATATAATGAATATCAAAATGTTTTTTTTTGTTTTCTTAAAAACCAAAGTGATGTTATAGTGTTTATGAGTGTGTTTCCCAACCATAAATATGTTTGTTTGGTAATTCCTCCATATACATGAGCAATAAGATACTCTACCTGAGGATCATATAGTTTATATTTTTCAGTGTACATTTATAAGGTACATGTTCCTATCTATATTGTTTAAGTATTCATCCCAATCCATTATATTATATGGTTCAGAAGATCGATTTCGAGATTCAAAATTCCAGCCATCTTACTAAGGCATAAGACCCACTATAATTTTTTCTATGAATATGCATAGGTTTAGTTTTATTAATAGTTTGGACACATGATTAGAGAAATTGGAATGATGGATCAGAAAGTGTGGTGTTACCTTGTTTTAAGAGAATGATTCATTAATGAGAAGGCTCTCATTAATAGATTCTACTAGTGATTTTGTTTTTTTATTGTAATAATCTAGGTTTAATAATTATTATTTTCTATTAAGCTAAATTTATTTTTTTAATAAACATGTTTTATATTCATTCAAAATAATTGAAATTGAGTCGGAATTAGGATATATATATATATATGAAATGCATCAAAATAATAGCACCATAATTATTCATAGTTGTACATTAAAAAAGTGTACATGAAACCACGTATTGAATTATATGGAATGTTATATTCCATGGATGATTATATTCATTAAAAGAGAATAAATTAAAATGGAACAATAAATAGAAAAATAATATATTTAAAACTAACAGGTACCCTATAAAATCTTCTCCATTGAGAAACCCCATTAATAGAGTTAAACCTACAATGAAAAAAACTCCAAATTAGAAATCATTTTTGGGAATCTAAAATGAAAATTAATGGAATGATAATAATTATTTTGTAGGTAAGAATGGAATGAGTCTGTAGGGAGTAAGGGTGGTAATGTTGCTGTTATAAAAGTAAATATGATCACTATAAGTACAATCATTATAAATATGGTTGTTGAATATACATTTATCCAATAAGTATACTGATGTTCGGTTTTGTTAGTAACAAATTTTAAATAATCTAATTTACAAATAATAAATAATTAAAATAATAAAGAAATTATATAATTAAAATAATTATTTATAAAGGATAATTTATTTGTAACATGTTACTATTAATAAATAATGATTTGATGTATTTTTTAAATAAAAATATATATTTTATTATCAATGTATAGATAAAATTAAAGAAACACATATTAAAATGAAATCAATCGTAGAGAATAATTAAAAATAATAATTTTTGGATAATTAACATTTTCATAAAGTGTTATACTTTTTTAATATATTTTATTTCTTTAAACCAATTGATCAATATTGAATAATTTATAATATATTCTTACAAAAATATCGTTTATTTATCATTTAAATATTTTTACATGGCATGGAATGTGAATAAATATATTTAATCCAAATAATTGATATTTATAAAAAAACATTTAGGCGTTATATTCACTTATAAAAACATTCATTCTCATAAAATATAGAACAAAAGTTAATATAAAATGGTTTTGATATTTTTAATCATCATATCCAAATTTTATAATAAGTTTATATTTATTTTTTAATATAAGAACACAATTTACTCAATTATAAATTAATTTTCAAATCAAACATCTAAATTTTCTATGAATTGTTTTACAGATGTTGTGTAATTTCTATCTAAACAAATTGAACTCTTTTTTATCTCTCTAATGTTATTTTTAAATTAAAAAAATTATTAAGAATCTATAAATTAGTAATTGATAGGAAATGAAAAAAATAAAAAACATTTTTCTATTATAATATTTTTCTCAATATCATATGTTTTAATTTAAAATTTTATTTTCCCATATTTAAATATTTAATTAGATTAAATTGAGTCCAAATTTTTTATCAAAACATTGAATTTTTTTAAAAGGAATATCATATTTTTTTAGTTAAAATATAATTATAGTAGTAAATTCTTAATATCGAATAATGGAAAAAAGTGGTAATCTAACATGGCCAAAATTTTACTAAACAAAATTTATTAGTATTTCATTAATAAGATCTTTCAAATGGTAAATTAGTATCCAATTTTCTTATCAAATGTATCACTAAACACCCTTTTGAATCTATATTTAGACATCACCTATCATTAGATTCCAATGAAATATCCATCTTTTTTATTTCTGAATTGAGCACAATTCCACCCACTAAAAACCAATCATATCGATAGAAATTATTTTGAAACCCTACCAATTTTACTTCCAATATATTCATATTCATATTTGTTTATAAACTTTTTATAAGAAGGGTACCAAGTCCTCAATTTTCTAGAGGTCTTTCTATAAATTATTCAATTCCTCAACATGATTATTATCCATCCCCTAAAGTCTAATTCTCTATATTTTCATCCAAAATTCATGAAAAATGTTTTATAAATACTAATATATTTAAACAATAACATTATTATAATGAAATTATATTATATAGATGACATTGAAATTATCTATCAATGTTTCATCCATTGGGATTTGACAACGTCACATGTGTTTTGTGCCGACTATCACCTCCATAGTATTTGTATTTAATTTTTTATCACTGATGTACATGGATGTTTATAATAATGGAATTTAATGAATAAAAAATGTCATATTTTACTTGATTTATATTATATAAATGTAAATACAGTATTCTACTCATGTTATTAATATATCAAATTTTTTCAAACAATTTTTCTAAATAAGATCTTTACTAATTCCTTGTTCACATATCATTACAAAAAAAATTTGGAATGAAATTATAAACATATAAATATTTATTTAACATATATTTTAATTACATAAATAATATATGAATTATTAATATTTTATAAATGAATGATGATCAACAACAACATTTCGAAGAGTGTGTGAAACAATCAAAATCATTAACATTCAATGATGAAAATATATAATATCTAACTAATAAATATATAATTATTTATTATTATTAATGAGTATATATTTGAATATTTTGGTTATATATTTAAATAATATTTTATTTTTTATTATCTATTAGTTTAAAGAGTCTTCAACCTGTAATGAATCCATATTAGTGGTTTTATCCACATTTCCCCATATTGAGTCATGTTTTCATATTATACAGTTAATGTTTTTAAATATGTTATGTGTAAGATTTTATTTATCTTATATTATTATTATTAATTTTTTATTTATTTTAATTAAAAATATTTTTATCTATATCCTCAATATATTATTTTGGTTCAATTATTAATAAATTCTTAAGTGTTTATCATCTAACATTTCCTTCTTCGAGACATGTTTTTTTTGTGAATATAGTTTAATTTATATTTTTTTATAATCCCTATATAAAATATTATGTCATTATTATCTCACTATTCATTATATTTATAGTTCTATTTCATATTTACTATATTTAATACTCTCATATTCAAATTTTATAAATTTTAAACGGTTTTCATCTCATTTCCCTTCATTAAGTCATGATTATATTGTATACCACTATTTTTATATAAAAATGTGTATTTAATACATCTTTTCCTTATTTTTTAGGAATAATATTTTATCAGGTGTTTTTCATATCTATTTTACAATTACTAATTTATGTTCAATTAGTCATTATACAACCAAAGTTATAATGGAATTTTTAATCATAATTTTTTCGGTTTAATTGGACTTTTTTCTAGAACCAAATTCCTCTAGGATCATTTTATTATACCCATGATTAATTTATAATTTATTTACTCATTATATTATAGTTAATTTACATTTTCACATCATTTTATTATTCTTTAACATATTTAGTTCCTTTTTAAAACTATTATATTGTTAAGATCTATTCTCTTCATTTATAATAGATAATTTTCTTCCATGTATATGTTATTTATATATATAGATGTCTTCATATTTTATTTTTAAATAGAAATATGTATCATACTTTAAACTCTTTATATTTAAATTTTTTTAATTTTTAAATGATTTGTTATAACTATTTCATCAATGTGAGTCTTTCTCAATTAAAAAATGAAAAAAATTTAAAAATGAATTTGATTTCACATCGTAAAAATTTATATCAATAAAATCATATTTCATAACATGAAATTTATTTATTTTCATGGTCCCATTATTGGGTAATTTTTGAAAATATTTTTTAAAAAATTATTTTACTCACATTATTAAAAAAAAATTTAAAATTTTTTACTGACTACTTATTTTTATGATAAATTAAAACTTATTTCAAAAAATCTACTTTTATGATTTCTCATTAATTTTTATCCCTACGTAAAAATAATATATATCTTATGGGAAAATCATATGATCACTTGAAGAATACACTTATGATATTCTGATTTTAGGACACTTAATTATTCGTATTGATGAATATAATTATTGTTTTAATATTATGTGATACCATTTGTAAATGTTTAATCAGAAATTTTCTTTTCTTGGTGTTTCATAGTGAGTTGTATGATTGATTTCCTAGTGAACATATGTATGGATTATCATTATTTTATTGGTGAGGTTATGTACATCCCTCAACTTCATTGTTCCATGTTCTTTATATCATGATATAATGATTTTGTGTGTGGACTTGATTATTTGTTGGATTTTTTCATAATAATTTTTTGCGTTATGACTATTTTTTATCTTTGTTCAAAATATTTTGTATTTATAGGCTTGTGTGTAGAGGTTTTTCACATGATTCGTTATTTAAATTTCTATGATTATATTTTTTTTCCAATAATTCTTTTTGAAATGATATTGTTTTTCATTATTTATAATATTATGATTCTAAATCATTATACTTGTAGCAAATTTACATGTTATATGATTTTTTTATGGTGCATGTATTTTTATTATTAATTCATGATTCCTTACTCATATTTAATGGTTTTGTTTTGATGATTATATGTTATATTCTTATCTATAACAACATTTTGGTAATTATTATGAATCCATTATCACATTAATCATTTATTTATCAATTGATCATGAATCTCAATTTTCATATGATCAAACCCACCATGAATCAATGATAATATTTACCTTACAGAGAATTTAATCTCACCCTTCTTATGTTTTCTAATCATATTTTTGTGGAGCTGAGTATAACATATGAGATGTTTATAATACTATATATTATAGTTTGAATATAATGAAATGTTTTATGTATTATAATAATACATTATACAACTAATCTCTAATGACAGTACTACTTTGGATTATGGGGTTGTGATATTATTTGTGCGGTGTAACATTTAAAATTTGAATATAATGTTATGTATATGGATTTTTATCTTGGGTAACCTCACATGGTATCAAATAATGTATTTAATTTTTTTTTGTTTATCACTAAACCCTATAGTGTGGGTATGGGTGTCTCATGAAAATGATGGTCATCGAAAATTACTTCGATACTTTTTTCCTCATTACTTCATGAGTTACAATTAAAATGGGATTTATTTCTATATATATACATTAGGATTTATGGAATCATTGGTATTCAAAAATAACTTTCTATATAATATTTTAAAACATTTTAGGGTTAAATATAAGATTATATGGACACTAATCATGTCCTAAAGAATTGCAGTTGTATAAAATATTTGAATCCCGTCATTTCTTCTTCGCAGTTACTCACTACTACTAGGTATTTTGAACTTTCTATTTTCATTTCATTCCTTATAGTTTTTTGGAATCATACTTGTATTATATGAATCACCCCTATAAGGGACTTTTTCCCACATATATTGTGTACTTTTAGATGATATATAGGTATAAAGATGGTCTTCAAAGATGTGGAGTTGTGTGTCTTGTTCAGAGCTGATTCATAATAGAACATGATGGAGCATAGAGATTCATGATAGTGGTAGGTATCATTATAGTTAGATATTTTTCTAAGAGTATTCATTGAGATGGTATTTTTATTATCTTATATCTGATGTTTTCTATTTCAATTCATATATATAATTCATTTTTCATTTTTTTATTTGTGGATGTAATTGTGTCATGATTTTTGAAGTGTGAAATATATAATATATATATATATTGGTTTTTTTGAATTATAGATATATAAATATTAAATGTTCTTAAAGCATACTTCCTCCCACATTGTGGTATATACATAGTATATCCATGTCTCCATCCCATGGTCTATTGGAGTATAGATTAGTATGGAACACATGGCATAATACTATCTCGAAAAGGGACCTGGTGGTTTTGGTTCATGTCAGAGTAGTATCATTGTGTGTGTATTCTAGGTATGGTGTCAAGATATAGTAGTCTCATGACAAGTGATTTTTTTAGTTTATAGGAATCAAATTAATTGGGGTCTTGGGTTTCATTTTCATATATTGTATACCAATAATGGATTGATATCTAACAAGTTATTAATAGTAGTCTGATAAAACACTATTTAATGCAGTTATAATGAAATAATTATGGTGTATGGGTATGTTGGTATATTAATCATAGAATTTTAATATATGACCATAAATGACCTTCATGTGTTATATCATATTGATATTCTCTAAAAATATTGAGTTCACCCAATCAAATAAATGGTGATACTCATTCATATCCAGTTTCTTTGTATATGAAATGTTATAATGAATTCTTTCATATATTTATCCCACATTCTATTGTTTAGAAAGTGATGATGATTTTTCCTGACTCATTTTAGAGACATTCTTTCTTTGATATTTTTGGTAGTTTGTCTATAATTATCACTTAATGCATAACATTCTTATAGAGTTGATGGTAGTTACTGATGAGTTGGATAAGTCTACAAGTAAACATGATAGGTTGTGTGTGCTATAGATATGAAAACATGTGATTTCATAGAGTGTACAAAACTCACACAATAGATGTTCTTCAAGACTACGAGACATGTATTTTATTTAGAATCATGTTATTACTAACTATATGTTAATTATTATATTGAGATTCGTATACAAAATAGTAAGGCATTAGTTGGTCAGGTTTTCATAAAACACGTGATGGTATTTCTCACCATAAATGAAATTTGATTGTTTATTTAGGAAATTGATTTATCTAAGGATGTGGTACCCTTTATAGGGATGTGAAGTTGTATTTATGTTTATATTAATGGTCCATAAAACAAACAAGATATTCCAAAAACATGTTTTCATAGGGGAATTGGACAATTTTTGTATATCTGGTAGAGAATTCAGTGAAAGAATTGTATATCTTTTTTTATTGTTTTCACACTACATCGCCTCTCTAAGCTACCTAGATTGATCTTTGTAGATTGAGTTTTCTTGAAAATATATACCCTTGTAAAGGTGTAGAATAGTATCTCAACTGAATTCACATAGAGAAGGTTCATGGATACACCTCCATGTATGAGAAAAAAGTAAAATTATATATTATAATATAAAAATAGAGGCCTTAGGAAGGGTATTAGGTTTTCTATGATATTATAGATATTGTAGAAAATATGATTCTCATCCATAATCACCAACCATGGTTATATCATATCAAACGTGAGGTTATGATGGACAGAGATAATGAAATATTCATAAGGGTATGATATGGTAAATTTTATGTAAATGTACAATAATGTATTATTCTTATAATGTCCCTATGGTTTTTTGAACTGTATTGATCAATATTTAGTTATTAGGTCTTCATCATATATTCTAGTTTTTTGGATTTTAGTGATACCCCTATATAGAACATTTTATCTAGATTGTTTCCACAAATGGTGATCATCTTTCACTCACCACATCAAGTGAATTTTGATCATCATATTAAGTCAGGGTGTTAGTTATCCATTTTATATTTATATTTTAAATATCAAACATTATTATATCATTGATTATTTAAAAATTCATAATGTGATATGTTCACTAATGTTTCTACGGAGCATTCACTTTTATAGACATGTAGGAGTGAAAAGATAATTCCAAATGGAAACCCATTTTTTCCATGAAGAGATATTGTTTTATACATCATCTGGTAATCCAAATACAACATTTTATGTTGAACTTAATAGAGGTTTGTATTGATAATTTGGACCAAATAATCATTATAATTAGTTCATGGAGGTTTTTTTGGGTGGTTAATGAATTTTAGCTTATCTTACCATGATATTTGTGGCCGTGTCATAAAATAACATGTTATTGGATGCAGAGTCATGTTGTATCAATGTTATTTATGAAGATAATGTTATATAAGTTGTTGAGTTTTTTGAGGAATAATAGTAGTGTGGAAGTTGATGGTTATAATATAAGACTATGTATATTTTTTTAAAAAGTTTAATATGTTTCCATAATTTGAGTAGAATATTTCTAATTTTAGAAGAATATATTTCTCCTATTTGATCGATGGTGGTAGGCCCACAATCTCTTCGTGTGTGTAAGATCTCCAGGTGGTCATGTATACATAAAGGTCTAGTGTGACCATAGGATATCAGGATATTTACATGGGGGATTTTCATCAGGGATGGGAGCATATAAACATATTTGTTGGATGATTGTGGCTTTCTCTTTTTGATTTTATGGAATAATTGGATTGACATCATTTGTGGTGACCAATCTAGTATAGTGAAACCTTTATTGGGGATTGTCAAGGTTACATTTAGAGGTATAACAATCATATAGAATATCTTATTATGAGGTCGAAAAGTAATCATTATTATGGTTTCAAGTATTTTGTACATTAGGTATGAGTTATCATGGGGTGTAGAGCTAGTAGGGAAGGTTCATCTAAATGGTAGTGACCATTCACTTTAAATTATGGTGGATTGGACCACCTCATAGGTAGTGGTGTACTATTAATCAGCTTAAGATGTCTTTTGTCTCTAAAATCTCATAAAACGATTTTCTGAAATACCATTGAAAAATTTACTCATTTATATATGAATATGGATGGGAGGATATTGACAATCGAGATGTAGATGGTGGATTGCAATAGATTTTTGTATGGAAGTTGAGGTGGAAGTCCCATGTTTCTATTGGGTGATGCGATATAAAAACTTTTTTTAGATCATTAATGGAGGAAAATAGGTAAGAAACTAGCATTTAATTATAGGAGGAAAATCCCTTACAAATACATTGGTTATAGTGAAAATTTATATTCAATCTCTTAGTAATAGAGTGTTGTATAGATAAGTTGTTTATATTTAACAATAGCCTAAGACTATCATTAAGGTGGAGAGATATCAACTCTCACTAGGGTAACCAAGGTAAGAAAACACATTATGATATTCTTGTCAGTGGTATATGATGTCATTTCATTTCATGATAAAGAACTACTATCAAATGAGAAATGGTTATGTGTGAGGAGGATTGAATGTAATCACCTAAAAAATTTGACTGATTTGATTTAGATAATATTTTGAGATGGGGTGGATTTAGTGTCTTCATAGGAAAAATAGAATTTTTTCTACCTAGAATATTGGCTGCTCAATTTTCATAGATCTCATGATATCAAGACGAAATATATTCTTACTATAGGGGGTTGATTTTGGCAGAGGGTTGTTTTTTGAATCTCCTCCTTGTGAAAACAAGATTATTTTCTTTTGAAGGAAATAAAATTCAAATGGTGTAGAAGATGTAATGACATGAATTTTAGTGTTTTGATACCTTTATAGGGGAGAAATAGTATATATATCCTAGTAATATACCATGAAAAATTTATTTGATGGTCCCATGAATTTTTTAGTGTGGTGTTTTCACCAATATTAAATTAATGCAATGTTCTGGTATTGGTGGGTCCTCAATAAAATATATTAGTTGTGAAAATATTACTTGTTTCATTTCCATTTGAAATAAAATGAATTAGTATTTTACTTTTAAATATTATATTTTATGAAAAAACTGGATGATTGGTTGCATTCAGAACATAAGTTTTATCTATGGATTGTTATAACTTATATAAACAATAGGTACCATGATGGTTAGTCATTTTTTGGGGTATTAAATTATTTCAATTCATATGTATTTTTTTTAGAATAGTTATTATCCCATTAATAGTAATTAAATTATCCAACCCCAAGGGTTGTGATTATATAAGATTAATTGTCTCAATTCTTATTGGTAGATGGATAAACCCTATGAATTTATTGTTCCAATGAAGATAATTTACTTAGAGGGGATCAAATAATTACTCTTTATTATCATTAGTGAATAAGCACATGAATTTTACCTCCAACAATGAATAATACATCATCGATGTAGTATTTTTTGTTATTTTAAATCTACATCATTATTTTATACTTTTCTTTGAGAGAATTTCCTTAACCTATTGGTTTTAATGTTTTTTAGAAATTGAATTAACTGTTTGATAATAATTATATATTTATTATCATTAAAATTGGAATGATTTATACATGGAATTATCTTGTTATGGTCATGTTTAATTGCCCGTTAAATAAATCATATAAAAATTTAATTTAATCAAAACTGTTCTTGATTGTAGTGATTAATTATCTCTTTAAATAATTCATGTTTAGTATCTATACATTTAATTTGGTATTATGTTGTTCTTTTTTGTAATAAAAATTTTTATACTATAGTAAATAAAAATTTCATAAAAAAATTATAACACAATAAAAAATATATTATTTCATCATAACAGTATAATAAACTATTGCATAAAAACATTGAAATTTCATTTATAATAAAAAATAAACCAGATATATAATATAATTTTTCGATTATATAATTGATAAATAATAAAATATCTCTTTAAAAAATAATATAAATACAAATAGGCATCTCAAAATTCAAATAAATTGTGTTTTTAAAAAAAAATTGAAGCAAAGGATATACATTGAAAGGAATAAGTGTTTTTATTAAGTAAATAATTTTTACATTGATAAGGAATCATTTTAACCAAAAGAAAATTATATTCTGAATTAATATATAGAAATTATCCAATGTAAAATTATTCTATTTTTCTGAGGAATATTTTCTTGTAAAAATAAAATTAATGTATTAATATATGGTAAGTATTATAAAATCATAACGACCTAACAATGACGTAATGAGTAATATAAATGATTTGTCAACCAAGAATGGATTAATTCATTAAAATAACGTATTTTAATTTAATAATTTTAATTTTCAGTTATATTAAAAAAATTATTAAAACTAATGTGCATTTTAATGATTTAAAAAAAATACTATATGAATAGTAATATTGTCATTATAAAAATTAATATATTATAAAGTATTTAAGTTATTAAATAGTGGGAATGAAAAAAATAGCCCTTTACATCAAATAAAATAGGAAAAAACCATTGAATTCCTAATGTATTTCTTTTTTATTAACCTATGTTCTATGAAATATGCTTTGAAATAAATAAACAAAACCCCCTCATTTATTACAAACGACCCGCCATCATCTCTTTCCTATTTACTAAAAAATAAGTTATTTCGGATCTCTTCATTCTTCCCATTGTACAATATATCCAATGAGTTTAAAATATAAATCAGATATATTCTCAAGATTTAAGAAGATAACTTTCTAGTTAAGGGTCTCTAGTCATCCTTTTTCTAATACATTGGCACATGTCAATGATGGTATTTTTATGATGTCTGAATTAATTCCTCCACAACGAGATCAGTTATTTGTAACCAATAATTTATTTGTTATAATATAATTCAAGGTTATATTATGTGAACAACACCATTGTGAATGTATTTTTTTCATGAAATATTATTGTTTGCATGCTTATGTATGATAGATTTCATTGTACGCTGCACCTATATGAGTTCACTCTTTTATATTATCTCTCATTTCCCTAGAAAATGATTAATATTTATATATTTAATTTATAGATTTTGAATGAGAAATAATAACTTTTCATATATTAAATTGATTTAAATTATTTTTCCAATATAATTTATTGATCATTTATCAATATATATTTTAATAAGTTATAAACTAATAGATCCAATGTGTTTTGATATTTGTATTATTACTATAATAACAAAATAACCACTGGATCAGTGTCAATAGAGTCAGGGTGTTAGAGTTTTTATCAGATCATGTTCATTATGATCCTTGTGAACTATATTACAAAGAAAATAGATACGTATAATAAATATATCAAAATACCATTAGATTTTATGGAACTTATTCTAGATTGCATGACATAAATTTATCATAAATTCAATAAAATCATATAGTAAGATTTATATTTCATTTTTTATTCATGAAATAATAAAATATAAATCATTGTTTACAAATGAAACATATTAAAACGAACTAAAATATTGTTTACACCTATAATCAACTCAGGTATTTACATCTAAATAATTATAAAGAGTTTGGTGTTAGAGATAAATAGATTTATAAAATATTATGGCAGTTGACTTAGTTTATGAACAATAACCGCACCCATATGGAAACACATTTCCACGAAAACATAGTGTAACAATGTTGGACCTCTATATGTCACATCAATATCCATACATTAATATAAACATAAATTCATTAGTATATGAACAATGATTTAAATCCTTGGAAAATGAATTCCTTTGTTTGGGATGTAGAAAAATGGAGAAGGCCATTATGGTTGTTTATTATCTTGGATGAGATACTAATCAATGGTTTTCATTTATTCTGAAGGATAAGAAGGAAGAGAATACGAATAATATGAAATAAAATTATTTTATGGTGAATTTATATTAAATGTACATTCATCACGGCCAATGATATTCCATGTAATGTAAGTTCTTAAATTTAAGAAAAAACGATGAAGAAATTATTGTTGAGTATGATAGTAAATTTATATGTTTTACAAGAAATGACAAGTACATTTAATTTAATCCAAAATAATGAATGATTACTTCTTTAATGGGTGGAATCTATGACTTTGAAGTGAATTATACTCTCAAACATTTTCCTCAAGTGTGGAGATATTGAAATGTGGCATCAAGACTAAGAATTAATTCTATTATTATTTTACATTCAAAGGATACCAAGAGTAAAAGATCTAGGATGAGTAAAATGGTGACATAAATTTTGTGAAGGAAGATAAAGGATCAGTGTATTTAAAAACACATGGTATCTATAGGATGAAACAACCTAGGGATTACAAGGATATAATTAGATTTTGATAAGAACATGTTGATAAAATACATCAATATCATGAATGATTTCGAATGAAAGAAGTCACCAATATCCAATTATTCAATTTAATGTAAATGGGACAATATTTAAGTAAATTCCCCTAGAATCAAGGGAATATACATAATAAGTTACTAAGGGAGAATGGTTGGGATATATAATCACAACAGTATAATTTTTTTGTCCTAAATAAATATATATTATATAGTTTTATTATAGACTGAATGTTAGATAATACATTATTTGATTCTTGATCTAGAAAATGTTTTATATCATGAATTTGTTTTATAAAAATTTAATCACCCATTATATATTTAAATAAGTAGTTTTCATAGAAAAATCCCTATGGAAATATTATATTAATGACTATATATTGGCCTATATTTATTAAAATTTATAGAGGTTTTTTAGTTACAAAACGGATGGTAATATCAGTGTATCAATTTGATAAAATATTTGGGATGTATTTTCCCTAAATTATATATAAAAAATAAATGGATAAATATATAATATAAATTACTCAAGGGGGCCTAAAATAAAGTATTATATGGAAATAACCATGTGTTATATCATTAAAATTAATGTAATGTTACCATTTTTAAGAGGATATTCATGATACCTTATGGATTCTACTTTGTCCACTACATTATTTCCAAAATTTCAAGTTTGCTTAAGCTCTATTCATCAGTCAATAATATTAATGCAAGACCTAATGAAGTGGAAAATTGAGTAATGGTTATGGAAGATACAAAAAAATTTCACCACAAGGAAGAGTCGCATTTATCCTCATGTCAAAAGAAAGTTATAAATTGTAAATAAGTAAAACATCGTATGAATGGAACATTCATATTCCATGATAGAGTCCACATACCCATATAAGGCATTGAAATAGAATTCTATAAATCATAATAATTATAGAATCATACAAGAACCCCTTATATTTCTATTAGAAAATGAATCATCTATGTTTAGAATCTTTTTTGGCATGGGTGTTTTTTAGATAAATCAATTCCTTTATTGATTAACTTGATAAGCACTTGTAATAAAATATATATATATATATATATATTTCTAAATGTGGGAGACATAGAATAATATTTTTTTATCTAGTCCATTTACACCACCATATTTATAACCTTGACTTTAGTTGTTGAAGGAGTAGATTTAGTCCCATGATGCATGGTAGGTTAGATATTTCCATATATTACCCCATATCCAACATAAATTAGCATGATATGAACCATTGTATTTACTTTCTCTCAAATTATAATAAAATAATTTACTAGAATATGAAGGATATTAAAATCACATGGTCTATAATAGAACCCCTTCTTTTTAGTGGGAAAACATAAATGAATGATTATTGTTTATAACTACCACTAGGGGATTATGATAATTGAATTATTTGTGAATATGAAATATTGAATGATAAGGATATCCTAGTGATAGAGGATATATCTATTTTTATGGATTTAACTAATGTATTTCATATGAAAATATTTATATATCCACTTGATCATGATGTTTAATTCTTAATTCAAATTATCCATGATGAAAATCCAAAATATAATCCTCCATATGGAATAGATTTAATGGAATTTGGGGAATGAAATAATCTAATATTATATTTGTGTTTGATAAAGAATTAAAACCCTAGTGGCTCATATAGGAGAAAACCATTATTATTTTTGAAATAGAAGGATGGATCTATGATTATGTGCACCTATATATAAAAATAAATCTCATTATCATAAATAAAATGTTCCCTTTACCTCACATTGATGATATGATTTCTCAAATTCAAGCAGCATAGTTCCCTTAAAGGATTTATCTATGTTATTATTATCATCGATTAAATGTCCTAAAAGATGATATTCCAAATAAATATTTTTCATATATGTCATGGGTATCATATGTTCATAATAATTAATTTTATATTAACAGAATAAATCCCCATTGTTCATTAATCGTATGATTTTAGTTGTAAATATTTATCTTGATAAATTTGTTTGATGTTTTTATTAATGATATCTTTATATTTTCTATAATAACCCAAACATTAATTAATGAAAATTCCAATATATCTAGTTAAATGTCATAGTATTTAAATTGTTTATTTAACATATTCACCTCTTTGGATATATGTTTTTGGATTATAAAATATCATCACGAATTGTGACCACTTCTAATATAGTCATTAAACCATGATTGCTTGATTAATATAAATATATGGATTTAACAATTCCAATTTACATAGTGAAATGAAGTCATGACCTCATCATGTAGAATGTCGCGGTACAAAGCCCGTTTTTCATAGCTTGGAAATAAGGTGTCATCATTGGGGTTCCCTCTTGACCAAGTACATTCTAAGCTTAAATAGGTTAATCTCAAACAAAACAGCCTATAGTAGAAGTCGATGTTGATATAGATTACCACCCGAGCGATGCTATCTGAGCCACCCCAAGAGTCTATCACCATAACCAACCTTACCCTTCAGTCCTATGTGGGTGTTTCAAGGGGTTATGTAATAGGATCATAGCACTCTTATTATGTTCATTATTTCTGTATTTAATAAATAATATACCTTCATTTTATCATTGTTACTTTTTAAATAATTTTAATGCAAAAATATTGTTATTTTTAGTTAATATTCAATTAAGAAGTATAATTTTTATGAATTAATGGATTTTAGAATTAAGTAATATTTTAACAGAATTTTATTAATAAATTACTTTTTAAATATAAATAATCTTGTAATTTTTTGGAATAAAATTGTAATTTTTATTAAGGTTTGATTGTTATTTTTCAAAAAATCTATGAATTTTCCATAAATTTATGTTTTTTTAAAAGTTAAATTTCACATATTGAAAAATTTAATAAGATAAAATTAATATTATTTTCGGAATTATGACATCAAAATTATCCAATAGTCAATTGTTCATAATTTTTTGAGATAGTTCATTCTTTTGAGTAAAAAATTAATACCGTTTAAAATATATAATGTGTTTTATGACATCATAATGACCAATTTTATATACTAAAATACTATAAGAGGTATTTTCGGCCAATATATGTTTTAAAATTAAAATAATGTTATTTTAGTTATATTTTATATATTTTACAAAGTCTTAGTGGACCCTCTAAGACTTATAAAACATTTTGTCTTTTTAAAATGATTTACTTGACAGTGTGACTCACCTCCACCTAAAAAATCCGAATATTTTAAGAATTTAGTCCATTGTAATTATAAAATAAAATTTTCAACTACCATTTAGAAAAACCCAAGTTAAAAAACCATGGGATGGTTTTTGGTTTGATTAGTTTATTGTGTGGTTCCCAAAACCTAAATAATGAAGAATTCCCTCACTTTTCCTATACAAACCCACTTATGATCCCAATTCTGCTTCACTCAAAGCCTTTTTAGTCCATCCAACCCTAGATATCCTCTTTCTAGAATCCTCCCTAGTCTCCCCACTCTCCCAAGAAGCCTTTTTCAAGCCTCTGCCAAGCCTTTGGGATTACAATTCCAATTAAGGGATTCTTTCCTTTCTCGCTTTAAATAATTTCATAATATTGTTATGTCCTTTTATTTTCAATTATAAATGTTGTTGTATGCTTTCAAACCTCCCCAATACTACCCTATTTATGTTTTAATTATGATAAACACTTTTCTTTCTAATTAATTCTTCCCATGTACACCTGTTATCGTGCCTAAATTTCTTAAGGAATTTCTCCCTCCTCATTTAAATTCAATAAATTATTTCGTATAATGAATCTAAATTACATTAAATTTTTTGGGACATGTATCTATATGAACATATTACTGCCCCTTTCATATAAAATGATAATGCACCCCATTTTCACTCATTAATCATTTTTAGGAATTTTATGTCATGTATTTATGGTGTCGAAATTGCATCATGATTTTCCATGCCAAAGTCATTATGTCGTGAATACCTTCCCCATTTCTCTGCCAAGGGTATTCATCATTATACACATTTACATATTGATTATGGAGTTTTATTTATAAATTCTGCATTATTTTATCATGCAATAAATGATTATATTTTATGATACCATGTTATATAATCCATGTTTCAAACTTGTGCATGAAATTAAATGATTATGAACGGTGGGCCCTAATAGCCCTCCAATGTATTTGATAATGAATTTGATCCTGATAAATCAAGTTCAATGACTGTTTACTAATGATAATTCAAGTTTTATGTGGGTTTACTCATGATCCATGTGCAATTATCCCATCCTCAGTCCAATACCATGTTATGTGTTGTTGCCGCAGTATAATGTTGTGATTATAATGCATTATAAATCATTTTTGTTAATGTTTCTTTTATGCTCCATTGATATTACTACATACTAACATGTATTTTATTATTCATGTTATGCCTTGTTTACTCCCATAAAAAGTTTTATAGCTCACCATTTTTTTATGAATGTCCTCAGATTATCCCATGAATTGTTATGTACGATGGAATGTAGTGGTCATGAAAAATGATTTCAATAATGATGTTGTGTTTCATGTTTTAAGTCTTTTTGTAATGTTTATAATCCACAAACAAACTATGCCTCTCTATCTTCTATGTTGTATCAAGTGAAGGTCATAGGTAATAAATCATGTTTATGTGTGTAATAAAATGTAGGGTTGTTATAGTTGGCATCAAAGGAAAATTTTATTTATTTTTTGGATTAGGATTAGAAAGCCCTGCTAGAAGCCTTAGAGGAAGGGACTATGTATAATAAAAACATTCCTATGTCATGGTGAGTATTGAGTATGTTGTCTTTCATGAAAACAAAACCCTTTCTAGATACGAGTAGGTAGAGGCAGCTCTAGCACAAATGTACCTAGGAGTAAAAACACCGACAAGGAGTTTCAGGCTTGACATGGGGTATCTTTGTACATGAAAACAGACCTTCTTCACTCTTGGTTAGGACACTCTTGATTGATATGCATTTCTAAATTTACAATATTAGTATGAACAATCATTTAGGGAATTAAAAAATTCCCCTAAGAATATATGTTAGAATGTAGATCATGGATAACAATGATTAATTCCTATAGATTCATAAGATAAGGAAGTAAATGTTTTTTACACGTCACCCAATTTTTTCCATGGGTTTCTTTTTATGTGTCACCAAAAACTATCCTTATATTATAACCAATGGACAGTAATAGGAGGAATCATTCTAACAACTGATGTGACTATCAATGTTATGATTGTTCAAATGAGATGCACAATCCGATTGGAGACGGAATCATGAACTTTGTCACAATACCCTCTCAGTTAACACAGTATTTAAATAGAAACATGGGTCAAGAGAAAAGTTTAGGACCCCCTAAGATTGAACAAGTCACAATCATGATATTCATGAGATAAAGGACTACTACATTTAATGGATCATCTGATCCCTTTGTCGCTGATCAATGCATCAACTCCATTGAAATGATCTTTTACATCATTCAATGTTATGAACAAGAGAAGGTTCTTCGAGATGATTGTCGTATGGACAGTGAATATGATCAATGGAGGACATTGATAAAAAAATGTATCATGAGGAGGAAATTGAGGTGTTGGAATGGAAATATTTATAGAAAATGTCTTTTGGAAAATAGTTTCCATGCACCCTCAGAATTAAAATGGAAAGGAACTTCCTTTACCTCTAGATACTAGATGAAAAATCCATTAAATCATATACGGCAATATATTCATGCTTGAATGATACACCATAGACTTTTTCATGACCCCTACATTCAAGGATAAATGTTTACTTGGTGAGATAAAACCAAGCTAATGGAAATCCCTGACGATCAGTGAATCTGATAGCTATGAGGAAATTGTTAGATTTTCCGCCAAAGTAGAAATGGAGATTAGTGAATCCCATAGGTTTCATGGGGATAATAATCGTAATGTGGAATTCAATTCTAGTGGTCTGATGGATAAATAAAATGGTGGTAAGAAGATTCATCACCCCACATGCCAATGGTACGGAAAGAAGCAACGTGGAAATTGACTGAACGGGATGATTAAATGATTTAGGTGTGGAAGAGAAATGAACCTTGTTGTTATCTCCTGACATGAGAAACAATAAACTGAAATAAAGGAGTGGCAAAATTAATTCAACCCTCAATGTAGTGTTTATTACTTCAACTACAATGAACCATGGAAGCTTGGAAATCAGTTCCCTAATCCAATAGTTTTCGGAGGAAACCAACAACCATCAAGGTAGCAAGAGAGATCTTTTTTCCATCACTACTACCAATGTGAACCCCAACAATGAAGTGGTGATATGTATGCTACTTATTCATTCAATAATAGTGATCATACTATTTTATTCTAGTTCTACAAATTATTTAATATTCAAAATGTATACTAGAATAATCCCAACTGCACAAAAAATCGTTGAAGTAAATATGTCGGTGAGTACGATAAATGGGGAAATCATTTCATCCCATAAATATAGCTCCCCATATCATAATTTTTGGATTGAATTTCCCAGAGAACCTCATCATACTTCCTCTAGAGGAATTTGATGAAATTCATGGCATGTATTGGATTTCCTTATATAGAGCCAACATAAATTTTCATGATAGGAAAATAACTCTACATATAGATAATTGACCCACGATTATATACAATTTCAAGGAGGAATATTAATCTTATTTACCAGCATCATCTCATGAATGGATATTAATCCCCTATAAGAATGCATATCTGGATCAGATGATAGAGTCTGAGGAAGAACCCATCCTTTAAGACATGCATATTGTGAGAGAATTCACTGAAGTGTTTCCCAATGAATTTTTTTGGTATTCCATCAATAAGGGATGCTGAATTATCAATTGAACTTCTAACTAGGGAAATTCAAATATCCAAGACACTATATTTAATATCTGTTGTGGAGCATGATGATCTGATGAAACAACTACAGGAGAATCTGGATAAATGGTTTATTTACTCAATTGATTAACCATGGGGTTCCCCAATCCACTTCATTAAAAATAAGTAAGGGTCAATGTGCTATTTCATTGATTATATTGAGCTCAAAAAAATAACGATACAGAACATGTATCCCCTGCCTCGAATTTATTTCTTCTTCGATTAGTTATGTGAAGCACAATACTTCTCCAAGGTGAATTCATGGTTTGGATATTACTATGTAAGTGAGAAGAAGGAGGATATCCACACGATTTCTTATCATACAAGGTAAATGAACTATAAATTCATATTAATTCCTATAGAGCACACCAATTCTCCAAAAATCTTCATAAATTTGATGAATGGAGACTTTAGAGATTACTTTGAAAATTGTGGTATTATTTATAAACGATATACTAATATAATACAAAACCATAGAGGAGAATGAGGAGAATCAATGAACTATACTAGAGATATTGTGAAGGGATAATATATATGAAAAGTAAAACTAGTGTGTGTTCCGGTTGAAGGATGTCTCATTCGTGGTCCATATCATAACAATAAATGGGATATTTGTGGATCCCTCTAAGACAACTCAAATTGAGGGATGGAAGATCCACACATCAGTAACCGATATTCGTAGCATCCTTGGGTTAGCTGGATATTATCACTAATTTGTGTGAAATTTACCACCATTTTAAATTTCTTTTACCAGGAAATCTAGGAAGGGAATCATGATATCTTGGAGTGATGATTGTGAAGAGAGCTTCATGTAGTTGAAAAGGAGGCTTATCAATGCACCCATGATCACATTACCAATAAGTTTATAAATTCTTGTGGTATTTATTGATGATTAGAAGAAGGGTATAGGATGTGTATTAATGCATAATGACAATGTCATTACCAATGATTCAAGGAAATTGAAAGATATTGAGAAAAACTATCCAAAAAATGATTTGAGTTGGCTGTAGTTATATTCTCTTTAAAAATTTGGTGGCATTACCTTTTTTGGGGATAAGTTAGAAATATATATGGACCACAAAAGCCTCAAATATACATTCACATAGAAATAGTTGAACATGTGTCAATGATGATGGTCAGATATAATCAAAGACTATGACTGCTAAATCAATTACCACCCTGGGAAAGAGAACAAGGTGGAAGTTGCACTAAGTAGAATGGGTCATGTAAATTTATGAGTTATGAAAATTGAAAAGGATCCAATAATCACAGATTTGTAGAGTAAGGACATGGGAATCATTAAGTGAGGAACACCATAAAATCATTTCCAAATGATTGCTCAACAATCCCTCATAATAAATATGAAGGATTCTCAAATAATGTGTGTGGAAATTCTGAAAAGTGTGGTAGCTATTAGAAAATGGAAATCGTCTGAGTTTATAATAATTGAAGAAGAAATTGTGAGATTTGGGTTAATACTATGTGTTCTATAAAATATGGAGTTAAAGAGAGAACATTTAGATGATGGACATAGATTATATTTTTCCATTCACCCATGAACCACAAAATTTTTATCTAGATCTCCTAGAGCATTATTGGTGGGATAACATGAATAATGAGATCGCTAAGTATACATCAATGTGCCTGGTATGTCATCATGTGATGGCTGAGAAGAAGAAGTCTAAAGGGATGATACAATTGTTGCCCATACCATCATGGAAATGGGAGAACATCACAAGGTAAATTATCACTCTACTTCCAAATACATCCAAAGTAAATAAAGTTATCTTGGTTGTTGTGGATCGTTTTATGATGACTACACAATTAATTTCTATTTTGGAGGTTTTATAACTATATAAAATGGAAAGGATATACATTATAGACGTGGTAAATTTCCATGGAGTACCATTGTCTATTGTATTCGATAGTGATCCATGATTCACCTATATGTTTTGAAAGAGTCTTTAACATGCTATGAATAATGATCTGAACATCAGTACGACTTGTCATCCTCAAACTGATGGACCATCTGAGTGGACAATTCAAAAATGTTAGAACATGTTGAGAGTATTCCCAATGAACTCCAAAGTAGTTTTTGATCAACATCTTCCGCTGGTTGAGTTATATTATAATAATTTCTTCCACTCAAGAATCCAAATGGCTCTTTATAAAGCCTTGGATGGAAAGATTTGTAGAACACCAACTTGTTGGGACAAAGTTAGGGAGATAAAATTCGCAGGTCGAAAAATTGTTGGAGTAATGATGGAAGAGGTTAAGACCATCTAGCAGCACGTTAATGCTTTCTAGATTTGATAAATGAAATATGCTAATAATCAATGATGATACCTAGAGTTTTATGTCAAAGACATGGTATTCTATCGAATATCATAGTGGAAGTGAGTTATGAGATTTTGGAATAAGGGAAAGCTTAGTCCTTGGAACATTAGCCCTTATGAGATTCTTGATCACATTGGAATAGTGTCCTATTGACTAGAACTTCCACCAAACCTGTTTTAAGTGAATGATGTATTCCATTTATCACACTTGAGGAAGTAAATACCGTACCCATCGTGTGTACTCAGTATAGAGGTGGTACCATTGAATAATGACCTCTCATATAAAGTGAAGTCAGTAAATATCTTACATTGCAAATAAAAATTTCTATGAAATAAGATAATTCCCCTCATCAAGGTGTTGTGGCGAAACCCCAATCTTAAAGAAGCAATGTGGGAATAAAAGGTTTTTATGAAGAAGAGTTACTTACATATGTTTTCGTGTGAGAAAAAGAAATTTTGAGGGAAAATATTTATATGGGGGAAAGATTTTAATGACCGAAACATTTAATAATGAAAATTTATTTTAATCCAATTAAATGTATTATTATGTAAAATGGTTATATAAAATACAAACATCTTTGGATTTATGTATTTGGACTTTAAAATACTATCATGAATTTTGAAAATTGCTTACAAATCCGTTAAAGTTTGATCACATGATTAGTATAAATATAAGGCTTTTATAAATCCAATTTACTAAGTCAAAGGAAGTGATGGCTTCTTCCAGTAGTTTTCCTCATACGAAGCCCATTTTCTGAGCTCAGAATGGATTTGTAATCATTGGGTTTCAATCTAGAACAATTCAATCCTGAGCATCAACATGTTAAACTTGAACGAAACAGCCTATGAGGGAGGTAGATGTTTATAGCTATTTCCACCCGAGCGATGTTATCTGAGCCACCTGAAGAGTCTTTCACAATTGAACACCTTACCATTTTGTCCTATGTGGGTGTTATAAGAGGTTATGTATCAAGACCTTGATAATATGGTTATATGAATTATTTTGGTAAAATATAAATAATATACATTCATTTTGTTATTTTTACATTGTTAATAATTTTTAATGCACAAATAGTATTTTTTAGTTAATATTCAACAAAAAAATATATTTTTATGAATTAATGTATTTTCAAAATAAATAATATTTTAATAAATTATTATTAATAAAATATTTTTTAAATATGAATTATCATATTATTTTTATAAATAAAATTTTAATTTTTATTTAGTTTTGAAAGCTATTTTGTTTAAAACCCATGACTTTTCGATAAATGTCAGTTTTAATTTTAAAAGTAAAAATTCACATATTTAGAAAGATTTTTAGAAAGAAATAATATTTATTTTGGAAATTATGACATAAAAATAATTCAATAGTTAATTTTTCATTATTTTCTGAGACAATTGATTTTTTTTGTAAAATAATTAAATACCGTTCCATTATATATTGTGTTTTATGGAATCATAATGAACCAATAGTGATTTAATAAAAGATTCTAAGTTGTATGTTGATCCAATATATGTTTTAACATTAAAATGATGTGATTTTATGTTTATTTTATTTTTAAAAAAAGCCTTAGTGGACCCTCCAAGCCATATAAAATATTTTATCTTTTAAAAATGATTTACTGGGGAGTGTGAATCACCTCCACCTAAGAAAGCCAAATATTTTAAGATTTTCTATCATTGGACTTATAAAATAATGTTTTCCACTACCCTTGGGAAAACCATGGGCAAAAAACATTGGCTGGTTTTTGGTTTTGATTAGCTTAATATGTGGTTCCCAAAACCAAAATAATGAAGAATTCCCCCTCATTTCTTATGTAATCCCACCCATGCTCCCACTTCCATTTCACTCAAAGCATTGGAGTTTGTCAAAACTCTACCATCCACTCTCTATAATCCTCACAAGGTGCCATAATCTCCCAATAAACTACTCTCAAACCTCTACCAAGACTTCGGCATGAAACTTCCTAGTACGAGATTCCTTTCTTTCTAACATTATACATGTTTTTTAATATCTTCATATGATTTTATTTTCAATTATAAAAGATGATGTATAATTTATCACCTCCCCCATACTGCACTCTTTATGTTTTAATTATGAGAGTAATTTTATCTATCCTTAATGCCTCCCATGTTCACCCATTACCATGCTAAAATACTATAAGGAATTTCTCTCTCATCATTTACATTAATGAAATTCTTTTGTATTATGAAAATAAATTCCATTGACATTATTTGTAAATGTATATATATAACACCATTAATTCTTATTTCATGTACATATTATGAGACACCCCTTTATCTCTCATCAATAATTTTTCTAAATTTTTTGTCACATTGTTATGCTGCCAAAATTTCATCCCAATTTTCCATGAAAAAATTAATGGGTCGTGAATACCTTGAAAATTTATCAATCAAATGTATTCACATTTATTCATTTTTACATATAGATTATAGATTTTCATTTATTAATTCCACATTCCGTTATCATATAATAAAATGATTATCTTTAATGATTCTGTGTTATATGATCAATTTGGCACACTTATACATGAAATGAAATGATTAAGAAAGGTGCCCCAAATAGCACACCAATTCATTGGGTAAATATTAGTATTATGATACATCATGTGAAATGAGTGATTAATTGGGAAAATTAAACTTAATTTAGGGGTTACTAATTATCTATGTTCAATGAGCCTGGGATCATATTAATTCCATGTTAAGCGTTGTGACCAAATTTCCATGTTGTGGTAATCAGTCTTTATCTTTCATTTATGTTCATGTTTCTTATATTTTAAATTGGTATTACTAATTACTTACATGTTTTTTAATATTCATGATATATCTTCTTTACTCCCATACTAGGCTTTATAGCACACCCTTTTTTGTCCATGTCTTTAGGTTATCCCATGAGATGAAAAGTAAGATGGAATGTAGTGGTCGTGTAATGGAATTTTTCAATAAAGATTTTGTGTTACATGTTTTAAGCCATTATTTAATGTTCTTAATCCCCAAAGACACTAGAACAATTGATATTATATGTTTAATAGAGTGAATGTATTAGGTAAAAAATCATTTTTATGTTTTTGATAAAAATCATGGTTTTTATATTCTCTATGATTTATGAAGGGCAATAAAACCATATACTGATTTTCTTTGAGACTTTATGGGAGGAAGAGATATATAAGATAACCATTAACTATGAAATTTATATTCCAAAAGTTTCTCTTCATCGTCATATTTTATCTATTCATTGAATTTCAATTATCCCTACAAAGGGATTGTTTATTAAAAAATGGACCACACTAACAAACATACCTGATATTATATAGTTTCATTGGTTTATCTGGTGGTACCTATCTCATTATTGTGCCACTCTCATTATTGTACCTCTCTCTCTATCTCTTTTAATTTACAAGATTATAAACACTATATAATATTTCATACATTTTCATTGAAGTGATATTTCTTATTTATTATTTAATAGTAGTTGATTATTACATGGAATATTTATGTTCCTTTAATGACTTAATAAAGGATTCAGTATCATCTCTTTCAAACCACAACTAATTTGGAGTCATCTAAGAAGAACCATGGATGGATGAAGGGTTTAGTTGATAAATATATAGTTGAATATGAATTTCTACAGACAAAAATGGATTCCTGGTAAAATTCACCATCTACCTAATGAAATTGTGGAGGAAACCCTTCTTATAGAAGCACCTCTAGTTACTTGATGGAGTAGAATTTACTTGTCAGTGGATCTTACAATGGCTGAAATTTATATCCCAAGGATGTGATCCAAATGTTCACTAGTAATGTATCACCTGCTGGGGATCTCTATAAATTATTCATCTAAATCTATTCCAAGGTACACACAGCGGAGGAAACATGGTTCTTGGTGGCATCAAGTAATGTCCATTGGGGATGCATTTATTTTTGTTTAAAATTAATTTATGGATGTATGATCTATGTCTGGTGCACCCAGAAATTTCATGTGGGTCAAATACTTTTTGGGGGATATAAAATTACCCCCTTTGATCTTAATATATTAACCTTATGGTCATTTTTCCAACCTATGTGTTCATATAGATCATCTAAATAGTTAATCACAAAAAATATCAATTCCACCTAGGAACATCGAAGTTCTAAATTCTTTAAAGATTATCTATCCTTTCTCATGGTATGTTCTTTCCCCTTTATAAATCCTTATATAAATGAGACTCTGGAGCAACATGTTATGTTTTTTCCTATAAAAATCTATATATACCAATAATTAGAAAACATAAGTGTTTCCTATTATTATATGAATACTTAATACATGATATTACTATTTATTTCATAATCTTATATGTTAATTTTCATTGGAAAAGTTAATGGATAAAATAATTGATCAAATAACTAAACATTAAGTTCCCTTATTAGGTAAAAAATTCATTAAAATGTTATTCATAACCTAGGGAAAGAAGAAATAAGAAATGGTGTGATCAGATACAGAGTAAAGATAAACAAAGGAGATATCAATGATCACTTAAACATAGAATAAGTTTATGCGATCATGAGATTAGCATTCGAAAATCAAATCATACATATTATAAATCATATTATATAGTCATGGAATAAATATCGATAATTCATAAGACACATAATAATGGAATAATTCATATGTTTTTTTGAATACAAGTAACCTTAGAAAATCATTTCTTTAGACAAGGATCACTGTAAAGTCTATCAATGTGTATTGGGATCACTCCCTATTAAATTAAATCCTTAGTCAGAGTTAAATCCCTATAAAATCATATCGTATTGATTACATTACTAAAATTGGTTAACTCACCATTTCAATCCTCATTGTCTCATGATATATATATTTTTGTAGAATGTATTTGATGTAATTATAATTCTAGGAAGAACCATTGAAAAACAAAAATAGTATATATGTGTTCGAAAAGATCATATAACATTTATCATATCTGAACTCATAGAAAAGAAAATGAATTTAATAAAAAATTAATCATTTCATCTTAGAATAACCCATGGAAATGAAATAGGTTTCATAGAGATATAATTGAAACAAAATTAACCTGTGGGAAAAAACTGATTTCATATAAGCATTATTGTATCGTCATCATATTAAGACATAAAGAATAAAATTAGATGGTATAATTGAGTAATATCCCTAATAATGAATGTTTAACATCAAATAATTTTTTTGTAGATGAAAAATTACATTATAATATCAGTGGAACATTTTATGATGAAAATACACATTTCACTTGTAAGGAACTTATTTAAAATATGAAAATTTCTAAAATATTAAGGAATCCATTTTATTAGGAATGAAATATTGAAAATTAAATTGTATTAATCAAATAATTTTTCATGAATAAAGAATAAATATTATAATCATGTCATACATGAAAAATATGAATTCCATTCATTTTTTTTAAAAAGTCCGAAGTACCTCATTCGTAAAAAGGAAAAAAAGAGTGATTTCAAATAATTTTTTTCAATAAATTTAATTATTCTTAAAAATTAATTAATAAAATAATAGTTTAAAATAATCTAATTACTTAATTTTTTTTTTTGAAATAATGGATATTGAAGAAAAATAATGTTCTACTGAAGAGATAAATAATGTCAATTTCCCCTAAAAACATTTTATATACTCTTGACTTTTTAATGAGAGAAAAATTGATAGGAAATTTTTTAATATAAAATTAGATATAAGATAATAAAATTATTGGGATTCATGAGATAAATTTCATAATATTTCATCACTGGAAACTAAATCATAAACAATCTTTCTAAATAATGATATTGTAACATAAATCTCTTAATTTAAGTTAAATTTTTTTTGAATGTTCTCTACCTTCAATGTAAAAAGAATTAATTTATTATAAATTAATAATTGATTCATTAACATTATTATAATATGATATATTATACAATTATAACATTTAGAAAAAAATATATTAAAATTTCTTTTAAAATCATCATCTTTGGGAGTTAACTATTTTATCATTAGAATTAGGTTTGGTAGCACCAAAAATAATATTTTGATCATAGTTGAATAATATCTAGAATTTTATAATAATATAAATATCGAATATAGTCATTATATATATATATATATATTGATCCATCCATCAATGTTAGAGATAAAATACTGAATTACACTGTTTTTGGAGATAGTAGGCCATACGTACACATGAACATTGTTTCAATTTTTGAAGTTTGTAATGAATGAAAAGAAAATAATAATTCCACTTTTTATTATCAGTAATTTATCATATATATTTTTTGTGTATATTCTTAATACCATATATTAAAAGTGTAATTTTAAAAAATCACATTACCATGTTGACGTGGTAGTCCAAAAATACAAATGAGTGTTATTATCATTTTAAACAGATTCGAAAGTAATAATATATATTTGATATTTAATTTATGTATGTATAATTATGTAAAAAATATCATACATAAATTTTCAACAAATCAAAATATAAATCCATGAAGTATGGAAATAGAAGATTATTTATATCATTACGTGGAGGTGATAGTCCACACATACACAAAAACAATAATTTCACAACACATTTGAAATAATATACGTTAAAAAATGGTGGTTCTATAATCCTAATCAAATTTTATTACATTTAGGATAATGAATTTAATATTTTATGTTAAATAAAAAAACTCAGTAGGCATAAGAAGAAATAAATTAAAATAGGTTAGGTAGGAATATCATCTCTTCTTAACTAGGCATCCATTAGATCCATTATTAATGACCCCAAGAATAGATATTTAAAATGAAAATGACCCTTAATTAGTCAATATGGAATTTTATAAGATAAATTATTATTTAATTGTAGATATATATGTATAAAAATGTTGTAATAAATAGAATGTAGGGTGTTATTTTAGTATTGGGGGATAGAATACACTTCGAATTTCTTAAAATATTAAAATATAATAATGACATAGTCAAGAAAAAATGCTTCCAAATAGAATTATATTAAAATTTGTGATATTATTAATTATAACTATGGCCATATAATAGGATTTAAAATAGTTTAATCTTTTAAATATCCCTAATATCCTCATTTAACCACCTTGGTAAATCTATTTTAACCTTAACCAAGATGACATTTTTTACTATGTTTACAAATTATTTGGACAAAAAATTGAAGTGGCCATATTAAAAAAATTCAGAAACGAATATTAAAAATAAATAATCTATTTTATTTAATTAAATTTACAAAATTGATATATTTTTTTTAAATAAAACATTTAATACATGGCTTAAAGTAGTTTTCCATAATTTTTTTCATAGTTATAAAGTTTTTTGTACCTAAATTCAATGAAAAGTTAATTGTAATGACCCTAATTTTATTATTAAATATTTAAATGTTCTAATTTTACTTTTAAAACCTTTTTAATACAAAATATACATTCTTAAATTCTTACAATAAAAAAATTCAATAAAAAATTATTTTTCACTATTCATAAAAAAATCATTCTTTACATGATGTTCTTCTAATTCACTCCAATTTAATTTTCAAAAAATTATTTCAAAAATTATTTATTTTTAAAAAATTTATTTTCAAAATTTATTTTCAAAATTAATCATATTATTTTCTCTTAAAAAATAATTAAACAAATTTTTAAGAAAAAAATGTATTTTTAGAGCATATAATGACTTTATTAAAAATTTTGTACTTATTTATAAATATAGATTATTTATATAAAACCTTTATATAAAATATTTTTTAAAATAAAATTTATTTATATTTACTACACAAATTTAGTGCGTATGTTATAATTATATATTGTATTGTAGTTCATTTAGACTTGGTGATGAAACTACCACATGCTTCTGAAGATGTTAAAATAATATTATGTGAAATATGTTAAATAATATTTGAAAATCACATTCTAACCCCATTAAAAATGAATTTCCCATAAAAACATATCACATTACTATCAAAAATATATATCACCATTTCATAAAATCCATGGGTTCCCATGTAGATGCTTCACATTGATGATTCCTTCAGAGAACAAAAACCCTGATAGTAATATTTTTTCAAATCATTTTATCTTTAAAATAAAATATTTCCTTCTGTTACTATTAATTGAAAATACCATTAGCTAGTGGTACAAACTCTGAGTATGGTACATGTGAATGATCATGTATATAGAACATATCATAAACATCAGAGGGGTATGGTGAAAGCACCATTAAATAAACCACCATCCTAACTCAACCATGAATATCAATGGGGAAATAAACTTAGGTATTATATTTATATTATATTAGCATATCATAACATTATTACATGGAGAAATTCCGTGGAATACCCTCTCACCTACATCAAATTTTAGATATCTCTGATAATTGTCAATATAAGATTTCCAATTAATCTATGTTTCCTTACTCTGTTGTTGAATGGTTCTCATCTTCCATACAAATTCCACAACTATTTCAAGTAAGAATATAATTATTTATACTTCCATTTCAATATACATTGGTTCTGTAGACATCTTTACATATATGGATTTTGTAAGGATCCATCTAAATGTTGTAGTGAATGTTATATTGCAAGGAAACTACTATAGACGATGGTGTTAATCCCAACAACCATTGAACTTCATAAGAAATAACATTGTCATAACATCTAGGGTTTAAATAGTTATACATAAAATTAATTCTATGGAAGATAAGTAGTACTGGAATAGAACTCTGAATCCAGAGCTTTTGGATGGCTTCACCATATCATTAAGTTAAATCATAGATCCAAATCTGATTTAATAAAATTTTGTGCCCCATAAAAACATACAAATTTAAGAATATTTATTATAAAAGTCTAATAAAGAGATAAATATTATCTAATAGAAATGATTTTCAATGGTTTTGTTAGGTGATCAACCAAAACCAATATAGAATTATAGATTTTGGGAGTTTTTTTAGATTTTGATAACAAAATCTATTGAAATACTTTCCCATTTCCATTATTATTTGGGTAATCAATTTAAAGAACAATTCTCGCCATATTTCTCTTATCAACATATTCCTTCTATACTTCTTTAATCACTACATGGATAGATGGTTGATCACTCATTTTATAAATATAGTATTTATAAATTTCATTCAATTTTACTATATCGATCCTTCACAAATTAAAAAAAATATTTGATAATTTTGGATTCTTATCGTAGATAAGTGTCTATAACTGTTTCTTATAATATACTTTTTCATGTTGTATTCATTCCTACTATTGTAATGTGTTGAGTATTTATAATCAATAGTCAACAACAAAAACATTATATAGATCACATGCAACTCATTCTTAGTAAAAATAATAATTAAACTTTTATAATTATTTTATATATAACATGTTTCTCAATAAAGATAATGCATCCATATCATTAATGAAATAATTACCATAGATATCTCAAAAAAATTATTTGGGGAATTGATTTCTCCAGAACCTTCAACACATCATGCATAACCAATAATTATATCATTTTTTTGTGAGGACGTATCTCAATACCATCATAAATGCATTCCTATTAATCACAAACCATTTTACTATGTAGGATAGTGAAATAAGATGTGTGAAAACTAACCACCTCTTTAGTTAATTGAAATTTTCAGCACATAAAAATTTTTAAAAATACATTTCACTCTTATTAGTTAACATAGTTTGTGGATTTTTCATCCTTGATAAATATATATAAAGCGTCGATAATATTAATCAAATCCAAGAATAATACGAATTTGAAACACAATGGTTGGTTTCTACCAATGTTCAATAATAACATTCTTTTATGCATCCACGGATGTAATCTATATTGACATTATATTACCTAGAAAATGGAACTTTTTTCCAAAATTCACACATGGTAGAATATTCATTTAACTTATCCGTATTAGGGTGTCTAGTACAATTTCATGTGATCTTACTATTCTTACTTAAATTTAGAATATATAATAATAAAATATATATAAACTACCAAAAACAAATCAATACAATATATAATAATGTTATTAATTAAATATATGATAATGAGGGGGTTAATAACACTAAATGAAATCACTAAAAAAGTATACATTCAATTATTCATATGGAAGGTTTTCATGGGTATGTCTGCAAATTTAACACTTTTTTTATTGTATCCGGATCAAAGATCAATCTTGTAATGATATTGTGTTCATTTTAATTGATTGTAAAATCATTAATATGTGGTAGAGGATACTGATTATTTATTTTCATATTTTTAGGTCTCTCATAATCAATAAATAGTTACACTGATTCGTCTTCCTTCTTAAAAAAGGAATAGCTTCACACTTGGATGCGTAATCAGCCAAATAAATACCTTCTTAGTATTATCATAGAGTTTCATCATCAATTATTTCAACTAAATAGGACTTATTATATATGGATTCATTAAAATAGGTACAGAACTAGTTATTAGTTATGTTGATAACTGAAATTAATTATTTGAAATATTATTATCAAAATATTCTACAAAAAATTCAATAAAACTATTGTAATATAAGAAAGTATTTATTATTTAGTTGGTACCCTACTATCTAAGAAAATAATTCCATTATGAATATGAATTAAGACTCATATAATAGATGTAATTACCATTGGATATATATATTTATCATCACATCAAATGTCTATGATAGGATGGATTTAAATATCTTATGTTATTCCAATTTATTGACAAATTATGAGAGATTTTGGAAAATAAATCCATTACATTACTAAGATAATATCATATGAAATTGTAGTGAAAATAATAGGATCTATAGGAAGATCATTACAACATGATTCAATGTGAGAAGAATCACAGACATCAGATTGGATCATCGTACCTCTAGGAGGATTCATAGATAATTTAAAATTAAATTATTGAGAATTATAATAATATTTTATAAATACATTTAATCATATAAATTAATTCATATGATAAAACAAAAACTATATACTTCGGTATTTGATTTTTTCTGTCACCACCTCAACTTCATAATTCGATCACCAATTACTTAATAAATAAAAAATGGATAACAAGACCATGAAGAATTATTATTCAAAGAAATTGATCAAAAAAAGTAACTCACATGATATCTAAATAATTTCACATATTTTAAATTTATGAAAGAAAATGGTTAATTTAGGTTATCAATTATAATGAACTATTCAAATCCTTCATAATAGTCAAAAAAATTATTAATTAATCCAAGTATATCCATATAGAGTGTCTATCCAGATGGGAAATCTTAGGCCCACTAATTTTAATGTAATTATTATTAGGTTAATACCTAATCCATTACATTTATAATTTTAACCCCATTGTTCATTTGTTCAATAGCTGAATACACTTTCAAGTATCCATTCAGGATGTATTTTCTATGAAAACCACACTTCTTTATTTACCATAACATAGTATGTTCTCCAATATATAGGATTATACAAATGGTTATCGATAAATTTATATCAACCTAGTTTCCAAAGGTTACATAAACATTATAAGATACTAACTATTATAACCCATACACTTCATACATAATAATATATCTGATTATATGAATCTTAAATACATACATTTTAATTCATGCCATTATTTTATAGGATTAGTGTAATTAGAAACACAGATATATAAAAAATTTATTTATTAAAATATTCATCAACTACCACTGATTTCATCACATATAGTTCAATTATTAGGCACAAAATTATTAAAAATAAATCTTTATAACTTAAGCAAAGGGGTCATAATAAAATTTGCGGGTAGTTTCTCATTAATAAAAACACATGAGATATAAATGATCCATTAAAGAGAACATAAGTGTGTTTGAATATCGAACTAACAATTGGAAACGATATCTAGATATCATAGAACATAATCTCAACTCATGGCCGAAATCATTCATGTTTTTAATACATGATTCATAATTGAATCCAAGAACATGATCTGTAAAATCTTATCATTGGCATACAATATACGTTTTTGGAGTACACGTAAGAATAAAAAATCATTTCATCATCAAGGATCACTTCCAATACTGTTATATTGGAGTGATTCCACTCCACATGCCGTTATTTTTGATGTCATGGTTCACTACCAAGACAATCATTGTGTACATAGCCAATAACTAAACTCGGTGCACTCCCCATTATAATACAAATTATACCATGAGATATCCATCTTTACCTAATGAATTGGAGGGATATATAATTATCGTCCCACCTATAATATAAAAAAATCATATATATGTGTCCCAAATAATAATAAACATATAAGAAACAAATTAAATTTGTATAGGAAATATTTTTTTTAAGAATTTCATCATTTTTTATTAGTATATTCCATGCGATGTAATGATTTTTATAATGGTTTAATCATAACATAATTAACATTTTTCAAAGAAAAGTGTTTCATAGAATCATAGGAATATTATTATACTTATACGATATCTAAGAAATTAAATTTGATCGTATCATTTGATCATATCCCATGTAATTCATTATTAACATTAATAGATTATATAAGAGAATTAAAATTTATTTAAAATATCCCTTGAAAAGTTATTTATGAAAATTTCCTTTTCACGTTAAAATAACTAATATAAAATCTTAAAATTTACCAAATATTATGGAAATTTTTTTCTTAGAAATAATTTTTGAACCTTATAAAATAAGATTCAAATCCTTGATCCCTCATGTCGGTGGGAAATTAAATTAATTCTATGCACGATAAAACATTGATTCCATTAAATTTTTAATTATAAATTTAGAAGTACCACTTTGGGGAAATCATTAAGAAGATTCCTTTTATACCATTTAATAAAAATTAAATCATGGGTAATATTAAATTTATAAAATCAAATGAAAATATAAAATAATTGTTGTATACATTTTTAGAAAACATAGATGTGTAATAAAAAGTAATTTCGACCAAAGAGACAAATAAACATAGTATTTATTAAAAACATATTATCAATATCTTGAGTATTTAATGAGTGTAAAATGAAATGAATAAATTTAATCTCGATATATTTTCTATAGGACAAGAAAATTAATTGGAATCCTGGGATATGGGTCTTAAAATTTCCTCCTAAATAAATTAATAATACCAATATGCACCTGGAGAGGAAGTTGGCTGCAAAATGGGTGAACTGACTAGACAAGATCTTCTCTTTGATCTATTTTATCACTCATGTTTTCCATGAGGCCAACTATATTGCTGATGGGCTGAAAAATAAAGGTGTACATATCGAAGGATGCCTTCATTTGACAGCCTTTACTGATGACATGGTGCCTAATCTACTCCGGGATAAATGTATAATTCCATCATTTCAACTTTTGTAAATCATATTTTTTTATTTCATGGGCCTCAGCACTCACTTTTCTCAAAAAAAATTAATAAAACCAATATTAATAAACAACTATATTGTGACATTAATCGATTATCTTAAGATAAAATTGATTCAAAAGTTATCAAAACACATGTATGATAAATTAAAATTTCTATGAATTATATAAAATAATATTTTAAAAACTTATAATACAGATTATGATCCACATATATAATTTATGCATATATTTATTCATACTTATTTTGAAATAATTTTTTTCTATTGTAAATTGTTTATTTTCTCATGAGAATTTGGGTTTGGGAATTTTGGTACTTATAATTTGATCCATGTTACATAGTCTATAGAATGTTAGTCATGTTATAAGTATATACTATCCAAATTATATATATATATATATATATATATATATAAATTCATCCATAAAACAAATCAATAGATAAACGAATTATGCCATTCATGGAGATGGTAGGTCATACGTATTCTTGAACACATTGTTTACATTTCAGCAGATGGAATGAAAGAACGATAAATAAAAATTAACCTTTCTAGAATAATTATTGTATCATATATATATATATCATTTATATTTTTTAAATTTATCATTATTACAATCCATGTTTATCATAAATGAAAAACTAATCACATCACTTCATGGATGAGGTTTTTCACACGTCCAAATGAGCAATGCTAATGATTTCGAATGAATGAAATGTTAAGATGGTAGATATGATATTATAATTGTAGAAGAATAATCATGTCATATATATTAATAATACTCCTTAAATATGTCATAAAATATATCCATTAAATATGGTTTTTGAAAATGTATTGGATTGCTATGTGGTGGTGGTAGTCAACTCATACACACGAGTGATACATTCAATTCACATTTGATAGGAAAGGGGGTGAATAACAGTGGTTACATAATCATAATAATTTTTTTTATTTTTTGGCTAAATATATTTTTTGGTAAGTACCACATATTTAGAGGATGTATAAGTGGAAAAAAATTAAAATCATTTTGGTTTGATGACTACCTCTTCTTAGGTAGACCTCATTTATATATATTCATAAGTTCCATCAGAATGGGATTTTATAAAAAATAGAATCCATAATTTTTTATATTTTTGTAGAGAAAAAAATTAGTTAATGCCTTTTGAAGCTATATGGCTCAAAATGTTGTAAATAATAGTAAGTATGTGTGTCCATTTATATGTGGTGGAGAGAAAAAAATTGAATTTATTAAAAGATTAAAATAAAATAATATCATACTAAGTCCAAGTACATAAAAATAGTAATATATTCAAATGGTTTTTAAAATGAGGTTAAAAGTTGGCCATAAAATATTATTTATATATTTTTAATTGGAAAAAATTACATTATCACTTGGTTTTACCCTCCCTTGGACAAACTAGTATTATCCATATGTGTAGTGATTTTTTTTACAATTTTTAATATTAATTTTCACAAAAAAACATCTATTCTTTAAAAAAATCTTTATAATGATCATAAATAGGTAAAAAAAATTATCAAATTAAATTCATCAAATTTTAAGGATTTAATTTTTAATTAAACCCACAATATGATATATATAACTTTTTTAGAAAATTTATTTTATAAAGTATAAAATATTTTTATACGAACATGAAACAGAAAATCTATTTTAATTAAATTAATTGGATTAATCATTGTATACATGATCAAATATTAATTTTAAAACCATATAAAAATATATCCTTTAATATATTTTAAATTATAATATAGTTTTTATAAAAATATTATTATTTAAATAATTATGGAAAAACCTAAACTTTCTGAAACTCATTAAAAATTAAGACTAAGAATATTTTGAAATAATGATTTGATAAAATAGGTTTATTTTATAATATAAATTCTCTAATTTTTTTATACATTATTATATAATTTTATCAAAAAAACTATAAAAACAATTTTTGAGGAAAAATTTATTTTTTAATAATATAATGAATTTTCAAAAAATTGATTTCTTATATATATGTATATATATTAATTACATAAATACTTTATACTTGTTTTTTCAAAAAAAATTATTTATATTCACACCACAATTTTAATGGTTAGGTTATAAAGGTATAAAATATTATGGTTCATTTAGAATCTGGGATTCTTATATCATTAGCCATCAGAGAAATTTAATTTATTTGAATATAAATATATCATTAAAAATAATATTTTTACAATAACACACATTCCTCAACCTACTTTTACCAATGTTTCACACACTAAAAAGGGGTTTTATGGGTTACTTCGTTATTTTAGAAGTTAAATAGTGAACTCACAGGCCATAATTGTATTGGATGAGTTCTTGGTCACCATTGAGACAAAGAGATTATACCATTAACACCTTAGGTCTAGGGGTGAAGACATATGGGACCACATCAAAATTTAGCTAAAATAATTAACAATTTTGTTTTCTCTCAATTTAGTTTTCTTCATTGTATCCTTCAACATCTACTCGCATAATAACATAAATTATATTTTATCATTACCATACTAAAAATTATTCGATATTTTCATTATAAACTCGAATAAGTTTTTTCAACTATTGCACATTTAATTTCTGACATTCATATTTAGTAATCTCATTAGTCCAAAATTGTAATTTTTTTCTTAATTAATTTTTATAATTTAACATTTACCACCATTTTCCCATTTTTTATGACCATAAAATTGCATCATAGGTGTAATTTTATTTTTTATATAAAATATCTTGTTTTATATTTTTTATGAATATATCCTTTTTCTGAAAACATTAATATATTTTAAATATATATTTTTATTTTGGAATATTATTCTAATTACAATATCATAATTTTGATAATGCTGATTACACATATTGAATAAATTATATTTCAACTTTTTTGATAGTATTTCTTATATTGTTTAGAAAATGTGAATTCGTGATTATATTCCAAAAAATAATATATAGATAAATTTCAACAAAAATATATTATGTATTTAGAATTTAATACCAAAGTAATAGATTCCTTATGTTTTGGTCTTCATAGAAATTAGTTCAATCATGATCCCATAAAAAACATCTTGTGAGATTTTAAAATTATAAAATGTCATAGATAATTAAAAGAAAAAGTAAAGTATATAAGATTATTAATATTTCACTAATGTAACAAATTTTTACAAGGAATTAGAATGAATCAATTATAATCATTATTATGATATCTAAAAATATCTGCAGTGTTAGAAAATCCCTTGTTGATGAATTATCTTTAGAAACATACAAAATGAAATTATTATGGGTATTACCTAGATCTCAAGAAACTATAGTAAATTCAATACAGGAAAACAATGATTTAAAAAATATGTTGGTAGAATAACTAATAATATCCTTAATGAAATATGAAATCAGGATAAAACAAAAATCATAGAATGAGACCAATAAATCCAAATAAGTCCAGAAAATAGTCTTTTTTAAAGATACATATGATGAACAATGAAGAGGTGAGGTTGTTGACTTTTAATTTTATATCAATAATATGTTCAATCACGTACAAAATTAGAACATTATAAATTGATACTACGTTCAAAAAAATGTTCAACCAAAGGTTACATGCTATGAATGTGTATATTAAGTCACATAAAACTAGATTTCCATATATATTTGAGAAATAAGAATTTAAAAAATTGATTGAAAGGATTTTAATGCATCTATATGGATTATAACTGAAGATTTTCTAGACTCAACATCATCAAACATGTCATGTAACTTAATCTTTAAGTTATTTATAGAACATGTTGATAAAGAATTAGAGGTTAGTATCCCCATATTATCTATTCTTATTTTTCATTTCGTACTTATTCTCCTCGCTCATATTCTCCTTACCCTTCTAGTCACTGAAATGATAATGACAAAAATTAATCCCGAACTCGATGAAAAAATTGATAAAATGACGTTGATTGTGTATATATATCTCTCAAAATGAAATACAATAATGTGGTTATAGAAACAAATTATAAAAAGGAAAATGATCCTTTCATCAATGATAAATCAGATCTCATAAATAAAATAAAAAATAAACCAAATGTTGATAATCTTGATTCAAATATTAAAGACCTCAATGTTATAATTTTAAGATCATGAAAGTTGAAGAAAATTTTAACAAAATTTTGGGGTCCCAAAAACATTGTCACGATCAAGTAACTGTTGTTAACTAGGATCATATGAGTTCAACAATAAAATCATAAAAATCCAATTTTGTTTATTGTTTTTATCATGAAAATGTTTTTGAGAATTGTAAAACAATAAATCACAAAATATATGAATGTAATTAGAAATTTGTGTGATATAGATTTCCAAATTTAATCCTTATTAAAAAAATCTATCCAAAAGTATATCCAATAAAAAATATTAATTCTAAAGTATTAAATTTAAAATGTATTATGTTGCAATATTTTGTGTGTACCAAAATCATAATTAATTTAATATTATAGGATTTGTGTATTTTGAAAAAAAACAAATAAGAAATGTGGTACATATACTCTATTTAATCAGAAATCATTTGTGGTGACATCATTGAATTTATTTAAATCAATAAACTATAAAGTGGTCACATAACCATTAGAGATAATTCTACTATAAAGATAATAGATGATGTTACTAACTATTTCTCATACTCAATATTAATTTAAAACTATTTATTCATAAAATTTTTATACACAATTTAAAATGTGTAAGTAATTTTAGTGATAGAAGTTGTTAATTATGTTAAAAATTTTTAATACTTATAACACATAAGAAAAACATATTATTATCTATTATAGATTTGAAAAATTATTACAAAATTCATTTAAAATGTGTTTAGTAAAATATATGGTTTGGGAATAAACACCACTATTTACGTATCTTTTATATTATTGTCAAACATAACCATTATCAAATAGTAAAACATCCTACCAAATTTTATTTCATATATAACATGGATTTTGACGCATTAAAATGTGTTAAGAAAAAATAATCATCTTTTAAATCAAAAAATAATAATTATTTCAAATTAAACATATCTTAAAATGATCTATATTGACTTTTTATTAATAAAATTTATTTTATATAATGAAAACCCTATTCTCTTGGGATTATTGATGGCATTAAAATATTCATAAGAGCGTATCTCATATTTCATAAAAGATAAACCTGTGTAGAATTCATCAATTTTTTTAAAAGGTAGAAAATAAAAATGTGTTTAAATTACTTAAAATTATAATGACCAGGTTATAGGATTCAATAATAATTAATTTAATTATTTAAGTTCTTATAAAAGAACTAATCCTTCTCTTTCTTCTCCTCAAACCCCTCAACAAAATGGAGTAGAAAATAGGTGAATTTAAATGACCAAAAAATAACATTACGTTTTTAAAATGAAATTATCTTCTATAATATTTTTGCAGGGAGGACTTGAATACAAAATTTTATATCATTAATTTTGTTCTTTGTGTAACTTTTACTAATAAAACGTCATATATGTTTTGGTATAACAAAAAAATAAAGGCAGGATCCTCCAATGTTTTTGGTTTTAAATGTTATATTTCAAAAACCAATAGAAATATTTCTAAGCACGATTCTAAATTGATGAAGGTGGCTTTTATAGGTGTTATATCTCAAAAAAATCATAAAAAAATTCCCAAAATAATTTAGCAAATAATTTTTGGATTATATGTTTCAATTTAACCATTTCAAGTAATAGATGAAGAAGAAGCATATGAATATTGTCTAAATTCTCATTTTAATGTTTTAAAAAAAATGACCAAATTTCATAAATGATTTATAAGTTGGAACATAAAATCATATATTGATCGTAAATTAGGTTGAGCACCTTCCTTTTATCTCTAATTTTTAAAACCAAAACCGTAATGAAATCTTTGGGGATGAAAAATTGATATTTTCCATGAAAATAAATCTTTATAAATTCAATTGAAATTATGTATTGAATATCATGTAATAACACTATGATAGAACTGTAATAGGATATAAATTGATATTTTAAAATAAAATTGTTTAATCTATTATTATAACTAGAAACAAATCTCATATTTTTTGAAAACCATTGTAACCATGGATAAGGAATTTATTATAGTTATTTATTACAACCCATAGCTCTAATAAAATCCATTAGAATCTTTTTAGAATTCACTTCTCAACTGAAATTTAACCTCTTTAAAATAGATATCAAAATCACATATAAAAATCGTTTTTTTCTAAAAAATGGTTTTTGGAAGAATAACTTTTTTTGGAAATATTTTTTTTTTTTCACATTCTATTCACAGAAATACCAATTATTTTTATTTTTTATGTAAAACCCCACTAATCATGATATGAACACCTTTCAAGTTATCTTATTTCAAATAATTATAAAATAAATAAATATGATTCAACTACAATTTTAAAATATATATTTAATGAAATTTTTCTCATTCAAATTTAAATTGATGACATTAATTTAGATTCTACTAATGATAATATTTATTTTAATTTCAGGATATAATGAACGTGGAATATTCTATGAGACTAATGGAAAAATTTATATTTGTTCTCTGTTTTAAAATTGCTAAAAAAATAAGAATAATTATTTTATAAACAATGAAAATATACTAATTATAACATAAAATTATTTTAATTAGATAATTATAGGTTAATTAGGTCTGCCAGGAGTAATATAAATATGATTATGTTGGATTAATCTAATTAAATGATTGTTAAAAAAATTTATTGTAGTGTGATTGGTAGCCTATATTGCATTACTCTAAACTCACCTGATAACATGTTGACTGATTTTTGTTGCTATAATTTTTTATATAATATAATGGAATATCATTTCCCATATATGAAAATAATTTCTCATTAGTTATATGTTTCTAAAAAAATTATATTTTATCTTAAACAACGTATTTAAAATAAGTATTTATTTTCTGATATTGTTTTTAGTGGATACTAATTATAAATGAAAATAACCTATAAAACATTATATAAACTCATTTAAAGTAGTATTATTATTAATAACTTAGTTTTTATATTGATGAAGTGGAAATGATAACTACTGGGAATTATTGTACTCAAATTCTATAGTTGCGACACAACATTAAGAATTTTGAGTAAAATATTTCCATATCCTAATCTTGTGTGATAATTAAAATGTAATAAATACCTATAAAAATAATATTTTTCCATATCACACAAATCCTAGTGACCATTATCACCTTTTAAAAATATATTACTTCTTAAAATGTGTTATCTTATTGTATTTTTTATCAATATAATATCAACTATGTGATATTTTTATCAAACCATAATCCTTTGATCATTTCAAATTCATGAAAAATGAATTATGAATTTTTATCTTCTGGAATGATTAATTTTATCTGTGGATATCTTTATTAATCCTTAATAATATTATAAAAATATTATTTTAATTACATTTTATTGAATCTTTAATTTCTGTGTTTTTTATTTTGGATTTTATATTGGTTATAATCAGTCATATCAGATGGGTTTTAATTTTAGGGGAAGAATTTTCCATTTTAATTATTATATTATCATTAGTAGATATTTAATATAAAAAAATAATAAATAAAATTATAAATTTTAATTTTTTCATAATTTTATAATGATAAGTAATTTACACAATATAAGTCCTACTTTTAGATAAAATATATTTCTTTCAATTAATATTGATACTTTTGATTTTATATATTTTATTAAAAAATTTTGATTAACCTATATATGTATATGTATATATCAATTATTTTAGATGAAAAATATATTTTCATCTCTCTTAAATAATATTAATGATGAGTAAAAAAAATATTATATTCCACTATTACAAAATTCACTTTTAATTTGTTCTTTCTAAAATAAAAAATTAAATATGTTATTTCAAATAATATTTATACAAAGATGGAATTCCCATAAAAAAATATAATAACAAATATTATCATGGAATTGTTATATTTCAAATTAATATCCCATATATGTTCTTTCAACTAATAATTCATTATTGAGTGTTAATAGATCACATGAAGAAAATGTGTCAGGGAAAAGTCATATACAATGTTTAAAATTATTCTTTTATTTTCTTTTTAATTTATTCGTTATATAATTTTTTCACTTAATATATGTTATGTTTTTTTATCTTATTTTTTTCTTGTTTATTTTCATTTTATTTCTTTTTTCATTGGAACTTCTATTTCTGTTTATATTTATCTATTATCTCTATATAATGATTATATTACTTTGTGGCGATAGAAATTAAGTGGGGTTTTAAATTTTTCTTCATTCTATTTTACTATTATTTTTCTTATTTTTCATTAATGTATTCTAAAAATATCTCTCTTTCTCATTCCATAATTATATTATTTGTTGTGTTAAGAAAATTATTTATTAAAAAAATTCATTCTTTTTCGTTATTTATCAAAACATTTCATTGATTTTTTCCTCAAAATATTTATTATACTTATCGTTGATCATCATTAATTTATCTTTTGGATGTTATTATACTTTTTATAATCTAAATGTGTGAGATATTTACTAACATACAAGAATTAATTTTTTTTTTAAAAAATTATTCTAATAAAAAAAATGCCTAAATTCATGAATTTTTTTAAAGGGAATTCTTTTACGATATCATAAAGTTATTCTCTATAGTTGTTAAAATAATTTTTTCTATGTTAACATCATTATCACCTTGAATATAATATATTATATATCTATTACATTCAATATTTGTTTATATGTAATTTAACTTTTTAATTTAAGTGTTTGTGTTAATAACATAGGAAAATATTGATGTTCGTTTTTCACATTTCTTCCTCTATATATCATAGTAATTTTATAATAAATAACAATATACTATAATTATAATGTTTTCATACATGTGAGGTTTATTATTTTTTATTAAATTAATTTTGGTTAATTACATAGCCTATTCAACATTACATAAATCCTTAATGAAGTCTTAGGTCTAAACTCTTTGTTTCCTTTAATATCATGGGATAAAATATGAATAAAAATGGATGTATTTAGATTGAATCATAGAATTATCTAGTTGAATAACAATCAGTGTAGATATCACCATCTACCCAATGGAATTGTGGAAGCATTACTTACTTGCAATAACACCACCAGATAACCTCTAGATGAGTATGGATATCTTGTGGATCCTATGATGGATGATTGTTTTTCAAAGGTTCTGTGGAAGTCGTTATCCTATAGCTCCTCACTAGTGCGAGATCTTTTGAAAGCCTTCGGTTATGGGATAACCACTAGATACCAAGTAATGACTAATGGGTACCCTGTTCTATTTATAAATTTCTAATGGGATGTATTTTTGGATTATAAAATTATTTTATTGTAGAATATTCTATGTTTTGGGAACCTGGGGAATTCCATAAGGATGGATACCATTTTACAGGCTATAAAAGGACCCCCTATCTCCTTGAAGATCCACCTTCTATTCATTCCCCCAAATATGTTCATTAAAATATCAATTCATTATATGAACACTATAACTTTAAATTACTCTAAATTGATTTCATGTTATATATTCTTAAATAGATATCAAACATTTCTCAAAATCTCGTCATTTTATATTTTAAATAATTCCATTAAAGATATTTTTGAGTGGTGTCTGGAGTGTTTTTCCAAACAAAACCATTCTTTCCCAAAACATGATTCACTAATAGTTAAAACTCCACAAATGTGTGGGATGGGTTACATAGTCACTAGATACTATCAAGAGGGAAGTAAAAATCCTTGATTGTGTGGGAAATTTTATTGGTTACCATTCAAATCAAGTTATTTATAACAGTAACATCTTGAGTTGAGGGGTGGAGATATAGGGAATCTCCTCAATTATTATTTATACTCCTTATAAATTTTTGTTTTTCATCTATTAACTTTTTTGAACTCCATCATTAGACACCAACTTGGTTACATTTATAAATTCATTTTTATTTTTCACACACTTAAATTAAATTTATAATATCTTTTTAAACATGATTTTAATTTATCTACTATCATTAAATTGATCTATCACTATATTATTTGTTTATTTCATTAATTTTAATTTATCCTTTTATTATTATTTCATTTTTAAAAACAAAACTCCACCCAACCACATTTCGGAATTCAATGACCATAATAGATTAATAATATATGTGATTTTTGGAATAGTTTTCTCTATCAAATATTCTATTAACCATCTTAAAACCTAAAGGGTTGAAAGTAACGTGGTCTAATGAATGTGAAGACGGTTATGAGAAATAAGAAATTTATTTATCAACAAATTGGTATTAACCTTCCATTTGTTAAGGAATTATTTATAATAAATAGTGACACATGGAAGAAAGAACAAGTGTGTTTCCTTATAAAAAATTATAATTATGTTTCATGTATATCAAGGAAATTAATGTCTATTGAACAGATCTATCCAATTAATTATATTGAGATAGAAGATGTAATATTTATGATGAAAATATGGAGGATATTTCTTTATGAAGAAATATATGACATATATATTGGAAACAAATGTTTAAAATATATTTTCACTCAAACGGATATTAAGATGAGACAATTGATATGGTTGGAAGTACTGAATGACTATGACATTACAATACACTACCACCCATGGATGGTGAACAAAGTGGTTGATGCATTTAGAATGAAGCATCATGGAATTATATCAATAGTGATGCTATAAAATTATACTACATTCATATATTTAGTAAAGTTTGATATAAAAATTATTATTTAATAGGAAACAACATTTATTTTAAAAATAATTTCCTAAAAATATTTAAAATTGATGATAAAGATTCCATAGTAATATGAAAATGGGTTTCCAAAGAAATTTTTTTTATGAAATATAGTTGATTGATGTGATTTATTTATGAAGATATTGAATCAATTTTTGGTAAGTGTCTATATGTATAATTAGTACCATGTGTAAACATAGAATTAATTGATGAATCTCAAAGATAAAACTTTTCTATATTCAATGGTAGTACCACGATGTATAGGGATCTAAAATATGACTACTATTGGAACAAAAGTAAGCAATAAATTACAGAGTATGTGTCAATAAATATGGTATTCTAACAAGTAATTTCTCAGATATAACTTCTCAAAAGTATCATGTGTTCTTTCCCTATACAAATGTGGGAGTGGGATAACATTATTATGGAATTTGTTAATGGAATGCCTATAAAATTTGATAAGAATGATGTCACGTGGATCATTAGGGATCCACTTTCTAGGTATGTACATTTCCTCATAATAATGAAGTTATCAAATATAAGTTATTAAAAATATCAATATCAATTAAGTTGTGAGGTGACATGGTTAAACATTATCAACAATATCTAATGTGGTGCCCTATTTTAAATCATAATTATATTGAACCCTTATTAATGATTTGGAAACCAATATAAATTTGACAATCTCATATCATACCATAATATATGGGATAAATGGGATTACCATTAAAAATTTAATGGTAATACAAGGGTCATTATTAATTTACCTTCCATGAATATGGTACCAATATATAGCTCTAGTGGACTTTTTTACAAAAATAGCTTCCATATAATCAATCTAATAGAATTTTATGGTACATTGTATGAAAAATGATTACGTACTGAAATCTATAGTGTTGATGTGGGGTAAAAGATTTTTGTTGGTATACATCTAATTGAGGAGGCAATTTAGAAGATTCAATTTATCTAAATTCATATCATGTAACCTTAGAGAATAAAGAGAATATATGCTGATTATTGTAAGATGGTCTTGGAATTTAATGTATTAGATAATGAATTCTTGAATGTATCACCAAAAAAATGGAGTTATATGGTTTAATAAGAAGGGGAATTTGATTCCTTGGTACATTGGGACTTTTAATATATTTTTTATAATTACAGTTGGGTATTATCATTTGGACTTACCCCACAACATCCCGAAAGTTCAAGTTGCCTTCCTTGTTTCATTATTAATGAATTATAAATAAGAATACACGAATTTACAAACCATTGATAAAATAAACCTGGAACAGAACATATTATACATTTAAGATCCTATCTAGATTACTTATAGTAGAGGTAATGTGATGTGTAATTGGAAAATTAAACTGGTGAAACATCATTACATAAATCATAACATAAGAGAATAGATATGGGAGCCTAAAGAAGTAATAAAAATTAACTACCATCATTTTTTATAGTATTGATGTACTCAAAAAATATTTATATTGAAATTATCTAGGGGTGCAAAATATAATATAAAATATTATTTCATATTAAATAATCAATTCATCAAAAAAATTATATATAAATAAAAATCAAATAATAACATTACTTGTTTACAACCAACAACAGTACAATAAAAAACTACGAAATATCATTTTTAATAAAAGATAAAGCTACTACCATGAAATAATTTGGAAATAATATAATTAATAATTAATTGTATATACAGTTCAATGAATAATAATTTAATTTAATACATTCATCCAATGATATATATGAGAATATTTTTTTATGCATTAAATCCTTGAATTTGAAATGCACAACTTATTTTAATGAATAATTAAATTTCACATAGGTAAATAATTATTTTCATAAAAATTATTTAAAATTTTTAATATGTATAATAAAATTATAAAATGGTGACCACATCATAATTTTTTTGGAAAAGAAAATTAATGGTTAAATATTAAAATATGGTTTGAATACACGGTATGTATTATGAAATCATAATGACATAAAAATGATGAAATCTGTAAAATAAATAATTTATTGGCCAATATTAGTTTTATTCATTAAAATAATGTATTTTGAATTAATAAAATTAAAATTTAAAACCCATAAATTATATTCCGGAACATAAAAGAAATGTTAATAATTATAAAAAAATTTATGAATAAAACTTTTTACCACATTCAAAATAATTTATTTCTCTATCATGAGTGTCTATATAATGATTATATATAGTTTTAACAAGATACACTAACTCATTTGGAAAGTACCTATAATGTAATGGGTACATCATCATCCTCCATTCCTTATAAATTTCAATGATCTTATTATGATATTGTTTAATATATTTTTCATGTATTGAAAAAACTATAATACCATTGTATTATCATTCATATGATATATTTCTTATTTAAACTCATTATATCCATTTCATAGGTTGTTATTAAACCAATATTAGGTTTATTAATCCATTTTTATCTCTTATTTGAGTAATCATATCCAATTAATTTCCACTTCAAAATGTATTATTATTTTCAGTCATTTTTATGAATTAATTGTTCTATTATCAATGATAATTCAACATTCCCTTTCATTATATTGTATTCATAATATGTTATAATAATCAAACATTAGTAAGAACCCTACGGAAAAATATAAAACATCACAAATTTTTTATAAAATAAAGTGTTTGTGGTTTCCAAGAAAGTAAAACTCCTTCTAGATATTATAAGTTAATGACAGATCTAGATAAAATATACCTTGGATTAATACCCCTATAAATTGTTAACTATGTAGTAACATGGTCATCACTCAGTTCATTAGAAATGGACTTAAATTTTCACCCGGTTTGAAAATCCCCAAATATATGCTTTGGATGATTCACATGGTCCTTGTAAACCATAATAAATAAATTGAATATATTTTTTAAGGATAATTTCAAATGATATCCTTGAACAATGGAAGTTCCCGCACTATTATTTCATTATCAATCAAATAATAATTTAATTTTCATTATATTCTTAATATCATATAGTTTAAAATTTTTTATTGGATATTCATCTAGAAAGAATAATTATTTTATTCAATGGGGAAATAGTGAAATATTGTATATTAATTTTCATTTATGTGTATCAATTGATTATTTATCCATGATTTTGTAGGAAATTTGTTTGGTAACATTATGATATATATTTATTTTTGTAAAGTTAATTCCCATTAGTGTATTTTTGGAACCCTCCACTAAAAAACACCCCTTCCAATTAAGGAAACACTGTAGAAAAATCCCTAGAAGAGAAAGTTCCATTTATAGCTGAGATGGTAGAGCGTCTCATTAGGTTACACCCTGATAATAGATAGTTTGACATAGAAATATATTAAATAGGTAGGTGGCACCACTTTCCCTACTTGATGTAGCACTAGGTGTCCCAGAATGGAAATCAGACTACATTAGGTGGAATCCCAGCCAGGAGAGGGATCCAAGGATTCCAAACCCATACCTCCAACAATATTTCATTTCTCTGACCATTCTCCCAAAACATTTATCCACTGTGAAATTTTATTTAAATATATATTTTATAGTCATTTTCTTCATATGATGCATGCATTAGACTTGTTTTGTTATTGGTGGGGCCTAGAATTATATATCCCCTTAATGAAATGGTAGATATCTTGGAAAAAACTAGTGGGTTATTTTTTGTAATCATTACCCATTTATGAATAATGTCATAGAACATGGCCTTAATGATATATTTATGATTTCCAAAAAATTGTGAATTAGGTCATTATGATATCAGTTCCACTTGTCTATGAATTTATTTATTATTATGAAATACATTGATATATTAATCCCACTTATCCATTTATTATGGAATTTATTTATTCATATCATACTATTGATTCCATTCTAATGTATGATAGATTTTATAAGATTAAAACCCTAACAGAGAATCTTATCTCACTCAACTATATTCTATTATATTTCCTTACTAACTAATGAAGATTACATAATGTGTTTTTGAATATATAAATAAAAAATTTCATATATCCAACTAATATACATTATGTTTTCAATGTAATGTATTATTTAATTATATATCTAGTACCCAAATACTATTAAACTATTAGATAAAATGTATTGTGGTATATGTATTATTTACAACTGTTATAATATAATCACTACTTTTGGGCTACTGTATTCAAAATATTACACTTTTATTATCATACAATATATTTTCATCATGGTACACTTGGTATTTGTATTAATATAATTATCCTAATAAATTTTATTGTCTTATGATTGTTATTTCATAAGAAAATTAATGTAAAAAAACACATTTATTTTCACTATATAACCTCTTCTATAAATGATCCATATTCTCCTTCTTATATATAAATTCATCACATGTGGAAAAAATATGAAGATGGAGGGACGGTGGGTATGTTTTAGGTCATAAATAGTGGAAAAGGTGATAGATATGTGATGTTGAGGCTAGCTTTAGGGTGGTTAGTAGGTCTAGAAAGGTAGAGATTGCCATGGTATTGCACTATGTGAAAATATGTAGGCATCCCATTTAAATGTTGGGGTGAAAATTGATGTCTGCCAATATCATGGTCAACATTGCTAAAGGAAGGTCTGGCCGCCATCATGGTTATCATTGGTGAAGGAATTTATACAATTGTACGAGTTGGAATATCATAAAGTTGAGGATTATTACTGACACATGTAGCACAATGTGGAAATAGTAGCTAACTTTACCCACCATGAGAGTGAAGGAAGTTATTTTTAGGGAACCATAACCCCATTCCAACTACTAGGGGATAGTCTAAGGGATAACTCAATTGTTCATTATCCCATGGCCCAATTTTCCAGTCCTATATGCCTGACTCGGCGAGAAACCAAGCAGTGGGGTTGTTTGGGTTTAGTCAAACTGATCAAGTATTGTGGTTCAGGGGTGTATATTTCATTACCATGAGTTTTTTCATGTGGTAAATATTTTCCCCATCATTTTTACAATATATAATACCCTAGGGGACACCATTAGGGTCTAGCTTCAACTACATGGAGAATTTTCATAACATCGTCATTGGGAGTATGTATTAGGCACACAAATAGAATATCCATACTATTTTTATGTATATATCATAAAATTGTAGTCCATTAATCTATCTGAGACAATTTAAAATTTGAGTCAAAAAAATTTTAAATTTATTTATATATGGTAAATGACTAGGTTTGAGAATTGTGAAAAAATTATTCTTCGGTTTATCTACATTCATAGAAATATGGTTTTGTCATAGTGTGTATTTCTACAATATCATCAAGTGGGGTCTATTGTTGAATTCTTATACTAGAGGTACAATATCATTTATCTATGGATCATAGAGAGTCAATTATACCCTAAACATGGTTGGGGAACATGGTCTAATATCTATGTATTTGGTATTCCACTAAATTAAGTGCTTAGTTGAGGAATATGATCCCACACTAGAATCAATATTACCCCCACCATCCTAGGGAATGAAATCCTTCACCGTAGTTCCTACAATTTTTTTTATGTTTCATGGTATTGGTGGTTTCAATACTTGATTTAGGAAATAGGATTAATGGACAAGATAGTATATTTCTCCATTATTTGGTTATCCATATTCAATAATCACTAAGATACCCTTCATAAATTATAGTGGGGTTGTTGTAGTTATAAATACTAATCAAAGGATATTACTTTGTGACCTTAGAATTTCATCTCCCAAGGGGTTTTCATTGAGAGATACTATATAATGAGAAATTTAAGTAAATATTATATGCTATTTGGTTTTTTTTTCTTTGGTTTCTTGTATGGTAAGGCATTTGAGCATTGAAGTAGATATGATTTCGAGAATCCATACGTACTTGAGAATTCATGTTTTAGAGAATATTTGAATCTCATCATATCGTTTTCTTTATTAATATCTATTACTGACTATTTTCAACTGACAAGTTTATTTTCATTCCTTATTGTTTTTAGGAATCCAATTAGGTGATATTATACACAACATTATATAGTCCTTATTCCCAAAAATTTAGTTTTTTTATATTATGCATAGGTTTCAATATTAGCTTATTATATTTAATGTTATTGTAGATTTTTTTAGAGATGATTTCCAGAAATTCATGATAGTGAAAAAGGATTCATCATTGTGGAAATTATTTTTCCATCAGGTTATCATCCTATTAGTAAAAACCATGAGGATTGTCGTTACAGTGTCATATGTCTATTGTTTTTAGATGATGGTTAGATATATATTTCCTTTTATTTTATTATATGGGGATGTACATGTTTCTTATTATATAATTAATCTATTGTATAATCATTATTTATTTATTTATATAATTTTGGTTATTTTATTATTGTACATAGTTAATATTTGTAGGTTGGTAGAAGAAAAGAACTCCCATACTATGTGACATTCATTTATATTTTTTGTCACTAAAGCCTGGGGAATTAATGTAATTCTTGATGTGGAACACATATCATACCACTGGCCAATCTAGAGTCGTAGGGGGTCTGTTCATCTTAGTAGTAGTGATTTATCATTAATTAGAATAAAATTTGTGGTAAATCTCCCACACATCTAACAAAATTATGATACACCACTCATGTTATATTTTTTTAATGAAAGATCATACGCCAAGAATTGGGAATTAGTATGCATCATTTTTTTTTCTATTGTTTCATATTGTGAAATATCATTAACTTGGTGATATAATGTTTACATTTGATATTGATCACATTGTGATAAATTATTCACCTAGTTATACATCTTTTCATTGATTTTATTGGGTTGGTGATACATAATTGACATAGTGATGCCTCATTCACCGTTAATTTTTTACAGAAAATTTTCACAACGAAGCTTGATGGGGCACGATTCGTGACTTCCCATACTAGCCCCCAATATATCAGGGGTTGGAGACTTGCGTCGAGTAGTAATATCACACATATGGGAGGCCTTTTCCCAATGTAGCTGTATAGACACACACATCTCCAAGACCATACAATGTTGAACTGTTAAAAATTCTATAACCTTTTATGTATACATCTAAAATCCAAAAATCAAATTATACTAAAAATTAACTAGAAGGAATATTAAAAAGACAAGCCCACTAAAGGAAATGTTAAACAATTCCAAACTATAAAATAGGAAAGTAAATCCATCAATGAGTCCACTAGAATAGTCTATGGTATTTCTATCTCACTAAGCTTTATATGGTCCTAGTTCCTCTGTGACTTTTTCTAAAGGTCATTCCTCTATATAAGACATATCATGTTCAAGAAAGTACCATTAAAGGATGGGTATAATAATACCTATTATGAAACCCTAAAATAGTTAATCTTATAGGGAAAAGAAAATTAGTCAAATCATCATGGGTATAAGTCAATGGATTATATAACACGAACATCTAGATATATTCATAGTAGACACATAATCGAATTATAAAGTCAAACCCATAAATATATAGTAGTATTCCTACTCAAAGGATTAATATAATAACCATCTACATGAACATTATCCCTATGTTAGATAACACTGGTGGAATCCTTCCAAGATGTTATCCTCATCAGGAATTTCCATAAAAAGAACACACTATATTTCTAAAGAGATCAATACATAGATGTGAATCACATGCATGTCCATGGATATACTAACAACCAAACCTATATTAACACTCATTGTAAAGTATCAATGTCCACATAGTGTTTTCCATGATGATACAAATAAACAATCCTAGGGAAAATTTTGATGATATAGGATCTCACTCCAGGCATCATGGAAGGATTCCAACAACACCATGTGAGACTGAAGTTACTCATAGGGGATCACCATCCTATGAATAAAAAATGTTTCCATAATAACTCTAGGGGAAAGGATCAATAGAAAATATCTTATAAAATTTCAGTGATTAATACAACATGGGATCTTAAGCCTTCATTATATATGTACCCAAGGTGTTCTATAAGTACAAGGCATAACCCTCTGGAATCGGGTCTGCCTATATACCACAACATGTGCCCAATTTCATTCCCATGTTTGAGTACATGAAATATGGACAGTAACACATGGTTTATGGGTCCACATGGTATCCTAGGCATGTATCCTATAATACATACTAAAACACATAATATGGTGTTCTTGGCATATGGAATGGCCTACACGACATGTAACTCCCCTTGACCCCTAGGGAATATACATCGTATACATACCAAGATGGTTGAAATGGGTCACATGGTGTGTGACATGAGTCACCATAGATTTGAAACTTATCTATAAAGAAAAACCCTATCACAATATAAAAATGGGATGCATGAATTTTTTTAATAGGACTAAAATCCATGTGGTATGGGTTTTCAAAAAAAAGTGTGATTATTCATGAATCTAACATTGTGCTTCAAATCCCATCGATTCAACTACATAATGTGTCATTAATTGCATATTTGAGGTTAAAAAATCGCTCTCACCTGCATTTTCTTGATTCTGGCTATATCTAGTGCTTGACAACCACCATAGTCACACCTCATTGTTCCGTGCTCCATAACTTGATTCTTAGACTCTTGATCCATCAATCTAGCTCAATATCCTAACTAATAAGAACCCAGTTCTACAGTATCAAAATGATGCACCAAGAATTGGGGGTGCGATGTCAAATATTCATTATTCAAAAAACTTGGGCCATAGGATTTTCTCTCAGGGAATGATTAATGAGTGAAGAAAATGCACAAAACAAAAATGCAACAAATGAACCTCGAACAATTTTCTATTGGCCTTAGTTCATTTCCATGGGAATTAAAAACAAAGAAATATAACATAATCAATATTATAAACCCACATACCTGGATAAATATAACATGTTCCTACAATATTCTCAATCCTCAGAACAATTTTTTTGATATTTGATTCACATTAGGTATACGAATAATAAAAAAGAAAAAATTTACATAAAACAAATGTTCAGCCTTGAGTAGGATCGATCACTGATTCCGAAAAAGTCACCATCATTTTCAATGGAGATATCCATGAACTATGATGATATGGTCATCCATGATCTTGTTCCAATCCTATTTTATTCTCCAAGAAATATCTCCAACAACAGTCGACTGTATATCTATGGTTAAGTGTTCGACCCTATGGAATTGTTATAATCATTTATTTTTATGTGATTTTAGTTTTCTATATTAGAAAAAATTAATTAAAAGAACAATTTCATTTTTATATTTATGTTTGTGTAGTATTATAACCAAACCTTTCATGACAAAAAAATATTATTTAATTCCTAGGGTAAATCGCACACTTTGAAGTAAACAGTAACATCAGATTTCCAATCCATGCCTCTAATAAATATTTATTCTTCATTTTCAGAAAAAATATACACATGTGATTTTTACAATATATAAAACTTTTCAAAAAATATTTACTTCCACACCAAATCTCAAAATCTCACACCGTGATAGTGCCTAACTACAAAAATATAACAAGATATATTGAAATTTATTACATGAGAAAACATAGATTTTATATTATCCTAACCATAGGGATTGAAGTCCTAAAAAATGACTACACAAAAAGATATTGTTACAAAACCTGCATCTAGGTCTCCTACTCCTAGGATCCCTCATGAAGATTCTCATGTTACCACCATGCATGCCCTTGAGTAATCAATCACCTATGGAGAATCATATCCTATAAATCATCAATATCTATAGATTACTCTTCAAAAGTATTTCCACCCATGATGTTTATCTCTACTAGTCAGTAACTTGTGATAGTTCAGGAATGTACATAATATACTACAACACATGGAAGACGGCATATATCTGGTATGACCATGGTAGTATTGCTAGGTGGTAAGACATCATTCTAACTTTATGATGTATCGGAAAAGGGATAGTGATTCTAAGTGATATTTAATCACCCCGACCAAAGATCTACGACCCATGTCTTGATGAGACCCTCAAGAACTCATGGTATCCCTCATAAACTCCATAGTCCTTAATCAGGACTTTAACTAGATGTTTTTAGTCATCATTCACTGCTGGATGGTGTTCACCTTCTTGGTCATATCTCACACAAACTCAGGGCCCATAATTGTCGACTCGCCTTGGACAATCCAGTATTGTGGTGACCTATAAGGTCACTATTGAATGGCCAGGAAATTATTTTATCAATTGTGTAATGGTTGTTATTGTATTAAAATTCCACCAATGGTTGGTGATCCTCACTACTACAAAAAAATTATAACACGAAATCCTATAACATTTCTTCTATGACATGAATGGTTCCCTCATTTTAGTCGCTGATCTAGGGGTGATACACTATGATCAAACACAATTTCCTACCAAAGGCCTCATGAAATCCAATATATAATTTCGACATGAAGTGAGAATCACGTTCTGAAACAATCATCATGTGAACACGATGGAAATGAAATATATACTATATGTGTGGCATCCCATTCACATTACTAATATCTACTATCACATATCTATGAATGTGGATGACATGATGAGTTAGTCTATGATTACACAAATTGAATCATTTTCAATGGAAATACATGGTAAAAAATCATGAATTCCTTTGATATATAATCCCACATACAATAATATACCTCAAGGTATTTAGTTAAATTATATGTAACCTGATAATTAGACTTTACTTGATGAAAAGTAAGTCATCAAGAGACAAACTATACAACACTCATCTTAGTTATTAGCCACTTAAACAACCACTGAATGCCCTATTGCATCTTCACCACACCTGGGCACACCTCTGATGTTGATATATGAAATTCAATCTACACCTCCCCTCTATGTGAAACAACTATAATCTTCCATCCTTGGAAAATTATGTGATGCTTCCCACCTTTAAAAAATTCTTCAGGGGTATGTAAAATAGATATATGAGCACATAGGGTCTCACATTCAGTATCCCCATGTGGTGCATCACTAACTCACTATAAAAAAGTAGGCGGGAAATTCATTGACTAGATTTATGATTCTCCATCCTATCTAAAAATGATAATTTCAATGAGGTCAACATCAATGATTCCCCTCTTTATAGCTAAAAATAATATCTTATTCATAGAGCATATTATACCATCTTCCCCTACCAATGATTTTAGATAACCATGAAGTCATAGTCTTTGAGGAACTCTAACAATAACCACTATATCAAATTAAAATCATTCAAGGAAAAGATATACATGATACTATCATAGAACGAATTAAAGATAAATCACTCACCCATAAGGCTGTGTCACCACATCTTCAGTGAAAATAATAATGAAACTATCTCATGTTCATGGGTCACATTGTTCAAGTCATGTGGTCTCAACTAACATGAACCATAAGTAATCACCCTATTACTCTGCATCATAACACTACCAAGACCATTCCTTGATGCATTACAAGACATTACATACTTAACACACCCCATAGTAATTCTGAAAATGGGATTGATTTTCAATATCTTCCTTAACTCCTAGAATACCAACAGACACCTCTCCCTCTATATGAAAGGATGTCCCTTTCTTGTCATATATGTCTTGGGAGGTAATTCTCTAGGGAAATATGGAACAAATATGTATTAGTATCCTTCCAACCATCGGAATCTTCTTACCTCTATCAATCCCTTCGGTGTATCCCAATAAAACATTTCCATAAACTTATATTTGTTCAATAATATACCACATAATAATATATCATCTCCCAGGATGTGGAACTATTGAATACAAAAGTCACACAGCAAGAGCTATTCATAAATGCGGGTCTCTCGAAGTATGTTCAGAACCATCATCATGTTTTTTGAGTGCTTCTCATTTAATGTCAAGTAAACTAAGATATCATGGATGAATTCTACCGCAAAACATTATAATAACTGTTAAATTGTATTTTTTATGAGTCCGATAAACACTATTGGTGTGTTCTTTGCACAATATTGAATTTACAGTTGCACAATGTAACCAAAATGACAATAGAAAGTTTCTATCTGTTATATCCTCATATCGTACTAATATCTTGTGATATCCTAATCTGAGGTCAATCATTGAGAACCATATTTCACCTCTAATGTGATAAAATATGTCATTGATCCTTGGAAAGGGATACTTATTTTTCATGGAAAACTGATTTAAGAAATAAAAATTAACACATAACATCAAGATACATCCATCCTACTTGTTCAAAAACACTATGGCTTGCAAGGGTTAAATAATAGGTATTACAAATTCATTTATCTACAAGTACACCAACGGTACCCTCTTCTGATAATGTTCTACGAGATCTATCTGATATACTGGAGGAGATATCAAAATAATCCTTGGGTGTTGTTCATTGTAGATTTATATCTCTTTGCAGGGAGGGAATCCATGAATTGCATTATGAAATACATCCTCATACACTATAACCACTACATGACACATAAAAAATCATATCATTAACAACATGATGGGTCATTATAGAAACTATTGTGTAATTACTTGAACCCTATAATGCATGAGTATATCCTTATCAGTCTTGGTTTAATTTTATCCTAAAAACAAAAAGCTAATCCCATCACAATGGACACACTATATTCTCCGCCTAAAATTCTCTATATGGGAATGATATATAGATAAATAGTACATATTAATGATTACATAGTTAGGACTCATCACTACTTAAATTATATAGCAAAAAAAATTCAATCCTCCAAGAGTCATGTCACACCATTAGATAAAGTGTCTGATCATTGAGGTACATTCAGTAGGGTTCCCCAAGAGAAATGGTCTAGCCAAAGGGTCAACCTAAATCTATAATTCTCGAAGTAAAATAGTGTGAAGAAAAAAGATGATAGCATAAATGTATATCAATACATTAGATAATATAGAGAATAAATAATTCATAATTGAGTATAGGGTGGAGAACTTGGGGGTTGTGGTGGAAATAATTAACAATGTATTCCACCTACACATTCTCATTAGATCATATGTCATACCCAAATCCCAAAAGACCTACTTGATCTTGTTTCTTCCTATACGTAGGAATCCCATCCACTATCTCTCTATCATCCACACATCATGTTGCAGAATCTCAAACATGATGCCTCCAATAGTCACCAGAGTAACAACTCCTCTCTCTAGACTAATTAGATCTATCTAGTGAGCCTTAAACAATTTTTCCTTTATCTTATGATCACCTCCTGAATAATATCGAACATCTAGGTCCTTATTGATATTTTCATATCCCTACCATCAATGTCATAGCTCCGATGTTCCCACTACAAGAATCAATTGTCTGTGTCTACTCTTCCACAAAACTATCAATGAACAAAGCAAGATTCATTACCCCAATATCAGTAAGAATGAATATAGGTATCACTTTAGATCATGTATCACTTTATATACTTTTATCCAATGTTTGAGATTCAAATAACTGAATAATAACCATATCGATTAAGTATAGATAAAAGTTAGTGATGATAAATAAACATCCATTTTTTACTACCATGATGAAGTAATAGAAGCTCCTGGATTTGAAAACCCTCGCCATACCTAGAGAATACTTTAATAAGATATAATTATATAATACAATCCATGAAAGAGTATATTGATTATATGGATGGGTTTCTAACCTACACCATATCACTAGATGTCAATAAATAATGCTCGATAATAGGACCATATTCTTATTTTCATGTTTTTTGATTTGATGAAAAAATCACATCAATGCCTCAATGTAGTCTTCATCCTCCTGGGGTTCAGGCTCTCCTAACAACCTAAGGGTCATTATCACCAGAACACATGAATCATGCCCATCTTCTACACCTTGTTTTTGATTAATATTGGTACCCTTTACTACGTGAATGGTCGTGGTTAGACGGGTTCACATCCATAATCTAAGACTTCATATATAGTTCCCTTTCTCAAAACCTCGTCGCTAAAGAGATCATCCTTATGATATTGATACTAAATAGTTGATGGAAAATTTCATGGATTCATGCTAAAATAGAAACGATATTCCATGATTAATGATTATATCAATAATTTGACTGAAGAAAGACATGGAAACCACAACCCATTCATATAAAATTCATGTACTTATTATCTCCCTGCAACAAATTTGTAAACGTACAAAGTCAACAGGTAGGTTACTAATGTGCTAGTGAATGGATACAGCAGCAGCTACACCAAAACTGGAGTCTCTAGACTATGACTCGGACGAAATAAAATAAAATTATTGCCATAAAACCTAAAAAAAACTCATAGAATCTATCCATAATGTAGAACGGATTCTAATTAGAACACTCTTTCATGTCCCAACATAACTAGGAACAAGCCGCAACAACCATTGTCCTAACATTAATAGGCCTAAGGCTAATGACCATCACCTAGTAGGTGTATCATACACATTGGTTGTCTTAGCCTAATATACCTATACACAATGGAACATTTACAAAACTATATAAATCCAAATTAAAACAAAACGAATAACCATGCCTATATATATCTAAAATCCTATAATCTGAGTATACAAACATGGTACTAGAAAGAAAGGTCCAAATACAAGACAAATATAAGAAATTGGAATCATGTCTAACCTATGGTGTTGGAAAATACATATAATAATGAAACCAATAGAAAACTACTCAGTCATTCTGGATCACTATGCTCTAACTAGTCCCAGTATTTCTAGGACTTTGTCAAAATGCCATTCATCTACATAATACATAACACTTGCAGGAAAATACCATGCATGGGAGATTTTAAAAATACCCAATAAGACAACCTCCAATCACTATTAATATATCTTCAACAATAATAGAATTATCATCACATGTATATTTAAATTGGATATATAACACGAACATCAACTTCTACTCATATTAGACACATTGTTTCATGTTATGGTAACAACTGTAAATCAACAATAGAATTCCTTATCGAAGGTTCCATTTAATACTCATCTTGGATAACACGACCATTAGTCTGATAACACTAATGGATTCCATCTAGGATTTCATGCTCATCGAGTCTATCCATAACGCGAACATAGTAGATTTTGGAAGAGAACCTTTCATAGATTTATTTCATAACCAAGACCACGGGGTATAACAAAAACCCTATGTAGATTAACTAACTAAGTAGGGGATTTATACCCATGTAGTCTGGGTATTAATGATACTAAGATCCCCACCCATATCATATTATTATGATAGAGGATCTCACACCTAGCCTCAACTAATTATTCCAACAACTCTATCTAAGAAAGAAGCACTTTGGAGGGGATCACCATCCTATGAATATGACTGTATTACATAACATACCTTATGGAGTAGTTCATGGAAACTTAGTAAAATAAATTATAACCAATTTAAAGATGAAATGGTCACCAATCCTTCTTTGGTGAAGTAGATGTTGTGTACTAGAAGTACACAATGTGTCCATTCAACACTGGGTGTACACCTGTATCACGGCCCATTACCATGTCTGTGTCAATGTCTAAAAATATAGTGTGTGGCCCACCAATCAAGGCTTATTTAATTGCAAGATCTCTTGGTTCTAAAACCCTATACATGTGGAATTACCTTCCATGGTGTACATGACATGTGGTATGGCCCACACAGCGGGTATCACCACCTGAACTCTAATGCATGTACACCCTATAAATGTCGAGCTGTTCTTCATGGGTATTACAATGTGTGACTATATTCACATGGCATGTGATACATATCTCAACATTGAAACCCTATTTACTCATAAAAAGGGACTACCCAGAAACTGTTGATAGGATTACATATAGTGTTTTCATTTTTATCATATAATTTTGTTTTAATATTTACTAGTATTACTCCAGACCACAAATCCATTTGATTTCACCATGTAATGAGTCATTAATTGCATATATATGGATGACTGAAATGCTTTCACTATTTTTTTTCTTGATCTTGGCTGTATTGATTTCTTAAGAACAACCATTGACTCACCTCATTAGTTCCACATTCCCAAACCACCTTCTTAGTCACTTGATCCATCACTGTAGATTGATATCATCACAAATTCAAACCCAAATATATTTATCAATCCATTTATCTATGAAAAGGGAGCACAATGATTCATTTACAGACATTCATTAAACATTGGTCTAATGGATTTGTCTCTGATGAATGAAGAACTGTGAAAAAATTATAAAATATAAATGAGAGGAACATACATTATCTAATGTTTTTGATTTCCTTAATTCATTGATATCAGAATGTAAAATAAATATATTTAACATAATCAAAAATAGAAACCCTATTCCCATATAAATATAGCTTCTTCCATAAATACGCTCGATATGTGAACCAATCTATTTGATAATTGATTCATGGTCATCCTGGGAATAATTAAATAGAGAAAATCTAATTACAACAAACATCCCACATTTATTTTGATCGATCACTAAAGAATAATGAATCATCATCATTGTCATTAGAAATATCATCAAACACCAATGGTGGATCAATCTTCGATCTCAATATGATGTCACTCTATAATAATGAACACCTTAAATTTCCCTTTAGTTCTCTAGGGATAAGTAAAAAACCATGAAGTCTAATCATTATCATTTCATTGTAGAATATTTCAGGTTGTTACATCCAAAAAATTTAATTAATAAATTTAATTTTTTATTTTATTATTTACATTTGTAATTTCTTTTGACTAAACATCTTCCCCTGAAATATATTATATCACGCCTTAGGTAATTATCATGATTATAACTCAATTGAAACCTCATATTTTTGAAAAGTGCCTTTATTATAGTTTATTCATCAATTTCAATAAAACATTGCATTTATGAATTATAATATATGTAAAATATTTTCAAAAATTTTTTGAGGCACAACCATCCTAAAAATATCACATCATATTATTGAATAACATTCAAAAAATTACTAAATATATTTTATTTAATTACAAAGAAAAAATATAGATATTACAATCTCTATACATTGGGATATATTTCTTATAAAGAAACACAAAACACTACAAAAGGATATGTGGGTATTGAGAATGAATCTGAGTCTCCCACTCCAATGTTCACTCCTAAATATTCTCATGTTGCAACCTCACATGAACTAGGGAATCGATAACCATGAGATTATCCTCTCATGGTGATCCATAAAACCTATTATGCATTCTGAAAAAATTATATCCATCCTCCATGTTCAAAATGCTCGATTGATAACATTTTATGGGTTTTAAAAGTTCCTACTCAACTATAATCGGTTGATGTTTTCATGTACTTGGTCTAACCATAATGGTATAGTTGTGGAGAATACCACCTAATCAACTCTACATAATATCTAAAAATATCCAATGAATATTGGAAATATCCTTTCACCCTAGCCAAATCTCCACAACCCACATCAATGTGTGACCCTCGTGAATATAGGTTCTCCCTCATAAAAGTCCAAAATCTTATATCATTTAACTTTATGGGACATATGGTGGCTCTGTGTAGTCCTCATTTAATGTTGGATGATCTTCAACTTCTGTATTATAGATCACACCATCTTCTTCTCCATAAGTGATGACGCTTTTAAGATGGTCCAACATAGTGGTGACTTATAGGGTTTCCTTTACAATGCCTCCAATGGTTCCATACCAATGGTGGACTAGTATATATTATTTCATTCAAACTTCACAAATGGTAGGTGATATTCCAAACTATAGAAAAGTCTAACATGAAATACCATATCATATCCTCAAAGACCTGAAATGTCAACTCAGTATATCCATTAGTCTGGGAGTGAAACACCATACTAAAATGAAACTGAGTCTGAATGGCCTCCAAAAATCATCTCCATAATCATGATGTGTAGTGATCATCATGGTATAAAACTACCGTTGATGTAAATCCATGTTTCAAAATAACTATTTTACATAAAGTAATCCCAATATATCTTCTAATGTCTACTCTCATATTTCTATGTATTGCGACAACGTGGTGAGTCATTCTACAATCACCAATATGGAATCATATCCTCATGATGTATGTGGTAACCTAGTAAAAATATATGAATATCACATCCAAATTATACCATGGCACCAATAATGTGTTTATCTAAACCCAATAGAACTTAGTGATATTCCTTTACTTGTTGTAAAGTATGGCATCTAGATGTAAAACGTGAAACACACATCTTCATCCCTGGACATGAGAACTACCGCTAATGGTCTTCATATATCTTCAACATGCTTGGATATATGGATAAGGGTGTTTTATGAAACTCAATAAGCACCTCCTATCATAATGCAACTGATACCACCATTATTCCTCTTAAAATACAACATTCATACAATGATAAAATAATATACATCAGGAGAATGTTCAGTGGATATTTGAGTTTGTAGGGTCTCACATTCAATATACCCAGGCAAGGCCTTCCTGACTCGCTATAAAATCAGATGGGATTATAGTCACAGTCTATAGTTAAGATTATATATCACCAACCTCATTGGATAACTATAATGATGGAAGCTACTCACACCCCACACTCCATAGTTATGAACAAGATATTGTGAGGATAGAATTTTCTACCATGTTCCTCCTCCTATATGTATAGAAAATTTCAAATTCATAGTCCTAGGGAACTCTAGCCCTAACCACTATCTCAAATTAATATCCTTTTAGGAGAATATATAATTGAGACTCATATCATTTGAATAGATGATAAATATCTCACCCTTATAATTGTGTATCCACTTCTTCTGTTAGAAGACTACAAATGCTAGCTCATTATCATGGGTTGTGGATTTCTTCTCGTATAGCCTAAACTAATGTAAACAATATGTATTCAGATTCTACCTCTATAGTAGAAAATTTCCAAGACTATCCCCGAGTGCATTGAATTACTCTATGTAATCAACGCCCTCTCCAAGAATTCTCAATATGAGAGCACACACCAATCTTCTCCTCAACTCGTGGAAATCTTGATAACCACTCACTTTATATATGAATGAAAATCCCTTTCAGGTAACATATTTGAAAGGATAAGAGATTTAGGATACATCAGGTACAAATATCTTATATTACACTACTAACCTAAGGTAACTTCTCACCTCTTCCACACTCTTGTGTGGGTCCAAGGCTAACACTACAATGACATTAGTTGGTTCTATTGCTACTCTATCATCTTTGATAACAAGTCATAGGATGTGGAACTCTCGAATCTAGAATAAGTACTTCGAGTGATTTACATATAATGATTCTCTCAGAGTACACCCAAATCCATCATCAAGTTTCTTGCATGCTCCTCCTCATATGCTGAAAACATTAAGATGTTTTCAATAAATACTACCATAAAGTTGTGTTAGAATGATTGAATGATCTATTTCAGGTGTCCCATGAATACTACTGGGGAATTTTCCACACTACATTGTAAAAAAAGATACTCATAGTAACTGTAACAAAATTAAGAATCCATCTTCAGTGTATTCTCATCTCGTATTCACATTTGGTCATATACACATTTGAGGTAAATATTTATGATCCATTTTCCCCTCTAAACATATAAAATATTACATTTATATTGGATAGAAGAAAATTTTTATTCACGGTCAACAGATTTAGGTGACATTAATTCATACACAACAATATGATACCATCTTTTTTCTTAGAGAATAATACTGTGGCTTATTTGGGTGAAACACTTGGTGTTACAATGAACTTCATTTTCATGTAGTCCAATTACACCATTATACTCTGATGAACTATAGAAAATATACAATTTTAAGGTATATATATCATGTATTTTATAAGGAGTAGATCAATGTAGAATTATATCTCTCAATTGGGAGGTAATACTAGAATAACTCTAAGAAATACTTCCTCGTACTCTTACTCCACTACAAGAAATAGAAAATTCATAGCATCTACTACACCAAGGGTCATTTTGGGAAAATGTGTGTAAATTGATACAACCTATTATGCTTGACTCAATCCTACCCTAAATATGTTTCCTTTTTACCCAGCTAGAAAAACATCACCCCATCATGGTGGTCACACAACATCCTTCACATGAAATTGTCTATCATTGAATAAAATCTAGATAATCATTCCAAAAATAATATGAATTATTAAGGAATCATAAATTATACAAAGAGGCCCCAAAATAAAATATCACATCCATGATTCAAGTCACACCATTGGTGGAAGTGTGTGATCACTAATTTACCTCTAGTAGAAGTCTCTAAGTGCAAGGGTCATGCAAAAGGCTCAACAAGAATCTATAAGACTCAAAACTGATAAAAAATTAGAACGGAGTGGTTTTATCTCATGTATATTTAGAATATATTATAATATATAGGAAAAATATCATATCAATATTATCCCTAGTGCCTCTAGGTCATAATATTACACATCATGTAGTTTCCCTTGTCCATATCCCCCTAACTCTTGGATCTTGGCATTGGCCACCCGAGGGTGGCGGTCGAAACAAGTCAAAATATCTACAACCTCCAGCTGCTCTCCAATCTCATTTTCCATGTCCACCACTATATGTACTAATTCACTCCTACCGTGACATATTCTTTGTAAGCTTATCCATCATCTCTATATCAGTCACATGTTGGGTGACTTCATGCCAGATGTACCCAACATTCAGAAGAATCACACATCCCCTATTCGGGATGACTAGATCCATCCTCTGAACCGTAAACCATTGACTAACTATCATGGGATATCCTTCTAAATTATCTAAAATGTCATTGTCCTTGCGTCTATTGTCAGTTCCTTGTCGCTGAAGTATCATCTCTCATGTGATAATTTTTGGAACCAACTATATTTTTCTACTCATATAGGAAAATATTTAATTCTAAACCATTCTCCAGAATCCCCATATAAGTATGACTTCATATAGGTGTCATACTATCATGGATGTAAATGTGTATTCCTCTCTAGATGGCCAGAGAATGAAAGAACATAACCCGCACCATAACCATAGAGTATCGTCAGTGGTTGGTGAACCTTTAAGAATTCATATACACAATCACACTACCTTAATGAAGTTTTAGAAGCTATTGTATGTGAACATCCTTTAATGAAGCTGGTGAATGCTCCTATTTAAAAACAAACATGAAATTTGACAATGCAACAGTCACCTCATCATATGACTGGGTCTCTAAGCCCTATTATCATATTCTTTATCCATAAAGAAGGCTTGATTTAATGAACACCATATCATCTATATGTATCCTGACAAGTTGAAAGAATCACATCACAATGTCAATACAGTCTTCTTCCACTGGGGGTCCAGATCACCTCATAGATGAAGGAGGAACTATTGATATAACTCATGAATCATGCACATCATGCAGACTACGTATACTAGAATTCCATGTAACATCTACTATTCGAATGGAACTGTTAAAAAGGGCACACCACATAGAGGTAATGCCATATCAAAAGGACTCTTCATTGATGCCTCATCACTTGGGGAATTTTCCTCATGATCTTGATGCTAAATAATAGCTACAAAATGTCATGGAGGCATCCTAAAATGGATAAGGAGTACCATCGTTAATGAGTATATCTGGAAATCTGAATCAATAATGATATGGAAACAACAATCCATTCATATATGATTCATATACCAATGTTTTTATAGTTAATAGTGCCTATATATAATGATTATATATGTATGTTGTTAGAGTCTTGGTGAACAGATATATCAGTTACTACACATTCACTAGACTCCTAAGCCTGAGAGGCATACTAAAAATTTGTAACTCTATTTCCATAAAACTGAAAGAAATCTCACATACACTAGCTCTAATTTAAAACTGACTCCTTGGATACCATAGTCTCATGACTCATCCCCATAGGCCATGCTCCATGACCACCCCTAGCCTATCTCCAACACACCAGGGGCTAGTTACCATAGATAAGTAAGCTTATCATAAACATGGGAGGACTTAAACTAATGTACTTATACACACAGACAATTATCAATGACTATACAATGTTAAAATTTAAAACAACCAATAACTATATAGGAATAAATCTAAAATCACACAATCCGAGTATGAAACAATGTTACTTGGAAGAAAGGTCCAAATACAACCCCACAGAAAATCAACTCCATCCTATGAAGTGGGAATGGAATTTTATCAATGAAAACACTATGACACACCTCGGCCTATCTAGATGACTAACCACTCATGTTATGGGTCCCTCTATTACTCTGTTCAAATGTAATTCATTTTCATAATACAAAACATAAGTCAGAAAATCCCATGTAGGGGTGAGTATAAAAATACCCAATATGAAACTCTGAAATCACTAAGAATATATCAGCATGAATAAGAGTCATCTCTTCATAGGTATATGTTAATTTAATATAAAATAATAACATCCTAATATACTAATGGTAGAGGAAAAGTCTCAAGGTTAGGTCACAACCATAAAACTAGATGAGGGTTCCTTCTCAAAGGTTCCATATGACACTCTCCAAGTATAACACACTCCATGAGATAGATATTAGTGATGGTGTCTCTTCAATATTTTGTTTTCATTGGGTCTCACTACTATAAGGACTTAGTTTTTGTAATGAACCACTGAAGGGGGGGGGGGGAATCAGTGGTACCCCATTTTCATCTTCTAAGTTCCCTTAATGTTGAGAAAAAACATTTGTCTCCTGTTAAAGATATAATTCCCTACTGAGAAACAAACAAGCACACATCCAAAGAAACACAACAATTTACATTTTTTACTATTCAATAATAATAGTTACGTCCTTGGTCTGGTTGGAAAAAATCTAGCACCGTACAATCCACTAAGAAAATAATCCTTGGATTACAACGAGTATGATATACACTTACACTCGTGAAGAACTATGAAACAATCACTCTAGTGCGTGTGCACCCTCTTATAATAATAGGGAAAAGTCTCGTTTCTTGTAACAACTTATGTTACCTACACTTACATTCAAATAAACATGTGTATGCATGTTCTGAACAAATATTCACATCATTACCCAAAAAAAAGGCAAAGACTCCTTGGACATGAGATAGATTAATTACAGTCCGAACATCCCATTCCGAATCTCCACATCAAATTTTCCCAATCTGATTCTTCAATGTGAATCTTCCTCAATATGAGAAACTCAATATGGTGAAAGCCTGTACTGATTCCCCATTCCAAATCTCCACTCCGAATTATTCACTTCGAATTTTCTTCTTCACTCTGATTCTTCAATCCCAGTATTCCTCAATCTGAGAAAATCAATATGATGATAGTCAGTACTGATTCCCCATTCTGATTAGTTCAGTCCGAACATCCCATTCTGAATCTCCATTCCAATTTTTCTCATTCCGAGAAACTCAATATGGTGTCAACCAGTATCAAATTCATGTTACAATTGAAACCATAATGAAACTCTATCGGCCAAACACTTCTTTCTCTATATATATTATCAAATCTTATCTCACTACTTAATCATCAAACGTTTAATTTTTTACTCTGATATCCTATTATCGGTGTCCAAAGTGTGCTTAGGTGGGAAACCAGAATATTTTCCCGCTCACATGAATTCACTCAAATCTTAATATCTTCTGAAATCTCGGAGTAATTAAGACTTTGTCAACACTTCTATAATATTATTAAATCTTATTCCACTTCTCTTGATTTACAAAGTTGGCCTTCTCAGATTCGAACATCTGGCTTCGTGGTATCACATTATCGGATCCACCCTTCTTGGGTCTTCAGCATCACTTATTCAGATTCACTCCTCTAGAATCTTTGGTATGACTTTCTTGGATTCACTCTTCTTGAATCTTTGGTATGACTTTCTCATGTTCACTCTTCTTGAAACTTCAGTACGAAACCATTTCAATTCTCGACATGACTCCTGGTTCTCGGAACGGCTCTTCCTGATTCACAGAACTTCTTTTGGTTCTTTATACGACTTCTGTTATTCTAGGTACGACTTTAGGTTCTTGGGTTGGCTCTTCCTGATTCTTGGAATAACTTTTGGTTCTCGATATGACTTCTTCGATTCTTTGTACAACTTCAGACTCTCAGAACGGATCTTCCATCTCAATGCGACTTCACCAGTTCTCGATACGACATTCTGGTTCTCAGATTGACTCCTCGGGATCTTGGTATGACATCACCGTCCATATTTTGCTTGCATCATGATAACATTCATGTACTCACAAATTAGAGATACAAAATAGCAATGCATCATCACAATTAGTGTGTTCACATCTCATATCATCCACCTTTCGAGAGTTTTCAATTTCTCAGTTCGGAACTTCTCAATTTCTAGACTCTGAATTCCAGACTCCGAATTCTTTAAACACCAGGTTCCTATTGTTCAATATTCTCGATTCTGAATCATCAAAATTCCAGCTTCTGAATTCTTATAAATTCAATGTTTATTTCCTTTATGAAAAATTTCTCAAGATCAACAAAGGACAATCCATGCAAACCTTCTCTTCCTTCATCTTGGTCCTAAAAATCTCCCCTATTGTATTTTGTTGTCAACCATGTTTTCATAAATCACAAAACTTGGAGACTACAAGCAATGGATTACTTATCAATAATTCTAAGCATACGTGAGCTAACTAATTTTAGGAAATAAATATCATTGACAGAAAAACCATGTTATCCATAGGTAGTGAAAATGAAATCTTCATCTTCATACATCCTGTAAACAACATAATGGTCTTTCCTACAACCACTCCAACAAACCGTTATAATAGTTCACATACACAAACAATGCTGAGTTCAGATCTTACCCACAAATCTCTCTTTGAACAAATGATTTATGATATAAAAAATTCTCCTCTTGATAAAACAATACAAATGTATGATGAGAGGGGGGACTGAACAACATACATTAGCCTTGAAGAGAAATAGGTATGAAACACATATTAAACCTTAATCATGAGAATGATTCATTTGGATGAGTTTTCATGAAAATATCAAAAAATTGTTCAGTAGATGAACCATATTCAAGTTTAAGTTCAATCTTTTCTACATGTTCTTTGATGAAATGATATTTGATGTCAATATTCTCTTAACGAGAATGTTAGACTGGATTCTTGGTAAGATTTATTGTGCTTTTATTATCACATCCCAAGAGCAAGGGAAACTTCACATCAACTAACAAATATTCCAACTGTGTCTTCATCCAGATAATTTGAGTAGCGGCCACATATTCAGCTTCAGTCATACGAAGTGTCACATAATGTTGCTTCTTCGAGTGTTAGCCAAAAACACTTTTTAGATAAAGAAAACTCCACAAGATGTGGATCTTTTATCATCAACATTCCCTACCCAATCTGCATCTGAATAGCCAAAAAATTCAATGTTATTTGAGCCACTATTCTTGATTCCGAATTCTACTATTCCTTTTATGTATCTGAGAATTCTTTTTCCAGCAACAAGATGTGATTATTTAGGAGCATTATAGAATCTTGTACATAAGGTAACAACCAAAACAATATCTGGTCTCGATGCAGTCAGGTATAACAAACTTCCAATCAACATTCGATATTATTTCTGATCAACTTCGTTTCCTTCTTCATCTTTTCTTAGATTCATTCCCACTAAGATAGGAGTTGATATAGTTTTTGAGATTTCCATGCCAAACTTATTTAGATGTTCTTTAGCGTACTTTTCATGGTAGAGAAAAATGAATTCTTTCTGTTGCAAGATTTGTAACCCAAGAAAGATTCTCATTTCACCCAACATGGAAATTTCAAAGACATTCTTCATTTCTTCAGCAAACCATTCACAGCATATTTCATTATTCCTAGCAAAAGTAATATCATCAAAATAGACAATCACAATGAGAGAATGATCTTGGCTTTCCTTGATGTACAAATTGCTTTCAACTCTTCCTTTCTTGAAGTACATTACCTTTATGCAAGTGTTCAGTTTGGAATACCATGCTCTTGGAGCTTTCTTTCGCCCATACAAGGCTTTCTTCAACCTGCAACCATAAATTTCATTCTTCCCAACAACAAAGCAACATGGTATCTCAATATAAACATTTCATGGAGATCACCATTAAGAAAAGCAAATTTAACATCCATTTTAATGATTTTGTAGCCTCATTGTGTAGCAATAGACAGAAATATTTGGATAGTTTCTAATCTAGTCACTGGAGAAAATGTTTCTTCAAAGTCAATTCCTTCAATCTGCGAGTAGCCTTTGCAATCCAATCTTGAATTATTTCTAATAACTTCACATTCTTCATTCAACGTGTTCTGGATGACCCATTTGGTGCCAATAATGCTATTATTTTCATTCTTAGGTAAGAGTTCCCATGTGTCATTTTTTATCAATCTGATCCAATTCATCATTCCTAGCATGAACCCATTCCGGATTCTCAAAGGCTTATTTAACATCATTTAGTTCAATTTGGAATACAAGGATGTATGTGATATGGAATTACATGTTCTTCTTATTTTAACTGTGTGACGTTGATCACCAATTATATTCTGAGCTTGCACTTGTTTCACCAGCCTTGGATAAGTTTTTCCTGTGCCATCCTCATCACATGATATGGCTGAATCTTATTCATCATCTTGATTAGGATTACAATTCATTGCATCCTTAACAGAATCGTTAACTTCATCTTCCTCATCTTCCTTGTATTTATGGACATGCATATCTTTCCCTGGATTTTCAATGAATTTTACATCAACTACATCCACCATTCTTCTTGTTTTTTTGTTAAATCATCTATAACCTCTCCCTTCTGGTTCATAACCATGAAAAATTCCATCTTCTCCATTATACTCAAATTTTAAACAGCTTCTACATTTCTTATTTATAATGAATGGTATCCCAAAAACATTATCATGATTTTTATTTGGAGTAATTCTATAGAAATATTTATATGGAGTCTTGATTTATTGGGGGATGTAGAAAAATCGATTTTGAATATAAACAGCTGTACTTGTAGCTTGCCTCCAAAAGTAATGAGTAAGGCCCTGTTCAAGAAATATGGTTTTTCCCATTTCCACCACGCTTCTGTTCTTCCTTTCAGCAACCCCATTTTGTTGGGGTGTATATGGAACACTATATTCATCCCGAATCCCATGATTTTCAAGATAGTCTTCAAATTATTCACTTCTATAATCACCACCATTATCTGTTTTCAACTTCATCACATAGTACTCACATTCGTTCTCATCTATCCTTCAGAAGCTTTTTAAGATTTTTAGGGCATGTGACATGTCCTTCATAAACATAACACACGTAATGTGAGTAAAATCATCAATGAAGTTGATGACGTACTTTCCTGCATTTGTCAATTGTTTTCTCATCGACCCACATATGTCATAATATATTAGTTCATGGTGTTGTTTAGAACAAATGTCAACCTTTTATGCACAACCCTTGTAATATTTTCTTTCTGACAGGTAGTGAAACACCAATCCCTTCATGTTGGAAAATTTGGAATATGTCAAACATTGTCCCTTTTAGAAAACTTTCTCATATTTCCCTGACACATGTGACCAAGTCTTCTGTGCCACAACTTATTTTCATCCACTAAGCTCGTGTAACAAGAGTTTTGTGAATTTCCGACCTGAAACAGATTTCCTTTGGTTCGTTGGCCGTTTCTAACAATCTACCCATCTTTTTCACTTTTCATAATAAACCTGTATTTCTTGAATATAACTTTGTTACCTTAATCACACAATTGTGGTACACTCAACAAGTTATTCTTCAGTCTATCAACATACATAGTTTTCATGGACATCAATTTTTCCTTCCCAATGATGGTTGATCCAACACCTTTGATTTTTAAAGATTCATCAATTCCAAATAACACTGTTCCTTCTTTAGACATCTTCATATTCTTTAGCAACTTCATGTATATTGTCATATGTGAAGAACACCCACAATCAAGTATCCAAGGTCATTCTTCCATTGTAACTTTTAAGTCAATTTCAACAAAAAAATCTTTTTCTTCTTTCACTTATTTCTTCACCTACGGCTTTGGAGAATTAAGAACATTTTTTTGAGCCCGTAACAACACAAGTGTTAGGGCCAATAGGGGCCTATGTACCCTGAGAGGGGGGGTGAATCAGGGTATGGATATTCTTTTCAAAATACTTCCTGCCCCACTGGATCTTGACCTCTTTGTTACAAGGGTCACTTTGTTTGCTCTTGTGTGTATACTATGCTCAGTTCTTTTCAAGTTTATCTGATGATAATGCTTTGAGTGCAATGCAGAGAAGTGACCAGGCAGACACAGCGATTTTTACTTGGTTCACCACTAAGGGCTACGTCCAAGGAGCATACGCCGACAAGTTGCCGGTTCGTACCAAGATCCACTAACTTCACTAGCTGTGGTTTACAATGTTCGGGCTAGATCACTTCTATGCCCAGGCTCACTGCCTTTACAATGTTTAGGGTCAGCTCACTGCTTTCCCAAGGGTCACTCCCTGTTTCTCTCTCTCTGGCTCACTGCCGTTGGAGAGGATCACCTTCTTCCTCTTCCTATGCTCACTGCTTCAGAAGGGAATCCACTCACAGTTTATAGACCTGTAGGTCTCTTCATTCGCATGAATGAATGCATCTCCTCTTGTATGTAGATGCTCTGTTGAAGTACAACTTTCACCCGTAGATGAATAACTCTTTGCACCGAAGGTATCGGGCAAACTTCCAGCTTCCACACAGTCTGAAAATCACTGCGGGAACAAAACCTTACTTGGCGCGCAAGTCAACCTCGGCGCGCAAGTATCGGCGCGCAAGTCACAACGGGCGGGCAAGTCCTCCTCTGACACTTGCGCGACACAAGCTTCCTCAACTCCAAACTTGCGCGACTCTCTTCCCTTTACTCCCAAACCACCATTGGTGCGCAACTGCAAACCGGCGCGCAACTTCTAACACCGGCGCACAACTTCAACCACTGGCGCGCAAGTCCCACCTGCGCGACCACACACACCACTTGCGCGACCACCACACCTGCGCGACGGGAGCTCTCGTCTTGAACTCCGGTAAGAAATGAGGAGGGGTGGTCCGGTATTTATAGGCAATCTGACCACCCTGCGCGACGGCGCGCAAGTCACCTGCGCGACCCAGTTTCGGCGCGCAAGTCTCCTCTCCTTTAGACACTTGCGCGACCAACTCCCAAACTTGCGCGATCCTATTTCCATAGCCATATTTTGATCTTCTGATCTTGAAAAACATGTGGCGCGCAAGTTTCCTGTACACCATGTTCGCGGCGCGCAAGTCCCTTTGCCAAAAACACTTTTCTTCATTTGCCGATTTTCAGGCCCAAAAATTTGGCAAACACTGGAAAACGGCGCCACCTTGTATCTGTTCTTTTGTACCGCCTCCAGATCATCCATTCCTTTTATCGACGTTCTTGAATCAAACATGGATCGTTGACCTCAGCTCTTGAACTCGACATTCCATCATGAAATCCTCTTTGTCAACAATCACAACTCAGATGTCCACTTTGTCAACAAACACAATCACCTCAAAAAGGCTTCAATGATACCTTGAGGGATTTTTGCCCAACAATCTCCCCCTTTGGGTTTGTTGACAACTCTTCCAATCAAAGATACGTCATTGATTCTTCAACCTCCATTCGCCGCATTGCGATTCTGATAGCGACCAAGGATTTACTCAACACATACTCTAAGCCCACATGAGCAATGCTCGGCGTGAGAAACAAGAGTAAATGAAAAGTTCATCAATGAATCACTTTGTCTCTAACATCCATTGTTGACACAAAACACTATCCAACACCACTCTTCTGCTTTTATCACGATCCTCAGCTGTCGTGATATCTATTCTTTGATCGATCACTTCTAGCATCGTCAGATGTAATACGCTCCCCCTTTCTGCTCACAGCTTCAACACCTCTTTAGCCATATTTCCTGTGTTGTCCAAGCTAAGCTCTGGCTAAGCACGTTCAACTAGCTTCAACTCCCCCTATCTGGCTGCTCCACCTGTCAGCGTCGCCCCATATCATTCATGATTTATCAAATCTCCGCACTGTCTCCCCCTTGAACAACCACTATTTTCTCCCCCTTTGTCAACGAACCCAAAGGTCACGCCTTTGTAGTCTGTAACATAGTAGAGAACACATTAGCACAGTAAGGAAAACACAGCATACCTCGGGGAGAGGGGGGGAGGTCCTGCATCCACACTATTTCAAGTGCGGGGAATCGACTGAACTCCCAGAGCTAGTCGATGCCTCTCAAAAGCTTCCTTGGGTAAGGCCTTTGTCAGAATGTCTGCAACCTGTAGCTCTGTAGGCACATACTCCAACTTCACGATGCCCTGCTCAACCTTCTCCTTGATGAAATGATACTAGATCTCAATGTGCTTTGTCCTGGAATGATGGATAGGATTTTTGCTAAGATTTATAGCACTTGAGTTGTCACACTGGATTCTGATCGGAGACTTCACTTCAATTCCCATATCTTCAAGCTGCTGCTTCATCCACAATAACTGTGTGCATGCTTGAGTGGCCGCAATATACTCAGCTTCTGCGGTGCTCAATGAAATGCAATCTTGTTTCTTTCTTAGCCAAGAAATACACAATCCACCAAGATAGAATGCACCCTCAGACGTTGATCTGCAGAATTGGCCCAATATCCAACTGTAAATCCCAATAACTCTGTATCAGATTTGTCAGTATACGTCAGGCTGAAATCCACTGTGCCCTGGATAAACTGAAGCATTCTTTTTACTGCAAGCATGTGGGTTTCCTTGGGATTACTCTGATGTCTCACTGCTTGGCATGTGGCGAGAACCATATCAGGCCTTGTTGGGGTTGGGTACAACTATCTTTCGATGATTTGCCTGTATTCTGTGATATTCACTGCCTTGTTGCCACTGTGCACTTCTTTAGTCGAGAACCGTTGTTCTCATTCTCATAAATGAGGAAATCATCTAGATTTCCGACGTTCACTTCTTTATCCAGTACCTCTGTTAAGAAGTCCTGAGTTTGCATCCATCTGATAAGCTTTGAACTTATGTTGTACTGCAATAGCTAGAAATGATCTGATTTTCTTCAGCCTTACAACCGATGCAAATGTCTTAACAACATCTATTCCCTTTGTCTGGGAGAATCCTTTGCACACTACTCGTGCTTTGTTTTGAACAACTGTGCCATCTTCATTCATCTTTGTCCCGAAGGACCCATTTAGCCCTGATGACATTCTTGTCTGCTCTTCTCGAAACCATCTCCCACATCTGATTCTTCTCAATCTGGTCAAGCTCTTCAATCATCGCATGAACCCAGTTATCACCTTTAGCTTCATCAGTAAAGCATTTCAGCACAACCAATGTTATCTTTCCAATAATTTTCAGCTCGACTCTTTGGCTTCCTTGCATGCATAGACTTGACTCTCTTGTTCATCATCAGTGTCTTCTTCTAAGTCTGCATCTGCCACTTCTACTCCCCCGGAGTGTCTTACCGCATCCTTATTTTCAACAGATAACTTTTCACTGTGTCATTGCTGTTAAGGCACTGTTGATATTCTCTCACAGCTTCTTGGTATCCTGAAAATGGTCAGCTTATACCACATTGTTAGAGCAAAATAAATAATCATGAAATGCTTGACTATTGCTGCTTCTCCAGAAATGAGTATTCCCCCGTTCGAACACTCCTGATCTGACTTTTTCGGTTGAATGCTCCCCCTTGGTTGTGCACCACTTCCTGGGGTTAGGCCACTGTTTAAACCCATAAGCATTCGTTCTTCTCCTGCATCACTTATTCTCAGCTTCCACCTGGAATTGAGCCATTTACAAAATCTCTAAGCCTACTGAGTTGAAACTCGATGTAGGAAACAAGAGATAGAGTTAGTAACACAATTTCTTCCTATTGTGCTTCATTTCTCCCTTTCTTCTTCAGCTTTAGTACCAGATTTGAGTTCATTGAAATTCTGGAGCATCTCACTTCTTCACTTTGCATCCTTAGATGCCACTTCCCCTTGGATTGTATCTCCCTAAAACCTGAAACACACGGATCATCAGTTAATAGCATTTATATACATAGGGAGAGGGGTTTATTCCGGACTCCTCAAGATGAGGATTGTGGTTGATCCTGATGGGTCAACCCTTTGATTCTTTCTTGGAGGGAATCACACTCCTTTCTTGCTTCCTCCAACTGCCTGACCAACTTCAACTGTTCTGGCCATATGACTAGGCATTCATTGCCTACATTCTGAGACTTTTTCTGATATGTAGATTTGGTTGGCTCGGCCTTTCTCACCTCTTGGGGTATAAACCCGCTAGTACACATTTCCTTCTTTGAGGTTCTACTAAAATTCCATTTTCCTTGATTATTTCTCTGAGTAGGAACCTCTCTATTTGGCATCTTCCATTTCTTCTTCTCCCATCTTAGGGGTCTTCCTCTTTCCTTCACTTCTCGCTGAGAAACATGACATGTGTATTTTTCAATGCGTTCTTTGCTAATCTTCCTTTTATCAAATTTATGAGTTTCCACCCTTTTTTGCATTGGTGGTGGGTCCTCCACTGAACGTTCATTCTTCTTTATCACAACTGGAGTAGTTCTTCCCTTAATATTCCAGGTTTGTTCACATTCTCTCCTTGAGAGATGTTGTGAGTACGATAGAGGAGGTGACTGATACACCTTTCGATCAGCTCCATCTGACTTCCCCGAGGCTCTAAGCCTATTCTTCTCCTTACCACTTTGTCTCCCAGTACAGGCTTCTTTCTTGTACACTTCCTGTGGTGGAGATCCTTTTTCTTGTTCCTTTCCCTTTCCTGCTTTCTTCTTACTGCAATGTCTCGCAATGTGCCCATAGTGAGAACATATAAAACATTTTCCCTCAAAGGAATACCTCATTTCATCATCTCTCTGCTGAGATGTCGATTCACCTTGAGTTCTTCTTTTGATATTGGGCTCTTGAGCTTCCTGACACGTACTCATTGTGTGTCCCATTCTTCCGCAGTAATAGAATCTAACATATGCTTTCCTCTGAGAGACTCTTCTCTTTGCTTTGTCATTATACCTCTTCATGTTCTCAGATTTATTGATGTTTCTATTTTCACAGCCTGAGATGTACTCCAGAGCCTCTATACAGAAGCTTGATGTGTGGCCATGAACTCCGCAGAAATAGCACATATCATCACTACTTTTTGTATCTGTCCTTTTAGGCCTATCTCCAGCATCTATAGGATTTCTTTCCCATCTAGAACTGTTCATAGCTCTCTTTCTATCTTGCACGGGAGGGGATTCATCAAATCCGATACCATCTTTTCCGAAACTTGCTGGTCTTTGAGCTGAGAAAATATTCTGTTGTTTCTCTTCAGAAATAGCATACCTATTCTTCATTTTATCATCCCTTATCGAAGGATGATCAAATAGAAAGTGTAAGGCATCCTTCATTTTTGGCATTCCTTTAGCATTAGATTTTTCCACATCCTTCTTTACTAATTCTAGATCCTCTTCCAACTTTTTAATCTTCGTCTCCCTTGATTCAAGTTGGACATCCAGTTCTTTCTTGAGAAGCTTCCCATTACTCACCTCATCTTCTAGTTCCTGTGTGAGCTTTTCCACCATTGCACTTTTCTTCACTACTTTTAATTTTTCCTCAGAAACAGATTTAGAGACAGATTCATTCTCTTGTTGAGGGCTTCGATTGTTCTGAACTTCTTCAGACAACTGTGCTGCTAGATCATCATTTCTAGCTTTCAGATTATGTACTTCATCTGACTTTTGATTCTCTTCATAATCATCAGCCTTTTGTTTTCCTTTCATTTTAGCCAGCTTCTGTAATACCTCACCTTGAGAATCATTCTTCTTTGTTAGGTCAGTAACTATATCGATAAGCCTTTGATTTAAGCCTCTTAGCTTGTTGACCTCAGTTTCCAGAGCATTGATCTGTATGCCTTTAGATTTAATTTCTTCAGTGGATTTCTGATCCAATTCTTTAGTCCCATGGACAACTTCCACCTTTTTGTTCAGGATATCGATCTCTCTTTTCTGTTCTTCAACCTTCAGCTTATACTTACTAACGGATTCTGAGTTCTCTGATGTTGATAAATTAAGTTTCTGAATTTCTTCCATCAGCTCAGATTTCTCTTCTTCCTGCTGCTGCATATAGATTTTGGCATCACAAACAATTTTGTTAGCTTTCTTGGTTTTGGCCCTCCAAACATCTATCTCTTCCAGAGCAGCCTCCAACTCAGCTCGTATATCAATTCTTCCTTCAATTTCTTCTTCTTCATCGTCAGTGGTTCCAACGTCACTTGGAAAGTCAGTTTCTTCACTCATTCCGTCAACATCTTTGAATGAGTAAGTATTTTTGTTTTATGATTTATCCAAATCATTTTTCTGTTCACTACATGATTCATTCAGTAAGCTATTTGATTCTTTTATTTGAATCACACTTTTTCCAAAAACACTTCCACACTGAGGGATACCACCTGACTTCTGATTCTTCTTTGATGATTTTCTTTTTCCCATGGTAGACCGAGATAAGCGCAAACAATATCTTCAACAACACAGATCGACTACACAAAGTTGAAGCAAACAAATCTGATAAAAGCAACCTCGCTCTGATACCAATTGTTAGGGCCAATAGGGGCCTATGTACCCTGAGAGGGGGGGTGAATCAGGGTATGGATATTCTTTTCAAAATACTTCCTGCCCCACTGGATCTTGACCTCTTTGTTACAAGGGTCACTTTGTTTGCTCTTGTGTGTATACTATGCTCAGTTCTTTTCAAGTTTATCTGATGATAATGCTTTGAGTGCAATGTAGAGAAGCGACCAGGCAGACACAGCGATTTTTACTTGGTTCACCACTAAGGGCTACGTCCAAGGAGCATACGCCGACAAGTTGCCAGTTCGTACCAAGATCCACTAACTTCACTAGCTGTGGTTTACAATGTTCGGGCTAGATCACTTCTATGCCCAGGCTCACTGCCTTTACAATGTTTAGGGTCAGCTCACTGCTTTCCCAAGGGTCACTCCCTGTTTCTCTCTCTCTGGCTCACTGCCGGTGGAGAGGATCACCTTCTTCCTCTTCCTAAGCTCACTGCTTCAGAAGGGAATCCACTCACAGTTTATAGACCTGTAGGTCTCTTCATTCGCATGAATGAATGCATCTCCTCTTGTATGTAGATGCTCTGTTGAAGTACAACTTTCACCCGTAGATGAATAACTCTTTGCACCGAAGGTATCGGGCAAACTTCCAGCTTCCACACAGTCTGAAAATCACTGCGGGAACAAAACCTTACTTGGCGCGCAAGTCAACCTCAGCGCGCAAGTATCGGCGCGCAAGTCCCAACGGGCGCGCAAGTCCTCCTCTGACACTTGCGCGACACAAGCTTCCTCAACTCCAAACTTGCGCGACTCTCTTCCCTTTACTCCCAAACCACCATTGGTGCGCAACTGCAAACCGGCGCGCAACTTCTAACACCGGCGCACAACTTCAACCACTGGCGCGCAAGTCCCACCTGCGTGACCACACACACCACTTGCGCGACCACCACACCTGCGCGACGGGAGCTCTCGTCTTGAACTCCGGTAAGAAATGAGGAGGGGTGGTCCGGTATTTATAGGCAATCTGACCACCCTGTGCGACGGCGCGCAAGTCACCTGCGCGACCCAGTTTCGGCGCGCAAGTCTCCTCTCCTTTAGACACTTGCGCGACCAACTCCCAAACTTGCGCGATCCTATTTCCATAGCCATATTTTGATCTTCTGATCTTGAAAAACATGTGGCGCGCAAGTTTCCTGTACACCATGTTCGCGGCGCGCAAGTCCCTTTGCCAAAAACACTTTTCTTCATTTGCCGATTTTCAGGCCCAAAAATTTGGCAAACACTGGAAAACGGCGCCACCTTGTATCTGTTCTTTTGTACCGCCTCCAGATCATCCATTCCTTTTATCGACGTTCTTGAATCAAACATGGATCGTTGACCTCAGCTCTTGAACTCGACATTCCATCATGAAAACCTCTTTGTCAACAATCACAACTCAGATGTCCACTTTGTCAACAAACACAATCACCTCAAAAGGCTTCAATGATACCTTGAGGGATTTTTGCCCAACAACAAGACATCCTTTTTAATGGTTTCCAGGATGTTAACACCTTTCTGAAATAGTTTGTATAGGTTGGAACCTATTTTCTATCTTGACATAATTCTTCTCAACTTTATTCAAGAAAACAATCTCACGCTTCTTTCATTGAGGAGATTTACTCCCCCTAAATATCTTCCTTTCAGAACTTATGGGGTGGTGATAATAATGTTGATTGAATCAACACATATTCGCTGTATGACCGAATCCACCATAATACCTACAGCACCCATAGAAGGAGTACATTCATCTAAAGCCTTTATACTGATACATCTTTTTTTCTCTTTCACCAAGCCCACCAACCATTCTTTTGATAGAAATATTTCTCTATTGGAATTATGCCTTCTCTGATTTTTCATGGATTTTACCAGGGATAGACTTAGGTTTCTTCGAATCTTCAGAGTTCCTAGAAACATTGGTCTTGGCCAGATAAATAACATTCTCATATTTCTTCTTCAAAGAAACCACTTTATTCTTCTATTGAATTTTCTCAAAATTTTCATGTTGAGAGCATTCACCTACATCAGTAGTTGAGTTTTGAAAACATATGTTTCTTAATTCAACTTCTTAGAGATTCTTTTGAACAAGTTCTAATTTTCCCACTTTTGCCTTCAACTTAATTCTCATGTGCTCATTTTGATTTTTCTCATCTTCAAGAGACTTCTTAATGTCTTAAAGCTCTTTTTCAAGTTCTTCTTTATCATTGACTTGATTGGATGCTGAGAAACAATCATCTTCCAATGTTTTGTTATGTTTCTCCAGCATTCTAGAATTCCTTCAACATTCCTTCAATTCTTCTTTCAGATGCATATCAAGCAGAGTTTCCTCTTTATCCGAGTTTCTGCTTCCCAAATCTACATCATTCACTGTTGCAATGAAAGTATTCTCAACACCATGCTCTACTGATTTTTCGAATTCATCATCAATTTTTTCATCGTATTCATTTATGGATCGAAATATTTTTCTCTTTGATTTGAAGAACTTCTTTTTCTTTCCATGACATTCCTTTACCACCCTGCTACTTCCATAACATTAGTGGCTTTCTTTATTTTTCATCACTGTCTTCTTCATTCTCCCTTCGAGGACAGTTAGTCGCAATGTGGACAATGCCTCCACATTCAGAACAAATCAAGGGATGTTTTCCCTTGTATTTCCCCATGCCTCTTTTAACATTTTTTTTTGAAAACAAGGATAAAATATCGTTAATATTTTAACATACCTCGCTTTCAGAGTTAGATTCACCCCATCTTCTTCAATAAATATCTTCTTAGATCCCTCCTTCTTCATGGATTTGAAATATAATTCCCTATCATCCTTTTTCTTGGTATTCATAGCTTTTTGCCTTCTCATTTTATAAGTAATGAGAGTACTATGGAAATCATCAAGAGATCGAGTCTCTGAGTCTTTGTCTTCAAATGAATATACCTTCATATCACATTTATCAAGAAGAATTATCAAGATATTTTCCACTATAGTAGAATCTTTTAGATCTTCACCAAGATATATGATGGTAATAACAATATTGTTCACCCTAGTGAAGAAATCCCCAATAGATTCATGCTCTCCCATCTTCAATTCATCATACTTCAATATCCAGATTTGATGCTTTTCCTTCTTGAATTTTGTATTGCCTTTATATATGTTTTTCAGTTATTCCCATATACCTTTGGTTGTGTCCACTCATTTCACTCTCAGAAACTCACTTTCAGAAAGTGAAGAAAATATAGCATTCTTGGCTCTTCCATCATTCTCAAGAAACATCTTGTCAACATGTGTAAGTGGAACATTATCATCAATGGGGGGAAACCCAACTGTTGTATCTTCAAGAACATCATAACTTATAGACATGAGATACAGTAGCATTATATCTTTCTAGATATGATAGTTCTTTCCATCGAATACCAGAATTCCTTTTCTGTTCACACAATTCAAATTCTCCATCAGCCAGGAAAACAAAGGTAACCTCCCTCTGATTCCACTTGTAAGGACCCAGTTGGAGTAATGTACCACTGAGAGGGGGGTGAATCAGTGGTACCCCCTTTTCTTCTTTTTAAGTTCCTTTACTGTATAGAACAACATTTTTCTCATGTTAAAGATAAAATTCCCTGCTGAGAATCAAAAAAACACATATCCAAAGAAACACATCAATTTACAAAGGTTTACTATTCAATAAGAAAATCTACATCATTGGTATGTTTGGAAACAATATATCACCATACAATAAACATAGAAAATAATCCTTGGATTAAAATGAGTAGGATATACCATTACACTCGTGTAGCACTATGAAACAATCACTACAGTGTGTGTGCACCATCTTATTACAATAGGGAAAGCTCTGGTTTCTTGTAACAACTTATGTTCCTGCACTTCCTTTCAAATACACAAGTGTAAGAAAGTTCAGCACAAATCCTCACTTCCATTCCCAGAATAAAGGCAAGGACTCATTGGTCTTGAGATAGTTCAATTTAGCCCGAACATCACATTCTAAATCTCCACCCTGAATTTTCCCAATCTGATTCTTCAAACTAAATCTCCCTCAGCCTGAGAAACTAAATACATTGACAACCTGTACTGATTCCCCATTCCGAATCTCCACTCCGATTTCTTCACTCCAAATTTTCATCTTAACTCTGATTCTTCAATACGACTCTTCCTCAATCTGAGAAACTCAATACGATGATAGCCAGTACTGATTCCCCATTCTTATTAGTTCTGTCTGAACATCCCATTCCAAATCTCCATTCTGATTTTTCTCATTCCGAGAAACTCTATACGGTGTCAACTAGTGTCAAATTCTTATTACAATTGAAACCATAAGAAAACTCTGTCAGCCAAACACTTCTTTCTCTCTCTAGATTATCATAGATTCTCTCACTACTTAATCATCACACATTTAATTTGTAGTCTGATCTCCTTTTATAGGTGCTCGAAAGTGTGCTTATGTGGGAAACCAATAAATTTTCCCGCTCACTTAAGTTCACCCAAATCCTAATTTCTTCTGAAAGCTCAGAGTAATTATGACTTCTTCAATACTTATAGAATATTCTTGAATCTTATTCCACTTCTCTTGATTTAGAACTTTGGCCTTTTCTATATTCAAACTTCTAGATTCTTGGTATAACATTCTTGATTCCACCCTTCTGACTTCTCTGTATCACATTCTCGGATCCAACCTTCTTGACTCTTTGACATCACTTTATCAGATTCACTCTTCTTGAATCTTCGGTATGACATTCTTGGATTCACTCTTCTTGAATCTTCAGTATGACTTTCTCATATTCACACTTCTTTAATCTTCAGTATGACAACATTTCAATTCTGGGCATGACTCCTAGTTCCCAGAACGACTCTTCCTGATTCTCAGTACGGCTTTTGGTTCTCGATACGACTTCTTCGATTCTCTGTACGACTTCAGGTTCTCGGAATGGCTCTTCAGGATTGTTAGAACAACTTTTGGTTCTAGATAAGACTTCTTCAATTCTCTATACGACGTAAGATTCTCGGAATTACTCTTCATTCTTGATACGACTTCACCAATTCTCAGTAAGATAGTTTCGTTCTCGGAATGACTCTTCAGGATCTCGGTATGACTTCGCTATCCAAATTTTTCTTCCCTCATGAGTACATTCATGTACTCACAAATTAGAGTTACAAAACTGCAAAGCATCATTATAATTAGTGCCTTCACATCTCCTATCAGCCAGTTTTCGAGAGATTTCAATTTCCATGTTTTGAATTTCTCAATTTCTGGACTCTGAATTCTAGACTCTAAATACTTAGAACACCAGGTTCCGAATGTTCATTATTCTCAGTTCCAAATCTTCAAACATCCAGATTCCAAATTCTTAGAAATTCAAGGTGTATTTCCTTTTTGAAAACATCCTGAATATCAATAAAATAAAATCAATGCAAAAAATATCTTCCTTCAGCTTCGTCGTAAAAACTATAAGAATTGCTCACTAAAAGTCTGAAGATATAAATTCACACTTGGGGATCTCACCCAAGTCTATGGAGTATACCAAAAAACCATTATATATTTACCCTCGATATAGAAGATATACATCCACATAGTGTTTGTAATGAAAATATTATGAAACCCAACTAGGGAAAATGATGATGAAATATGATCTCACCTTGGGCCTCATTGAAGGATTTCAAAAAATTTATCTAATATTGGAGTTCCTGGAAAGGGATAACCATCTTTTTTAAATGATGTGATTCCATAACTAACCATATAAAAAGGATCAAGGGAACAAAAACTAAATAAAAATGTCCAAGATGAAGGGGTAAAGGGCTCTTGGCCTTCTTTAGAGAAGTAAAATATGCGTACTAGAATTACACGACACTTCCCACTATCACTGAGGTTTCTTTTGTATCTCGACCCATTACCATGTCCATATCCATGTCTTAGTGCACAGTATGTTGCCTTCCACACATGTTGTGTGTGGACATATCGTTTCATCAGTGTGAACCTCATGTACATGTCAATCCAACTTCTAGGGTTTAAATAGAAGTGGCATGGACCACATGACTTATAACACCTACCATCCTCCAATTTTTGTAAGCTCTATACTCATCTAAGGGTTTGGAAGTGGTCACACATCATGTGACTCATGTCACGTATCATGTGAAAAATATACCTACACAAAAAAATCAAATTCCACATAAAACTGGTCTACAAAAAAAATTTATTGGACTAGACACTATGTAATCAAGATTTTTATAAAACCCTTTGGATTCTTCAGGGGTATAACATCCCATCGATTCTATTATGGAATAAACCATTCATTAAGAATATGTGGTTGAATGAACCTCCTTCACTGCAATTGGGAAAATTCCTTCCATATCTGGTGATCGAGAAAAACATACGACATTCCTCATTAATGTCACAAACACAAACCATTTTCATAGTATTTCGTTACATCATCATACATTAATATCATCACTATTGTAAACATGGATCTATATTATCAATCTATTACACAGAAAAATTTTCTACAATGATTGGTATTCGGGTAATAGTAAAACAGTGGGAATAAATTACCCATGGTGAATGAATAATGGGTAAAAAAACAAATTTCAAGAAGGGACCTCATCCAATGATCATTTTGTTTAAAATTCATAGACGTTACAATGATAAATCTAAATATATAACATAATCAACAATAAAAACCCACATTCCAAGATAAATCTTACATGTGCATGCAATAAGCTCAATCTAAATATCAATTTATTAGTTAATTGAATCATAAACATTTTTTTAATAATACAAAATGTTATATATCCACATAAAAAATTCCTACATCGAGTTAGATTGATCTCTAATGAAGAAAAATATGTTCCATTATCATTAGTGAAATTATTGAACTCTAATAGTGTAATGATCATCGATATCGATTAAATATAATGTTGTTCAACAATAGAAATCTCCTTCAATGGGTCTCCATATATCTAGGGTTAATAAAAAAACATTAAGGCCTCCTCATAATGGTATATTTATAGAGTATTTTATGTCTCTATGTTGAAAAAGGAAAATAAATAATTTTATTTATTAATTTTATTATGTATGCTCATGATAAGTTTTAACCAAACTCTAATGTTGAAAAATATTACATCCGGTATATGGTGATTCCCATATTCAAAAATAAATAGAGGAAAAAAATTACAATCCAATGCACTTTTGAATATTTATTCCACATCTTCTTGAAAACTCTTAACATATGATTTTTAATATATTTAATATATTTTAAAAAGTAATTTTGGGCATACTAGGCCTCAATATCTCATAACATCTCTACAACTAGGTCTCAAAATATTACTAGCTATATTTTAAGACTTCATACAGAACAAATTGAGACATTATATTCATCCGAACATGTGTATTTACATCCCAAGAAGATAAAAGACTAAACAAAGTGATGTGTGTATGGTCTGGGCATCTCGATCTCCCCCTCCCAGGTTCCCTCCTAAAGTTTCATGTGCTTTTACTCAAAAATCTAAATATGAATCGATCACCAATGGATAATCATCCGCTTCTATTGTTAAATATCTGTTAAGTAATATGAAATGGTATCTCCATCCTCTATCTGTAGCTCACCCTAGTCGATAACATGCGAAAGGTCATGCATGTAAATCCTTAGATGTGACTTGTAGAAGATGTTGTGTATGTTGTCTCACTATGGAGGCAGAGCTAGGTTTTTTGACACCATTATAACTCTATGAATTATATTGAAAGAAATGACTCATCTTAGAGATATATTTCCACCTCTTCCAAAAGTCTACAACCCATATCTACATGAGACCATTAAGAACACATAATCTCCAGTTTCGAATTCCAAAGGCCCCCATAATCAATCTACATATGACTTCAGATGGATTTTTAGAGTTATCATTATCCCACGGATGATCTACACATTTTTTCATTTTTTTCACTTACTCTAATCGCATAAATTCATACTCTCCTTGGTCACTCGTTCGTATAGTTGACCTATTGGATCACCTATTCAAGTCATCGACTGGTGAAATACTAAGGGTAGAATAGTAGTTTCTATCATAAAATAAGATTACGAATGGTATGTTTTCCTCCACACTACATACAAAGCCTATCATTTAACCCTACAACATTTCCTCTAGGGAATCAATGGTATGCTTAGTCTGGTAGTTTTCTTGGGGCTGAAACACCATGTTGAAATGCAACTAAGATTGCATGGAATCCTGAAATCCTTCATATAATCATGATGTGATGTGGGAATCATGGTCTAAACTACTCATTTAAAGAACTCTGTGGATCCAAACTATCTCATGTAGATACATTCATCTCAATCTATCTACAGAACTCTACTCTCAAGTAGCAAGGAAGTCGATAAAATTATAGAGTTCACCCATCATCACCAAGATAGAATCATGTCCTCTAGATGTGTGTGGTAAAATCGTCATGTAGTCCATGGATATACCATCACACATCCACACTATCTCCTTAATGGGTTAAGACAAACCTACTATATTATGGTTCTTATCCATCAATTTCTAGAAATTAGTACATCGACAAACAAACTATCCAACACACCTCTTCATCTCTGTCCACCGTAACTACAACTGAAGGTCCTAGAACGTCTTCTCCATGACTATATATACATCAATTGGTGATTTATGAGACATCTTAAACACCTCCTTTTACAATAAAACAAGTATCGTTTTATATCTAATGATGAAAAGAAAATGTTCTCTACTATAATAATGTCTATCAAGAGAATGCACAATGGATAAATGTGTATATAGGTTCTCAATTTCGATACCCCCATGTTTTATCTCCCTGAATCACTTTAAAATAAAAGGGGTAACAACCATCGACTAGAGTTATGTAACTCTATCCCCATCAACAAAGGATAGTTGTAATGAGTCCGTCTACTCTGATTCCTCACAATGTAGATGCAAAAACTACGTTGTACTAAGATAATCTATTATCATGTTCTCCTTACAAAAGTATAGACAATATTGAATTTATAGCCATAGAGGAACTCTAGATATCACCTCTGTGTCTAACATTAATTATTCTAAGAGAACATATGTTGGGTTCTACTATGGTCAAAATATATGATACTTATCTCAGCTATAATGTACTATCACCACCTATTTAGTTCAAATAAAACCACTGATAGATACAGATTTTTATCTCATAGTTCCACTCATGTCATCTCAACTAACATGCACCATAAGAAATAACATCTTTCCCCCAAATTAGAACCCAACCAAACAAATTCCTTGATTCTTATCTTTTCATAATATACAACCCCCCCCCTTTTGAACTGTCAATATTGGAGTGATAATAAATCTCTACCTCAACTTCTAGAAAGACTACTGACACCTCTCCATCCATATAAAAGGATGCCCATTTCAGGTTAAATATTCCAAGGGTGCTGATGTCCTTGATAAATTAGTTATATATATCTAATATTAGGCAATAAACACAATGAATCTACCCACCTGTGTCATGATATTATATTGATCCCAAGATAAAAATTCCTAGACCTTCACTGGTTCAATTATTACACTTTCTATCAAGATAACAATTCCCAAGAAGTGGAACTCCTGAATCAATAACTAGAACTTCAATCACTATCTATAAATCTAGTTCACTCTAACTACACAAAGAACCATCCTCATGTGTCTCAAAAGGTACTCATACGATGGAGAGTATGTTATGATGTATTCTATGTATACAAACATAAAATGATTTATAAAAGGATAAAAGATCTGATTAATGGATCAATAAACACATATGGTGTGTTCATCACTCCAAACTCCATCAAAAAATACTCATAGTTACTATAAATAAATCATAATGTTTTCATTGATATATCTTCATCTTTTACTACTAGATAATGATTTCTTAATCTATGGTCTAACATTGAGAACCAGAATTCTAATATTTACTAATGGAAATGGTGATAAATCCTTGTTAGTGGTAACTTGTTCTTCATGGTCGCCTAATATTTTTTATAGTAATGCAATCAGAACCTCAAGATCTTCCTTGAATTCTTGGTGACCAAAACTATAGCTACCTTGCTTGAATTTTTGGGTCTTACAAATCCATTATTCTAAAATTCCTCCAAATACACCCTCATCTAATGAAGAATTGTTGGAATAAACCAATATGATGGTGCAGATATATGGGTAATCCCATGTTATAAATCATTGTCAAAGTTTATCTCATGGCTAGGAGGTAAGCCTATAAAAATCCTCAAAAATTATTTCCTTTAACACCACCACCACTAACAAACAATGTAAAATCCTAAAATGCCTTAAACCAAGTTCCATGATAGAAAATTGTAGTATATTTAGTTTCAACATCATATTAACATGTCCAGAATTCTCTTCCTAGGTTTTCCTTTCACCCAAAAATGATAACCTCATCCCATCACTATAGACACACCACATCATCTACTTGAAATAATTATTTAGGAATGAATTGTTGATAACTAGAACATACATATGATGACATCCTAAGGAATCATCATTACTATAATTAGATACTAAAATAAACTCTCACCTCCAAGAGTCAAGTCACATAGTCAACAAAAATGTTTGATTGCTGAGTAATGTATAGCAGGAGTCACAAAACTCAAGGGTTGAGCAATAAGATCAACCAGAATCACTATGTCTCGAACTATATAAGGGGAAAGAAAGTGGTGGATCCCACCCATTTATATCAGTACTATAAAAAAATAAAATAAGTCATAGATCGTACCTTGTATCATCCCTGGATCCTCTGGGTCATAATCATCAATTGCCTATTTCTTCCCTCACCCCAGTCCCCTAGCTCCCCGAGCCTAGCATAGACCACCGGAGGGTGGTGGTGGTAATAACCCAAAATGTGTGCAACCTCTAGATACTCACCCATATCCTCTGGAACATTCCCCACCCTGTAGACCTACATAACCTCCCTCGATATGGGATTTGATTCTATATAAACCTCTAGGCAAAGGACCAAGTAAACATTCCCTAATGAAACATAAAAAACAAAATACAATGAGGGATCTTATCTTTATTTAGTTATGTATGTAATATGCACTAAAAGTAATAATGTGTGTTCCTCCAATACTGGATCGAACCATGTATGACAAGAATTGACCGTCAATGTTTCTGGGTTTGTGAACATGGAGTGCAGCCTGCCACTCATGGTGTGTGGAAAAATGGTCTTCTATTTGCGTACCAATATTCATTATGATCCACCTACTAGTGTGTATATAGATTATGGAATTTCCACAACATCATATAATGAAACTCATCCACCAGTGCATGTACACCATATACCCACTGATCTGGTTAGATAGGATCACATGGCACGTGACATGAGTAATATCACATGTGATACATATATTTGATAGAAAACCCTACCTTCATATAAAAATAGACTACAAAATGTGTCTTCAAATGACTAAACATCATGTAGTCCTGATTTTCATAGAACCCACAAGATTGTTCATGCATCTTACTTTGCCCCTCTAGTTCCTTCAATTTTGGTGGGGAATGCACCATTTTTCATGGGTTTTAGTTTGACCAACCCTTCTATACCATCATTTTACGGATTTTTTCAGTATCCTATGGTTTTGAATAGACATAATCATGCCTCTCTAGTGATGCACTCCTAAATGAAGATCATAGTCACCTGATCGTTCATTAAATCACAATCTCATCAAAAACTAGAACCTAGATCTACGGTATAAATTTTTAGATCCAAGAAAAAGTTATCTAGTAATTTATTATATGTTATTCAACAATCCATGCCACAACGTGATTTCATTTCATGTTAATATAACTATATATTAAATTCAAAACCCAAAAACATGAGGAATTGACCTTGAAAAATGGTTATGTTGGCCAATATTTATTTCCATTAGAATGGAAAACAAAAATCTATAACATAATGAAAAATAAAAACCCCCATTTGTAGATTAATCTTACTTGGTCACACAATAAGATCAATCCAAAAATAAATGTGTTAGATAATTGATATTATATCATCATAAGAATAATAAAATTAGGTAAATTCAACAAAAAATAAATATCCTTCCTTGAATTGGAACGATCATTAATGACGAATGAAAAATAATCATTTTCATTGGTTAGATCGTCAAATTTCAGTGGAACAATGATCCTCGATCATGATCTGTTCGGATATCATTCGAAAATAATTCTCTCTTACAATGGTACTCTAGATCACAAGAGTTAAGTGAAAATCATGGAGGTCTCCTCATAATCATAGATTTATAGAGGATTAAAGGTCACAGAATCTAAAAAAATATATTTATTTTATTATTTACATATATGATGAATTTTAACCAAACCTCTGATGCTAAAAATGATTATCTCACATGTAGGGTAAATCTCATGCTTTGAACTCAATATAGGCCATATATTTATGATATCAGTCTTCTTTTAAGAATTTTAATATTTTTTAGGGAAAATGTGGAAACATGATTTTTAAAATATTTAATATATTTTGAAAACATATTCTGAGATCATCAGTCCTTGGAATATCACACCAATATTTGTTTGACTCATCCTTTTTTATAATCCCAAATCATGTCTATTATATGATATATGTGTTTCCTTAATATTCCTAGATTCAATCAAATAATAACAATGTACTTTTAATACCATTTCTCTCTTGGTTAAGCATGCAGGGCAAAAAATCTCTAAGCATGAATGTCACCGATGAAACATCACTCAAGAAAGGTCACTGATGTAAGGCCATTAATGAAATGTCACAGATGAAAGGTAACTAATGAAATGTAACTGATGAATGGTCATTGATGAATGGTCCTCGATGAAGGTCACTGATAAAAGTTCACCAGCGAAGGTCTCCAATATAAGGTTCCTGTTGAAGGCTACCGGTGTAGTTTACCAATGAATCCTACCATTAAAGACTACTATTGAGAAAGCTACTGATACTAGTCTACCGATTCTCACTCTTTATACAATAATTATTCACATTCTTAAAATTATATTTTTGATCATATTTGGTAAATTTAATTCTTCTAAAATTAATTAAAACAAATTGTAGACATATCAAAAGACCGTATCTAGAGACACTACAAGGAACGAGGAGGACCGCACATGGTTTACTGATTCCTATTGTCGGAACTCATATATAATAGAGGAGACCAATGAATAAAATATAAGTGTGTGTTCTGAAAAGATGTGTTGGATGAATTCATGTAAATTAACATACTCGCTAGATCAAAGAGAACAAGAAATAATCGTATAACACTTATACTGTGAACACAAGAGCACCACTAAGATCATTTTGGAGTAAAAATTTCACATCTATCTTCTGGGGTTCTTCAAATCACATTCCAACCAGGAAGAAGAACACCTCTGTAATTAGAAGCTAGAAAATGGATTTTCAACACTTTTGTTTGGGAACAACTTCCGAATAATGACTTAAATAGTTATTTCTTTACTCCAAGGAGTCAAGAGAAGAACTGGAAACACATAGAGCATTATAAACTCAATCTTATAATATGTTATCTATTCCGTTATTTTATTTTACATTTTTGAGAGGTGTGTGTTTTTCTATTACACTCACTATCTCCTATTCTTCACCTGGACAATACTAAAAATCCTCACCTAAAACTTTTCTTACACCTTGTTTCCCACGTATAACTCACTAAGAGATCGTTTTTGGTCTGTTGTGTGTTTTTTCATAATGAATAGTGGTAGAGGGTGTGACCCCTATAATGTTTGTGAAAAATATTTTATGGCCCGATACAAGATGTCTATAATGGTTAATGTTAATATAAACTACTTGGTGGATGGTGATCACCAAGTGGAGAGGATGAATTCTATGTTTAAGAATAAATAACATGTTTTCCTATGCTATGTTCTATGTTGCTATAATTGACTATTTGTCTATTTTGTGCTACTCAAAATTTAAGTAATAGAAAATTATTTTTACATTTACTCTGGTAGTTAATTATGGTTAGTGTGTGTGTGTGTTTAATTTAGTAAACCTGTTTTCCAATGTGGATCAACTGTGTTACACAGATTCCATTGAGGACTAATCCCCCTTTGAGAAACCTGTTGAACAACTAAATATTTATATCTCTACTACATTAATTAATTGGGCCGTTTTAAAATTACAGGATCATTAACATAATGTTTTTAACAGAAATTTTTTGTAGGAAATCAATTCACCCCCTCTTGTGATTCCTCTCCAAGAAACATTTGGTATCAAAGGAGTTTTTTATTGCTACCATATGAACTGTTGTACATGTTTTTAACAAATTCTTTTCAACTGTAAATTTAGTTGTTCAATAATGATCTTAATATTTCTATCATATGTAAATTTTCAATTCCCTAACATTCTAATTAACTATGGATAACATAGTTGAGGGTGATAATAATAACAATACACCTTTATTTTATAGTTATCACTATGATCAATGGAAAATAAAAATGAAAATGTACCTAGAGAGCATCGGTCTTGAAATCTAGGAAACAATAGTAGAACAACATACATTGAACCTTACTATTAGGGAAACATTGTCTTAGTTGAATAAAGCTACATACAACAATAACTATAAATAATTGAATGTGTTATATTGTTCTCTAGTTGTTGATGAATTCAATAGAATTTATACCTATAAAACTACATAGTAAATTTGTGATACAATGTCTATTTATCATGAGGGAAACAACTAATGTTAAAGAAAAGATATTAAATTCATATACTATTAAATATGATAATTTTAAAATAAATCCTGAGTAAATTATATCTAAAATGTATCTCATGTTCAATGAAATAGTAAATAACATGAGACTTCTTGGGAAACCAGTAGACAACAAGGATCAGATTATAAGGTTGCTTCTATGCCTACCTAACAGATGGAGAGGGACAACTGTTTCTAATCGAGAACCATTGGACATATGCAAGCTACCGAAGAAGTAACTAATTGGAAAACTTCTGATGTATGAATAAGATATTATGGAAAATCAATAATCACATGAAGAACGAAGAAAGATATATGTAGAATTCAATACAAGCTCCTCAAAGAGAAAAGAAAAAGAAAATGGTCATGATCTTATAAACACTTTTACCAGTGAAGATTCAACTTCAGACGCAGATGATGAGATGAATGACCATTCTTGGTGATTCAAAAAATTGTATCGTGAGAAGAATTTATTTCGAAAATTAAACTATAAATGAAGTTATGATTGTCATTGAAAGTGGAAAAAGGATAGAAAATGGAATGAAAACACAAATGAGATAGTCTGTTATGAGTGTTAATGAAAAGCCAATGTGAAGGCTGATTTCCACAAGTTGAAATTTAATAAGAAATATAAAGACAATGGAATTGGATATAAAATTTATATGAAATCAACATTGATTTATTCAAAAGATAGCTCCCATGGATGTGAAACTTCAAATATTGAAAACAAAATACATGAAAACCTTTGATTCATGACAGAAACATATGAGGTAATACCCAAATCGAACATACATAGTACTTATTATTCTAGAAATGAATGTGATGCCAATAATTAAGAGACTAATACTAAGGAAGAACTATTTGAATACTATGTAATTATTGAGTATAACTTTAATGATCTCGAGTATAAATATTTATTATTGAAAATACAACATGAGATAAATTTTAATTATAATTATTATTTGGATATTGAGAAATTAAAATGTACTTAGCAATTAAAATAAAATACTAAATTTAAATTAATAAATGTGTAATAAAAAAGGGGATCTTGTGATGTTTACTACAGGTAGAGATTAATTGACTCATTTTTTAGGAAACATGTTTCTCAAAAATATATAACAGGTCTAGGATATCAACCAAGATAGAGAAGGATTATTAAATGTAAATTTTTTCCAAAACATGGGTAGTTCACTACTAGTTCATGTTCTGGACCATCTTTTGAAAGAAAAATCTCTAAAAACCCTAAAAAAGTGTTCATGTCTCAAAACATATCTGTTGATTATATGAAACATTTGAGACAAGTATGGATTCCAAAAGCATTACATTCTAACATCTCTGAACCTAGGAAAATATGGGTACCAATGGTACCCTACACTTAATGTATTTCGTAGGAAAATTGTCTAAAGAGATCCAATAAGACCATATGGTACTTGGACAATGAATGTTCAAGAAATATGACATGAATCTATTCATTCATAAAGAACATAATTAATATTGATGGTTGACATGTTATATTCGGTGATAATATTAAATAGATGATCACGGGCTTAGGCCAATTTGGTTACCCTAATACTATATTAATAACAAAAGTACTTTTTTATGGGTTAAAATACAATATACTGAGTATCTCTCAAGTGTGTGATGATGGTATTTATGTTAAATTTGAAAATGATGAATGAAATGTGTTTAATTATAGAAATGATTTAAAATTTATTGCTCTAAGAAATGATAATGTATATTTTGTTGATTTAAATTATTTATCTTTGAAAAATGTTTCCTTTTTAAATGAGTTTCATAAGGAATACTGTTTTTGGCACATATGATTAAAACTCTACAATGTGGACTCACTTAAGAAACTAACATGGATAATTTAGTTAGAGACATATCGAAATCAGAATTACCACATAACAAATATTGTAATCCTTGTCCAAAAGGAAAACAACACAAATATTCTTCCAAACCAATGAAATAAGTTTCCACTTCTCAATCACTTGAGTTTGTTCACATTGACTCATTTGTACCATCAATAGTTTCATGTTTAAAAAGGAAACACTATGATTATTTTTTCATTGATGATTTTTATAGATAAACGTGGGTTTAATTTATAGCTCACAAAATTGATGCATGTTCATACTTCATTAAATATTCCAAGTTTGTAGAAAACCTCAGTGGACTTAGAATTAAGACCTTGAGAAGTGTTCATGGTTGTGGGTTTGAAAATTAGGAATTTGAATCTCTTTGCTCAGAAAATATCTATAATCAGAATTTCTCTACTCCTAGAACACCTGAACAAATTGGAGTTGTGGAAAGAAGAAATAAAACACATCAAGAGATTTCCTAGACTATTCTAAATGAGTATAATATACTTATCTATTTTTGGGATGAAGCTATTAATACGGCTTGTTACATAATGACTAGAGTCTTAATTAGAAATGTTCTTAAGAAAACCATTAACTAGTTGGGCTATAATATGAATCCTATGGTAAATTACATTAGATTTTTTGGTTTCAATGTATTTATCCTTACCACTAAGGATAATCTTGACAAAGCTTCTTCTATGAGTGATGATGGAATTTTCCTAGGTTACCCAATCTCTAGTAAATTTTATAGAGTATTAAATAAGATATCCAAATGTGTGGAAGAATCAGTTCATGTCATATTTGATCAGACTGATCCACATGAACCAAAAACCTCTATTGAACAACTTGAGTATGATATGTCAATTATAGACCTTAATTACAATGAAAGTGAACCCTTAGTGAAAAAACAAGTTCTAGAAATTTACCATAATTTGATCATGGTGAAACTGAACTTATAGAAAACCATGAAGAGTCTAGTTCAATACATTATAGAGGTATTAGAACCCTCTATAATCATCCTTTAGATGTTATAGTAGGTGATCTAAATAGTGGAACACAAACTAGTGCTTCTCTGAAAACCCGGGTTGAACATCAAGCCTTTCATTCATAGATTGAACCCAAAAATATTAATCATGCAATCAATGATGAATTTTGGTGATATCCCTACAAGACAAATTAAATCAGTTTGAATGAAACAACGTGAGGGAGTTATTAGAAAGACCGAAAGACACATTGAACATAGGCCCTAAGTGGGTGTTTAGAAATAATGTTGATAAATATGGTAACATAGTTAGAAACAAACATAGACTAGTTGAATAAGGATACATCCAAGATGAAGGAATAGACAATGGGGAAACCTTTTCACCTATAGTTATACTTGAATCCGTTAGAATAAAACATTCTTATGCAGCTCATATAAATTTGAAACGTTATCAAATTGATGTTAAAAGTTCATTTCTAAATGTGTACATCGTTGAGAATGTATTTTTTTTAAAACACCTTGGTTTTACAAATTCCCATTTTTCAAATCTAGTCTTTAAACATTCTAATGCTCAATATAGTCTAAAACAAGCTCCAAGAGCTTGGTATGATAGAATGTGTTTTTTTCCTATTTCAAAAGGTTTTACTAAATGAATATCTAATCCTACTCTCTTTATTAAAAATATTTCCAATGATGTTTTAATAGAATATATCTATATAGATGACATTATTTTTGGATCCTCTAAAAATTATTTATGTATTGAATTCTAAAATATGATGCAAGATGAATTTGAAATGAAATTATTAGGGGAACATAAATGGTTCCTTGGATTTCAAATTTTTCAAAATAAAAAAAAAGTTTTATTTTAAATCCATCTAAATAAACTAAGCGTATTTTTGAAACATTTTTCATTGGATAGTAATAATGGTAGTGATAAATCTATGAGTACCAAATGTATGATGGATGCTGATGAAACTAGTAAATCGATGGATCAATCAAATTATTGAGATATTATTTGAAGTCTGCTCTACCATACTACTAGTAGACCTGATATTATGTTCATCATATGCATGTGTGCTCGTTTTCAAGACAATCCCAAAGAGTCTCATTTAACTATTGTTAAAATGATTTCTAAATATTTCATGAAAACTACTAACATATGAATATTTTACTTAAGAAGAATATAATTTGATTTAATGAGTTATTCAGATGCTAACTTTTCTGGTTGCAAGTTAGATAGAATGATAACTTCTGGAAGATGTAACATTTTTGGTATGTCACTAGTTTCATGGTGTAGTAAGAAACAGAATTCTGATGCATTATCTGCTATCGAAGATAAATATATAGCTTCCAGTTATTGTTGTGCTCAAATTAAATGCATGAAACAGACATTAATAGCCTATGTATATCATTTGAAACATTTCTCTATAAACTGTGATAATACCATTTCTATTAGAATCTCAAAAAATGTTGAATCACATTCTAGGACAAAGAACATTGATGTGATAGATCACTTCTTGATAGATCATTATCAAAAGAGTGATATCAGTATTTCATTCATTGGCACCAAATTTTTTTTTGACATATTCACAAGTAAATTGAGCTTGGAGAGGTGAAACTACATCAATCATTAGTTTTATATGATAAAATGTTATGTTTGGAACTTATTGTTAGGGGTCTCACCGCTGGACCTCACTGCATAGAACCTAACTACCGGAAATCACTATTATGAACCTCACCACTGGACCTCACCATTAGGAACCACATTTTTGGAACTCACCGTTAGGAACCTCACCACTATTCCCCACCATTAAGAACCTCTCCATTGGACCCCAACGTTAGGAACCTCACCGTTGGTCTTCACCATTAGTAACATCACTATTGGACCTCACCGTTTGGAACCTCGCCATTAGGACATCACTGTGGGTACCTTTCTAATACTCATCTTTTCTAGGACATTAAATTTTTTTTCGGAATCTGAAATGTGATTATTATTACTTATTTCTTTTACTTTATTTTTTTGATCCCTAAATTATAAAAAAAAGTACACTCTACATTTCTACCCACTTCAAAACTCTCCCAAATTTATTACTACATAAAATTGGAACATAAATTCTACTAAAACACTCGAACCACTTCAGATCACATGGAAATATTGAAGTGAATGATGGTCATTGATTAAGAAGATACACCAAATCCTAAAAGTCTTCAAGGTGGGTCTAGTAGTAGAAGCAAGGTAGTTGAAAATATGTTCAAACCACATTTTTCAAAGATGGAAGTCATGGTTGAGAAAAAATTAAGTTCTGAATGGCTTTTGTTTGGAAATTCTAAGGTACTAAAAGCACTTGAAGATCAGGACTGGGTCGAAATCTTTGAAAATAAAAATGGACCTTATTACCTAATGCTAGTGATGTAATTTTATGAATATCTAATATTCGAGTAGTCTGAGGATGAGAATAGCATGTCTTCAAATGTAAATCGATTACATGTGAGCTTCTGCTCTGTTTAATGGGCACAATGATTAAGAGTCATGAATGATTTTATTTTTTATTACTACACTATTGTAGTGCCTCCCACTAGTCTGTTATTTTTTTATGGGGAACCCTTGGCTGAACTGAAAGGTATTGGAATCCCTAAGAATGTGATTGATTTTGAAATGGGAGGGCAAGACATGTTAATTTTAATGTTTTTTCAGCATGTCTTGAGTCCCAATATAGGGGACTTTACTACCATGAAGTATCAGGACATGTTTATTTTGTAACTATTGAAGCACGGAATGAAGATAAATCATTGTAGATTGTAGATGATTAAATTAGAGGATATGACACATCCATGTTTCAAATACCATGATTTTTTTTCATGACATATTAATATCCATAATGTGTAAAGTGAATGGATATTATTGAAATAAGTAGTAAACATTAGTTTTATCAGACAACTTTTGCTTTACCAAGATGATATTCATGTTTATTAAGATCAGCTAGAGCACTTTTCAAAGAAAATGGGCGAATGATGAGGATAATATGTATAAAGAACTCAATCATGTCACCAATCATACTAGGCCAAAGAATAATAGATATCCATGTCAAAATCCTAATGATGTAAAACTAGTATAATCTGATGAAAGAGACGGGAATGGTATTGTACAGGAAAGAGAGGATTCTCATATAGATGATAAGAGTGATTCTATCCTTCCCTCAAGCCCTCCTTCCAATATTGTATCCTATGATGAGCATATCCCACCAAAGAAATTTCATAGAAGTGATATTTTCCTAAGTGGTAATGATGAAGATGAAGCCGGTGAAGAAGGATGAGATCAATATTTCTTAAGAGATATTAGAGAGAACATAGAGGAGGAATATGATGCATAATCTGGTCATGATGATTTTGACATATCTATTGAAGAATGTGAAGAGTAATTTCGATGTATCGGTCTACTGATTGGATATAGAAAATGGTAGAATGTGTAGATGAAGAGTTTGATGACTCTTTCGAAGATGGAATTGTAATGGCAGTAGTTGATGATTCTATAGAGGAAGTGGTAGTGGACTCTCATGTAGATGCAATTGATCAAATAGGTATAGATGAGACGAATGTAATTGATCAGGAGAATTCTCCATGTGAGGGGGTGGAACATGTAGCACATGTTTCATTGTTGTTGCTCATGGAATAGAAGACTTTTCAAATAACATGGATTCGTGGTCTTGGTCTTAGATTATGGAGACTATGATGATGACAAGCCAAACAGGATCCCTCCAATTTCTTTTATTTCAAAAACCACCACTGAACAGCCAGTAGTTCTTTTACATTGGGAATATGTGAATAAGGATGATTTAGAGTCCTTGAAATCATAATTTATGAGATACATTGATAAGTGATCTATCTGGATAAAGATAACAATTTCCCTCAATGAAGAAGTGGTGGAATCTACCTTAGAAAGAGTTATTCCTACATCTCTTTCAAATTTTTTATATGAAGTGAGGGAATTTAAGAATCAAGTAAAAAACATTGTATGGTCAACAGAATCTGTGAAGGAATCTTTTTCTAGTATATAAATGAATATGTCAAAAAGGGTTCAAGTGGAAAGCGACCTTAAGTATGTCAAAAGTGTTATTCAGTAGATGGTCACAGTGTTGGAGGATAACAAGAATCCTATGGAGGCACATGTGAGTGTCCATGATGATGATATTCGTGATACTCTTAGTCTTTTTTTGGTGATTATTTAGTCAGCTATAAATACACCAATGGAATAATTTTTTATTGTAAAACATCATTCACCAAGATGTATATTTTTCACCTCATTTGTTGTGGTTGTTATTCATCCACCATATATAATTATTATAATCATATATTTTTCACCTTGGTTAGTGAGTTGGTAATTCCTCGACCAAACTAGATCAAAATATAGTAATATCTTATTCACTTTTCTATTGATGTTTTTAATGAAATATTGGTTAACCACATGTTGTATTTAGAACATGAGAGCATTATATCATTCCAGTATTGGCTAAAGTAGGCATATTTCAACCATTTAAATAAATCATTGACTACACAACAACATGACTAGTGTATGTGTGAGATTCTATAGATTACATCTCATTCAACACAAGCATGAACATCTATTGTAGTTTATATTAGGGACATTTTTTTGTGGGGGAATACCGAGTTTTATGATCACACAAAAAATAATAAATTTTTTGCCCATGTAGACCATATATATAGCATTAATATCTGGGTAATGGATGGAGTAAATTTCAGCAAGATGGGAGATATCGATGGGGTTATGGAGATAGGTATGAGGTAATACTAATAATAGTGGTTGGGTCACTATGTTTTCGAATTTTTTTCACCAATACATTTTTGGACCATTCATTAAAAACTATTAATTATATTGAATAACTATATTCCATCCTAATATACATATCATATTGTATGGATTTATTTTTATTACAGTATTCATTCCACTATAATTCTATATTATTAACTTTTATGTAATTATTATTAAGGATGTTTATATTATTAGTTATTTTTCTATGATGATATTAGGATGTAATAATCTCATTACATAGCTTAATATGATATTTATACTAGTGGGAATAAAATATCATATAGGTAGGTACACTAAATGTTATATGTGTCAACTGAATAGATTACAACTCAGTGTGACTAGAATAGGATATTATAAATGAATTTAAATTTTGGAAATTAAAATTTTTATAATTGTGAATGAAAAGAACAATACTCAAGAATTAAATTCATATAAACTGATATGTTTTTAATTATATTATTTTTTAGGTTCATGAGTACTCTTTGAGCACCGATATATGGAAATTCATGGAATATTAGTTCTTAATTACCTAATCATGGTCAGAAATTATTTTTTTCAAGATAACCATATATACACTAATTAGTGAAACAATATGTTGATATAAATATATTCTAGGAAAAATCACATCCTCGTGATTCTCAATTTACTTCCCCTCTTTAAAGAGATGGTTGTTCATGAAAATTAGTTTTCTTGATGTTGGAACATATGTGGATTTTATTCAACTTGTTTTCTATTTTCTTTTGAAACATGGATCTCTATTTTCCAATTATGGTAGTTCTTGTATTTGAGGGGTTTCCTCACAATTTTTTTCTTTTAATTGGTTGTGGGGATATTATGGATTAGGTGTTGGTTAAATTTATTTTTCTCTAACGGGGTTTTACGGGTAATATTTGTAGTGTACATATACTAGTAGAATTTTTAAGCTCAATAGATCTAGTTTATGGTTAGTGTGTGCTAAAATTGAATTTTTGTTGTTGTTCTTTTTGTTATTAAGTGATGTTGTATAATTAGTATTTTCATGATTTTAGTTTCATGTTCACAATATTTATTCAATGAATACATTCAAAAATGAATATGGAGTGATAGTTTCATTGATTATCCTTATAGATATTTAGTGGCTACGGTTGATATCTTTAATTTCAATGGTTGTGTTCATCTATTGAAATCCACAGATTTATTTTTTGGAACAATGTTTTGGTATGTTGGTATGTAAATAGTTGTTGATCGAGTAGTTTAATTTATTATAGTAAATTATTTTGAAATATATATTGTTGAGTTCTTGTTACTATTTTTCTAATTTAATATTTCTTTCATTTGTGATGATGGATTAATATATGGTCATTTATAGGAGGGTTCTTATAGAATAAAAAAGACTTTTTCATGAAATTAAAAAATTATAATTAAAACAAGATTATCAATTTAAAATCAATGATAGTAAAATTTCTTTCAAAAACATTCCATTGTATGTTATTTCATTAAATATTATTCTACTATAGAATATATTTTGAAAGACCCATTTATATTCATAAAATTCACATTTAATTAATGTCTAATTTTTTTGATTCTGTTATATTTATGAAAAGAAAACAAAATATTTTATCATTTTTTGTAACCAAATTTTCTCAAATATTAATAGAAATTTCTATATAGTATACACACTATATACATTAATTACACTAAATTTTTTCTCAATTTAATGTAATAATGATATCATGATTCAAATTATTCCACGCGTATTTCAACTCCATTAAAAAAAATAATGAATACATTATCCTCAATGCAACTATATATGTATTAAATAAAAATATATATATATATATTTATATTTAAAAAATTTCATCTATAATCAGCATCATTGTATATTAATAGTTAATGAAATCATTATAAGATGATATAATTCATTTAAATCATGATTAGTTATTTTAGAAAAACCATGTCTTCCAAAATAATATCTCCTTTGATATCATTGATATTATGTTTATTGGATATTAAATTACATAGATCAATTAGTAAATATTTTTTCTAAAAATATATTAGTCCAAACACATAAACACATTACGTACCAAAATCATATTTCATGTTATTTCCAATATAATGTAACAAAAAAAAATTCAAATCATATATCATGTGATTTTATTACATACTTTATAAATGTATTTACAGAAAAAACATAAAATCAATATTTAAAATTTGTTAAATTTATAAATACATCAATTTATATGTTCTATATTTCAATCTCATTGAAAATTTAACATTGGAATCCATATATTTGTTTTATTATGCTATTTTCACTAGAAAATAGAATATAAATGATATATTTTTAAAAATAAATATTTCATCATTGAATAATTTTCTAAAATATTTTAACTTACCAAATAAGAGGAAATGAAATAAATATAATAGAAAAAATTATTTCTATATTCATAAATCACATTCCATGATGAGCCAAACCTTGTTTGAAACATATTGCATAAATATTTAATATTTTCCACCAAATTCTTCTTATTTTGGAATTATATTATGTTTTATAAAAAATTAGTAATAAAAAATTGGTTTCATGTCATGAACCATCCTAGTTACCCTGGTCACCCGATAATGAAACCAGATATAACATGACCTAAAGGGAATTTTTATCCCTACAAGTTGGCGACTAGCACCTGCAATCATACAAAATTAACATGGGATCGATTTTGCCACAATTATGCTGATGAAAAATATATAAGACAGTATGCATAGGAATAGGAAAAATCCACTGGGAGTGGATGTAGTAGAATATAATGAAGTATAAATTTCGATGTTCTAAAACACAAAATACTAAGAAGGAAAAAAACCCAATGTATTTAAATAAAAATCTCACCAATCCCAAAGCTCAATTTGTAAATACACCTCCAAGGAATCCATTCAACTAACTTGAGTCTGAAGGAAGATTGTTTACAATAACCCACTACAAAAAGTTTGGTGTGAGCCCAACCCTAGTAGGATACCAACATAGATTATATAATATATTCCTAATAAACATTATCTAAATTAAATATTTCAATTTTCCTGATAAATTTGTTTCGAAATTAAAAATCATATTAAAAAACAATCTATGCATTTTCAATATGATTGAATGATACTTTCAAAGAACCTTCTTTTTTTACAAGAGATGGAATATTTACAAGGAAAAGGTTTAAGTAAAACATTTATATGATATAGTTCATATAAATTCAGCATTCATGTAATGCATTTCAAACATATATTTTTGTACTTTTATATCTCAAATATAAATAAACAATTGAGAAAAATGATCATATATCATAAGGTATGATAGTATTGACTAGCTATAGGATTTCTCCCTCTCTAAGTGAACTGAGAAAAATGTTTATACACACATACATATAACAATGGACAAAAGAGACACATCACCAACCCATTAGGGATATGACCTAATGAATGTATGTTTTTAAACATTGTATTATCAAAGAGTGTATCCAAAAAACCTACTAACAACCTAAGGATTGAATGTGCTCTTACATGACAGGTGAAATATTTTAAGACTGCTTTAAATATGATCAATATGATTCTTATATATCAAACATTTCAATATAAATCTATATAAATAAAAATAGGTTTTATTAAAATTCATTCCTTTTTCATAAGATAAAACCACCAGGTTTTGCATCAAATCATTTTAATCCATTATCATGATTTTGAAATCCATTAAAAACCAATTGAGTATTTTCACAATTCATTTTCATAGTTATATTCAACAATTTAATTGAATACATTTCCTTGAAAATTCACCATTTAAATTCAACAAAAACATTTCAAATAATCCAATTAATTGGAATTGGGTTTTATTCAAGTAATTAAAAATAGGTTTATGAAATTTAATTGAAATCAACACTTGAAATAATCCATGAAAATCAAAGTGAATCAATTTTGAAAATAGGAGTGGAAAAACTTACCTATTTCCTAAAGAATGACACTCAAAATGGAACCTTTCAATGTGATCAAAGGTTAAGGGGATCTAAAAACTCAACTTATAAATAGGATCCAACACCACATGAAATAGATCCATCAATACCTAGATGATTCGTAAAAAACCAAGATAGGACAAACACAAAAACTAGAAGATTATAAGATAATACCTACATGGACATCACACCACAAGAGAAATGGATATCAATAGTTGATCAGATCATTCTAGAGGGAGGGGCGCCTCTAAAAACCAACTAGGAATAGTATAGTGTTAAGATCAACAAAGAGTCGATAAAAGGAATGAAGAGAGACAACTGCCTGCATGTCTTAGATCTAATCGTAGGCCTAGTACTGATGTGTACCAAAGGGTCATGATGTGTTGTCCATTTAGGATAATTTTGCCGAAAATCACATCCCCTAATATTTAAAACATTCATTTTCACCCTACATGATGTGTAACATCCATTCCCAATGTGTACTGAATCATAGGGTGATCTCCCAATTCACTAAATGAATCTATAAACCAGTACAAGACTTGTTACTCTAGTACATGACTTGTACCTCTAGTACATGACATGTCCCTATTCTAAAACCTACACTAAACCCATAAAATGGAATCTAAAAACATGTAACCAAAAGGGAACTTAATTGATCAAGGTAATGGGATGTTAAAACCACCCCACCATAAAAAATCATACTTCCCCTAGAGATCATATTGAGAAATATCCATGGAAAAGAGATTAGAACACTATTATCTCCCCAGTTCCTCACATTCCTATTTTTCGTGACTATCAGATACATGCTTCTGTAGAACACAAACAAAAGGTATCCTACTTCCACAAAGCACCTTTGTCTCAAAATCAACTATCCTAACTAGCCACTTGGTCAAAGAGTAATCACCCTCAATCCCAAGATCACTCCATCTAAAAACATTATATAGATCAAATGGATACTTTCTTAGTAGTGATACAAAAAATAACTTTTTTATTGACATCAGTTGCGATGTAAGTTTCAATCAGTATGCAACCTTCTCCACCATTTCATCCACCTAGAAAGGTCCAAAAATTAAAGATCATGCTTCCCTTTCCTTCCTAACCATCAATGACCCAACTAGGGAGAAACATGTAAGAAGACCTGATCACCAACTGAAAAATCCAAAAGTCCTATGATGTCGATCATGATAATACTTCTATTAGTTTTTTGTCGTCAACATCTTCTAACATGTTAGTTGAATCGATGTTATTATCTCTTACACCAAACTAGTCCAACTGAAGAACATTCCCTGACCTTTGACCAACACAAAAAGTGATTTACATGGTTGTATATACATTGCCTCAAAATGTTCCATTATTATAGTGTGGTGGTATCATTTGTTGTAAAAAACTCAACCAGCCTAAAGTTATCCTCCCAATCTCTACTAAAGTCGAGAACACTAGCGTGAAGCATTTCCTCAAAAATATATATAGCTGGTTTTGTTTTTCCATCTTTATGAGGATGGTAGGACATGCTCAAAAGTACCTGAGATCCCAGTTCCCCCTAATATCCTCTCTAAAAGAGATAAGTTAACCAAGTATCCCTACCGAATATAATTGTTGGCAATAGAAGTATCTATTTCATGAAGCGATTTCCCAAAACCTCATCATTGGTCGTACCTCGAATGTGTATAAAGTGTGGTGAAATGGTTATCCTATCGATCACAACCCATATTAAATTATTCTTTCTTTGGTTACATGATGATTCAACCATAATCGTCCTATAGATCTCATCCCACATCCATATAGGGATTGGATGTTTTTGAATCAAAATTAAAGGTATTTGGTTATCTACTTTCACTAGTTGGATTGTATAGTAATGAGATAAAAACTCAACAATGTCTCATCTCATAAGTGGAAATTATAACTACCACCCCATGTTATAGAACATTTTTCAGGTTCATGGATGCATAGCCCACTGAGATTATGAAAATCCTACATCACTACCTTTCCTGTTACTAATTGAACAGAAAATTTATTTTGATAGCATAAAACACCATCTTTGCATAACAATAACTGTAAAAATAACTTCCAACCATAAATTGATACTCTAATGATTTAGAATTAATAATTGAGATCTTGGACTTGAATAATAATCACTAGTAGATTAGAATTCAACTGCACATTTCCTAATGAAACATTTTACATTCCTCTTAAACTCTAGTATGCATTTGTGCAAAGAGAGAAATAAACATCCCCAATTCTGAATTCTCTTTCACGGACCAGGTTGGATATTTCCTTCTCAATGATTAGAAACGACATTACCTTTACTTGGGGTATAGGTTATGTTAATGTTGAAAGACTGCATGTACTCCACCGAAAACATCTTCCTAAGATTAAAATTATTTTGAGATTAGATAATACTAATGTTCGTGCGGTCTGAATACATTTTTAACATTTCACCAAAAGGTATTTTTTCCACCTTTTAGGCACATGAATCACAAGTGCATGCTCAAGATAATTGGTAGAATAATACTTATTAGGTGTCCTTTTTAGATAATATCCCTGTGCTACTACATGATCACCCTACATATGAACGTAACCCAAACCAGAGCCAGATGCATCATAAAAGACCACATAGCCCTTCCCAGATTCTGGAAGCGTCAAGACCTATATAGTAGTAAAAAAAATTCAACTTCACAAAATAACTCTGGAATTTATCATGCCAGAACAACTTCACCCACTTCTGAGTTAGAGTTTTCATCAGACAAGACAGGTTCAAGAAGTCTTTCACAAAATTGTGGTAGTATCTAACTAAGCCCAAAAAAGCTCGAGATCCCGAATACATTTTGTGTTTTCTCCAATGTCATAACATTATGAACTATATCTGGATCAACTGATACTCCCCATTCAGGAAAAAAAGTCCTAATGATTTCACTTCCCTAATCCAAAAAACCCATTTTTAAATATTTGTATAGAGGTAGTAATTTCTTAGCATAATTAGAAATTTTCTCAGATGTTTTACATGATCCTCCTAGGACATAGAGTTGAAAAGAATGTCACCCAAAAATACTACCAGAATAGTATCCATATTATGGTGGAAAATATTTTTCATTAAATTTTGAAATAAGAAAAAGCATTGGTTATACCAAAGAGAATAACAAGACATTCATAGTGGTTTTACCAACACTAAAGGCAAGTTTTTTGAATGTCATATACTTTTATACCCAACTAATGGTCACTATATTGATTTTCGGCCTTTGAAAACCATTTCTCTCCTTCCTACTGATCAAACATATCATCAATTTATAAAAATGGATATTTGTAATTTATTGTGACTCGATTAATCATTAGATAATAAACACCTTAGATAAGATAACCATCATCATTCTTATTGAAGAGAACATGCACAGTCAAAGGAGACACACTAAGGAGAATAAAGCCTCTATCAATGGGATCATCCAAATGAGACTTCTGCTATTTCATATCATTTGGTTCCATGTGGAATGAGGGTACACAGACTATTTTAGTTCCATTCATCAAATAAATAGAAAACTCAACCCCTTTCCCTTTTCATAGACCACATAAATATGAGTAAAACATATCATAAAACACAATGATGATTGGCGGAAGATCACCAACCATTGAATCTCTCTAGATCAATACAAAAAAACTAATATCACTATTCCCAAATCTGTATAGAAGGACCATCTATACTAAAAGGTGGGTCACATTCTTCTTTAAAGGAAAGTGGCACCCCACTGTTTGTAGTATTATAGACATGTCAAAGATAACAATAAATTCAAGAATTATTTGTAGAGAAACAATACATCTTGAATACGATGTCTATATATATCATATCAACAAATAGAATACTCCATGATAGCTTCGAATTTGATAGAGAGAATACACAATAAAGACTATGGATACTCTTCTCTCTTTTTGTACGAAGGTGTACACGAATATCCACTTCACATGATAGTTTATACATAAGATGGTTAAGTTGGTTAACAATATAATTTGAAATAAAAGAGTGAGATGAATCAGTATAAAAAATACTAGTCAATATTGATGAAGCAATGGTAATGGTACCTCTCACAGTCATTAGACTTGTGTCTGCTTCCTCTTGATACTCTTCCACTACATGAATAAGGTTCATTTTTTATTCATGTGGCTAGAACCCCTTTATCATTTGATTATTTGATTTCACCATATGATTAGAAGGATAGAATGATCTTGTCTCACTACATGGAGTAGAGAAGTGAGGAAGAACCTCTTTATTTTTCCAGAACGTCTATAGGAGCAATGGTTTTTGGGTGCCACAGTGGAAACCTACAAGTATTTAATGGAATTATATACTGATAGAAATTCCAAAAATATTATTCATTGATATGTAAGAGACATGAATGACTCTATTGTTGAGAATGTTTTAAAGAACCCCCATGCTTCTTTTTACCTTTGATGGACCAAAGATGCCACTTAGAAAAAATGAACTCTTGTCAACACTGAGTTTCCAACAAGGTCCATGTCAACCATCATTTCCATATCCATCACATTAGTATAAGTGCAAAGCATAAACAAGAGAAAATGAGAATATTAATCTTATGAATTTCCCAACTAAAACAATCAAGCCTTAATCCTATCATTAGTTATAATCTTAGGAGACAACTGCACTAGCTGAGAAAATCAATTTGAATACTGTATCACCGTTTTTTAGCCTTCTCAAGATTGATGAAATCCACATTTTTAGACAACACCATTGAGTTTAGATAGAAATAGTTGGTGAGAAGAACCTTGATATCATTCCACTATAATAACTTATGTTTTCCTACTATCCCAATCATGTCCCAGCATCTCATCCTTGGTCCTTCCAACACAAAGGTGGAACACTTCACCCTGATAACTTTCTGTGTCTCAATGAACTCAAAGATACATTCTATCATTCCCAACCGTTCATTATTGTTGAGTCAATAAGGTTTTCCTTATGACTTTTCCATTCCTTCTTGTGTTGAAAATCACAAACACCTTATTCTTAAGGAAAATTTCTTTCTTAAGGAAAATTGTTTTCTTAAGGAAAATTGCTTTTATAAGGAAAATCACTTTTATAAGAAAAATTATCCTTATCATATTTTCATCTATATTTTTCTTAAGTATGAGATTCGGATTCAATTATATTTTCTCGGAATTGCTTGAAACTTTGATATAAGGTATTTTGTTTTAGGATCCGGATTCTGGATAAGAACTGTGATAAAGATTCACTCCGAAATCCAGAATGAGAAGTGTGATAAAGTTTCATTCCGAATTCCGGATACAGTTTTAATCCAGATTCAGGATACGAATTCTTATGAAGTTCGATAACAAATTCTTATTACGAATTCTGATGAGTAATTCCCATTACGAATTCTGATGAGGAATTATCATTATGAATTCTGATAAAAAATTCTCATTATGAATTCTGATGAGGAATTCTCATTACGAATTCTGATAATGAATTCTCATTACGAATTCTGATGACGAATTCCCATTCCAAATTCTCATTCCGAATTCATCTATTAAACAGAATCTGATCATCTTTGTTTTATACACTCTGAATTTATTCAGACTCCGAATCTTCACTCCGAACTATCATTTCACTTATTTCTTTATATTCTGGCTACTATTTACTATTTTCCTTAAACTCCGAACCTTCATTCCGAATTTTTCATTCCGAACTTTTGAGATAGATTTTAAAATGATGTCGTACATTCTATTACACTTGTTTTGTTATAAAACTATGTCGTCTATTTTGTTATAAACTAACCGTTGCCTATGTAACACATGTACAGGTCCCTCCGATCTTTAAGGAAAATATGACCGTTGGAGAAGGAGCTGACCTTACCTAAAAATAGGAGCTCATTTGAAAGAGCTCGGTGCTAAAAGGCTGACTGATCTTTGAGTCATGTGATTACTTGCTTGAAGTGATTTCTAGATATAGAGGCTTATATTAAATCTCAAAGTTTCGTGCGACTCCAAATGTTGGTGATTACATTCGAGGGCTTCTGGGGATAGGAAGACAGAGGTTGCCGACTACCTTGAAGTTCGAGGGCTTCCTTGCTGAGGAAGACAGAGGTCGCCAACTACCTTGAAGTTGAGGGCTTGAGGGGATAGCAAGACAGCGACTCTGATCTTCGTATCAAGGGCTTACCCTGGTGTGGGTAAGACAGACTTTCAGGAAAGTATAAATCAAGGAACCATTATCCATGGTTGTTGGATACCCTTCTATTTGGGTTAATAGACTTATATCTTGTTACTTATAGTTTATCTATTTGTTTATTTTCAGCTACATTTTGTATTATAAGGAAATTATAACTTTCTTATACTTCCTTATTTGTACTCTATTTCATTTAGATTCTATACGCATTAAGGTAGAATCTCATATTGTAATCTTTCGTTAAGTTTCAATTTCCGGAACCATATTTCCGGAACCTACTTTCGGAATCTCTTTCCAAGTTTGCATTTGGTATTAGAGGTGTTGTGAATTTTCATACGTTTAACTTTGTTAAACATAGACCTTTCGTTTTCTTAAGGAAAACATAGTTATTCGTTACTAACTTTAAAGTTTCCAAAGGAATATTTAAAGATTACAATTCACCCCCCTCTTTTAAATTGAGCATCTACATCATTATTTCGATCCTACAATTTGTATCAGAGGAGGTCTCTGAAATACTTATACCCACGAATAAGTTTTTCTTGCTCACATTATCATCCCGAACATTTCCATTCCGAAAATTCCCAATCCGAACTTTGTGATTACAAACTTTTTCTACTAACAAGTTTGTGTATCGAAGGATTTTTCTAGTATGGGAGGAATTAATGTTGGTTCATTTGAAAATCTAAATCCTACAAGACCACCAATCTTTGGTGGTAATGATTTTGGATACTGAGAGATCAAATGAAGACTTTTGTTATCAATACTGGAGTGGACAACTTTGTTATGCTTACTGGTGATTATAAAATTCCCGACAAGGAAATTAGAACTTTTAATAACCAGGAAAAGCAGGAATATCAACTCAATTATAAGGTACGCAATACATTACTTGGTTCAATGACTAGAAATATATATAGCCAAATTTCTTCTTGTGAATCAGCTAATTGTATATGGAAGAAGTTAAAGGTTACACACTTTGGAACATCTAAGGTGATTGAGACTAGAAGAGCTATGCTTAGAGCTGAATATCATGGCTTCAACTTTCCTTATGGTGAACCAATCTGTAATGTTCAACAGAGATTTATGACCATTGTTAATAGATTACAATCTATGGGAGAGATAGGTTTAGATGATGAAGCTCTTGTGGATAAAATAATTCATATTATGCCCAATGAGTGGGAATCCAAAAGAACAGCTATAGATGAAAACAGGAAGGTCACTCAAATTACTATTGATGAGCTATTTGGAACTCTTCTACAACATGAAACTAGAATGAAGTGAGATGCTGACAACATCAAGAAGAAGAATGGAAATGGTACTTTTGCTTTTACAACAACTAAAAATCAGATGAAAGCTGAGACTCCCGAGAGAGTAACTAGATCCAAGTCTAAGAAAGTTATTTTCTAATCCGAATCTAGTGATAGTGAAGTCTCTGAAAATGAATTAGAAAATCTTGCTCGAAGGATGAACAAGATAGCTGGACAGAAAAATTTCCATTCCAAGTATAAGAAAAAGGATAAGAAACATAAGAAAGAGGGAGAAGTTACTTGTTATGAATGCAAAAGAGGTGGACATATTAGACCAGATTTCCCTTTGCTCAAAAAGAAAGAAAGGAAAGAAAGGCATTCAGACAGGAACAGAAAGAAATATTATAAAGCCAAAGCTAAGAATGTTCTGAAAGCTAATGACACCTGGAGTGCCAGTGGCGGTGAATTTTCAGATGAATCTTCTGATTACGAATCTTCAGGACAGAAGAATCTTGTTCTTATATCCATAACAAGAAAGCTAGGAGACAGGTGAACCTGCTCCTGAGATAAATAAATAAAATAAAGTGGCAATAGTACAAACATAAGATCAGGGAATCTCTCAACAAAGCTGAGAAAAAACCTCACCACAGCAATTTGCCTGAACAAAATGGTCACAAAAATCAGGCGACACACAAGACCAACAGGAGGTGCCCTCATTAATTGCCCTTTTCGCAAGAGCATCTGCTACTTGATTGGCCTCACGGTAAACATGCGAAACTTCAATGACGAGTGAATCAAGAAGCCGAAGACAATCAATCCAGTCCGGAAGGATCTTCCAGGGAACATTCCTCGAGCACTCTTTCAAAATTTGGATAGCAACAGACGAGTATGACTCTATCCATATCAAATTCCAACCAAAGTGGACAGTATACCTGATCGCTTTCATAATGGCCCAAATCTCAGCTTCAATTGCATATCCACTACCAATGAAATGAATAAAGCATCCTTTTACAAACCCCCGATACGTGCGGAAAACACCACCACATACAGAGGGCCCCGGAGCACCTGAGTCGGCCCCATCGACATTGACTTTGATCCACCGCGGTAGGGGAGGGATCCATCGGATATATTTCACCATTAATGGTTTCTTTTCCCTACCATTAATACCAAGAGATCTCAACAAAACCAGGTCAGAAACATAATTTTTCATGCAACCAGTTTGAATGTTGGAGGCCTTACAAATGGCACGAGGCATCATTAAGACATCATCATGAAACTGTGGCTGAATATTGTTGAACAGCAGGTCATTCCTGGACTTCCAAATGAAATCAATAACAGCCGCTATTGCAGCCAAAATAAGAGCATTAACCTTCTCACTAAAATTTTCCATGTTAATGTCCTGCATTAATTCCTCAAGTGACTGAAACTAAAAACAACACCGAAAAATATGCTGCATATAGCACCATAATTTGCGCGCAAGTGTGCATGAGAATAAAACATGGGAGAGAGACTCATCTGCTACCAGACAGACAAAGAAAACTGGGGAAAGATGCAGCCCCTTGCGCTGCAATAGGTATTATTGTTCTTTTAGGTAAATCCTTGATTTCGAATGTTCTTTTTGTTAAGGGTCTTAAGCACAACCTCATTAGCATAAGTCAGTTATGTGATGAAGGTTACCTTGTGAATTTTAGGGATGATAAGTGATTAGTTCACAATTCCAAGAAAGAATTTATTCTCTCAGCCAATAGGCAAGATAATGTTTAAACATTGAACTTAGAAGACCTTAGAAGCCAAGATTTACCTTGTCTAAGTGCAATGGAAGATCATTCATGGTTATTGCATATAAGACTAGGTCACTATAACCTTAGAAACTTATGTAAACTCTGTAAGAATAAACTATTTAAGGATCTACCTGAGCTTAGATTTGATTCTTCTAAAGTTTGTGATCCTTGTCAATATGGCAAGAAACATAAATCTAGTTTTAAGTCAATCAGTGAAGTCTCAAAAACCAATGAATTACAGTTAGTGCACATGGATATTTTTGGTCTAACACATACTGGAAGTATTGGAGGCAAGTACTATGTGTTTGTTCTAGTTGATGATTACACTAGATTTACTTGGGTCTATTTTCTAACAAATAAGTCTGAATCTTTTTCGTATTTCAAAATTTTTAGAGCTCAAGTTAAAAATGAGAAAAACCTTCCGTTGAAAACTATTCATAGTGATCATAGAGGAGAATTTCAAAATTCTGATTTTGAAACATTTTGTAGTAGAAAAGGTATTACTCACAATTTTTCAGCACCTAGAACTCCTCAACAGAATGGTGTAGTTGAAAGAAGAAATAGAATTCTTCAAGAAATAACTAGAACCATGTTGAGTGAATATTCTATTGCTAGACATTTCTGGGATGAAGCTGTAAGTACTGCTTGTTATACTATAAATCGAGTTTTGATTAGACTTTTTCTTAATAAACCTCCTTATGAGTTATGGAATGGTAGAAAACCAAGACTATCCTACTTCACAGTTTTTGGCTGCAAAGTATTCATTTTGAATACTAAAGATAACTTACATAAATTAGCACCAAAATCTGATGAAGGAATTTTCTTAGGTTATTCCACAACATCTAAGGCTTATAGAGTTTTTAATAAAAATACGTGTACTATTGAAGAAACAGTACATGTAAAATTTGATGAATCAGATCCTTTTGTTTTTAAACCACCTCAATCTACATCCTCAGATTTGTTTTCAAAAACTGATTATCAACCTTTGATAGAAGAACCTTCTGATAAGGAAATTGTTCAAGAAGATACTTCTTAAACATTTACCCTAGAAGACTTTCTACCCTATTTTGATGAACATGTTTTACAAAATCCAATAAGGTGTTTCTTAAGATTCATCCTAGTGATAGTATCATTGGTGATGTAAACCAACCTGTAAGGACTAGAAGTTACTTAAGAAATGAAGTAGAACATCTAGCATTTCTTTCCCAATTAGAACCAAAAAGCACTGATGATGCTTTAGGTGATGGTGATTGTATTAAAGCCATGCAAGATGAACTAAATGAATTCGAAAGGAATAATGTCTGGACCTTGGTTAAAAGACTTAAGGAGACATCTGTTATTGGAGTAAAATGGTTTTTCATAAATAAATGTGATGAAAATGGAGTTATAGTTAGAAATAAAGCTAGACTTGATGCTAAAGGCAATAATCAGCAAGAGGGAATAGACTATGAAGAAACCTATGCTCCAGAAGCTAGACTTGAATCTATCCGTATTCTACTTGCCTTTGCAGCTTTCTTTAATTTCAAACATTTTCAAATGGATGTGAAATGTGCTTTTCTTAACGGTTATGTTCAAGAGGATGTTTTTGTTGAACAACCTCCTGGATTTGAAGATACAAAACATCCTGATCATGTTTTTAGACTTACCGAAGCATTGTATTGTCTTAAACAATCCCCATGAGCATGGAATGATAGACTCACTAGATTTTTGCTTCAAAATAACTATGTTAAGGGAAATGCAGATCCAACCCTTTTTATCAAGAAAGATAAGAAAAATGTTTTGATTGTTCAAATTTATGTTGATGAAATCATATTTGTCTCAACTCAACAATATTTGACCGACTCTTTTGCAAGTCTAGTGAAATCTGAGTTTGAAATGAGTATGATGGGTGAGTTAACTTTTTTCCTTGGTTTTCAAATTTCTCAAAAACCAGAAGGAACCTACATATCTCAACATAAGTATATTAAATATCTTCTTAAAAAGTATGGTTATGAGAATACTAAGAGTATAAGTACTCCCATTGGTACCTCAAATTCATTAGATCTTGATGAATCTGGGAAACCAGTAGATCAAACATCTTTTAGAGGTATGATAGGAAGTTTACTTTACTTAACAGCTAGTCGACCAGACTTAATGTTCTCAGTATGCTTATGTGAAAGATATCAATCCAATCCTAAGGAATCTCACTTAAAGGCAGTAAAAATAATTTTTCGCTACCTTAAGGGAACCATGGATCTTGGATTATTTTATACTTATGGAAATGATTTTGTTCTAAAAAGCTTTTCTGATGCTGAATTTGGTGGATGTAGAATGGATAGAAAAAGTACATCTAGAACTTGTCATTTCTTAGGAGATTCATTAGTTTCGTATTCCTGCAAGAAACAATATTCTGTAGCACTCTCCACTGCTGAAGCTGAATATGTAGTAGCTAGAAGTTGTTCTGCTCATGTGTTGTGGATGAAACACACACTCACAGACTATGGCTTGAGTTTTACTAAAACTCAAATTTTGTGTGATAACACAAGTTCCATTGCTCTCAGTAAGAACCCTACACATCACTCTCATGCAAAAAACATAGATATTAGGCATCACTTTCTTAGGGATCACACACTTGAAGGAGATATTATTATTCAGTTTATTGGAACGCAAGATCAACTTGCTGATATTTTTACCAAATCTTTGCCTTATGATAGATTTGAATATATTAAACAGAAGTTAGGAATGATAACCATAAGGTAATCTTCCTTATTTAACTTTCTGTTGAAAAATTATCCTTACAGTAATAAATTCCTTTTCATAGGGGGAGTACATTTGTTTGTTAGAATAATAAAGTTTTTTTTAGTTTGTTTCCAATCTTTTCGGAACTAAGATTTCCATAATGGAAATGTCCGGAACTACAATTTTCCAGATTGGATATTTTCATATAAGAAAACTTCTAAAAAAGGATATTTTCGTATTGAAAACTTCCAGAATGGAAAATTTTGTACTGGTATTTTCATAACGGAACCTTCATACTGAATCTCTCATAATAAGTTTCTTTCTTAAATTTTTGGAATGAGTTTTTCGTACTGAGTGTGTTTTCCGTATTGAGTTTGTTTTCTAAAGTAAAGTTTTTGCGAACATTGACTTTTCATAATAAAGTTTTTTCGTAGTCATTTTTATATTACCCATTATGAATAATCCTCCTAAGCCAATCTGAATGGTACGTTTTTCTTACTTAAGATTCCGTAGTCATACTTTACTTGCTGGAATTTTCTTGTATTATGTTTTCGGATTATAGTTTTCTTAATTCATTGTTTTAATAAAAACATCAAAAATATCTCATTCATGTTTTCTTGAGAATTAATTTTCAACCGTCAGATCTGATCTCAGCTTATCACAACCGTTCGATCAACCGAGGAAGTTGAACCGTCGGTTCATTGCCTATATAAAGGGGACCCAATTACTTGTCCCACATCAGTTTTCAAGCTCTCGCGTCCCGAATCTCTGCCTCTCTGTTTTAAAGTCGTTCCAAACATAAGTTTTCTCCCTTCCGAACTTCTCAGAGGTCTTCATATCCGAATATCTGTGGAGTTAGCTTCTCAAGAAATGCCATCCTCCAAGCCTATTTCACAATGGTTAGTTTATAGATAAAGGCTAGTCCATCCGGATTTCTTCAACAACTATGATTCTCTTATTTCGAAGAACATTAAGTTGAATGGCTGGGAAGATGTTACAGTGTCAAAACCCGAGAACCAAGATGAAGTCTATTCGGATTTGCTCATAGAGTTCTATGAAACTGTTTCTTTTCTTCAAGAAGATGGAAGGGACAAGTTATCTTTTAAGTCTTATGGTAAGACTTATAAACTTTCATATGCCAAGGCAACCAGCTTGGTAGGGCTGAACAATGAAGGTGAAGCTGAGTTTATTTCTCACGTGTTGCCGGATACTAAGGATATCTTTGACAAGGAAAAATCTTTAGCAACTCTCGGACTGGCTGATGACAAGGCTCCGAAGATTGCTAGTTTGCCTACAAATTTCCGGATTCTAGAGTTGTGGGTACAAGGCCTTATCGTACCAAGGAAAGGTGATAAAGGCAGTATGAAGAAGAGTGAGATCTATATCTTAGATTTCCTGATAAATCTAATGAAGATTAACCTCATGAGGCATATTCTTATAACCATTGAGAATTGTATGAAAGGAAATCTCAGAGCCCAGATCGTAATGTACCTAGTAATTTTATTAAAGTTGATAGTTCGGTGCCTTGAGTCTTTCAAGGAATCTTGCAGATCAAAGCCAAGGGTTTGCAAAAAAAATTGGTCAGTGATGAAACACTTAAGAGGATGGATGTGGATTTCAACAAGGAGACTGGAGAGTTCTTCGATTTGCCTAATCAAGAAGAACCGGCTCTGAAGGCTGCTAAACCGGAATCATCTAATACTGTAAAGAAAATAAAGTTGAAAGAAGTTGCAATTGAAGTTGAGGATCCTAAATCTAAGGAAGTTCAAACCGAACCTCCAAAACCAAAGAAGAAGAAAGCCTATCCTGATGAGGTTGTTGCGAAGTGGAGAGCAGATAAACAGAAAAGGAAAGATGGGGATCCACAGTTCAGATTGGACCCTGCGGAGGCTATGGCCTTGAAGAAGAGAACTGCTGATGAGCATGAAAAACAATTAAAGGAAAAAAATCTCAAGAAGAAGGTGACAGAAGCCGAGGCAGTCCAAGTATTGTTAAAATTTAATGAGATGGTATTCAGAAGCATTCCAGTTCCGAGATCTTTCTCCGTGGATTCTCTACCTAAGACTCCAGGAAGAAATTTCGTTGCTCCGGAAGAAGCTGTTGCTAAGACTACTGAGGAAGTAGAGCAAGATGTGCAAGTGGAAGAAGAAGAAGATGTTTCTGAAGGAAGTGGTGAAACCGGAGATGTGTTGAAACAAGTAGATGATTATAAGGGGACACCTTCGGAACACTTATCACTCCGGACTTCTGAACATGAATCTTCGAAGCTAGTTACTCCAGTAATGGAAGAAGAGTGAGGAGAAGAAGAAGTAGCTTATCATGGAGAGGAAGAACAACTTCTACAATATATTTCTCAAATTGAGAATATAGAGGTTGGTGCTCAGAAAGTTCCTAATGAGGAAGACAATGTTGTCCAAGTTTCTGATAGTGAAAAAATAACTCAGGAACATGATTCTATTCCGAAAAAAGACAAGGGAAAGAAAATTCTTGCTGATACTCCGAGCTCAGAAGTGTGGAAGAGGAAGGAAGTTGGTAGTTCTTCAAAGAGAAAGCTTGACCTTATTGGAGAAGAAAATTCTCCAGGTAGAGTCTCAGATTCGGAGTCATCTTCGGTGGGGCATGACTTTGTTGTTCTGTCTTTAAAGAAGTTGGTGTGAAACCATTCCGACCTTCTCAAGTATTGATTCAAGATGACAGATGCTCCAACATGCTTTGAATCAGAAAATTAACTCTGTATATATGGTTATGGAAAAGTGCGTTGAGATTGAGCCTCAGTTCAAAAAGTTCTTTGTTGGCTACAAAGCTAATAGAAAATCTTACAAGAGGATGACAAACTGGTCGAGGAAGATTGTAGAAGAGATGAGGCTATTTGATGAGTTTCAAGACAATGTTAAAGACGCCTTTGAGACTGAGGACAGGAAGATAAATGACCTGACATCATCCTTTGAAGACAAGCTGATAGATAAAAAGAAATTCTGGATTCAAGAAGTCAGAGATCTGAATGGGAAGCTGAATTCTGTTTCTCAAAACTAGAAGTTTGAAAGGGCTCATCGGATTGAGTTTCAAGAGGAAATGAAGGCTCATGAAGAAAATATCAAAGCTCAGGAAGAAAAGCTGAAATCCCAGGAAGAAAAGATTGAAGCTCAATCTGCAAGAATAGTTGTCTTAGAGAAGCAAGCTGAAGAAGATCATAAAGACCTAAAGCAGATCAAGACTATTCTTAAGTGGCTCATTTCGAAGGAAAAAGATCTGAAATAACTAAATCCGATCTTTTTGTTGTATCTAGTTTTATTTGTTTCCGACATTTCAAATCTAATGAAAAATGTGCTTCTCATTTCTTTTGTTGTTATTACTAATTTTTCAGGTACTTTGTTATTTTTTCCATTCCCTCGATTTCATTTTGAAAATCAAAAAGGGGGAGAAGGAAAAGATCCTTAATAAAAAGAAGAACTCTAATAAGATTTTATCAAAGGGGGTGAAGGAAAAGATCCTTAAGGAAAAAGAACTCTAATAAGAGTCTATCTAAGGGAGAGTTTTTTCTTAAATAAGACTTTCTTATTCATAATAAAATGTCACTCCGGACATCTAGAATACGATCCTTAGAGTTTCAAAGCTTAAGGGGGAGTTATTCGTATTCATCAATTTCCTTAAATCCAAGGGAGATAAGCCTTAATGTTTTTTTTCTTCTTAGTATTTCATTTTCGTAAGGATGTTTGTGCTTTCCAAAAAGGGGGATATTGTTGATTCAATAAGGTTTTCCTTATAACTTTTCCATTCCTTCTTGTTTTGAAAATCACAAACACCTTATTCTTAAGGAAAATTACTTTCTTAAGGAAAATTTATTTCTTAAGGAAAATTGATTTTATAAGGAAAATTGTTTTCATAAGAAAAATTTCATTCTTAAAGAAAATTGCTTTTTTAAGGAAAATCAATTTTAAAAGAAAAATTATCCTTATAATATTTTCATCTAGATTTTTCTTAAGTATGAGATTCAGATTCAATTTCATTTTCTCGGAATTTCTTGAAACATTGATATAAAGTATTCTGTTTTACGATCCGGATTCTGGATAAGAATTGTGATAAAGTTTCACTCCAAAATCCAGAATGAGAACTATGATAAAGTTTCATTCCGAATTCCGGATACAGTTTTAATCCAGATTCAGGATACGAATTCTTATGAAGTTCGATAACGAATTCTCATTACGAATTATGATGATTAATTCCCATTATGAATTCTGATGAGGAATTATCATTACAAATAATGATAATGAATTCTCATTACGAATTCTGATGAGGAATTCTCATTATGAATTCTGATAAACAATTCTCATTACGAATTCTGATGACGAATTCCCATTCCAAATTCTCATTCCAAATTCGTCTATTAAACAGAATCTGATCATCTTTGTTTTATACATTCTAAATTTATTAAGACTCCGAATCTTCACTCTGAACTTTCATTCCACTTATGTCTTTATATTTTGTCTACTCTTTATTATTTTCCTTAAACTCCGAACCTTCACTCCGAATTTTTCATTCCGAACATTTGAGTTAGATATTAAAACGATGTTGTACATTCTGTTACACTTGTTTTGTTATGAAACGATGTCTTCTATTTTGTTATAAACTAACCGTTGTCTAAGTGACATGTGTACAGGTCCCTCCGATCATTAAAGAAAATATGGCCACTGGAGAAGGAGTCGACCTTACCTATAAATAGGAGCTCATTTGAAAGAGCTCAGTGCTGAAAGGCTGATTGATCTTTGACTCATGTGATTACATGCTTGAAGTGATTTCTAGAGAGAGAGAGGATCATATTAACTCTCAAAGCTTCGTGCGACTCCTAATGATGGTGATTACATTCGAGGGCTTCCGGTGATAGGAAGACAGAGGTTGCCGACTACCTTGAAGTTCGAGGGCTTCCTTACTGAGGAAGACAGAGGTTGCCAACTACCTTGAAGTTGAGGGCTTGTGGGGATAGCAAGACAGAGTCTCCGTTCTTCGTATCGAGGGATTACCCTAGTGTGGGTAACATAGACTTGCATGAAAGTATAAATTAAGGAACCTTTATCCAAGGTTTTTGGATACCCATCTCTTTGGGTTAAAAGACATATATCTTGTTACTTGTAGTTTAACTACATTATTATTTTCCGCTGCATTTTGTATTATAAGGAACGTATAACATTCTTATACTTCCTTATTTGTACTCTGTTTCATTTATATTCTATACGCTTTAAGGTATAATCTCATATTGTAATCTTTCATTATGTTTCAATTTCTGGAACCATATTTCTGGAACCTACTTTTGGAATCTCTTTCCAAGATTGGATTTGGTATTAGAGGTGTTGTGAATTTTCTTATGTTTATCTTTGTTAAACTTAGCCCTTTACTTTGCTTAAGGAAAACATAGTTATTCGTAACTAACTTTAAACATTCCAAAGGAATTTTTAAAGTTTACAATTCACCCCCCTCTTGTAAATTGAGCATCTACATCATTATTTGGATCCTACAATTATAATGTTGATAATCAGTGGATGCCTCTATGACTGATATATTATAGAGAAGAAACACATAGAATGATTATAATGAAAATTCCCCTGAGGATCCACAGCTTTTTCCTGAGAGAAAACTAGAGGGGTCATAAGTCCCAGATCTCAGAATGTGCACAAAATCTCCCCAACCAGATTGGGAAAAAACATGATTTTAAGGCTAAGTTTTAGCAGTAGCCTTTTCTTGTATTTGATTCAGATGTCCATTTAGAGGAATTATACTATATAATAAATGTATACAACAAAAGAAGACATTAAATAAACAATCGAACTGAGTAGATAAAGAAAAATATTTTCAAAAGAAGGGAAAATGATTTTGATTTCTCTCTATCCAAATTTCAGAAGAAAAAATAATATATCCAATCTAGATTATATCTTTACCTAACCACCCATGGTGACATAACATTTATTGTAGTGATTTTTTTCCCAGAACTCAATCGTAACTACCTATTATGTCCCATCAATATTTCAAAAATATATTCTTAGTACAAGACAAAAGTTGAACAACTGGACCATTGATAACAATTATTCACAAACCAGCTTGGGAACCATGGTTATCCAATAACAGAGCCAGTCATGACATGGCCCAAAGGGTGTTCCAGATCCCCATGGGTTGGAAACTAGCACTTGGCATCATACTACATAAAATTTGGAAATATTTTTTCCCAAGAATGCAGAAGAAAAAGATAAAAGTCTATATGAATATCAATAGAAAAAATCCAATGGGGGTTAATGTACCATAATACAACAAGTCATAAAATAAAAATTAATAAAACCCAAAGTACAAGATATGAAAACATCTCCAAGGTCCTTAAGCACTCAAATCACAAAGTCAAAATCATAACAGATGGATCGACCACCAAGGAATAATTTTTTTTGCACGAACCTATTAGAATAAATTCTATAAACTCCCGAAGGAAAAAGTATGTTATGATTATATACCTAGTAGGATACCACTAGAGATTCCATAATAGATTCCAAATCCTTATTATCCAAATAAAATATTTCAATTTTCAAAATAAAAGGGTTTTAAAATTCAAAATCTTATTTAAACAAAATTTCTATGCATTTTTAAAATTATGGAAAGATACATTCAATGGAATGAATTTTCTTTATAAAAGATATAATTTTTATAAAATAATGTATGAATGAAAAAATTTATATAAATTATTATACATAAATTCAGAATTCCTGTAAAGCACTTGTAACACCCCGAGATTTTATGAAAAATATTCTTTTTAATATCATTAATGTCTTGTGTTGTACGCTACACCAAAAGAAGCTTTCACAACACGCATCCCTGACTTTCCTTCCATTACACGCAATCGCGACCTTCCACGATAGCGTGTGTTGTACGCCACACCAAGTTTCGCTAAACAACGATATGCTATTACGATATTATTAAAACTAGTCGTTATGAATAGTAATAACCACGTTTTGAAATTTTGCAAATTTTATTTTTCAAAATGGACATCATTTATGGATCCGGAATATAGAAATTAGCTTAGGTTGAAATTTTGGTGATTTTCGGATAACTTTCATATTTTGATGAATAGTGAAAATTACTAAATTTTAATTAAAAAAAAACTTTTTCAATCGAAATAATTAATAGTGATAAATTATTAATTTGAGTGGTTATAAAGTATATTTAGAATATATTTTTACAATTTAATACAATGTTGGTCATTGGATGTAATTTCACATTTAAACCAATTATAAACAAGTGTCAATCTTTTGATAGTTATTATCTCTTAAAAACACGCCTTTTGTTTAGACGACAGGAATTAATTTTTAAATTAATTAATGCAACTGATATGTTTTGAATTTGGTAAAATAGAAATCATTTTTGAGTTCATAATATCATATATAGCTTAGGCCTAATTATTGGTATTTTTCTGAAAACTTTCAATTTTTGATGAATAGTGAAACCACTAAGTGGTTGGTTAAAAACTGAATTTTGCATAAAACTTAATTTTACCGCTTCTGTGAATGGAATTTTAAAAATCCGACAGACACGGTTAATATCAAGGACTAAAATGTTGTTCAATGAGATGAAAATAATTTTTGGTGAATAGTAACTTTTTACCTTTTTCTACCACGGTTAATAGTAAATAGGGTAACTAAGGGTAAATATGATATTACTATTACCCTAACACATGTCCTAATTCTATTGGATAAGTGTAATTCGACCAAAAACAACCTTATGAATATAATATGACCATTTAGGTCCACTTGGATTAGATTATGACATTTAATATTATTTTATTTAATGAATAGTTAAAATAGTTAAAATCAAAGTTTATTAATTAAAACATTTTTAATATGGGGTTATACATAAGATAAATTCGACTATAAATATTCATTAGAAATCTAAAAATATTTCCTACATAATGATATTTTATTTATAATTTTTAGACATTAAATAAATTAATTTATTTATGACACAATGATGATGCAGTAATTATCTTATTAATGAAATATTGACATAATTGATGTTATAAACACCAAAATAAATGTAATTTGAGACTTTTTATGAATTACACTAATTTTCTAGGTTACTATGATATATTAGTGTTGATTTAATCAACTTGGTTCGAACATATAATTCTGTTATGACTTTCACAAAAATCATATATCAAATAGTGTTAAAATTGACACAAAATAGTTTTTAAATCAAATATTATATTATTAATTGTTATTTTTTTTCTAAAAATCTATGGTTCGGACAAATGACTTATATAAAAATATATATATTAATAATAAACAATTTGGGGTTCGTTTGGCATGTTATAGTAAGTGTATTAACCATATAGTGTAAGAAAACAAAAAGACACGATAAAAGTTAAATTATTTAACTTAGAGTTAAATCTAATTGATAAGGTTAAAATAATAATCTAAACTTGTCTAAATCCTATTAGTTGATATTATTTCGACCCATCCCCACTTTAGCTTCGAAATAAGACCCTTTGGAACCATTATAAACCGATTTTGACTTTAATATAAAATAATATTTTGAGATATTCCTAAGGTGCCCCTCTCCTCCCTTATAAAAGGACACCTCCTCCCCCTCCTCCTCACACCAATTTGATCACTCAAGCTCGGCCAAACCCTGCCAAAATCCCTTCTCCACTTCCCTAGAATAATCTAAGAGGTCCTGGTCTTCTTCAAAGACCAATCATAGTTCCCTAAGTGGAGGATTCAAAGAGGCGTTTCAAAGAAGAGGTAATTTCCGTTACCAATTCTTTCACCTTTATTTCTTCTTCCACTTCTTCTTCTAAGGTTGTTTCATTATGAAGTAATAACATCAGTATCAATCATATACTGATATTTTATTATAAATATGAAACAAATCTAATTAACCTTCTATCCATCCTACGAAAAAAGGAAATCACCGCGCGTGCGTACGTACGGAATACCGTCTCCACGCCGTGGTGGAATCTGCTTTTCCACCAACACCTTACATGGATGGGTATTATGGTGTAAAGAATAACTATACATAGTTATTATAACATAATAATGATTCTGATATATTGTATCATCCACTCCAATTCAATTCAATAATTATGGAAATGATATCATCGCTCGTGCGTACGTACGGACTACCGTCTCCACCACGCGATGAGATTCATTCTCCATGTTAAGCATTTAAGAATGATTATAAAGTATATATAAGCAATAATAATGAAATATATGAAATTATAAAGCTACTAGATTTATTTATATATATATGTATGTCATCTACTTAATTTCATTCAATTCAATAAGGAAACGAAAACAGCGTTCATGCGTACGTACGGACTACCGTCTACATGAACGGTGTATTTCATTCCATTTATCGATATATTATATATATATATATTCTGAATATATATATTATATATAAAAGTGTTTTACATTCTGGATATAAGTAATCATGATCCATGTAATCATATTAATAATTACAAGTTAAAAACACAAACAACAAATGAGACGATTTTACCCAAAATGCTACTTTAACATGAATTTACAAAAGAACGGGTAATATAAAGTCATAAGTGAACCGTATATGATATAATAACAATGAATATGATTCTGTAATAAGTCAATAACATGATTTAAATCATTATACAAGAGGTTCGGACACTTACAAAGCAAGTCGGACCTAAGGTAAGGGAAATATCACAATCTCATTTTTATCCGAGATTGTTTATTCGTAAGTATTTATTGGGGTGTATTTTATCATCCATATACATGTTCCCTCAATATGTAATATTGTTTCCATCCACTTACACTATTTTAAATCCAATTTTACCCTTCAGTGAGTTTTTAGTAAAAGATATGAAAGGAATCTTTTGTCGTTTTTCGTACGAGGTACTTTTTGACTTTTCCGACAAAAGTAAGAAGAATGTTTTTTTAACATATACGGCATGAATGGATTTCTAAAACATTATTTCCAAGAAGCTTCCTTTACAAGTATTCAAGTTTATTTTTATTCAACTTCATTTAGTTTAAAATTGTATGACATGTTAAGAAAGGAAAAGTGTTTTTGAAGTAGAAAGGATATTTTCCTCAAGAATGAAGTTCAAGTATTTTATCGAAATTATTTTCCATCAAAGATAATAAAAGGGTTCTGTTTTTATCCCTATTATTACATGGATTTTATTATGTTGTGATGGAAATATTTTTATGAATCCCTTTATCTTATATGAATTTTTTATGATGTCATGTTGATTAAGAATCCCATTTTTATTACATGGGTTACGCTATGATGTATGGTTTATGATTATGTGGCACACAAAAGAAAGGATTCATTATAAGATGGGTGGGACCTATATCTCCCTCCAATGCATCGGGTAAAGATTTTATATCTCATGAGATAGACATGGCTGGAATGGTAGGTTATACCGGTTCAGTGAAACAGAACTGAAACGAGGGTTACTCGATTCAGAAAGGGACTTTGTCCACTAAGATAATCTTGGAAATGAGTCTTGACTAACAAGAAATGATTCTCTATGATTATGTGTGAATGCCACAAAGTTTCATGTTTTAAGTTATTATTATTGTGATTACATTTCACTGCAATTATTTATCCCATGTTATGAAATTATGATCTCTTTTTCAGGATAAGATTACCAAAAGTTATGTGCTTATGTATATGATGTGATTGATATTTCTTTTGTTTACCTTTACTGAGCATTTGAGATCACCCTTTTATGTTTTTTCCCCAGGATATAATGAAAGGTTTTAGGTTTAAAAAAAGAAGATCTTTATGGGAGATGTTGAAGATCTTTCACCAGGGATTAGAAGATTATATTCCGAGTTTCCAAAGACACTAAACTATTACGATCCTTGTGTGTGTGTTTTTGTTATGTACTAAGTATTCCGCAAATGAAATATAATGTCAATGTACGTCAGGCTACGGGTCTCTACAGTTGGTATCAGAGGAAAGGTTTAGTCAACCTTTGGAAACTAGGATGTGAAAACGTTAGTGAGATCCCTAGAGATATTTCTACGGTATATCTAGGTATGTCCCTAATGTTAAGTATACGTATTGGTTATATTACTAGAATTAAGCTAACGATCATAGAATTAAACCTAAGATGTTAGATATTGAAGGTACTCCCCCTTTATTATGTTGTTTTCTCTAGCATGATTTTTGCCTCTCACACTATTCTTTTTGGGTTTTAGACGATGGCTGGAACCCGAAAGAACCGTGTTGATCAATGCAATGGACAATGCAATGATTGTCTTCCTGAACAAACAAATGTTATGGGAGATGGAGTGCAAAATCTTATTGCTATCCTTACACAAGATATGAATCATTTTGGAATTCCAAATGAGCAGAGAAAGGAACAGTATTCTATTGAGTCCTTCATGAGGCAACGTCCACCTTCTTTCAGTGGGACTTCCGATCCACTTGTTGCTGAACAATGGATCAGTACCACTGAAAAGATATTTTCAGTTCTTCAATGTTCTGAACATGATAAAGTCATCTTAGCAGTATATCGTTTGGAAGGTGAAGCTGATCAATGGTGGAATCTTATCAAGAATACAAGGCAAAGAGATGAAATTGAGTCCATGGAATGGGACGAGTTCAAGAACTTGTTTTTCACTAAGTACTTCCCTCGTATTCTTCGTACAAATATGGAGAAGGAGTTTCTTGAACTAAAGAAAAAGGATGATGAATCTTGTTGGTATATACGAAGCGAATTTTACAAGACTTTCAAGGTATGCATCTGGCATTATCATCCAACCTGAAAGTAAAGTTGATCGATTTTTCAGTGGCTTAAAACCAAGTCTTCGAAGGGCATTGGCTATAAGAGACTTCAGTAGCTATGAAGAAATTGTGCGTTGTGCTATCAAGGTAGAAATGGATGTTGGTGTTACATATCCATCTCAGGGTTTTGACAAGAAACGAAAGATGGAGTTCAAGGAGAAATCTCAGAATAATGGTGAAAAGAAGATGAATGTTTCCTTATTCTCAAAGTGTGGAAAGAATCATGGTGGAGATTGTCTTAAAGGGACTAGAAAATTTTTTAAGTGTGGAAAAGAAGGTCATCGAGCAGCTGAGTGTCGAAGTAATGGGAAAAGGGTTTCTAATGATGTGAATAAATAAAAACACTGCAAAGAACGCACCACCAACACTTCAATGCTTCAAGTGCAAGGAAATGGGGCATTATGCTAATAAATTCCCTAATCCAAGGGTTAGTGATGGTCGACATGAGCAACAGCTTAAGGAAAAGGATAAAGGGATGTCACATGCGATCACTATTGGCGATGTTGAATATGACAACGATGTGGTGGAATGATTAAGTGTTTATGTAATGGGATTCCAAAATAATGTTGTATCATGGAGTATTGGAATATTCATGTATTGGTCTAATGTGGTATTCAAAGTGATTGAGATATTTTTGTAAATAAGACGATATGCGCATAATGAAGGGAAAATGAGAAAATGAAATGTTTAATAGTATTCATGAGCTCATGATTGATATAAGGACTAAGTGATTATAAAGAATTTTGAGGATTTTGGTATGTGGAAAGTGTTTAAATGCATTCATGTTTTCACTAAGGTTCAATGGGTATTCAAGAGAATACATGATTAAGGACTTTGAAAGTTCAGAATGTGACCAACAAGACATATCTTATGATATATGGGGATCAACGATGGTATTAAATCTCTGGTAATTGTTTTCACTATATTATGAGAGTGGACTGCAGTATTATGGGTAAGCCTAAAAATTGGAATGGATTATGTTGGACATAAGATAGTATTGTTTAAGGATAGAAGTTTTTTTCGATATTATTGATGGGATGTTATAGTAATATAGTTTTAGAAAAAGGACAACCTGCAGGACGGGTGACAGCCCATCGCGTCGGACAAGGCTGTGGGAATCGAACCCACAACCGAAATGCGACTGGCCTTTATCGCCTACCACTGGCCTACATGAAGTCCCTGTTTAGTAGAAACTAGTTTTATTTTATTAAGCGGTATGATATATGAAGTATAAGTTCATTTTAGGAACCATATATGACTAATCTCAATATAGAATGACTTATGTATATTTAATAACTTTTGCTAACCTTTTGTTTAAGACAGATGGAATGACCCGTCATTCTATCACATAATCTGCTAACACTTCACGAATAACAAATTCAACTTCATTTATTTAAGATATGAAGTGGAAATTGTTCAAGGCACGAACAACAGTGATATTGTACCAAAATAAAGTAAGTATTTATTCTAATTCAAATTCTTCAACTTTAGGGAAACAATCTTGAAAACCAAAAATGTTTTCCTAGTGCTCTTATATCTGATTAATCAGATGGTACCTTAGATCGTCACAAATTTATGGATTTGTGATTGCTAGATTTTCCATAGCCATGTTCTCTACCACTCTCCATCAGAACATAATGGTTAGATTTCTCTTCCATATCCATATTTTCACCTATGTGGAAACCCAGTGATTAGTTTATTTGGGTAATCGTTACATTTCATACTTTAGTTTTTAAATCCATGTTTTGGTATTCCTTTTTACGATGTGGGTTTCTATCAAAGAAAATTTTGAATAGTAAACCATTTATAACCCCGACGAATTTTGGGGGCGAAATTCGTTTAAGGGGGGTAGAATGTAACACCCCGGGATTTTATGAAAAATATTCTTTTTAATTTCATTAATGTCTTGTGTTGTACGCTACACCAAAAGAAGCTTTCACAACACGCATCCTTGACTTTCCTTCCATTACACGCAATCGCGACCTTCCACAATAGCGTGTGTTGTACGCAACAGCAAGTTTCACTAAACAACGATATGCTATTAAGATATTATTAAAACTAGCCATTATGAATAGTAATAACCACTTTTTGAAATTTTGTAAATTTTATTTTTCAAAATGGACATCATTTATGGATTCGGAATATCGAAATTAGCTTAGGTTGATATTTTGGTGATTTTCGGATAACTTTCATATTTTGATGAATAGTGAAAATTACTGAATTTTAATTAAAAAACAACTTTTTCAATCGAATAATTAATAGTGATAAATTATTAATTTCAGTGGTTTTAAAGTATATTTATAATATATTTTTACAATTTAATACAATTTTGGTCATTGGATATAATTTCACATTTAAACCAATTATAAACAAGTGTCAATCTTTTGATAGTTATTATCTCTTAAAAACACGCCTTTTGTTTAGACGACGGGAATTAATTTTTAAATTAATTAATGCAACTGATATGTTTTGAATTTGGTAAAATAGAAATCATTTTTGAGTTCATAATATCAAATATAGCTTAGGCCTAATTTTTGGTATTTTTCTGAAAACTTTCAATTTTTGATGAATAGTGAAACCACTAAGTGGTAGGTTAAAAACTGAATTTTGCATCAAACTTAATTTTACCGCTTCTGTGAATGGAATTTAAAAAATCCGACAGACAAGGTTAATATCAAGGACTAAAATGTGGTTCAAAGAGATGAAAATAATTTTTTGTGAATAGTAACTTTTTACCTTTTTTTACCACGGTTAATAGTAAATAGGGTAACTAAGGGTAAATATGATATTACTATTACCCAAACACATGTCCTAATTCTATTGGATAAGAGTAATTCGACCAAAAACAACCTTATGAATATAATATGACCATTTATCTCCACTTGGATTAGATTATGACATTTAATATTATTTTATTTAATGAATATTTAAAATAGTTAAAATCAATGTTTAATAATTAAAACATTTTTAATATAGGGTTATACATAAGATAAATTAGACTATAAATATTCATTAGAAAGATAAAACTATTTCCTACATAATGATATTTTATTTATAATTTTTAGACATTAAATAAATTAATTTATATATGACACATTGATGATGCAGTAATTATCTTATTAATGAAATATTGTCATAATTGATGTTATAAACACCAAAATAAATGTAATTTGAGACTTTTTATGAATTAAACTAATTTTCTAGGTCACTATGATATATTAGTGTTGATTTAATCAACTTGGTTCGAACATATAATTCTGTTATGACTTTCACAAAAATCATATATCAAATAGTGTCAAAATTGACACAAAATAGTTTTTAAATCAAATATTATATTATTAATTGTTATTTTATTCCTAAAAATCTAAGGATAGGACAAATGACTTAGATAAGGATATATATATTAATAATAAAGAATTTGGGGTTCGTTTGGCATGTTATAGTATGTTTATTAACCATATAGTGTAAGAAAACAAAAAGACACGGTAAAAGTTAAATTATTTAACTTAGAGTTAAATCTAATTGATAAGGTTAAAATAATAACCTAAACTTGTCTAAATCCTATTGGTTGATAGTATTTCGACCCATCCCCACTTTATCTTCTAAATAAGACCCTTTGGAACCATTATAAACCGATTTTGACTTTAATATAAAATAATATTTTGAGATATTCCTAAGGTGCCCCTCTCCTCCCTTATAAAAGGAAACCTCCTCCCCCTCCTCCTAACACCAATTTGAGCACTCAAGCTCGTCCAACCCCTGCCAAAATCCATTCTCCACTTCCCTATAATAATCTTAGAGGTCCTGGTCTTCTTCAAAGACCAATCATAGTTCCCTAAGTGGAGGATTGAAGAGGCGTTTCAAAGAAGAGGTAATTTCCGTTACCAATTCTTTCACCTTTATTTCTTCTTCCACTTCTTCTTCTAAGGTTTCTTCATTATGAAGTAATAACATAAGTATAAATCATATACTGATATGTTATTATAAATATGAAACAACTCTAATTAACCTTCTATCCATCCTACGGAAAAAGGAAATCACGGCGCGTGCGTACGTACGGAATACCGTCTCCACGCTGTGGTGTAATCTGCTTTTCCACCAACACCTTACATGGATGGGTATTATGGTGTAAAGAATAACTATACATAGTTATTATAAAATAATAATGATTCTGATATATTTTATCATCCACTCCAATTCAATTCAATAATTATGGAAATGATATCATCGCTCGTGCGTACGTACGGACTACCGTCTCCACGACGCGATGAGATTTATTCTCCATGTTAACCATTTAAGAATGATTATAAAGTATATAAAAGCAATAATAATGAAATATATGACATTATAAAGCTACTGGATTTATGTTTATATATATGTATTTCATCTACTTAATTTCATTCAATTCAATAAGGAAACGAAAACAGCGTTCATGCGTACGTACGGACTACCGTCTCCATGAACGGTGTATTTCATTCCATTTATCGATATATTATATATATATATATATATATTCTGAATATATATATTATATATAAATCATGTTTTACATTCTGGATATAAGTAATCATGATCCAAGTAATCATATTAATAATTACAATTTAAAAACACGAACGACAAATGAGACGATTTTACCCAAAACGCTACTTTAACATGAATTTACAAAAGAACGGGTACTATAAAGTCATAAGTGAACCGTACATGATATAATAACAATTAATATGATTCTGGAATAAGTCAATAACATGATTTAAATCATTATACAGGAGGTTCGGACACTTACAAAGCAAGTCGGACCTAAGGTAAGGGAAATATCACAATCTCAATTTTATCCGAGATTGATTATTCGTAAGTATTTATTGTGGTGTATTTTATCATCCACATCCATGTTCCCTCAATATGTAATATTGTTTCCATCCACTTACACTAGTTTTAATCCAATTTTACCGTTCGGTGAGTTTTTAGTAAAAGATATGAAAGGAATCTTTTGTCGTTTTTCGTACGAGGTACTTTTTGACTTTTCCGACAAAAGTACGAAGAATGTTTTTTTAACTTATACGGAATGAATGGATTTCTAAAACATTATTTCCAAGAAGCTTCCTTTACAAGTATTCAAGTTTATTTTTAATCAACTTCATTTAGTTTAAAATTGTATGACATGTTAAGAAAGGAAAAGTGTTTTTGAAGTAGAAAGGATATTTTCCTCAAGAATGAAGTTCAAGTATTTTATCGAAATTATTTTCCATCTAAGATAATAAAAGGGTTCTTTTTTTATCCCTATTATTACATGGATTTGATTATGTTGCGATGGAAATATTTTTATGAATTCCTTTATCTTATATGAATTGTTTTATGATGTCATTTTGATTAAGAATCCCATTTTTATTACATGGGTTACGCTATGATGTATGGTTTATGATTATGTGGCACACATAAGAAAGGATTCATTATAAGATGGGTGGGACCTATATATCCCTCCAATGCATTGGGTAAAGATTTTATATCTAATGAGATAGACATGGCTGGAATGGTAGGTTATACCGGTTCAGTGAAACAGGACTGAAACGAGGGTTACTCGATTCAGAAAGGGACTTTGTCCACTAAGATAGTCTTGGCAATGAGTCTTGACGAACAAGAAATGATTCTCTATAATTATGTGTGAATGACACAATGTTTCAGGTTTTAAGTTATGATTATTGTTATTACATTTCACTGCCATGATTTATCCCATTTTATGAAATTATGATCTCTTTTGTAGGATAAGATTACCAAAAGTTATGTGCTTATGTATATGATGTGATTGATATTTCTTTTGTTTACCCTTACTGAGCATTTGAGCTCACCCTTTTATGTTTTTTTCCCCAGGATATAAAGAAAGGTTTTAGGTATAAAAAAAAGAAGATCTTTATGGGAGATGTTTAAGATCTTTCACCAGGGATTAGAAGATTATATTCCGAGTTTCCAAATACACTAAACTATTACGATCCTTGTGTGTGTGTTTTTGTTATGTAGTAAGTATTCCGAAAATGTAATATAATGTCAATGTACGTCAGGCTACGGGTCTCTACAGCACTTCAATCAAACAATGTCATACATTTATATCTCATATATAAATAAACAAGCGAGCAACTTGGTCAACTTATAAAATGTACGATAGTATTAACCATCTATAAGAATTTTCACTCTTGATGAAAACTCGGAAAAATGTATATACACACGTCCCTATGACACTAACCAAAGGATCCTCATCAACAACACATTAGGGATGTGACTCTCTACATTAATATTTTAAAACATTGTAAGAACATAGTGTGTATCTAAATAACTCACTAACTAACCTAGGCATTCATGTGACCTTACATGATGGATGATCTATTTTAATACTTCATAAAATACATTTAATCACACTCTTACTTTTCGAATATGCCAAATTATTTCCATTTAAAACCAGAATATGTTTTATTTAAAATCCTTCCTTTTTAAAAATATAAAACCACTAGGTTTTCATCAAATCATTTAAAGACATTTTTTGGTGGTTGAAATCCATTCAAAACTAATTAATTCCTTTTCACAATTCATTATCATAATTAAATTCAAAAATATAATTGAAAACATTTATATTAAAATACACCATTTATGTTCAAAAATTTAAATTGGTTAATTGAGATAATGAAATAAAAAAATTTACCTTTACCATAATGGTAATTGAGATAATGAAATAAAAAATTTACATATGAAAGGCACATACTCCTTTTTCCCAATGAAAAAAAATTAAAACTCATAAAAAGAAAATAAGAAATCTTTTGGAAACATATATAATTACATTCATATAATATTTTAAAAATCTATAAAAAATAATTGGATGCGATTTAATTCTATAGGATAAACCCTTTAGAAACTCTATATTTATTTTTACTCAATAAAATTACATTACAAAATGCATTGGATAACTATTAGGGTTCACCGAAATATATAACACGATCACCCGGAACAATATGGTCGTACCCAATGTATAAGATATATTGGGATCACCTCTGAGATATAATGGGTCTCATAAATTAATAGAATTGTTATCAAGATCACCAATTTCACATATAAATTTCATGTACCATATCCTGAATAGAAAATTTTATGTTTTGACATTCCATCATAAAAACACTGAAAACTCCTACAAAACCCATTTTTAAAACACATTCTACTATAAAAATAAAAATTCCTTTCAAAGTAAATTTTTAATAAAAAAAGACTCAATATAATAAAAATAGAGTTTTTATATGAATAAAATATAACTAAAATTCATTTTTTAGGAAAATAAATATTCCATTTTGAGAATAGATATTTTTTATAAAGTTATTCATTTATAAATTAAAAATTTTTATTTGAAAATAATCATTTAAAAATGTAAATGAATATTTATAAAATTAATTCATACTAATGTAAGAAAAATTTAGTCCTGAAATATATTTAAAAAAATTTCTTCAGACTTTTGAAAAAAGTGTTGAATGTGGAACTTTAAAAGTGGATTATTGAAATAAATTCAATTTCCATGACTCTGATCCATCAGGTTTATTCATTATATTAATTAAAAATAAACATATGTTAGTTATTTAATTTCATGAGAATAATTTTCTAGTAATTTTTGCTTTTTATACCACTTATTACCATGTTTCAACAATTACGTAATTATTTATGCTTACATTGTATGTTTTGATGTTATTTGGTTCTTAAATAAAAAAATTGACTTAAATAATTTAGATATAGTAAAAAATTTCATAATGAAATCCTATGTAGAATAATAGTTGTGACATAATTATCATTTTTATACATAAATATTATTTTAAATTCATCTAGGTGTGATGGTTATAAAAATTAACTATGTTACAATCATTGAGATGGTAGTTTGTACGTACACATTAGTAACATTTCCACTTATCAACAAAGATTATAGAAATAAGTTTTGTATTATATCATCACTTCACCATTATAATAATATTTAAAATGTCATAATAAATTTTTATATTTACCTATATATATCATTCAATAGTTATGGTTATGAAAAACAAATCACATCGCTTCATATATATGGTAGTCCACATGTATAGATGAAAGACAATATAATTTTTCTATACATGGAAAGAAAAGAGCATAAATTATATCTTAAATTTTAATAATGATAATTATGTCATTAATATTATTTATAAATGATAATTGCATAATTATCTTCCATCGATGAGATATAGTGATGTAAAATGAATTAAATGTGTTCATGATGCGGTAGTCCAATATACACATAGAAAATGATTCCATTTCCCATTTAATGGAAGTGGGGATATATATATATATATAATGAAACCAACATAATAAAAAATAATTACATTTAATATACTATTTTTATTATATTAACTTCTATTAATAATGTTTTGGGTATGATAAAGAATAGAAAATATAGATACGCTCGATTAAAAATGATACCACCCCTTCAGGTAATATCTTATTATTAGGACATTAAGGCCACTAAGGGTGTTTATATACATAAAATTATAGCTATATAATGTGAGAAGGAATTATAGTTAGTTATATGGATAAGTATTTCTTAAAAATTGTTTTTTTTAATTTTTATTAATATAGAAGAATAGATTCTTTCATATAATAGAGGGGATTAAACTCTTCAAACTTCTCAAAATAATAAATTAAAAGAAAATTACAAATAATAACAATTGGATAAAAACATATTGATTAAAAATATGATATTGGTATGGTTATAAATACCATTATCATAAAAATTACGTAATTATAAATTATATTTCTACACATATTATTTTAACCCTTATTTAACCCTTTAATCTCTTATCATAATAACATGGATTTTTACTATTTGAGGGTTAATATATTTACTATAAAATGAAAATATATCCTTAAATGGATCATTTATGATATTTTAAACCATATGATTTTTTTCCCAAATTTAAAATTTTTAGGAATTTAATTTCATTTAATAATTTGTTATTTACTTTAAAATAGATTCAACATCAATATTAATAACTATTCATTACATTGATTTTAATAATATCAAGATAAATCTTATAATTAAAAACATGAAATTTTATTACATAGATAAAATTTTTACATCATATTTCAAATTATTTTAAAATATTAACTATCTCTAATATATTTAATTGAATATTTATAACATCATTAATTTTATTTTTAATATAATTAAATAATTAATAAATCAGAGTTTAGTAACTTTTAATATATATTTTGCTTCACTAAAAATTAAAAAAATTAACATGATGAAGATAAAAATTGTATCATTAAATAGAAATTTAACTGTATAAAATATCATCAGGATAACACCACATAAAAAAATAATAGTTATTAATAATATGAGTCTGAAATATTTGACTTTTCTTTAGAAATTAGTTTATAAATATCATAATATTTAAAAATTAAAATATAAGTATATATATGAAAACCATGATTTATAATGGATGAAACATAATCATATAATTAAATTTCGGACTATGTGTGTTTCGTTTTATAGTCATAGTCATTTTATTGTTTTCCTTAATTATCAAATTTACCCATTATAGCGGTAATAAAAATTTATAAGGTTACGATTCCAATTGTATAAAAAATGAACATATTTTATAAATTTTGACCCAATGGCTCAAAATATTAAATCTCATTTTTCAAAATTTATCATAACCTTTTTAGGAATTAATTTAAAATTAAACAGGAAAATTGAAACAAAATATGGGGTTCTAATAAAATGACCATTTTATAATATAAAAAAATTATACTAAATTCAAGAATAAAATACCACATTCAGTAAAAATCATTATTTTCTCCATTCCTTGAAAATTCATTTTTTAATGAAAATTAAAAAAAACATTGGGTGGAATTTAAAAAATGAATTAAAATTTTAAATTCAATGTAAGGCCCCAGCCTTTAACTTTACTTAATCATGAGTTATTAAAAGATTACACATTTAGGACCTTTTCAGGTTTAGATTTTTAGAGAATTAGATCATGAAACTTGCATTACATTCCACATTTAAAAAAAGTGGTTACATAAAAGACAGTATTCATTCTTCCCATCAACGGAAACATATTGAAAATAAAACATGGATTCTTTCTTGACACATCCTTGACACTATAATCACATCATGTACCTTTCCCTTGACCTGTGAAAAACATTTCAAAAACTTGGGATGAGCATAAAAAGCTCAGAAAGGGTTATAAAAATATGTAAAGGAAACATGAGTACATGTATACATAAGAATGAAATCATACTTTACCCATAAAACATAAGCACTTTATCATACCTCATAAAATCATGAATAAATCATAGAAATCATATGACATAAAGGTAACTTGAGGCATTCATAACATTGTTACGCAGGGAGTAACCCTCTTGGTTACGTTTGGAATACCCATCACAGTATATTCCCTAAATTTATTCGGAGAAACCTTAACGTTTCACTCCTTTGTGTTACCCAATGCATTGGAGAGCTATATCGGGATCACCCGCCCATGGTTTATCACAGAACCACCCATTTTCATAATAATTCCCAAGAACCTCAACATAATCATATCACATAAAACATGCATAAAGGAAACATAACATTCCCACCATTCAATCACAATATATCAATACAAAACATTGATATAAAAACATTATGAAAACCATTTTCGATACAAAAATAAAAGAAAAGTTATTTTTCTTCTAAAAAGAAGGTATGGCTTGTAGAGGAAGCTAAAACTCAAATAATGGCCACGACGGCGGAGAAGTCGTTGTCGCCGCATACGTATGACAAAAAAATTCCCTTTTTTTCGTTTAGTAAATGCTTCGTATGAAAAAGATTCATTTTGAATAAATGTAAAAGTCAAAGGGGTTTATACACCGTATAAAAGAACGTTGTGTATAAAATAAAATATGCCTCAATGAAAAGAGATTGAGACGAAGTCCCATACCACCTTGATGCTTTTAACATCTTAAACCATTAATATCCATATAAATAAATCCTTAAAACCATTTTGAAAACATGGATATTAATAAGAACAAATCATTAAAACATTTAAAGCAATATTTTGGTTAAAGGGTTATCACCAAAATTAGAGACACTTGAATACAATAATTGAGAAATTACATTTAATCGGAACTTTATAATATCATGAGAATAAATGGATTCATGATATAATATTCCAAAGGACAGTATATACACCATATAAGAGAGAATTGGTTCATAACAACAATGTAGTCTCAATAGAGATGTAAAATGTGATGAAATCCCTTATAAAGAAGGTATCCTTAAATTAAGGATAAATCAATCTCAAAATTATGTGTGACAAATATAAATACACCCAATATAATTGGATATTAATTTTAAAACAATAAAAGTTCATTCACACATATTCAAAGGATGACATATTAAATAACAACATGTTGAACCCAAAGAAATCGAAATTGGGTTAAAAAGTTCCCTTGGTAAAATTTGACAGCCTAACGACGTCACATCAAAAATTCAGAAAATGAGTTGATGAGAGATAAAAAAGGAATCTCATAACTTGGACATAAAATTTACATCAATCAGGATATAGAAGAACATATCCCAACATAATAGTATGTGAATTAAAAGACATAACAAACGAAGTCTTTTAAAAAAAGGAGGGTGAAAGGTTCCCTTACCGACTTGGGTAACTTTCAAAAAGTACACCCCATTGAAGAAGTGTCATAAAATGAATATGTAAATACCAATAAATGGAATTATATTACGAAAGGAGTGTAATAATGGGTAGTACATAAACCACTCAAAGGAAATTGTGGCAAATGTAGCATAAATCTCACGGGAATAAAAGTGAGATGAAAAATCTCTTACGAAAACTCGGCAGCCTAACAGCGCCACATAAAAAATCCAAAATGGATTGATGAGAGAGAATAGGGTCTCTCATCATATGGAAATTACAGTAAGTGTAATATAAAATAACATCCCAATAACAATAAAGTTGAGCTTTAAAAGAAATGACATAAAAGAGCGTACTTAAAAAGAAAGAGAGGTGTAGGATCCCTTACCACGGGTCCGACTTGACTCGATCGTTCTTTAATCTCCTGAATAATAAACATGAGTTAATATCTACTTTCTTAAGAACCATTTTCATGTTCATTATTCCTTTTATACCATGTTATGAACATCATGTAATCATTTAAGTTAATAATGTTCATTTTGTCGGTATTTGGTTCTTAAGTCAAAAATAGACTTCTTAGACTTACATGTTGTTAATTTGGTCAAAGTTTTGTTAAATCCAGAATTATATTAATGATTTTGATAACATATATATCATATATATTCATCATATACATGTATTTATAATATTATATCACATTTAGAGGTAAGAAATGAAATGCACCGTTCATGGAGACGGTAAGCCGTACGTACGCATGAACGCTACTTCCATTTCTATTTCGTATTTTCTGGAATGGAATCATAATGATATAAGAGTATATTATAATTCCAGTATAAATACATATATAATATTATTAACTTTATCCTTTACACATCCCACATATGGTATTAACTAATCAAATCACTTTCAGGGGACGGTAGTCCTCGATTCCTAAAATGAAGATATCGTGTTTACCCATAATGGAAACAATAATGGTATGCCATAAATGAAAAATACAGAAGCTTAAGGAAAGAATAAACATATTATATATCATATATAAAAATAGTTACATCATAATGTCCACCTTTGAAGGTGTTAAATGAGTATTGAACAATCATCGTTTCGGGTGGCATAATTTCGCCATCCACGGAAACCGTATGTTCTTTAACCATTTGATGTAGTTGTGTGAGAGTGTAGCTCGAATTAATCTTATAAAAACATCCTAGTATATTGGATATACTGGTTTTGTTAAAAAACAAGTAAATAAAAAGACTTTAGGGGGTTAGAGAAGCAAAATAAAACAAATGAACACGAGAGAATGAATTAGCTTTAAAAGTGTAACTCCTTTTGATTTGAGCCTAAAGGCTTCCATTGAAAGGATTCTGCCCAAAGAGAATCCACTAGGATTAGGAGAGGGATGTGGAGAGAGTAAATTGGCAGGGTATGGCCGAGCCAAAGGCTTGAGGAGTGTGTGAAATGAGGTAGAGGTGGGGGCCTTTTATAAGAGGAGAGGAGGGGCACTTTTGGAAATCATGAAACTATTATTTTATTTTCAAAAGTATTTCGAATTTATAAGGTCCCACATTGATATATTTAGACTATAAGATGATAAATCTTCTAAATATTCCCATCGAATAGTTTTTGGACATGTATAGGTCTTATATTTTATATTATCTTTTATTTTTTTTAAACTGTTCATTAATGAGGTCATCGTTGCATCATCATGATGTCATAATTAAATTAATTTATTTAATGTCTAAAAATTATAAAAAAAATACTATGATGTAGGAAATCTAGTTTATCTTTCCAATGTGTTTTTATAAACAAAAATATTACTTGTATAACCCCATGTAAAAATTGTTTTAGTAAAACATCTCATGTGTGTGTCATTTTTACTTTAACATTAAATAAAAAGTTATTTATGTCATTTCCCAAACAAAGTGGCTCCATGGGGTCCCCAAGATTACCCATGGATTGTCTTGGTAGGCCGTGACATATTCCATGAGGTTAGGACATGTGTAAAGATCATTTCATATTATTAAAACATTATTTTTACCTTATACTACACTAATTACCTATAATCGCGATTAAAAACTTAATAAGTTACTATTCACCAAAAAATTATTTTAATCTCATTGAACCACATTTTACATACTAATGACAACCATGTATGTAGGATTTTCAAAATTCAATACTCATTAGTGGTAAACTTTCATTTAATGGAAAAATTAGTTTTCTTGATTACCACTTAGTGGTTTCACTATTCATCAAAAAAATTGGAGTTTTTCAGAAAATTACCAAAAATTCAACCTAAGCTATATTTGATATTCAGAATTCAAAAATGAATCCTATTTTAAAAAATTCAAAACATATAAGTCACATTAATTAATTTAATAATTAATTCCCGCTGTCAGAGAAAATAACATGTTTTTATAAAACAATAAGTATCAAAAGATTGGCACCAGTTTAAGTCTAATTTCAAAGTGAAATTGATTCCAATGACCACCATTGGATTAAATGGTAAAAATATATTCAATTACACATTAAGACCAATTAAATAGATAATCTAATCATACAAATAAATTAGATTAATAAGAGGTTTTGAATTTAAAATACCACATTTTACACTATTCATTAAAAAAAACTTTATCAGAAAGATACCAAAAATTTACACAAAGTAAATTTTGATGTCTTAATTCTTATGAAGAGTTCTATTTGGTCCAATATAATGTATAAGAGTGAACAAAACTATATTTAATGACGGTTTTCCATCAAAAGGCGATAAGTGAACCTTTAGTGAGAACTAGGGCATATATGCCTAAAATTGAATTCTTTCCGTATTTTAAGCCTTTATCTTTTATTGGATAAATGTAAAAACATTTAAAAACATATATATTCATATTTTAGTTATTTCTATCCATTCCCTCAAATAAAAAGGCTACATGTTAAATACCATTTAAAATAATATTATTTTATTACTAGAGTGCAATGTAAGATTCCCAAGAAACTCGTTGTTGTGTGTTGGGTACACCATCGAGCATAGCTTCCCCTTTAAAGTCATATTAATATTTTAGTCACAAATATGGATAAATAAGAAAATGTCATATTCTTTATTTACTTGGGGTGTTACATCCTTCCCCCCTTTTGGGAATTGCGTCCTCGCAATTTTAAAATTGCGCTTGGAAACATCCTTGAAAGTCCCACATCGGAACAAGAGTCGGTAAAACAATCACTTTAAAATATAGAAATATAAGCACAGAGGTCACCCGAGTTAACCCATACTAGTATTCCAAGTATGAAAATATGGACATGGAGGAAAAATAAGGGTCATGTTCTGATGGAGAGTGATAGAAAACATGTTTAGGAGGAAGTTAACCACAAGAAAATCACAAACTTGTGATGGGTTAAATGGTATTCGATTCCCCAGTAAGAAAAGTTAATAGACAACATCTTTTATTTATGTTACATTTTATTGAGGAATTTATTCATAAGGAAACACAATCACTTATCATGTTGACTTTCAACTTTTACTAGATTCCTTAATCAAACTCATATTTTTTCCAAAAGATGAGTATTTAGGGAGACTTGTTCGCATTAAGAGTACTATAAGCAACTTCTAGAGAATCACCTAATCCACAAAAGAGAACTATATACATCCCATGACTTCAGGCTTTAACCAAAACCAAAACCAAAAAGGTTAGTACAAGGTCAGATAATCCAGAAAAGGATAACCCTTTATAAAAATAAAATATATTCTTAATATCCAAAATATGTCCAACAAAACCCAAAGTTCAACGAAGACCATTAGATAAACAATTCATCCATAAAATTATTCAAAGTAAACAAAACTAAGATTGAAACTCAAATATTTGAAGGATTTAGTCACATAGTCTTCCAAGTTAAATCATAACATTTATCTCCAAACAACATCAGTTGCTCCAAAAGTCTCGTATGGAAAAGTAATTAACCTAATCACATATCCTCCATGATAGGTTAATCATTTTCATAAATAAACCAAAATAAACTGACTCTTAATTAATAAAATCATATAACTAAAAAGAATCAGTCAAACTAACCAGGGACTTCACGTAGTCCAGTGGTAGGTGATAAATACCAGTCGCACTTTGGTTGTGGGTTCGATTCCCGCAGCTCTGTCTGACGCGACGGGTTGTCACACGGTGTGCGTGTTGTCCTTTTTCCCAAACTATATAATTCTTAAAAAATCCCCCAAAAAGAGATAAAATCTTCAAAAATGATCATAAAATATTTTAACCACAAGTTTATCTCATTCCTTTCATTTTCCATCATATCATAGAGCAACCCATAATTACCTAAAAAGTAAGGATCATATAAACCCTAATGGTTACCTTAATAATTATTACATGAATTTCCACATTAAGTTGGCCATCTCGTACATGATGCATTAGAGAACTCATCAAGGTTGATGTGGTTGATTATGACTCCTTGATAGTTGGATTAGAACAACCATGAGATTCCTCATTTAATCCCCCCATATCATCCAGTCTCTTAATCAGAGAACCACCACAGTTTCCTTCAAACCCATTGTCACTTTGGTGCCTGCTAGATCCAGCCATTTACTAAAACCAAAAAGGTCAGTGTGAGTATATCAACATAACCATCATGTACTAATGAGGATGATAAACAATAATATATACTTACTCATCCACTTTATCTAAAACTAGGACTCTTTCTGAAATCCTAACCATTATTGTAATGTCACTTGTGCTTAGAGAATACCCTAACCTCTAAAGTTATCTAAACCGACCTTTGATAACAACTATAAGGCCCCAGCCTTAAACTTTACTTAATCTTGAGTTATTACAAGATTACACATTGAGGACCTTTTCAGGTTTAGATTTTTAGAGAATTAGATCATGAAACATGCATTACATTCCACATTTAAACGAAGTGGTTACATAAAAGACAGTATTCATTCTTCTCATCAACGAAAACATATTTAAAATAAAACATGGATTCTTTCTTCACACATCCTTGACACTATCATCACATCATGAACCTTTCCTTGACCTGTGAAAAACATTTCAAAAACTTGGGATGAGAATAAAAAGCTCAGTAAGGGTTATAAAAATACGGAAAGGAAACATGAGTACATGTATACATAAGAATGAAATCATACTTTACCCATAAAACATATGCACTTTATCATACCTCATAAAATCATGAATAAATCATAGAAATCATATGACATAAAGGTATCTTGATGAATTCATAACATTCTTACGTAGGGAGTAACCCTCTTGGTTACGTTTGGAATACCCATCACAGTATATTCCCTAAATCTCTTCGGAGAAACCTTAATGTTTCACTCCTTCGTGTTACCCAATGCATTGGATAGCTATATCGGGCTCACCCGCCCTTAGTTTATCACGGAACCACCCGTTTTCATAATAATGCCCAAAACCTCAACATAATCATATCACATAAAACATGCATAAAGGAAACATAACATTCCCACCTTTAAATCACAAGATATCAATACAACACATTGATATAGAAACATTATGAAAACCATATTCGATACCAAAATAAAAGAAAAGCAAAACATGGTATTTATTTTTCTTTTCAAAAGAAGGTATGGCTTGTAGAGGAAGCCAAAACTCAAATAATGGTCACGACGGCGGAGAAGTCGTTGTGGCCGCATACGCACGTCAAAAAAATTCCTTTTTTGTCGTTTATTAAACGCTTCGTATGAAAAATATTCCTTTTGAATAAATGTAAAAGTCAAAGGGGTTTATACAACGTATAAAAGAACGTTGTGTATAAAATAAAATAAGTCTCAATGAAAGGAGATTGACAAGAAGTCCCATACCACCATGAAGATTTTAACATTTTAAACCATTAATATACATATAAATAAATCCTTAAAACCATTTTTAAAACATGGATATTAATAAGAACAAATCATTAAAACATTTAAATCGATATTTTGGTTAAAGGGTTTTTACCAAAATTAGAGACACTTGAATAAAATAATTGAGGAATATCATTTAATCAGAACATTATAATATCATGAGAATAAATGGATTCATGATAAAATATTCCATAGGACAGTATATACACCATATAAGAGTGAATTGGTGCATAACAACAATGAAGTCTCAATAGAGATGTAAAATGCGATGAAATCCCTTATAAAGAAGGTATCCTTAAATTAAGGATAAATCAATCTCAAAATTTTGTGTGAAAAATATAAATACACCCAATAAAATTGGATATTAAGTATATAACAATAAAAGTTCATTAACACATATTCAAAGGATGAAATATTAAATAGCAACATGTTGAACCCAAAGAAATTGAAATTGGGTTAAAAAGTTCCTTTGGTAAAATTCGATAGCCTAATGACGTCACATCAAAAATTCAGAAAATGAGTTGATGAGAGATAAAAATGGAATCTAATAACTTGGACATAAAATTTACATCAATCAGGATATATAATAACATATCCCAACATAATAGTATGTGAATTAAAATACATAACAAACGAAGTCTTTTAAAAAGAGGAGGGTGAAAGGTTTCCTTACCGACTTGGGTAACTTTCGAAAAGTACACCCCATTGAAGAAGTGTCATAAAATTAATATTTAAATACCCATAAATGGAATTATATTACAAAAGTAATGTAATAATGGGTAGTACATAAAACACTCAAAGGAAATTGTGGCAAATGTAGCATAAATCTCACGGGAATAAAAGTGAGATGAAAAATCTCTTACGAAAACTCGACAGCCTAACATCGCCACTTAAAACTTCCAAAATGGATTGATGAGAGAGAATAGGGTCTCTCATAATATAAAAATTACAGTAAGAGTAATATAAAATAACATCCCAATAACAATAATGTTGAGCTTTAAAAGGAATGACATAAAAGAGCGTACTTAAAAAGAAAGAGAGGTGTAGGATCCCTTACCTCAGGTCTGACTTGACTCGATCGTTCTTTAATCTCCTGAATAATAAATTTGAGTTAATCTATACTTTCTTAATAACCTTTTTCAAGTTCATTATTCCATTTATACCATGTTATGAACATCATGTAATCATTTAAGTTAATAATGTTCATTTCGTCGGTATTTGGTTCTTAAGTCAAAAATAGACTTCATACACTTAAATGTTCTTAATTTGGTAAAAGTTTAGTTATATCCAGAATGATATTGATTATTTGGATAAAATATATATCATATATATTCATCATATACATGTATTTATATTATTAAATCAAATTTAGAGGTAAGAAATGAAATGCATCGTTCATGGAGACGGTAAGCCGTACGTACGCATGAACGCTACTTCCATTTCTATTTCGTATTTTCTGGAATGAAATCATAATTATATAAGAGTATATTATAATTATAGTATAATAACATATATAATATTATTAACTTTATCCTTTACACATCCCACATATGGTATTAACGAATCAAATCACTTTCAGGGGGCGGTAGTCCGCACTTCCTAAAATGAAGATATCGTGTTAACCCATAAAGGATACAATAATGGTATGGAATAAATTAAAAATACAGAATCTTAAAGGAAGAATAAACATATTATATATCATATATAGAAATATTTACATCATTATGTCCACCTTTGAAGGTGTCAAATGAGTATTGAACAATCATCGTTTCGGGAGGCAGAATTTCGCCATCCACGGAAACCGTATGTTATTTAACCATTTTATGTAGTTTTGTGAGAGTTTAATTCTAATAAATCTTATAAAAACATCCTAGTATATTGAAGATAATGGTTTTGTTACAAAAGAAATAAATAAAAAGAGTTTAGGGGGTTGGAGAAGCAAAATAAAACAAATGAACACGAGAGAATGAATTGCCTTTAAAAGTGTAACTCCTTTTGATTTGAGCCTAAAGGCTTCCATTGAAAGGATTCTTCCCAAAGGGAATCCTCTGGGATAAGGATAGGTATGTGGAGAGATTAAATGGTCAGGGTATGTCCGAGCCAAAGGCTTGAGGAGTGTGTGAAATGAGGTAGAGGTGGGGGCCTTTTATAAGAGGAGAGGAGGGGCACTTTTGAAAATCATGAAACTATTATTTTATTTTCAAAAGTGTTTCGAATTTATAAGGTCCCACATTGTTATATTTCTACTATAAGATGATAAGTATTCGAAATATTTCCATCCAATAGTTTTTGGACATGTGTAGGTCTTAGATTTTATATTATCGTTTCATTTTATTTAAACTGTTCATTAATGAGGTCATCGTTCATCATCATGATGTCATAATTAAATTAATTTATTTAATGTCTAAAAATTATAAACAAAATACTATGATGTAGGAAATCTTTTTATCTTTCCAATGACTAATTACAATAAAAAATCTGACTTGTATAACCCCATGTAAAAATTGTTTTAGTAAAACATATCATGTGTGTGTCATTTTTTACTTTAACATTAAATAAAAAGTTATTTATGTCATTTCCTAACCAAAGTGGCTCCATGGGGTCCCCAAGTTCACCCATGGATTTTATTGGTCGGCCATGACATATCCAATGAGGTTAGGACATGTGTCAAGTTAATTTAGTACTATTAAAACATTATTTTTACCTTATACTACACTAATTACCACTAATCGCGATTAAAAACTTAATACGTTACTGTTCACCAAAAAATTATTTTAATCCCATTGAACCACATTTTACATACTAATGAAAACCATGTATGTCGGATTTTCAAAATTCAATACACATTAGTGGTAAACTTTCATTTAACTGAAAAATCAGTTTACTTGATTACCACTTAGTGGTTTCACTATTCATCAAAAAAATTGGAGTTTTTCAGAAAATTACCAAAAATACACCCTAAGCTATATTTGATATTCAGAATTCAAAAATTATTTCTAACTTTCAAAATTCAAAACATATAAGTCACATTAATTAATTTAATAATTAATTCCCGCTGTCAGAGCAAATAGCGTGTTTTTATAAAACAATAAGTATCAAAATATTGGCACCAGTTTAAGTCTAATTTCAAAGTAAAATTGATTCCAATGACCACCATTGGATTAAATGGTAAAAATATATTCAGATTACACATTAAGACCAATTCATAAGATAATCTAATCATATAAATAAATTAGATTAAAAAGAGGTTTTGAATTTAAAATACAACATTTTACACTATTCATTAAAAAAAAGAACTTTATAAGAAAGATACCAAAAATTTACACAAAGTAAATTTTGATGTCCCAATTCTTAAGAAGAGTTTTATTTAGTCCAATAGAATTTATAAGAGTGAACAAAACTATATTTAATGACGGTTTTCCATCAAAATGCGATAAGTGAACCTTTAGAGAGAACTAGGGCATATACGCCTAAAATTGAATTCTTTCCGTATTTTAAGCCTTTATCTTTTATTGGATAAATGAAAAAACATTTAAAAACATATATAATCATATTTTAGTTATTTATTTCCATTACCTCCTATACAATAGCTACATTTTAACTACCATTTAAAATAATATTATTTTATTATTAGAGTGCAACGTAAGATTCCCAAAAAACTCATTGTTGCGTGTTGGGTACGCCATCGAGCATAGCATCTCCTTTAAATTCATATTAATATTTTATTCAAAAATATGGATAAATAAGAAAATGTCATATTCTTTATTTACCTGGGGTGTTACATCCTTCCCCCCTTTTGGGAATTGCGTCCTTGCAATTTTAAAATTGCGCTTCGAAACATCCTTGAAAGTCCCACATCAGAACAAGAGTAGGTAAAACAATCACTTTAAAATATAGAAAGATAAGAAAAATGGTCACCCGAGTTAACCCATACTAGGATTACAAGTATGAAAATATGGACATGGAGGAAAAAACAAAGGTTCATGTTCTAATGGAGAGTGATAGAAAACATGTTTAGGAAAAAGTTAACCATAAGAAAATCACAAACATGTGATGGGTTAAACGGTATTCGGTTCCCCAGTAGGAAAAGTTAATAGACAACATTTTTGTTTTAAGTTACTTTTTATTGAGGAATTTATTCATAAGGAAACATAATCACTTATCATGTTGACTTTCAACTTTTACTATATTCCTTAATCAAACTCATATTTTTTCCAAAAGATGAGTATTTAGGGAGACTTGTTCGCATTAAGAGTACTATAATCAACTCCTAGAGAATCCCCTAATACAAAAAAGAGAACTATATACATCCCATGTCTTTAGGCTTTAACCAAAACCAAAACCAAAAAGGTTAGTACAAGGTCAGATAATCCAGAAAAGTATAACCCTTTATAAAAAGAAAATCTATTCTTAATCTCCAAAAATTGTCCAACAAAACCCAAAGTTCAACGAAGAGCATTCGATAAACAATTTTTCCATAAAATTATTCAAAGTAATCCAAACGAAGATTGAAACCCAAATATTTGAAGGATTTAGTCACATAGTATTCCAAGTTAAATCGTAACATTTATCTCCAAACAACATCAGTTGCTCCTAAAGTCTCGTATGGAAAAGTAATTAACCTAATCACATATCCTCCATGATAGGTTAATCATTTTCATAAATAACACAAAATCAACTTACTCTTAATTCATAAAATCATATAACTAAAAAGAATCAGTCAATCTAACTAGGTACTTCACGTATTCCAGTGGTAGGTGATAAATACCAGTCGCACTTTGGTTGTGGGTTCGATTCCCGCAGCTTTGTCCGACGCGACGGGTTGTCACACGGTCTGTGTGTTGTCCTTTTTCCAAAACTATATAATTCTTAAAGCATCCCCCAAAAAGAGATAAAATCTTCAAAAATGATCATAACATATTTTAAACTCAATTTTATCTCATTCCTTTCATTTTCCATCATATCATAGAGCAACCCATAATTACCTAAAAAGTAAGGATCATATAAACCCTAATGGTTACCTTAATAATTATTACCTGAATTTCCACATCGAGTTGGCCATCTCGTACATGATTCATTAGAGAACTCACTAAGGTTGAAGTGGTTGATCATGACTCCTTGATAGTTGGTTTAGAAAAACCATGAGATTCCTCATTGAATCCCCCTATCTCATCCAGTATCTTAATCAGAGAACCACCACAGTTTCCTTCAAACCCATTGTCACTTTGGTGCCTTCTAGATCCAGCCATTTACTAAAACCAAAAAGGTCAGTGTGAGTATATCAAAATAACCATCATGTACTAATGAGGAAGATAAACACTATGATATACTTACTCATTCACTTTATCTAAAACTAGGACTCTTTCTAAAATCCTAACCATTATTGTAATGTCACTCGTTCTTAGAGAATACCCTAACATCTATAGTTATCTAAACCGACCTTTGATACCAACTATAAGGCCCCAGCCTTAAACCGTACTTAATCATGAGTTATTACAAGATTACACAATGAGGACCTTTTCAGGTTTAGAGTTTTAGAGAATTAGATCATGAAACTTTCATTATATTCCACATTTAAACAAAGTGGTTACATAAAAGACAGTATTCATTCATCCCATCAACGGAAACATATTGAAAATAAAAAATGGATTCTTTCTTGACACATCCTTGACACTATCATCACATCATGTACCTTTCCCTTGACCTGTGAAAAACATTTCAAAAACATGGGATGAGCATAAAAAGCTCAGTAAGGGTTATAAAAATATGGAAAGGAAACATGAGTACATGTATACATAATAATGAAATCATACATTACCCATAAAACATAAGAACTTTATCATACCTCATAAAATCGTGAATAAATCATAGAAATCATATGACATAAAGGTAACTTGTGGCATTCATAACATTCTTACGTTGGGAGTAACCCTCTTGGTTAACTTTGGAATACCCATCACAGTATATTCCCTAAATCTATTTGGAAAAACCTTAACATTTCACTCCTTCACGTTACACAATGCATTGGAGAGCTATATCGGGCTCACCCGCCCTTAGTTTATCACGGAACCACCCGTTTTCATAATAATGCCCAAGAACCTCAACATAATCATATCACATAAAACATGCATAAAGGAAAAATAACATTCCCACCCTTCAATCACAAGATATCAATACAACACATTGATATAAAAACATTATGAAAACCATTTTCGATACCAAAATAAAAGAAAAGTAAAACATGGTATTTATTTTTCTTTTAAAAAGAAGGTATGGCTTGTAGAGGAAGCCTAACGGTCACGAAGGCGGAGAAGTCGTTGTCGCCGCATACGTACGACAAAAACATTCCCTTTTTGTCATTTAGTAAACGCTTCGTATGAAAAATATTCCTTTTGAATAAACGTAAAACTTAAAGGGGTTTATACACTGTGTAAAAGAACGTTGTGTATAAAATAAAATATGCCTCAATGAAAGGAGATTGAGATGAAGTCCCATACCACCTTGAAGCTTTTATCATTTTAAACCATTAGTATCCATATAAATAAATCCTTAAAACCATTTTAAAAACATGGATATTAATAAGAACAAATCATTAAAACATTTAAAGCGATATTTTGGTTAAAGTGTTTTTCCCAAAATTATAGACACTTGAATACAATAATTGAGGAATAACATTTAATCAGAACATTATAATATCATGAGAATAAATGGATTCAGATATAATATTCCAAAGTACAGTATATACACTATATAAGATTGAATTGGTGCATAACAACAATAAAGTCTCAATAGAGATGTAAAATATGATGAAATCCCTTATAAAGAAGGTATCCTTAAATTAAGGATAAATCAATCTCAAAATTATGTGTGAAAAATATAAATAGACCCAATATAATTGTATATTAAGTGTAAAACAATAAAAGTTCATTCACACATATTCAAAGGATGACATATTAAATAACAACATGTTGAACCCAAAGAAATCGAAATTGGGTTAAAAAGTTCCCTTGGTAAAATTGGACAGCCTAACGGCGTCACATCAAAAATTCAGAAAATGAGTTGATGAGAGATAAACAGGGAATCTCATAACATGGAAATAAAATTTACATCAATCAGGATATAGAATAACATATCCCAACATAATAGTATGTGAATTAAAAGACATAACAAACGAAGTCTTTTAAAAAGAGGAGGGTGAAAGGTTCCCTTATCGACATGGGTAACTTTCGAAAAGTACACCCCATTGAAGAAGTGTCATACAATGAATATGTAAATACCCATAAATGGAATTATATTACAAAAGGAGTGTAATAATGTGTAGTACATAAACCACTCAAAGGAAATTGTGGCAAATGTAGCATAAATCTCATGGGAATAAAAGTGAGATGAAAAATCTCTTACGAAAACTCGGCAGCCTAACGGCGCCACTTAAAACTTCCAAAATGGATTGATGAGAGATAATAGGGTCTTTAATCATAAAAAATTTATAGTAATAGTAATATAAAATAGCATTCCAATAACAATAAATTTTAGCTTTAAAAGGAATGACATAAAAGAGCGTACTTAAAAAGAAAGAGAGGTGTAGGATCCCTTACCTCGGGTCCGACTTGACTCGATCGTTCTTTAATCTCCTGAAAAATAAAAATGAGTTAATCTCTACTTTCTTAATAACCTTTTTCAAGTTCATTATTCCTTTTATACCATGTTATGAATATCATGTAATCATTTAAGTTAATAATGTTCATTTTGTCGGTATTTGGTTCTTAAGTCAAAAATAGACTTCTTACACTTACATGTTGTTAATTTGGTAATAGGTTCGATATATCCAGAATGATATTAATGGTTTGGATAACATATATATCATATATATTCATCATATACATGTATTTATAATATTACATCACATTTAGAGGTAAGAAATGAAATGCACCGTTCATTGAGACGGTAAGACGTACGTACGCATGAATGCTACTTCCATTTCTATTTCGTATTTTCTGGAATGGAATAATAATGATATAAGAGTATATTATAATTCCAGTATAATAACATATATAATATTATTATCTTTATCCTTTACACATCCCAGATATGGTATTTAACGAATCAAATCACTTTGAGGGGGCGGTAGTCCGCACTTCCTAAAATGAAGATATCGTGTTTACCCAAAATGGAAACAATAATGGTATGCCATAAATGAAAAATACAGAAGCTTAAGGAAAGAATAAACATATTATATATCCTATATAAAAATAGTGACATCATAATGTCCACCTTTTAAGGTGTTAAATGAGTATTGAACAATCATCGTTTCGGGAGGCAGAAATTCACCATCCACGGAAACCGTATGATCTTTAACCATTTGATGTAGTTGTGTGAGAGTGTAGCTCGAATAAATCTTATAACAAAATCCTAGTATATTTAAGATACTGGTGTTGTTACAAAAGATGTAAATAAAAAGAGTTTATGGGGTTGGAGAAGCAAAATAAAACAAATGAACATGAGATAATGAATTACCTTTAAAAGTGTAACTCCTTTTGATTTGAGCCTAAAGGCTTCCTTTTAAAGGATTCTGACAAAAGGTAATCCTCTAGGATGAGGATAGGGATTTGGAGAGAGTAAATGGGCCGGTTATGGCAGAGCCAAAGGCTTGATGAGTGTGTGAAATGAGGTAGAGGTGGGGGCCTTTTATAAGAGGAGAGGAGGGGATCTTTTGGAAATAATGAAACTATTATTTTATTTTCAAAAGTGTTTCGAATTTCTACGGTCCCACATTGATATATTTCAAATCTAAGATGATAAGGTTTAGAAATATTCCCATCAAATAGTTTTTGGACTTGTGTAGGTCTTAGATTTTATATTATCTTTTCATTTTATTTAAACTGTTCATTAATGAGGTCATCGTTGCATCATCATGATTTCATAATTAAATTAATTTATTTAATGTCTAAAAATTATAAAAAAATACTATGATGTAGGAAATCATTTTATCTTTCCAATTACTATTTATAATCAAAAATCTGAATTGTATAACCCCATGTAAAAATTGTTTTAGTAAAACATCTCATGTGTGTGTCATTTTTACTTTAACATTAAATAAAAAGTTATTTATGTCATTTCCCAACCAAGGTGGCTCCATGGGGTCCCCAAGTTGACCCATGGCTTGTCTTGGTCGGCCATGACATATCCAATTAGGTTAGGACATTTTTCAAGTTCATTTCATATTATTAAAACATTATTTTTACCTTATACTACACTAATTACCTCTAACCGCGATTAAAAACTTAATAAGTTACTATTATCCAAAAAATTATTTTAATCCCATTGAACCACATTTTACATAATAATGACAACCATGTATGTCAGATTTTCAAAATTCAATACACATTAGTGGTAAACATTCATTTATCTGAAAAATCAGTTTGCTTGATTACCACTTTGTGGTTTCAGTATTCATCAAAAAAATTGGAGTTTTTCAGAAAATTACAAAAAATTCACCCTAAGCTATATTTGATATTCCGAATTCAAAAATGAAGTCTACTTTAAAAAATTAAAAACATATAAGTCACAGTAATTAATTTAATAATTAATTCCCACTGTCAGAGAAAATATCTTGTTTTTATAAAACAATAACTATCAAAATATTGGCACCAATTTAAGTCTAATTTCAAAGTGAAATTGATTCCAATGACCACCATTGGATTAAATGGTAAAAATATATTCAGATTACACTTAAGAACAATTCAAAAGATAATATAATCCTATAAATAAATTAGATTAAAAAGAGGTTTTTAATTTAAAATACAACATTTTACACTATTCATTAAAAAAAGAACTTTATCAGAAAGATACAAAAAATTTACACAAAGTAAATTTTGATGTCCAAATTCTTAAGAAGATTTTTATTTGGTCCAATAGAATGTATAAAAGTTAACAAAACTATATTTAATGATGGTTCTCCATCAAAAGGCGACAAGTGAACCTTAAGTGAGAACTAGGGCATATACGCCTAAAATTGAATTCTTTCCGTATTTTAAGCCTTTATCTTTTATTGGATAAATTTAAAAACATTTAAAAACATATATATTGATATTTTAGTTATTTATATCCATTCCCGCCAATACAACGGCTACATGTTAACTACCATTTAAAATAATATTATTTTATTATTAGAGAGCAATGTAAGATTCCCAAGAAACTCATTGTTGTGTGTTGGGTATGCCATCGAGCATAGAGTCCCCTTTAAAGTCATATTAATATTTTATTCACAAATATGGATAAATAAGAAAATGTCATATTCTTTATTTACCTGGGGTGTTACATCCTTCCCCACTTTTTGGAATTACGTCCTCGCAATTTTAAAATTGCGCTTGAAAACATCCTTGAAAGTCCCACATCGGAACAAGAGTCGGTAAAACAATCACTTTAATATATAGAAAGATAAGCACAGAGATCACCCGAGTTAACCCATAATAGGATTCCAAGTATGGAAATATAGACATGGAGGAAAAAACAAAGGGTCATGTTCTGATGGAGAGTGATAGAAAACATGTTTAGGAGAAAGTTAACCACAAGAAAATCACAAACTTGTGATGGGTTAAACGGTATTCGATTCTCCAGTAGGAAAAGTTAATAGACAACATTTTTGTTTTAAGATACTTTTTATTTAGGAATTTATTCATAACGAAACATAATCACTTATCATGTTGACTTTCAACTTTTACTAGATTCCTTAATCAAACTCATATTTTTTCCAAAAGATGAGTATTTAGGGAGACTTGTTCGCATTAAGAGTACTATAATCAACTTCTAGAGAATCACCTAATCCACAAAAGAGAACTATATACATCCCATGTCTTTAGGCTTTAACCAAAACCAAAACCAAAAAGGTTAGTACAAGGTCAGATAATCTAGAAAAGGATAACCCTTTATAAAAAGAAAATCTATTCTTAATCTCCAAAATTTGTCTAACAAAACCCAAAGTTCAACAAACACCATTCGATAAACAATTTGTCCATAAAATTCTTCAAAGTAAACCAAACTAAGATTGAAACCCAAATATTTGAAGGATTTAGTCACATTGTCTTCCATGTTAATTCGTAACATTTATATCCAAACAACATCAGTTGCTCCTAAAGTCTCGTATGGAAAATTAATTAACCTAATCACATATCCTCCATGATAGGTTAATCATTTTCATAAATAACCCAAAATCAACTTACTCTTAATTCATAAAATCATATAACTAAAAAGAATCAGTCAAACTAACCAGGGACTTCACGTAGTCCAGTGGTAGGCGACAAATACCATTCGCACTTTGGTTGTGGGTTCGATTCCCGCAGCTTTGTTCGACGCGACGGGTTGTCACACGGTCTGTGTGTTGTCCTTTTTCCAAAACTATATAATTCTTAAAACATCCCCCAAAAAGAGATAAAATCTTCAAAAATTATCATAACATATTTTAACCTCATGTTTATCTCATTCCTTTCATTTTCCATCATATCATAGAGCAACCCATAATTACCTAAAAAGTAAGGATCATATAAACACTAATGGTTACCTTAATAATTATTACCTGAATTTCCATATCGAGTTGGCCATCTCGTACATGATGAATTAGAGAACTCACCAAGGTTGAAGTGGATGATCATGACACCTTTATAGTTGGTTTAGAACAACCATGGGATTCCTCATTGAATCCCCCCATCTCATCCAGTCTCTTAATCAGAGAACCACCACAGTTTCCTTCAAACCCATTGTCACTTTGGTGCCTACTAGATCCAGCCATTTACTAAAACCAAAAAGGTCAGTGTGAGTATATCAAAATAACCATCATGTACTAATGAGGATGATAAACAATAAGATATACTTACTCATTCACTTTATCTAAAACTAGGACTCTTTCTAAAATCCTAACCGTTATTGTAATGTCACTTGTCCTTAGAGAGTACCCTAACCTCTAAAGTTATCTAAACCGACCATTGATACCAACTATAAGGCCCCAGCCTTAAACCTTACTTAATCTTGAGTTATTACAAGTTTACACATTGAGGATCTTTTTAGGTTTAGAGTTTTAGAGAATTAGATCATGAAACTTGCATTACATTCCAAATTTAAACAAAGTGGTTACATAAAAGACAGTATTCATTCTTCCAATCAACGGAAACATATTGAAAATAAAACATGGATTCTTTCAAGACACATCCTTGACACTATCATCACATCATGTACCTTTCCCTTGACCTGTGAAAAACATTTCAAAAATTTGGGATGAGCATAAAAAGCTCAGTAAGGGTTATAAAAATATGGAAAGGAAACATGAGTACATGTATACATAAGAATGAAATCATACTTTACCCGTAAAACATAAGCACTTTATCATACCTCATAAAATCATGAATAAATCATAGAAATCATATGACATAAAGGTAACTTGATGCATTCATAACATTATTACTTAGGGAGTAACCCTCTTGGTTACGTTTGGAATACCCATCACAGTATGTTCCCTAAATCTATTCGGAGAAACCTTAACGTTTCACTCCTTCGTGCTACCCAATGCATTGGAGATCTATATCAGGCTCACCCGCCCTTAGTTTATCACGGAACCACCTATTTTCATAATAATTCCCATGAACCTCAACATAATCATATCACATAAAACATGCATAAAGGAAAAATAACATTCCTACCTTTCAATCACAAGATATCAGTACAACACATTGATATAAAAACATTATGAAAACCATTTTCGATACCAAAATAAAAGAAAAGTAAAACATGGTATTTATTTTTCTTTTAAAAAGAAGGTATGGCTTGTAGAGGAATCCAAAAATCAAATAACTGTCACGACGGCGGAGAAGTCGTTGTCGCCACATACGTACGACAAAAACATTCACTTTTTGTAGTTTAGTAAATGCTTCGTATGAAAAAGATTCCTTTTGAATAAAATTAAAAGTCAAAGGGGTTTATACACCGTATAAAAGAATGTTGTGTATAAAATAAAATATGCCTCAATGAAAGGAGATTGAGATGAAGTCCCATACCACCTTGAAGATTTTGACATTTTAAACCATTAATATCCATATAAATAAATCCTTGAAACCATTTTGAAAACATGGATATTAATAAGAACAAATCATTAAAACATTTAAAGCGATATTTTGGTTAAAGGGGTTTTACCAAAATTGGAGACACTTGAATAAAATAATTGAGGAATAACATTTAATTAGAACTTTATAATATCATGAGAATAAATGGATTCGCGATATAATATTCCAAAGGACAGTATATACACCATATAAAAGTGAATTGGTGCATAACAACAATGAAGTCTCAATAGAGAAGTAAAATGTGATGAAATCCCTTATAAAAAAGGTGTCCTTAAATTAAGGATAAATCAATCTCAAAATTATGTGTTGTAACGCCCCGACCCCAGTTGCCCAGAGTCGGTGCATTAATTACATAACATTGGCATGATCACAAGAAAGATCAAATCTCGAAAGACCGATTGGTTTAGTATCCTTGGAAACACTAGATATAATCATAAAGTTTTACATTACATTTCAAAGTGAAAAACTACTACAACAACAAAGTCTTCATATCCACACTATTAACCCCTCATAATATCCCTGCAAGTCATTCATAATTTACTTCTTCACTACCTGGGAAAAATAAAACATAGAAAAGGGGTGAGCTCAAATGCCCAGTAAGGATAACAATATAGCGGAACATTCATAATAAGCATAAACATTTAAGGAAATGAATTTCTAAAACAAAAGCCTTTTAAAATTGAACATCAACATAGTATGGAAAAAATAAAAATGAAATAATGTCATTTACTTATTCACATGGATATTCTACTAATCGAATAATCACATGCAATATCAATAACCACTTTCATAATGTTGGAATGCATAATGCCAGACTATCATAACCACATAGCCAAGGCCTCGTGCCAAGACTACAAATAAGATTTTGTCAAGGCCTTGTGCCAAGACACTAGTTTGTATCATGAGACCTACCGATGCATCGAGGGGCTATAGCGGGCTCCACCCGTCACTTATTAAGTCCAATGCATTCCCATATGAAAAGGTTTAAACATAACATAAACATTCGTATTAAAACTAGCATACGAAATGTCAATAATTTCACCATAAACTATGAATGGTATAAAAATAGCACATCCACAGTCAAACATATCACAAAAACTTCAATACAATATAGAAGTTTTGTATCATAATAAATCAACTTCAAATAATCTTAAAATCCATCAAAGGATGTTGACATAGATGAAATCAAAATTCTTTTTAAAGAAGTATCTCCTTTTATTTTGAAATCATTTAAGATCCATATAAAATAAAACATTTTCTTTGAAAATATTCTTATAAGCTTGTATGGAAAGCTTCGACGATTTTATAACGGCGGAAAATAACCGCACCCGCCGTATAAGTTAAAAAGAACATTCTTACCTCAATTCAGTCGAAAAGGTTAAAAAGGACCTTGTTTTGAAAACGACGGAAAGATTCCTTTATAAACCTCTTATAAAAAGTCAAACAAGGGTATAAATGACTTTAACCCATAAAAAATGTTTTGAAATACATTTTTAAGAAACATGGATGTGGATGATAAAGATATCCCAGTAGATTATTACGTATAAACAACCTCGGATAATGAAGAGATTGTGAAATAACCCTTACCTTGTACTTTTCCTTGGTTGGGGTAGGTTAACCTCCTGTATAATGGTGAAATAGTTGTTATTAAATTATACAAGAATCATATATATTAATATGATATCATATATGATCTTTTAACATTTATTTGTTAATAATATCTTAGAATTATCGTCGTTTCGGGTGTTAACTTACTTGTTTTCTTTTGTATGTTTTGTTACGTAAGACATGTATGTAAAGGATAGGTTGTATATTATTCATATCTAAAATGATATCAAGTCCTTAAACATCATTTTTTAAATCATCGAATTATACTTGAATGGATACGATGGAGAATGAATCTCATCGCGTTCGTGGAGACGGTAGTCCGTACGTACGCACGAGCGACAATATCATTCTTTTGATATTAAAATAATATATAAAAGGATGGTATATCATATATAAAGAATCATTAACATGTTATATTTATTATTTACATTAGTTACACATCATTATTATACCCATCCAAATAATATTATATTGAATAACAATTACACCACGACGTGGAGACGGTAAGCCGTACGTACGCACGTATGGTGACATGTTATTCAAAGGGTGGATAGGATAATGAATATGGTTGTACCATATTTATAATAACATCACAGTATATGTGAGATAATGGATTTATTATTTCAGAATGGTAAGAACAAAGGAAGAAGAAGTGGAAGAAGAAATGAACTTAGAAAAGGGTGGTGAAATCATTACCTCTTCTTCGGGTTCTTCCTTTTGATTTGATCAAAAGGCCTCCTTAGGTTGGCTTTCTGATCAAACTAAGGCCTCTAGGTTGTAGTGAGGGATGTTGGTAGAGTATTTGGGCAGAGTTTGGCCGAACCAAAAGGCTTTGAAGGTGTCAAGAAATGAGAAGGAGGAGTGCCCTTTTGTAAGAGGGGTGAGGGGCACCTTTGGAAAAGCTAGAAATATTAATTTATAATAAAATCATATTCGGTTTCTAATGGCTCCAAAATTGACTATTCAAAGGTTAAGGTGGGGATAGGTCGAAAACAACTCAACCAATAGAATTTAGACAGGTTTGGGTACTTATATTAACCTTATCTTTAAGTATTAACTCTAAGTTAATTAGTTTCACTTTTACAATGTCTCTTTGTATTTTTATATTATATGGTTAATAGACTTACCATATACATACAAGCGACCCCCAAGTGGCCCATTAATGATTAACCTATCATAATATAAGTCTCTTGGCCGAACCTTAGATTTTTAGGAATTTAATATCAATTAATAATATAATATTTGTTTTAAGAACTCTTTTATGTCAATTTTGACACTATTCAATAGTTGATTTTTGTGAAACTCATAACAGATTGATTACTTCGAACAAAGTCAATTAAATCAATCCTAATATATCCTATTATCCTATAAAATTAGTTTAATTCATTAAAAGTTTCATATTATATTTATTTGGGTATTTATAATATCAATTATGTTAATTGTTTACTATTTTAGTAATTACTGCATCATCATTGTGTCATAAATAAAATAAATTATTTAATGTCTAAAAATTATAAATAAAACATCATTATGTAGGAAATCTTTTTAGCTTTCTAATTAATATTTATAATCTAAAATACAACATGTATAACCCTATGTAAAAATTGTTCTTCTAAAATATGTAAGCTTATGCCATTTTTATTTTTATTTTAACTTTATTAATATAATGTGTCCCCACCACATACAAGTGGCTCAATGGGGTCCCCAAATTGACCCAAGGATGCCCATGGTCGGGTATGTGTCCACCAATAAGGTTAGGACACGTTCTAGGGTAATTTTGTATTATTATAATATTATTTTTTAACCCTTATTTACCGGATTTCCCCTTTAACCATGGTAAATAAAATATTTACCGCAGTAATTATTCAAAATGTGTAAAAATAAAAGTTACCTATTTACATAATTTGGACATCCTGATTCCAAATATGGAATCCATTTTCCTAAATTCAAAACACATAAGTGGCAGAAATTAATTTAAAATTAATTCCCGCGGTCAAAACAAAAAGCGTGTTTTTAAGAGATAATAACTATCAAAAGATTGACACTTGTTTATGTTCGGTTTAATTGTAAAATTATGTCCAATGATAAACATTAAATTGAATGGTAAAAATATATTCTAAATATACTTTAAAACAACTCAAATTCATAATTTATCACTATTAATTATTTTGATTAAAAAAGTTGTTTTTAATTAAAATTTAGAAATTTTCACTATTCATCAAAATATGAAAGTTATCCGAAATGTACCAAAATTTCACCTTAGGCTAAATTCAATATTCCGAATCCAAAAATGAAGTCCATTTTCAAATATAAAATATATATAATTTCAAAAAGTAGGTATTACTATTCATAACGGCTACTTTGATTAGTTATGGTGTGTTAGAACTCGGGGTTGCGTACAACACACGCTATTGCATTATTCGAAGGGAAACGTACCATAGAAGCTTGGGGTGTTACATTCTCCCCTCCTTCAAATAATTGCGTCCTCGCAATTTCTAGGGTATTACTGCATAAACAGACTCGGGTGGTTCTTCATCATAAGTTCCTCGGGTTCCCACGTTGCCTCTTCCATCTTATGGTTTCTCCACAAAACATTTACCAGACGCGTCGTCCGGTTTCTCAGTACTTGTTCTCTTGTATCAAGAATCCTGACGGGCTCTTCGCAATAAGACAGATCGGGTTCCAGTTCTAATTCTTCATAGGTGAGTACATGCGTTGGGTCAGGCATGTATTTTCTCAACAGAGATACGTGGAACACATCGTGAACTTTGGAGAGACTTGGCGGCATTGCCAATCGGTAAGCTACAACCCCAATTCGTTCTAGAATTTCGAAAGGTCCGATGTACCTGGGACTCAATTTACCTTTCTTACCAAAACGTATGACTCCCTTCCACGGAGATACCTTCAGAAAAACATGATCACCGACTTGAAATTCCAAATCCTTCCTTCGATTATCGGCATAGCTCTTCTGCCTACTTTGAGCTGCTTTGATGTGATTTTGGATTACTGTCACCGTTTCCACCGTTTCCTCCACCAGCTCTGGGCCTACAAGTTTTCTTTCACCAACGTCATCCCAACAGGTTGGTGTACGACATCTCTTTCCATATAACTCTTCATATGGTGCCATCTGTATACTCGAATGGAAGCTATTGTTATAGGAAAATTCTACCAGAGGTAAATATTGATCCCACAAACCCTGAAAGTCAAGTGAGCAAGATCTCAACATGTCTTCTAAGATTTGAATAGTCCGTTCTGATTGTCGGTCTGTCTGAGGGTGGTATGCAGTGCTCAAATAAAGTTCAGTATCCAGGGATTTCTGAAGACTTTTCCAAAATCTTGAAGTAAAACGGGGATCACGATCAGAAACAGTTGATAGGGGTACTCCATGAAGTCTCACAACTTCATTAATGTATAGTCTTGCTAGACGTTCCAGGGGTAGATCTTCTCTTATAGCAAGAAAATGTGCTGACTTGGTAAGACGATCAACAATAACCCATATTGCATCGTTCCTTCTAGGAGTCTTTGGTAGCCCCATGACAAAGTCCATCGTAATATTGTCCCATTTCCACTCCGGTATGGGAAGAGGTTGCATGACTCCTCCAGGCTGTTGCCTTCCAGCTTTCACTTGTTGACAAACCATACATCTTGACACAAAATCAGCAATCTCCCTCTTCATGTTGTCCCACCAAAAATGTTCCTTCAAATCTCTATACATTTTGGTGCTCCCAGGGTGTATAGAGAAATTGGAACTATGAGCATCATCCAGCAATTCCTTTTTTAGATCAGGTATATTGGGAACACAAAGTCTCTTCCCGAATTTCAAAATTCCATCTTCATACACAAAGTCTCTCAATCTCCCATCATTCACAGCTTTAATCTTCTTTTGGAATTCGTCATCATCGGTCTGAGAACTCTCAATCCTTTCTAGTAAAGATGGTTTGGCAACCATTTGAAAAAGCATTGATGTTTCACCTTCCCTGGTTATTCCCATGTCCATTTTCACTAGATCTATGAAAATTGGATCCCTTTCAATTCTCATATTGTTCAAAACTCCATGGTCTTTTCTACTTAAAGCATCTGCCACCTTGTTTGCCTTCCCCGGGTGGTAGTGTATCGTACAATCATAATCCTTGAGTAATTCAAGCCATCTCCTTTGCCTCATGTTGAGTTCTTTTTGTGAGAAAATATACTTCAAACTCTTGTGATCAGTATGAATCTCACATTTTTCACCATAGAGGTAGTGCCTCCATATCTTCAAAGCAAAGATCACTGCTGCTAACTCGAGATCATGAGTAGGATAGTTTTGTTCATGAATTTTTAACTGTCGTGATGCATAGGCAATAACTCTATCATTCTGCATAAGGACACAGCCAAGTCCTTTCTTCGATGCATCACTATAAATAACGAACCCATCATTCCCCGATGGTAGAGTCAATATAGGAGCATTGACTAATCTTCTCTTCAGTTCTTCAAAACATTCTTCACACTCTTTTGTCCAAACAAATTTAACCCCTTTACGTGTGAGCTTCGTTAATGGGTTAGCCAATCGGGCAAAATTCTGGACGAAACGTCGATAATAACCTGCCAAACCAATAAAACTACGTACCTCAGTTATACTCGTAGGTTCTGGCCATTCTTGGATTGCCTTGGTCTTAGAAGGATCAACAGAGATTCCATCTTTAGAGACAATATGGCCAAGAAAAGAAATCTCCTGAAGCCAGAATTCACACTTGCTAAACTTCCCATATAATTCATGCCTCCTCAGAGTCTTCAAGATAATGCGCAAGTGATTTTCATGATCTTCGTAGGTTTTGGAGTATACCAAGATATCATCAATAAATACCACCACAAATTCATCGAGATACTCCTTGAAGACTCTATTCATCAGATCCATGAATACAGAGGGTGCATTAGTCAATCCAAACGGCATTACAGTAAACTCGTAATGCCCGTACCTGGTTCGAAATGCTGTTTTCGGAATGTCTTCCTTCTTCACACACAACTGATGGTATCCAGATCGAAGGTCAATCTTTGAAAAGTATTGAGCTCCATGCAGTTGGTCAAATAAATCATCAATACGAGGTAGGGGATACATGTTCATTATCGTTATAGCATTGATCTCCCTGTAGTCGATACATAACCTCATAGATCCATCTTTCTTTTTAACAAAAAGAACAGGGGCTCCCCATGGAGAAACACTAGGGCGAATAAATCCCTTATTACTCAATTCCTCTAGTTGTTTCTTTAGTTAGACTAACTCTACAGTGGCCATTCTATAAGGGGTCTTCGATATAGGCCTTGATCCAGGAATCAAATCAATAGAAAACTCAACTTCTCGTTCTGGAGGATGTCCAGGTAAATCTTCTGGAAATACATCTACAAATTCTTTCACAACAGGTACATCCTCTATTTGAACATTCCTTTCCTCACCCGCAGTTATTTCATTCTCTTCCTCCCCAATAATTGAATTTAGTTGAGCTATTGAGGGTGGATCTAAATAAGAATTAGGTGGTGACGATTCTGCTCTAAAAATAAGGTGTTCCTTATCATTATCATCAAGAATCGTAACCTCTTTCTTCTTACAATAAATCTTCACATCATAGTCCGAAAGCTAGTCCATACCGAGGATTATATCAAACTTGATCATAGGTATGACGATGAGATCAGCAGATAAAGAAAATTTATGTGCTCTAATGGGGACTGATTCACAAAACTTTGTTGCAACGATACTTCCCTTAGGAGTTTTAACTGACAACTCCCTTATTAAATCAAATTGGAAATATCTAATTTTCTTAGCAAACTAGGAGGATATGAAACAATACGATGATCCAGAATCAAATAATGCATTTGCTAAACTTGAGGAAACCATTAAATTACCTGCCACCACGTCTTTCGGAGCTTCTACCTCAGCAGTAGTGATAGCATAAGCCTGGCCTTGATCCCTTGGCCTTTTCTGAGGTAAGTTCTCCTGACGCTTAGGACATGCATTTGCATAATGCCCCATCTCCCTGCAATTGTAGCACTGAACGTTGGTAGCTTTCTTCTTCCCCTTGCAATCATGAGCTTGGTGGCCTTTTTCACCACACTTGTAACAGACTCACATTCCCTTCAAGCAAGTACCAGGATGTTTCTTCCCGCATTTACCACAAGATGGATATTCAACCTTTCCCTTCTTCCCCTTATTTCCATTCCCAGATTGATCAGCAGATCTCTTCTTCTCTTGCTTTGCTTTAAAGTCATAAGACTTAGAGAATTCCTTTTCGGTCTTTATAGCACATGAGACAATGTCTTCGTACGATGAAAAGGATTGTGAGACTAATGCTCGACGGAGAAATGGTTTTAACCCATCAAAGAAACGATCAATCTTACTTCTTGGGTTGCGAATATAATCTCCAGCATACCTCGCTAACCTTGTAAAGTTAGCCTCATACTTTGTGACATTATCATCCTCCTTTTGTCTCAGACTCAGAAATTGTCTTTCCATATCCGCTCGATGGTCGCGAGGGAAGTATTTTTCTAAAAACAGATCTTTGAATTCCCTCCATTCCATATTTGATACTTCATCATCTTCCTTCGTATTTTGAATCAATGACCACCATTGATCAGCATCTCCAGTGAGGCGGTAAACTGCCATGATAACTTTTTCCCTTTCACTGCTCCCCAAAGCCTAAAATATTTTCTCTAGGGAAAATATCCATTGCTCAGCTACTAAGGGATTTGTATTCCCATTGAACGTTGGTGTTTGTTGCCTCATGAATCGATCTAACATTGATCCTCCACGCTGTGGATCTGGGTGCTCCATACGGGTAAGGTTATTATTCATAACCTGAGTAAGTTGTCCCAGTATGGTGATTAGCTGATCAGCACTAGTTGCATCACCAGCCCCACTATAATTATCTTGAGCAGGAGGGCAATCCCTACATGGAGTGCGTGCATTGATACAGTTTCCATTTCTTCCACTAGGCGCCATTTCTAAACAATGGCATAAACTAGATCAGTTTATGAATCAAAATAAATAATCCCATACTTATAAAACACATAACATAAATTGAACTATTTATGGATATAATCCATAATCATAAAAATGTTTTCTTTGAGGAAGTATATACTCATAAACCCTTCATAATGATTTGTAAAAATAATGAGAGTTATCCTAAGCATATCCCCCGGGAGTGTCGTAACCAAGAGTGCAGCAAGGCCCGTTGTCGTGCACCAGTTCCCGTTCGAGTCTAGCTCAAAGCGGTGTTTTCGGGTTTTACCCCTAGGTACATCTGTGCCAGAGCCGCCTCTACCTGCTCGTATCCAGACAGGGATGTATTGCTCGGAAAACTCACAAAATCTCTACAATACCAAAATTCTAGGAAGTTCTTCTATACTAATCCTCAAAGTTCATCTTAGGTCTACGTGCTCTAATCAGAGTTTATCTAAATCTAGTTTCCAAGGTTTGTACTAAACTTCCTTTGATACCAACTGTAACGCCCCGACCCCAGTTGCCCAGAGTCGGTGCATTAATTACATAACATTGGCATGATCACAAGAAAGATCAAATCTCGAAAGACCGATTGGTTTAGTAGCCTTGGAAACCATAGATATAATCATAAAGTTTTACATTACATTTCAAAGTGAAAAACTACAACAACAACAAAGTCTTCATATCCACACTATTAACCCCTCATAATATCCCTGCAAGTCATTCATAATTTACTTCTTCACTACCTGGGAAAAATAAAACATAGAAAAGGGGTGAGCTCAAATGCCCAGTAAGGATAACAATATAGCGGAACATTCATAATAAGCATAAACATTTAAGGAAATGAATTTCTAAAACAAAAGCCTTTTAAAATTGAACTTCAACATAGTATGGAAAAAATAAAAATGAAATAATGCCATTTACTTATTCACATGGATATTCTACTAATCGAATAATCACATGCAATATCAATAACCACTTTCATAATGTTGGAATGCATAATGCCAGACTATCATAACCACATAGCCAAGGCCTCGTGCCAAGACTACAAATAAGATTTTGTCAAGGCCTTGTGCCAAGACACTAGTTTGTCTCAAGAGACCTACCGATGCATCGAGGGGCTATAGCGGGCTCCACCCGTCACTTATTAAGTCCAATGCATTCCCATATGAAAAGGTTTAAACATAACATAATCATTCGTATTAAAACTAGCATACGAAATGTCAATAATTTCACCATAAACTATGAATGTTATAAAAATAGCACATCCACAGTCAAACATATCACAAAAACTTCAATACAATATAGAAGTTTTGTATCATAATAAATCAACTTCAAATAATCTTAAAATCCATCAAAGGATGTTGACATAGATGAAATCAAAATTCTTTTTAAAGAAGTATCTCCTTTTATTTTGAAATAATTTAAGATCCATATAAAATAAAACATTTTCTTTGAAAATATTCTTATAAGCTTGTATGGAAAGCTTCGACGATTTTATAACGGCAGAAAATAACCGCACCCGCCGTATAAGTTAAAAAGAACATTCTTACCTCAATTCAGTCGAAAAGGTTAAAAAGGACCTTGTTTTGAAAACGACGGAAAGATTCCTTTATAAACCTCTTATAAAAAGTCAAACAAGGGTATAAATGACTTTAACCCATAAAAAATGTTTTGAAATACATTTTTAAGAAACATGGATGTGGATGATAAAGATATCCCAGTAGATTATTACGTATAAACAACCTCGGATAATGAAGAGATTGTGAAATAACCCTTACCTTGTACTTTTCCTTGGTTGGGGTAGGTTAACCTCCTGTATAATGGTGAAATAGTTGTTATTAAATTATACAAAAATCATATATATTAATATGATATCATATATGTTCTTTTAACATTTATTTGTTAATAATATCTTAGAATTATCGTCGTTTCGGGTGTTAACTTACTTGTTTTCTTTTGTATGTTTTGTTACGTAAGACATGTATGTAAAGGATAGGTTGTATATTATTCATATCCAGAATGATATCAAGTCCTTAAACATCATTTTTTAAATCATCAAATTATACTTGAATGGATACGATGGAGAATGAATCTCATCGCGTTCGTGGAGACGGTAGTCCGTACGTACGCACGAGCGACAATATCATTCTTTTGATATTAAAATAATATATAAAAGGATGGTATATCATATATAAAGAATCATTAACATGTTATATTTATTATTTACATTAGTTACACATCATTATTATACCCATCCAAATAATATTATATTGAATAACAATTACACCACGACGTGGAGACGGTAAGCCGTACGTACGCACGTATGGTGACATGTTATTCAAAGGGTGGATAGGATAATGAATATGGTTGTACCATATTTATAATAACATCACAGTATATGTGAGATACTGGATTTATTATTTCAGAATGGTAAGAACAAAGGAAGAAGAAGTGGAAGAAGAAATGAACTTAGAAAAGGGTGGTGAAATCATTACCTCTTCTTCGGGTTCTTCCTTTTGATTTGATCAAAAGGGCTCCTTAGGTTGGCTTTCTGATCAAACTAAGGCCTCTAGGTTGTAGTGAGGGATGTTGGGAGAGTATTTGGGCAGAGTTTGGCCGAACAAAAAGGCTTTGAAGGTGAGAAGAAATGAGAAGGAGGAGTGCCCTTTTATAAGAGGGGTGAGGGGCACCTTTGGAAAAGCTTGAAATATTAATTTATAATAAATTCATATTCGGTTTCTAATGGCTCCAAAATTGACTATTCAAAGGTTAAGGTGGGGATAGGTCTAAAACAACTCAACCAATAGAATTTAGACAGGTTTGGGTACTTATATTAACCTTATCTTTAAGTATTAACTCTAAGTTAATTAGTTTCACTTTTACAATGTCTCTTTGTATTTTTATATTATATGGTTAATAGACTTACCATATACATACAAGCGACCCCCAAGTGGCCCATTAATGATTAACCTATCATAATGTAAGTCTCTTGGCCGAACCTTAGATTTTTAGGAATTTAATATCAATTAATAATATAATATTTGTTTTAAGAACTCTTTTATGTCAATTTTGACACTATTCAATAGTTGATTTTTGTGAAACTCATAACAGATTGATTACTTCGAACAAAGTCAATTAAATCAATCCTAATATATCCTATTATCCTAGAAAATTAGTGTAATTCATTAAATGTTTCATATTATATTTATTTGGGTATTTATAATATCAATTATGTTAATTTTGTACTATTTTAGTAATTACTGCATCATCATTGTGTCATAAATAAAATAACATATTTAATGTCTAAATATTATAACAAAAACATAATTATGTAGGAAATCTTTTTAGCTTTCTAATGAATATTTATAATCGAAAATACAACATGTATAACCCTATGTAAAAATTGTTCTTCTAAAAGATGTAAGCTTATGCCATTTTTATTTTTATTTTAACTTTATTAATATAATGTGTCCCTACCACATACAAGTGGCTCAAAGGGGTCCTCAAATTGACCCAAGGATGCCCATGGTCGGTTATGTGTCCACCAATAAGGTTAGGACACGTTCTAGGGTAATTTTGTATTATTATAATATTATTTTTTAACCCTTATTTACCGGATTTACCCTTTAACCATGGTAAATAAAATATTTACCGCAGTAATTATTCAAAATGTGTAAAAATAAAAGTTACCTATTTACATAATTTGGACATCCTGATTCCAAATATGGAATCCATTTTCCTAAATTCAATACACAGAAGTGGCAGAAATTAATTTAAAATTAATTCCCGCTGTCAAAACAAAAAGCGTGTTTTTAAGAGATAATAACTATCAAAAGATTGACACTTGTTTATGTTCGGTTTAATTGTAAAATTATGTCCAATGATAAACATTAAATTTAATGGTAAAAATATATTCTAAATATACTTTAAAACCACTCAAATTCATAATTTATCACTATTAATTATTTTGAATAAAAAAGTTGTTTTTAATTAAAATTTAGAAATTTTCACTATTCATCAAAATATGAAAGTTATCCGAAATGTACCAAAATTTCACCTTAGGCTAAATTCAATATTCCGAATCCAAAAATGAAGTCCATTTTCAAATATAAAATATATATAATTTCAAAAAGTAGGTATTACTATTCATAACGGCTAGTTTGATTAGTTATGGTGTGTTAGAACTCGGGGTTGCGTACAACACACGCTATTGTATTATTCGAAGGGAAACGTATCATAGAAGCTTGGGGTGTTACATGTGTGATAAACATAAATACACCCAATATAATTGGGAATTACGTTTAAAACAATAAAAGTTCATTCACACATATTCAAAGGATGACACATTAAATAACAACATGTTGAACCCAAAGAAATCAAAATTGGGTTAAAAAGTTCCCTTGGTAAAATTCGACAGCCTAACGGCGTCACATCAAAAATTCAAAAAATGAGTTGATGAGAGATAAAAAGGGAATCTCATAACTTGGACATAAAATTTACATCAATCAGGATATATAATAACATATCCCAACATAATAGTATATGAATTAAAAGACATAACAAACGAAGTCTTTTAAAAAGTGGAGGGTGAAAGGTTCCCTTACCGACTTGGGTAGCTTTCGAAAAGTACACCCCGTTGAAGAAGTGTCATACAATGAATATGTAAATACCCATAAATGGAATTATATTACAAAAGGAGTTTAATAATGGGTAGTACATAAACCACTCAAAGGAAATTGTGGAAAATGTAGCATAAATCTCACGGGAATAAAAGTGAGATGAAAAATCACTTACGAAAACTCGACAGCCTAACGACGCCACTTAAAACATCCAAAATGGATTGATGAGAGAGAATAGGGTCTCTCATCATATAAAAATTACAGTAAGAGTAATATAAAAGAACATCCCAATAACAATAAAGTTGAGCTTTAAAAGGAATGACATAAAAGAGCGTACTTAAAAAGAAAGAGAGGTGTAGGATCCCTTACCTCGGGTCCGACTTGACTCGATCGTTCTTTAATCTCCTGAATAATAAACTTGAGTTAATATCTACTTGCTTAAGAACCTTTTTCAAGTTCATTATTCCTTTTATACCACGTTATGAACATCATGTAATCATTTATGTTAATAACGTTCATTTTGTCGGTATTTGGTTCTTAAGTCAAAAATAGACTTCTTACACTTACATGTTGTTAATTTGGTCAAAGGTTTGTTATATCCAGAATTATATTAATGATTTGGATAACATATATATCATATATATTCATCATATACATGTATTTATAATATTACATCACATTTATAGGTAAGAAATGAAATGCACCGTTCATGGAGACGGTAAACCGTACATACGCATGAACGCTACTTCCATTTCTATTTTGTATTTTCTGGAATGGAATCATAATGATATAAGAGTATATTATAATTACAGTATAATAACATATATAATATTATTAACTTTATCCTTTAAACATCCCACATATGGTATTAACAAATCAAATCACTTACAGGGGGCGGTAGTCCGCACTTCCTAAAATGAAGATATCGTGTTTACACATAATGGAAACAATAATGGTATGCCATAAATGAAAAATACAGAAGCTTAAGGAAATAATAAACATATTATATATCATATATAAAAATAGTGTCATCATAATGGCCACATTTTAAGGTGTTAAATGAGTATTGAACAATCATCGTTTCAGGAGGCAGAATTTCGCCATCCACGGAAACCGTATGTTCTTTAACCATTTGATGTAGTTGTGTGAGAGTGTAGCTCGAATAAATCATATAAAAACATCATATTATATTGAAGATACTGGTGTTGTTACAAAATAAGTAAATAAAAAGAGTTTAGGGGGTTATAGAAGCAAAATAAAACAAATGAACATGAGAGAATGAATTACCTTTAAAAGTGTAACTCCTTTTGATTTGAGCCTAATGGCTTCCTTTGAAAAGATTCTGCCCAAAGGGAATCTCCTAGGATGAGGATAGGTATGTGTAGAGAGTAAATGTGCAGTGTATGGCTGAGCCAAAGGCTTGAGGAGTGTGTGAAATGAGGTAGAGGTGGGGGCCTTTTATAAGAGGAGAGGAGGGGCCCTTTTGGAAATCATGAAACTATTATTTTATTTTCAAAAGTTTTTCGAATTTCTAAGGTCCCAAATTGATATATTTCGAATATAAGATGATAAGGCTTCGAAATATTCCCATACAATAGTTTTTGGACATGTGTAGGTCTAAGATTTTATATTATCGTTTCATTTTATTTAAACTGTTCATTAATGAGGTCATCGTTGCATCATCATGATGTCATAATTAAATTAATTTATTTAATGTCTAAAAATTATAAAAAAAATACTATGATGTGGAAAATCGTTTTATCTTTCTAATTAATATTTATAATAAAAAACCTGACTTTTATAACCCCATGTAAAAATTGTTTTAGTAAAACATCTCATGTGTGTGTCATTTTTACTTTAACATTAAATAAAAAGTTATTTATATCATTTCCCAACCAAAGTGGTCCATGGGGTCCCCAAGTTGACCCATGGCTTTTCTTGGTCGGCCATGACATATCCAATGATGTTAGGACATGTTTCAAGTTCATTTCATATTATTAAAACATTATTTTTACCTTATACTACACTAATTACCTCTAATCGCGATTAAAAACTTAATAAGTTACTATTCACCAAAAAATTATTTTAATCCCATTGAACCACTTTTTACATACTAATGAAAACCATGTATGTCAGATTTTGAAAATTCAATAAACATTAGTGGTAAACTTTCATTTAACTGAAAAATCAGATTGCATGATTACCACTTAGTGGTTTCACAATTCATCAAAAAAATTGGAGTTTTTCAGAAAATTACCAAAAATTCACCCTAAGCTATATTTGATATTCTGAATTCAAAAATGAAGTATATTTTACAAAATTAAAAACATATAAGTCAAATTAATTAATTTAATAATTAATTCCCGCTTTCAGAGCATATAGCGTGTTTTTATAAAACAATAAGTATCAAAAGATTGGCACCTGTTTAAGTCTAATTTCAAAGTTAAATTGATTCCAATGACCACCATTGGATTAAATGGTAAAAATATATTAAGATTACACATTATGGCCAATTCAAAATATAATCTTATCATATAAATAAATTAGATTAAAAAGATGTTTTTAGTTTAAAATACAACATTTTACACTATTCATTAAAAAAAGAACTTTATCAGAAAGATACCAAAAATTTACAAAAAGTAAATTTTGATGTCCCAATTCTTAAGAAGAGTTTTATTTGGTCCAATAGAATGTATAAGAGTTAAAAAAACTATATTTAATGACGGTTCTCCATCAAAAGGCGATAAGTGAAACTTTAGTGAGAACTAGGGAATATACGCCTAAAATTGAATTCTTTCCGTATTTTAAGCCTTTATCTTTTATTGGATAAATGTAAAAACATTTAAAAACATATATAATCATATTTTAGTTATTTCTATCCATTCCCTTCAATACAATGGCTACATGTTAACTACCATTTAAAATAATATTATATTATTATTAGAGTGCAACGTAAGATTCCCAAGAAACTCGTTGTTGCGTGTTGGGTACGCCATCGAGCATAGCATCCCCTTTAAAGTCATATTAATATTTTATTCACAAATATGGATAAATAAGAAAATGTCATATTATTTATTTACCTGGGGTGTTACATCCTTCTCCCTTTTTATGAATTGCGTCCTCGCAATTTTAAAATTGCGCTTGGAAACATCCTTGAATGTCCCACATCGGAACAAGAGTCGGTAAAACAATCACTTTAAAATATAGAAAGATAAGCACAGAGGTCACCCGAGTTAACCCATACTAGGATTACAAGTATGAAAATATGGACATGGAGGAAAAAAGAATGGGTCATGTTCTGATGGACGGTGATAGAAAACATGTTTAGGAGAAAGTTAACCACAAGAAAATCACAAACATGTGATGGGTTAAATGGTATTTGATTCCCCAGTAGGAAAAGTTAATAGACCACATTTTTGTTTTATGTTACTTTTTATTGAGGAATTTATTCATAAGGAAACATAATCACTTATCATGTTGACTTTCAACTTTTACTAGATTCCTTAATCAAACTCATATTTTTTCGAAAAAGATGAGTATTTAGGGAGACTTGTTCGCATTAAGAGTACTATAATCAACTTCTAGAGAATCACCAAATCCACAGAAGAGAACTATATGCATCCCGTGTCATTAGGATTTAACCAAAACCAAAACCAAAAAGGTTAGTACATGGTCAGATAATCCATAAAAAGATAACCCTTTATAAAAATAAAATCTATTCTTAATCTCCAAAATTTTTCCAACAAAACCCAAAGTTCAACGAAGACCATTCGATAAACAATTTTTCCATAAAATTCTTCAAAGTAAACAAAACTAATATTGAAACCCAAATATTTGAAGGATTTAGTCACATAGTCTTCCAAGTTAAATCGTAACATTTATCTCCAAACAACATCAGTTGCTCCTAAAGTCTCATATGGAAAAGTAATTAACCTAATAACATATCCTCCATGATAGGTTAATCATTTTCATAAATAACCCAATATCAACATACTCTTAATTAATAAAATCATATAACTAAAAATAACCAGTCAAACTAACCAGGGACTTCACGTAGTCCAGTGGTAGGTGATAAATACCAGTCGCACTTTGGTTGTGGGTTCGATTCCCGCAGCATTGTCCGAAGCGATGGGTTGTCACACGGTCTGCATGTTGAACTTTTTCCAAAACTATATAATTCATAAAACATCCCCCAAAATGAGATAAAATCTTCAAAAATGATCATAACATATTTTAACATCAAGTTTATCTCATTCCTTTTATTTTCCATCATATCATAGAGAAACCCATAATTACCTAAAAAGTAAGGATCATATAAACCCTAATGGTTACCTTAATAATTATTACCTGAATTTCCACATCGAGTTGTACATCTCGTACATGATGCATTAGAGAACTCACCAAGGTAGAAGTGGTTGATCATGACTCCCTGATAGTTGGTTTAGAACAACCATGAGATTCTTCATTGAATCCCCCCATCTCATCCAGTCTCTTAATCAGAGAACCACCACAGTTTCCTTCAAACCCATTGTCACTTTGGTTCCTTCTTGATCCATCCATTTACTAAAAACAAAAAGGTCAGTGTGAGTATATCAACATAACCATCATGTACTAATGAGGAAGATAAACACTAAGATATACTTACTCATTCACATTATCTAAAACTATGACTCTTTATGAAATCCTAACCATTATTGTAATGTCACTTGTGCTTAGAGAATACCCTAACCTCTAAAGTTATCTAAACCGACCTTTGATACCAACTATAAGGCCCCAGCCTTAAACCATACTTAATCTTGAATTATTACAAGATTACACATTGAAGATCATTTCAGGTTTAGAGTTTTAGAGAATTAGATCATGAAACTTGCATTACATTCCACATTTAAACAAAGTGGTTACATAAAAGACAGTATTCATTCTCCCCATCAACGGAAACATATTGAAAATAAAACATGGATTCTTTCTTGACACATCCATGACACTATCATCACATCATGTACCTTTCCCTTGACCTGTGAAAAACATTTCAAAAACTTGGGATGAGCATAAAAAGCTCCGTAAGGGTTATAAAAATATGGAAAGGAAACATGAGTACATGTATACATAAGAATGAAATCATACTTTACACATAAAACATAAGCACTTTATCATACCTCATAAAATGATGAATAAATCATAGAAATCATATGACATAAAGGTAACTTGAGGCATTCATAACATTCTTACGTAGGGAGTAACCCTCTTGGTTACGTTTGGAATACCCATCACAGTATATTCCCTAAATCTCTTCGGAGAAACCTTATAGTTTCTCTCCTTTGCGTTACCCAATGCATTGGAGAGCTATATCGGGCTCACCCGCCCATAGTTTATCATGGAACCACCCATTTTAATAATAATGCCCAAGAACCTGAACATAATCATATGACATAAAACATGCATAAAGGAAACATAACATTCCCACCTTTCAATCACAAGATATCAATACAACACATTGATATAAAAACATTATGAAAACCATTTTAGATACCAAAATAAAACAAAAGTAAAACATGGTATTTATTTTTCTTTTAAAAAGAAGGTATGGCTTGTAGAGGAAGATGAAACTCAAATAACGGTCACGACGGCGGAGAAGTCGTTGTCGCCGCATACGTACGACAAAAAAATTCCCTTTTTGTCGTTTAGTAAACACTTCGTATGAAAAAGATTCTGTTTGAATAAACGTAAAAGTCCAAGGGGTTTATACACCGTATAAAAGAACGTTGTGTATAAAATAAAATATGCCTCAATGAATGGAGATTGAGACGAAGTCCCATACCACCTTCAAGATTTTAACATTTTAAAACATTAATATCCATATAAATTAATCCTTAAAACCATTTTTGAAAACATGGATATTAATAAGAACAAATCATTAAAACATTTAAAGCTATATTTTGGTTAAAGTGTTTTTACCAAAATTAGAGACACTTGAATACAATAATTGAGGAATAACATTTAATCCGAACTTTATAAAATCATGAGAATAAATGGATTCATGATATAATATTCCAAAGGACAGTATATACAACATATAAGAGTGAATTGGTGCATAACAACAATGAAGTCTCAATAGAGATGTAAAATGTGATGAAATCCCTCATAAAGAAGGTATCCTTAAATTAATGATAAATCAATCTCAAAATTATGTGTGAAAAATATATAAATACACCCAATATAATTGGATATTAAGTGTAAAACAATAAAAGTTCATTCATACATATTCAAAGGATGACATATTCAATAACAACATGTTGATCCCAAAGAAATCAAAATTGGGATAAAAAGTTCCCTTGGTGAAATTCGACAGCCTAACGGCATCACATCAAAAATTCAGAAAATGAGTTGATGAGAGATAAAAATGGAATCTCATAACTTGGACATAAAATTTACATCAATCAGGATATAGAAGAACATATCCCAACATAATAGAATGTGAATAAAAAGACATAACAAACGAAGTCTTTTAAAAATAGGAGGGTGAAAGGTTCCCTTACCGACTTGGGTAACTTTCGAAAAGTGCACCCCATTGAAGAAGTGTCATACAATGAATATGTAAATACCAATAAATGGAATTATATTACAAAAGTAGTGTAATAATGGGTAGTACATAAGCCAATCAAAGGAAATTGTGGCGAATGTAGCATAAATCTCACGGGAATAAAAGTGAGATGAAAAATCTCTTACGAAAACTCGGCAGCCTAACGACGCCACTTAAAACTTCGAAAATGGATTTATGAGATAGAATAGGGTCTCTCATCATATAAAAATTACAGTAAGTGTAATATAAAAGAACATCCCAATAACAATAAAGTTGAGCTTTAAAAGGAATGACATAAAAGAGCGTATTTAAAAAGAAAGAGAGGTGTAGGATCCCTTACCTTGGGTCCGACTTGACACGATCGTTCTTTAATCTCATGAATAATAAACTTTATTTAATCTCTACTTGCTTAAGAACCTTTTTCAAATTCATTATTCCTTTTATACCATGTTATGAACATCATGTAATCATTTAAGTTAATAATGTTCATTTTGTCGGTATTTGGTTCTTAAGTCAAAAATAGACTCCTTACACATACATGTTGTTAATTTGGTCAAAGGTTCGTTATATACAGACTGATATTAATTATTTGGATAACATATATACCATATATATTCATCATTTACAAGAATTTATAATATTACATCACATTTAGAGGTAAGAAATGAAATGCACCGTTCATGGAGACGGTAAGCCGTACGTACGCATGAACGCTACTTTCATTTCTATTTCGTATTTTCTGGAATGGAATCATAATGATATAAGAGTATATTATAATTCCAGTATAATAACATATATAATATTATTAACTTTATCCTTTACACATCCCACATATGATATTAACGAATGAAATCACTTTCAGGGGGCGGTAGTCCGCACTTCCTAAAATGAAGATATCGTGTTTACCCATAATGGAAACAATAATGGTATGCCATAAATGAAATATAGAGAAGCTTAAGGAAAGAATAAACATATTATATATCATATATAAAAATAGTGACATCATAATGTCCACCTTTGAAGGTGTTAAATGAGTATTGAACAATCATCGTTTCGGGAGGCAGAATTTCGCCATCCAAGGAAACCGTATGTTCTTTAACCATTTGATGTAGTTGTGTGAGAGTGTAGATCGAATAAATCTTATAACAACATCCTATTATATTGAAGATACTGGTTTTGTCACAAAAGAAGTAAATAAAAAGAGTTTATGGGGTTGGAGAAGTAAAATAAAACAAATGAACCTGAGAGAATGAATTACCTTTAGAAGTGTAACTCCTTTTGATTTGAGCCTAAAGGCTTCCTTTTAAAGGATTATGCCCAAAGGTAATCCTCTAGGATGAGGATAGGTATTTGGAGAGAGTAAATGGGCAGGGTATGGCCGAGCCAAAGGCTTGAGGAGTGTGTGAAATGAGGTAGAGGTGGGGGCCTTTTATAAGAGGAGAGGAGGGGCACTTTTGGAAATCATGAAACTATTATTTTATTTTCAAAAGTGTTTCGAATTTATAAGGTCCCACATTGATATATTTAGAAGCTAAGATGATAAGGTTTCGAAAGATTCCCATAAAATAGTTTTTGGACATGTGTAGGTCTTAGATTTTATATTATCGTTTCGTTTTATTTAAACTGTTCATTAATGAGGTCATCGTTGCATCATCATGATGTCATAATTAAATTAATTTATTTAATGTCTAAAAATTATAAAAAAAACTACTATGATGTAGGAAATCGTTTTATCATTCCAATTAATATTTATAATCAAAAATATGTCTTGTATAACCCCATGTAAAAATTGTTTTAGTAAAAAATCTCATGTGTGTGTCATTTTTTACTTTAACATTAAATAAAAAGTTATTTATGTCATTTCCCAACCAAAGTGTCTCCATGGGGTCCCCAAGTTGACCCATGGCTTGTCTTGGTCGTCCATGACATATCCAATGAGGTTAGGACATGTGTCAACTTCATTTCATATTATGAAAACATTATTTTTACCTTATACTACACTAAATACCACTAATCGCGAATAAAAACTTAATAAGTAACTATTCACCAAAAAATTATATTAATCCCATTGAACCACATTTTACATACTAATTACAACCATGTATGTCGGATTTTCAAAATTCAATACACATTAGTGGTAAACTTTCATTTAACTAAAAAAATCAGTTTGCTTGATTACCACTTAGTGGTTTCACTATTCATCAAAAAAATTTGAGTTTTTCAGAAAATTACCAAAAATTCACCCTAAGCTATATTTAACATTCCGAATTCAAAAATGAAGTTTATTTTACAAAATTAAATACATATAAGTCACATTAATTAATTTAATAATTAATTCTCGCTGTCAGAGCAAATAGCGTGTTTTTATAAAACAATAAGTATCAAAAGTTTGACACCAGTTTAAGTCTAATTTCAAAGTGAAATTTATTACAACGACCACCATTGGATTAAATGGTAAAAATATATCCAGATTACACATTAAGACCAATTCAAAAGATAATCTAATCATATAAATAAATTAGATTGAAAAGAGGTTTTGAATTTAAAATACAACATTTTACACTATTCATTAAAAAAAGAACATTATCAGAAAGATACCAAAAATTTACAAAAAGTAAATTTTGATGTCCCAATTCCTAAGAAGAGTTTTATTTGGTCCAATAGAATTTATAAGAGTGAACAAAACTATATTTAATGATGGTTCTCCATCAAAAGGCGATAAGTGAACCTTTAGTGAGAACTAGGGCATATACGCCTAAAATTGAATTCTTTCCGTATTTTAAGCCTTTATATTTTATTGGATAAATGTAAAAACATTTAAAAACATATATAATCATATTTTAGTTATTTATATCCATTCCCTCCAATACAATGGTTACATGTTAACTACAATTTAAAATAATATTATTTAATTATTAGAGTTCAACGTAAGATTCCCAAGAAACTCGTTGTTGCGTGTTGGGTACGCCATCGAGCATAGCGTCCCCTTTAAAGTCATATTAATATTTTATTCACAAATATGGATAAATAAGAAAATGTAATATTCTTTATTTACCTGGGGTGTTACATTCAAATCCAAACAAAATTTTAAAAATTGTAAATTAATTAAAATATTAACCCATAAAATTTTTTTGAAAAATATTTTTTTAGAATACTCATTTTTAAAAAATAAAATTATATTACAAAAAATATATTACAAAATTTTAAAATATAAAATAAATACATTATAAATAATTATAAATATTATATAATTTATTGATTGATTAATAGTATTTATTCCTACAAATTTAACTTTTAGGTTATAAGGGTGAAATTTAAATAATAATATTTAGATATTTTTTTAGGATCGATGTGGTTTATATTGTACGATATCAAACATTGTGTTTCCTTTTAAAAAAAATTAGGATGTTGCATTCTCCCCTATTTTGGACAATAAATCCACTAAATTATGAACCTAGGCTTTATAACTATTTTTACAATTTTTAGAATACCTTGCTTGAAATCCCACATTGTAAAAAGATTAAAAAAATATGCACTTTGTATGAGTGAAATGAAAGTAAAAACATTATCTAGAAAAACTGATACATGGTTTCAATGTAGGAATACATAAATATGGTAGAAAAAAATAACTCATAAAGACTGATAGGTAGTGTAGTAGAACATTATCATGAAAATATTAAGTATCATAATATTCGAAATATGTTAGGGCTTAAAAGGTCATTGATTGATCTGTAAAAAAAATTAATCAGATAACTTTTTCATTTCAAGAACTATTACCCAAAGTTGTGGAATTATTTTTTCATCTATACATAAATAATATGGATATATACATACATTAAAATTATTTTATCTTCATTTATTAAATTTCTAACAAAAAATCATCCTTTATTGTCAATGATGACTCTGAATTTTTCATGCCAGAATCACTAAAGTAAACATAAAGGATAAAATATCCAAAATATGAAAATAATATATTCCTCCTATATTATGGCATCAAAAAACCAAGATGGTTATGAAATGTTGAGGTAATTATCCAAAAATAATAAACATCAATACGACAAATTATACTTTAATTTTTAAAATTCAATATTAATACACAAAGTTCAAAATACATCCTTAAAAAATAGAAATCCATAAATTTACTCGAAAATATTCTATACTAAGAATAAAAACAATAAATCAAAAATATTTGATGACATAGCCTTCCAAAATAATTTTTATCATTTACCCCAAATAATATCAGTTACTATTTATGTCTCTCTAAAAAATGTAATTTTTTAAATCACATAATCTCCATGACTATCTAAACATTTACATATATAACCTGAAAGACTATAAATCCATAATAAAATTATGTATTCTTCCAAAATATAATTCCAATTTTATTCCCCAAATAAAATCTCATATAATTTTTTTTACCATTGTCATATAAAGTTTTAGAAAATTTTGAATGTCTCTTTAAATAACATTAATCATATAATAACCACATCATTATATAATTCCATGATTATCTATTTGATAAAATATTAATTTCAAAACATTAATAATCCATAATTTCCTCAAAAATAAATGCCTCAAAAAATATTATTAGCCAAGTTAAATGTTCATGAATTAAATCCTCAAATAGGGTTCGTTATAGAAATAAATATTCATCAACATTAAATTTATAAACCCATAATAGTATATGCACCTCTTTATAAAACACTATAATCTAAAAATTCATGTAAATCCTCTTATGATACCAATTATAAGGACCGAAACATAATCATTCATATTATATTGTTTTTTCACTAGAATTTACATTATTAAAATTTTAAGTATCCTTTTAGTTTTGAGTTTCATATAATTAGGAAAACACTTATAATGTAAAATCATACATTAAAAGTGGAAACATATACTATATTTTTTTCCACCATAATTTTGTTTTAAAATAAATGTGGTTTTTTCATGATAAATCTTCAATATATTCATCTTGACATCATTTGTGTCCCAACTCACCCTTAAAATAAGTGAATCACAATTTAAAAACGTGTTATGAGAACAGAAAAGAACATTAGGTGACATAAAAAGGATAACTGACACACACATTATTCTAAAGAAACATTGAATCCCATAAAATGATAATAAAAAACCATTTTGGAAACATAAATTATGACATGTATAAAACATTTTAAACCCATATCAGAAATAAATTTCCGCCAGTTTAATATATAGGAGAAACACTTCAGTAACTCACTCCTTATTTCCTCTAAGTACACAAAATATTTCCAAAACCATTGGATAGATATCTGGTTGAAACAATAGCTAAAATTAGCACAGCCAGTGTTATCTGGGATCCCCAAGGTGTAACCTTTATAGGTTCAGGCATAAGCTATAATGGGGATCAAACCATCACATAATATGTATTGGGATAACTCATTTCACACACAATACTCAAGAACCATATTTGGATTAACACATTTTATGCTTCCACATTTCATGGTAAAACAATTGAGAAATAATTAAAAATCATATTTGTACACATTCTAGAATCAAAATAATATTTTCCATAAAAAATAATTTTTAATTCCAAAATACTTAAAACTATGTAAATATAATTTTTATATGAAAAAATATCAGTAAAATATATATTTGAGAAAAATAAAATTACTATTTTAAAAAACCTTTTTTTAAAACAATTCTCACTTATAAATGATAGAATTTTCATTGAAAACTAACTTTTAAACATGTAAAGGAAGATTTAATGAATTACGGTGTCATGATGACATAAAAATATAGTTATTTTATATATGTTAAAAAAATTCCTATCGACTTTTTTAAATAGTAATGAATGTGTAACTTTAGAAGAGTATATTTAAAATAACGTTCATTAACTTAAGTCTGAATCACAAGGCACATTATTTATCATCCTAAATAAAAAAACATATGTTAATTATTTACATTATTTATAACCCTTTTAATTTTTATTATTCCTTTTATATAACTCATTAGCTTGTTATAATAATTACTAAATTATTTATGTTTACATTGGATGTTTTGGTGATATATGACTCATAAGTCCAAATGACTTTGGTAATTTTAATATGGTCAAAAATGTCATAATTAAATCATATAAAAACTAATAATCATGTTATAATAAAAAAAATTAGTCTAAAATTATATTTTTAAATACATCAATGAATTATGGTTATGAAAATGAATTACAATACCATCATAAAGATGGTTGGTTATACGTACATACGGCTTACAATTTATCTTTTTAATGTTGATTATGTAAAAAAATAAAAAATTATTTTTTCATTATATAATGATAATAATATAACATGTATCATATTAATTTATTAAATACACATATATATATCCTTCATGTTATTTAGTTATTAAAAGAAAATATGTTCACTTCGTGGAGGTGATAGTCAACACATACACACAAATGATGTTATTATAGGAAAAGTAAATAACCTAAATGATTTTTTAATATTTGATAATGATAAATATTTCATGAATATAATATATAAATATTAATTACATAATTATAATCCATTAATTATATGTGTTGATGGAAAAATAATTACATTGGTTCGTGAAGCAGTACTTCACTGTACACATGAAGGTTGAATTATTTTTACATTTGACGGAAGTGGAGAAAAATAAAGATCATTAAACTAAAATAATATAATCAATGTATAATTATGATATTTTAGTTATTATTTTACAATATTTTAATAATTTTTTATGGACGCACAAGAATAAAAATAATAGAAATGGTTGATTAAAAATGACATATCTTCTTCGGATAATCTCATTTCAAAACACCTTAAGGCCAGAAAGGATGGAATAATGAAAAATAATACATACTTAAAATGGGAAAGAGTTTAAGTAATAGATATTTTCCGGTATTTTTTGAACCAGATCGGTTTTTAATGTGTGTTTAAATTATAAGAAGAGGCATATATTTATAAGAGAAGGTAGTGTCACTCTAGGAACATCTCATTATAATAAATTAAAATAAAATAATATTAAATACCAAATGAAAAAAATATATTTATTTATAATATAATAAGAAGATGGGTCGAAATAATCTCTTGAAAATAAAAAATATATATGTTTTAACTATATTTCTACCCTTATATTTTGGTTTTTTCTATTATTTAACCCTTTTAACTCTGAGCATGAAAACGTAGATTTTTACTTTTTGAGGGTTAATATAGTAAATATTAATTGAAAACAACCATAAAAGTATTAAAGATTATATTTTTAATTATTTCCTAATAATTTTTCAAAAAATAATATTTTTAAGAGTTTTATAACATTTTTAAAATGATTAGTTACTATAAATTATCTATAATGTCAATTTTAATAACTATTTATTACATTGACTTCAATAATATCAAGATAAAAAATTAAATTAAAAATCATTTATTACATCTCTAAAATTTCAATTTAATATATATAAATATTATTATACACTATTCATGTCAAATTCTATTTATTTTAACATTTTTAATAGACATATTTTAGTTTCCTAGTAATTAAATAATTACTACATCAGTATTGTGCATGATTTTAATGTATTTTTTACATCCCTAAAAAATAAAAAAAAATTAACAAGATTATTATATGTATTTTCTCTATTTATAGTTTAAAATATCCTCAGGGTAACAAAATTATAAAAATTTTATAGATATTAAAAATTTTAGTGTGATATCATTGACTTTTAATTAAATATTACATTATAAATATCATAATCGCCAAAAAAATAGAAAATAGGTAATACATTTGAAGCTTGAATGACTATAGAAAAAATGAATCATATAATAAAATTTGATTATATTTATGGATATTTTAAGATCGTTATCTTATTATTTTTACCCTTAATTACTCAATTTACCCATTTACGTGCTAATAAAAATTACTCAGTTTTCTTTTTATATTATCTAAAACATAATGGAATGTATTTAAAAAAACTATCCCAATAATTAAAAGGATGAAATACATTTTTCAAAATTCATAACACATATGATGAATAATTTAATTTAATATTCAACCGAAAATATACAATAAAAAATAGTTGTTCATAAAAATTACATTTTTTAATATACAATATTTTTAGATGAAATTATAGTATACATTCCATTTAAAACCCCATAATTGTAATATATTAAATAAAATATAACTCATTATTGTTTAGAAATAATCAAAAACATTATTTTTCCATATAAGTATATTAAAAAAAACTATACTTTCAAAAAAAATCCTTATGTTTCACTATTCCTTGAGATGTCATTATTTTCAGAAAATTATCAAAAATAAATTTTATATAATATTGAAATAATTAATTAAAATGTGATTTTAATATTTTAAAATAAACATTTTAAAACATAATGAATTTATTTAAAATATTAACAAAAATTTGTTTTGATGAAAATGTGTTTTTGAAATAAAATGACTTTGTAAAAATAGAATATTTTTTTAAAAAGCATAAAATTCAGACACAATATATGAGTAAGAACATTATATATTTAAAATTTTGTTTAATATTTTTCATTCCCTCCAATTTAATGGCAATGTTTTAATAAATATATTTTATTAATAACATTTAGTTGTTCATTTAACAGAAATGTGGTGTATCTTATATGCTAAGACCATATTTTTTAGTTTTAAAAATATCTGTAAGTTACATAGATTATATTTTTATTTCTATTTAATAATTTTTATATACTATTAAATGGGGTTTTAATTGGAAATAATCATGAAGTTGGATAGATAGAACTTATTCCATCTTCTAAAATATCTTTATTTGGGTTAAACATTATGCCTTATAGAATTGGTCTTTTAAGGATTCATGGTCGTATAATACAAAAAAGTGATGTGGGTGATATATTTGGGTTCATCTTGGATAAACATTAGTTCTCAAAATGTTTTATTGAGGGAGCAGATGTGGTGTCCTTTTATTAGAGAGGGGAGTGGCACACTTGTAATGTTTCTTAAAATTAAAATATTAAAAATGTATAATTTGTGGGAAAGTGGTAGTTAAAAAAATATAATTAAAATATTACATGATAATGGTTGAAATGAAATCTTACAAAAGTAAAAAAGATCATATTTTTTTGGCATTATCACTTAGTTTTTACATTAACTGTCATGATTTTCCCTTTAATACAGTGATAGATTTTCATTATAGTTACTATTCAAAAGTACCAAAAAATTAAATTTAACTCATTAATAATGTATGATTTCATGATTAATATTAAGGAATAAATTTTTCAATAATAAATTTTTCTATGGGGTATATGTTACCTTTAATATAGTTGGGTAAAACACAATGAAAACAAGATTTAGAAACATGTGTTTTTAACCATATAAGTGAATTTATATGATAATAAAATAAAATATTAATTAATATGGAAAAATTAAAATTATATTTAATAAAATTGATCTTACATTACATTTAATCAAAATCAAATATTTGAATAAGATTTTAAAAAACTTTATTTTATGAAATGATAAGGTAGTTTTGAAAGAATCCGTATTTTTCAATATTACCTCAAAAATCGATCTTTTCAAATAAGACAAAAAAATCACGCTAAGATAATTTTGAAGATATAGTATCAAATTTATTTATTTTTATTTAAAAATAATTTTTCTAAAATTGTTAAAAACTAAAAATAATACACGCGAAAAAAATTCAATGACACCCATTTTTTTAGAAAATGTAATTTTTTTCATAAAACGCCTATTCTAATTCCTTGATTAATAAATATAATAAAATGAATCATAATTAATATAAATACATATATATAATATATTTATTATTTATAATCATTTATCAATAGATATTAATTTATTTTATATACATATATTGCACATATACAAATTGTTTTATTAAAAATATATCACTTACCATCAGAGGATTTTATCCTCATTTCAATCAAATTAATAATAAATATATGAATGGTTATTAAATTTATTAAGGAATAAATATACATTTATATATATATATATATATATATTGCAATATGTTTATTCTAATTCTTACCCACCAGACTAACATGAAATTCATAGTATTCATATTTAAATAATAATATTTCTATGGTATATTGTCGTTTCTTTATGTTGGTGTTGAATATAAAACATTTTGTAAAATAACTTTTTATGTAAAATAAATTCATAACCACTTAATGAAATTTAAAACATTTAATTTCATATCATCTCTAATAAAATTTTAATTTTTTTTAAAAAAGTATCAATTCCAAGGAGTATAATTTAAACACAAAATATTGAATGGGATATTTTAAGTGTATTGTTTCTGATATCCCACACTGTAGAAAGGGATGAAAAATCCTTTTGAAAATAATAAAATGAAAAATAATTGTCACATGGAATATCATATAATTGGTTACGCATGAAAATGTTAATGATAAATTTATTTACATTAAAACTGTAAATATTTATGGATAATAAAGACAATAAATTCACCATGAAAAAGAAAAAGTATGATTTTTTTCTTTCTCAATTTCTTAATGTTAGGATATTTTATTACTATCAGGATAAATAACACAAGAAAATAAACTTTATTTCATTCCACTTAAGAAAAACAATGTTACCATTTTTCTTATGATTTGATTAATTTACACTTTTATATAATATCTTACTCCATGAAAATAATATTAATGATTAATTTTTCATGATTGTGCACCAAAATTATGTTTTAATGGTTCTAATGATCCAAAAATGGATAAAAAGTTTTCCATCATGTATTTAGAATTTTACCAAAAAAATAATTTGTACAGTTTAAAAAATGATCCAATATGAATAAAACATCATTAATAATAGAAACATCAAAAATAACACTCAACTTCAACCGAGAAAATTATATAAATATAAAACCTTATAAATATTCAAAAATATGTTTTCTCAAGTTGAAAACTAAAAAACCAAACATATTTTATCACATATTCTTCCAATATTTATTTAAGACTTTTCTCCAAATAACATTAATAACTCATAAGTAACATAATAAAAACATATATTCTCTGATCATATAATCTCTAAAATATGTTAATCATTTCTATAAGTTATCTGAATCATATTACATCCACAAGATAGCATAACCTTTATTCCACAAATAAAACCCCATATTAGCCAAAAAAAATTCCTTTTACTTTAATCGTATAATGTTCCCAATATAATGAAATTATATAAAGATAAAATTAATCACTTAATTACCCAAAAAATAATCAATCTGATTGTTATTTATACGATATAATATTTGTCACAAAAATGTAATAAAACATTTATCCAATTTAAACATAAATACCTCAACATCAAAGATCATATATATCATTATAGTTATCAATACCCTTAAATTAATGTATACAAAATATAAAATCATTATTCCCCAAATAACAAATCCATTAAAACATGTGACAACCATTAATGTTACATATACCTCAAACATATATTAAAACTAAAAAATGTCACCATTGATATTATCATCGCATAAAAGAAAAAAAATTTATCATTTCCTATAATTGTATTACCATTCTTAAATTTAAAAAATCTTAAATAAAATATCATTAATTTAAAAATATTTAAAACCAATATTTTGACACATATATAATTCAATAATCTTAATAATCCATTATCCAATAATTACCATAATATTCTATAAAACATCATTCCTACTATAAAATTATAAATCACATCCATATATTCTTCAATATTAAACCATTAAAAAATATAACGCATGCCTTTTATATATAATTCATAGTTTAATCATATTCAATTATAATGAAATTATAAATTGGTTTGAATTTAATTTTATGTTATTATTCATTCCATTGTTGATCATTACCCCCCAATACATCTATTTCCATAATTCCAATACTCTCATACATTAAAAAATCTAGTTTTTTCCTTGTGGCATTTCCTTGGGTTCTTATTTCAACATTCATTACTAGTATAAAATTTAATATTTTTTCTACAATAGCCTCTATCACCTGAACATCCTTAAGACAATATTTTTATTATATTTGATGTGTTGGGAATCACTCCCAGGTTCAGGTGGTTAATCTTAAACAGATATATCCAATTATAAATAACCACAATAGTTTTCTCTCTAACACCTATCCGATTTGGTTTCTCATTTGGAAACCACTACATTATCCCCAGACATATAAAAACATGGTTCCTTATAGTTTCATCCGTTCTCTTAAACAAAATTCATTTAAAGTTATTATATCAAATAAAATCATAATAAACAATCTTATAAGGTTGATAAACACTATAACATCCTTATCCACATTATATTTTATTCAACTCTTTTGATTCAACAAGTGATAACTATAATTATACATTTTATATTAACCAATATATTTATATAATATTCCTAAATTATGATTAGATAACATCTTAACCTCCAAATGTATCTAAACATACATTATGATACCTTCTTTTTTTTGTATCGTAAATAACTTATAATTACAAGATTTATAACATTGAATAATATTTATAACATTCCCATGAATTTTTTGCATTGGATTTTTAGATAATTATGTAGAACATTAGATGAGAAAGTTTACACATTCACAAAGTAAAAATTTATTCCACAAAAGTAATGATTTTAGTTTACACCCATGTAACATCCAAGTCATTTTTTCTTCATTTAATATATGTCAAAATAGAATAAATATTATCCCTAATAAAATATCTACTCATACTTAAATCCAATTATTTTTTGGAAAACGTGGGATTACCAAAACAAATCTATGTAATGGAAAAAAATATAGTAATCTTGGTAGTCCAATAAAAAACATTAAATCCTCCAATAATGTACTCCTTTTTCAATTTATAACATTAATCTTTTAAATAAAACTTATCCTAAAAATAAAATTTATTTTTTCTCATGGAAAATATTGTGGACCTATTAAAATTAATTGTAAAACAATGAAATCACGTGAAATAATTTTTTTAAATAATAATTTCAACTTTCAATGTTCATAAACATTTTATTCTTCTTGAAATTAATATACACCCCTAAAAAATATATCAAGAATATTTTATTTATCATGGAGAATCATATTTAAAAATCATGTACAATCATGTTTACCATTTTTAGAACAACTAATGCACATATAATGTTATATAATTAACATATGTTATTATATCTCTCATTTATTTCATTAAAATACTATCCATTACCTAGTTTATTTGAGAGGTATATTGGGAACTCCCATGGTCATGAGATATACCAGGATCACCCAATACTATTTACAATTACCAGGTACCATATCAGAAGAAAGAAATTGGTGAGATTACACTTTTTTATCATAAAAACCATTACAATTTGATTTGAACCCATAACAAAAAAAAACACAAAAGTTTCATATAAAAATGATTAGAAATATCCATTATATTTTTAATACTCCGGAAAATGGAAAAAATACCCAATTCATTAGGAATTTAATTTAATTTTAAAAAACATTTAAAAAATAAATATGGGATTTATAATGAATAATGGACATTATATTGGTAAATTACACACATGTTGTATCACATAAATAATCCTATTGAACTTTTAAAAAATATTACAAGTAAACCATAAAAAAATTTAGAAACATTCTCATATAAACCGTTATAATGAAATTAAAAATTAATTGAATATGAAATTTTTTCAGGATTGAAATTTATATAGGAAAATTATATTTAATATTTTAAAAAATAGATATTTAAATGAAATAGTTTAAGGAATTTAAATCAACGTTTTAAAATAAAAATCATTTAGCTTGAGTCTTAACTCATTTCACTCGTATGTATACCCCTTGAGTAATGAATTTATATTTTGTTTTATTAATAATTAATAAACTATTTCATGTTTATTACATTCTCATTATTTTCATTATTACATTGTAAAATTTTTCTATTTAGTTAATAATATTTTTATTTGTCAAGGATGATGTTTTGAGGATGTGTGGTTTATTACATCAATATAATGTTATTGTGTTAACCATGGTATAAGGGGTTATACTTAGTTTAACTCCAAAATATTAAAAAAGATATATTAATCATATTTATTCATTATATATAGTTTTAGAACAATCAATGTAAGGATATCATGAAAAATAAATCACATCACATCGTTGATATTGTAGTCTATTCATACACATGAATGACATTATCATTTTCCTAATTGGTAGAAGTGAAATTAGTTATATAATATTTTTATATTATGGAATATAAAATATTTTATAAATTTCATATTTATTAATTATATAAGTTCTTATGGAAAATTTTAAAAGGTGTAAATTAATAATGAATTACATCACTTTTTAGAGGTGGTATTCAACAGGTGAGCATGAGAATCATTATCAATTTCCAAAATACATAAAACAGTAAGAATTTTAAGTCATATAATATAATAATATAAGGATAATTATGACATAAATTTGATATGTATAATTTTGAAGAATAATTTTAAATATAAATATTATCTGTTGATGAGAACTAAAACACATTTCCTCATGGACTTAGCATTCCATGCAAACACACAAGAAATTTTTTCGTTTTCTATTGAATTAAAAATATGATTAAAATTTATTATGCATTAAAATAAATAATATTTTAGTATGTAGAGGTTATTTATGTTGTCATTTAAATGTGGTTAATTAATATTTGAAAGAGAATTAAGAATTAATAATCATAAAATAGTTTGGATAGACCTTATACCTTCTCCTCAGACATCTTTCTTGGTCTTATGTGTGATGCCTTCTAGAATTAATATTTTTAGAATATATGAACATATCAAAAATAATTATTTATTTGGTGATTTTTTTGTTTTATTATTTGATGAACTATTGTTCAAGAAATGTGTGATGGTGGGAAGAGATAATGATTCTTTTTTATAAGTGTGGGGAGTGTCAGAGCTGTAATTTTTCTGAAAATTAAAATATTAAAAATAAATGCATCAGAAATTAAAAATTAATCAACTAAAATTCATATATAATATTTATAAGGGTTTAAATCACATTATAGAATAATAATTTTGAAAATAGTTTAAGGAATTATCACTTTGTTTTTACCTTAATTTTAAATATTTTTTCTTTTACTGTTGTGACACATTTTAACAATGGTTATTCTTAATAATGACTAAAATTAAACTTATACTCATTAATAAATATTATCCTCATTATTAAAAATATTAATTCTATTTTGAAACATTAAATTTAAATAAATTTATGATATTCCATTTATCACAAGTGCACAAAACACAATGAGACATATTGTTTAGAAAATTTTGTTTTTATGCATAAAAATTATGTCATACTAAAAATCAAACATAATATTGTTTTATTTTGAATTATTTAGAGTATACATAATAAAATTAATCTTATAATAAATTAAATCAAAAAAAAAATTAAATTAAATTTTAAATTACAATATTTATGCAAAATAAATGATAATTTTAAAAAAATTGGTATTTTTCAAAATTCACTCAAAAATAAAAAATTACATAAAAATTATAAAAAATTACTTTAAGATAATTTTGAAATTATTTTTTTTTTAAAAATCCATTGTTTAAAAAAAATGTATTAATTTATCAAAAAATTATTTATAATATTCACACACCAAATTCAATAAACCCCTTTCTTGATGAAAATTTATTTATGAGGCATAAAATGAATTCATTCTCATTCCTTGCATAAAAAATAAATAATTTATATATATATTTATTTATTTCATTTGAATCACTTATAAATAGTGATTAACTTAATTGATAAAAATATATTTTATACATAAAAATAGGTTCGTGTAAAATATCTCATTTATGTTCAAAACATTTTATCTTAACATCAAAAAAATTAATAAAAAAAATATACGATTTATTATTCAATTTATTAAGTAAAAACATTATAGTTATATTTCATACTACATACATTACTATCATACTCTCCAATTAAACTACTCAGTCACAATGATTGTAATGCCCCAACCTAGTTACCCAGAGTCGGTTCCTTATTACATAACATTGGCATGATCACAAAATATCAAGTCTCGAAAGACCAATTAGGTTAGTAGTCTTGCAAACACTAGAAACATTCATAAAGTTTACATTACATCATAAAGTGAAAACTAAAACAACATCTTGTCTCCACAATCATATCCTCTTATACTATCCCTGCAGGTCATTCGTAAAATACATCCTCAATCCTTGGATAAATAAAACATAGAAAGGGGTGAGATCAAATGCCCAGTAAGGATAACAATATAGCGGAATCTTTTATAAATAATAATAAACATTTAAGGAAATGTATAACTAAGGAAAAAGCCTTTTGAACATGACCTTCATCATAATATGGCAAAAATAAAATTAAATAATTCCAATTACTTATTCACATGGATATTTTACTAGTAGAAAAATCAAATACAATATCAATAAACACTTTCATAATGATGGAATGCATAATGCCAAACTATCATAAGCACACAGTCAAGGCCTCATGGCAAGACTACAAATAAGATTTTGTCAAGGGCTCATACCAAGACACTAGTTTGTGTCATGATACCTACCGATGCATAGAGGAGCTATAGCAGGATCCGCCCATCACTTATTAAGTCCAATGCATTCCTCATGTGAACGGGTTTCATCATAACATAAACATTCGTATTAAAACTAGCATAATAACTGTCAATACTTTCACCATAAACCATGAATGGTATAAAAATAACACATCCACAGTCAAACATATCACAAAACCTTCAATACAATATGGAAGTTCTGTATCATAATAAATGAACTTCGAATAAGCTTAAATTCAATCTAAGGATGCTGACATAGGTGAAATCAAAACTATTTGAGAGAAATATATATATTTTTGAAATCATTTAAAAGTCACATAATTATAAAATAAAACATTTACATTGAAAATATCCTTATAAGACTGTAAGGGAATCTTCTAAGATTTTATAATGGCAGAAAATAGCCGCACCTGTCGTATAAGTTAAAAAAACATGCTTAGCTTCATTCTGTCTAAAAGGTTAAAAAGGACCTTGTTTGGAAAGTGACGAAATTAATCCTTTATAAACCTCTTACAAAAATTCAAAAAGGGTATAAATGACATTAACCCATATTCTATAATATTTAATGAATGTTTTGAAATACATTCTTAAGAAACATGCATATGGATGATAAGGAGGTCGCAGTAGATAATTACGTATAAACAACATCATATAATGAAGAGATTACGAAATAAAACCTTACCTTGTACTTTTCCTTGGTTGGGGGTAGGTTAACATCCTGTATAATGGTTAAATAATTGTTATTAAATTATACAAGAATCATATACATTAATATGATATCATATATGATCTTTTAAAATTGCTTTGTTAATAATATCTTAGTATTATCGTCGTTTAGATTGTTAACTTACTCGTATAGGTTTTGTTACATAAGTCGTGTTTTTTATGTATAGGTTGTATCATATTCATAACCATAATTATATAATGTCCTTAAACATTATTTTTTATTCATTAAATGAGAATTAGTCTTGAATGGATACGATGGAGAATGAATATCATCGCGTTCGTGGATATGGTAGTCCGTACGTATGAACGAGCAACAATATCATTCTTTTGATATTAAAATAATATATAATTGCATGGTATATCATATATACAGAATAATTATCATGTTATATTTATTATTGACATTAATTACACATCATTATTATACCCATCCAAATAATAATGTTTTGAATAACAGTTATTCCACGACATGGAGACGATAAGCCATAAGTACGCATGTATGGTGACATGTCATTAATATGATGGATAGAATTTTGAAATATGGTTGTACCATGTTTATAATAAAATAAATGTATATATAATATAATATAATTATTGTTTTCGAATGGTAATAACAAATAATGAAGAAATGGAAGAAGAAAGGAACTTGAAAGAGAGTGGTGAAAACATTACCACTTCTTCGGGTTCTTCTAATTGATTTGATCAAAAGGGCTCCTTAAGTTGGCTTTCTGAGCAAAATAAGGCCTTGAGGTTGAAATGAGGGAATTTTAGAGATTATTTTGGTAGGGGTTGGCTGATCCAAATGAATTTAAATGTTTGAAATTGAGAGAACGGGGATTTCCCTTTTATAAGAGCGGCGAGGGGCACCTTTGGAAAAGCTAGAAATATTATTTTATAATAAATTAATATTCGGTTTCTAATAGCTCTGAATTAGATTATTTAAAGTTTATGGTAGGGATAGGTCTAAAACCACTCATCCAATAGGTTTTAGATAGGTTTATGTCACTATATTAACCTTATCTTTTAGTTTTAACTCTTAGTTAATTAGTTTGACATTTACCATGTCACTTTATATTTTTACATTATATAGTTAATTAACGTACTATATACATCCAAGTGACCCCAAAGGGGTAAAATAATGATACAACTATCATGATATAAGTATATTGGACGAACCTTAGATTTTTCGGAATTGAATATCAATTAATAATATAATATTTTTTAAAAAAAACTCATTTATGTCAATTTTGACACTATTAAAAAATTTATTTTTGTTAAAGTCTTAACAACGTTATTTATTCATAAAAAACTCATTTAAAAATTCATATAATGTCATATTAACCAATAAAATTCATGGATGTCATCAAAACTTTCATATTTTATTTATTTTAACATTTATAATACCAATTATTTGATTCTTTTATTTATAAGGAAAATACTTCATTATTATTGTGTCATAAATAATATTAATTATTAAATGTCTAAAAATTATAAACAAAATAACATTATGTTGGAAATCATTTTTTATTTCTAATGAATATTTATAATTAAAAATCCAACATACATGAACCTATGTAAAAATTGTTTTTCTAAAATATATATCCTTATGTCATTTTTTTATTTATTTTAACTTAATTAATATAAAGTGTCCTTATCAGTTACAAGTGGATCCATGGGGTCCCAAAATAGACCCAAAGATTCCCATGGTAAAACATGTATCATCCAATAAGGTTAGGACGCGTTTTAGGATAATTTATTATTATTATTTTATTATTTGTTTACCCTTATTTACCAGATTTACCCTTTAACCATGGGAAATAAAATATTTAACGATATAATTATTCAAAATGTCTAAAAATAAAATTTAACTATTTACAAAATTTTAACATACTAATTCCAAATATGGAATCCATTTTTCCAAAATTCAAAACACAGAAGTGCCAGAAATTAATTTAAAATTAAATCCCGTTGTGAAAACAAAAAGCGTGTTTTTAAAAGATAATAACTATCAAAATATTGACACTTGATTATGTAAGGTTTAATTGTAAAATTATGTGCAATGACCAAAATTGTATTAAATGGTAAAAATATATGAAAAATATAATTTAAAACCTCTCAAATTCATAATTTATCACAATTAATTATTTCGATTAAAAAAATTTTTTTAAATAAAATTCAGTATTTTTTACTATTAATCAAAATATAAAAGTTATCCAAAAAGTACCAAAATTTCACCCTAGTCTAATTTCGATATTCTGAATCCAAATATGAAGTCTGTTTTGAGATATAATATTTATAAATTTTAAAAATGTGGTTATTACTGTTCATAACGGCAGGTTTGATTGGTTGTGGTGTCTGTTAGAACTTGAAGTTTCATACAACACGCACTACTGTATTATTCAAAAAGAATCATACTGTGGAAGATTGGGGTGGTACATTCTACCCTACTTCAAATAATTATGTCCTCCATATTTTAAGAATATTATTTCATAAAAAGACTCTTGTGGTTCTTCGTCATAAGTTCCTCGGGTTCCCACGTTGCCTCTTCCATTTTATGGTTTCTCCATAGAACTTTTACCAGACGATTTATCCGGTTTCTCAGCACTTGTTCTCTCATATCAAGAATCTTGATGGTCTCTTCCCAATAAGACAGATCAGGTTCCAGTGATAATTCCTAATAAGTGAGTACATGTGTTGGGTCAGGCATGTATTTCCTCAACAGTGATATGTGGAAGACATCGTGAACTTTGGAGAGACTTGGCGGCATTGCCAAACGGAAAGATACCACACCAATTTGTTAAAAATTATGAATGGTCATATGTACCTGGGACTCAATTTACCTTTCTTACAAAAACGTATAACTCCCGTCCATGGAGATACCTTCCATGAAACATGATCTCCTACCAGAAATTCCAAATCCACCCTTTGATTATCGGCATAGCTCTTCTGCCTAAATTGATCTGCTTTGATGTGGTTTTGGATTACCTTCACCTTTTCAATCGTTTCCTCCACCAGTCCTAGGCCTTCGAGTTTTCGTTCACCAATGTCATCCCAAGAGGTTGGTGTGCGAAATCTCTTTCTGTATAACGCTTCATATGGTGCCATCTGAATACTTGAATGGAAGCTATTGTAATAGGAAAATTTCACAAAAGGTAAATGTTGATCCCACATACACTGATAGTCAAGTGAGAAAGATCCCAACATGTCTTCTATGGTTTGAATAGACTATTGTGAATGTCCAACTATTTGAGTATAGTAGCCAGTGCTCAAACAAAGTTCAATATCCAAGGCCTTCTGAAAACTCTTCCAGAATCATGAATTAAAATGGGGATCATGATCAGAAACAATCGATATGGGTACTCCATGAAGTCACACAACTTCATTAATATATAGTCTTTCTAGACGTTTGAGTGGTAAATCTTCACTTACAAAAAAATTGCTGACACTGTAAGATGATACACAATGACCCATATTGCATCGTACATTCTAGGAGTATTTGGTAGCCCTATGACGAAGTCCATCATAATATTATCCCATTTTCACACATGTATGGGAAGAGGTTGCAATACTCTACCAGGCTGTTTCCCTCCAGCTTTCACTTGTAGCAAAACCATACATCTTGACACAAAATCAGCAATCTCCCTCTTCATTTTGTCCCACCGTAAATGTTCCTTTAAATCTCTATACATTTTGGTTCTCCCAGGGTGTATAGGGAAATTGGAACTATGAGAATCGTCTAACTATTCTTTTTTTAAATCAGGTATATCAAGAACACAAAGTCCCTTTCCGAATATCAAAATTCCTTCTTCATACACAAACTCTCTCAATCTCCCATCATTCACAACTTCAATCTTCTTTTAAAATTCTTCATCATCATTATGAGAACTCTTAATCCTTTCTTTCAAAGATGGTTTGGCAACCATTTGGAAAAGCACTGAGGTTTTACCTTCGATGTTTATTACCATGTACATCTTCACTAGATCCATGAAAATTAGATCCCTTTCAATTATAATCATGTTCAAAACTCCATGATCTTTTCTGATCAAAGAATATGCCACCTTATTTTCCTTCCCCAGGTGGTATTGTATCATGAAATCATAATCCTTTTGTAGTTCAAGGCATCGACATTGCCTCATGTTGAGTTCATTTTGTGAGAAAATATACTTCAAACTCTTGTGATCAGTATAAATCTCACATTTTTCACCATAGAGGTAGTGCCTCCATATCATCAAAGTAAAGATCATAGATGCTAACTCAAGATCATAATTAGGACATTTTTCTCATGAATTTTCAACCGTTGTGATGCATAGGCAATAACCCTATCATTCTTTATAAGGACACATCCGAGTCCTTTCTTCGATGCATCACTATAAATAATGAACTCTTCATTCCCCGATGGTAGAGTTAATATACGAGCATTGACTAATCTTCTCTTCAGTTATTCAAAACATTCTTCAGACTCTTTTGTCCAGACAAAATTAACCCCCTTACGTGTGAGCTTTGTTAATGGGTTAGCCAATCGGGTAATATTCTGGACAAAACGTCGATAATAACCTGGTAAACCAATAAAACTACATACCTCAGTTATACTTGTAGGTTTTGGACATTCCTGTATTGCTTTGGTCTTAGAAGGATCAACATAGATTCTATCATTAGAGACAATATGGCCATGAATAGAAATCTCATGAAGCCAAAATTCACACTTGCTAAACTTCCCATATAATCCATGTCTTCTCAGAGTCTTCAGGATAATGTGCAATTTATTTTCATGATCTTTGTATCTTTTGGAGTATACCAAGATATCATCAATAAATACCACCAAAAATCATCATGATATTCCTTGAAAACTCTATTCATTATATCCATGAATACAGAGGGTGAATTATTCATCCCAAAAGGAATTACTGTAAACTCGTAATGACCGTACCTTGATCGAAATGCTTTCTTCAGAATGTCTTCCTTCTTCACACACAACTGATAGTATCCAGATCAAAGGTGTGTCTTTGAAAGGTATTGAGCTCCATGAAGTTGGTCAAAGAAATAATCAATGCGAGGTAGGGGATACGTGTTCTTTATTCTTATATCATGTATCTCCCTATAGTCAATACATAACCTCATAGATCCATCTTTATTTTTAACAAAATGAACTGGGGCTCCCCATGAAGAATCAATAGGGCGAATAAATCCCTTTCTAATAAAGTCCTATAGTTCATTCATTATTTTAATTAAATATATAGTGTCCATTCTATAAGGAGTCTTCGATATAGGCCTTGATCTTGGAATTAAATCAATGGAAAACAAAACTTCTTGTTCTGGAGGATGTCCAGGTAAATCTTCTGGAAACACATCTACATATTCATTCTCTATAGGTACATCCTCTATTTGAACATTCATTTCCTCACACACAAATAATTTCATTCTCTTCCTCCCCAATAATTGAATTTAGTTGAGCTACTGGGGGTGGATCTAGATAAGAATTATGTGGTGACGATTCTTCTCTAAAGATAAGGTCTTCCATATCATCATCATCAAAAATTGTAACCACCTTCTTCTTACAATAAATCTTTGCATCATTGTCTGAAAGACAATATATATCGAGGATTATATCAAACTCAATCACAGGTATACCGATGAGATCAGCGGTTAAAGATCATTTATTTGCTCTAATGGGGACTGATTCAAAAGACTTTGTTGCAATGATACTTCACTAAGGATTTTTAACTGAAAACTCCCTTGCTAAATCAAATTGGAAATATATAATTTTCTTAGAAAACTGGGAAGATATGAAAAAATGCGATGATCCAGAATCAAAAAATTCATTTTCTAAACTTGAGGAAACCATTAAATTACCTACCACATCGTCTTTCTAAGATTCTACTTCAACAATAGTGATATCATAAACCTAGCCCTTATCCCTTGGCCTTTTCTTAGGTAAGTTTTCATGACGCTTAGGACATTCATTTTCATAATGTCCCATCTCCCGGAAATTGTATCATTGGACAATGGTAGCTTCTTTCTTCCCCTTTCAATCAAGAGTTTGGTGGCATTTTTCACCACACATGGAACAGACTCCCATTCCTTTTAAGCAAGTACCGAGGTGGTTCATCCCACATTTACTATAAGATTCATATTCAACATTTCCCTTCTTCCCCTTATTTCCATTACTATATTTATCAGAAAATATATTCTTCTCTTTCTTTTCTTTAAAGTCATAAGACTTAGAGAATTCCTTTTCTGTCTTGATAGAACATGAGACAATGACTTCGTACGACGAGAAGGATTGTGATACTAATTCTCGATGGAGAAATTGTTTTAACCCATCAAATAAATGATCAATCGTATATCGTGGGTTACGTATATAATCTACAACATACCTTTCTAACCTTGTAATGTTAGCCTCATACTTTGAGACATTCTCATCCTCATTTTGTCTCAATCTCAAAAATTGCCTTTCCATATCTGCTCGATGGTCACGAGGAAAGTATTTTTCTAAAACAATATCTTTGAACTCCCTCCATTCCATATTTGATACTTCATCATCTTCTTTCGTTTATTAATTTAATGACCACCATTGATCAGCATCTCCAGTGAGGCGATAAACTGGCATGACCACTTTTCCCTTTCACTACTCTCCAAAGCCTAAAATATTTTCTCTAGGGAACTTATCAATTGATCATCTACTAATGGATTTGTACTCCAATTTAATGTTGGTGGTTGCTGCCTCATGAAGCTGTCTGACATTGATCCTCCATGCTATGGATCAGGGTGCTCCATATGGGTAAGGTTATTATTCATAACCTGAGTAAGTTGTCCTTGTATGGTGATTAGTTGATCAGCACCAGTTCCATCACCAGCTCCACTATAATTATCTTGATCTGGAGGTAAATCCCTACATGGAGTGCATGCATTGATATGGTTTCCATTTCTTCCACTAGGCGCCATTTCTAAACAATGGCATAAACTAGATCAGTTTATGAATCAAAATATATAATTCTATACTTATAAAACAATTAAAATAAATTGAAGTATTTATAAATATAATCCATAATCATAAAAATGTTTTCTTTAAGGACATATATACTCATAAACCCTTCATAATGATTTGTAATAAAAATGAGAGTTATCCTAAGAATATCCCCCAAGAGTTTCAAAACCAAGAGTGCAGCAAAGCCCGTTGTCGTGCACGAGTTCCCGTTCGAGTCTAGCTAAAAGTGGTGTTTTTGGGATTTACCCCTAGGTACATCTGTGCCAGAGCCGCCTCTATGTGCTTGTATCTAGACATGGATGTATTTCTCAGAAAACTCACAAAATCTCTACAATACCAAAACTCTAGGAAGTTCTTCTATACGAATCCTCAAAGTCCATCTTAGGTCTATGTTCTCTAATTAGATTTTATCTAAATCTAGCTTCCAAGGCTTGTACTAAACTTACTCTGAAACCAACCATAATTCCCCGACCGTAGTTACCCAGAGTCAGTGCATTATTACATAACATTGGCATGATCACTAAAGATCAAGTCTTAAAAGACAGATTAGTTTAGTAGTATGAGAAACACTAGATACATTTATAATGTTTACATTACATAATAAAGTAAAATCTACAAAAACATCATCTCTCCACACTCATATCCTCTTATACATTCAATTATGTTCATTCATAAAATAATTCCTCACATCCTGGGAAAAATAAAACATAGAATGGGGTGAGATCAAATTCCTAGTAAGGATAACAATTTAGCAGAAACGTTCATTAATAATCCTAATCATTTAAGGCAATGTATAACTAAAACAACAGCCTTTTGAACATGAACATCAGCATAATATGGAAAAAATTAAATGAAATCATTCCAATTACTTATTCACATGGATATTCTACTAGTCTAATAATCACATGCAATATCAATAACCACTTTAATAATGATGGAATGCATAATACCAAACTATCATAACCACATAGTCAAGGCCTCGTGGCAAGACTACAAATAATATTTTGTCAAGGCCTCATGCCAAGACACTAGTTTGTCCCATGAGACCTACTGATGCATCTAGGACCTATATAGGGCTCTACCCGTCACTTATTAAGTCCAATTCATTCCACATATGAACAGGTTTCAACATAACATAAACATTCGTATTAAAACAATTATACGAAATGTAAATACATTCACCATAAACCATGAATGGTATAAAAATAACACATCAATAGTCAAACATATCACAAAACCTTCAATACAATATAGACGTTTTGTATTATAATAAATCAACTTTAAATAATCTTAACATCCATGAAAGTTTGTTGACATAGATGAAATCAAAACTATATGGCAGAAATATCTATTTTTTTGAAATCATTTAAATGTCACGTAATTATAAAATAAACAATATACTTTGAAAATATCCTTATAATATTTTAAGGTAATATTATAATATTTTATAATGGAATAAAATAGCCACACCATTCGTATAATTTAAATAAAACATTCTTACTATAATTATGTCGAAAAGGTTAAAAAGGACCTTTTTTGGAAAAACGATGGAAAGATTCATTTGTAAACATCTTATAAAAAGTAAAACAAGGGTATAAATGATTTTAACCCATATTCTGTAAAATAGCAAGAATTTTTTGAAATACATTTTTAAGAAACATGGATATGGATGATAAAGAGGTCCTAGTAGATAATTACGTATAAACAACCTCAGATAATGAAGAGATTGTGAAATAAACCCTTACCTTGTATATTTTCCTTGGTTGGTGGTAGGTTAACATCCTGTATAATTTTTAAATAATTTTTTATTAAATTATACAAGAATAATATACATTAATATTATATCATATATGATCTTTTAACATTTCTTTGTTTATAATATCTTAGTATTATCGTCATTTTTGGTGTGTTAACATTGTCGTATATGTTATGTTACATAAGCCATGTTTTTTATGGATAGGTGGTATCTTATTCATATCCAGAATGATATCAAGTCCTTAAACATTATTTTTTAATCATTAAATGAGAATTAGTCTTGAATGGATATGATGGAGAATGAATCCCATTGCGTTCGTGAATACGGTAGTCCGTACATACGCACGAGCAACAATATCATTATTTTAATATTAAAATAATATATAATTGGATGGTATATAATATATACAGAATCATTATCATGTTATATTTAATATTTACATGAATTACACATCATTTTTATACCCATCCAAATAATAATTTTTTGAATAACAATTACACCACGACGTGGAGACGGTAAGCCGTACGTACGCACGTATGGTGACATGTCATTCAAATAAAGGATAGAATTTTGAAATATGGTTGTACATAGTTTATAATAACATCAATGTATATATAATATACTGGTGTTATTATTTTATAATGGTAATAACAAAGAAATGAGAAGTGGAAGAAGAAAGGAACTTGAAAAAGGGTGGTGAAAACATTACATCTTCTTCTGGTTCTTCCGTTTGATTAAATCAAAAGGGCACCATATGTTTTCTTTCTGATCAAAATAAGGCCTCTAGGTTGAATTGAGGGAAGTTGAGAGATTATTTGGGCAGGTTTTGGCTGATCCACGTGGCTTTGAATGTGTGAAATTGAGATACGTGTGAGTGCCTTTTTATAAGAGGGGTGAGGGGTACCTTTGGAAAAGCTAGAAATATTATTTTATAATAAATTCATATTCTGTTTCTAATAGCTCCAAATTAGATTATATAAAGTTTATGGTGGGGATAGGTCGAAAACCACTCAACCAATAGGTTTTATACAGGGTTGGGTCACTATATTAACCTTATCTTTTAGTTTTAACTCTTAGTTAATTAGTTTGACATTACCATGTCACTTTGTATTTTTATATTATATAGTTAATAAACGTACTATATACATCCAAGAGACCCCCAAGTGAACCATTAATGATATGCATATCAGGATAATAGTCTCCTGGCTAAAACATATATTTTTATGAATTGAATATCAATTAATAATATAATATTTGTTTTAAAAACTCATTTATGTCAATTTTGACACTATTCAATAATTGATTTTTGTTAAAATCATAACAACTTTATTAATTCGAACCAAATTCATTAAATAAATTCTATAATGTCATATTAACCAATGAAATTCATGTATGTCATAAAAACTTTCAAATTATATTTATTTTAACATTTATAATACCAATTATTTGATTCTTTCATTAATAAGGAAAATAATACATTATTATTGTGTCATAAATAATAATATTTATTAAATGTCTAAAAATTATAAATAAAACACCATTATGTTGGATATCGTTTTATCTTTCTAATGAATATTTATAATTGAAAATAAAACATATATAACCCTATGTAAAAAAAAATTCCCTAAAAGATATATCCTTATGTCATTTTTGTCTTTATATAAACTTAACTAATATAAATTGTCCATGTCATTTACAAGTAGATCTATGGGGTACCAAAATCAACCCAAATATGACCATAGTCGGACATGTATCAACCAATATGGTTAAGACACGTTTTAGGATAATTTAGTATTATTATAATATAATTGGTTTACCCTTATTTACCGGATTTACCCTTTAACAATGGTAAATAAAATATTTACCGAAATAATTATTCAAAATATCTAAAAATAAAAGTTACCTATTTACAAAATTTGAACATCCTGATTAAAAATATGGAATCCATTTTTTCAAATTCAAAACATAAATGTGGAAGATATAAATTTAAAATTAATTCCTGTTGTTAAAACAAAAAACGTGTTTTTAGGAGATAATAACTATCAAAAGATTGACACTTGTTTATGTCCGGTTTAATTGTGAAATTATTTACAATTATTAAAATTGTATTAAATTGTAAAAATATGTTCTAAATATAATTTAAAACCACTCAAATTCATAATTTATCACTGATAAATATTTCGATTAATAAAGTTGTTTTTAATTAAAATTTAGTAATTTTTACTATTCATCAAAATATAAATGTTATCTGAAAAGTATCAAAATTTCACCCTAGGTTAATTTCGATATTACGAATCCAAAAATGAAGTCCATTTTGAGATATAAAATTTATAAAAATTGAAAAAGTGGTTATTAATATCCATAACGGCTAGTTTGATTGGTTGTGGTGTGTGTTAGAACTCGAAGATGCGTACAACACATGCTACTGTATTATTCAAAGAGAAGCGTACCGTGGAAGCTTGGGGTGTTACAATGATCGTATCTAAATAATAATATTTCTATAGTATAAATTTTTTTAGCATAATGTTTTTTATACAAAACACAATTTAATATATTACTTAAATAAAATAAATTATTTGATCTTGGGGTGTTACCATATGTTTGTTAAACATAAGGGGTTAATGCGATACTTTTATAGGTGAGTGGAATGGAACCATTATAAATAATAATTTTTATAATTATATAAGTGTATTTCTCTAGATTAAGTGGCACCATGGAAACCCATATTCAAATCCAAAATTTGATATATAAAAATAACCACATACAATAAAATCATATATATATATATATATATATATATATATATTATTTTATGAAATTTGTGGTCCTATGACATAGTTTAAACCATTTGTACCCATTTATTTATAACTATGTTAACAAAATTTTATTATGAATACCTAATTTTAGGGAAAAATGAAATATATATTATTATTCAAATTTAATGTAATATATAAAAATATAGAAAAAATTTAAAAAAATTTAATTATATGAGTTGGTAAATATTTCTTGTAATAAAATTATAAAATATGAAAGGAAATACAGTTTTTATAAAAATTTCCTTTTAATCAAATAAATTAATTTACACCAAAATCATGTATAGAATTTATTGTTTCATTAAATTTATTGAATTATATATAAAATGGAAGGGTTATGTGAATTTAAAATAGACCCAAAACCAAAATTAGCATTGTAAATTCTATATTAATATAAATTATCAAAAATAATTATTTTTTTAAAATAAATTTGCTTTTAAACTATCAATAATTGATGTGTTAATTGAACATCATATTTTTAATTGTTTTATATTAATAAAAAAATACATAATAGGTATAATATGTTTTCATAAAAATTCAATGAATTATTATATCATGATAATTTTAAAAAGTGAATGTATTTTTCTAAAATATATTTTTTATATTCACTTTAAATCAACTATTTCAGAAAAGTTAAAAAATAACACTATGATATTTTTTACATGATAAATTCAAAGATTATATTATTATAATAAAATTTAAATTTTAAAATTTATAAATATATCTTTTAAACAAATTAATACATATAATGTCTAATGTTTTTTATAGACATTCCTTTTAAACATTATATTGTATAAATATTATTTCTTATCCATAACTAATTAAATAAATTTTAATATATTTGACATTTAAATAAAAAATTTAATATTATCAATAATTTTATTTTAAAAGATATATATTTCAAAAATAAACAATTTTATATTTCAAACAATTTAATTATGTATCCTTTTAATGTAACTAGTTCTAATTGATTAAAAACATTATATTTATTATATGTTTTATTCTCCATGTATTTTTATTAACAATGTCATCTAATATGTATAGACTCATTTTAGTTTAATGTTTTGTGTGAAATAGGCTATTCTAATATATTCAATTTTTCGAAAATGTTTATATTTACTATACAAATCATTTTATAATTTTTTGACTTCATTAGTATATGTCTATTGTGAATATGTGTGTCATATTCCAAATTTATTTAGTACGTTTCAATTATAATAAAATGAATATAGAGAATTATGCATGATTTTTTCTTATCATGATAATGTTTTTACTTTGGATAACACTATTTACATGGTAATGTTAAAAGATGATTAATCGTATTAATAATTAATAGTAATTCCCCACTAAACAGTGAACCATGTTATAAAATGTTAACAATCACAAATATAATTCAACTATTCATGATACATCGTACTAATAGGACACAAATGATTTATGAAAATGAGTATCTGGTGGCTATGTAATGCCCTGACAACTTGTCCTTGATTAAGTACCATATGATAACATTCAGGCCTCCTCATACGCAAGAGGGTTCCATCGAGTAGTGAGGGTCTATACATTGTTATTAGGATTACTATATACTCGATATTATAATTCATTGATCATAAATATATCAATATCATAAAAAAGTCAAAATAGAACTAAATAGAAACAATTCTATAACAGATTTCATTATTGGTATCTCACATTAAACAAATTAACAAACCAAGGAAACCATATGTGGAAGGTCAAACTAGATTATGGTAACAAAATAGTAAATAAACTAATACATTTTGGATACACTCTAGATTCATTCACAATTCCATCTTCGAACCCCATGATATATATCCTAGTTCCCAGTCATTGAGAATATTTCCCCTCTTGGACCCCTGAGGTTGATGTCTACGTGTGGATTGATATTCCATTATAGGGTATGATTATTAAACCAGAATAACCCCACTAATGGTTCCTCTTCATTTGTATACATTCATAAGATATACATTGCATTATTAATAGTACATGTAAAATGAACCAATAGACGATCATATTCTATGTGGAATTGTGATAATGATTACACCATGAACACCAACCTACCTATCTTCAGCATTATACCATTTGAATGATCATGACAGAATTTGTGATTATGTATCAACCAAAACACCATCCAATATATATATCTATGAATCCACAAGGCTAACGAGTCTCATTTTATGCCATAAGGTAATCAATCGCCATTTTTATCAAACTTCAGGACTCATGGTAATTGTACCCTTGGTCTGTTTCATTTATGACACTATATTTCATTACATGGATGAAAATGTATTAAATTGAAATATCATACAGAGAAATAATGAAGAAGAGTGGAGATTACAAAATCCCACTATAGCATCCCAGAATTTTCTTACATTACTCTTACATAATTTATAAGATAATAAACATAATAGTATTACACATAGAGGATCCAGAGGTTTAGTGTCATGGGAAAACTTGGACCATACAAAACAAATACAACATCAACCATAAACATTTATTTAATTTCTTCTTCACTAGATTCTTAGTGGAACTTGTCCTCTCCTTAGTACATGTAGCCACCTGAGGATATACATCAAAAGGGGTGATCTAGAATCCTAGTAAGAGAATAAATAAGAACAATATAGAAATGGGTGAGCATATTCATAACATGGGAAAAAGATCATGAACATGAGAGGAGCATAAATAATAGACTTCAAATGTGGCAATGCATAAAAATGAAACATCATGTCTTCATGGTTAACTACCACACATACTTGTGAACCAAGCTATAATATTTTTTCACACATAACTTCACATTTAATAATGAGATTCATCAAATTACCCAATGCATTGGAGTGCTATATAATTTAGGGCGCACCCATCACATTTAAACATTCATATTGCGCTATATAATTCCAGGCACACCTGTCACATCATAACATTATCATTTATCATGCACGACACAATGAACATATAACATAAAGGAACATAAAAAACCCATAAAAAGTAATGGGTTTCATCTCATAGGAACACATTCATAATCATTGGGTTAATAAAAGAAATAAGGAACAACATACTTGATACAAGAACCATCAACCTTGAATGGGAGGTAAAAGTTGAGTTCTTAAGAGAAGATTTCTTTTAGAAAACATTTGGATTGAAATAAACTTCATTAGAAAACATGTATATCCCAGAAAAAGAAAAGAAAATGATGAACAAATCATATTTAAGGATGACCATATCAAAAATGGAGTGAAAGAGGTAGAACCCGATGGATGAAAGTTGGGTTCGAGAATTTCCCCTTACCATGTACTCGAATGCCTCTTTCTCATTAATTTCCTGTATTATGACATTATATGCATTAGTTAGAAATCCAGAACCATTTTTATATTAATAGGGTTAATTCTGTTTTCATTATGTCATATTATATTCTTATGGATGATATATAGAGTTTAAAAAACATTGTTCGGGGATGTTCATTTTTATGGTTTTTCTTGGGTGGTTCAGTTGTATTCTTAAATTGAAGTTCGGGTAGATCATGGGAAAACATCCGGAAATTATATTACATAATCTTGAATGATTTTTATAATGAATTATATTAGATACATGTTGGTGTATTGTTATATAAGAATTGAATGATGATTATTTGGGTTAATTTGACCGGTTTTTGGATCACAACAAACTTGTTTTAACTTTTCACATAATAATATGGCCATAGGTTATTTCCAGAACATAAAATAGAATATATTACATATAAAATATTCTCTTTCAACCATAAAAATTGTTTCATGACCATATATGAAGGAAGAAATGGATGAAGAGAGCATGTCATTTTTGAAGGTGTTAAATTAACACCTCATGAACAATGTTCTCTTTAATAAAATAAAAGGAATAGGTAAAGGGTGTTGGGTGATATAATATCCCATTATAATAACAAAATTACATTATATTTATAATAATATAGTTAAAAAACAATTTGAATGAATATAGGTGGGGAGAGATCAAGAAAAGAACTTGAACTTGAAAGGAAATTAATAGAGAAGAGGGAAAGAAATTACCTCTTAAATCTTCCTCTTGAGATCCTCTTTATGGAAGCTAGTCTTGTTATTTTGGTGAGACCATCAGCTTTTGGACTTGGGGTAGAGTCTAGGAATGATGTTTGGTATGATTTTTGATAAATATTGTAGCTTGAGAGGTGTGAGGAAAAGAGGGAGTGAAGGGCGTCTTTTACAGTGGAGGGGAGAGGGGTTTCCTTAATATAAAATTCATTAGTTTATTAATTTCCGCTAAGAAAAGGAATTGTGAGTCTTGGATGACCAATAATATTAATTTTATAATTTAATCCCGAACCAAGTGGTCTTACATCAGCAGAACATCATCGATGACTCAATTAATACAGTATTAAGCATTTATTTTGAATTATCAGATTCTACTAATCATCAAAAATTCATGTATCTCAGAAAAATACCAAAAATTTACCTCAACAATTTTTCATCATGAAGAATCCAAAAAATGAAGTCCATTTTTCAAAAGTAATTTTCTAAATATTATAAATTTAATATTTAATTAAAATCATATTTTACTTGAAAAATATTTTTAAAATTAAAACTGATTTTATAGTGCATTCAAAAATTACATAGGGTCTTATAAAATTATCTAAAAACTATAAGAAATTGATTAAATAAATTTTAGGGAAATAAATATTCTTTTAAATTAATTAATTAATTATAATTAATTTTTTATGACTTACAAAATACAAAAAACGTTTACTAAGGTCAAATTGTCACTTTCTAAGACGTATAAATTTTATATTATTATACATAGGTAATGTAACTCTTATGTTGTATGATTTAATATTTTTAAGGGTCATATTACTATTCATAAGGGTATGTTACTATTCAGCAAAAATTATTTTTGTTTCATTAGACTCCAAAAATCATCTTGAACACAACCGTGTATGTCAGATTTTCAGAATTCCATGCATAGGAGTGACAAACTTATGTTTAAAGGTCACTTATCACTTGATTTTTATTATGATGTTTTTTCATGTTATTTTATGACATAAATATAAGATTGGAATTTTCCATTAAAAAACCTTGGGTTGTTGCATTCTTCCCCCCTTAAGAAATTTCTCCACCGAAATTTCACTTTACACAAACAGGTGAGGGTAATTCTCCTTCATTGCCTCTTCTGGTTCCCAAGTTTCTTCCTCAAACTTATGGTTCCTCCACAAAACATTGACAATATGGATTGACTTGTTTCATATAACCTTATCTCTATGATCCAGAATCTGTACTAGATGCTCCTCATAAGAGAGATCATCTTCCAGTTACACCACCTCTATGTTTAGTACATGTGAGGGGTCTGGTATGTACATCCTGAATAGTGATACAAGAAACACATCATGAATATGAGCCATATTCAGTGGATGTTCTATAAGATAGGCCATGGCTCCTATGCGTTCAAGGATCTCAAAGGGGCCAATATACCTTGGGATTAGCTTCCCTTTCATCTCGAATCACCTGACTCTCTTCCATGGAGATATTCAATGAAAGACATTATCTCCAATGTCGAACTCTAAGTCCCTTCGACGGTTGTCAGCATAGCTCTTTTGCTGACATTGAGCAGCTTTGATGTGTTTCTGGATGACTTGAACCTTCTCGGTCATCTCTTGAACAATATCGGGACCATGTATTTTTCTTTCACCAGCTTCATCCCAACAGGTTGGAGTTCTACATCGCTTCCCTTAAAGAGCTTCATATGAAGCCATCTGAATACTCGAGTGGAATCTATTGTTGTATGAGAACACAACCAATGGGAGATGCTGATCCCATCCACCTTTGAATTCTAGAGAACAGTCTCTTAGAAAATCTTCAAGCATCTGAATAGTCCTTTCAGACTGGCCAACAGTTTGGGGGTGATAGGCCATGATGAAATTTAATTCAGTACTCAATGCATACTGAAGGATCCTCCAAAATTTAGATGTGAACCTTGGATCATGGTCAGAGACAATTCAGATTGGAACACCAAGCCATCTCACCACTTCCTTCACATATATCTTTTCAAGATGATCAAGCGAGAGGTCTTCCCAAATAGCGATAAAATGGGCAGTCTTGCTGAGTCGGTCAACCACAACCCATATCGTATTATTACCCTTTGACGTCTTTGGGAGACATATGAAAAATTCCATTGTAACATTTTCCCATTTCCACATGGGTATAGGAAATGGTTGCGTCATACCTTTGGACATTATCCACTCAGCTTTAACTTGCTGACATACCAAGCACCTTGATATATATTCCGAAATCTCCTTCTTCATGTTATCCCCCTAGAAGTGTTCTTGGGGAGCATGATACATCTTGGTACTCCCATGATGGATAGATAATGTTGAGCCATGTGCATTATCCAATATCTCCTTCTTTATCCTGGGTGATGTCGGCACACAAGGACGTGTTCTAATCCTAATCACACCATCATCGTCGATATGGAACTCTTGCATCCTCCCTTCCTTTACTGCATTCACCCACTTTTGTATCTCCACATCATCCATTTGTGCTTTATTAATCCACTCTTGGATGGATGGTTTCACAATCATTTGGGCAAGGTAGGATGTATCCCCGTCCCTTACGATTCCAAAATCCATCCTTTTTACATCCATGAAGATAGGGTCTCTCTCAATCCACAACATGGATATAGTAGGAGGTTCTTTTCTTCTTAGAGCATCAGCTACCTTGTTCGCCATTCCAGGATGATAGTGAATAGAGCAATCATAATCCTTGATTAAATCTAACCATCTCCTTTAACGTAGGTTGATCTCCTTTTGTGTGAATATATATTTTAGGATCTTGTGGTCGGTGTAAATTTCACACTTCTCACCATATAGGTAGTGCCGCCAGATTTTCAAGGAAAAAAACATGGCTGCCAGTTCTATATCAAGCGTCAGGTAGTTCTGCTCATGGATATTCAACTGTCGTGAGGCTTATGCTATCACGTTATCATTTTTCATGAGTACACAACCCAATCCTTTCTTTGAAGCATCACTGTATATCACAAAAAATTCTCCACTTTTCGGTAGTGTGAGTACATGTGCAGCGATCATCCATCTCTTTATCTCCTTGAAGCTTCCCTCACATTCTTTCATCCAGAAATATTTTACCCCTTTCCTTGTTAACTTAGTTATCGGGGTTGACAATAATGAGAATTTTCTCAAAAAACATCAGTATCACCCAGGTAATCCAACAAAACTATGGATTTATGTGACACTAGAGGGCCTGGGCTATTCCTCAATCACCTTTTTCTATGAAGGGTCCACAGAAATTCCCTCTCTTGTGATCACATGTCCCAAGAATGTGACTTGATTCATCCAAAAGTCACACTTTCTGAACATGGCGTACAAATTATCCTTTCTCAATGTCTCCAACACAAGTCTTAGGTGTTATTCATGTTCCTCCTTGTGCTTGGAATAGATGAGAATATCATCGATAAACACTACCACAAATTTGTCGAGGTAATGTGTAAAGAATCTATTTATCAAATCCATGAAGATTTCAGGGGAATTAGTAAGTCCAAAGGGCATCACCAAAAACGCATACATCCCATACCGTGTACGGAAGGCATTCCTCTTAATATCTTCCTTATTCACCTTTACCTGATGATATCCAGAACGAAGATCCAACTTTGAGAAATTTTGATATCCTCTTAACTGTTCAGAAAAAGTCATCAATCCTTGGAAGAGGATACTTGTTATTTATGGTGATCTTGATGAGTTCTTGACAGTCAATACACAACTGCATTGTTTCGTCGTTCTTCTTCACAAAGACCACTGGGGAACCCCAAGGAAATGCACTAAGGAATATGAACCATTTTCCAAGATTCTCTTGCAGCTGCTTCTTTAACTCCTCCAGTTTGATAGGATCCATCCTACAGGGGTACTTCGAGATAGGAGTAGCTCCAGGTATGAGTTCAATAGGGAACTCTACCTCACGATCTGAGTGAATTCCGGGTAACTCTTCGCGAAATACATCGTCGTATTCCCTCACGATGGGCATTTCCTCAAGGTTGGAACTTTCCTTCGACTCAACTGTTTGGGTGAGGAATGCTTCTTCATAGGGGATCAACACCCACACCATTGAAGGATTTTTCAAAGGAGATTCATGTTCTTCCTTGCATTTATAGAGGAACATGGGTTGGTTTGGAATATGAATATATATTTCCTTTTCCCAACAGTTGATATGTGCTCTATATAACGAGAGCCAATCCATTCCCATTATAGCATCGAATTCCACTAAGGGAAGTATTACGAGATTTTCTGGAAGAATCTTCCCACATACGCCAATGGGAGAAGATACAAACACTTGGGTTGAAATTATTTCACCACTTGGGGTTTTTACAGATATCTCTAATTCAATGTTTCGGGGCTTCGATTCTATAGTTCTAGAAGACTTGCAAGATATCAAGGACTGCGTAGAACCAGAATCAAATAGTACTTTTTCCATTATTTAGTGAATAGGATGTGTACCTTGTATGACTTCATTATCATGCTCCACCTCCGCAGTAGTGATGGCATAATCCTTCCCGTGTATCTTTGACTTTGGTGGCTACTGACGCTGATTACCCTCGAGAGCTCGAGGTTTAGTGCACTGGTTTTCATAGTGCCCTAGCTCCCTACAGTTGTAGCATTGAACCATGGGTGGATCTCTCCATTCATCTGCTACATTCTCCATCCTTTTCATGTCTTTTCGACACTCTTTAGCATGGTGTCCTTCTTTCCCACACATAATGAATTTCTCCATATTTTTTAGGCAGTTCCCATTGTGAAACTTCCCACATTTTTGGCTTGTGGGGCATTGATTTTTCATCCCACACTTATCATTAGATCCACCATCTTGAAAATCCATCTTTCTTTTCTTATTTCCATAGCCATGGGACCATTCTCCAAACTCCATCTCCACTTTTAAAGCACACCGAACAACTTCTTCATAACTCCTAAAGTCTCGAATTGTAAGAGACTTTTGATGGTGTGGTTTTAATCCACTAAATAATATATCAATTTTTCCATCATTGTTGATAACAAAACCCGAATCATACCTTGTGAGCCTTGTGAAATTCACTTCATAGGTTGTAGAAGATTCTCATACTTTAAACTTGATCTCTATGAATCCTCTCTCCATCTTCGTGCAAAGATTTCATGGGAAATACTTGTTAAGAAACATTATCTTAAATTCTTCCCATTCCATCTATTTAATTTCCTCCCTTTGCTTGGTGTCCTTAATCAAAGACCACCATTGATAATCTTCTCCAACTAGATGTTAAATGTCTAGTGTCACCTTCTCCATCTCAGAATAGTGAAGAATAGAAATATCTTCTCCATGGAGTTGACCCACTGTTCTGCAACTAGTGGATCAGAAGATCCACAAAACGTCGGTGGCCGTTGGGGCATAAAACATTCAATAGCTAGTTTCTCCCTCTTTGGTGATGGAGTGCGTTCTCCATTATTATGGTTATTATTCATAACATGAGATAATTGGTTAAGAATCTCCATGAAGATTTGAACTCCACCTCCCAAATCATTGGGGATGTCATTCGGGAAATCATTGCATTGGCCCTCGCATGAGTTGTTGGCCTGATTTCTCTTGGTTCCCACCATTTTCTAAAATAGAATGGGTCAGAACAAAACATAAGTAAACAAGTTAGCTGTAACATATTCATTTAAACAATTTATACCAAAAACATATCATATGGGATCCCCAGTTAAATATTCTTGTGTTCATATTTTTACTTAGTCTCATACTAGAGGTTTTCTCTAGGGTTCACCAATCCTAATTCCCAAATTAACTAAACCTTTCCTCGGATACCAACTATAGCATCCAATCCATTGCTTAAATTACTATTACATCATTTCAAATATAATCAACATAATATTATTACACATATATGATCCGGAGGTGTAGTGTCTTGGTCAAACTAGGACCATACATAACAAATACAACATCAACCATAATCATTTATTTAATTTCTTCTTCACTAGCTTCTTAGTGGAAATTGTCCTATCCTTATTACATGTATCCACCTGAGTATATAAATCAAAATGGGTGAGCTAGAATCCTAGTAAGAGTATAAATAAGAATAATATTGCATGGGGTGAGCATAATCAGAACATGGGAAAAAGATCATGAACATGAGAGAAGCATCAATAATAGACTTGCAATGTGGCAATGTATAAAAATGAAACATCATGTCTTAGTGTTGAACTACCACACATTATTGTGAACCATGCTAGAATCTTCTTCATACATCATTTCACATTTACTCATGAGATTCATCACTTTACCCAATGCATTGGAGAACTATATAATTTCGGGCGCACCCGTCACATCATAACATTATCATTTATCATGCATGACACAATGAACATATAACATAAATGTACATAACTAACCCATTAAAAGTAATGGGCTTCATCTCATAAGAACATATTCATAAAATTTGGGTTCCCAAAAGAAATAAGGAACAACATACTTGATACTGGAACTATCAACCTTGAATGAGAGGTAAAAGTTGAGTTATTAAGAGGAGAGTTCTTTCAAAAAACATTTGGATTGACATAAAATTCATTAGATAACAATTATATCCCAGAAAAGGAAGTACAATGATTAAAAAATTATATTTAAGGAGTGACCATATCAAAAATGGAGTGAAAGAGGTAGAACCTGAAGGATGAAAGTTGGGTTCAAGAATTTACCCTTATCATGTACTCGAATGGCTCCTTCTCTTTAATGTCCATTATAATATACATTATATTCATTAATTAGAAATCCTGAACCATGTGTAAATTAATATTTTTCATTCTGGTTTCATTATGTCATATTATCTTCTTTAGGATGATATATAGAGTTAAAAAATATTGTTTTGGGGATGTTCGTTTTTATGGTTTTTCTTGGGTGGTTCACTTGTATTCTTAAATTGAAGTTTGAGTAGATCATGTGTAAACATCTAGAAATGATATTAAATGTTATTAGTGATATTATAGGAGATTTAATGATTTTATAATGAATTATATTAGATCCATTTGGGTGATTCATTAGATAAGAATTAAATGATGATTATTTGGGTTAATTTGAGCAGTTTTTGGATCACAACGAACTTGTTTTAACTTTTCACTTAGTAAAATGGCAATAGGTTATTTCCAGAACTAAAAATATAACATATTAAATATATAATGTTCTGGTTCAACCATAAAAATGGTTTCATGACCACATCAAAAGGTTGAAATGGAAGAAGAGAGCATGTTGTTTTTGAAGGAGATAAATTAACACCTCATGAACAACGTTCTCTTTAATAAAATAAAAGAAAGAGGGAAAGGATGTGGGGTGATATAATATACCATTAGAATCATAAAATTACATTATATTTATAAAAATATAGTTAAAAAAAATTTGGATGAATATAGGTGGGGAGATATCAAGAAAGGAACTTGGACATGAAAGGAAATTAAAGGAGAAGAGGGAGAGAAATTACATCTTAAATCATCCTCTTGAGATCCTCCTTAAAGAAGATAGTCTTGGTCTTTTGATGAGACCAGAAGATTTTGGATGTGGGGGAAGGGATAGGGAAGATGTTTGGGAAGAGATTAGATAAGGCTTGGAGCTTGAGATGTGTAAGGAAAAGAGGGAGTGAAGGGAGGCTTTTATAGTGGACTGGAGAGGGGTTTCCTTAATATAAAATTCATTAGTTTATTAATTTCCCCTAAGACAAGGAATAGTGATTCATGGATGAAAAATAATAGTAATTTAATAATTTAATCCCAAACCAAGTGGGCTTTCATCAGAATAAAATCATCGATGACTCAATTAATACATTATTTAGCATTTATTGTGAATTATCAGATTCTACTATTCATCAAAAATTCACGTATCTCAAAAAATACCAAAAATTTACCCCAACCATTTTTCAATGTGTAGAATCAAAAAATGAAGTCCATTTTTCAAAAAAATTCTAAATATTATTAATTTAATATTTAATGAAAATAATAATTTACATAGAAACAGTTTTAAAAATTAAAACCGATTTTATAGTGCTTTAAAAAATTAGATAGGGTCTTATAAAATTATCCAAAATCATTAAGACATTGATTAAATAAATTTTAGGGAAATAAATATTCTTTAAAATTAATTAGTTAAAAATAATTAATTATTTATGAATTACAATATACCAAAAACGTTTACTAAGGTAAATTGTCACTTTCTAAGATGTCTAAATTTAATTTTATTATTCATAGTTAGTTTTACTCTTATATTGGATGATATACTATTCATAAGGGTCATATTACTATTCATAATGGTACGTTACTATTCAAAAAAAATTATTTCTGTTTCATTACACTCCAAAAATAATCTTAAACAGAACCGTGTATGTCGGATTTTCAAAATTCCAAACATAAGAGTGACAAACTTATGTTTAAAGGTCACTTATAACATAGTAGTTTATTATGTTGTGTTTTTATGTTATTTTATGACTTAAATATAAGAAGAGAATTTTCCATTGAAAAACATTGGGTTGTTACAACTATAACATTAAAAAATGGCGCCTTCACATAGGGCCCCCCAATCAGCATCGACTTATAGGGTACTTCTTTAACCAATGGTGTTGCACATGCCTAGATAGCAGTGTCACCCAGTGTCACTATGTAGGGTACCGGCACGTTGGCTTGTACTAATTTTTTTTAACCATCACCTTCAACCACCCTACAAATTTTTCTTATAAATATAAAAACGGGGATCCTCATTTCGGTTTATGAAAAATAGAGAAGAACTCCCATGTAAATAATCGCCCTAGTACTTCACATAGGACCTAATAAACCAGACAAGTAGCTCTAAAAAATGATATAGGAGGAAATTTTGGGGTTACTAAAACCAAAGTACTCCATGGGTCTAAAATACATAGCACCTAAGTGAGAAACCAATCCCCCATAGTGAACGAACACGAGCATGAGGTCCCATTTCCTAACTATGGACCTACACAAGCCACTTTTCGGAACACTTGTTTTTACCATTGATTCATTGAGAAACAAAATCACCTAATTGTTGTTTCACAGGTGGTTATTCACCTAAATTATATTCATCTCATGTAGGACTACCTACATGAATCACTTTAAGGCCACATGAACATTCACTACGTGAGGCCCCCTTAGGTCACCAAGCTTATACACTAGGCGAGTCGCCTCTCAAGCCCTACTCCAAGCCACCAATGGAAGGGATCCCCTCCATTTGGATCCCAAAAATGATGGGGGAAAAATTAAGATATCCACTAAATCCATTGGGCCTGAAAACAATAGTAGAATGCACACAATCATGTAACCCATTTTGGTTTGCATTACATGGGTTATGGTTGTCCCTCATGTGTCCTACCTGACATGTTTGGTCCTTGAGGTGAATATGGGCATGAATCCCCTATGTCATGAGGACCCGAACCCTAGGAGAAGACTTAGGGTCCCCCTATCTATATGAAAAGTGTTAGAGCCTTTTTCTTCTTATGTCATATCTAATAAATAGGGAAAATTTTTCTAGGTTTTGATAAATGAAATGAGGTCATCCTTTCATTCGGAAGAATAAATTATTGTTCATCATTCAGGGTGTAATACCCTATCCAGTCTTTTGGGACCTCTCTAACAACATTTGTTCCTCCTTATCTATAAGCATGTGTCATTTCCAGATAACCAAATTTCACTATCTTGGTTTCCAATATAAGTGGGAATATGTGAAATTCAAATCACTTACTCTCTCCCTTTGGTTCTAGGGTACCATGAAGGGATGGGATGTGTCATAACCCCAACCACTTCCACTAGTAGAAGTAAGATTGTGTGGTTTTCCTGATCATATGCTTCCGCTTTCTCATATTTAATCCCGAATCATGTGGGCTTTGGGGTTGGCTATGATCAGAACATCCATACAATCTAATACATGTTTTGGAAGTGAATAATTTCTAGGATCTTCCTCTCATCTTCCATTATAGGCACTACATAACCATGGTTCCTCAAGTCCATGTACATGAAATTAGGGAAAAAAATATTTTGTTGTCTCTCATATCCAGTACAACCTCTTGTTTCTCAAACCGAGCGTGACTCGCCTAAGATTATATGATTTTTGTGATCATGTCATCTGAATGATCATAATATTTTGTGCACCATTCCATGTGTAAGCCCCAATTGAACCCATGTGCCTTGTATTCTGTATAAATACAATGTATGTACCTATAATCATCCACCATGACACACCCTTATATTTAATATCCAAAAAATTTAAATTCAGTAGGTTATCGTCTATAGGAGTAATAACAAGTCCAATCCTTTCAATTATTCATACTCTATTATGGGAAAAAATTTCAGAGGTCCTCCATATTTCTAGGTCCTCAAAACCAAACATGGTGGGACTTGATTCCAATCCAAATGGTATATATAGAAAGCCTCCCTAAGTTACAAACCTAAAAACCCAATCCAACCCTAATTTTATATGGGGCACATTCTCAGAAAATTTCGTATTCAACCGGAGAATACATATCCCATCCCAGTTCCCTGAGCCACTTCTACATAAATCCCACCCCAAATATTGACTAAGAACCTTCCACATAGATGTTCTAGTCTTATGACTTTATACTACATGTTTTAGTCCTCATCACATGACCTTGAAAGGTATGATGTGTCCCGTTAATCGATAAAAAATTACATGGGATATGATTTCTTTTACAAGGATAAGTAGGAACCATGTCTTATTGGTCTAATACCGATATAAAAACAACACTAATATCCCGAGATGATGGTTCACTCCAGATTAACCCATAATGTGGCTCCTAAATAGAATCGTAATGAGATGAAAAATAATCACAAATTACATGATAAGAGTTTTCCATTGATGGAGAACCTCAAATACATATATGTATCTCCATTGATTTATAACCTATAATACATAAAAATGATTGTAAATTATATACATGAAAATTATTGATTATTAATTTAATATTTAACCATGTCATATATGGGAATTAAAGAGAGAGTGAATAAAATTTAAAAAATCTATAAGAATGTTCTGATGTTTGATACATTTCCCCAAAAAATTATGATAATCTCATCCTACCATCCTCTTGACCAGTTTGAGCTCATAAGTATCATTTTCCAAACTTCCAATGAGCACCTAATGTTGGAATAATGGTCCCTTATCGATATAGAACCATTGGTTGTATATGGATCCATGAACAAATCATGTTTGAAGATGTTTGAAAATAGTGAGTCTAAAGAGAATGATTTCCACGAAATAAACCCCTTTTTGTCAATCGTGGTCAGTACAATGTTTTCATTAGAAACAAGATATGGTGAACCTAATGTGAATCCTTAAATATGACGATGGTATCACCAACCCGTCGGGACTCTATTTCTCTCAAAATTAATGAGGACCAAAAAAGAAAACCAATCATCCTTGTGTTAATTTAATGATATGTTTCTTTAATGGGGTTTTCATGATTTTATTTGTCACATATATTCTGCACATTTTCGATAGGATATTCCTTCAATGCAAATGGAGTCATATCATCATTAACAGATGAATTACTTGAATATCATTATTACTAGGTCCCCTCCCAAACAAACGATTCTATCGCCAACCCATCATCATCAACGATGGGTCTTGAATTACATAGTTCATTAATACTATCATAATAGAACCATCTTGTCCCTGGATACTTAATGAATGACCCTATAACTTCGACAGCCCCACCAATCATCCAATTAGTTGAAAATGGATGTTTATAAAATGACAGAAAAACCATTTTCTTCATCTATTTTAGTGTATTATCCCCATAACACAACAATAAATACCTTACTTATCTTTTGGAGGTGGATTAAAAGGCCATAGATGTACTCATTCAGAATACATCAGGTTCTTTCTAAATGGATCCTCCTATTTGTATCCATTGGTAATTCCACATGAATGTGAACCCTTATCATGGTAATGCTATCATCCATGGTTTTCTGTCCCATTTTTTCAAGACCCAAGCAAGCATGACAGTCCACTTTGGGTAGAAGCTGTTCAATAGGGAGCAGGGTCACATGTATTTCCCATCTAGAGTATCCCACCAATATAATTTGGAGGATAATTATAATTAGTCAGAAACACCTACCCACCTTAATTCAGCTATCCAATATACTCTCCTGGTAGCATCCAATGAATCCCTTAATTCAAATCTAGTGGCCCACAATGAGAAGTAAAATACACCTACCCACACCAACCAAACCTTCTAGTGGACTCATCTAGAAGAATGTGAAGAATGAAATTTCTCATATTCAGTAGAAAACTATCATTGTGTGCCGACACCTACCCTCATTTATCCACCATTACATCATCTTCATCTATAACCACCAAAAAAAATCAATATCACATTACCTATGATGAATAGGATAATATCCAAATCTCTTCCCCTATAATGAATTCTATCTACATCCACCGGTAGGAAATGGAGGATAAGAGCAGGCACATACCCCTTCTTTAGATATGTAATGATCAAATATACTTATTATAATTGCTAATATCATTAAACTTATGCTGATAATGGTGACAGGGATGACTAAAATCCCTTCCCATATCCTATAGACCATCCATGACATCATAATATTTACAACATTAGTGATATTGGGATGGATGAAAATCATCATACATAAAAATTGGGTGTCTCGTCAGCATGTCACCTCAGAGAAAATACACACCCTGACACCCATTCAAGCGATTTGTGAGCCAAAATACCCCATGGTAAATGGAAAAATAATCGCGAACATACACACATAATAACATGTTTTAATTAGCCTATTCTAATGGCCACTAAATAGCTGGAAGACGCCCATGAAAAATTCATGTATGCTTATTGGAAAATTAGGGAAGAAAAAAAATTCTATTAAAGAAAGATAACTTAACTAAAAACTTTACCAAATAGGTGGACCAATTTTCTCAAAATGAGGAATCCATAAGAATCCTCACTAGATAGAAATGGAAAATAATTATCTAATATATGATCCCACTCTATGAAATACTATAGTTCATGTAATATTAAAACATTAGACCATGGTAGCTCAATATTCCATTGTCTGGTTCAAAATTAAGGGATCAGTAATAGTAAATATGACTAATTTTTTTTATTGAGATAGACCCCAATTAAGGGATGAGGGGGAAACATCATTACTTCCAGACATAAAAATACCTGGCCCCAATAGATCAAAATCCCAAGACAAAAAAAACCTACACTACAATAGAGAACCTCATCCCAGCAACAAACACATTAAATCCAACATCCATTTTCTCATTGATGCATGGATAGTTATCCCATGCCAAATAGAATTAGTCCAGTACTGATAGTAGTATCTATAAAATCCCAAACATCCAATTATTAATTGCCATGAAACAAAGAAAGCTACTTCCCAAAAACTAATTTGGATCGGCTTCTTGTAGACAATTGATTATAGAATCCATTATATTGTGGACCAAAAAGGACAAAACCTAATTCACAGCATTGTAGAAATAAAAACACCACAAAAAAATCCTGAAACCATCACAAATAAATAAATAAATCATTGAATACATAGCTTCATTTCGTCACAAAATCAGCATTGTGAACCATAGATAGACATCCAAAAACCAAAAAAATAAATAAATAACGAAATCAAAAACATCACTAACACACCAGAAGGAGGTCCCATACAACTAGATCATAACACTAACAACTAGGTTTCACATTGATTCAATGAACAACCACCATGTGAACATATTGTGGATGAGGTGACATCCCTCAAGCCGCTGAAGCTATATCTCTGCTGTTGGGCCATCATCATGCCGCCATGTGAAGTCATGTCCATGGAAGACATATTTGGGTGAGGAACAGGCCTGAAATAGCTCTAAAAGAATAGATGGCTGAGGAGACGGGTCGGACAATTATACCGTGATAGGGGATCCACCACCATGATATAACCAAGCATGTAGCGTGGCACCGTGCCAACCTTGGATGAAGAGAGGAAGCAACGAAGAGGGGAAACCTGAGAACATAGATCCACTTATGGGAAATTCTATCAAAAATATAGGAACAAATATTGTAATTTTGATTCTGAATTTCCTCTCTGAACACTTAACCATAATGTATTACTTCATATCAATAATTTTATCGATCTCAAGAGACCATCACAGATTGAGAGCCGTGACATACCTCTATGTGGAATGAATATAAAAGAGTAAGTGGGTCTTCCACTTACTATAATCCACCGTGGTAGTTCTCCCATGTTGGAATTTTCTATGAAATATCTCTCTGCAATATTGTTTAACTTCTTCAACAAGTTCCACCCAATGTAAATCCATTGATGAGAAATCCATCTAACCGTAAGGAATGTAGGAAAGCCAGGTCACTCATTTATGATTCCCTGTCATTAAAAAGGAAAATCTAACTTCAATTGAATACAAACAAATGTGATAAACACACTTTGAATAACCCTTAGATCTCCTATCTTCAAATATAACAACAGAAGTATCCACCAACCTCACTGATCATGATAAAGAGGTAGGAAAGTGTCCACTCTAGTCAGACTATGATAAGGATCTTCTATAAATGATGCAGTCGAAATGATAAAAAAGAGGAAATAGATTGATATAGATGGAATTGAATTCATGTTTTGGAATTTATCCGGCCCTCAATATAGTTTTTCGTAGGTATTATCATATGATTATATTCATCAAATCAGCATCAATATATGAAACATTCATCATCGCTTATGAGTAAATATATAACCCTATTAAGAGTATCAAAGTCGCGTCAATGAAATATATGTGATATAAAAAAAATGACTTGGAGGCTCTTCTGGATGCACACCATATACAGTTTGAGAAAACGAAAGGAGTTATTCAATGATCATTGTAAGAACCCGGATCTCATTTCAGGTATGTTTTCCCTTTTTCTGGAGTTTTTGAGAAAAATGAATTTTCTGGAAATTTTAGAAATACACACCGTGTACATTCTGAGTACACGCCATGTAATCTTTCCTCATCTCGAAGACCTCTATTGGCCATGTCCGGGCTACACACATGGTGTGTAAGGCTGAGGTGGTGGCCAGTTATTTTGGAGTACAGAAAATTCGATGTACACGCCGTGTACTCCAAATGTACACGCCATGTACTTTCTTTTTTTTCATTAAACAAACTGGGGTCATGTCTAAACCCCATATACGTCATCTTCTTCAGGTTTCAACCGTCCGAGAGAGGCTGTACGGACAGATCATCGACAGACAATTGCCCCGCCGTCCGTTCTCCGATTCGAGCACGGTCAGTTGTGTTGGAATCGAAGCGGTGAGTTCTTCCTTCTGCTTTAGCCTTATTTCTTTATTATTACTGGTTTCCATGTTATCGTGGGATGAACGTTTTGTTCATTTTCTCAGATCTACGTCGTTCTGAGGGGAATCTATCATCGAGGTTCATTTATATCGATCTCCCCAGATTGAGGTAGGTGGTTTGTGCCATTCGGTTGAAAGATGATGAATATTATGTGAAAATTCCACATATACCCTTGAACAAGGTATTGCGTGTTTCCGGTTTTTCCCTTGTTACTTGCCTGCTTTGCTTGATTGACTTATTAGAGGTTTTTTATTATGATTAGAGTATTTGTTTGTGCTCAGTTTCTTTTCCATGCCTATTTGTAGGATTGTGTACTGTAGTTTTAGTTTTACTGTTGAGCCTTAGTTGATAGTGAAGTAGTTATTGAGGATTACTTGGATGATATGCACGCGCTGAGCATGTTTACTTATACTCGGGACTGCGAGAACCTAGAGTAGTAGACCAAAAGGAGAATTGACGGAAGGGCTTCTCCAGAGTGTCTTTTTAATCATGATGCGGGACCAAGGTGAGAATTGACGGAAGGGATTCTCCAGAGTGTCTTTAACTACAATGCGGGCCATAGGGGGAATTGACGTTGAGGGATTCCCCAGAGAGCCTTTAGCATAATATGATACTATAGGGGGAATTGACGGTGAGTGCTTCTCCAGAGAGTCTGCTTAATTTACGTAGCTGAACCAGAGGGGTGAGACTGTGTGTGACTTCCAATGGGTTGATAGTAGTTATAGGATAAACCATAGGGGCTAGACTATGAGAGCTACCCAGAGGGTTACCTATTCTTCTCTTTTGTTGCTGGATGCTTACTTGTGTGTTATGCTTGTTACAACTGTGGAATGTACCTGTTGTGCTTTTCTGTTTACGGCTTCTTGTTTTAGTACTGCCATGTATTCATTGACTGTTAGGCATAATCTTTGGGTGTTTGCCTACTGGGATTGTATCTCACACCCTGTTTGGGCCACACCTTTGGGCCCATGCAGACTATGTTGCTATAGGTAATGACAAGGTCAAGCACCCTTCTAGATCAGGATCTTGAATGCACCAGGAGCTGGGGAGCATGGGACCGATCCAGGGCTCGCGATGCTGAGGAGCTTACTTTGTTTTCTTTTGCACTTGGATTTAGTTGTATTTCAGCAAGTTGTTGTGTTTTCTGTTTTCCTTAGATACTTGTACCTGTTGCATCATTGTTATCATAGTTATTTATTTACAATGCTTCCACTATTGGTTTCTATTGGTATGCATGTTGTTTACTACTTTCGCTGTTTATTATTGTTTTCTTACCTTGTGTACATTACCGAATGGGGGAATAGTTTCCCCACTGACTGACCTAGGCCCTCGCTTCTAGTTGGTAGCCTCTAGCGTTCGGGGAAACACGCTTGAGGTCATGTGGCGAACCGGGTATGGGGCACCAGTGGAGGGGCTCCAGACTCGGGACGTTAAAAAGTGGTATCAGAGGAGTTCTTTTATATTGATTTACTATTTGGAGACTTTATCCAGGGATAGGACAGATTAGGTACTTGGTATTAAGCTGTGCTCAGGTGTAGCTAACCCGTGTATAGGGAAAGGCCATACTACCTCATTAATTGCAGTTTGCTGGTTTTGAGTTTATTGTTGATATGTTTTCACCTAGAGTGATTCACATGACTTGTGTGGTTATTGTTTTGATATTTCAGTTCTATTTATGTCACAACCTGATGAGATGAGGGTATGACATCTCATGCATCATATAAGCACTTGTATAAATCACATGTCATGCATTCTTGCCATGCCATCTAGGCTGCATTAGCGATTGCATGCTATTGTGATAGACTTTGTGTAGATTATGTATGTTGTTGTGATAGTTGCTTGATAGATTCTATGCTGCTATTTTAGAAAACTGTTGTTCTATTTCATGCTTAAAATGAACAACAAATTTTTTTTCTTGAGGTGTTATGGGCCCTCACAGATCGGAATTTGGCGTCTCTTTTTTTTTGTGTTTCTGTAATTCTACGCAGTTTCTGAGCTACTGCCCAGAAAAAATCAGAATACATGGCATATACTTTTTGGATACACGCTGTGTAGTTTTTATGCCGTGTCACTGACCGTGTGAGAAGAACACGGTGTCGTGGGAGTAACTTTGGGAACACGCCGTGTGAGTTGGATCCATGTACCTAGTCGTGTCAGTAACAACACGGGTCGAGGAAGCTTGGGTAGAACACATTGTTTCCATAGAAAACACGCAGTGTAGTCCTGTCCAGGTACCCAGCTGTGTCACAACCAACACGGGCCGACGTGACCTTCCTATCCACATGCCATGTTTGTTCGGAGCACGCAGTGTATGGTCCAGCCATGTAGACGGTCTTGTTCTTAACAACACAGGCCGTCGAAGCCTTTTCTAGTGCACGTCGTGTTTGTTTCGAACATACCGTGTAGTCTTGGGTTCAGACGGACCGTGTGGGTTTTTCATGTAAGGAGACTTGGGTAGGGGAATAGTTTTCATGTACACGCCATGTGTGGTTGTTAACACGCCTTGTAGTTTGAGGTGTACATGACTTGTAGGGCAGGAGTACACGCCCATGTCAGGGGCTTAAGTAGACACGTCGTGTAGTTTTATACACGCCGTGTCGACATGTTTTCCAATCTTGTGTGTTTTTCTCCACTGTTCCCATTTGTGCTCTTTTTTTCTCTGTCCTTGTTTTCCTGATCTAAGGTGTGCTTTTGATCTTTCAGAGCTATTCCTCGGAGATGTCCTTCGGTCGTACGTCTGTCGTCAGGTAGTGATCAGACGCCAGACAGGGCTGATCAAGGACTTCCTGTTGATCCCCCAGCCGAGCCAGCCTTGGCACCGGTTGTTGTACCAGTCGTGGGCGCTGATTTTCAGTTCAAGGAAGGTTTCATGAGGATGATGCAGGCATTCCAGGGAGCACCGCCTCCTGCCTCGTCTATGGAAGACTTGACGTGGGTTTTCCAGCAGCATCATCCTCCCACGTTCTCGGGGGAGGGAGGACCTCAGGCTACAGAGTCATTGATGGAAGCCATGCTGACTATATTTGAGCATATGGAGATGCCTCCAGAGAGGCATGTCAAGCTCTCCACCTACATGATCTGAGACTTCACCAATAGATGGTGGGGCGTGGTCTCACATGCAGGTCAGCAGCAGGTTATGACTTCGGAGTAGTTCTAGAGCGTGTTCTATGACTACGTCTACCAGGATACCCTGAGAGCCGATCGATACAGGGAGTTCATGAGCATACAGAAGGGTACTCTGTCTGTCATGGAGTATTCCTCTCGTTTCAATGAGCTTCATCATTTTACACCCCTCCGTGATGGGAGTGGGGTGGTCTTGGCGAGGAAGTTTGAGGATGGACTCAGGTGGGAGATCTGCTCGCAGGTGAACATCATCCAGCTGATTTCCATTACTTCCATCGTCAACCAGGCACAGATTGCACATCACAATCTGAGAGACTCTGGAGCTATGAGTCAGGGTTGTTCTACTTCCAGAGCTAGCTTTTCTTCAGATGACATCAAAAAGTGCCGTAGGGACCCTACGCGCGGTGATTCGAGGAAGCGAGACACATCTTCCGGCTTCCAAGTGACATGCTACCATTGTGGTCGGACGGGGCACACGAGGCCGCAGTGCCAGAGAGACCCCATGTAGTGCCGATCATGTGTCATGTTGGGTCACCTTCAGCGTTTCTGCATGGTTTTCTCACCAACAACAGGTGACCAGGGATCTTCCATGAGTCCTCATTCAGGAGCATCACCACCATTTTCTCGCCAGTCGGAGAACTGGAGTTCTTCTGACCATTCGGGCCGAGGTGGAGGTCGAGGCCGTGGTGGTCAGCCACCAGTTCCTCAGCACCAGCAGGGCGGTTCAGCTTAGAGTGGTCAGCCAGGGGCGCAGGGCCACGACACGGGCTAGCCTTTCACCATGGAGCAGCCTTATCAAGAGCAGGATCCCGACCCTTCTACTGTTCGAGGTACGATTTTAGTACCCTCAGTTTTATCTTTATCTCTTTTCTATACTGGTGCTACGCATAGCATTATCTCTGTTATAATTTGTGGAGAGCCTTAGACTCTGCATCTTTTCATCTACTGACTCTTTGACACGAGACACACCCTTGGGGATGAGGAAATCTAGTGTATGCCAGTTTAGAGAGTGTCCTCTCGAGGTTTCATGGTATCACTTATTATGGGATCTCTTGGTCTTGGAGATGATATGCTATGATTACATTCTTAGCATGGATTGGTTGATTCCCTTCCAGGTAGTCGTTTACTGTTATTGCCACAGAGTCAGTTTTATTTCACCAGAAGGCGAATCCTTCCTTCATAAATGAGAGTCGGACCTTCGGGAAAGTCGGTCTGGACTCGAGCATCTTGGGCTAGGAGGGGTAACAGCCCTTATTTCTAGTCTTTATTTGGATGATCAGGGGACTCCACAGTTGGACTTTCCAGTAGTGGTGGATCGCTTCAAGGATTTCTTTCCAGAGGACTTTTCAGGTTGCCTCTAGAGCGTGAGGTAGACTTCTCCATTGAACTCGTGCCATGGTCAGCACCGGTGTCCATTCCTCTATATATGATGACCAAACCTGAGTTGCAGGAGCTCAAGAAGCATTTGGAGGAGCAACAGGCTATGGGTTTCATCCGACCCAGTACATCTCCTTGGGGTTCTCCTATTCTGTTTGGGAAGAAGGAAGACGGTACCCTTCGGCATTGTGTAGATTATTGGAAGCTGAACTAGTTGACGGTCATGAACCGATATCCCTTGCCATGGATTGATGACCTCTTTGATCAGCTTCGAGAAGCCCGGGTGTTCTCAAAGATCGACTTGATGTCTGGTTATCATCAGTTGCGCGTTAAACCATCAGATATACCTCTGACAGCGTTCAAGAGCAGGTATGGTCTATACAAGTATATAGTCATGCCATTCGGTCTCACGAATGCACCTACAGTTTACATGGCACTGATGAACCGAGTGTTCCATCCTTACTTGGATTCCTTCTTCGTGGTCTTCGTGAACGATATCTTGGTTTACTCTCACACTCGACACGACCATGCCACACACCTTGATATCGTTCTGAGTACACTGAGAGAGAATCAGCTTTATTCTAAACACTCGAAGTTCCACTTCTGGATGGATCATATTCACTTCTTGGGTCACGTCATCTCAGAGGCATGAGTATCAGTGGACCTAGAGAAAGTCAGAGCTGTAGTTTCTTGGGAGTAGCTGAAGAACGTATTTGAGGTACGGAGTTTCCTAGGGCTAGATGGATACTACAAACGTTTCATTTAGGGATTTTCGCACCTAGAAGCACCTTTGACAGGACTGACCATGAAGGGGGTGAAGTTCTCATGGTCAGATTCGTGTGAGTCATCATTTCAGGAGCTGAAAGGGAACTTGACATCAGCACCGATACTAGTCTTTCTGGATCCAGGAAAGAGCTACACTGTTTAATGTGATGCTTCGTGTATCGGGATGGGAGCTGTGCTTATGCAGGGTGATGGAGTCGTTGTGTATGGGTCTCGGCAGTTGAGGCCACATGAGAGGAAATACCCAACTCACGATCTGGAGTTGACAGCTGTTGTTCATGCCTTGCGCTGTTGGAGACACTATCTTCTGGGAGAGCACTCTGTGGTTTTCACTGACCACAAGAGTGTCAAGTATATATTCACATAGAATGATCTGAATCTGAGGCAGTGCAGGTGGGTCGAGTACCTTCAGTCTTTGTACTTCGAGCTCGCCTATATGTCGGGAAAGGGCAACGTTGTGGCAGACGTGTTGAGCAGGAGAACTCAGATTCAGGCAGTTCAGGAGGCCAGTAGTGAGTGGAAGCTGATGGATCTGTTCTTTGAGATGCATCTAGAGGTGCACGACAGATATGGAGAGACTTTTCTATCTTCAATAGCTGTTACCTCCACGCTACTTGATCGGGTACAGATGAGACAGATATCAGACATAGAAGGCTTAGTCCTGCGGGAGAGTGTGTCAGGAGAGGACCCTCTTCCTGGACGGACAGTGGGTGAGGATGAGATATTTTATTTCAAAGGACACGTATGGGTTCCAGAAGACATACATGAGGATTTGATGCGGGATTTCCATTCCTCTATTTGGGTAGTTTATCCTGGCATCACCAAGATGTATCAGTACCTTCATCGCCAATACTGGTGGCCTAGTATGAAGAAGGATGTTGCTGGTTTTTTCTTGTGATGTTCTACTTGTCAGCAGGTGAAAGCAGAGCATCAGCGACCAGCGGGGATTTTACAGTAGTTATCCATTCTGGAGTGGATGTGGAACGTTGTTACGATGCACTTCGTGACCGGGTTACCGAGATCACCCCGAGGGAACGATTCAATTTGGGTTGTCGTCGACAGACTTATGAAGGATTCTCACTTCTTGCCGATTAAGAATACCTTTAGTGTCGACGATCTGGGATGACTTTACATCAGGGAGATCATTCGTCTGCATGGAGTTCCGCGCTCTATTGTTTTAGATAGAGAAACGCGCTTTACCTCTTGGTTCTGGAAGGGACTTCAGAAGGCCTTGGGTAGACAGGTACTTTTGAGTACAGCATACCATCCCCAGACTAATGGCCAGTCCAAGCGCACGATCCAGGTGCTTGAGGATATTTTCTGAGCTTTCATCCTTGACTTTGGCGGTTCTTGGGAGAAGCATATTACTCGGTTGGTTTTTGCCTACAACAATAGTTTCCAGGTGACCATTCAGATGGCTCCATAAGAGGCTTTGTATGGTAGGCCATGTCGATCACCCTTATAATTACTAGAGGCAGGAGAGGCAGCTTTGCTGGGACCTCGTCTTTTTTAAGAGACTTTAGAGAAGATAGAGCTGATTCGAAAGAGGATGGCTACAGTGCAGTCTCAGCAGAAGTCTTATGCTGATCAGCAGATACGACCTCTGGAGTTCGAGATCGGTGATCTGGTTTTCCTACATGTTGAACCGAGGTTGGTACACAAGTGGATTCAGAGATAGGTTAATATTTCACTGCTGTATGTTGGGCCATTTGAGGACTTAGAGAGAGTGGGGCCAGTTTCCTATCGGTTTCAGCTACCTCAGAGGTATCGGACCATGCATGACGTCTTCCACGTCTCTCAGATCCGACTCTACTTTTCAGACCTATCTCACGTCTTTTAGCCCGAGGAAGTCAAGCTTGAAACACATGCGTCATTCGAGGAGCATCCTATCTGGATTGTCGATCGTAGTACGAATGTTCTTCGCGGGCGGTCGGTTCCTTTGGTAAGAGTTATATAACAGCACGGCCAAGTACAGGACAAGACCTGTGAGAGGGAGGCTGACGTATGATCGCAGTGGCCGGAGCTGATCAGGGTTTCTCCTTCTCTGACTCGATAGGGAAATTCGGGGATGAATTTCTTTAAGGGTGTAAGTTTGTAAGAACTCAGATATCTTTTAAGGTTTTTTTTCCATTTTTATGGAGTTTTTGAGAAAAATGAATTTTCTGGAAATTTTAGAAATACATGCCGTGTACTTTCTGAGTACACGCCGTGTGCTCTTTCCCCGGCTTGAAGCCGTGTGTTGTCCCTGTCCGGGCCACACACACGGTGTGTAAGGCTGAGGTGGAGGACAGTTATTTTGGAGTACGGAAAATTCGAAGTACACATAGTGTAATCCAAAAGTACACACCATGTACTTTCTTTTTTTCATTAAACGGACCGGGGTCATGTCTAAACCCCATATCCGTCTTCTTCTTCAGGTTTCGACCGTCTGAGAGAGACCGTACAGCCGGATCTTCGACGGACGACCGCCCTGCCATCCGTTCTCTGATTCGAGCACGGTCAGTTGCATTGGAATCACAGCAGTGAGTTCTTCCTTCTACTTTAGCCTTGTTTCTTGATTCCTCCGGGGTTCCATGTTATCGTGGGATGAACGTTTTGTGCGTTTTCTCAGATCTACGTCGTTCTAATGGGAATCTGTCATCGAGGTTCACATATATTAATCTCCTTGGAATGAGGTAGGTGGTTTGTTCCTTTCGGTTGAAAGTTGATGAATATTATGTTCACATTCCAACAATACCGTTGAACTGGGTATTTCGTGTTTCTTGTTTTTCCCTTTTTACTTGCATACTTTGCTTGATTGCCTTAGCAGAGGTTATTGCTTATGATTAGAGTATTTGTTTGTGCTCAGTTGCTTTTCCATGCCTATTTGTAGGATTTTGGACTGTTGTTTTAGTATTATTGTTGATCCTTAGTTGATAGGCAAGTAGTTCTTGAGGTTTACTTGGACGATATGCACACGCTGAGCATGTTTAGTTATACTCAGTACTGTGAGAACCTAGAGTAGTAGACCAAATGGAGAATTGACGAAAGGGCTTCTCCAGAGTGTCTTTTTAATTACGATGTCGGACCAATGGGAGAATTTATGGAAGGGCTTCTCCAGAGTGTCTTTAACTACGACGAGTGCCACAAGGGGAATTGAAATTGAGTGCTTGACCAGGGAGCTTTTAGCACGATACGAGACTATAGGGGGAATTGATGGTGAGTGCTTCCCCAGAGAGTCTCCAGAATTTACGTAGCTGAACCAGAGGGGTGAGACTGTGTGTGCCTCCTAGAGGGTTTCTAGTAGTTAGAGGATGAACCATAGGGGCTAGACTATGATAGCTACCCAGAGGGTTACCTGTTTTTCTCTTTTATTGTTGGCTGCTTACTTGTGTTCTTTGCTTGTTAGAACTGTGGTATGTAGCTGTTGTGCTTTTCTGTTTACGGCTTCTTGTTTTAGTACGTCCATGTATTCATTGAATGTTAGGCACAGATCTTTGGGTGGTTGCCTATAGGGATTTTATCTCACACCCTGTATGGGCCATGCTTTTGGGCCCAAGCAGACTATGTTGCTGTAGGTATAGACTTGGGAAAGCGCCCTTCTACTTCAGGATCATGACTGCACCAAGAGCTGAGGAGCATGGGACCGAGCCATGGCTCGCGATGCTGAGGAGCTTACTTTTTTATTTCTTTTCCACTTGGTTTCAGTTGTATTTCAGCACGTTGTTGTGTTCGCTGTTTTCAATAGATACTTGTACATGCTGCATCATTGTCATCATAGCTATATATTTACATTGCTTCTGCTCTTGGTTTCTATTGATATGCATGTCGTTTACTGCTGCTGATGTTTATTGTTTTTTTCTTACCTTCTGTACCTTACCGAATGAGGGCATAGTTTCCCCACTGACTCACCTAGGCCCTCGATGCTAGTCGACATCCTCTAGCGTTCGGCGAAACACGCTTGAGGTCATGTGGCGAACTGGGTATGGGGCACCTCTTCAGGGGCTTCAGACTTGAGAAGTTACAATCATGAAATATCACATTAAAAATTATTTTGATAGTTGACCGAAGACACCATATCTATTTTCCGTGTCTTAAGATGCAGTGAAAATATAGAGTTACAATTCCTCATGATCCCCAACTAGAAAATCCCTAAAATTGTGGTATCATGCAATTTCATAGCTTCAAGATAGCTCTAACAAACCAACTCTATTCCCAACTGATAATTATCTAAACAAAACCAGGCCCCACTAAACTCTCACTGAAATTTTGATAGAAGAGATCATTCTATTGAATTACTTTTATGGAAGGCTTCTAAATATATTGAGAATTCCTCCTATGAAAGATGGTCGATCATCATTATAAAAAAAATAGGAAATGGTACAATTATCTTTGGAAGTGGTTCATTCAATTGAATACAAAATTTTTCACCCATCTCATATTATAACAAATAGCTATAAAATCAAAAGGACAAGAGAAATAGTATTACCCAAGACAATCCACGAGAAACCCCATCCTGCAGCGTATAGGGACTTTTTAACACCTACTTTTATTTTAGAATACCTATACAGAAGTGTATTGAATGTGTAATAAGAATAACCTTAAGCCTTGGGATTGGGGGATTTTTATCATCAGCATCTACCTGCATAGCGGAAATTAATTTTTTCCCAAATATGGGGAACACTACAGAATTAATCCCTTAATTTTTTTTACATCTCATAACTCAATATCCTCATTATTAATATTCATTACTAAATTATCTAGAGATTGAAATCATATTATGGTCTTCCAAAATGCTCCTATAGAATTATTAAAAGAGAAGGAAATGACACATTGAGAATATTAAAAAAGTCAAAACCATGAATACAATGAAAAAATTGCATTAATACATTATATTTCAGTGAATTTAATTATCACTGTCCCTATAGACCCTACATAACACATGGGAACTTCATAAGACGATCTAGAAAAGGATGTTTTAGTTAAAAATATGGTATATACTGAAATTATTGAAGGAGGTGCACATACCAAGGACCATAGACACTCCGTGAACCTTATATTTCCCTTAGTAACTCTACCACTACCTCCATAGAGAGCACCTAATAAAGAAAATATAAATGGATTGTTTGTGTCTCAGCTAATCCCTAAAAAGGTTAGACCCCTCGCACTAGAGGAAAACATTTTCCCAAAAATATGATGATATGAATGAATTGAGAAAACTCAATGTAGATCTACTTTGTGTAAACCTTCCAACTATATATTTTTTATATGAGAACACTCAACTAACATTCTCAGAAATCATACCTCAAAAATGAGGATTCACTAGAGCCACCAATGTATAGACAAAACAGCCTCTCAACATGGTGTACTAGCACCCAATATACTTGGATCCTACAATAGTAAATCCATATTTACCAATATTTGGTATACATTTAGAATATATCTAGACATATCATTATAGGTCATCCCTTAAAGGCTACCCATTAAAGATGATAGATATTCCCTCATAGATAGCCTTACCATCTACTACCCTTATTCATGATCCTTCTATGCCATAAATTCATAGAGGGGTCATAAATACCATTGAGTCACTAATGGAATAATTTGAATCCATGGAAGGAAAATGTGTTCTTGTGAAACCAAAGAAGAAGCCTTACCTTAAATGGGATGATCTTACTCTACCCCTACTGAACATCGTGAATCCTACATTTCATCATTTTAATGGATTTGGTTTCCCAAAGCTGCACTTAACGCATATTATATCACACTATGCACCAATTAATGGGAAACATGAAAAATAAGAGTCATTGAAACTCATGTTCATCATATAGTCACTATGGGGACCAACCTTTGTATGATTGACCAACTTCTGGAATCGGTCAATTACAAGTTGGGAAGATCTATTTCAGAAGATCCTTTTCCATTTAAGCTCAATATTTTAGAACAAATCAATCCTCATACTCTTAAACTAAAAATATATAGAGAATGAGATGGTCTCAAATTTCATTTCTCTATGTAAAGAATTGATAAACAATTTAATCTAAAATATTCATCAATAATACTTGTTTCCCATCATTAAAGATAATCATCAAAATGAATTTCACACAACACTTATCCTAGTGAATCATAAAGTAGGGTTTTGGGACCTCACTGACATTTCTCAATGATTGGAAGAATCAATTGGATAAGAAATGATTTTATCCCAAGTAATTAATCATGTTTAAATAACGGGAATGTGGATAGTAGAAACTACCAATAATACAATTAAGAAGGATCATGTACACAATAAAACTAAAAAACATACAACATATCATATGGTAATGCCTCCTTAACATTAGAAACACTAACCACTTCATCAAGAGGATAAATGTAGAAGACATAAAAATAGATCGAGACATTAACGAATGTTATATTATTTTTGAAGTTACCATGTTCCAAGCTACTATATCCCAAAATTGAAAAAAAACATGATTGTGTTTCCAAAGCCTATGAATCCAACCATGGATGGGAAGGATGATCTCTTGAACTATTTCATATTCCATCAGGCATTGGAATGAAATATCAGTAAATTTTCATTCTCAAATACATTTTTAAAAAGATAGTGGACTATGGTTATGTGAAGATGGTTAGCCTACATACTCAAGTAGCATGTGACTCCACCACTAATATGGATTCATGAAATGAATAGAATAAATTTAACATCATGGGTACCCTGATTTTTAGTAATTTGATGTCAGAAATATTGTCCATCAGACTCATGTTATCCCATGTGCATAGTTAAAATAGTCAATTGTGCCCCAAACTACATTTGATACAACATAGATGACTCCATCAACATCTCAATCCTCTGAAATTATTCCAAAAAGTAACATGTATGGAAGAGTAAGAAGAAAACATGAGAAGGTGACATTTTTACTAAGTTGAATTTTCCATTAATGATGGTTGAGCTCATACTGATAGTACCACAACCATTTGAACCTCCCTACCAAATGGTAAAACATGGTTTGACCAGCCATATGGGATTGTCGTTAGAAGAGGAGTTGATCTTCGGTTACATTAACATTATTCACTAAATGGATCCCTTACATATGAGGAGTGTGACTATGAACCTAATTTACATACACATGATTTGGGAACCAAGGGAAGATACTGTCAAAGTTGAGGATGTGATGGGATATACAGTCATGACAGCAATCACTCCTCTAACGTTGTCCCTAATGAACCTTCTACATGGCCAAAACTCATGGGAGATCTCATGGGTGAGCTGAATAAGAAAAATATTTTCCCCCACACATGTACGGTTTTTTATGACAGAATCATAATGGAATATTGGATATCGGATACATAATCACATAAGGAACCTTAGAATATAGGTAGACCTAGTTGACCTAATCTGATGAGATATAGTTAAACTTCCGTTCTTGTTCAAGGGGATAATCTAACCACATCATGTTATTCAGTTGTTAATCCACTTATACAAGAGAATCCCCATGTTTTGTAGTGTAGACACTTGGACAAAATGTCAGATTTTCTGAAGCAACTTGAAATGGTGACAACTATAATTTTAATCATAGATGACTTGAGTCTATCAAAATACCTCCAAAAATCACTCAAATAGGATGTCACATTCCCTAGAGCATTTGAAGTTGTAGTCAATGTTTTCAATTTATATCATGGAGAGAAAGATCGAAAAAATTCCATATGGACATCTATTTAAAAGACTAGGGAGAAGATTCCATCATACATGGATTCTTCAGACCCTTGTATATATCATGTGTGAAAAATTAATTGGATATCTAACAAGTCCCCTAAAACAATGTCTCAAGATTCAGCCATGATTCATTCAAAACACTTCATCTAAAATGTTTTATAGAATATAATTTCCCCCCGCTACTCTGATGTTAAAGGGTTATGAAATGAATGATAAAAGTCCTATCAGTGAAATCAAACTCAATACTCAAATCAGGGATCTCATGTCAGACTATGAATTAATGGTTTATCGGCAAGATTTACCATTCAGTGTCCCACTATGAATATCATTGATACATCAACATTCATTTATCCCCTCATTTTAACACCAATCACTTAAATATAGTTTCAATGGAAATATTGGGTGATTTAACAGTGAAAAATACCTATTCATATCTATTGAATCACAATACATTGATGGATTATTCAATCTAAGGGAATGGAAACAGTATATGACTGATGATGTCGCCCTAATCAATGCATTGAATGATTTGGAAATGATTCTAGATAATCATTTAAAGTATCTTATTGTGGAGTGTGTTCCACCCATCAACTAAATCAAAGATTTGGGTCTAAATTAAACCTCACATTCAGAGATTTCTATGATATCAGTCATCACAAATAATACCAAAAGCACTAGGGAAGTTTTTAACTATTCAAACAATAATGAAAGCCCGTAAAAAATGTTTGAATTCCATCCCCCCAAAATTGAAAAATATATTTTTAGTCAAATATGAATGGAGATGTTTTCCTCTCAATAAATAAAAATGAATATGATCATTACCATTCTACCATCACCCTTGTGGATAACTAAAAGGCCTCACGCTACCAATCATGATAGAAATTATGTCTTGATCCTCTGAATGGCCAAATTTTGACTCCCCATGTAACATTGAGAAACATTTTTCACCACCTAATTCATTGGAAGAGGTGAAAGAGGTAATTAATGAGGGGAATGAATAAGAGGAATACCTCAGCGACGCTCATCCAGCATTTGAGGAAGGCATCTCTTCCACTTTTGACGAACTAAAGGAATATAATTATGGCATAGAAGAATATCCAATTCCCACATTGATTAGTGTAGAAATGAAATTGGATAAACAAGTGCTACATACCTCATTATTGAAGAAACACCAGTGTAACAACACGACCACAGTTCCCCCGAGTCGGTGCATTATTACATAACATTGGAATGATCACAAGGGATCAAACCCTGAAAGGCCGATCAGTTTAGAAGCCTTGGAAGTACTGGATACATAAATATGTTTTACATTACATTATAAAATGAAAAAACAAAAAAGTTTTCTCAATGAACACTTTAATATACCTTAGACTATCCATTCAAGTCAGTGTTTCGCGCGGAATCCGGGGATGACCTCCTGGACGGGAGATTCAAACGTTCCGATCGGTTTCTAACGGGTTTGTTCGTAGAACCGGAAACATCCAATGATTCCACATCCGTTTGGACCTACTTTCCAAAGGCAGGCGCTCATTAGCTTGTGGGCTAATAAGGCTTAGGAATTTGCATTGGTCGAGAGGATGGGAGGTCGGACTCATCACACCTTTTTGAGGGGAATTATTGTCTACTCCGGGACTCTCTTTATAGATTTAAGTTAAGTTCGTGAATCCTTATTACATTACCAAGTATAAAATGAGCTTTCCTTTAGTTTTAACAATCAATGATTAAATATGCAAGAGATTTAGAGAATCTTTTATATGTATTCGAGGTTCTTCATCAATATAGAATCATCTATATTTGTTTAGAGATTCTTGGTCAATGGTATCCTTCAAAACATTTATATAAAAGTCTCTTGGTCATTTTGATGACCAGGCTGGTTTTAAAGCCACCCAGTGGGGCACTTGAAGTTTATCGTCATTCAGAAGGACAGAGATTATTTCAATGTTGGGATCGAACCCATGAATGGGCTACCTACGTATCCTTTGTTTTGAAAAAAGGAATCAGAACCCACGTAGTTCGAGGAATGGGATATGATGTTTTATGATTGATGGCTCAAAGATGAATGTCATAATTACTTTTACACTCTAAGCTCACGTGAGTCATGCTCGGTGTGAGAAACAAGAGGTATTGGTAAAATTTAGACAATTGTGCCATAAAAGATGCAATCATAAGAATTTGTTTTGGGGCTTATGTATAGATGACTGCCCAGATAGGCGAAGGTTTAGGATTTACTTTTAGGAAGAAAATCCATGAACAGGGTCCACAAAGTTATATGTGCTTCATGGAGATTTGAATACTCTAATCTTGGGGCTTACTCCTAAGGAGTATGCCCAAGTTAGGAGGGGACTTATGATTGGGTTTTATTCCTGAAAAGGAAACCCAAATCAAAGGGAATTTATGACTGGTTAAGAGAAATTTTAAGAGACTTGGGGCTTACTCCTGAAAAGGAAGCCCAAGGTTATGACTGAGTCTTATTCCTGAAAAGGAGACCCAGGTTAGGGGTTAAGGTTTGGGGCTTACTCTTGAGGAGGATGCCCATATTTGAGGATGGGGCTTATTCTTAAGAAAGATGCCCAAAATTAGAGGACTTGATTGGGGCTTACTCCTGAGGAGGATGCCCAAGATTATGACTGGGACTTACTCCTAAAAAGGAAGCCCAGGTTAGGGGACTTGGGACTTACTCCTAAAAAGGAAGCCCAAGGTTATGACTGAGTCTTATTCCTGAAAAGGAGACCCAGGTTAGGGATTAAGGTTTGGGGCTTACTCCTGAGGAGGATGCCCAAGATTTAAAGGACTTGATTGGGGCTTATTCTTAAGAAAGATGCCCAAGATTTATGACTAGGACTTATTCCTGAGAAGGAAGCCTAGGTTAGGGGACTTGGGGCTTACTCCTGAAAAGGAAGCCCAAGGTTATGACTGAATCTTATTCCTGAAAAGGAGACCCAGGTTAGGATTCTCTCATCTTAAAGGATGAGGTTGAATGAATGAACTCTCAATCTTTGGTGACATAAAGATGTTTAAATCATTAGGTTTTGAGAGATATTTCACATAATTCCTTTCAGATAAGGATGTCAAATCAAGAAATCATGCCATAAATGGCTTTGAAGAGTATCTTGAAGACTGAATCTTGAATAGGAAGGGTGAAATGGCTTAAGAGGGGTGAAAAAGGGCAAGATGGGCACCCAAAAAGATAGGGGCGCGCAAGTATTGAAGGTCGCGCAAGTCCTGCGGCGGCGCGCAAGTATTGGTCGCGCATGTATACTTGCGCGACATAAGGGATACTTGCGCGATTTTCAACCAGAGTTGAATTACTTGAGCGACTCTTTATTAAACCCTTTCCCATCCTCTTGAGGTTCTTCCAGAAGAGGGACGCGCAAGTTATATTGAAGGAATTAAGTCGGCGCGCAAGTGTTTGATCAGTTTCAACACTTAGGCCTTCCTTCTTCCCTTTAGATCTTCCATTCTAGGTAAGAAATTACCTTAGAAGTGTTCTGGAAGCTTTGAGAAGAGACTTGGGCGTCGGGAGCTTTGATCCGAGTTTCTGGGAACTGATCCTCTTTTGAATGGGGGGCCCACAGGGTCTATTTATAGGCAAAAGAAGACCCTGGGCGGTTACCGGGCGGTTACCGGGCGGTTATCACTTAGGTCGCGCAAGTCACTTGTACGACCATAAGGCGTCGCGCAAGTACTTGCACGACCACTAGGCGGCGCGCAAGTGTACTTGCGCGACCATGAGGGAACTTGCGCGGCCTATGGGCAATGTTCTCCTTGTTCATCCCTTTGTCTATTTTTGATGTTTCTTCAAAGGATGAATCACTTTGAGCTCAGATATTCCCCCTTTTCCGATCTTTAGATTCTGTGACGAAAGGAGCGTCAACAAAAGTCCCCCCTCAGAGTTGGATCCGGAAAGAAATGAGGATTTGACTCTGAGGAAATTGAATCCATTCAAAGGAAAAGGGGGGCGCGCAAGTCTTCAGTGCACAGAGGGCAGCGCGCAAGTGTGCTGGAACTTGACTTTTATTCAGAGTTCCTTTGTCTTTTGTGTGGGCAGTTTAAAGTCATGCACGCCAGACATAAAGGGGCTAATGTTTAAGGTCGAAATAGCTTTGACCGAAAAATGGATTAAAATGGATTCAATTCCTTGATAATTTATCTGAAAACATATTTACCATACTCAAGTATGAGGGAAAAAAAGTAAACTATGGCTTAAGAATATTTGAATCTGAGGAATGATATGAAAAAAGAGCTAAAAGGCATTAGAAGAAGTAGTTTCCAAGAATGAAGTTACTATTATTTAACAAAACCCGTTAGGGGGTTGAAATATGCAGGGCCACCTATGGGAATTGGCTGCATAGTCAAATAAAATAGCATCTTTTGGCTGACAAGTCTGTTATGTGGACTGTTTATGCAAGGCCACCTATGGGCACGTACTGCATAGTCAGGCAAAAGAACTCCCAGAAATTTACTTTCCTAGTGCTAAAAGTCAGTGAAAGTTTATGGAGATTCAAATTTTCTAAAGCATAGAGTTTGTTGTATGGAAAGAGGTACTTGAATATGGAGAAGATATTTCCAAACAAGAATATCAAAGAACTGGATGAATATCACTCATACGAAGGTCTGACCCAAACGTAGGGAAGAAGAATAAACCATAGACTTGAATACTTTTAGATCATGAAAAAGGATATGGGACAAATACGTTAAGGATGGCTATTTTTGCGGATCCCTACATACTGTCGTTTAAGACAAATAAAGACAAAAGAGGCATTCTTCCCAAGAATGAAGTTACTATTATTTAACAAACCCGTTAGGGGGTTGAAAACATGCAGGGCCACCTGTGGGCATTGGCTGCATGGTCAAATAAATAGCATCTCTTGGCTGGCAAGTCTGTTATGTGGACTGTTTATGCAAGGCCACCTATGGGCACGTGCTGCATAGTCAGGCAAAAGAATTCTCAGAAGTTTGACATTTTTGTGACTATAAGTCATGAAAAGGGTTATGAAGATCTGAAAATATTTAAGGTTAGGATTATAATACATAAAGATGGGTATTTTCCAATGTATATAGAGATACATAGGTCAATGAAAACCATAATCATGTTGTGGCTGGGTCCTGAATTGAAACTTGGACTTCACTACGTATCTCATAAGAATGAGAATCAAGCCATACGTAGTTCTTGAAATGCAGTTTAACGTCGTGCAGGACGAAAGGATGAGTGATCTTAGTTTTTGGGGTCATAGAATTCGGACCATAATAATGAATACACAGTGTGTGTTTTCATGAAGACTTTTCAGCCAAGGGACTGAAAGTGAAATTTGGGGTTAGGCCCAAAAGACTTGGGACTGGATTCGAGGGACACTCGAATGTTCCTACGTATCCCATAAGGATGGGAATCAAGTCCACGTAGTTCTTGAAACTACCCTTTGTACAAATTTGGTTCGTACATGTGAAGGGTGAAAAGGGACTTTAGTGCAATGATGGTTTTAACCTAAGATAAAAAGTTTAGGCATTACCATGTATGTACGTAGTCTTTTTGAAAATGAAAACCATGATTGAAAAAGAATCAATGTTAATAATGGTTCCTTCTCAAATGAGGAAATCAAAGAATATTGTAGTTTATTGTCGTACTGGACAAAAGTGTTGTATAGTTTAACGTCATATAATCAAGGACGAAAGTGAATCAATGTAAAGATATTGATTCCAAGGGTGGTTTCACAAATCATCATCATATGAGATTGTGGTGAACCAATGTGAAAAGATTGTTTTTGGGCTTGAACCTTTGAGAGGTTGCCTACATACCCAGCCTGGAGGGCAAGGATCAAAGTCTGTGTAGTTCAATTAAAGAATGAATTAATGATCAAGTTGTTCTTGTGGACAATGATCTAAAAAAAAATGTTGTTGGGACTTACACATGGTTAGTGGCCCAAAGGGAGTGTTATGGTTGATGTTTGCTCTAAGCTCACGTGAGTCATACTCGGTGTGAGAAACAAGAGTTAATAACAACCTTAACGATGCACAGTTTAATGTCATGTAGGACATATCAAGGACTTTCTGTACAGTTTAGCATCATGTAGTTAGGACGTCACAGTTTAACGTCTTGCTGGACATAAGGGATTTGCAAATAGTTTATGGTCATATACATGGACCAGGGATGATGCAGTTTAAGGTCATGCTGGACGGTTTAGAGAACTTTTTTTCACAGTTTAATGTCGTGTGGGACGAAGTTGCAGTTTAAAGTCATACTGGACCATTGCTGTATAGTTTAACGTCATATAGCAAGGACGAACTGGTGCTGTACAGTTTAAAGTCATGTAACTAGGACTAAGGTGAACAAATATGAGGATATCAGTTCTGGGGACTTTTTTACAGTTTAATGTCATGCTGGACGTTGGAAGTGCCACACAGTTTAATGTCATGTTGCTAGGACACAATATAGTTTAATGTCATCTCGGACAGAATACAGTTTAGTGTCATGTAGGACAATAAGGGACTTAACACAGTTTAACGTCATGCTGGACGATGAAAGTGCTGCACAGTTTAATGTCATGTCGCTAGGACAAAATATAGTTTAATGTCATCTCGGACAAAATATAAGAACTTCTATACGGTTTATTGTCATGTAGGACAAAATCAGGGACTATGCAGTTTAAAGTCTTGCAGTTAGGACTATTGGTGCTGCACAGTTTAGTGTCATGTTGCAGGGACATAAGTGCGAATAGTTTAAGGTCATATGCACGGACCATACAGTTTATCGTCATGCTGGACGTAGTTGTAGTTTAAGGTCATACTGGACCATTGCTGATGCAGTTTAAGGTCATGCTGTATGAACCAATTGTATGTCTTGGTTCCGGGGACCAATATTTTGTGTTTATACAAAATACATCTTCAGAAATCTGGCATTAGTTGGAGTCGTGATGTGTTCTCCATCCATTGAAATCAGAGAATACGCTCCATTGGAGTAGACCTTATGTATTGAATAATGTCCTTCCCATTTTGGTTCAAGCTTGGGAGGTTTCTTTCCTGGTATCATTGGTGTTCTGAGAACCAATACCAATTCTCCCTGAATGAATGAACGAAGACGAACTTTTTTGTTAAAAGCTCGTGCTATTCGATTCTGATAGATTTCCAAGTGGTGCAAAGTGCACAATCTTTTCTCATCTAACTGTTCCAATTCATTCAACCGATTTTGGGATTGCTCATCTGTTGATAACTGATCACAAATGGCTATTCTGAGTGAGGGCAATTGGACTTCAATTGGCAAGACTGCTTCTGTTCCATATACCAATGAATATGGAGTAGATCGCGTTGCATTGCGAGTGGTAGTCCGATAAGCCCATAAAGCATGATAGAGTTTATCAGGCCATGATCTCTTATCTTTATCCACCATCTTTTGCAGTATATTTGAAAGAGTTTTGTTGAAGGCCTCTATCTGGCCATTAGCCGCTGCATGATATCGGGATGAATGGTTGGACTTAATGTTGTATTCTTGATACAATCTCTTTACCTCAGAAGAGCAGAAGTTGGTGCCGTTGTCTGTCAATATGGTATGAGGGACACCAAATCTAGTAATGATGTTAGACTTGATGAAGCTAACAATGCATTTAGAACTGACTTCTTTGAGAGGTACTGCCTCTGCCCATTTGGAAAAGAAATCAGTAGCAGTAAGAATGTACTTAAACTGCTTGGCCGTAGCTGAAGGGTAAGGTCCCACCACATCCATTCCCCATGTGGAAAATGGCCATGAGTATTTAGCTGTATGAAGCAACTCTGGAGGTTGATGAATGAAATTGGAATATACTTGGCATGAATGACACTTCTTTGTGAAATTAACACAATCTTGTATCATTGAAGGCCAGAAGTATCCAAGTCTTCGAATTTGATCAGACAATCTATGTCCAGACTGGTGGGCACCACAGACTCCTGCATGCACTTCTTTTATGACAGCCATTGTCTCTTCACCATCAATACATCTGAAGAGAACTCCATCAAAACCACGTTTGTAGAGAATTTTCTCGAGGTGGTTTGGACCATCATAAAGAGTAAAATTGACCACACGTCGCCGAATTTGTTCTCTCTTGGCTCTATCAGGTGGAAGTGTTCCATTTTGAAGGTATTCCCTGATAGGTGACATCCATCCTGTAGTATGACCATATGGTTCAGGAATGGGACTAATTTCATTAATTTCCTCTGTTCTGACTTGAACATAAGGTGAAATTGCACGACGGTGGGCAATACCGATGGTTGTCTCGTCCCGATTTGGATCTGCTAAAGCTGTGGCTATATTAGCCAGTGCATCAGCTTGAGCATTTTGTGATCTTGGGACATAAGAAAATGTCGGTTCTGAAGGGAATTCCGACATTAACTCTCTGACGTAATCATACAAAGGGATTAATTCTTCTTTTCTGATGGCATAATCCCCATTGATTTGTTTGATTACCAGGTCTGAATCACCTTTTACCTTTAAGTGATTCACTTGTGCTTGAAGCGCTAACTCCAAGCCTGCAATGAGAGCTTGGTATTCAGCTTCATTATTGGTACCACCTTCCCACAACAAAAAGGAATAAGGTAACACTGCCTTATCTGGAGAAATGAGCACAATTCCTAAACCAACTTTGTTGAATTTAGGATTTTCCATTTTCTTCCCTGTTGGACTTCTAGAAGCACCATCAAAATACATTTCCCATGTTTGAGGATTCTCTTGAATAGAAAAAACTTCCTCATCAGGGAGTTCGATATCTGAATATGTGTCTTCCACTGAAGGGTGTTCAGCCAGGAAATCAGCCAGAGCTTGGCCCTTAATTGCCTTTTGAGACACATATTGAATGTCGAACTGCTGTAGAATAACCGCCCACCTTGCCAGACGTCCTGTAAGCATTGGACGACTAAGGATGAATTTGAGTGGATTATTACGAGATACCAATTGGACCTCGTGATGTTGCAAGTAGTGTCTCAGTTTCTGAACTGCAAAGATTAATGCTAGGCAGCATTTTTCAATACTCGAATACCGGGTTTCTGCTTCAAGCATAGTTCTACTGAGATAGTAGAGACTATTTTCATTCCCAGCATCATTCTTTTGAGCGAGAAAGGCACCCAATGATCGCTCTAAAGCTGTCACATAGAGGATAAGAGGTCTACCCTCAACAGGTGGCATGAGTACTGGTGGACTTAAGAGGTATTTCTTGAGAACATCAAATGCTTCTTGACATTCTTTAGTCCACTGGTAAGTGACTCCTTTCTTCAATAATTTGGTAAAAGGTAAACTTTTGCCTGCCAAATTGGCGATGAAACGCCGAATATAGGCTAAGTGTCCTTGAAGTCCTCTTAATTCTTTCAAATTCTGAGGAGGTGACATACCAAGGATTGATTTGGTCTTCTCAGGATCGACTTCAACACCACGATGGCGTACAACAAAGCCGAGGAATTTTCCTGAGGTTACCCCAAAAGCACATTTTAAGGGGTTCATCTTCAAATTATGTTGTCGAAGCTTGTGGAATATGATTTCCAAATCAGCCAAGTGATCAAAACGTTGTTTGGATTTAACCACCAAATCATCTACATAGCATTCAACAAATTTCCCTAGAAAAGGTTTGAAGATACGATGCATGGCACGTTGATATGTTGCACGTGCATTCTTTAAACCAAAGGGCATCACCCGGTAACAAAACACACCTTGAGGAGCTCTGAAGGCTGTATATTCCTCATCTTCTGGGGCCATTCGGATCTGATTATATCCAGAATATCCATCCATGAAAGAAAGTACTTCATAGCCAGCCGTCGCATCAATTAAGAGTTCTGTAATCGGAACTGGAAAATCATCTTTGGGACAATACCGATTAAGATCTCTGAAATCGATGCAAACCCTAATTTGTCCGTTCTTTTTCTTTACTGGGACAATATTAGCCAACCACTTGGGATATTGAACTTCTCTGACGAAGTTAGCTTTGATAAGCTTATCCACTTCAGCCTCGATTTTGGAAGCATAGGTTGGGTGTGTTCTTCTCGCGGCTTGCTTGAATCCTCGATGTTCTTTTGGCAAACCCAAATGATGGGTGGCAACATCAGGATCAAGGCCAGGCATCTCTGTATAATTCCAAGCAAAGATATCTTTATTTTTCTTTAGAAAAAAATATACATCTCTTGTTCTTCAAGGGTCATGGCCGCACTAATTAAAGTGGGGCGTGGATCTTTCTCTGTACCCAGATTTACTTCTCTGAGTTCATCCACAGTGGTAGAGATACCCTCTTCAAATGCTGGAGGAGCATCTCTAAGATCTTCCTCTTCCTCTTCATCATGTGTTATATCTTCCGTTTCTACTTGCAAAGTAGATGAAAAAACGAAATTCTCATGATCATAAGAGATGTCAAAATTTTCACATTTTGAAGAAGAAGCTTCCATTTCCGTCCCTATTGATGAAAAAGGGTCTTCTTTGGGAAATAAAGAGGAGATGATGGATTGAGAATCGACATCAACATTCACCTCTGGTGTTGCTATAACTTCTTCTGGCCTGATTAGCGAAGTATAGACTTGTTGGATTTCAGCAGACGAAATGAAAACGTCACCACTTATGCTTTCATCATTGCTTGGTAAGTTACCAATTTCTCCCATGTTGTCTGGTTCGATTGCCGTAATTGACATTATGGATCTTTCCATAAGAGTATTTTGATTTGGTCCTATTTTGTCAATTTGACTGATAGGTAACACATAATCTGTACTCACATGTGAAAATGGATTTATTGGAATTTTTTCCAAACCATATGGAGCATTAACTTTGGTAATTTCCTTCATTGTAGATTTTTCTCTTCCCTTCATGTGATAAAATTCCACCTCAATGTATTGAGACTCACATGTTTTGAACGGGGACTTATCACCATATAATGTTCCAACTTGACCATCGAAACAGTATTTGAGACATTGATGGTATGATGACGGAAAAGCTGCATGCTGATGTAACCAGGGTCTTCCAAGCAAGATATTGAAAGCTGAGTCTTGATCAACAATCATGAAATCTGAATTGGAAACAAGATCTCCAAACTGAGTTCTGAGCGTAACTTCTCCCAGTGGTTCTTGTTCATTTTTATCATATCCTTGCAACATCATGGTAGAAGGAGATAAATCAGATTCTGTGAGGCCCAATCGACGAAGTGTACGAATGGGCATGAGGTTGACTCCTGAACCATTGTCAATGAAAGCTCTTCGAACATCTATACCATTGACTTTTCCAGATAAGTACAAAGGTTTTATGTGCCCATGCACAACATCATCCTCATCTTTATCAGTAAAAGATATCACTGCATGGCACTCTGCAGGATTATTCTCTATGTGATAAATTTCAGCTGCAGCAATCTCAGCTTCAAACTCTTGAGGACTTGACAAAGCTTCGATGAGTGCTTCCCGAAGATCTCTTGATAGATTCAAAGCATCCAAAATTGATAATTTGGCTGGTACTTGAGCCAAGTGTTTCAATATATCATACTTTTGATCTAGAGGCCCGCGTTTCCCAATAGAAATATGTGGTTTAGCAGGTATCTTGGAAGCAGATGCTTTGGAAGCTGATGCATCTTGTATTGAAGTTGGCAACATCTTTGGTTTTGGAAAATTAGACTGATTAGATCCATTTTCTTGCTGAGATAAAGAAGATGGAACCTTTAATCGGTCTTCCAAAATAATTGTGCCGAAGCTGAGTTGGCCATTAGCAGAAGAACTTGCTTGTTCATTTTGAGCTCGCTGAAGGGCTCTACCACGAGTTTCTGCTGCATATACAGTGCTAGCAGGGGTAGAATTAGAGTAGTGGCTTCGGAAAGATCCACGTCTTCCCCTATATCCTGAACCTCTAGAACTTCCTCGGGTTCCTTTATTTGATACAGGGAATTCAGGCTCATCAAGACTGGAATATGAATCTGTTAATTGAATCATATTAACAGAACCAAAGATCAATTCTTCGTCTGATAAAGACTCTGCCTGGTTGGCCTGTTTAGGCTGTGCCGTTTGGTGGGACGGTGCCCGTGGCTTTGAAGTAGATGGCATGAAATCTGCCAGAGTCAAAGACAATTTAGGCTTTGATACATACTCATCTTCTCCTGATTCCTCTTTCTTCTTTGAATTGCGCTGCCCTTTTGAGGATTTGTCCTTTGATGGAGGCTTTACTGCAGCTTTTGTAGGAGACACAATTGGTTTCTTCAATTGTGTTCGCAAAATGGAATGAGTCCGATTGATTGTCTTTCTGACCATCCAATCATCATGTTTTTTCGCAGTTTTGCTTTTGACTTCCTGCCACTCGCCTCCTTCCTCTGGATATGTAGCGGTAATACACGCTACATGAGCTGAAGAACCCTTCAATTTGACTTGTCCCAAGTCAACCATCTTTTGTAGGAGGTCTTTAAAGACAAAACACTCCTGGATGGGATGTCCCAACATTTGATGAAAGGGACAATAATTGGGACGGTCTTCATCTGCTTCCTTGTTTGGTCTCTTCGGCACTGGTAATTGAACCAAATTATTCTCCAGAGCTGAAATGAAGTAACCAGGAACTTGCTCACTTCGGAAAGAGTATGTTTTATTCTTCATATCCTCAAATTGTTTTCGTCGTTGATCTTTTTGATCATTTGGACGAAACAGCCTTTGTTGTTGGCGTTCAGGAGGTGGAGCCCTTCGAGAAGATGAAGGTTTTGAAGTAGAAATAGGTACAGGTGCCTGTTTAAGCATAACTGTAGCAGTTTCTGCTTTACCCATTCTTCTTCCTGGAGCTGATGGAATTACATGAGATTTAACCTTAGCCTGCATAAGGGAATCTTCAATCTGTTGAGCGATTGAAGTAAGGTCTCGAAACCCTCCTGTGTATTTCACAGGGATCAATGGCGTGCGTAATTCGTCACGCAAATTTGCCACACAGATTGGCAATAATTCCTCCTGAGGGAGTGATAAACTAAAGGAATACGTTAATCCCTTCCAACGAGCAATGAAATCAGAGACTCTTTCATTCTCCCTTTGCTTGCAGTTTGTAAGATCGAAAACTGTCGTTTTTGGCAAAGTTGAGCTGAACTGAAGAAGGAATTTTTGACGAAGATCCTCCCATCCGATGACTGACCGGGATTTCAAGCTTGTATACCAGACAAAAGCTGGTCCTTGCAAGGTTCGCACGAAGCATCTGAGTTTCACTGCTTCTTGTTGCTCTGGAGTTCCCATCATAGGATCACAACAAGACACGTAATGCGTCAAATGTTGTTCAGGGTCGCCTGATCCATTGAAAGTAGGGAAAATAGGGTTTCCAAAACTGGATGGAGGAGAAATTGAATCTACCCATTCAGGGTAAACTTTCTTTTCAGGTTGAACTTGCGCCCGTTTCCCTTCCATAGTTTCTAACCGAGCTGTTAATGACTCAATAGTAGTTATTAACTTTTGAGAAACGTCAGGTTGAACTTGGTTTTGGGTAGGTGCAATGAATGGAGCTTGGACAGCCGTGGAGGTTGGTGCTGCAACTAATGGTAGTGCTGCCAACCGTTGTTGCGTTTGACCCATAGGATTAGACCTCTGTGGGTGTACTGATAAAGGAGGATATTCCTGATCCATCTCAGTAGTTACAACAAATTCCTTCGGCTGTCGGACTTCAGCATTCTTAAGAAGAAGACTACTCTGAAGTAGTTCTGCATTCAACCTTCTTAATTCTTTCATTTCTTCCTCCTGTTGTGCAAGCCTTTGCTCTAATGAGAGCGATTGACCTCCTTCAGAGGAAGGGTGAGAAGTAACCTGATTCTTTCCTTTCCCCTTATTGGATCCTTTTCGGAGAGGGGGAAGTGGGTTACTTGAAGGAATACCCAAATTTTGGGTAAGCCTTTGATTACGTGTGCGCACACCTTCTTCATTTAGGTCTGTGTGCGCAACTTCTTGAGAAGGAACCTCTTCATCTGATCCCTCTGATTGAGCCTCATCTGGTGAATCAGCAGCAACGGCAGTGATGACATTAATGGATGCATATTTCATGAAATCCTTTCTATCAGCATTTCTATGATATTGTCTCCTTTTATGTCCATGATAAGACATGGCATTCCGTTGACTTGACCCCTCAGGAATTTCTTTGTGAACCGTCACTTGGAGAGAATCTCCTGACATCTTGGCTCTTCGTTCCTCTTGAGGCTTATTCCCTAATCGAGAGAATACTGACTTTCTCTGAGGGAGGGATTGAAGATTTGAAAAAGTCCCCAGTCCGGTGGACTGGGGGTGTTCCTGTTGCTTCTGCTCAACTCCTCGAATCCCATTCGTTGATTCTGAGGGTTGGGTTAGAGAAGTCCCCAGTCTGGCAAGATGGGGTGTCTCTTGACATGCTATGTCTGAGATCTTCTTGAAATCTCTCCTGATCTTGCGGATCTTAGTTCGGAAATTAGCTGGATGCATTAACCTGTATCCACTTTTATCACCTGGTTCAACAGACCGTTGGATGATTTCCGAAACTTCTGTCATTTGATGACGTGTTTGCTCCAGACGAGAGGCTTGCGCAATATTCTCGCCTGCTTGATGTAGGAGCAATTCAACAACCTGTTCTCTATATACTTGATTTTGAGAGGAACTAGTTGAAGCTTGATCTCGAGCAAGATTTTGATTATGAACAAAGCCCATTGACTGTGGCCGGCCATGGGCAATAACATTGCATGAGACCATTTTCGGCGGGCTTTGCTGACCGGAAAGCACTGTGAAATGTAGTGCTCCGTGAATACCCCATCCTCTGATATGAACATTAGATGGAGCATTGGAAATTAACTGACGCAATTTTCTCAGCGCGCCAAGGCATGAACGTTGAAGGGTTCTCTGTTGCTTTTCAGCCTTCGGATACCGAGAGACTGATAGAGATGCCAAATCAATCTGGCGTTGTAACCCTTCTATTATCTTAAGATGATTTTCATATTCATCGTAAGATAATACCTTCTTCTTTAATTGACAATGAGTTTTCCATATGTTAAGACGAATATCATGGATTCCATCATCCGTCAACATTTTTGGAATGTCATACTGTGAATCAGCCAAAGGCCAAAACATGACTGGTACTTCACCTTTTGCCAGTTTTTTCCTCATGTTCAGCATTTCCTCTTTATCATTAAATGAAGATTCTTCTACCTGTTTGGACCAGAGTTGGTGTTTCCTTGTTGCTTCATCGGATTCAACAAGATTGGTAGAGGAATCACTATTCATGCTGGAAGATGAATGACCTAGGGAAGGTTCGGAGAAAAACCTGAACCCCAAGCTATCTTCTGATGGAGAAAGAGTTTCACCTGCCGATAGTAAAACTTCAGACATGACTGGTTTTACGTTTTCAAGTGCCTTGAGATAGGAGGGCTTTCTCGTCACTACATTGCCTTCTGAAGAATTTTCGAGACAATGTGAATCACTACTGCGGAGAGGACTTTCGCAGCGAAGTTCATCACCATGAGGAGGACCTTCATGATGGGTTACAGCAAAAGATGATATCTCTTGCTCCTTGGTCTTCTGACCACACAGAGGGTTCCTGTGGTTCTCATCTAAAGAAGAAACTTCAAGATTGACCGAATTTTCATGAAGCAAGTCTTCATGAGGAAGTGTCTGTTGAAGACCTTCGGGATTAATGTTCCTGTTATTGGGAACTGAGGGAGTAGAATCTTGAATTCCAACAGATAAATGTCTGAGGGCTTCAAGAACTCCAGCATCGAGCAAGGCCTTGTTGCAGATTGGCCTTTGATCTCCTGACTGTGCTGGGCGGATCTTTTTCTTAGATGCCTTCTTACTCGCTTTAGAAATCACTTGATGACGAAAGTGATTGCTCTGAGCAGGTGTATGTGCCTGATCAGGAAAGATGGTCAGGTTAGGCTGACGATCATCGCTCAAATCAGATGTATGTGCCTGACTTGGTTGTCCATATGATATGGGGGAGTAGGCCCCACAACCCTCTTGGACTGGAACAGATGTGTGTGTCTGTTCCGGAGTGAATTGTTGATGTGTCACTCCACTGCTAGGGATAGATTTATGTGTCTGTCCCTGAGATGATGCTGAAGATGTTATGATATCCTGGCAAGCATCCAGAATATGAGCAGGAATTTGCTTCTGCTCTTTCACCATTGATAAAATATGCTTGGTGACTTCAGCCGCCGGAACAGGGATATACGTCCATTCCGGGCTTGGAGTAGGTGTATGTGCCTGCTCCTGTCCTCCTTTTCCTGTCAGTGAATCCTGACAGTACTCAAGTGTGGAGGCAGAGAGTTTAGTCTGCCTCCTGTTTGTCGTCGGGGCTTTCCGACTGACTTCTCCGTGTGCTACCAAACGAGACTGTTGGTAGGCTTGATTAGTATTAGCAGGTGTATGTGCCTGCTGATTACACTTCGCCAAACGCTGTTGACGAGATCCATCATATGTAGTCAGACGAGCCTGCTGACTAACTGCTGATGTATAAGCAGGTGTATGTTCCTGCCTATGGTACTCCGCCGGAATTGCCTGGCGGGATCGGCTTGATGCTGCCAGACGAGTCTGCTGGACAGCGGGATTAAAACGAACAGGTGTGTATGCCTGCTCGTTATTTGCCACCAAGTTAGGTTGGTGGACTTCTCCGGAGATGGCAGGGATGACAACCTGCCTATTATTAACCGGATTCCGTCTCTGGTGATTCATCTTGCCTGCTCGGGTTCGAGGAACCTGAGCTGAATGCCTGGAGCCGGTACCCTCATCATGTTGAGGGTGCACTACCGCACGAGTCTGGCGGCGATTGTTGATGGGAGCCCTTGAGAAGGACTCCTGTCTCTTTGAATTAAGGTCCTGCGGGACCTGCTCATTCACTTCCTCAGAATGAGGGAGTGAATGGAAATTGCGTTCCGGGGATAACGACCCGAAACGGTTGGAGACGGTAGTCAGCACCGCCTGCTTCTTGATTGCTGGTCGCCGTTGTCCGGACGACTAGGTAGAATTGTTAACTTGGAGGGCTTGACGAGCGGCCTCCAGAGTTGGGATAGTACCGCTACGACGGTACTCCTTAACCAGTGCATTTGAAACACAGCGTTGAAGACGCTGAGTTGGTGATGTCATCCTCAGAGCGGATGACGTTCCAGCAGGAGTAGCAGCATTGGTTTTCATGGCAGCAGACCTCACAGTAGAGGTGTTCTTAGCAGCAGTATTCACAGGGGTGAATTTAAGGAAAGCCATTTTTTGTAGAAGATCTTGAAAAAAGAGTGCATGTTCCATATAACAGACATAATCAAGATGAATCCGGCTACTGCATCTTTTGGATGATCATATGTCAATGATTGCCTTGTTGGCCCAAGGGGCCTAACATCTAAGAAGAACATCACTTTAACTTGGTTAAGGATTCACGTCGGGTTCACCATTTTTTGTTTCGCGCGGAATCCGGGGATGACCTCCTGGACGGGAGATTCAAACGTTCCGATCGGTTTCTAACGGGTTTGTTCGTAGAACCGGAAACATCCAATGATTCCACATCCGTTTGGACCTACTTTCCAAAGGCAGGCGCTCATTAGCTTGTGGGCTAATAAGGCTTAGGAATTTGCATTGGTCGAGAGGATGGGAGGTCGGACTCATCACACCTTTTTGAGGGGAATTATTGTCTACTCCGGGACTCTCTTTATAGATTTAAGTTAAGTTCGTGAATCCTTATTACATTACCAAGTATAAAATGAGCTTTCCTTTAGTTTTAACAATCAATGATTAAATATGCAAGAGATTTAGAGAATCTTTTATATGTATTCAAGGTTCTTCATCAATATAGAATCATCTATATTTGTTTAGAGATTCTTGGTCAATGGTATCCTTCAAAACATTTATATAAAAGTCTCTTGGTCATTTTGATGACCAGGCTGGTTTTAAAGCCACCCAGTGGGGCACTTGAAGTTTATCGTCATTCAGAAGGACAGAGATTATTTCAATGTTGGGATCGAACCCATGAATGGGCTACCTACGTATCCTTTGTTTTGAAAAAAGGAATCAGAACCCACGTAGTTCGAGGAATGGGATATGATGTTTTATGATTGATGGCTCAAAGATGAATGTCATAATTACTTTTACACTCTAAGCTCACGTGAGTCATGCTCGGTGTGAGAAACAAGAGGTATTGGTAAAATTTAGACAATTGTGCCATAAAAGATGCAATCATAAGAATTTGTTTTGGGGCTTATGTATAGATGACTGCCCAGATAGGCGAAGGTTTAGGATTTACTTTTAGGAAGAAAATCCATGAACAGGGTCCACAAAGTTATATGTGCTTCATGGAGATTTGAATACTCTAATCTTGGGGCTTACTCCTAAGGAGGATGCCCAAGTTAGGAGGGGACTTATGATTGGGTTTTATTCCTGAAAAGGAAACCCAAATCAAAGGGAATTTATGACTGGTTAAGAGAAATTTTAAGAGACTTGGGGCTTACTCCTGAAAAGGAAGCCCAAGGTTATGACTGAGTCTTATTCCTGAAAAGGAGACCCAGGTTAGGGGTTAAGGTTTGGGGGTTACTCTTGAGGAGGATGCCCATATTTGAGGATGAGGCTTATTCTTAAGAAAGATTCCCAAAATTAGAGGACTTGATTGGGGCTTACTCCTGAGGAGGATGCCCAAGATTATGACTGGGACTTACTCCTAAAAAGGAAGCCCAGGTTAGGGGACTTGGGACTTACTCCTAAAAAGGAAGCCCAAGGTTATGACTGAGTCTTATTCCTGAAAAGGAGACCCAGGTTAGGGATTAAGGTTTGGGGCTTACTCCTGAAGAGGATGCCCAAGATTTAAAGGACTTGATTGGGGCTTATTCTTAAGAAAGATGCCCATGATTTATGACTAGGACTTATTCCTGAGAAGGAAGCCTAGGTTAGGGGACTTGGGGCTTACTCCTGAAAAGGAAGCCCAAGGTTATGACTGAGTCTTATTCCTGAAAAGGAGACCCAGGTTAGGATTCTCTCATCTTAAAGGATGAGGTTGAATGAATGAACTCTCAATCTTTGGTGACATAAAGATGTTTAAATCATTAGGTTTTGAGAGATATTTCACATAATTCCTTTCAGATAAGGATGTCAAATCAAGAAATCATGCCATAAATGGCTTTGAAGAGTATCTTGAAGACTGAATCTTGAATAGGAAGGGTGAAATGGCTTAAGAGGGGTGAAAAAGGGCAAGATGGGCACCCAAAAAGATAGGGGCGCGCAAGTATTGAAGGTCGCGCAAGTCCTGCGGCGGCGCGCAAGTATTGGTCGCGCAAGTATACTTGCGCGACATAAGGGATACTTGCGCGATTTTCAACCAGAGTTGAATTACTTGAGCGACTCTTTATTAAACCCTTTCCCATCCTCTTGAGGTTCTTCCAGAAGAGGGACGCGCAAGTTATATTGAAGGAATTAAGTCGGCGCGCAAGTGTTTGATCAGTTTCAACACTTAGGCCTTCCTTCTTCCCTTTAGATCTTCCATTCTAGGTAAGAAATTACCTTAGAAGTGTTCTGGAAGCTTTGAGAAGAGACTTGGGCGTCGGGAGCTTTGATCCGAGTTTCTGGGAACTGATCCTCTTTTGAATGGGGGGCCCACAGGGTCTATTTATAGGCAAAAGAAGACCCTGGGCGGTTACCGGGCGGTTACCGGGCGGTTATCACTTAGGTCGCGCAAGTCACTTGCACGACCATAAGGCGTCGCGCAAGTACTTGCACGACCACTAGGCGGCGCGCAAGTGTACTTGCGCGACCATGAGGGAACTTGCGCGGCCTATGGGCAATGTTCTCCTTGTTCATCCCTTTGTCTATTTTTGATGTTTCTTCAAAGGATGAATCACTTTGAGCTCAGATATTCCCCCTTTTCCGATCTTTAGATTCTGTGACGAAAGGAGCGTCAACAGTCAGTCATAATATAATTTTTCGCATACTGGGAAAAATAAAACATAGAAAGGGGTGAGATCAGGTGCTCATTAAGGATATAAAACATAGCAGAAACATTCATAAATAAGCGTAAACTTTAAAGAAAATGTATAAGACTACAAAATACTTTTAAACATAAAATTCAGCATAATATGGCAATAATAAATCAAATAATTCCATTTAATTATTAACATGGATATTATACTAGTCGAATAATCACATGTATTAGGAATATTAAATTTCATAATGATGGAATGAATAATTCCAGACTTCATAACCACATATTCATGACCTCATTCCAAGACTAAAAATAATATATTCTCAAGGACATGTGCCAAGACACTAGTTTGTCTCATAAGACCTATCGATGCATCATGTAGCTATAGTGGGCTCCACCCGTCACTTACTACATCCAATTAATTCCTCATATGAAAAGGTTAAAACATAACATAAACATTCATATTAAAACTAGAATACGTAATGTTAATAATTTAACCAGAAACCAGGAATGGTATAAAAATAACACATACACAATCAAATATATCCCAAAACCTTCAATACAATATGATTGATTGTTTCATAATAAATCATCTTCAAACAAATGTAAAATCCATTAAATGATGTCGACATAGAAGAAATCAAAACTATTTGATAGAAAAATATCATTTTATTTTTAAATCATTTAAAATACAGATAATTATAAAAGAAGTCATTTATTTTGAAAATTTTCGTATAAGCTTGTAATAGAATATTTGAAGTTTTTATAATATGGAAAATATCCTCCCTCACCGTATACGTTAAATAATCATTCTATTCTTAATTTATTTAAAAAGGGTCCTAATGGACCTTGTTTGGAAAATGAAATAAAGATTCCCATATAAATGTTTTATAAAAATTGAAAAGTGGGTATAAATGACCTTAAACCATAGTCTAGGAAATAGTAATGATATTTTGAAATAAATTTTCATGAAACATGGAATTGGATGATAAACAGGTCCTTGTATATGCTCGCAGATAAACAAACTCAGATAATAACGAGATTGTGAAATTAACCCTTAACGTGTTCTTTTCATTGATTGAGGTTATGTTAACCTCGTGTATAATATTTATATAATTTTTATTAAATTATACAATAGACATATACATAAATTTTAAATCATATATTATCTTCTAATATATATTTTTTAGAATATTTTTGTAATATCATCGTTTCAGGTGATAAATGATTTGTTTTTCATTATATGTTTTGTTATGTTAGTCATGTTTGATATGGATAAGATGTATTTGATTAATATCTAGCATAATATTATGTTATTAAACATTATTTTATAATCATAAAATATTATATATTCTTGAATGGTTATGATGTGGATTTAAACTCATTGTGTTCGTAGAGATGGTAATCTGTATGTACGCACGAGCGACAATACCATTTTACTGATGGTGGGATCATATGTAATTGGATGGTATATCTTATATAAAGAATCAATAGCATTTTATATTTATTATTTACATAAATTATAGTCGTTATTATACCCATCCAAATAATGATGTTTTTGAATGACAATCTACTCCACGACGTGGAGACGATAAGCCGTACATACACACGTATGGTGACATATCATTCATAGGATTGATAAAATAATGAATATGGTAATAACATATTTATAATAAAATCACAGTGTGTATGATGTATTAGAATAAGTATTTTTTATGGAAACAATATAGTGAAAGGAAGTGGAAAAATAAATGAACTTTGAAAGATGTGGTTAAATTATTACCTCTTGGTCGAGTGTATCCTTTTGAGTTGATCAAAAGGGCTCTACAGGTTGACTTTATGATAAAAGTAAAGCATCTAGGAAAAAATATTGGTAGTTGGGAGGATATTTGAGTAGGATATTTTGGTTTCAAATTGATATGGAGGTGTGAAATTAAGGTAAGGGGAAGGACCCAATTATAAGAGAGGTGAGGGTCACTTCTAGAAAAGCTTGAATTATTATTATATTGTACATTCATATTAGGTTTATAATGGCTCCAAAATTATTTATATAAATCCTAACGTAGGAATGGGTAGAAAAACTCTCAAAAATAGGATTTAGATAGGTTTATATAACCATATTAACTTTATCTTTTATATTTAATTCTTAGTCAAATAGTTTAACTACTACCATGTATTGTTGTATTATTTTAATTAATGGTTAATAAACATACTATAAAAAGCCACGAAAACCCCATGTGGATAATTATAAATATATATAACCTTATATATTTCCTTTGGCTGAACCAGATAATTTTAAAAATATTCTATCAATTAATGATATAGTATTTTTTTTAAAAACACATTTATGTCAATTTTGAGACTATTTGGTATTTGGTTTTTTTGAAAATCATAACAAATTTATCACTTCAAATTTTTTTTTAATAAACCCTAAAATGTAATATTAAGGTAGAAAATTAATTTAATTAATCAGAAGTCTCAATTTACATTTATATGTATATTTATATTATCAATTAATTTAATCTTTCATTAATAATGGAATTACTGTATCATCATTGTATCATAAATAAAGTTATTTATTTATATCTAAAAATAATATATAAAATAAAATTATGTAGTAAATATATTAAGGTTTATAATATATATTTATAGTCAAATTTGTATTAAGTATAACCCTATATTAAAAATGGTTAAGTTATTAACCTTTGAATTTAACACTATAAACTGTTCTTGAAATAAAATAAAAATAATTGTCTGAATCTAATAAATTTTGACCAAAAGGATCGTATTTTAATCCTAAGGTTAATTTTGTTAAAATTAACACATATCCAATATAATTACCACATGTTTTATGGTAATTATAATTCTATTTTAACCTTTAATTTCCCAATTTACTTTTAATCGTGGTAATTAAAAGTAAAAAGTTACAATTAACCAAAAAGATGTTAACATCTAATTGAACCACATTTTACTTATTTATGTCAACTATTTCTCTTGTGGTTTTGAAATTCAATTCATAGAAATGGTAAAATTATGTTTTATTAAAAATTTTAAATGTGCCTAGAAGGTGGTTAAAAGACGGCAACAAGTTCATTAAATTTTATATTTCTAATATTTTTATAAAATGACTCCAATGAATTGAATTGAACATATATAGGTATTATGTATCTATTTTTAACTAATATAAATTTAAATAAAATAACAAATTATTTAAATAAAAATTTTGTTTAAAACAATAACGTAGCATTTTTCACTATTCATAAAAAATTGAATATATTCAAAAAAATATCAAATATTTACTCTAAGCTAATTTTGAAATTGAAAAAAAAATAACGTCCATTTTGAAAAATAATATTTATAAAATTTGAAAAAGTGGGTATTACTATTCATAATGGCTAGTTTGATTGGTCGTGGTGTGCTTAAACTCAAAGTTGCGTACAATTCACGCTATTGTATTATTCAAAGGGAAATGTATCGTCGATGCTTGGGGTGTTACATTCTACCCTCCTTAAAATAATTTCATCCTCGAAATTTCTATAATACAACTACGTAAAAAGATTTGGGTGGTTCTTCATCATAGGTTCCTCGGGATCCCACGTTGCCTCTTCCATCTTATGATTTCTCCATTGAACTCCTACCATACGAGTCCTCTGGTTTCTCCTCACTTGTTCCTTTGTATAAAAAATCATGGCAGGATCTTCACAATAAGACTAATCATGTTCTATTTCAATTTCCACATAGATGAGTACATGTGTCTGGTCTAGCATCTATTTTCTCAACAGTGATATGTGGAACACATCCTGATCTTTGGAGAGACTTGGCTGAAATTCAATATGACATGCTATATCATCAATTCGTTCTAGAATATAGAAAGCTCCAATGTACCTGGGACTTAATTTACCCTTCTTACTGTATCGTTTAACACCCTCCCTTGGAGATACCTTCAAAAAACATGATCACATAATTGAAATTACAAATCCTTCCATTGGTTATCAGCATATATCTTTTTCTTATATTTAGATTCATTGATGTGGGTTTTGGTAACCTTAAACCTTTCCATTATTCCCTCAACAAGTTATAGGACTATGAGTTTTCTTCCACCAACATCATCCCAACAAGTTATTGTGTGACATCTTTTTCTATATAATGCTTCACATGGTTCCATCTGGATACTTGAAGGGAAGAAATTATTATCGAAAAATTATACCAGAGGTAAATATTGATCCCACATACCTTGATATTTATGTGATAATGATCTCATCATGTCTTCTAAGGTTCTAATAGCATGTTCTTATTTTCCATCAGTTTGAGGGTGGTAGGAAGTGCTCAAAAGAAGTTCAGTATCTAGGGAATTCTTATGTCTTTTCCAGAATCGAGATGTAAAACAAGGATCACTATCTGAAACAATCGATAGGGGTACACCATGAAGTCCATAAACCTCATAAATATATAGTTTTGATAAACATAAAAGTGGTAAATCTTCACATATAGTAATAAAATGTGCTTACTTGGTAAGACTATCAGCAACGAACCATATTGCATTATTTCTTCTATGAGACATTGGTTGTCCCATGACAATGTCAATCGTAATATCCTCTTATTTCCACTTAGGTACAAGAATATGTTTTATGACACCTATAAGATGTTGTCTTCCAGCCTTCACCTATTGACAAACAATACATATTGACACATAAACAGCCAGCTCCTTCTTCGTTTTGTCCATCCAAATATGTTCCAGAAAATCACTATACATCTTAGATCTACCTGAGTATAGATATATTAGAGTTATGAGAATAATCCAACAATTCCCTTTTTAGATTAGGTATATTGGGAATATAATTTCTCCTCCCAAATCTCAAAATTCTATCTTCATATATGATGTGACTCAGTCTCCAATCATTCACAGCTTTAATCATCTTTTGAATCTTTTTATCATCAGTCTAAGAATAATTTATTCTTTCTAGTAAAGATGTTTTATCAACCATTTGGATATGTATTTATGTTTCACCTTCCATAGTTATTACCATATCCATATTTAATAGATCTAAGAAAATAGGATCCCTTTAAACACCCGTCTTGTTATAAACTCTATGATCTCTTCTTCTCAAAGAATCTACCACAATATTTTGTTTCCCCAGGTGGTAGTGTATAGTGAAATCATAATCCTTCAATAGTATAATCCATCAACTTTTCAACATGTGTAGTTCTTTCATGGAGAGAATATACATCAAAATATTCTAATCAACATAAATCTCACATTTTCCACCAGAGAGATATGTCTCCAAATTTTTATAGCAAATATTACTACTACTAACTCAAAATCATGAGTGGGATTGTTTTTCACACGAATTTTTAGTTACCATGATGCATAGACAATGCCCTATCATTATCAATAAGGACACAAACAAGTCCTTTCATTGAAGATTCACTATAAATAACAAATCAATCATTCCTTGATGGTAGAGTCAATATATTATAATTGACTAATATTATCTACAGTTCTTCAAAACATTCTTCACATTGTTTTTCCAAAAAAAAATTAACCCCATTACGTGTGAGCTTGGTTAATCGGTTAGCCAATCATGGAAAATTTCAGACAAAATGTCGATAATAACCTGCTAAACCAAAAAATCTATGAACATTGGTTATACTCCTTGGTTTTGGCCATTCATGGATTGCCTTTGTCTTTTAAGGATCAAAAGTGATTCCATCCTTAGAGACAATATGGAAAAAAATGAAATCTCTTAAATCCAGAATTCACACTTGCTGAACATCCAACATAATTCATTTCTTCTACGAGTCTTTTGAATAGTGTGTAAGGGATTTTCACGATCTTCATAACATTAGTATTATACTGAGATATTATCAAAAAATACCACTACAAAGACATCAAGATATTCCTTTAAAATACGCTTTGTTAGATCCATAAAGATAGAGGGTGAATTAGTAAGTCCATATGGAATTACTTTATACTAGTTATTCCCATAACTAGTATAGATGTTGTATCTAGAATATCTTCCCACATCACACAAAAATGATGATATCCATATCAGAGGTCAGTATTTGAAAAATATTGAGCTACATGAAGTTGATCAAATAAATTTTTAATGCGAGGTAGAGGATACTTGTTATTTATTGTTACAACATTAATCTTTCTACGTTTAATGCAAAACCTCATAGACCCATAATTAATATCATAAAAATGAACAAGGGCTCCCCATAGAGAAATAATAAGGAAAATAAATCTCTTATTACTCAATTCCTCTAGTTGTTTCTTTATGTAACTTCCCAGTTTCAGGAGCAGCACAGAGGCATCCCATACCCAGTTTTTCACATGCCCTCAAGTGCATTTACCCAAATTCTAGAGGTTATGGACTAGAAATGGGGGCCTTGGGTGTAATAGTTGCAAAACTAGGCTCTCATTGGCAGAGTAACACAACAGGAGTAAGTGAATATACAATAACGGAAGTAGTAATAATACAATACAATAGTAAACCATGGAAGTCCAAAATAATAAACTGGGGAACATATATTTAATGATGATTCATGATACATATGTATTGGAAAGAATCCAAACAAATCACAAGGCTGGAATACGGAAATAACCAATGTACAAAGAAACAGATAAACTCCAACAGCATCGCAAGCCTCATCTTGGTCTCATGCTCTCCAGCTCCTTAGCAATCACGTACCTGATGTAGAAGGGTGCATTACTCTTATCTATACCTCCATCAATATAATCTGTTTGGATCAAGATCATGGACAAAATAGGGTAGGATACTAAATCCTAGTTGGAAACCACCAAAGATCTGTGCCTAACTGTAAATGAATATTTTTGGAAATTAATAATAAAGATGGAGCAGTAAAAAAAGAAGTACTCAAAAGTAAACAATCATACAGTTCAAATGAATTAAATTTCATATATCAATAAGCAGCTAAACAATGTAGGTAACCCTATGGGAGTACATACAACCTATCCCCTCTGGTTTAACCAAATAAAAACAAGAAACCCACAGAGAAGTACACATAGTCTAACCCCTCTGATTCAGCTTAATCATAGACTCTCTGAGGAAGCAGTCACCGTCAATTCCCCATCTAGCCCAGTATCGGCAACTAAAAGGCACTTTGGGTAATCACTTATCGTCATATTCACACTGTGGTCTGCGTTGAGAAACTACAGACACTCTGAGGATGGTCTTAGGTCAATTCCCCCTATATTCTCACATCTTAACAGTAAACAGACAATCTGGAAAACCCCTCAATATACATTCACTCTATGGTATACTACCTCAGGTTCTCATAGCCTTGTGTAAGTCAATCGATCACATAAATTCATAGCAGCTAAGGTAACCCTCAAGAAAAACTTGGCTAAATAGTCTATATCATAACAACATATCAGAATACAATCACTTCATCCTACATTACTAGGCATGGAAATTAAAGTAATATCCTAAAAGAAAAGGCTAGAACAAATAGTCATAAATGGTACATGCATGGGAAAACACATCCATAACATGGTAAAAACCCATATTCAAAACAATTAACCTCTACTCAATCATTCTAAGAAGACCAGGCATTAATTGAATCAAAAAACTAAACACACCATACCCTGCTCAAGCATATTGGGACCTTTTGCAGATATAACTCAAAGACTATCTACGAAAAGACACAAAGCACCTACCTCAGTGTAGTGGGATAAATATACATGAACCTCATACCTTTAATCTCCAAAAAACATTGTAGATCTATAAAAATACAAAAAACCTTCAACCGAGGATAACTGTTGAAAGAATGGGAATCGAGAAACGAAGCTCTAGAAGAAGGAAGTGATTACAGTGGAGATCCCAATGCAATCGACGGTGATAGGATCAGAGAATGGATGCTCGATTGGGGGCTCGTAGAATGTTTTGCTTCGTACGAATGCTTTCTTATGAAGAAGGTGAAGAAGAAGATGCTTCTTCCAATTAAACGTGACCCAATTCACTTTAATAAAAAAAAATGATGAACACAACATGTAATTTATAATTTCACGGCGTCTACTTGCCCTTACTGGACCCCACATTAGGCGGGATCTAGGTCACCACACATAGTCATGTGCCTAACCGTTATAGTTCCAGAACATGACTACCCATGGTAATTGAGTACGTGGTATGTACTTATAATGTACAGAATTTGTACATAAGAAATTTCCAGAAACACTTCTTTTTCTCAAAAACAGTAGAAGAAGGAAAACATTCTCGATAAAAAGATATGAGTTCTTACAAACATACCCCCTTAAATAAATTCATCATTAAATTTCCATAGCAAGGTGGCATGGAAGAAGAATCTTTGAAAATCTTTGGCCACTGTGATCGTACATCAGCCTCCCTTTCCCAGGTCTCATCTTGTACTCACCCATGCTTCCATATCACTCGTACCAAAGGAACACATCGGATCTGGAGAACCCTCTCACTACAATCAACAATCTGTATAGGATGCTCCTCGAAGGAGGCCTCCACCACTAACTCAACCTCCTCGATTTGAAAAACTTGATACTGTCTAAGAAGTAACACCAAAGATGATAAAGGTGGAAGACATTATGCGTAGATTGGTATCCTTGAAGTAACTTCAACCGATAGGCAATAGAGCCAACTCTCTTCAAAACCTCAAATGGTCCAACACACCTCGACGAAAGCTTACCCTATCTTCTAATTCTGATGTGCCCCAACCTCAGTGTGACATGCTAGAAAACATGATCTTCAACGTTGTACTCCACATGTCATATTAATCGATCAGCATAAGACATCTTTCAGGAATGTGCAATATCAATCCTCTTTGGAATAATCTTTATATATTATATGGTGTCCTAGAAAAGATGAGTTCCCAGCATAGTTTCCTCTCCTTCCTCCAACCAGCATAAGGGTGATTGGCATAGCCTACTGTAGATATCCTCATAATGTGCCATCTGAATAGTTTCTTAAAAACAATTATTGTAAGAAAACACCACAAATGGTATGTTCTTCCCCAAGAACATCCAAAATTCAAGATGTTTGCCCAAATCATGTCTTTAAACACGTGAATTGTATGCTTGGATAGGCCATCTCTCTGGGGATGATAAGATGTACTGAAAATTACATGTGTACCTAAAGACATCTGAAGCCCCGTACAGACCCAAAAAGTAAATCGTGCATCATTTTCTGAAATAATGGAGTTTGTAACCCCATATCGACGTAAAATCTCAAGGATGTACAGTCTCCCTAGATTGTCAACACTGAAGGTCTCCTTGATCATAAAGAAGTGAGAAAAAATCGTGAGTCTATCAATGAAAACCTATACTACATCATTCACTCGAGGCGACCTTGGAAATCCTGTCACAAAATCCATCACAACATCATTCCACTTCTACTTGGGAATTGGAAACTATTGTAAAATCTCTTTGGGTCAATGATGATCTACCTTCACCTGTTGACAGGTGGAACACCTCATGACAAAACTAGAAACATCTCTCTTCATACATGGCCACCAAAACTGATAGTGTAGATCATGATAAATCTTCATGAAACCAGGATGAACTGCCCAAACTGGAGAATGAAAGTCCCACATCAGCTCCTCACATATGTCTACTTACACCGATACGCGCCAATGAAAATGCATGATATAATCCTCACCTACTAACCATATAGGAATAGGGTTCGCTTTTGACATGCTTTCTTATATGACTTGGCCTTACGGATCTGATAGCTGCCTCATCTATACTCGATCAAGAATAGAATAGGTAATAACTAAAGAAGATAAAAACATCTCACACTATCTGTCGTGCACCTCCAAATTCATATCAGAGAACAATTCAATAAGCTTCCACTCAGTGTTGGCCTCCTAAACTACCAATATACGAGTACTCTTGTGTAAAACACCAGGTAAATAAAGAATATGAAATTTTCATATTTATCCATATTTTTTTAATAAAATATTAATATTACTTTAACAGGGACGCTATGCTCGATGGCGTACCCAATACGCAACAACATGTTTTTTGGGAATCTTACGTAGCACTCTAATAATAAAATATTATTATTTTAAATGGTAGTTAACGCCTAGCCGTTGTAATGGTGGAAATTAACAGAACCAACTAAAAAATTATTATATATGTTTGTCAAATATTTTTACTCTTTACAATAAATGTTAGAAGACTAAAAATTCGAATTAATCCAATTTTAAGCGGTCGATTAACCGCCTTTTGGTGGCGAACCTCTTTTAAATCCACTTTTTGACAATTTTATGTGTTATATTTGACAAAATAAAATTCTTCTTTAGAATTGGGACATCAAAAATTACTTTGTGTAAATTTTTGGTATTTTTCTGATAAAGTTCATTTTTTAATGAATAGTGAAAAATGTTGTATTTTAATTCAAACCCACTTTTTAATCTAATTTATTTATATGATTAGATTATCTTTTTAATTGGTTTTAAATTGAAATTAGAATATATTTTTTTCATTTAATCCAATAGTGGTCGTTGGAATTAATTTCACTTTGAAATTGGACTTAAACTAGTGTCAATATTTTAATAGATATTGTTTCTTAAACACACGCTATTTGTTTTGACAGCGGGAATTAATTATTAAATTAATTAATGAAACTTATATGTTTTTAATTTTGTAAAATAGACATCATTTTTGAGTTCTTAATATCAAATATAGCTTACGATGAATTTTTGGTATTTTTCTGAAAACCTTAAATTTTTGATGAATAGTGAAACCACTAAGTGGTAGTTAATGAAACTGATTTTTCGTTTAAATGAAACATTGCCACCTCTGTGTTTTGAATTTCAAAAATCTTACATACACGGTTGTCCTTAGGAAGAAAAATGTGGTTCAATGGGATTAAAATTATTTTTTGGTGAATAGTAACTTTTATGTATATTAATCATGATTAGAGGTAATTAGTGTAGTTTAAGGTTAAAGTAATGTTTTAATAATATGAAGTGAACTTGACAGATGTCATACCCTCATTTTATGTGTCATCGCCGACCAATAAAATCCATGGGTCAACTTGGGGACCCCATGGAGCCACTTTGGTTGGAAAATGACCTAAATACCTTTTTATATAAAGTTAAAATTAAAATGTCACAAACATGAGTTGTTTTACTAAATAAATTTTAAAATGGGGTTATACAAGTCATATTTTTTACTATAAATATTCATTAGAAATATAAAGAAATTTCCTACATCATGATATTTTTATTATAATTTTTATACATTAAATAAATTAAATTATTTATGACATCATGATGATGCAGCAATTACCTCATTAATAAGGGATTTAAAAAAAATGAAATGATCATGTTAAAAATATAACATAAACTAGTCACAAACCTATTGAATGGTTGTATTTCAAAACCTAATCACCTTATCCTTGAAATATATCTTTTTGGGACCTTTTAAATCAGAAAATATGTTTATAATAAAGTAATATTTTATAACGTTCCAAGAGTGCCCATCCTCTCCTCTTATAAAAGGCCCCCGCCTCTACCAACTTACACACACCTCTCAAGCCTTTGGCTCGGCCAAACCCTGCCCATTTCATCTCTCAACATCCCTATATTCATCATTGAAGCCTCACTTTGGGCATAATCCTTTGCAAAGAGGCCTTTGAGATCAAATCAAAGAGAGTTACCCAATTTAAAGGTAATGTCTTCCCTTGTGTCCTTTTGTTTTATTTTGCTTATCCAACCCCCTAAAATATTTTTATTAGTTTATTTTGTAACAAAACCAGTATCTTGAATATACTAGTATGTTTTTATGTGAAGGATTCGAGCTACACATTTACACACCTTCATCTTATGGTTAAAGAACATACTGTTTTTGTGGATGGTGAATTACTGTCTCACGAAACGATGATTGTTCAATATTCATTTAACACCTTCAAAGGTGGCCATTAAGATGTAACTATATTTATATATGATATATAATATTTTTATGTTTTACTTAAACCTCTGTATTTTTCATTTATGAAATACCTTTATGGTTTCCATTACGGGTAAATGCGATATCTTCATTTTAGGAAGTGCGGACTACCGCCCCCTCAAAGTGATTTGATTTGTTAATGCCATATGTGGGACGTATAAAGGATGTAATTAATGATATTACATATGTTATACTACTATAATTATAATATACCTTTATATAATTATTATTTCATTCCATTTAATATAAAATGAAAAGAAATGAAAGTAGCGTTCATGCGTACGTACGGCTTACCGTCTCCATGAACGGTACATTTCATTTCTTATCTCCAAATGTTATGTACTTTTATAAGTACATATATATAATGGATATATATTTAATATATTACATATAAATGATGGATATAATTCTGTAATTATAATATATATCTCTCTAATTTAGTTTTTATTCCATTAATATGACAAAAAAATGAAAGTAGCGTTCATGCGTACGTACGACCTACCGTCTCCATGAACGGTGCTTTCAATTTTTTATCTCCAAATTATATGGAATAGTATAAAATGAACATATAATGGATATATATGACATTTAAAACATAAATACTATTCTGGATATTATTTAACTATAACTACATGGAAAATTATTTTCCAACAAGTTCAATTTTTACTCATGTACTGAACATCGACAAAAACGTCTGATATGAACTCACTTTATTAACCAATTATTATAAAATTATAAAATCTGATATGAACTGAATAATAATATTTAAAGTATTTCCTTATGAAATTATAAATTGACAAAATTTTATTATTCAGGAGATTAAAGAACGATCTAGTCATGTCGGACACGAGGTAAGGGAATCCTACCTCTCTCTTTCTTTGCAAGTCCTCTCTTTTATGTAATTTATTTTATGCTCTATGTTCTTATGTTAGAGTATGTTATTTTATATTCCTATTTCTGTACTTTTTATGTACATGTGATGAGATACCCTCTATGATCTCATCAATCCATTTTTGGAATTTTTATGTGGCGCTGTTAGGCTACCGAATTTTCATAAGGGGATTTTCATCTCACTTTTTGTTTCCGTGAGATTCATGCTACGTTGGCCACTATTTACTTTTTGTGTGGTGTATGTACTGCCCATTATTTTACTATTATTATAATATACTCTCATTTATTTGTATTTACATCTTCATTGTATGACCCTTCTTTCATGGGGTGTACGTTTTGAAAGTTTCCCAAATTGGTAAGGGAACCTTTCAAACTCCTCTGTTAAAAAGACTTATTTTGTTATGTCATTTAATTTACATCCTTTTATGTTGGGATATGTACTTCTATATCCTTATTGATATAAAATTTATGTCCAAGTGATGAGATACCATTTTCTGTCTCATTAACTAAATTTATGAATTTTAAAGTGACGTCGTTAGGCTGTCGAATTTTACCAAGGAAACTTCATAACACAATTACGATTTCCTTGGGTTCAACATGTAGTTATTGAATATGTTATCCTTTGAATATGTGTGAATGAACATTGATTTTTTTAAACTTAATATCCAATTATATTTGGTGTATTTAGGATTGTCACACATAGTTATGAGATTGATTCATCCTTAATTTAAGGATACCTTCTTTATAAGGGAATTTATCTCATTTTACATTTCTATTGAAAATTCATTGTTGTTATGCACCAATTCACTTTATATGGTGTATATACAGTACTTTGGAATAATATATCATGAATCCCTTTATTCTCATGATATTATAAAGTTCTTATTAAACGTTATCCCTCAATTATTGTATTCAAGTGTCTCTCATTTTGATAAAACCCTTTTAACTAAATTATTGTTTTAAATGTATTAATGATTTATTCGTATATTTATTTCTCATTAATATCCATGTTTTCAAAATGGTTTCAAGGATTTATTTATGTGGATATTAATGGTGTAAAATGTTAAAATCTTTAAAGTGGTATGGGACACTTTTATTAAAAAATATCTTTAATAAATGTTTTAAATGGTTCTAAAAATGTTTTTTTAGAATGGATTCAATATCTTAAAATGTTATATTGTTATTGCAATGTGGGAACGTTATCTTTCCTTTATGCTTAAGTTATGTGCTCTGATTATGTTATGGTTCTTGGGAATTTTTTATGAAGACGGGTGGTTCCGTGATAATGTAAGGGCGGGTGAGCCCGATATAGCTCTCCAATGCATTGGGTAACGCGAAGTGGTTAAACGTTAAGGTTTATCTAAAGAGATTTAGGGAATATACTGTGATGGGTATTCCAAACGTAACCAAGAGGGTTACTCCCTACGTAAGAATGTTATGAATTCTTCAAGTTACCTTTATGCCTTATGATTTCTATGATTTATTCATGATTTTATGAGGTATGTTAAAGTGCTTATGCTTTATGGGTAAAGTATGATTTCATTCTTATGTATATATGTACTCATGTTTCCTTTCCATACTTTTTATAACCCATACTGATCTTTTTATGCTCATCCCAAGTTTTTGAAATGTTTTTCACATGTCAAGGGAAAGGTACATGATGTGATGATAGTGTCAAGGAAGTGTCAAGAAAGAATCCATGTTTTATTTTAAATATGTTTTCATTGATGGGAAAAATGAATAGAGTATTTTATGTAACCACTTTGTTTAAATGTGGAATGTGATGAAAGTTTCATGATCTAATTCTCTAAAACTCTAAACCTGAAAAGATCCTCAATGTGTAATCTTGTAATAACTCAATATTAAGTAAGGTTTAGGGCTACGGCCTTATAGTTCGTATCAAAGGTCGGTTTAGATAACGTTGGAGGTTAGGGTGTTCTTTAAGCATAATTGACATTACCATAATGGTTAGGATTTCAGAAAGAGTCATAGTTTTTAGATAAAGTGAATGAGTAAGTATATCTTCATAATTAGTACATGATGGTTTTGTTGATATACTCACACTGACATTTCTGTTTTTAGTGAATGGATGGATCTTGCAGGCACCAAAGTGACAGTAGGTTTGATGGAAACTGTGGTGGTTCTCTGATTAAGATACTGGATGAAATGAGGGATTCAATGAGGAAAATCATGGTTGTTATTAACCAACTAGAAAGGAGTCATGATCAACCACTTGAACCTTGGTATGTTCTATAAAGCATCATGTACGAGATGACCAATCGATGTAGAAGTTCCGGTAATAATTATAAAGGTAACAATTACGGTTTTTATGATCCTTACTTTTGAGGTAATTATAGGTTATTATATGTTATGATGGAAAATGAAAGGCATGAGATAAAATTGAGGTTAAAATATGTTATGATTATTTTTGAAGATTTTATCTCGTTTTGGGGAATGTTTTAAGAATTATATAGTAATGGAAAAAGGACAACATGCAGACCGTATAACAACCCATCGCGTCGGATAAAGCTGCGGGAATCGAACCCACTACCAAAGTGCGACTGGTATTTATCACCTACCACTGGACTACATGAAGTCCCTGGTTATTTGGAATAATTATTTTTAGTTAGATGATTTTAGGAATCAAGAGTAAGTTTATTTTGGGTTATCTATGGAAATTATTAACCTATCATGGATGATATGTGATTAGGTTAATTACTTTTCAATATGAGAATTTAAGAGCAACTGATGTTATTTGGAGATAAAAGTTAATTTGTACCTTTGAAGACTGTGATTAAATCCTTCAAATTTTTGGGTTTCAATCAATGTTTGGTTTACTTTGACGAAATTTATGGACAATTGTTTATCGAATTGTCTTCGTTGAACTTTGGGTTTTTTGGATAAATTTTGGAGATTATGAATTGATTTTCTTTTTATAAAGGATTATACTTTTGATGATTATCTGACCTCATACTAACAATTTTGGTTTTGGATTTTGTCTAAATACATGGGAAATAAATAGTTCTCTTTTTTGGATTAGGTGATTCTAATGAAATTGATTATAGTACTCTTATTGAGAACAAGTATTCCTAAATACCCGTCTTTTGGAGAAAATATGAGTTTGATTAAGGATTCTAGTAAAAGTTGAAAGTCTACGTGACAAGTAAGTATGTTTCATTATGATTTAGTTAAGCTCAAAAATTAATTCCTCAATGAAGATTAACTGAAAAAAAACATTGTCTGTTAACTTTTCCTACTGGGGAATCGAATACCGTTTAACCCATCACAAGTTTGTGATTTTCTTATGGTTAACTTTCTCCAAGACATGTTTACTATCACTATCCATTAGAACATGACCCTTGGTTTTCTCCTTTATATCCATATTTTCCTACATGGAATCCTAGTATGGGTTAACTCGGGTGACCTTCGTACTTCTATTTCTTTATATTAAAGTGATTGTATTACTGACTCTTATTCTGATGTGGTATTTTCAATGAAGTTTCCAAGCCCAATTATAAAATTGCGAGGACGCAATTCCTAAAAGGGGTGAAGGATGTAACACCCCAGGTAAATAAATAAAATTACATTTTCATATTTATCCATATTTTGTGAATAAAATATTATTATTACTTTAAAGAGGATGCTATGCTCGATGGCGTACCCAATATGCAACAACGAGTTTTTGGGAATCTTATGTTGCACTCTAATAATAAAATAATATTATATTAAATGGTAGTTAACACCTAGTCATTGTAATGGTGTTAATGAACAGAACTAACTGCAAAATTATTATATATGTTTGTCAAATATTTTTATGCTTTACAATAAATGTTATAGGATTAAAAATGCAGATGAATCCAATTTTAAGCAGTCGATTAAACGCCTTTTGATGGAGAACCTCTTTTAAATCCACTTTTTGAAAATTTTATGTGTTATATTTGATAAAATAAAATTCTTCTTTAGAATCGGGACATCAATATTTACTTTGTGTAATTTTTTGGTATTTTTTCTATAAAGTTCATTTTTAATGAATAGTGAAAAATGATGTATTTTAATTGAAAACCACTTTTTAATCTAATTTATTTATATGATTAGATTATCTTTTGAATTGTTTTTAAAGTGAAATTAGAATATATTTTTACCATTTAATCCAATATTTTTAATTTTAATTAATTTCTCTTTGAAATTGGACTTAAAGTAGTGTCAATCTTTTAATAGATATTGTTTCTTAAAAACACACTATTTGTTTTGAAAGTTGGAATTAATTATTAAATTAATTAATGCAACTTATATGTTTTGAATTTTGTAAAAGAGACATCATTTTTGAGTTCGGAATATCAAATATAGCTTAGGATAAATTTTTGGTATTTTTCTGAAAAACATCAATTTTTTATGAATAGTGAAACCACTAAGTGGTAGTTAAAGAAACTAATTTTTTATATAATGAAACTTTTCCACATCTGTGTTTTGAATTTCAAAAATCCGACATTCATGGTTGTCATTAGGAAGTAAAATGTGGTTCAATGGGATTAAAATAATTTTTTGGTGAATATAACTTTTATGTTTATTAATCGCGATTAGAGTTAATTAGTGTAGTTTAAGGTAAAAGTAATGTTTTAATAATATGAAATGAACTTGAAACATGTCTTACACTCATTTTATGTGTCATGGACGACCAATAAAATCAATGGGTCAACTTGGGGACCCCATGGAGCAACTTTGGATGGAAAATGACATAAATACCTTTTTATTTATAGTTATATTTAAAATGTCACAAACAAGAGTTGTTTTACTAACAAAATTTTAAATGAGGTTATAAAAGTCATATTTTTTACTATAAATATTCATTAGATATATAAAAAGTTTTCCTACATCATGATAATTTTTTTATAATTTTTAGACATTAAATAAATTAAATTATTTATGACATCATGATTATGCAGCAATTACCTCATTAATAAAGGATTTAAATAAAATGAAACTATAATGTTAAAACTATAATGTACACTTGTCCCAATCCTATTTTATGGATGTATTTCGAATCCTTATTACCTTATCCTCGAAATATATCTTTTTGGGACCTGTTAAATCTGAAAATCATTTTATAATAAAGTAATATTTTATAACTTTCCAAGAGTCCCCCTCCTCTCCTCTTATAAAAGGCCCCCACCTCTATCACATTAAACACACCTCTCAAGCCTTTTTCTTGGAATAAACCTACCCATATCATCTCTCCACATCCATATCTTCATCATTTAATCATCACTTTGGGCATAATCCTTTCCAAGGAATCCTTTGAGCTCAAATCAAAGAGAGTTACCCGATTTAAAGGTAATGTCTTCCCTTGTGTTCTTTTGTTTTATTTTGCTTCTCCAACCCCATAAACTCTTTTTATTATTTTTTTTGTAACAAAACCAGTACCTTAAATATACTAGGATGTTGTTATTTGAATAATTTGAGCTACACTTTCACACACCTTCGTCTAATGGTTAGAGAACATTCTGTTTCTGTGGATGGTGAATTAATGCCTCACGAAATGATGATTGTTCAATATTCTTTTAACACCTTCAAATGAGGACATTAAGATGTCAATATAATAATATATGATATATAATATGTTTATTTTTTTCCTTAAGCTTTTGTATTATTCATTTATGGCATACCTTTATGGTTTCCATTATTGCTAAACGTGATATCTTCATTTTAGGAAGTGCGGACTACCGCCCCCTCAAAGTGATTTGATTCGTTAATTCCATATGTGGGACGTATAAAGGATGGAATTAATTATATTACATATTTTATCCAACTGGAATTATAATATACTTTTATTTAATTATAATTTCATTCCATTGAATACAAAAAAAATAAATGAATGTAGCGTTCATGGGTACGTACGGCTTACTGTCTCCATGAACAGTACATTTCATTTCTTATCTCCAAATGTTATGTATTATTATAAGTACATATATATAATGGATATATATGTAATATATTACATATAAATGATGGATATAATTCTGGAATTATAATATATATATCTCTCATTTTGTTTTAATACCATTTAGATGACAAAAAATGAAAGTAGCATTCATGCGTACGTACAGCCTACCGTCTCCATGAATGGTGCTTTTAATTTTTTATCACTGAATTATATGGAATAGAATGAAATGAATATATACTGGATATATATTATATTTAAAAGATAAATACTATTCTGGAGATGATGTAACTATAATGACAAGGAAAATACTTTTCCAACAACTTCAATTTTTACTCATGTACTGAACGTCGACAAAAACATCTGATATGAACTGACTTTATTAACCAATTAATATAACATTATAATATGTAATATGAACTGAATAATAATATTTAAAGGAGTCACTTATGAAATTATAAATTTAAAATTTTTTATTATTTATGATATTAATGAACGATTGAGTCATGTCGGACACGAGGTAAGGGATTCCTACCTCTCTCTTTCTTTACAAGTACTCTCTTTTATGTCATTTCTTTTATGCTCCATGTTATTATGTTAGAGGATGTTATTTTATATTCATCTTTTTGTAATTTTTATTTTAATGTGATTAGAGACCCTATTTGATCTCATCAATCCATTTTTGGATGTTTTATGTGGCGCCGTTAGGCTGCCGAATTTTCATAAGGGGATTTTCATCTCACTTTTTGTTCCCATGAGATTAATTCTACATTGACCACTATTTCCTTTTTGTGTGGTTTATGTAATGCCTATTATTTTACTATTAGTATAATATAATCTCATTTATGGGTAGTTACATCTTCATTGTATGAATCTTCTTTCATGGGGTGTACGTTTTGGAAGTTGCCCAAATCGGTAAGAGAACCTTTCACACTCCTCTGTTGAAAAGAATTATTTTGTTATGTATTTTAATTTACATATTTTTATGTTGGGATATGTTCTTATATATCCTTATTGATGTAAAATTTATGTCCAAGTGATGAGATACCATTTTCTCTCTCATCAACTAATTTTATTAATTTTAAAGTGACGTCGTTAGGTTGTCGAATTTTACCAAGGGAATTTCTTAACCCAATTTTGATTTCATTGGGTTCAACATGTAGTTATTGAATATGTTATCCATTTAACATGTGTGAATGACCTTTTATTTTTTTACAATTAATATCCACTTATATTGGGTGTATTTATGTTTATCAAACATAATTATGAGATTGATTCATCCTTAATTTAAGGATAACTTCATTATAAGGGATTTTATCTAATTTTACATTTCTATTGAGACATCATTGTTGTTATGAACCAATTCACTCTTATACTGTGCATATACTTTCCTTCGGAATATTATATCATGAATCCTTTTATTCTCATGATATTATAAAGTTCTGATTAAATTTTATTCCTCAATTATTGTATTCAAGTGTCTCTCATTTTGATAAAAACCCTTTAACTAAAATATTGTTTTAAATGTTTTAATGATTTATTCTTATAAATATTTCTCATTAATATCCATGTGTTTAAAATGGTTTCAAGGATTTATTTATGTGGATATTAATGGTGTAAAATTTTAAAAGCTTCAAAGTGTTATGGGACACTTTGATTAAAAAAACTATTTATTAAATGTTTTAAATGGTTTTGAAAATGTTTTTTTAGAATGGATTCAATAACATAAAATGATATATTGTTATTGCAATGTTGGAACATTATCTTCCCTTTATTCTTAAGTTATGTTCTATGATTATGTTATGGTTCCTGGGCATTTTTTATGAAGACGGGTGGTTCCGTGATAAACTAAGGGCAGGTGAGCCCGATATAGCTCTCCAATGCATTGGGTAACGCGGAGGGGTTAAACGTTAAGGTTTCTGCGAAGAGATTTAGGTAATATACTATGATGGGTATTCCAAACGTAACCAAGAGGGTTACTCCCTACGTAAGAATGTTATGAATGCCTCAAGTTACCTTTTTGTCCTATAAATTTCTATGATTTATTCAAGATATTAGGAGGTATGTTAAAGTGATTATGCTTTATGGGTAAAGTATGATTTCATTATTATGTATATATGTACTCATGTTTCCTTTCCATACATTTTATAACCCGTACTGATCTTTTTATGCTCATCCCATGTTTTTGAAATGTTTTTCATTGGTCAAGGGAAAGGTACATTATGTGATGATAATGTCAAGGAAGTGTTAAGAAAGAATCCATGTTTTATTTTAAATATGTTTCGGTTGATGGGAAAAATGAATACTGTCTTTTATGTAACCTCTTTGTTTAAATGTGGAATGTAATGAAAGTTTCATGATCTAATCCTCTAAAAGTCTAAACCTAAAAATATCCTTAATGTTTTATCTTGTAATAAATCAAGATTAAGTAAGGTTTAAGGTTGGGGCCTTATATCTTGTTTAGTGCACCATCCACTGCATTGCCTTTCCCAGGCGTATAGGCATGCTCTAAGTCAATTTACTAAAGAAACTCAAACCACCTTTTTTGTCTCAAATTCAGTTCATGATGAGTTAAGATATTCATGATACCTTCATGGTTGGTAAAAACCCTGAAATTCACTCCAAAAATATAATTTCACCAAAAGCGTGAAGCGTGAACAATTGTCGCCTACTTGATAATGTGTGTTTGGTAATTTCTCTCATGTGGCCTCAACTCCCAAGACCCATACACAATGACTCCTTCTCCCTACATAAGTACATATCCCATCACGATACCTAAAGAATCAAAGTAAATAGTATAGCACATTCCATAATCAAGAAATACTAGTATCAGTGCTGAATTCAACATCCCTTTCAGGTAATGAAAGGTTGAATCATAACAAACTGACCCTAAGAATGTTGCACCCATCTTAGTCAGGCTCATCAGTGGCAGTTATAAGTGTAAAAAGTCTCGTATGAAGAATTTTTAGTATTCATCCAGCCCTATAAAACATCATACATCAATGAAATTCTTTAGGTACTCCCAGGAAACTATTTCTCTCACATTATCTAGGTCTACTGATACTCATGTCTCTGAGATAAAATGACATAAGAAGTTTATTTGGTCTATCCAAAAGTGGCATTTTGAGATCTTATCATATAACATATTCTCTATACATGTGCTCAAAATGATCTCATGATGGGTAGAATGGTCATGTCTATTATGACAGTACAATAAGATATCATCCAAAAAAGACTACCATGAAAGAATCCATGTATGGATGGAACACTCGGTTCATCAGTTCCATGAAGACTACAGGAGTGTTCGTGAGACCAAACGGTATGTCCACATACAAGCATAGACCATACCAGCTCTAGAAGGCTGTATAAGGAATATCAGATTGTCTAACATGCAACTGATGGTAACCATACATCATTTCAATAATTTTGAACACCCTGGATCCTTGAATCTAATCAAAGAGATCATTAATCTGCAGCAAGGGATACCTGTTCTTGAACGTCAACTGGTTCAACATCTGATAATCCATTAAAAGTATGAGGGTATCATCCACCTTGTTTACAAATAGAAGAGTTCAACCCCAAGAAGATGTATAGGGTCGTTTGAAACCCTTTTCATGAAAATCCTCCAACTGCCTCTTGATCACCTACAACATAGGTTTAACCATCCTATAAGGTGGTATGGACACTGGTGCCACTCCTGCAACAAGCTCAATAGAAAATTCCACCTCTTCCTCTTGTTGAAAACCTAAAAATTACTTTGTAAATAAATCCATGAAACAAACAACCAAAGTAGGAATGTCCATCTATTAATTCCCCTATTCATATAGATATAGAATAGAAATCTGGGTTGCAAATATTGCCAATCCATGATTATCGGGTTCTTCTATGCTCACCTGGTCATTCTATTCGGCCATAGAAAGAAACTATCCACCCTCTAGGGATGTGAAACTCATCCTACAGTGATAGCAGTCGACAAATGTCTGGAAGGGAACTAACTAGTCCATTCCAAGAATTACATCGTAGCGTGTAATCTCTATGACATAAAGGTCCCATAATAAGTGACACACACCATCCTCAAGAGGGAACTCATTGCACTACTGTATTGTAGCCATTATTGTCCCCAACAGTGTGTCTAGCATCAAGATATTAGTAAAATAAATGATACAGAGCCCAAATCACTCCACAACAACAAAAGATATAAAACTATAGGAAGCCCCCAAATCAAAATGTGTAGAAGCTAAAAATGAGGCAACTAGGATCACACCTCGAACTATCGAGGGTCCAGGATCCTTCTCATGTTAGGTCTGCTCCATTACAAAAGTATGACCTACACTGTAGCCCTGTGACCCTGCCCAACAATTCTGAGCTGACCCACACGATTTTCACTGAATTCCTCATGACTGGATACCATGGACATGTCCTCCACCTCAGCCAGAATGGAAAAATGAACTCTAGTTCCTAGACTGGTGAGAAACTGGTGGTGTTGATCCTCAATGAGGAGTCATAGAAGAACCCCTGTCAATAGATGCTAGGAAGAAAAACTAATAAAAATGATGAAGATAGACCATCTTGTGCCATGATCAGTACTCCACTGGATCTCTCGAAAAATGTGGCCTCGTATTCCCAGTATTTTCCCATTGGTAGCACCCCACTTGGCTCCTAGATGAAGTTTATCGTCTCCTAAAATTTACAAGCGTAGTCTCTCAACGGTGCTTCATGTTGTCTCTAAGAGGGATACAATCTCCGGATATTGAGCCTCCCTGACTCCAAAATCTTGAATCCCTATGATTATGGTCAAGGATCAACTCCTAGTTGATCATAAAAGGGATGTAATTCAACCTAAAGATGTTCTATTGAGATCATATGTCATGCCTAAGACAATCCTCAAACTTCCTAGAAGGATTAACTCAACACCCCTTTAGATATGAATGTATCATTTCAGCTCTTTGAAGCGAGAAGAATTCTCCATGACAGAAAAAGTACCATAATCTAGACTCACGAACTCTTGGGATCGATCGAAACTCAATGTCTCTGGGTAGAAGTAGTCGTAGAACGCATGTTGGAACTCATCCCATGCCATAACGTGCTCGTGTCCCACCCGTGAGATCACATCCCACCATCCATTGGTAGAATCATGAAGCATGTATGTAGCAAGATTCACCATCCTCTCTGGGGGAATATCCAAATGCTCGATGATAGAAAGCATGGATTCTAACCCTGACTTTGCATCATAAGGTCCTCCTTCCCCTGTGAATATGGGAGGATGCTGTTGCTAGAAAAAATGTGTCCACTCCGCCATAGAATGGGTAGGATGTGGTACTCCCCTGAATGTCTGCATGAACCTTATAAAGCCCTCACCGAACTGTGCATCGGTACTTGTGTCTGAAACGATGGTTTTTTCCAAGACTCGCATAACAGGAGGATCTGCTGGTAGTTCCTGATAAGCCATGTCTGACGTTTGATCACATTGCTATAACTGTCAGGCAACTGGAGGATGCTTCGGTGGCATGAATCTACAAATTCAATCTCACACCTTAGATAACGACTTTCATGGACTTAAAACTAAGAGTGTAATAAGGGAAAAAGAGAAAAAAATTATTCATGTTTTTCAAAACATGGATACACAGCCTGTATAATGCCTACACGGTGTGTTCCCTTAATCCTTCACATGGGCGTATAATTCTGCCAACCCAGGTCATGTAACACCCAAAACACATGGTGTTTTTTCCTACAACATGTTGTGTACATGAATCCTATTCCCTTTCCTGAGTTCTTCAACATGACTAACCCACACAGTTCTCCAAAAACAAGACTACACAACATGTTTCTGACAGAAACATAGTGTACTAGACGAGCTTCACTGACCAGTGTTGTGAGTGACACATCTAGTTACACGGTTGACTCTACAAGGCAAGTTTTTTCAAGACACAGTGTGTACAAGGATATTTCATTGTCCTATGTTGTTAGAGACACGACCAGATAAATGGTTTATATTACACGGTGTGTTCCTTATGGACACGACGTGTATTATAAAAGACTCAACCAACCTGTGTTGTTAGTCACTTGGCATGTTATACGGCACTACAACAGAACTATACATCTGGTACACGACGTGTACTACAAGTGATTTACCAACCCTAAGTCTCAGCCCACACGGTCTCTGACACGGTTAGAGACTACATGTTGTCAAATTAATAAAATTATTTTTTTCATGATCAGAAGAACAGATGGCATGTATTCATTATTACACACTGTGTATTTCGAGTTTTTCTAGATAGTAGGCCTCAAAAACATCTCTGTAACCCAAAAAAACTCGGAAATGATCATTAAAGTGGAAAATTCTGATCCGTGAGGGCCCATACACCCCACGAATCAAATCTTGGAATATTATGCATGCCCAATACAAGGAAAAAATGCAATTATCCCCAAAATTCTGGTCCATGATGGCCCATAACACCTCAAGAAGAAAATATTGTCATCCATTCAAAGAAAGCATTATGAAAATAAATACCCTTTCAAATGTAGGTATTCAATCAATTCATATATCACTACATCAGGCATATCTAGAAAAAAATCTATCACAACAACATGAAATCACTAATGCAACCTAAATGGCATGGCAAGGATGCATGACATGTTATTTCTAGTAAGTTCCTATATGATGCATGAGTTGGCATACCCTCTTATCATCGGGTTCAAATTGAAATAGTACTTCAATAACATCAACAATAACAACACAATACATGTGAATCACCCAATGGTGAAAATCAATTCATCTATAAATATGAAAAACAAGAAAAATTGAAATAAACAAGGTAAATTGGATCTTCCCTATACAGGGGTTAGCTACACCCAGACACAACTAATTGAAAAATACATATTTCATTCTATCCCTCACTATAGGCTCCAAACAGTTAGTCAAGTAGAATATAATGCTCTAATACCACTTTGTAACAATCTGGTTCTGGGAGCCTCCTAGAGCACCCCATACACGGTCAGTCACATGGCCTCAAGCACATTTCCCCGAATTCTAGAGGCTACCATCCAGTAGTAAGGGCCTTGGGTGTGATAGTGGAGAAACTTTGCTCTCATTGGCAGAGTAACACATCAGATGTAAACGAATATACAATAGAGGATGTAGTAGTGATACCATTAATCAAAAAACAATGGAATACTAAAATAATAAACTTGAGCACATATATATAATGATGATGCCAAATACATATGTCTAATAAAGTATCCAAAAAAATTCATATTGTTGGAATATAGAAATAACCAAAGTATAAAGAAACATATAAACTCTAATAGAATCGCAAGCCATAGCTTAGTCCCATGTTCTACTGCTCCTCAGAAATCATGTACCTGATGGAGAAGGGTGATTGCCTTTTTCTATACCCACAACAATATAATACATTTGGGACTAAAAGCATGGCGCAAATATGGTGTGTGACTAAATTCCAGTAGGCAACCTCCCATCGATCGGTGCCAAATAGTCATTGAATATATATGGTAGGAAATAATCAAGATGGATCAATAATAAAATAATTACCCAAAAGTAAACAATCCTACATTTCAAATGTATTCACTTTCATATATCCACAAGTAGCTAAGCAAAGCATGTAACCCTCTAGAGTAATCACAGCCTAACCCCTCTAGATAAAACAAACAAGAACAAGAAACCCTATGGGGAGTACAAATATTCTACCCCCTCTGGTCATCTTAAACATAGAATCTCTGAGGAAGAACTCACATTCAGTTCCCTCTCGAGTCTCATGTCGGTAACTAAAAGGAAATATGTGGAATCACTCAGCATTCCATTCCCCCTGTGGCCCGCGTCGAGGAACTATAGACACTATGAGGATGTAATTACATCCATTCCCTATATGGTATCACATCGTAACATTAAAGAAACTCTCTAGAGAAGCCCTCAATGTCCATTATCTCTATGGTCTACTACATCAGGTTCTCACGGCCCTGTGTAAGTCAATTGAGTACCACAATGCATAGTGGACTAGGTAAACCACTAGAACTACTTGGCTAAATAGTATATTGAATAACAACATTTTAGAATACAATCATTTCATCCTACAGTACTGGGCATGAAAAGAAAAGAAATAGCGTAATAGTCAAAGCTAGACCAAACAATCATAAACTATACAAGAATGGGAAAACACATTCGTAACATAGTAAATAACGATATTCACAACTATTAACCACTAATAAATAATTTTAAGCATAACAGCCATTAACTGGGTTAACACCCTAAACCTGCAATACCCTGATCAATTGTATTGTGAATGTTTGCACAAACAACTCAAAGACCATCTACATAAAGGATCAAACCACAGACCTCTGTGTAGTGTAATATCTATACGTGAACCACAAGCCATGAATCACCCAAGAACACCATAGATCTATAATTACTCTAAAAACACTCCACTAAGGAACAATCACGATGGAAGAGGAATCATGAAATGAAGCTCTAGAAGAAGGAAGAACTTACCGTGGAAATCCCAACAAAATTGACGACGTTCAAATTGGAGAAGGAAATCTTAATCGGGGGATCGGGGAAGATTAGTGTTTTATAGATGCTCTCAGTCAATGAAGGTGAATAAGAAGACACTTCTGCTAATTAGACATGATTCCAGTCTATTTAATGAAAAAACGTGTTCAATGTGTACTTTAGAAGTACATGTTATGTACTTTCCCTTACATGCCCTTGCATTAGGCTGTCTCTAGGTCACAACACATGGCCTGAACACGGATACACACGGTTACCAAGTACACAATGTGTACTTAAAAAGTAAATGAAATATACTTAAAAAATTTATAGAAACTTCTCTTTTTCTCAAAAACACAAGAAAAAGGAAAACATACCCGATAACAATATCTAGGTTCTTACACATTAGTTTTACAATGTTTACAATTTCCATTCTATAATGGGTCTTTTATATAGGCCTTGAACCAGGAATTAAATCAATGGAAAACTCAATTTCTCATTGTAGATGTTGTCCATGTAAATATTATGGAAACACATTAACATATTCTTGAATAATAGGAACATCATCTATTTGAATATTTCTTTTTCTCACCCATAGTTATTTCACTCTCTTTCTCCCCAATAATTTAATTTACTAGAGCTACAAGTGGTGGATCTTGATAAGAATCAGATGGTTTCATTTATGCTATAAAGATAAGGTACTCTTTATCATCATTGAATGTTGTAACCTATTTCTTCATATAATAAATTTTCGCAACATGGCCTGAAATCATATCCATACCAAAAATTATATCAAATTCAGTCATGGGTATGACAATGAGATCAGAAGATAAATAATGTTTATATGCCTTAATGGTAACTGATTCACAAAACATTGTTGCAATGATACTTTACTTGAATGTTTTGACTGAAAACTCCCATGTTTAATCATATTTGAATTATATAATTTTATTAGCAAAATTTGACGATATGAAACAATGCGATAAACCAGAAATGAATAAATCATTGGCTAAATTTGAGGCAACCATTAAATTACTTTCCACCACAACTTTTGTAGCTTCAAACATATAATTTGTTATCGCATAAGCATGGCCTTTTTCCCTTGCCCTTTTCTAAGGTATGATTTCTTGGTACTTAATACATTCATTTTAATAATTCCCCATTTCTCTTTAATTGTAGCATTCAACATTGACAACCTCTTTCTTTCCCTTTAAATCACGAGCTTGGTGGAATTTTTCACCACATTTGTAATAGACTCATTCCATTCTGGCATGTACCAGGATGCTTTTTCCCACATTTAAAACAGGATGGAAATTCAAATTTTCTCTTCTTTCCCCAATTTCCATTTACAGAGTGATCAGTAGATCTCTTCTTCACTTTTTTTCTTTAATGTCAAAATACATAGAAAATTCCTTTTTTGCATTGATTGCACATGAGATAATATATTTGTTTGATGAGAAGGATTGTGAGACTAATTCTCAATGAAGAAATGATTTTATCCCTTAAAATAATTGATCAATATTACTCATTGGGAAACATATATAATATGCTGCATGAATTTCTAACCTTGTAAAGTTATCCACATACTTTGTGACATTCTCATCCTCCTTTTTCCTCTAACTAAAAAATTGTCTATACATATATACTCGATGGTCGCAAAGAAATTATTTTTCTAACAAAATATCTTTAATTAATCTACATTCCATATTTATTACATCTTCATCCTCCTTTTTGTTTTGAGTTAATGTCCACCATTGATATGCATCACCCATGAGGCGATAAAATATCATGGAAAGATTTTCACTTTCGATATTCCCCAAAGAAAGAAATAATTTCTCTATTGAACTTATGAATTACTCAGCTAAAAATGGTATTTTAATACCATTGAACACTGGTGGTTGTTCCCTCATGAATCGGTGTAACATTGATCCTCCACGTAGTTGATTATGGTGCTTCATTCGAGTATGGTGATTATTCATAACTGGAGTGAGTTGTACTAGTATGGTGATAAGTTGATCATAAAAAGTTGCATCACTAACTCCACTATAATTATCATGAGTTGGAGGTAAATCTCTACAAAATTTTCGTGCATTTATATGGTTTCGATTCCATCCACTAGGTTCCATTTATAAACAATAGAAAGAGTAGAATACTTTATGAATCTAAAAACATAATTACAAACTTTTAAAACACTTACCATAAATTGAAGAATTCATTGATGTAATCCATAATCATAAAAATGTGTTTTTTGAGAGGGTTTATAGTCAAAAATACTTTATAATTGTTTGTAAAGAAAATGTAAATTATCCTAAGCATATCCACATGAAGTTTTGTAACTAAGAGTGCAGCAAGACTCGTTGTCGTGTACTAGGATACCCCGAGTCAGGCCCAAAACTCATTGTCCGTGATTTCACTCTTAGGTACATCTGTGATAGAGCCGCCTCATCTACTCATATCCAAACAAATATGTACTTCTTGTAAAAATCACAAAATATCTAAATTACCATAATTTTTGGAAGTTCTTCTAAAAAAATCCTCAAATTCTATCTTAGGGTAATGTTCTCTAACAAGATATTTCTAAATATAGATTGAAAGGTTTGTAACATTCTATGATACCAACTATAACACATCGTCCCTAGTTACCCAGAGTTAGTGAATTATTACATTACATTAGCATGATCACAATTGATAAAATCCCGAAAGACCAGTCATTTTAGTAGTCTTAGATGTATGAAATACATACATAAGTTTTACATTACATTATAAAATGAAAAACAACAATAGAATTGTATCTTTGAACACATTCATATCCCTTAGACTATCCTTGATAGTCAGTCATAATATACTTCTTCGAATCCTGGGAAAAATAAAACATATAATTCGGTATGCTCATGTGCTCAGTAGGGATAACAATATAGTAAAAAAATTCGTAACTAAGAAAAATATTTAAGAGAAATTTATACTTATAAAACCCAAGCTGATTAAATGTAAAATTCAGCATAATATGGAAAAGCTAAATCAAAAAATTTCATTTACATATTCACAAGGAGTTTCTACTAGTCAAATAATCACATGTATTATCAATATCCAATTTCATAATGATGAATTTCATAATACCAGACGTCATAACCACATATTCAAGGTCTTGTTCAAAGTCTATATATATGATTTTTTGAAGGAATTTTTCCAAGAAACTAGTTTGTCTCATGAGACCTACTGATAAATCAAGAAGCTATAGCGAGCTCTATTATCACTTAATATGTCCAATGATTTACTCATATAAAAATGTTGAAACACAACAGAAATAATCATATTTAAACTAACATAAAAATTTTAAATACTTTAACAATAAAAAATGAATTGTATAAAAATAATACATCCATAGTAAACCATATCACAAAACCATCAATACAATATAGAAGATTGTATCATAATAAATCAACTTTAAACAAGTGTAAAATCCATCAAAGTTTGTTGACATATACGAAATCAAAACTATTTGAGAGAAATATATCATTCTATTTTATAATAATTTAAAATTTACATAATTACAAAAGAAATCATTTATTTTGAAAATGTTCTTATAAGCTAGTAATGGAGGCTTCGAAGATGGTATAACGATAGAAAATAACAGCACTCTCCATATAAGTTAAAGACAATACATTCCTAATTTTTTTTTGAAAACGGTGGTAAAAGGCCTTTTTTGGAAAATTAAATAAATATTCCTTTATAAACATTTTTTAAAAAGCCAAAAAATGGTATAAGGAATGTGGATGATAAAGAGGTCCATGTAGATAATCACGTATAAAAAACCTCAAATAATAAAGAGATAGTAAAATATACCGTTACCTTGTACTTTTTAATGATCGAGGATATGTTAACCTCCTCTATAATAGTTAAATAATTGTAATTTTATTATTCAAGAACCATGTACGTAAATATGATATCATATTTGATCTTTTAATATTTCTCTTTTAAAAATATTTTAGTAGTATCATCAATTCAGGTGTTAACTGATTCATTTCCCTTTATATGTTTTGTAATGTAAGTCACATTTTTTATGGATATGATGTATTTGATTAATATAAATAATTATATTATATTCTGAAAAATTATTTTTTTAATCATAAATTGATATTTATTCTTTAATTGTTATGATGGGGATTGAATTTCATCGCGTTCGTGGTGACGATGATCCCTACGTACACACGAGCAACAATAACATACTATTGATTGTGGAATCATATATAATTGGATGTTATATCATATATAAATAATAAATAGAAATTTATATTTCTTTTTTACATAAATTAAAAACCATATTATACCCATACATATAATGACCTGTTTGAATAACAAACGACACCACAGTATGGAGACGATAAGCCGTACATATGCATGTATGGTGACTTGTCATTCATAGGATGGATAGAATAGTGAATATGGATTTAACATATTTATAAAAACATCATATAATGTATAGTGTACTATAGTTATAAATTTTTAATTGAAACAACAAAGAAATGGGAACTAGTAGAAGAAAATAACATAGAAACAGCTAGTGTAATTGTTACCTATTCTTCAGGTGCTTCATTTTGAGTTAATCAATATGGATTTTTAGGATGGCTTCATGATAAAATTAATGAAAATAGGTTGATGTGAGGGTAGTTTAGAGAATCTTTTAGTAGGGTTTGGCTAAGCCAAATGGCATTAGAATAGTAAAATTAAAAGATGGGGAAGTACCCTTTAATTAGAGGGGTGATGGACACTTTAGGAAAAGATTGAAATATTTTATTATTATACAATCATATTTGGTTTATAATGGCTCAAAAATGATATATTTCTTGGATAATGTGGGTATGGGTCTAAATTCTCAAAAACAAAGGTTTTAAAAAGGTTTAGGTCAATATATTAACATTATATTTTATATTTAACTCTAAATTAAATAGTTAAAATTTTACCATATATTCTTCTATAATTATAATAAATTGTTAAGACAAAAAATATAAAAATCCAAGAGGACCCCAAAAAGTTAATTATTAATATATATATATATATCCTTATCTATGGCAATTTTCAATAAAAAAATTTAGGAATATTATATCAATTAATAATATTATATTTGTTTAATAAACTCATTTATGTCAATTTTGACACTATTATGTATTTTGTTGTGTGGAAGTCATAAAAACATTATTAATTTGAATAAAATTTATTTAATCAAACCATAAAAGTCATATTATCCTATTGAATTAGTGGAATTAATCATAAGTCTCAATTTACAATTATTTATGATATTTATAATATCAATTATTTTAATCATTCCTTAATAAATTAATTACTGAATCATTATTGTATCATAAATAAATATAATTATTTAATGTCTAAAAATTAAAAAAAATACAATTATGTAAGAAATATTTGTAGATTTATATTGAATATTTATAGTTGAATTTTTATAATGTAAAACATAGTATACTAATGGTTTAGTTTTTAAACATTGAATTTAACACTTTTAACTTTTCTGGAAATATAATATTAATAAATGTCCTCATCTAATCAGGTGGACCAAAAGGATCATATTTTATTCGTAAGGTTGATTTTGGTCGAAAAACACTTTTCATATATAATTACAACATGTGTTAGGGTAATTATAATATCATTTTTTCCTTTAATTACACTATTTACTTTTAGTAGTGGTAAATAAAAGTCAAATGATACTATTCACCAAAAAAATTATTTCTTCCTTATTGAACCACATTTTACATAATGGTTTAAACTGTGTCTCTTATATTTTTGAAATTTAATTCATTGATGTGGTAAAATTATTTTTTATTTATATTTTCCAATGCGCCTAGAAGGTGGGTAACATAAGGTAAAAATATCAATAAATTTTATATATATTCTATTATTATAAAATGACAGCAATTAATTACATTGAACATATATAGGTATTATGTATATATTTTTACCTAATATAAATTTAAATAAAAGAAAGAATTATTTAAATAAAAATTAGGTTTTATAAAATAACGCAGTGTTTTTCACTATTCATAAAAAATTGGATGTTTTCATATAAATACAAAAACATCACCCTAAACTAATTTTGATTTTCTGAATTCAAAAATGTTGTACATTTTAAAAAAAATATAAAATTTCATAAAGTGGGTATTACTATTTAGAATAGTTAGTTTGATTGGTTTTAGTGTGCTAGAACTCGAAGTTGCATACAACGCAAGCTATTGTATTATTCAAAGGGAAATGTACGGTGGAAGCATGGGGGGTTACAACAAAGAATTGTTCACCTGTAATTATACATAGTTTCTAGAACCTAATATCAAGGTTGACACCCACCAATTGGTGTTTCTATAATACAATGATGGATAGAAATAAAAACATGAATGACACACTGAATCACACATCAAAATAGAGGTGGAAGAGGAAAATATCATCAAGCCAATACTCATTCTATAAGTTCATAATCCGAAATGGCTTTCTAATATCATCCCATTAAAGAAGAAAAAGGAAAAAGTTAGGTTCTGCATCATCTTCATTAATCTCGACCAGCACTATCTGAATGATGTATTTCTTGTACCAATCACAGATCTATTGATTGATGTTAGAGATGGTTATAAAGGCCTATCCTTCATGGATGTATGTTTAGGGTAAATGAAAATTTGGATGGCCTTATAAGATGAATAATCCACAACCTTCAAGGCCCTTGGGGGGTATTTTTTTATCTGGTAATAACCTGTATCTTGTAGAATGTCTTTTCCACATGTCAATGTTCCATACACCACATCTTGAAACCCTTACTGGGGATGTTTAAAAAGTTATACATTTATTATGTAGAGGTTATGTAGTAATAATTTTCTAACCACATGGATTGTCATGAGACCATCATCCATAAGCTATGCCAATATAGCCTAAATGTGAAGCCCTTAAAATTATATTTCAAGGTATCCTAATGACAATTTCTCAACTTCATTATATTCAATCATGGAATCAAACTGATCCTGAGAAGACAATGGCTATTCATATCATGTAATCTCCTCAAAATCAAAAATTATTTAGGGGAATTCAAGGACCCTTGGCCTATATCTATAGAGTTATATCCAACCTTGTAGGAATGTGTTTTAACTTTACCAAACAAATGAAGAAAGGGGTCAAATATAAATATATTGTTATCTTTCGACAGGAATTCAGTAGCCTCAATAAATTCATCTTGAGCCTACCTATTATAGTAACAATTTTTAGGGAATACTAACTCATTTTAAATATAAAATCTCTCGAGAAATCACTTGGTGCCTTTAATTTTTCAAAATAATGACAATATGAATGAAATCTTTTTAATTATCTCAATCAAACCTTGATCACTTTTGCGACATTTTATTTAGATATCAGCAAGAGTTTTCTGGAATTAATATTTTCATTTCAATAGATAAGGTTCTCTCTGAATCATCGTGAGGTCGATTTGTTCTCTCAAAATAACCCATTAAAGTATATCCTCATTTGTCCTACATTGATAGGATATTTGGCCTGATTTTTGGTTATTCTATAGTAGTTAGATATAAAATTCATTCCTCGACAATTAATTAATGGTTTGGCCTCTGCATATTATCTCACAGAACACCCATAAGTAGAAACAATGTCGTTAAATAAAAAATTGAAAAAATAAGGGATATTTAATATTCATTATGGACCTGAAACATGGTAAATTTATTTATATGGTCCCTCCAAGATCCCAATATAGAGGACAATGGAACACCCTATGTTTAAAAATGATGGGTTTGGGATCATGATCATCTCTCCTGAAAAATTAGTATTTCAATACTCATTCCTATTATTAGATGGTAGTACTAATGGTTAGATAGAATATCAAGACCATATTACAAGAATAAACAAGCTCTCAAAATACCAATAGAACATCTAGAGGTTAATGGTGATTGAGATTTGGTAATGAAACATGTCAATGGGTTTTATGCTATCAGAAAAGAAGAGACAATTCCACTACATGACTATTTCCAAGGGTTAATGAATGAATTATGTTCAGACTCAATATTCCTTGACATCCCTCAACCAAGAAATACCGATGAATATGTTTTAGAAATTGTATCTACAAATCTTTAAGAATCAAACCAAGATGAAATGGTCTTTATCATTTCCCATTGATGAATTGCAACATTTTTTTTGAATTTAGAATAGACGAGAACAACAAAATCAACCATATCCATGAACTGTATAGTCCAACCACTGGGTTGATGATGTTATCATAGACTACCTCCAATATAGAGTTCCTCTACTAAACAGTGCGAGTAAATTGAAAATAATCTAGCAAGAATTCAACTTCACTCTTTATGATGGCCCTAATTTATATAAATTCATCTACATATTAGGATTTGATGGATTCCTTCTTAGATGTATTGAGATATAAGATATTGCAGCTATTTTAAAAGAATTACACATCGGATTCTGTGGTTCCCACCAGTAATTGTACATGCATTCCAACTATATATAAAGGATCGGATACTGATGGCCTTCAACGACACACGATTTTATATAATTCACCATGAAATGTCATTCCTTCTAAATGCATGTTAACTTCATCCTAAAACCCTAAGAGTATCTTCACAAAGACAAATATTCCATGCCATTTTCAAAAAATGGGATTTATTATGATGGAACATTCCATGTATCTATTTATATTTAGTTTAAATAAATATTAATTTATTCATAATTATTCCCTAATAGGGTTAACACAATACAATTCAAGGAATTCAGGTTCAAAACCATTTCTACCATTGTGAAAAACAACATCACTATCAAATTTGGTGTATCTAATGTAATATTGATGTAAAATGGAACCAATTTATGATTTTTATCAATTTTAAAAGATGTATTTAAATTAAAATTACAAATAAAACCATTCATCCCACTGCCATGATGTAACTAATTGATAGATATAGTCCTCAAACAAGACCATGTCAACCATACATCAAAATATTTGTGGGTAAGTATAATGAAATTTATTCTAAAAATATATTTCATGAATTAAGGGATTATCAAACCACAAGTTGTACTACCACATAGGTGACCATGTGTTCAATAGTATAGAAGATATAATCATTCCATCCCATCAATGATAAATATCCTACACTCTATATTATCGTTTGTGATGAGCTATGCATGAATGGGAAATACTAGAAATGACTAGATGATTTGATGTTCATGGGTGAGAAAAGATTTTATACCTTGTATCATATGTATGTATATAAAAATTTGATAGTGTGTGATTTTAATAATAATGTCTTCCTCCATTTCTTCCTCCATATAGAATTGGAACTGCTCCTTCGGACTCAAATGATATTGGGAAGGAATCCCCAAAATATTTAACCAAAGTGGGATAAACCATAATCTATACATTATTTGCACTATACTGTAGCTTATTCATCGACCTCCAACGATGTAAATCCCACTATAATCCCAAACAATGTACTGTTCTTGACAAAATAATTAATGTAACCACATGACACACATCTTAACAGCACGACATTAAACTGTCTAGTCACTATTTTCCACATGACCATAAAATTAGTAAAAACTATCCTAATAGAACAATGATAAAAGTAAAAGAACAATATCAAGTAAATTTCGTAAGTATCTAATGTGTGTATCATATATTCCGTACCACATTCTATTAAATAGTATGGTTCATATCCTTGTTGAATAATGTAAAACTATATAAATTGTACATTCTTATTTGTGTGTATCACAATCTATTGTGTTGGTACCCCACCACACCAGTGATCAAGAACTATGTGTGGATTAATTATCATTCTAATCAGATAGGGAGTGACAACTATACATTATGTTTTGGGACCAACCATCATTCTGAAAAATATTAATGCCACTTTTTTTCCCACATCAAAACTTGATTGATGTAGGAATGAATTTTCAAAAACTCCACATGTCATGATTATTTCTCCAAAATGATATATAGTGACCCTCATGTCATGTCTCCTTGTCCAAACATAATTTTTAATTCCATGTAGGGTAACAAATATCCTTACCAAAAGATCTAGAAATGCATAGATAACATCCGCATTTCATAACAATAAACTGCACAATATTTCTGAAAAATATATCGGGTTTTGTACTCTTGTCAATGAGATATGTAGGGATGGTTTAATTCCCAATATTCAGTATAGAAATAATAATAAAAATTCGCCACACCCAGTGTAAGAGTCAAACCAACAGAGGGAACCTTTAATAAACTAAGAGTGTCTTGTTTCATACCATCACATGATATGTAGTGACACCCAGAATTGCATTTATGTGCCTGTCCATATCATTTCCCCTCTATCAAGTCATGTCATCATCATCCTAACTGTATGTAACTAACCCATATGAAATTAAATATATTTTTATAAATTTATTTATATTTAATATGATATATAGTGACACCATAATCATACCTCCTATTCTAGCCCCTATAGAACCAAAATTCTCATATCCTTTACATGGCTTTCATTTGTGTCATGGAAGAATTTTTTTACTAGTCCATGTTTATCACAATAATTATATATCATGTTGGATTTATATTTTTAGTAATGAATTTCCCTACATGAGTATGGTGTATAAATTCACATCGGGGTTATCATGGTCCTCGCAAAAATACCTTAGAAGCCATACCAGATGTCTTTACCGCTACGCTTTAAACTGATTGGATTCCTGAATAACTATGTCTGGATTGATTCTAATCCCAATGAGATATTTATTGATGTATAGATCTTCAATCATGGACCCATACATAACACAATAATTAAAATTACCTCACTATCCAATGTATGAGTCAAGTCTACATATGATGACTCGAAATGTTTTCCCACCCCATGCATGATCCCATATTAAAATTTTTTTGTCTACAAATGAATTCTGTCAGTCTGTGGAATATTTTCTATAACTACATGTGTATTGATTCTTATCCAAACATGATATGTTATGACGCCTATTTCATATACCCTATTACAACCATAATATTCCTTTTTTCATGTCGAGTAACATTTTACTTATTAAATGACATTAAACTACTCGGTGTATTTCCATACCACATGAATTTAATCTACACGGTTATATAAGAACTATCTGTGGATTGAAACTCACCACAATGAGATACATAGTGATTCATAGAATATATTTTCTAGTTTTATCCTTTTTATAAATAAGAAACCCCCCTACACTAACAATAAAAATGATTAATGTATAATATTATAATTTTGGTACTCTCTTTTAGGGGTCCACCAAGGAAAAAAAATTTCCCATCTCCTTTATGAAAGGAAATTTATTTTTCATGGCCAATATTAGTTCAAATGACTCCTTTATTCTTATTCATATCCATTACATTTATATTAATCATAATCATAGAAACTTATAGATATTCATAACATTTCTCTAGCTTCCAACAACAAAATGTTTGATACCTAAGGGCTTATTTACCTAACTATGTTATAACACACACTACTTGGATTTACACATGGTCTCCCAATAAATTTGTCTACCATATAAAGGATAACACTTTTTTACTATGTTGTAGTATTACATAGTGGGATTTTAAAAAATTCTCACAAAAATATGTTTTTAAACTATTGGTAACTTCACCCATGGGAGATGCCTATTTTTTCACTGTATGATTTGACAACATTATATTGGGAACAGTTATTCCTATATCGTCGGTGGTCATACCACCACATAATTTCCCCATATTATATCTCTTGTTTAATTATCCCTTATTTTCATGGATTAAAATCCTCTCCCACGTGTTTTATGTATGTCGGAATAACCTTGGTCGGGTAGGCCATATATTACCTATTGATTCTCTAATGTTCTTGTCCTAGTCATATTTCCAATAACTACTAGCACCATATTTCACACAATTAGGGTAGACCTACTCATGAAGCCCATTCACCCATTCTCAGGTAAGTTTGACTTAAAATGGCCCCCTATATTTAGTAACTTTCATTCCAAAAACAAAAATCTATCAATAAGAAAATCTGAATATCCATAAGCTTCCTTCATCCATCAGAAATAGAATTTTTAAAATCATGAGAAATCCTCTTTATGACAATGCAGTAGCATTCAAAAGTTGACATTTCATAAGTCTCCCACTATTAGGGAATGTTTTCTATGGGATGACATAGTTAATCAACATTGTAACATGCCCCAGTTGGATTTTCATAATGTCACCCAAAATATGGGTTTTTCAAAAATGTGGTAACATAATCCTCATGAGGGAAATCCACTATCTCAAAAATCCATTTTCCCCAAACAAATATTCATATCCAGAGATCTCATGATTATAGATTAAAAAATTCCCATAATCATTCCTAAATGCGACGTCTCTTTCCTAGATAGATTACTAGGAAAGGGGAGAATTATTAACCATTAGGTTTGATTTAAATACATTATGTTATAGACCTACAATATTCCTTATGTAAAAAATTAAACTGTATATCATAACATATTTGTCACAAGACATTAAAATTTATAACAACATCCATTCCATTATATGTTAAAATTATATGGCCAATGTCCCTGTCACATGACATTAATCTACATGATAGTTCAACCCATTTCTAAAAGAAGAATTCCCTCTGACATTGGTCATTTAATAAAAACAAACACCTTTATAAAATCTAAATTTTGGAATTAGTGGTATCCCATTCATAGCCTTTTCAACATAAGTTTTTCTCCATTCATAAAAATCACCACTAGGCAAACCACCCATTCTAGTTTTGAGAAATATAAATCTCCATAAACCATTTTTTAGACATCAACATATATAATTTCATATTCATGGGAAATAATTTGACTAAATATGTTGCAACATTCCCTAGTATTCTTTTCATAATTCCCCCACATAAATGTAATGCGGTCTAGCAGATGTTACTATTTGAATATGTCTTAACATTCCATAGTTGTACTTTATTAATGTCACCAACAATATGAGTTTGTAACAAGTAATAATTTCATCCTCAAGGGAGACCTCCTATATTTTCACAAGCCCTAAAAATATTTTTCTAGAAACAAGAGTTCTAAATATATTTGTTCCTATTATTCACATACATGTCTCAGATGATGTTTTAGATTTTGAAACCACAAAATCATGACCCCACATTTCCATTTTTGTGTCTAAATAATTCAAGAAAATTTCTGGACCATGATCCTTTCTTGGGTCATCAATTCGAAACATATGGTCAACATTGTTTTAAAGAAAACACCATTATTTTTAATACAGTTTGAAATAACTTAAACTACCCTCAAAATGACACATAATACTCTCTATATTGAAATTATTAAAAGGGAATTCTTGAAATAAATAAGTCTCATCTCACTAGACCTACTATCTACATTATCTATAAAAAATAGTGTAGTGAAAATATAAAAGTCACAAAACATGTTTGGATAGAAACATAGAAGGGAGGCCTATGAAAAAGGCAAGACACACCCGCTATGTCATCCTTATATTGGACATATGAAAAAATTAGGGCAATGACACAAAAGTTAAAAAGATTTTATGGTGGTCCAAATATCCCTAAAAATCATTTTACTACACTTACTATGTCCCATGGCCTATGAAACAAATATATCATCTCCTCATCCCCGTCACTATGTTTATGATCATCTGACACAAATATTCCTTTCTATAAAAATCATTTTCAATTATATGTCATCTCCGTAGAAGAAAATAAAGGATGATTACATATATGATAAGAAATATTTTATTTTTACTTATTAGGTAAAAGAAAAACTAGAGGAGCATCCACAAGACAGATTCTCTCTGTCACACATTACAAAATACATTCGACATAACTCTTAATTTTATGGATGGACTCTAGAGATCCATCAGCATATTTTTGATGTTCTAATGAATGGTCAACCATGGTCTCCTTGTACCAACAATGTTCCTACACCACATTCTTTATGATTGTTGACCCCCCAAGTTTGAGATTCTTGTATAAATTAATGATGTTTTATAAGTTCATCCTGAGTGGAATCCAGTTCTTATTGAAGTTTTAATATTTGAATGGTCATATCATTATCCAATTGCTTATATTATACAAAATGTTTTGAATGGCTGGCCTGATCCTAATATAATACAGTCACTAGGTCATCAGAATTAAAGGTCATATTTTCTTTTATGAGGTGTTGTTGTAACTCCTTTTCCCACTCCACTTTGAAAATTATTTCCTTCAAGTAGACATGAATCATGAAAAAATAAAACCCACTATATCCCTTTATACTAAAAATTAATTTAATTTGTAAGAATCATGATGGAAGATCTTTGAGATTAATTGTAGTGATTATATTCTAGTTGCCCAGAAAATCAATATGACGTGCGATAAGAATGGTATTTTGTGTCTCAAATTTTTACTTGGAGCCACTATAAATTAAATGATTTGACTATGGGATTTGTTAACTCAATGATACACTCTCTCGGAATCTCTATGCGATAGCAATTACATCTCTTTTTGGTATTGGATGCATTTTCACGAAGGCTATGCCATCAAACATGGATGAAGATGTTTATGGAATTAGAAATTGGATAAGACTCACTCATTTACTCAAAGGATAATATATAGAATATATAAGTTATGAATATAGAAGTTAGTGGAACTCACCCAATGATGTGCCGGTGGATTGGGAGGATTCCTCTTTGATCTTCCATAACTTAGTAGTTTGAGCTGATACCTCAAGATAAGGGGAACTCTTTTGAGTATGTTTGGAGTTTACAAGGAGAGGATCATGAATAATCCTTGTTCTAAGGTCTTGTTGAATTAGTGATCCCTTGAGAAATGAAGTGGGGTTGACTTTGGAACATTTATCACACATCATCAGTGTAAAATTTTATACAGACAGAGACACATTACTCAATCAGTCAGGATCTAAACATTAGATACAAATTGGTTGCACAAAAATAAAGACTCGCATATATTCCATTCCTTATAAAATTTATAAAACTCGTCTAAATGGGTGGAAGATTAATGTGTTCTAGTACTTCATTAAATTTATGCCATGTTTTTTATGTGGTGTATTAATTCCCCAAAGCTGTGATATTCACACTCAATGGGATGTCTAAAGAATTGGTCTCAAACCCAGTGTTTTATATTCCTCTATTAACATGAGACCCCGAATAGCTTCCTTTGATACATCCACATGATTATCACTAATAATCATAGGGTCCTGTGGTGTATCACATGGAATATGAATATCATACGGAAAAAGTTCATAGTAAACATATAAATTGTGATGATGCTTGTTTAACATTACCCGAGTACTCCTCCCTATTGACGGTAACATGAGCAATGGTAAGAGAAGTTTATGAATTCTAAAACCTCCACATTTCTTCTTTCATGGGATCCAATTCTCCATTAAAAATTTTCATTTTCCAAAATCATCCTTTTCAGTTCTTGGTGGATTGTATCCCATACCATTGAGAGGGGAGAGAGAAGGAGATTCTATAACCACAAATAGGGTTAAAAATTATATCAGAATATATAATTGATAAATGATAGCATGGGGACTTACCATCACTAATGAGTAACTTATAAAAATATTGTATTCCCCATTGTGTTTTTTCTAAGGAATCCTAGAAGAAATATCATCAAAGAGAGGTATTAGAGGGGTAGTAGAGATTCCACTATCATATCAGTCTCTATTATCTACAGGACCATTGATTCTTGTTCAGATTTAGGAGATGATTCATCGATTCCGAGAGGGGATCTAGTTGAGAAATATATTGGTGATGGAATCTCAGATTATTTCCCCAATCCCATTACAAATTATGATGATCATTCCCTAAAAAATCCCATTGATCAAATTTTAAAAAGGGAGAAAAAATAGGAATCAATAAAAGGATAAATGAAATACTTGGGAGCTATATAGTTAATCCAATCCTCAAAAGAGGGATGGTCAACACCTTTAGTATTTACTTATTTCAACATTTATTCCACTAGACACATAGAAGGAATCCATTTTTTATATATAATAATAATAATCTCCAACTCGTATATATATATTCAAAACTCCGACGGACCGTTCTCAAGGTTAAGATTTATTGCGGATCGAACGTCTTTGATTTCTGGAATTTGATATCCATCACGAAGGTGCAAGAACACATCCTAATTATTAGAAGGCATGCCCAACTAAATTGAGACTAACGTAGGTCATACATATTCCATGTCTTTACCAACCTATCAATATTCGGAGATGATAATATCAAGTTTCACAGGATTTCCAACTGACTCTAACACATTTGAAGGATGGGGAAAGGGATTTGGATCTCTTCTTGAAGATGAAGAATAGACCATTTGTGCAGAAAACTTGTTAGTGTATCCCTTTTTATCTTGATAGGTAGACTATAAAATGAATGGGATAATTTGGGTGATCTCATGACCTCATCATCTTTGCCCTTTGATGGGGGTGAAGCACCCTCTAAGGGAGACACAATACATTATGGTGGGGGGGAACCTATTCTCCCTTTGATTCCATTCCCGAAAGTTGTTACAACCATTAATTGAAGGGAATCATCTAATAATACTTAATTAGGATATAAATAAATCCCATCATCATAATACTAATAGTTTAATCTAATGGACACAGCCACTAGAGGTATGTTGATTTCCACTAGAGTTAGATCTATCGTTGTAAGTATCCACAACTATCAGGATAACATTGGGTACTTATTTTATTGGAAAAACACAATAAGATATACAATTATCTTTTGTAGACACACAAATTTTCATTCAATCCAATTTTAATCATATGCCTCATATATATGGTCAACATAAATACGGGTCTGTATAATACCATCCCTAAAAAGAATCATGTACGATCTCATATCATTGGTATATTTTACATCATATGAAAATCTCCATGTGTGTGATTCTCTATTTGGGAAGAAATTGAACTCTTATAATAAGTTCCACCTTGTCATGGTCTCTCTGGGATTCATGAACAAGGGATAAATACTAGAAATGTCCTGAACAGAAGTTCAAAACAATATCCCATGAATCTCAACCCCACATAACACAACATAGTATCAAAATTGGGATACTCTTTATCCCCAACGTATCTACAATGGACATTAAATTATAAAATGGTCTTCCATATGTGATATGATATAGGCATCAGTGAATCATCTACATTATAGGGGGTTCTAACTCTATGTTCTTCTTCTTAATTCGCTTGGCTGAAATGACGAATGTCACCAGCCACACACCACCATCATTGTCATGGGTAAGAAGTAGGTACGCACATTGCCACATGGATGGTCATCATACAAGCTATTTCATTTTAGGTACACTGGACATCTTTTTTTTCCATCATTAGTTGAACTCATCATATTCGGAATTGGTCTATAATTTATGAGGAGGTACCTGCCTCTCCATCTTGGGACACCCCGTAGGATATTTTCAACAAGGGCATCTGACGGAAAGTTATCTTTTATTTATTTATTTTGAGAGATAACAATACATGGGAAGAACAAAAATCATCATAGAGGTCTAAAGTAATGCAAACCCAATGAATCATTGACAACAAACTTCATCCCCTCACTCAGAAATGAAACCATTTTAAAAAATAAAACCATACCACAATTAGAAGTATCCATTGACACTATAAAATCCTCTACTGTATTTCCCTCCCGCCATGTATGCGATATCACCATGTGTTTTCCCATGAAATTTTTTCATCTCATGATTATTTAAACTATATTCCAAGGATTTCTTACCATGTCCAGCAAGGCTCTATAAAGAAGAAGGGAGTCAGTCTCCACCGTCTTCAACATAATCTGATTTCTGGAACACATCTCTAAACCCTTCGCTAATGCCATGGCCTCCGCTTGAAGAGCATCGCCTTTCCCGAATGAAGCAGTGAATGCCACATGCATTGACCTAGCTTGATCTCTCACAACACCACCCCCATGCATTCCCCCCCTACGCAACGACCCATCAGAATTTTGTTTAATCCCTTTGCTCGGAGGACACCATCGTACCCAGTCACCCTGCCCTAAACGGTTCTCCTGGTGATCGGTAGAAATAGACGAGACCACAGCATTCACCAAAGGTGCCAAAATACAATCCGGGGATAAGCGAAGCAGATCCCTGATATTTTTTTTCATTTAGAAAATAATGCAGTCCAGTCATCCTAAAGTGTTGTTGTGTCGACCCTCATTCATGGCCTTCTAGAGTGTCCAGCACCCGAAAATGAGCATGATCGATCTGGCCTTCCTCTCCTCCCCTTGATCAAATCCTCACCCATGTGTCATTTACTAGGTGACATATTACCCAAAGTATCTTCATCTAATACAATAAAACATACTTCATGGTCTCCAAATCCTTACATTAATAATCTATAAAGACCCCCTTTGGATCCCCCATCTTCTACCTTATGTGATCTACCTCACAAGATCCACTCCTAGCAACCAAGGGAATAGATCCTCTCCATTTGGATCGCTTGTATAAAGGTGACCATATTTATACCTCAAATGAAGCTTGAATACCTAAAAACCTATGGTATGAAGAACAATATCATGTCTTCCATTTGAGTATTCACTAAATTGATTAGAGGTGTCATACAATTTTCCTACCAGATGGGTAGTGTCCCCATGGTTCATGTTGGTATTCATCCCCTTGGTAACAATGACCTCAACCGTTAGTGAATTAGGATTATCATGTCATCACTACAACCTGGATCATCTAGTTCCATATGGGGAGACATGGAATGAGACCCTCTTGTCCTCTCCCATAACGAATTCTAGGTTATCCCTTACAGAGTAATCACTTATCCTTTCTTACAGTACATATCTTGCTTCATTTATTCCTATTTCTCCATACCCATGGGTCGTAGAAGAAAAGACCACCAAATGTGACTATCCCAGTTACCAAAATAAGAGGGGAGATGGTGTAAGGACCTTACCCCAGTCTCCCAGAGTCGTTTACTGATTTTTTTACATTATAATATAAACACGTAATATGCCTACTTAAGGACCACGTAGTTTAGAATATTTGGAAACAATATAAATACATATGTCAAACATTACAACATTAAAATAAATACAACATATAAACTCATTTTACCACATCAATAAATCCTATGATATTTCTGAATTTAATTCATAATATACATCATCGTGTCATAGAAAATGAAATATAAGAAAGGGGTGAGATCAAATGATTGGTAAGGGTAAGAAATACAGAAAAATATATCATAAACATAAACATTTGTCATTGTGATTAACTTAAAAACTAATATATTTAAAAAATGAATTTAAACATAAAATGGGGGGAATAATAGGTGAATAAATAATTCTATAATAATACATTTCATGGGTATTATACTAGTTGAATAACCTTATAAAACATAAATTATATTTTAATAATGATGGAATAAATAATGTGGGACATCATTACCACACTATAAAGGCATCATGACAAGACCATAAATATACATTTTTTCAAGGCCTCGTATAAGGACCATAGTTTATCTCATGTGACCTACCAGTGCACCGAGGGGCTATAGAGGACCACATATGACACTTTTAAGTCCAATAAATTCCTTAGTAAAGTAGGATATGCATAAATAACATACAAATTTATATTGAAACTATCATATGGAATACCAATAATGTTCCCCTAACATTAAGAATAAATAATAACCATTATGAGTAAATTTGTGAATGGTTTTAAGATAACACATCAACAGTCAAAATAATAATAAACCACTCAATTAATCATTGTATATGATATACTAAAATAATAATTCCAATAATACATAATAATCTAAAAGTGTTTTGAAAGGTATGAAGATACTCTTATAAATCATTGAGTAATTCCTATGATAAATACTCTTTTATGTTGAAAAGAAGAGTACTTTTGGAAAAATATTTTTATAAAAACTAAAGTTTAGTAACGTAGTATGTAATAATAAAATGATATTTTTTATAAAGATAATGGTTTTAAAAAATAGATTTTATATTTTCCATGAAAATATGTTATATATTGAGAAATTCCTTTGAAACTAGATTGTATTTTGGGATGAATTTTTTGAAATATCCTTTTAAAACATATAACTCCCCAAAAATTAATGTAGGATTATGGTTAGTACAAATAAATATAGAATTATATTAAAATATATAAGGACTAAATATGAATAAATAATAAATTAATTGAGATAGGAAGAGGATTATAGTAACACAATCGAAAGTGGTGTTTCATGTGGAAACACTTACATTATGTATGAAGATGTTCCTAACATGACCTTAATGACATGAATAAAAAATCTTTGGTTTGTAAATTAATAATTCCATCACATAAAAAAATTTAAATTATTTCTTATAACTTTATTAGGTTCATTAATGGCCTTTTTAGGAGTTAAAAGATACAATTTCATTGTTTGGGAGTGTTTTCTTGTTTGGATTTCGTGACAAATTTTCTTATATTCATGTACGGATAAAAATGAAAAATTAAAATGGTTGTACAACATATAAGTTGCATGTTATTAGTGAAAAACAAAATAACTAAATTTTTATAAAATTTATTCATTTATTTGGATTTAAGATCAATCATTATATAAAATTTTAATGACAATTGTTTGGGTTAATTGGCAGTTTTTGATCACAAAGAACTCATTTTTATTTATAAATTAGTTACATATGTAAAAAAGTATTATAGAACCTTACAGAAGTTATAATTAATTTATTATAATTTTTTTCAACCAGAAAAAACATATCATGACTAGATTTGAATATTGTAATAGAACTTGAAAACCTTTCATCCTTGAATGTGATAATTTAACAGATCTTGGATGGTGTTTTCATTTCTAGTAAAAAAGATGGGGAAACTAGAGATAATGAAGAATTATTAAAATTTAAAAAAATTATAGTACATTTATGGTTTTAGAGTTATCACAAAATTTTGATGAAAGGAAGGGAGGAAAAGAAAACTAAAAAAATTGAACTCAAAATAAATGAAATGTTGAGAAATCCCTTATGAAAATTCGGCAGTCTAACATTGTCGCTTAAAAAATTATAAAGTATTTATATGAGAGAAAATGGGTATCTCATAATTATGAAATAATATGGAAATTATTGGGGATATGTAATGACAAGTACCAATAGTATCCAAAAATATTGAAAGATAATAACAAAAAAATTTGCTTCAAAAGAAAAGGTTGGTAGATTTCCTTTCCTTGTAGAGCAACTACTAAAACAAATTGCTTGGACCTTGAGGGATTGATGACACCATTGGATGACTCATAGACAGGTTAAATGATAGATCATCGAGAATGAAGATTTTGGAATGATATAAAATCAAAAAATGAGTCGGTGTTTATAGTAAATGAGAGTGAGTTACACCTCATTAGTGGTTTTTTTTGCAAAACTATGGGAGTCCTAATGAAAATAACCCATGGTATTAAAAAATATGGGGAAAATATAATATTATAACAAAAAAACGTCTATAAACATTTTATTTTAATTAATATTTCATTATTATTTCATTAAACTTTTCAAAAACAGAAAATTATATTTTAACTATTCATTAAAAATTCATTAATTTTAGAAAAATACAAAATATTCACCCATAAAATTATTCAATGTATTGAATAAAAAAATGAAAACCATTTTTGTAAAATAATTTTCTAAATAATATTATTTAATTTTTACATAAAATCATAATTTATTACAAAAAACATCGTTAATATTATAACTCGTTTTTAACACCTTGATAAATAAACATAGTCACATAAAATTATTGTATAAACATAATAATAAAATGTAAAAATTTATGATTACATTTTATGAATATAAATTGTATCTTTATATTATAGAATTAATCAAAAAATATTATTAAAATATTTATGAAATACAAAAATACAACACATATGCTCTGATCTTTATTTGACTTATAAGATGTCTAAATTGTATTTATACATTCAAAGGGGAATTTTATATTTTTTTCTACAAAATTACTTTTCATTACTATTCATAAGAGTGAAATCACTATTCATAATGTTACATTACTATTTATATGGGTATGTTAATATTCATCAAAAAATATTTTTATCTTAACTAACTCTAAATATCATACTGAATTCAACTTTGAATGTCATTTCATTGAAATTCAAATTGAAAAGGAGGAAAAATTATTTTTTCTAGCTAGTTTATAAAAATGTGGTGCTTGGTAGAGAATTATTATTTGATGCATTCAATTTATTTTAAAAAATATTTTTGTGTTACGTTATTCACTCCTTACAAAAATTTCATCCTCGAAATTACCATAATGTTACCTCACACTTTTTTGGGTAGTTCTTCATCATAAACTCCTCTGGATCCCATGTTGCCTCTTCGATTTTATGATTTTATTAAGTATTTTTACCAGTATAGTCATTTGATTCCTCAAAAATTGTTCTTTGGTGTCCAAAAACTGGATAGGCCCTTCACAGTAGGATAGGTCAGTTTCCAATTATATACCTTCATAAGTGAGGTCATTGTCTCTCATATAAATTCTTATTAATGAGAGATGGAACAAATTTTTTACTTTAAACATGATAGTTTTTGTAGCCAAACGATATTCAAAAACTCAAATTCTCTTCAAAATTTCAAAAGGTACTATGTATCTAGGTATCATCTTCCCTTTCATCCAAAATCATATAACACCCATCCATGGGAATACTTTTAGGAAAACATGATCTCCCACATGAAACAATAACTACTTCCATCTATTATCAGCATAGCTCTTTTTTCTTATGTGAGATACTTTGATATGGGTTTTAATAGTCTATATTTTCTCTATTTTTTCCTCAACAAGATCTAGGATCACAAGCTTCCTTTCTCCAACTTCATCCAAACAAGTTCGTTTTTGACATCTATTTTCATACAATGCTTCTGATGGTTCCATTTGGATACTTGAATGGAAACTATTATTATATTAAAACTACACGAATAAAACATATTTATCTCACATACAGTGAAATTCATGGGAACATGATCTCAAAATGTCTTGTACGGTTTGGATCAACATTTCTATGTGTCTTTCAATTTGTGGGTGATAAGTTGTACTCAATCGTAGCTCAATATCTAAATATTTCTAAAAACTTTTACAAAATTTTGATTTAAATTGTGAATCATGATCAAAAATAATTTTGAGAGGTTATACCAAGAGTCACAACTTCATTAATATACATTCATTCTAGGAAATCCAGTGGAAAATATTCGATTACAATGAAGAAATGTCCATATTCATAAGTCGATCAACAATTAAACACAGTTTATCATTATTTCATGGGGTTTTGTGTAATCCAATGACAAAATTTATGGTGAGCTCATCCCATTTCCATGTACAAATATGTATAGGATGCATGAAACCTCATAGATGTTTTCGTTCATCCTTTACCTGTTAACTGACTAAACAACTTGATATATACGAACAATTTCCATCTTCATGTTACCCCACGGGAAATGTTCTTTCAAATATCTATACCATTAAGTGTTACTAGGGTATATAAAAATATGTGTACTATGAGAATCATCTAATAACTCACTTTTCAGCTCAGTTATAGAGGGAACACATTGCCTCTTACCAAATTTAAGGATTCTATCTTCACAAACAGAGTCATCCAAACTTCCCATCATTCACAACATTCTTTTTATATTTAAGGTCCTCATCATTAGGCTGAGGGAAATAATTATTTCTAAAAATTATGGTTGGGGAAACCTTTGGAAAGTTGTTATGTTTTACCATATTTGATAATTCCCATATCCATCCTCACTAGATCCATGTACAATGTATCCTTGTCAATCCTAATTTTGTTGAGAGCTCCATGATCCTTCCTGTTCAATGAATCAACTACCTTATTTTCCATTCCTAGGTGGAATTTTATGTAACAGTCATAATCCTCGAGTATTTTGATCCATTTCCATTGCATCATGTTGATTAATTTATATGGGAATATATATTTTAGACTCTTATGATCGATATATATCTCACAAATTTCACCATAAATATTATATCTACAAATATTCAGAAAAAAATATTACACCTACTAACTCAAGATCACTAGTAGATAGTTTTTTTCATAAGTATATAACTACCTTAATTCATAAAAATTTAATCTATCATTATATACAAGGACACAACCAAGTAATTTCATTGATTAATCACTATATATCACAAACCCAACATTTCCTGATGGTAGGATTAGGATAGGGGCATTCACTAATCTCTCCTTCATTTCTTCAAAACATTCCTCACATTATTTTTTCCATATGACCTTAACCACTTTACATGTATGCTAGGTCATTGGGTTGGGTAAATGGTGATGTTATGAATGAAACACTAATAATAACTAGATAATACGATAAAAAAACACATAGTTATCTTTACTGGAGTTGGAAATTCTTAAACATCTATTTTATTCATAGGATGAATTGATATTCTATCCTTAGAGGAAATGTGGCCAAGAATGGAAACTGATTGAAGCAAAAATTTACAATTTATAAACAACCCTTATAATTAATTTATTCTAATAATCTTCAGAATAGTTCACAATTAGGTTTCATTAACTTCATAGCTTTGGGAGTTTACCAATATATCATTAATAAATACCATCACAATGTCATCATGATAATCCTTGAAAACAATATTCATTAGATCCATGAAATCAAAGGGTGAGTTAGTTAGTCCAAAAGGAATTACTGTAAAATTGTAATGCCAATATCATGTTTTAAATGAAGTCTCATGATAATTTTTCTTCCTCAAAAGCAAATGATGATATCCATATCAAATATCAATATTCAAAAAAAAATTGGGTCTATTAATATGGAAAAATAAATCATCAATGTGAGGCAGGAGATACTTTTTATTTATTGTTATAGCATTTATCTCCCTTTAGTCAATGAAAAACCTCATAAAAACATATTTCTTATTAATGAATGGAAAAGGTGTTCCATACGGAGAATCAATAGGGCGCATCAATACTTTACTACTCAATTCCTATTTTTGTTTCTTCAGTTCCACTAATTCTAAAATGATCTATCTAAATGGGGTCTTCGATATGGGTCTTGAATCAGAAACTAAACAAATGTAAAACTCAAATTACTACCATGGAGTATTTTTAGGTAAATACTCTATAAACACATCAACAAATTCTTTCAAAATAGGTACATAATCTATTTGAACATTAAATTACTCACCCATAGTTATTTAATTCCCTTCCTGTCCAATAATTGAATTCAGTAGAGCTATTGAGGGTGGATCTAAATGAGAATCACATAGTGATGATTCTACTCTAATGATAAGGGATTCCAAATCATCATAAAAATGGTAACCACCTTAATCATGAATCATATTTTTGTATCATGGATTTAAATCCAATCTATACTATGGATTATATCAAATTCCATCATTGGTATAAAAATAAGATTAGCAGATAAATCAAGTTTATATTCCATAATGGGGACGGCCTCATAGACCATTTTTAGAATGATACTTCTCATAGGTCTTTTGACTAAAAATACCTTATTAATTAATTTTGAAAATATTGAATATAATTGAAAAATTGGGATGATATGAATGAATGATATGTTCTAGAATAAAAAAATGCATTTTCAATGTTTGAGGAAACGATTAAAGTACCTACCACCACATCATTAGGAATATCTATATCCACAGTTGTGATCTCATAAGATTGTCCCAACTCCCTTACACATTTTAGTCACATTTACATGATTATTTGGAAAATATTTATCATAGTTTCCCATAACTTTGCAATTATTTCAATGAATTTTAATAGTTTCTTAATCACCCTTGTAAACAACACCACAATGGCCTCTCTTTCCACACTTGTAGGACACCCATTTACCATTTAAGCAGGCACCAGGTAGTTTTCGTCAACAATTGTCATAGGGAGGAAAGTCAACTATTCCCATCGGCCCCATTTCCCTATATCATTTTATAGAGATTCCAACAATCCTCTACTTATCTTTATCTCCTTTAATGTAATAAGAAATTTATAATTCCTTTTCCGTCTTTGTTAACACTTCATATTATATATTCATATGATGAGAAGCTTTTTATGAAAACATCCCACCATAGGAATGTTTTAAAACCATCAATTTTTGGGTCAATATTTCCCCTCGTATTATATTTGTAGTCTGAGAAAGTCTTGAAAACCATGTCATGATAGCTTATTACTTTTCAACATTATCCTTCTCTTTTATAATCTTATTCAAAAGAATTTTTTCTATATTGGCTGGTTGTTCCTGAGCGATGTATTTTTTCTATTAATATTTCATTAAAATCTCTCCATTTAATTTGTTCAATTTCTTCCTCCTCCTTTATGATTTGGATTAATGACCACCATGGATCGATATCTCCTGACAGTTGATAATTTATCATGACTACCTTCTACGTTTCATTACTTCCCAACAAGAGAAATATCTACTCAATGGAACATATCAACTACTCCACAACAAATTGGTCTGTATTTACATTAAATAATGGATTCTGTTGTCACATAAAGAGATATAACTTATATCCTTATCATTGTGGATATTCTTTCTACATATAGGTATGGTTATTGTTCATATCCTGAATTAGTTGTCTTGGTATAGTTATAAGTTTCTCCACACCAGTCGCAGCTCTAGAGCCAACATCATTATCTTGAACAGGATGTAAATCCCTACATGGTATATGCACATTCATTCGGTTTACATTCCTTTCACTAGTCACCATTTTCAAATAATTGAATACACTAGATTACATTATGAATCATAATTTATAATATCATCTTAGAAACATATATGGCATAAATTGAAATCAAATGTGTGGCTAATCTAAAAATCATAAACATGGGTTTTTGAAGAAAATTTTATATTCAAATCTTTCAATGTATCTTGTAATGAAAATGTGAATTGTCCTAGGAATTTCTCATTGGTTGGTCAAACTAGATTCATGGTAAGGACTATCATGTACCAAGATACTTCTGGTCAATCCCAAAACCACTTGTCGGAGCATCCATTCCAAGGTACATCTGTGCTAGAACCACGTTCACATGTAGTATCCAAAAGGGGATGTATTTTCAATAAATATCCTCATAATATATTCCTTTACAAAATACAATGATTTTATTGTATGTTTATCCTAAAAGACTATCATAGGGGTTTGTTCTATAATCTATAGTCTCATAATCCAGTATACATGTTTTCTACTAAACTTACATTGATTCCAACTGTAAAGAACTGATACTAGTTGCCTAGAGTCATTACCTAATTTAATTACATTTTAATATAATCAAGGAATATGAATCACAAAGGACCATGTAGTTTAGACACTTGGAAATAACATACATACATAATTTCAATATTAAAACATAAAAATAAATACAATATAGAAAATCCTTTGACAACATACCTAACTCCAATATTAATTATGCATTTTATTCATAATATAAATCTTCGTGTCCTGGGAAAACAAAACATAATAAAGGGGTGAGTTCAAACCCTCTATAATAGAAACCAATATAGACGAAGATATCATGAATATAAACATTAGGAAAGGTGATTAACAAAAAAACACTTTCCATTTAAAATTTAACATGAAAATAATATGTCAGGAATAAGAGATGAATAAATAATTCCATAATAAAACATGATCATGGGTATTCTACTAGTTGAATAACCTCATGAACCCTAAATATTATTTCCATAATTGAGAAATTCATAATTCTAGAAATCATAACCATTTCATCAATGCCTTTTGTGAATTCCATAAATATCTATTTTTTAAGAACTCGTTCCATGACCATAGTTTGTCTCATAGGACATATCGATGCACTAAGGTGATTTAGTAGGTCCTGCATGACACTTACAATCTCCAATGAATTCCCCATTTTAAAAAGGATAAAACTAAATAACAAAATTAGTTATATTAAAACTAACAGATGAAATTTCTATAACGTTCCCCAAATATTTAGCATAAACACTAACCATTCAGTAAAATTGGAAAATGATTTTAAGATAGAACTTCCACAATAAAACAATTCATAAAACAATTAATTAAATATGGTATATTATATAAAAAATGATCAATTTTAATAATAATAAATAATCAACTATATTTTTTAAATAGATGCATATATTACTATAAAATGATCGAGTAATTCTTGAGGAAAATATTCATTTACATTGAAATGAAGAATTATTTTGGAAAAGTATTTTATATAAAACCATAAGTGAAATAAGATAGTATTTTGATAGTAAAATTAGTGTTTTTAGAAATATAATGGTTTGTAGAAAAATATTATTGAGTACCCATGAAAATACATAAGAATTTGAGAAATTCCCTTTAATCTAGATTGTATTTCGTGAAGAATTTTTGAAAGATCAATTTAAAACATATAACTCCTCAAAAATGAAAGTGGTATTATCATTGGTACACATATATATAACATTATAACAGAATATAAATAGAGTAACTATGAATAAATAAGAAATTAATTGAGGTATATAGAGAATAATAGTAATTCGAATGAAAGTGGAATTTCAGGTAGAAACCCAGTACCTTCTGTCTGAAGATGTTCCTCACATGATCATAATGACCTGAATAATAAAACTTCAGTTTATATATTAATATTCACATAACTTCCCAATAATTTAATTTATTTATTATAACTATATTAGGTTCATTATTATCCCTTTTATGAGTTAATATATTCAATTTCATTGTTTGAGAGTGTTTTCTTCCATGGTTTTCTAGGTTAGTTTACTTTTAATCATGTATGAAGAAACATTTATAATGAGAATTTTTGTCCATAATAGATGATGTATGATATTAATGAACAACCATACGAATAAATGGTCCTAAAATTCATTTTTTTGGAGTGATGATGAATCATTATATAAAACATTGATGACTTTAGTTTGGGTTCATTGGCAGTTCTTGATCACAATGAACTCATTTTGATTTATAAATTAGTATCATGTGTAAAAAATGATTATTGATCCTTAAATAAAATATAATGAATAGATTATAGTATAGTTCAACCATAAAAATGGTTTCATGGGTATAATTGAAAATGGTAATATAAATTGACAACCCGACATCCTTTAATGTGATAATTTAACACAGATTAGTTGGTGTTTTCATTTCTAGTAAAATAGAAGTGAAATGAGATTTGATATTGAATTATTCCTTCATAAAATCAAAATTATTGTAAATGTATGTTATTGTACATATCATAACATTTTTATGAAAGGATATGATGAAAAAAATGTAAGTAAAGGAACCCTAAATAAAAAATAGTGGAGAAATCCCTTACGAAAATTTTCCAGCCTAACGACATCGCTTAAAAATTCATAAAATATATTGATGAGTGAAAATGGGTATGTAGTAATTCATACATAATATTTATATTAAGGTGGGTATTGAATTAAATATCCCATCATAATGAAAAAATTAAAAAAGAATAACATAAAAAAGTGTGCTTGAAAAAGAGAATGGTGGTAGATTCCCTTACATATAGATTAACACGTAAAACAATAATTTTGGGACATATGAGGCTTGAGGAAACCATGGGTGGACTCTTAATGAGGTAAAAATAACATATGCTTTAGTTTTATGAGTTTTAAATGAACTAAATCGAAAAAATGACTGTGTATTTATAGTAAAATAGAGGGTGTTTTTTTTAATTTCAAAGGACAACTTATTAGTGGTTTTCATGATATACCATAGGCTATCCTACAGAATTAGAAACATAGGATACCTAATATCATATTTTATTATAAAAAAATTGAACAATTTTTTTTAATAATTACATCATTATGAAGTCATTAAACATACTATAAAATCAAAACTATATTTTTATTATTCATGAAAAATTCAATTATTTTAGAAAAATACAAACAATCTTGACCTACCATTTTTCAATGTGTAGAATTAAAAAATGAAGTCAATTTTTTGATAAATATTTACTAAATATTCTTAATTAAATTTCTAAATAATATCATAATTTATTCCAAAAAAAACATTAAAATTTTAACTCATTATACAACACCTTGAAAAATTAATCAAGGTCCCATAATATCATACCATAACAAAAATAAAATAATTTTACAATTTATTATTACATTTTACAAAATTATATTTCCATTTTAAATTATGAAAATTAATCAAAAATTTTAATTTAAATATTTATGACATACAAAAATACCAATACCAATACTATGATCATTTTTCACTTATAAGACATCTAAATTGTATTTACATATTCATGGGGGAAGTTTATATTTTTTTGGCAAATAACTATTTATTACTATTGATATGAGTAACATTAATACTCATAAGGGTATGTTATTATTCATACGAGTATTCCACTATTTATCAAAAATTATATTTGTCTTATCATACTCTAAAATATGGTACTTAAACAAAAATATGTATATCATTTTTTTGAAATTAAAATCAAAATGATGAAAAAATTATGTTTACTAGATAGTTTATAACAAAGTGGTGTTTTGTAGAGAGAGAGTGTTTCATACAATTAATTTATTTTCAATAATAGTCAGGTGTTACAGACAAGAACTTCATATCCATTTCTCTATCCCTCTATGTCAAATGTAAAATAATGATAGGGTATGTGTTGTCGCTCTATCATCTTCCAGAAGCATAAGGAAGGTTGTGTGGTTTCTTGGATGATTTACTGCATCTCTCTCACATTCACGAATTAATCATGTGGGATTAGAGTATGTCTACAATCATGAAATATACACATTCTAGTGCATGTTTTTTCAGAGAATACATTCTTTGATCTTCTTCTTATCAACTTTCAAAGGGCCTCAATAGGTGTGGGTCCTCAAGGCCATGTATCTGACCTTAGGGAAAAGAATATTTTGTGGTTTCTTAGATCAACGATTTTCTCTTGTTTCTCATATTTTTCATGAATCACATGGTCTTAGAGGTAGTTGGTACCCATGACATCCAAAAGATCCTAAACACTTTTTCTTCAATCCATGTGTAATCTGCAACTAAACCCAATGCATCATATTTGATAAAATACTAAAAATGTTCACATACTCATCCACTAGGGAATCCTCCTCGGGTTTCCTTATGAGTAATCCCCAATCTAATCCACAAAAAGTGTCATACTCCCTTGTGGTACAAAAATTTAGAGGGCCTCCAAAGGTGTGATTACATAAAATTCAACAACATGAGCATTGATTCACATCCTAGTGGTATATATAAGAATTCTTTATTGGGACAAAACCCCATAGTCCAATCTAATAAAAATTCTCTTTAGGCTACATACCTAGTAGAGTCTGAATAAACCTCTGTATCTATATCCCTTCTAGGTTCTTTGATTCACTTCAGTATAAATGCCACCTGAAACTTTTACTAAGAACGTTTCTCCTTTACATCAGTTCCTTATGAGATTAAACATTATGGTTTAGTAATCATCACCTGACCTTAAAAGGAATGTTGTGTGCCATTAAGAGTAACGGAACTACGTATATTCTAATTCCTTTAATAAGGATACATATGAGGCCCATATTAATGGTCTAATATTGACATCAAAATAACTCCCATAATTCTAGATGATGAATAACTATAGATCACCCCACTATGTGAATCCAAACCAAAATTATAACAACATGGAAAAATAATCTCAAATTAGTGCATTATAGGGAACCATTGATAAGGAAAATGAAATACATACAGATATATCGATTGATGAAGAATGTTAGATACATGCCAATGATTCTAAATTTCAGACATGATAATATATTATTATTAATTTAAGGTTGAACCACATCATTCTTGTGGGTTAATAAATGATTCATGAACATATCTTAAATATATAATAGTTTACGCGACTAGGAAACAATTCCCAAAAAAGGTGTGATTAACCCAACCTCACATCCTCTCGACCAATTCAAGTAATTATGTATTGTTTAACTAAAATCCCAAATAGGGAATACTTTTGAACATAGGTCCCAATTGGATATTGATCCATGGGGTGTTTCTAGCTCCATTAACAAATTCCATTGGAATTTTTAAAAAAATAGTTAGCCTGAAGTGAATGATTATAAACATTTCAACCCACGGAATAAATCATCATTAAAACTATGTTTTCCTCAGATTCAGTATTATTCTATCATTATTGTCACTACATGTAATATATTATCCCCATATAAGGGATAAACATGTCAATATTTTCCACTTATCATGTGTTACTAGAAGAAAATCTTCCAAGAATCATATATTCACCCATAAAAAGGCATAAATCATATAGTCACAAATATATAATATCATGAAATATTATCGATATTCATCCATGCGCGCAAGCATGAGATTAAAATTAATCATCGGTCTCATGGTTTATATGATCACACTCATGTGATCCAAACAAGGGTCACTCATGCTACACACACATGTGATAAAACTCAATCATTGGTCATTGTACACAGTCCAATTCCATCACATCATGCCAAAAATATTATTCAGTGGAAAAATATGGTAAGTATATTGCTACATCAATAATGAATTTTTCAAAATTAATATTATCCCAAAGCTAATTAAATAATTATTCTCTTGTATCATCATATCAATCCTGCAAGCCAAGGGCCTCTTTAACTGATTCCAATCCAACATTAAAAGTGTTCTATAATGGGATTCCTGGAATTACGTTATACAAGTGATTATAAATATATCAGCTACCCAATGACAACACCCATCTATGTTAAAATAATGTTTAGTTGATGGAAGGTAACTCTCTAATGCTATAAAAAGGAATAGAGAACAGATCTCAGATCCCCATAAATCTAGATCAATACATGACATAACCTAAATGAATGAACCCACATAGCCTAATATTCTAGATAAAATTAACATATTAATTTTCACAATATGTTCATATAGAAATCACCTAGATCTATGGATCTCAACGGTGGAGTGTCACTAATGAATTAATAGAGGGAAATGGTGAATCTGAATGGAATTAAGGATCGATTATAAATAATTAAATGTTATTAAATTATTTGTCATTACTCCATATAAGTGATAAGTGGTCCTATCAACCATTTCAAAAAATGAACAGCTACCACCAAAATCTATTAATGAAAACTATGGTTGTGGTATCCTTGAATATGGATAGCCTAAGAAACTCAACATGAACACCCCCATAGTGTGGTTTTAATACCATTCCCATTTTGGTATCACCACACCCATCAACAAGTTTGGGTGTGTCGAACATTTACATGGTCTATAGAGTATTAGTAGCTCTGCATGCTCTAAATCATGTCCTAACGTTGGAATTTCAGCTTTCCCACTTTACTCAACTATTTCCCAATAATGAAACGGAATGCACCATGGCATGGTTCCCCCCATGATGCAACAAAAAAAATCCAAAAAATATATTTTAAGACTTTTATACAACATGGATCATGGTTTATCCATCACAAGTATCAAAAATAACTAAAATTTAAATTGTTTCTGTTAAAATTTCCACTTTAACAACTTCTTATCCCTAAGAAGTTATTATAGTGGTCTACCTAGAATAAAATTCTCCATTAATCGGGTATGTTAGACTCCGAATATTATGTCTCCTCTTAGATCCACCCATGCAATAATAAGGAGAAAACAGTGGTTCATCTTCCCCATAATTTTTTTAGTCTACAATATACACTGGGTAATTTTATAAAACAATCATCTAGTTCAAACTCATTGTTCTCATAGTTGTTCATAGGTGTAGGATCAGGATCATACCTCTAAAGATGAGGAATATATAAGAAGTTATGCATCACAAGATTTCATGAAGAAAGGTAAAGATTTTATGGAAACTATTAAAATGAGATTTGTGGTCATTAATAGGCCAACTAATCATGGTTCTAGTTTCCCTTACTTCTATGAACAATGATTCTGCAACTTATGTGACACTTGTAAGAAAACTGTAACACACACAGAGAACTATAATGGTTTTCTATTTTATTTTTCATATGATTAATGTCTAATATTACAGGTAAAATACCATATATTAAGAAAATATACCACCATAGATGTATCATATTCCATAATATATAGAAAAATATTTATATCACCTTCCTCGTTCAAACACAATGATAAAGAACATGGTTGACCATTGAAATCTTCAAATTGTTAAGTATAAATCAAAGCCTGGAATTTATTTTTATATGTACGCTCCAGTATAGAACGGTGATTATCACAATATCTATGGATGTATTTTATGAATTACCAAAGCATATCCATGGATATCTGGGTTATCCTTTCCAATTATCCATCATCCTGTGGAAGATACATCATACATAGTTTTATATGAGCCCCTAAAGAATTATGAATTCCTTGCCAAAAAAATGACATAAAACACATGTTAATCTCTATTAAGATATTATAATCCACACTATACTATCTCGTAATTTACCAGACTTAAATCATTCCCAACCCATCTATAAAATAATTCTCTCATATTAGTATAAATTGTTCCTCTTTAATCATTCGATCAACTATCACACACAAAAAACTCTAATTTTCATGGGTTTATGAACAACCATATCACAAAGTAAATCATTAAATATTCTGAAATCCACAGTAGAATGAGATGTAGATGAAATAATCCACTTCTCCATTCATCATTTTCCTTGAACATGTGATATGTCAGGCAATGTGAGACAAAATTCATGATGAATCGCTTCATTCTCTTCCACCATAAGTGTTTCTTGATATCCCAATACTTCTACATCAAACCTAGGTGTAGTACCCTATGGGATGAATATGAGTACCTCATAAAGAATTCCATTATAAAATTAGGAACCACAAATATCTCAAGGATAATGATATATTTTTAATTATAACTCAACAAACCATAGACTTGGTCACTTCCTACCAACAATTCCAACATCACAACAAATTCAGGATATAATTTCTAGATGGTCATTACCATGTCCACCAATGTCGATAAGATATCATGAGTATCAAATGACCTCTCCTCTCACTCCCCAAATGCATAAACCAACCATTCCGCTATTGATCTCATCAACTATCATTCATCCATAGAATATCTCTCTCTATGATGTTGTGTTTTTCTACATTGAGAATCTTCAATAAAGATACATTTCAATAGAGAATAATCCATATCAATTTTGAATTTCTGTAGATAATCCATAAAATTCATTTTTAATATATTCATTCATCGATGATAGAAGTTATTACATAATATTTTTTGGACCATATAGGCTACACATCTCTCACTGAAGAGATAATAGTAAAAAATAGTAAAAACATAGACCAAATATGCTAACTAAAAGGCATGTGTAGGGAAGTTAAGTTTATGTGATAATAGATATTAAGACCCATAAGCCACAACATGATCCATCTACATCAGCACATCACTAAAAATAACATAATAGGCATCACAATAGTCTTTATATCCAATCAAAAGTTCTAGAACTATCAGAATAAAAGATTTCATCATTCTTCTAGTTTTATCCAAGAATGAATCATACCAATATTTTATTGAATCAATATTCACCCAAATCATTATTAAGATTTTTCATAAGAATCACCAAATTGGAGAATATGTGTATTAACCATCTGTTGTAACCTGAAAATCCAAGGAACCTCTTTTCATAAAACACAGTTTTAGGCAATTGTCAAGAAATTTTATCCTCTACGTTCTCTAAGAACATGTAAATTCCCACATCTATGATCACACACATATGAAAAAAATACCTTGGGGAACTATAATTGAAATATTGTGAGATTAGAATAGAGGCAATGTGTTTTAAGATTACACAAAAAAATCTCAAAGTGTCTATAATGAATATATAAGGGCTTTTAGTGTATAATGATATCGTCTATATATATAATAATGAATAATTTGAGATATAGATGGAAGATTCCACTCATTAGAGCCATGAATATTACAAGGTTATTTTTAACCGAAAAGGAATCAATGTTACTTGTTCTTCTTATATGTACTCATAAATGATTTCTTACAAATATTATCCTCCCAGGGCCAATGCTAATGGTAGATAAGATATAAATCAATCTTAGAGATCCACCAGAATCACAACAACTGATAAAACAAATCATAGATCCATTTTAGTGGGTTTATATTATTTATTATCACATTGTTAAGCATCATGTTTTCCACACACAACTGAAGACTCTCATCTTCTTTCATTGTGAAAAATAATGGATCCACAAAAGGATTTGTTCTACGTCTTAAGAAACCTTTCACTTATAAAGCCTCAATGTTTTCCCTTGAGTTCCCTCAAGTAAACCAGTTCTATAGGATATAGAAGAATCATTGTAGGTTTCATACAAAGAATAGTTTTTATTTAAAATTAAATTCATCTATAGATATGAATTATTGATAAATCATCTAAGAAAATATCCTCATACAAGTCCACCACTAGAGGTAAAGATGGGATATATACTATTTATTCTAATATAAGAGTTGAGATAGAAATCTCAATCATAGTATGTCATATCATGTTTAGGTTTGTTCTCATTCTACCCACTCCAACATACCAATATTGTATCATTTCAAAACACTCCCCCTTTGGTGTTATAAAGGATAAAGGTATCCTGTAGCGGTCAATATGCACTTGATCACTAGATTTCAAATTAAAATATAAGATAACATCAAGCAGAGTTATTTAAATTATAATAAAATCACAATGATACCTATATCCATAAAATAGAATGGGATATCCTATAAATCTTCAATGAAGATCCACATCTTTATCCAGAGGTGTATCATGTGATGATAAATTAAAAGAGAGAACAAAATTTAATTCAATGCATAAGAATAATTATTTAGATATATATGAATGGAATTATATTCTATATAAAAGGGTAGAATATGGAATATTTTTTTAGGTACATGCCCCCAAAATGTATATGGCCCATCTTCATTTCTAGCTAGAACCGAATCTAATTCATACACATTTCTTGACTCATTACCATGAGCCTGGAATTGAGGAGTACAACTCGCCTAAATCACTGAAGTCTATAGATTCCCAATCTATTATTGAGCACCCTGGCCAGATCCTTGGGATATTTTTTTGTATCTTGTGGACCCTTGGGAAATCCTATACACAACTACCTCAAACAGAACTACTGAAAATTTACTATTTCTGACATCAATGAAACTTGATACGTGGTCATTGAAAACATTAATAATAATTCTAACTGTAACATCCTAAGTAAGTAATGAATAATAGATATTTTTATCTATGTCTATTAATGAATTAGATAGTGTTTTAGAGACTTAAAATGAAAATAAATCCAATCTTAAACATGGAATACACTAATATTTTTAAAAGATTATTTTATTACCTTTTGATGGATAACCATTTTTAAATCTATCTTTTGACAATTTTATAATCTATTTTTGTAAAAATAAACTTATTATTTATTATTGGGACATCAAAATTTACTTTGTGTGAATTTTTGGTATTTTTCCGATAAAGTTCATTTTTTAACGATTTGTGAAAATGTTGTATTTTAAATCGAAACTGCTTTTTAATCTAATTTATTTATAGGATTATATTATCTTTTGAATTGGTTTTGAAGTGAAATTATAATATATTTTTTCCATTTAATCCAATGGTGGTCATTGGAATCAATTTCACTTTGAAATTGGACTAAACTGGTGTTAATCTTTTGATACTTATTGTTTCATAAAAACACGCTATTTGTCATGACAGTGGGAATTAATTATTAAATAAACTAATGTAACTTATTTCATTTTAATTTTTTATAATATACATCATTTTTGAAATCAGAATATCAAATATAGGTTAGTGTAATGTTTTGGTATTTTTCTGAAAAACTTCAATTTTTCATGAATAATGAAACCACTAAGTGGTAGTAAAAGAAACAGATTTTTCGTTTAAATAAAACATTTCCACTTCTGTGATTTTATTTTCAAAAATCCGACATACATGGTTGTCATTAAGAAGTAAAATGTGGTTCAATGAGATTAAAATAATTTTTTGGTGAATAGTAACTTTTATGTTCTTAATCGCGATTAGAGATAATTAGTGTAGTTTAAGGTAAAAATAATGTTTTAATAATAAGAGATGAGCTTGACACATGTCCTACCCTCATTTTATGTGTCATGTACGACCATTAAAATCCATGGGTCAACATGGGGACCCCATGGATCCACTTTGGTTGGGAAATAGCATAAATAACTTTTTATTTCATGTAAAAGTAAAAATGACACAAACATGAGATGTTTTACTAAAACAATTTTTACATGGGGTTATACAAGTCAAATTTTTGAATATAAATATTCATTAGAAATATATAAATATATCCTACATCCTGATATTTTTTTATAATTTTTATACTTTAAATATATTAAATTATTTATGACATCATGATGATGCAGCGATTACCTCATTAATAAAGGATTTAAATAAAATGAAATGATAATGTAAAATATATGACCTAGACATGTCCAAAACCTATTGTATGGGTATATTTAAAACCCTTATAACCTTACCCTAGAATTATATCATTGTGGGACCTTTTTAATCTGAAACGAATTTTAAAATAAAGTAACATTTCTTTACTTTCCAAGAGTGCCCCTCCTCTCCTCTTATAAAAGGCCCCCACCTCTTCCTCCTTACCCACACTTCCAAAGCCTTTGGTTCAGCCAAACCCTGCCCATTTTGTCTCTCCAAATCCCTCTCTAACTCCTTTAAGCCCCAAATTGGGAATAAGTCTTCCCATGGAAGCCTTTGAGCTCAAACCAAAGGGAGTTACCCAATTTTAAGGTAATGTCTTCACGTGAGTCCTTTTGTATTATTTTGCTTCTCCCACCCCCTGAACACTTTTTATTCATTTATTTTGTAACAACTCCATTATCTTAATTATACTAGGATTTTGTTATAAGAAGTATTCAAGCTACACTTACACACACCTACATCTAATGGTTAATGAACATACTGTTTCCATGGATGGTGAATTTCTGCCTCCCGAAACGATGATTGTTCAAAATTATTTTAACAACTTCAAAGGTGGCCATTAAGATGACAATATATTTATATATGATATATAATATGTTTATTTTTCCTTAATACTCTGTATTTTTTATTTTGGGCATACCTTTATGGTTTCCATTATGGGTAAACGCGATATCTTCATTTATGGAAGTGCGGACTACCGCCCCCTCAAAGTCATTTGATTCGTTAATACCATATATGGGATGTATAAAAGATGAAGTTATTATATTATATATGATATTACACTGGAATTATAATATTCCTTTATATCATTATGATTCCATTCTATAAAAATACGAAATAGAAATGAAAGTAGCGTTCATGCGTACGTACGGCTTACCGTCTCCATGAACAGTGCATTTCATTTCATACCTCTAAATGATTATGTAATATTATAAAGGCCTGCATGTACTGGATATATATGACATATATGATATATACACCATGAATACCATTCTGGATATAATGGATACATGAACAACTTGTAATTATAAAGGGTTTATTTTTGACTCAAGTACCAATGATCGTTAAAACGACCGTTATTAACTTAAATAATTACATAGTGTTCATGAAATGGTTATAAGTGATATAAAAGGAATAATGAAATTGAAAAAGGTTCATAAACAAGTATAAATTAACTCAAGTTTATTATTCAGGAGATTAAAGAACGACCGAGTCAAGTCAGACCCGAGGTATGGGACTTCGTCTCAATCTCCTTTCATTGAGGAATATTTTGTTTTATACAAAACCTTCTTTTATACAGTGTATAAACCCCTTCAAATTTTACATTTATCTAAAAGGAATATTTTTTATAATAAGCATTTTACTAAACGACAAAATGGAATGTTTTTGTCATATATATGCGGCGAAAATGAATTCTCCGCCACCGTGACCATTATTTGAGTATCGGCTTCCTCTACAAGCCATACCTTTTTTTAAAAGTAAAATAAATACCATGTTTTACTTTTTTTGTTTTGGTATTGAAAATGGTTTTCATAATGTTTTTATATCAATGTGTTGTATTGATATTTTGTTATTTAAAGGTGGAAATGTTATGTTTCCTTTATGAATGATTTATGTGATACGAAAATGTTGAGGTTCTTGGGAATTATTATGAAGACGAGTGGTTCCGTGATAAACCAAGGGCGGGTGAGCCCGATATATCTCTCCAATGCATTGGGTAACGCGAAGGAGCGAAATGTTAAGGTTTCTCCAAAGAGATTTAGGGAATATAATGTGATACGTATTCCAAACGTAACCAAGAGGGTTAATCCCTACGTAAGAATGTTATGAATGCCTCAAGTTACCTTTATGTATTATGATTTCTATGATTTATTCATGATTTGATGAGGTATGTTAAAGTGCTTATGTTTATGGGTAACGTATGATTTCATTCTTATGTATATATGTACCCATATTTCCTTTCCATATTTTTATATCCCTTACTGAGCTTTTTATGCTCATCCCATGTTTTTGAAATGTTTTCCACAGGTCAAGGTAAAGGTACTTGATATGATGATAGTGTCAAGGAAGTGTCAAGAAAGAATCCATGTTTTATTTTAAATATGATTCCATTGATGGGAAAAATTGAATACTGTCTTTTATGTAACCACTTTGTTTAAATGTAGAATGTAATGCATGTTTTATTATCTAATTATTTAAAACTCTAATCCTGAAAAGATCCTCAATGTGTATTCTTGAAGTAACTAAAGATTAAGTAAGTTTTAAGGTTGGGGCCTTATTGTTGGTATCAAACGTCGGTTTAGATAACTTTAGGAGTTAGAATTATATTAAATGATTATCCAAAAATATATTTTTTGAAATGATATAGCATTTGAAGATTACCATGATTCTTCATCTATGACATGTTTGTTCAGAATGGTTTTCCGCAGAGGAAACATGGAAGCAGTGCTAGAAAGGAATACAGAAGGAAATAACCTTCTGAATCAGCATCCTGAGATAGTTTGAATTGGAACTGAATAGTTTGTTGCAGTAATGGCGCAGTTGACTCAAGCGATAAATGGTGGTGGTATCCATGAACGAGATCATACAGATCAACCACAGAGGAACATGTCAATGGTGGAACATTTCATGAAGCAACATCCCCCATAATTCAGAGGATCATCTGACCCTGTGTTTGCTGAAGGGTGGATTAAAGAACTGGAGAAGATTTTCGATGTCATGGGGTGTTCAGACAATCAAAAGGTTAGTCTTTCTATTTACCGTTTGGAGGGTGAAGCAGATCAGTGGTGGTCGATGGTATAAAATATTAGGGACGCTGATGAGATTGATTCCCTTGACTGGGATGAATTCAAAGGTATGTTTCTTGAGAAGTATTTTCCTAAGGATGTTCAAATTAGGATGGAAAAGAAATTCCTGGAATTGAGGAAAGAGGAAGAATCAGTGGCTGTCTATGAAGAGAGGTTCACTCGATTGGAAAGGTATTCTCTAAATTTTATTCGAGACCTTGATAGTAAAATCAATCATTTTTACTCAGGATTAAAACCAAAATTACTAAGGGAATTAGCTTCTCATGAGTTTAAATGTTATGAAAAGCTTGTTCGATGTGCTTAGAAGGTGGAAACGGATTTTGTCTATGATCAAGTGTTCTATAACAACCAGCAGAAGAAGAGGCCGAGGTTGCTGGAGAAAGGGCATAATTCTAAAAAAAATCTGATGGTAAGAAAACTATGTTCCTAGTATGTGATAAATGTGGTAAAAGGAATGCTGGAGAATGTCTTCTGAATTCTGGGAAGTGCTACCGATGCGGTAAGATGAGACATAAGGCTCGTGATTGCACTAAAAAAGATCAGGGTGATAGTAAGACCAAATTTGATTTACAGTTAGTGAAATGTTTTAAGTGCAATGAGATGGGTCACTATGCAAACGAGTGTCCGACAAAGAGATTGAGTGATGGGAAGCAGTTACACTACAAGAAGAATGAGGTTGTGAAATCTTTTGCAACTACTTCAGCGGATGTCGGGCCGTCAAATGAAGTTGTATCGGGTACTTTGTTTGTTTTTTTTTTCAGATTATGCCAGTGTTTTGATTGATTCGGGGTCTACACATTTATTCATCTCTGAAAACATTTCTAGTAAAATGGGAATACCATCTCAAAAAATGACTCCTGATCTTTTGGTAAAAATACCTAGGGGAAATGTTGAGGCAAAACGAATTTATAAGAATCTTCCTATCATTATCTGTGGAAAGAACCTACTTGAAAACCTTATTGTTCTATCTCTAGTAGTGTTTGATGTTATCCTGGTTATGGATTGGCTCTCAATTTATCATGATAAGATTTACTGTAGAGCTAAAGATGTTTCTTTTCAGAAATACTTTTAGTTTGTGTTCAAGAATAAACCCTTACTTTTGATAACATATCAAGAGGCCGAGAAAATTGTAAAAGATGGAAATGAATGTTACCTTTCACATATTGCTGAAAACAATGGAACTGTTCAGATTAATGATGTGCCAGTGGTAAATGAGTATCCTGGTGTTTTTCCTGATGAGTTTCCTGGAATAATACTAGATCGGGAAGTTGAATTTACTGTTGACTTAGTTTCTGATGCTAAGGCAATTTCGAAACCCCATTATCGAATGGCTCAAATTGAACTTTTAGAGTTGAAGGAGAAATTGCAAGATTTATTAGAGAACGGTTTCATTCGACCTAGCACATCACCATGGGGTTCTCATTTTTTATTTGTTAAAAAGAAATATGGTTCTATGAGACTTTTCATTGATTATAGTGCCTTGAATAACATCACTGTTAAGAACAAATATCCTTTGCCTCATATCGATGATTTGTTTGATCAGCTCCAGGGAGCTCAGTTTTTTTTTCAAAGATTGACCTAAGATCGGGGTACCATCAGCTGAAGGTAAAGAATGCTGATGTTCCGAAGACTACGTTTCGTACAATATATGGCCATTATGAATTTGTAGTAATGCCTTTTGGGCTAACCAATGCACCTGCTGTATTCATGGACTTAATGAAAAGAATTTTCCATGAGTTCTTGGATAAATTTTTGTTGGTTTTCATTGATGATATTTTGGTGTTTTATAAATGTAAAGAGGAGCATGAAAGATATTTAAGGGTTGTTTTGAATACCTTAAAAGAAAAGAAATTGTATGGGAAATTCAGAAAGTGTGAGTTTTGGTTGCAACAAATTTCTTTCCTTGGTCACATTGTTTCTAAAGATGGGATAACTATTGATCTATTAAAAAAGGTTGTTGAAGAATGGCCAAGACCCACAAATGTAACATATATTCGTAGTTTTCTTGTTTTGGAAGGCTATTACCGAAGGTTTGTTAGAAATTGTTCACAGTTATCTATTCCAATGACTAGGCTAACTTGGAACGGTGTTAAGTTTATCTGGACAAAAGAATGTGATGATTGTTTTCAGGAATTGAAAAGAAGATGGGTGAATGATCTGGTTTTGGCACTACCTTCCATGAATGGTGAGTTTGTTATCTACAATGATGCATCATTGAGAGGACTTGGTTGTGTCCTAATGCAGAATGATCAGGTAGTTGCTTATGATTCATGACTGTTGAATACTCATGAGGTAAATTACCCTACACATGATTTGGAATTAGCTTCTCTTGTTTTTGCTTTACAAATTTGGAGGCATCATTTTTATGGAAAAAAGTGTGAAATATATACCGATCATAAATGTTTAAAGTATATATTCACTCAAAAATAATTGAACATGAGACAAATGAGATGGCTAGAATTAATCAAGGATTATGATTGTAGAATTCATTACCATTCGGGAAAAGCAAATAAAGTGGCTGATGCTTTGATTCGAAAAAGTAATTCTTCATTAACAATGTTGTGTTTGTAACGTGATCCTTTGATTAAGGATTTGATGAAATTTGGCATAGAAGTTGTTGGAGCAAGAAGTTATTATGTTTTGTTTTAGGTATCAGTGGGATCATCTCTATCATACAGAATCAAGAAAGCACAAAATCAAGACAGTGAGTTGCATAAAAAGGTAGAGCTACTTTAGAAAGGTAAGTTTCCTGAATTCAACATTGATAATGATTGCGTTTTGAGAATTGGGAAGAGATTGTGTGTGCCTTGTGATTCACAATTTAAGAGAGAGTTGTTATGTGAAGCTCATAGTTCTCTATTTTCAGTTCATCCTAGCAGTACTAAGATGTACAGAGATCTGCGGGAGTATTATTGGTGGGATGGAATGAAAAAAGATATTTTTGATTTTACTGTGAAGTGTTCGACATGTCAACAGGTTAAATCAGAGCGGCAGTTACTGAAAGGGATTCTTCAGCCTTTACTAGTGCCAGAGTGGAAATGGGAGAATATATCCATGGACTTCGTTGTGGGATTGTCGAAGACCCCTTGAGGTAATAATGCAATCTGGGTTATTGTTGATCGCTTGACCAAATCTTCTCATTTAATTGCTATACGATATAATTTTTCCCTAGATCAACTTTCCCATTTGTATCTTAAAGAAATATTCAGGTTACATGGAGTTCCTCTCACTTTTGTATCTGACCGTGATCCCAGTTTCACTTCTAAATTTTGGAAGGGCCTTCAAAATCCTTGGGTATTGAATTAAATTTTAGTACAACAATTCATCCTCAATCAGATGGGAAGTTAGAACGAACAATTCAGACCTTGGAGGATATGCTACGAGCTTGTTCGATGGATTATCAGGGAAGTTGGGACCAACATCTTTCTTTGGTTGAATTTTCATATAATAATAGTTTTCATTCCAGTATACAGATGGCACCATTTCAGGCATTATATGGGAAGCGGTGTCGAACTCCACCTTTTTGGGATGAAGTGGGTGAAAGAATGATGATGGGACCAGAATTGGTAGAAAAAGTTCAGCTGATATAGAAACACATGAGAACAGCTCAGTGTAGGCAGAAGAGTTATGCAGACAACAGGAGGAAGGATCTATCTTTTGAGGTAGGTGATCATGTTTCTCTGAAAGTCTCACCATGGAAAAGTTTGATGTGATTTGGTAAGAAAAGAAAAGATGAGTCCAAGGTTCATTAGACCATATTAAATTCTGGAGACAGTTGGATCAGTTGCTTACCAGGTGGCTTTACCTCTGAGTTTATCTCTGGTACACAATGTTTTTCATGTTTCAAGGCTGAGAAAGTACATGCCAGATCCATCACATGTTTTGAGTCCAGAGGTAGTTAAGCTGAAAGATAACCTATCATATGAGGAACAACCGTTCCAGATTCTTGACCATAGGGAGCAAGTGTTACAGAATAAGGTGATTAATCAGGTAATGGTTTTGTGGAAAAACCACATAATGGAAGAGGCAACATGGGAATCTGAAAATGCAATGAGAGATAAGTACACCCATTTATTCGATAAGTAAATAAATTACGGGGACGCAATTTTCTAAATGGGGGTAGGATGTAACATCTCAAGTAAGTAATTAATAATAGATATTTTTATCTATGTCTATTAATGAATTAGATAGTGCTTTAGAGGCTTAAAATGAAAATAAATCCAATCTTAAGCATGGAATACACTAATATTTTTAAAAGAATGTTTTACATATTTTGATGGCAAACCATTTTTAAATCTATATTTTGAAAATTTTATAAGCTATGTTTCTTAAAATAATCTTATTATTTATGATTGGGGCATCAAAATTTACTTTGTGTGAATTTTTGGTATTTTTTCGATAAAGTTAATTTTTTTAATGAATAGTAAAAATGTTTTATTTTAATTCAAAAGTTCTTTTTAATATAATTTATTTATATTATTAGATTATCTTATGAATTGGTTTTGAAGTGAAATTAGAATATATTTCTTCCATTTAATCCAATGGTGGTCATTGTAATCAATTTCCCTTTGAAATTGGATTTAAACTGGTGTCAATCTTTTGATACTTATTGTTTCATAAAAACACGCTATTTGTCATGACAACGGGAATTAATTATTAAATTAATTAATGTAACTTGTTTGATTTGAATTTTTTAAAATAGACAACATTTTTTAATTCAGAATATCAAATATATCTTAGGGTGAAGTTTTGGTATTTTTCTGAAAAACATCAATTTTTATGAATAGTGAAACCACTAAGTGGTAGTTAAAGAAACTGATTTTTCGTTTAAATGAAACTTTGACACTTCTGTGATTTTATTTTCAAAAATATGACATAGATGGTAGTCATTAAAAAGTAAAATGGGGTTCAATGAGATTAAAATAATTTTTTGGTGAATAGAAACTTTTAAGTTCTTAATCGCGATTAGAGATAATTAGTGTAGTTTAAGGTAAAAATAATGTTTTAATAATATGAGATGAGCTTGAAACATGTCCTACCTTCATTTTATGTGTCATGACAGATCAAGAAAATAAATGGGTCATCTTGGGGACCCCATGGAGCCACTTTGGTTGGGAAATGACATAAATAACTTTTTATTTAATGTAAAAGTAAAAATGACACAAACATGAGATGTTTTACTAAAACAATATTTACAAGGAGTTATGAAAGTCAGATTTTTTTCTATAAATATTAATTAGAAATATAAAATGATATCATACATCATGATAGTTTTTTATAATTTTTAGACTTTAAATATAGTAAATTATTTATGACATCATGATGATGCAATGATTACCTCATTAATAAAGGATTTAAATAAAATGAAAAGACAATGTAAAATATATGACCTACACATGTCCAAAACCTATTGTATGGGTATATTTCTAACCCTTATCACCATACCGACGAATTATATCAATTTGGGACCTTTTGAATCCGAAAATCATTTTAAAATAAAGTAACATTTCTTTACTTTCCAAGAGTGCCCCTCCTCTCCTCTTATAAAAGGCCTCCACCTCTACCTCCTAACCCACACTTCCAAAGCCTTTGGCTCGGCCAAACCCTGCCAATTTTGTCTCTCCACATCCCTCTCTTACTCTTTGAAGCCTAAAATTGGGTATAAGTCTTCCCAAGAAAGCCTTTGAGCTCAAACCAAAGGGTGTTATTCGATTTTAAGGTAATGTCTTCACTTGAGTCCTTTTGTTTTATTTTTCTTCTACCACCCCCTAAACTCTTTTTATTCATTTAATTTGTAACAACATCAGTATCTTCAATATACTAGGATGTTTTTATAAGAAGGATTCGATCTACACTTACACACACCTACATCTAATGGTTAAAGAACATACTGTTTCCGTGGATGGTGAATTTATGCCTCCCGAAACAATGATTGTTCATCATTTTTTTAAAACCTTCAAAGGTGGCCATTAAGATGAAACTATATTTATATATGATATATTATATGTCTATGTTTTCATTAAGCTTCTGTATTTTTTCATTTTTGGCATAACATTATGGTTTCCATTATGTGTAAACGCGGTATCTTCATTTAAGGAAGTGCAGACTACCGCCCCCTCAAAGTGATTTGATTTGTTAATACCATATGTATGATGTATACAGGATGGATTTATGATATTATATATGATATTAAACTGGAATTAATATATACATTTATATCATTATGATTCCATTCTATACAAATACGAAATAGAAATGAAAGTAGCGTTCATGCGTACGTACGGCTTACCATCTCCATGAACGGTACATTTCATTTATTACCTCTAAATGATTATGTAATATTATAAATTCATTCATGTACTGGATATATATGACATATATGATATCTACAACACGAATACCATTCTGAATATAATGGATACATGAAGAACTTGTAATTATAAAGTGTTTATTTTTTACTCAAGTACCAATGATCGTTAAAACAACCGTTATTAACTTAAATAATTACATAGTGTTCATGACATGGAAATAAGTGATAAAAAATGAATAATGAACTTGAAAAAGGTTCTTAAACAAGTAGAAAATAACTCACGTTTATTATTCAGGAGATTAAAGAACGATCGAGTCAAGTTGGACCCGAGGTATGGGACTTCGTCTCAATCTCCTTTTATTGAGGCAAATTTTGATTTATACAAAACCTTCTTTTATATGGTGTATAAACCCCTTTGACTTTTACGTTTATCCAAAATGAATATTTTTTATACGAAGAATTTTACTAAACGACAGAAGGGAATGTTTTTTTCGTATGTATGCGGCGACAACGACTTCTCCGCCGCCATGACCATTATTTGAGTTTCAGCTTCCTCTACAAGCCATACCTTTTTTTAAAAGTAAAATTAATACCATGTTTTACTTTTCTTTTGTTTTGGTATTGAAAATGGTTTTCATATTTTTTTTATGTCAACCTGTTTTATTGATATCTTGTGATTGAAAGGTGGAAATGTTTTGTTTCCTTTATGAATGTTTTATGTGATACGATTATGTTGAGGTTCTTGGGCATTATTATGAAGACGGGTGGTTCCGCGATAAACTAATGGCGGGTGAGCCCGATGTAGATCTCCAATGCATTGGGTAACGCGAAGGAGTGAAACTTTATGAATGCCTCAAGTTACCTTTATGTCTTATTATTTATATGATTTATTCATGATTTGATGAGGTATGTTAATGTGCTTATGTGTATTGGTAAAGAATGATTTCATTCATATGTATATATGTACCCATGTTTCCTTTCCATATTTTTATATCCCTTACTGATCTTTTTATGCTCATCCCAAGTTTTTGAAATGTTTTTCACAGGTCAAGGGAAAGGTACCTGATATGATGATAGATTCAAGGAAGTGTCAACAATGAATCCATGTTTTATTTTAAATATGTTTCCATTGATGGGAAAATGAATACTATCATTTATGTAACCATTTTTTTTAAATATGGAATGTAATGAATGTATTATGATCAAATTCTCCATAACTCTAAACCTGAAAAGATCCTCAATGTGTATTCTTGAAGTAACTCAAGATTAAGTAAGGTTTAAGGATGGGGCCTTAAATAAACTCTTATATACATGAAACATTGGGTACTATACTTTTCAAAAAGGGGCCTAAAGAAACCCTATTTTATTCTAATTAACTTCCATCACATTACAATATCTCATCAACCTTCCTCTTCTTGCCTCCAAAATAGTCACTCACCATAGCATTAGAGAACCCAATGGTTGTTCTAGTGAAGGATCACTAGTGGAAATATATAATCCAAAATTGGTATTTGAATAATTTTTAACATCAACTTTTAACTAAAATTTATGCGGGCAATGTTATAAATAATATTTTTGATGTCATTTTTTATAAACCTATCATCTATAATCTAACAAAATTCATTATTTAAGGGTTTATTGAACATATTTTCCCATAAAATTATATTGAAAATACTTTTTCACATCAATTTTAGTGAAAATCGACATGGAAACGATATAATGGTTATTTCAATATTTTTTAGAAATAATAATGTTGAACGTGTTATTATTTAAAATGGAAGAAACTATAAATATATTTTTAAAATAAAATTTATATAAGAATAGATGAAAAACATCACATTAAACATATTTTATTTTATAAAACTGATACTGAAAGTCCAACTCAAAAAACCCCATAAGAATTTTAGCATCATTATTCAGTAGTAACTTATATCAAAAGGGATTTTTAGCAACGCTTTTTACAGAAACATTACATCAAAAGTACACCTAAAAAAGAATAGAGGACATTAGATGTCAATTTTCTATAATAAATAATATTAAAAGTGATTTTTAATGTAGGTTTTTTTTATAGAAAACAGATAATGAATTTCCTTTATGAAACATCTACTAGACTATAATTATCAGTTTTATGTAGTAACAAACATTGAATGCCTCATTGATTATTTTCAACATCAGTATTTAATAATACCAATGAAGAATACCTTAAAAAGTTTAATAAATTTGAAAACATTTACCACTTAAATCTTGAAACCTATAAAAATATTTAGGAAATAAACACATTATATATTCATAATTCTTACCAATAAAAACATAGATAATTTAATATAAATCATTTAGAGTTTCATACCATTTACACACATATTCATTCCAAATATATATTATAAGGGTTTTAATAACTTGGGAGTGAAATATATAAAATAAATAATTTTATTCCATTTACTTATATTTCTATGAATCATTGAAATCATCATGTACCATTAAAATCAGAGCACTCATACTACCTTGTTTGAGTGAAATATTTATCATGGAAATCATGAGGTGTTTTTTATTTTTATATGAATCATAAAAAAAATGTAATGAAATTAAATTATATAATTAGATAACAATTTTAATAAATGAATTAAATATAATATCAGTTTTCATAGAATCCCCATAAATTGTTAATATAAACAATTTATCAGTTATCTCAAGTGATGAAAAATGTAACAATCATATAGTTATAAAATATATTAAAATGAAAAATTGTAACCTAAATGAAAAATTAATTTTATTTTTGAAATAATACATATATATATCTATATATATGTAATTTCTTTTTGTAAAAACATTTCAGGGTCTAACATATTATAGATCAAAATATCAATTCTAAACTAGTATATATGTTAATCAAAATAAATAGGTGACATTCATTCTAATATATATGTAGTTAAAAATAAAGATATTCATTAAACTAATATTATTTTGTAACTAATATTTCGATCAATACATATAAATCATGGTAATTAAAAAATTTTCTATATAGTACATATTAATTAGGAACTAAAACACATACTTTCGTTGACTAATATTAATTCTCCCTAATTTAAATTTTATTTTTCATACTATAAATAAAATAATAGTTCTTATATATATAATGATCATAATATACATATATTCATATATATATTTACCACATGGAAATTACCACTCACATTGTTAGAAAATATAGTTAAAAATAATTCCAATCAAATCATAAAATCAGTGGAATAAAAAAATTTCACATGATGACACTTTTCTACATGAAAAATGATGGAAATAGAGATGAAGTCTGTAATATTTTTAGCCCCTCATTCCCTAATTACTATAGATGAAAAAAACATCAACAATGCATTTTTCCTCGAAGATGGTAATGAAAATAAACAGGTAAACACTATTTCTATTACACATAAAAGTAAATAAAATCAATAATAATGATATTTTTTGGTGATTCATCATCATCAAATCTTTCCAATAAATATGATACAAAACATAAAAGTAATAACATTTGAACGTAAATGTTCAATAAAATTATATACACAATATTAGGGTTGAAGAAGAGAATGTTATGAAGAACTTAGTAGAAAAATTAGATGCGGTTGAGATAATTAGAGTTACAGTAATGGAAGACAACAAAGACTATAACCTGAGATTAATGTAACGAGGGAATATCCTTATATTTATACGGACAATGAATGATGAAAATGATGCGCTCCACATAGATTATAGGCATACAATGAAATTGTGGTTATCAAAAATTAACATGAAAGTATAGACCAACACATATATATATAAGACGAAACATATATTATCCGATTTAAAATATATTTACTAATAATTTCATGTATTGTAATTTATTTGGATTCTTTATAGACAATTGATCACTGTAAAAAATATTCCTTAAACATTATTTTAATATATCAATTATAAAAAAATGTATGAGCAATCAAAATTAAGAATAAATATCATATAAAAAAGAATAAAATGTTCTGATCTATAATTATTGTACGATATTTATGTACTCTTCTTCAATAACTAACTTAAGGAAAAGAACACCCAGTAAAATAAAACCAAATATATATACTGAATGCATAAAACCATTATTAGAAATACTACTATCTTTAAATTTAACTAAAATAGAGATACCAAAAACATATTAATCCTATAAAAACAAACAGAATACACAAACATTAAACAAACACAATTATAAAATACTCATTTTTTCTATTTAAATTAAATATAAATACCTAACAATTTAAAGTCTTCTGTAGTGTTGAGATTCTTTTTATAAATCAATAAGACTTTATACAATAGACCAAACCCATATAAAAATAAATATATTATCAAATCATAAGGAAAAATATGTTATCTATATTCTCATTTTTTTAACTTTTATTAAAAGATATATTACCTATAATTTAAATCACAATCATACTTATGAAAGAGAAAGTAAAAAAACTGAAAAGATGGGAATGATACATATTCATATTTGACTCAATATCATTGAAAATATATAATAACAATAAATGTTATAAGATTGAAAAATAGAATATTTTTCATATGAAATAGAAATTAATTAATATAACTAACTTTATCAAATTTAGTAGTTTACCCATTTCTGATCATCTCATATATGGATCATAAAATATAATTACCACATTCAACACATCCATTTTTATGATGAAATTGTGGAAATAAAACATTAAATTGAAAAAAAAAATCAATATATATATTTAACAACTAACATATATTTTATAAATGATAATATATATTTATCTGTACTTCCATGTATTGGATTATATTTTTTTTATCAATATGTTCTTTTTGTTAAAAAAAATTCCATGAGATGTATTGTCATATATATTAACTAATAAACCATGTATAAATGATAGAAATAAAAAATAAACTTATAAAAAGAAATAAAACATTCCTTCTTAACAAGAAGCTGAATTGTTTATAAACACCACCTAATAAAGAGGTAACATAATATAATTTTCATTATTTTGGGTAGAATACACCTATCATATAATCACTTGTATAATATAAAATGTTCACAATAACAAGATTATAATGAATATTAATTTATAAAAATCTTATTATTCTTACACATCATGGAATGGGAAAAACATAACTCTATATCCATACATGATAATATTTTAGACATATATATGAAACACTCGAATGAGTCTCCATATTTTCATAGCCATTGAAAAAAGTTCTAGATCTATAGGACTATAATCCCCTATTTTCACATGATGAATAAAAATCATTTGTAGATACCTAATTAAAAAATTAATATATTAATTTAACTATAATAATATTTATTTTAAAAATGAAAAATAAAATCATAAATTTACTTACAAGGAAAACAACTAGAATAGAGGCTTGCTGAGCTCATAATAAATATCTAGATCATGGATAATTTTTTTGAATCCATCCAATGGATAATATCTTCCAAATATATTATATGTCATCCGAAACTCAAAAGTATTATCCAAGGAAGAAGAAATATGGGAAACTATTTTTATCCAATAAGAAATATCATATGTATGAAAATTTGTTGGTTCCTGAATCATTTAATAATTAATTTGATATATGATAATCTTTTATAAATTAAATTTCAGAAAAAATTATATGTAATTTTTAATCAAATGTAATTAATATTTTAAAAACAATGAAAACCCTTTTTGTTAGATAATAATGAATTACATCTGACCAAAATAAAAAAATTCAAATTCAATCAATATCTGTCCTAACACTAATAGAATGATATCTTATTGTATCAAACATTTATATAATCATTTTGAACTCAAATAAATGATATAATACATGTGATAATGTATGTTGGTATATGTTCTATAACTGTATATCTTGATGATATCTCTTACAGGAATGTTAGATAAAAATAAACTAATAAGTAATTATGTAGTATACATGGAATTTTACATTATTAAATATTTTTCATACCATAAATTATCTATCATGTCAACTAGAAATAAATGAATTCTATGTATCATCATCTAAAAACCCATACATTATTCAGCTCATTTCATTCCAAAACTACCCAAAATCATAAATTTATTGATTTTTTTTAAATCACTCCACTGATCAAAAAATAAAGATATAAATATTTTATTAATTTCTTTAATTTCATAAAAATTTAATATGATCAATATTTGAATAAATTAAATATTATCCAGATAAAGTATATAATATTTTAAAAATAAAATAAAAATAAAATAAATATAAATTAATTGAGAAAATTTCCTATTATTGACTCCCAAGGATACTATTTTTCCTACATATCGATAGACGTCTATTTAGGATGAAAAATGGTAATATTTCAAAGACTCTCCCTGAAAATATTTTTGGTAAATGAAATTGAATTTTTTCTAGTTGTGTTATTATCATCCTCAAAATTAATATGTAAATATTGGTCATCAATAAAAGTACAACTTTTAATAAACTTGGAATATTACACATACCAACTCGAGAAATTCATTTCTCTATAGAAGAAGCATAAGATGCCTCCAAGGGAGGCACATTAGTAGTCCATCAATTATTTTTTGTAAATTATATGATTTTTGAAGTGTATAAATATATTACTGAATATTTAACAATAATAAAAATGTCATATACATTGTTAATTGTTTTTCTACTTATATGTATTTAATTGTAGTGTAAAATTTATTGAAATTATGTGTACATGCATATTATTTAAAATTTATAAATTTAAAAATAAATATTACTAAAATATTTAAGTAAAACAATAGTTATACACTTAATTATGTTTTAAAATTTTATTTCATTATTATTAACCATAAAATTTACGAGTAAAACTATTAAATATGGACATAAATTCTAAAATTATAGAATCATTTATAAATTTAAATATCACAGCTACAAGAAATTGTTTTCATACACAAAAATTTAATGAAATCATAATGATGTTTGTAAGGTTTAAAAATCAAATATTTTTTAACAATATTTTTTGAATAAAGAATATAACTCAAAAATTACAAAAATATTAAATATATAAATATATATAATTAAACGTCTAATAATTAAAAAATATTGTTTTCATAGAGGAAAATTTCAAAAAAAAAATATTTTTACCTGGATAATTAGGTGGATAATATATTGTTTTCCAATATCACTTCAATGTGATCATTTCATACTTAGTGGTATATGATTGCATTATATTCATGGTTATCATTTCAGAATCAAGTAATATAAGAATAATCTCCATATAAATTCTTAAAATTATCATCTTCCTCATCACCCAAATTAATTATTTTACCCTCAAAAATGACATATCACATATCATTCGTTTGATTGATGGTATAAAATATTTTCTATTCATGTGTCGATATAAGAAATTGTTCTCATATGGAACTAAATATTTTTAAATCAACCAGTGAAAACTCATAATTATCATGCTTTACACTACTATTTCTATCAACCAACTTATACATAAACACTGTGAATCAAAATTTACATTAATCAATTCCCATATATCCTCAAGAACTAAAAAATATGTCATTGATGTAGAAATTTGATTCTAATAGTTTCCACATGAAAATTATAATTCATTAGCAATGACCTTTACCCCACGCTTTTGAAAGACACTCATTTCATCCTGATTTTTTGTTTAATATGTGTACCAATTATTATCAAAACCAAACAATGTGATCACATTAAGAGATGGCACCCAACCAGCCATTTAATGTTTTTTGATATATATATATATATATATATATATTGAACTATATTTAAACAATGAATGAATTTCTATAATTATAAACTATAACTACCCTATCATTTCAAACATTAACATTACATAACGTTTGTGGAATATTAAAGACATTACAAAAAAATACGCCCAAAGTCCATATTCGTTTAGCACCTTTAGAAACATGGAAACCAAAAACATGGTACATATGTGAACTATATTATAACCCAATAGGTTGGTCATTACTAGAACCCTTCTTTAAAACTACATAATGAATACATTCATTAATAACGGAATAATGGAAACAAAATAAGGGGTGAGCTTTGATGCTCCGCAAGAGTAAACAATGTAGACATGTAACCATAAACACGAGGAACGAGGTATGAAAATGTGATTATAACATTAAATGATCATATAATTCATATAATAATATTATAAACATGAATCATGATATAAAAATTAATAGTTCATAAAAAAATTAATCATATATAAATAAATACCATAAACCATTAATGCATTATATTAGAAAACATATTGAATTACTGCAGACACATAAGCATATAATATGATTTCCATAGTATCCAGTGCATCACTACTTAAACCATCTCAATAGTATTGGTTCACCCCCATACCATCTTGGAAGTTAGGATTCACTCCAATGTCTATCTTAGTAGCACGACATCACTCATCATACCATCTTTGTAGTCATTGTTCATTCTCATGGCCATCTGAGTAGTCAATGATTATTCCCATAACCATCTAAGTCTATATTGTGAGATATAATTATTTACACAATGCATTGGATGGATATATATGTACTACCCATTGCATAATGAAATCATTCAACTATGTTCCACAAGATCATTAAAAAATTATCACAAACAATGAAATGATATTGGTATCATAAAAAAATAATCATAATATAGGATTTGGAAAAAGATATAGATTTCTTTATAATTTAATCATAATAACAACCCACAAAATGAATTCAGTTTCAAAGGAATATAACATATTAATGATAATTTGGTTTCATAAATGACATTATATTAATAAATAGTTTATTTAGAAGAATAATATTAACAGAAAAAATGAGTAATTTATCCAGAAAATGTTGAGTAACACCAACAAATTTCATCTTAGAGATGAAATAACTTTGAAACATCTGTTAAAAATATTTCATTATTAAAATATTCTTTCATCATTGAAAATGTATTTTCAAAACATAAAAACCTTTTAAAAATTTTTCTTCAAAAATAATTTGGAAACAAAGAACCAAGGCTTGAAAATAATTTTGAAATACATTTCCCAAGAAATAATATAAATAGTATATGGAAAAAATTATGAAAACCCTTTTCCATGAAAACATATTAAATAAGCTTCAAAAGATTTTAAAAACCTTTTTCATATATTTTTTAAAACAAATTATAAATAAATGTTGAAAATATATTTAAATTGATTTCATTTAAAATTGTTTGAAAACATATATTGTGATCATAAAAAAATCTTCAAAACTATTTCATTGAAAATAATTTGAGAACATACAATGAAATTTTAAAATCATTTTGAAAACCATTTCTTCTAAAATAATTTGAAACATTGTAAAGTAATCATCCAAAAATTTTGAAATCCATTTCATTGAAAATTCATTTAAAACATATATATTATGATTCAAGACATTTTTAAATCCATTTCTTTTAAAGTACCTTGAAAAATTATAAATATTTCTTAAAAATGTTTTGAAAATAGTTTCATTAAAAATACACTAAATACTTATAAAATTGATTTAATTATTTTTTAATCATATTTCTTTTAAAATAAATTTAATACATATAAATAATTCGATAAAAAATTTTGAATTTCTTTTTAAAAAACATGGGTTTGAAAGAATATTGATTTCATAATGAAGAGAGAGTAAGTTAGGGATTTATTAAAATGACTTTCCCAATTGTAATTTATAGAAAAAAGTATAAAAATGTTACCACTACATGAATAAATATTTATTAAAAAGTATCGAATAAAATTCATGAATTTTGTTGACATATTTATAATTAAATATCATCAATAGAAGATTAAACATAAACAACCCTGAATGGTGGTGAGATTGTTTCAATAAACTCATACTATATCATAACTTTGATTTGTACTTCCCATGAAATTAAATTAAATTTAATTAATCATAATATATCAGTAAAATAATTTTATTCATGAAAAAATGTGTAAAATAAAAGGATAAAACCATAAAAATGAATGTAGTTTCATAATGAAACACGTTTCTCGAATAAAAAATATTAAGACAAAACAATCTGAACGATTTGGTAGATTTTAAAAAATTAACCCCACGAAATAAAGATCATATAATTGATCTGTAAATACCAAAAAATAAGTAAAATAATCATTTAATACATACATGGTAACATTACACACCCAAAAAATGAATGGGTGTTGAATAAAGCATGTGTCTCATGGAAATAAAAAGTGAGATGAAATCCCCTAACCTTATGCCTTGACTCAAATCAAAATAGTTCAAACATTTGGTATAAAAAATTAATTTTTATTATAAATATTTTAAAAAAACATGTTAAAATATCTAATACTATATATGGTTATTTTGTGACAATATATTACCTCCTTGTTAATAATCTGATGTTAAGGATTAACTTCGGGTAATATTCTCTATGTTCTTCACATGTGTATAAATTTGTTATATCTTTGTTTAATATACTTATATAATGATTTCCATAATTTAAGACATAATATAAATGTGTTTTTTATAAATAATATTTGTATTATAGTAATCTAAAAAATATATAATTATGAAATGGAATACACCTTTCTTGGATATAGTAATCCGTACATAAGAATGAACATTGTTTCTATTTTTATTGTCGTGATGAAAGTAAGAAGGTAAATTTCATATGTGTATTTATATATATATAATTATTAAAGTAACCTAATTCTATCATATATATCATATAATATCACTAAATTCATCCTTAATCCATTCCCTGTAGTGTGTGAATGAATCTCATCACTTTGAGTGGCAGTAGTCCACACTTCCTCAAACAAAATTATCATTTTTACACCAAATAGAAATTTTAAATATATGTTCTGTAACAGAATTAAATAAGATTAAAAATAATAAATATAATATATAATACATATAAATATGGTGTCTTTCATAATTTCCACCAACAAAGGCAGTAAGGAATAATGAACAATCATTATTTTTTGAGGTTGTAGTTCAGCAAAGACATAAACATTATGTTTATTACCCCTTATATGGAGGTGTGAGTATGAGTTGGTTAATAAATATTCATAAATACAACCTAGTATATTATATATAGTTTTTGGTTATACTATCATGTAATAATGTGATTGTAGGGGGTGGAGAAAGAAAATCAATGAAAATAGATTTAGAGAAGTATTTTCCTCTAAATCAAGTAACTCGTTTTCATTAGTGATAAAAGGCATCATTGGATATATTTAATCAAAAGGGGTATTTTAGTAGGACAATTATAGATTTTTTATGTTAATTGGTTGGGTATTATCCTACCTAATGTGGGTTTAGAGGTGTGTAGAAGTGGGAGGATAGTATGTCTTTAATAGGGGAGGAAAAGGACACACATTGTATTTTATAAAAGAATTGTTTATTACCAATGTATTAAAACTCACCCATGTTTAAAATAGCATATTATAGAACATTATAGTTTTATTTTTTTAGTATTTTCATACAACATATTTTTTACATAATTATAGGTTATCTTGGCCCTTATGTTTAAGGATTAGTCTAGGTGATGATTAATTTAAAGTTAATCCTTGTAAATAATTTTGATTACCTTCATTAATTAATTTGGGAAAAAATTAATTTTCCCATATTATAAATTTTAAATTATTTTTATTCAAAATATTGAATCCATTTTTCCAAATTCCTATCACATAAGGTGAATAAATTAATTTTAATTGTATATCGATGATGGGACTGTACTATAGGGCTTTTAAAGTAATAGTGTTCAAATTATTCTATGTTATTTTATCCAACTTCAATTTAAAATTGGATCCAATGGATAAAAAATGATTAATTGATAAAAAATTTCTAAATATAAATTTAAACCCATTTAAATATAATTTAAACATATAAATTAATTAGATGAAAAATATGTTTCGAATTAAAATTTAATATTTTTAACTATTTATTAATAAATGAATCCTTACAGAAAAGGACAAAAAAATTATCCTAACATTATTTCTCTTTTATTATTTAAAATATGATATTTATTTGGACATAATAAATGTATTAAATTTCAAAAAAAAATTGATTTTAAATGGGTCCTTCATTAAAATTTGGTATAACTAAATTTATAAAAATATTGGTTTTTAAGAATAAAATTGGGTTTGTTCTTATCATATATCAAAAAAATATACTGTACGATTATCAAAATTACTTTCTAGAATATATAAATTATAAATTTGATAATTATATTGCACTATTAGAAATTAATTTAACTTATTAATATAAATTGTCTTTTCACACACAAATAGAATTTAAACCAATTAGTACTCTTATATTCATTTGGTTTCAATATTCTATCAAATTGTTTGGTAACCATTGAATTAGACAATATATATTGATATTATAGTTAATCATATTATATTAAATTAAATGGCCATTTTATATCCTATTAAATAATAATATTTTAATTATCAATTTTTATTCGTTAACACTCATTCTTGTCGGTTATATAAGTAATTGGAGAATGATATCCTTGCATGTAACATAATCTAACCACAGTGTTCCTTATATAGAAATATAAAATTAATGTTGCCTAATGGGAATGATTAACTTGTTTTTTCATATAACACAATCCATACATAATTATATTTTATAAAATGAATTATTTTAAATGTTCTTTGAAATGAAAAATATCAAAGATATTAAATATACTCAAAATATATATTTCACAAAATATTAGGGTGTTACATACTACCCCCATTAGAATAAATTTCCCCCTTTAAATTAATCGATGTTATCAGGTGTTTAATAATTGAATGATTCATTCATAGATAGCACATAATAAAAATAAATAGTATGTATTCCCTTAAAAATGTAATGTTAGAACCATAATGGTAACCCAATGTAACTCATAAAGATATTCTCGCATAGGATAAAAAAGGTGGGAAGTGTATACCTAGACATAAAAGAGAAATTATAACATCTTGTTTTGAGGGAGGGTGATGGAGAACAAGGCCAAGAGAAATCTAACTATCACAAATACTTTAATATTAAATGACTTAAGGTACCATTTTATCAACCATAAACAATGGTAATAGGATACAATTTTTTGATAGATGTTTATTTTTCCTAATGTTGAATAATGTTCATGAAAAATTTATTCTTGCATGATTTCCATAAAACCTGACTATTTTTTGTACCTTGATCCACATCACATGTTTCATCAATAAGTAAGGATCATTTTTCATTCCTAATGTAATAAGATATCAGCAGATCCATGATATGCCACCCCATTTTTCATTGGTTATCATTAATATAAATTTATTAGAACTTGTTATCCAATATTCATAAATCCTCATGTGGGGAGATAATTCATTAATCTCAAAAACATCATATGAATTATCTCCCCATAAATGTTTAACCTTATAATCCATTAAAAGTATTAAAATAAAAAACTTTATAAAGAAATCCAAGAAATTATATTCACATTAATAACCATATAAAACAAATTTTCACTTGTCTTTCATATTCCTAACATGTGAATACCCTCATCGTATATTACTTTAGATCATGGTAATAAGCTAAATTACCATATATCCTTTTGGAAAACATAAATTCTTTTTTTCAAAGATTATTGGATATATTCCTCGAATTCAAGAAGTTAAAAACATCATCTTTAATTACATAGACCAGTTTATCAACAATAATTTCCAATGTAATACATACTAACAAATTAATTATTCATATCCAACATGTCTTTATCCAGAAATCATTATCAAAATTTCAAAGATTAATTAAGGGTAAACACACCTTAATCAAAATATCGTCTTTCAATGAAATCGCTTTTCACTTTCTTCATCACAATTCAACTTGTATTTTTTAATCCTTAAAGAAAAATTATACCAAAAATACAACTATATTTTAATATTAATATAACATAATCTCTGAATTCCAAAACATAAATTCTAAATTCATCTACCATTATTATTAAACCAATACTTTAGCTTCATCAACTTATTCCTTAATAACTCTTTCCTTGAATATGAAATATGAATCATTTCCTAGTCTTCCTCACTATAAATATAATCATTCATGTTATGTTTTCTATAAAAAAATATTAAAATACCCTCACATACCATTCAATTTTTTTTTGTGATCACATTTTCTTCAGGAGTATAACCAATAATCAGAAAACATTATTAATTTTATTCATGATATTTCCACTTGTTTAATAAATTATCATCATTACCATACATTACACATTTTAATGATTAAATGATAACTTTGTTACCTTTAATTATCTAAATTTACTAAAACAATAAAGGATAATGCAAGAAACCTTTATCTTAAATGGATGCCATATAATCATGAAAAAGTATTTATAGGATTCGTAGATTATGGAACCTACTTTGATTATATATGAATCCTTAGGTTTATATTTTTTTATTAATATTAATACACTATTTAAATATTTCAGGATATTTCATAATGATTTTTTATGTTACCATGTCATAAAACATCAGAGTGTCAAACCAGGTGACCTATAAGGCCTTTTGTCATGTATTAGATTACCTGGAGTCAGGCTCGAGACATCATGTCACAGTTGATACACCATGATAAATCTATTACAGAGCCACATCAACTTGCAGTATATGTATATGGATTTATTTTTTGTAAACCAGTTAATATATTATTACCCAAAATTCCAGGACATTTTCCATAACATAGAATCATCCTTGTAATTATTTGTAGAGACATCCCTAGACATATCCTTTGAAATATATACAGGGGGTTCACTAAAATTTTCTCATCCAAGTTTCCATTGGGTAAAAAAACTTTTCTTTGATACCAATAATAGTGTCCCACACATTTTATACATTGACATTACATAATTGTTTTTGAATACTTAATAAATTACAAAAACATATGCTTAATAACTGTGTTAGTTTAGTGGCTTTTGAAACATTGAATCTTAAATACTTTTACATAAGATAACAACATTATCTCCCAATAGTTTATTCATGACTAGAAACCTTCTCATACACATTATACAAAAGAAAAATCTTCATGACTAGGGAAAATAAACATAAAATAGTTGTGAGCTCAGATGCTCAGTAAGGGTAAGCAAGGGATTACTGTATGCATAAACATGAGTATAGGGTTATGATAATGTGATAATAACATTAGATGATCATCCCATATATATAATATGATTATAAAAATGAATCCTAATAGTTCGTAAAACATGAATCATATGGAATTAAAGAAAGTAAGCCATTAAATCCTAACATATGAATAAAAAATGGTGTTGTGGTATATGCATAAGCATATAATATTATTTCTATAGTAGAAAAGGCATTAATTAAAAGTACATCATGGTATTCTAGGATCACTCCACAAACAATCATGGAAGTAATGGTTCACTCCAATGGCCATGTTAGTGGCATGAATTCATTCCTCATACCATATATGTATTCATAGTTCACACCCATGGCCATTTTAGTATTAAAGGATCATTACCAATACCATAATTCCCTATCTAATGAGATATAAATTATTACCCAATGAATTGGAGGGAGATTTAGGTCTCAACCATCTCATTCTGATATCATAAAAATAGATTCCAAATGATCATGAATAATATTATCATAACCCATGATATGAAATTATTATCATAAACATGTAATCATGTCATAAACAATGGAAAAATAAAAAAGTTTTATTTTAATTTCCTCAAAATCATAACCCATGAAAAGAAGAAGGTTTCAAAGGCATATAACCCATGAAATAGAAAATGGTTTCATAAAATCATATCATTATGTCTTATTCAATTTACAGAAATAATAAGAGTGGACACATTAAATGATTTCCCCATAAATGAATGAGTAAGAAAAATGGATTTTATCATAGAAGGAAAATAATTATGAAATATCTTTTAAAAACATTTCATGAGGAAAACAACCTTTATTTTTTGAAAAAGTATTTTTAAAACATAAAATTATTTGAAAAATATTTTCATTGTAAATCCTTTTAAAAAATATAAATAAGGATTGAAAATCATTTTGAATACATTTTACCGTGAAAACTGATAAAAAGAACATTGAAAACATTTTTAAGAAAATTACCTCAAAATTTTATAAAAATAAGCATTAAAATTTTTAAAATTTTTTTAACACTTTTAAAACTTATAGATATATCATAAATACAATTTTAATTTCATTTCATTTAAAATTAATTGAAAATGTATAAATATTTTAGGATATTTTTTAAAATATTTTTTTGAAAATATTTTGAATACATATGAAGAAATGTTGAAATTTTTTTGGAAATATTTTCATTGAAATAACATTGAAAACATACAAATAAAGCTTGAAAATCATTTAAAACCATTTTGTTGAAAATAAATTGAAAACTTATATGGAATGCTTGAAAAAAAATTAAATCCATTTCTTTTATAATACTTTGAAAACTTATAATGAAATCTTGGATACATTTTGAAAAAAATTACATTAGAAATGATTTGAAAAATTATGAATGAAGATGGAAAACTTTTTTAAAATAATTTATTTATGATTATTTTTAAAACATATAATAATTTCTTTTAAACAATTGGAAACCCATTTTAGAAAATAATGAATGTAAATAATTTAGATTTCTAATCGAATGATAGTAATGTTCAGTTATATTAAAAAACAATCTTACTAATATTTTTACCTAGTGAGTAGTAAAATGATATGAGTACATTAATAAATAATCAGTAAACATATGATATGAAAAGTAATGATTTTTCATGTGATATAGATCATAATATTTTATGAATTTGATCATAAAATTAAACAATCTTGTATGGTGATGAGATTATTTCAATAAACTTGTACCACAAAGTAATATTGAACCATACTTCCCATGTATGAAAACGAAATTATAGGAAGGTTAATATATCAAGAAAATAATGTTATTTATGATTTAACATGTAAATTTTTATTAATAAACACATTGAAAAAAAATTTAGGTGCATAATAAAACACGTGTTTCAACGAGTGAAAATAGAGAAAAAAATGTAATGCCAATTTGGTTGATTTTGAGGTAATAACACCATGAAATTAAGATCATATAATTGATATGTAAATACCCATAACTTTTTTAAATTAATAGATAAATATATTCAAAATAATTATATACACCTCACAAAAAAATGTGTCATGAATTAATCATGTATCTCATGGAAATAAAAAGTGAGATGTAATCCCCTTACATTGTGTCTTGACTCTCATCATCCTCATTCAAACCACCTATATAACAAATATAAGATTATTATACAACTATAACATAAAATTATTCTTATATATAATACCATATATGGTTTTCTTATGACCTTATATTATCCGTCTTTTAACAATCATACGTTATGTTTTCACTTCGGGTAATATTTTCTATGTTCTTCGCGTGTGTCTTAATTTGTTAAAAATTATGTCTTTATAATTATATAATTATTTCCAAAATGTAAAATAAAATATAAAAATAAAAATATTCGGAATTTTTTTTATAATAACTTATAGAACATATAATTATGTAACAGAATACACCATTCATGTAGAAGGAAATCCATAATTACGCATGAACAGTGTTTCCGTTTCTATTGCTATATTGAAAGAAAGATGGTAAATTAAATGTGTGCATATATTTTTAAGTATATATAATTATTAAACTAAAACTATTTTATCATATATATCATAAAAGTTTACTATAACCCTCCTTAATATATTCCTTTAAACATGTGAATGATTGACATCACTTTGAGGGAGCGGTAGACCACTCTTTTTCAATGCAATTATAACATTTACCCAAAATAGGAAGTATAAATAAAGGAAATATAAAAGTATTAAATAATATTAATGTAATAATAAATATTATATATAACATATATAAAAATAATTTCCAACATAATTTCTACCGTGAGAGGCAGTAAGGCAAAATGAACAATCATTATTTTGTGAAGAGGTAGTTTTTCGTATCCATAAACATTATGTTAGTTACCCATTAGATAGAGGTGTGTGTATGTGTATGTAAAACTGATGTCATAGCAAATAAATTTATTTCTATTTATAAATTTTTTATACAATAATGGAAAAAATATAATTTATTGGTGGAGAAATAAAAGAAAAAGAAGAATCTTGAGAGAAGTCATTACATCTTAATTTGGTAACTCCTTTTGGTTAGTGCCAAAAGGAATCCTTGGACTAATTTAAACCCAAGTGGATGATTATAAGAGTAAATTACGTATTTAGTAATTTATATTAGGAATATATGTTTCTATGCTAAGTGGTTTTATATGTCTGTTTAATTGGAAGGAGGGGAGGTATTTTTATAGTGGGGGAAAAGGACACAGTTGGATTTTTTTAAATAATTATGTATTCCCCATTTATTAAATGTTCCCAATGATTCAAATTGAATATTATGTAACTTTATAGTATTATTGTATTAAATATTACCATAATATAATATTTTAAATTTTTATAGGCTATTTTGTCCTTTATGTCTTTTATTTAGTCCCTTATAATATTTAATTTCACCTTAATCATTATAATTAATTTTAATTTCCTTCACTAATCATTTACGAAAGAAATAATTTGATAATAATATAAATTACAAATTATTATTATTAAAAATATGGAAACACTGTTTCCAAATTTAAATCAAATAATTGTATGAAATTAATTTAAATCTAATCATACTTATAGGATGGCAATGGATGTTTTTTATGTAAAAAACATCAAAAAGATTCATATGTTTTTATATCCAATTTCATTGAGAAATTGGTTACGATGACATACATAGGATTAATTTATAAAAATAACATCTAATTAGACTTATAAAATAATTTATAATATAATATAACTTCATAAATTATTTATCTGAAAAATCAGTTTTGAATTAGAATTTAGTATTTGTAACTATCCATTAAAAAATTAAACCATTCAGAAAAATACCAAAAAATTTCCTAACCTAATTTTCATGTTTATAATTAAAATATGATGTTTATTTTTGATATATTAAATATATAAAATTTTCAAAATTGGATTTAAAATGAGTTCTCTATTTTAAGGCGGAAAAACTTCCTTTATATAAATATAGTTTTTAAGCATAGAATTATGTTTGTTCTTATATTATAACTATAAAATATATATGATGATTATAAAAAATATTTTTATTAATATAATATGTATAAATTTAATTAATATTTTCCACAATTATTAACTAATTTAACATATTAATATAAATCATTTTCCACTTAAAAATATAATTATATAAATTTTCCCCTTATTTTCATTTTGTTTCAATATTATTTTCAAATTATTAGCTAACAAATGAATTAAGTTATATATATTAACAATTCACTTTATCATATAATATTAAATTTAATAGTTATTTAATATACTATTAAATAATAATATTTTAATAAGGAATTATTGATCGATGACACTATGTCTTGCATGTTGCATAATCTATCTAGGATAGTCAGTGTTGCATGTATCCTAAGCTAAACTCATTGTCACATATAAAGAAAGCTAAAATTTGTGTTCTGTATTGTGCATAATTATCCTATTTTTGAAAATAAGAAAAGACACCCATGGTTATTTAATATAAACTAAAATATTATTAGTGTGGTGTGAAATGAAAAATATCAAAGAGATTAAATTAATTCCAAAAAATATATTTCCCAAAATATAGGGTTGTTACATCAATAATCAAGAAATTTTAAATTTTTTAGATATCCCCTTTTAATACAGTAATATATAATGATATATATGATTGAACCTCATCTGTGCTATTCAAAATATATAAATGTCCATCAATCACTTAATCAATGGAAAAAACATTACCTTTAGCCCTCAAATACCACAACATTCACTATCAACTATCATATGTGAATATTTATGGAAATCAATATTATTTAATACATTTAATTAATCAGTATAGAACTCAATCACATATTTTGATACATTTTTTGAATAATAAAGGCCTCTAGTAGATAAGAATTTTTGATATATCCCTTAAAATAAGTTTATATCTTTTATAAGGATACATCCAACTTGAATAAAAAAGTATTGATATTCTTATCTCACCAAAGAGAAGGATTAAAATATGAACCATTATATCAAAAAATGTTGGTAGAAAATAATTTTGAAGATATAAAAATTATAAGAAACGATTCATTCCCCATCACATCTAAAAAATTTGGACAAAAACATTACTAGAGAAGGATTTTAAAAAATCACATAACATGATGATATCATTTCTAAATGGTGTCATAAATATACCATTGTTGATTCAATAATGTTATCTTATAAATTCTCAATTCCTTATGGCCTTACATTTTGAAAATCACAAACACTTATTATTATATTCTGATTTTTTTCTTAAGAACTATATTTTCTTATGTTCCATTATTTTCATTCCATTTTACTTATAGATTTTTCGTTCCATTATACTTACATGTTAGTCCATTTGTTTTATGATTTTGAATATGGTACAAAAGTAATTTTTTTATGATTCCGAATTTGGTGTAAAAGTCATTTTTTTTATCATTCTGAATCCAGTGAAAAAGTAATTTCGTTTTATGATTCTGAATTCGTTGAAAAATATATTTTTTTATGATTCCAAATCTAGTGAAAAAGTCATTCTATATTATGATTCATAATTTTGTGCATAAGTAATTCAGTTTTATGATTTTAAATCTGGTGCAAAAGGTATTCTGGTTTTATGATTATGATTCCAGTATAAAATTTATTTCAATTTAATGATTCTGATTCCGTTACAATTGTGATACCAATTTCAAAAATCTGATTTAATTTTTCTTATGAATCCATTTTCATGATAATGTTTTTTTATGAATTAATTTTTATTAATAACGACTGAGTAGTTTAATGTATCTTTCCAATATTATCGGATTTTAAGTTTTCTTATACATAATGCTTATCTTTAATATATCATCATTTCCTAGACATTAAATGATGTTGTATAAACTGTTACAATCTCTTTGTTAAATTTTTGACACGTGTTCGGGACCCTAAAAAATTTACGGAAAATATAACTGTTGTAGTGGTGCCGACCGTTGGGATGATTTTCCTATAAATACATGTCCATCTAAATGAGAAAACAACAATGTAGAGAGTGGATGAACGTGATGCATGTAAAAAAGTTTTTTAGTGATTTCTAGAAAGATAGGAACTTACAACTCTCAGTGCTTCATGTGGATGTCATGAAAAACTTATTCCCGCGTGAACAAATTGTTCACAATTTCTTTGTGTAAACTCTGATCATGCTGATCGTGGGATTCTTGTGTTGGAAGACAGAAGTTCTGATTTCCTTTAAAATCGAAGGCTTTTAGGGATATCAAGACAGATATCGATCATTGGATTGATAGCATACCTGGGTTTGGGTATGAAAAACATTTTTGATTGTATAAATAAATGAACCTTTATCCATGTTTGTTGGATATTGTTCTTTTTGGTTTAAAAGAATCATATTGTTACATGTTTTCTATTTCAATTTATTTTATTTCCAAAGTAATCATAGTGTTGTTATACATTCTTAATTCCATTACTCTATGTATATTACAAATTCTATACACATTAAGGTATAATATTTCTTTTAATAAAATCTTTCTTATGTTTTTATCTTAAAGTTGTAATGATTAAGAAAAGGTTTCCAAGAGAGGTTTTGTGAATAGTTTCTTATTCTTGTGAAACTAAAAATTATATGTTACAAATAAATTTTTAAATAATACAATTCACCCCCCCCCCCCCCCCTTGTATTTAATCATCTCATTACATATTCGATCTTACAATTGGTATTAGAGGAGGTCATTAAAATACTTATATACATATATATGTTTTATAGGTATAATAGTTATTCATGTTGGATCTCTAGATATTCTTAATCCTACTAGACCACCAATCATTGATGGAAATTACTATGTTTACTGGAGAGACATAATGAATACATTTGTGATAAACACAGGTGTAGATAACTACATTGTGATAACTGGAGATTATAATTTTCTTAACAAGGAACATTGAACCTTTTCTAATCCAGAAAATGTGTAAAACTAGATGATCATTAAGGAACATAATATATTTATTGGTTCCATGACTAGAAATATATACAACGAAAGTTCATCCTATGAAGCTACCTATATTATTTGGATGAATCATGAAGTAACTCACTTTGAAACTTCCAAAGATATTGAAACTAGAAGAGAAATGCTCAGAGTTGAGTATCATGGTTCATGAATTTCTTATGGAGAACCCGTATGTAATGTAAAACAATGATTCATGACTATTATCAACATATTAAAACAATTGGGTGAGAGAGGATTAAATGATGAGGCACTTGTAGACAAAATCATAGACATCATGCCAAAAAAATTGGAATCCAAGAGGACTGTTATAGATGAAAATAAAAAAGTCTCTCATATTTCATTTGATAAACTATTTGGAACCCTTCTCCAACATGAAACTATTATAAAGAGATATGATTATAATATTAAAGAGAATAATGGAAAAGGAGGTGTTTCTTGTTCAACTACTTTAAATCATATGAAATCCAAAACTTCTGAGAGAGTTACAAGATCTATTTCTATGAAGGTTGTTATTCAATCTGATTCTAGTGAAACTGAACCTTCATAAAATGAGTTAGCCAATCTTGCTCGAAGGATAAACAAGATTTTAGGGCAGAAAAAAATTCAGTATAGATACAAGAATAAATATGGAAAAGATAAGAAAGATAGAGAATTTAGGTGAAATGAATATAGAAGAACCTGTCATATTAGACCTGATTGTCCATTTCTTATAAAAAGAGACAAGAAGGATATGAATTCCGAGAGAAACAAGAAAAAGTTCTACAGATCATAGCATAAGAAACTATTAAATGTCAATGACAGTTGATGTGCTAGTGCTGGAGATTCTTTGGAAGATTCTTCAGAATATGAATCTTCTGAGAAAAATAATATTTTATTTATAGTCAGATAACCATTTCAAAATCATTTTCATATGGCTATGGTACGAACTGCTAAATCTTTAAACAATAAGTCTTTGAGTTAAAATTTTCTTGATAATAATTTTTCTTTACATGAATAATCTTCCATATCAAATAATAATAATGATTTTCTTTCTTATGAGGATGTTTCTAGATTTTATATGTTTCCTGAAAAGTGAAATTGTAATGTTTCCATGAAACATAGTAAAGAAAAGTCTAGAGAATTTATTTTAACAAAAGAAATTTTGGATCTTACCAAATATCTTGATATAAAAAATGATGTTTTAGTTAATCATTATAAGAAACTTGAGAAAGCTATTTCTAAAAAGAATAATCTTTATAAAGATCATAAAAATATATTTTTAGAAAAAAAGTTTTATAGGATAAACATATATCTATGTCTATTATTCATGAGGATAATAATTTAGTCCCAATAAAAAAATCTTTAATATTTTCCCTAAAGAAACTTCATGAAACAATTTTATCTGGAAATGAAAAATATGACAACATATATTCTCAGATCCAACCTCATGGTAACAATCAAGGATTAGGTAATTCTCATGAAAAACATATTTTTATAAACAATTATTTAGTTCCCCAAGTTGCCCAGTTATTTATTAAATTTCAATGTGGAGGGCTTTGAAAAAAGAACTATTCTTTAAATAGTATTAAATCTTTTGGGTTTCATATATCATAATTTTCTAAACAAATGTGGATACCAAAAATTTTGTTATATAAAAATTCTTGATCCGAGTATTTTTTTATTATTAAAACCTAAATTTTCTTTTTTAGGATAATTAAGGAAGTACCAACAACATATGGTATATGGACAGTGGATGTTACTATAATATGATTAGAATCAAAGACTATTTCAAAAATATTTTAAAAACTAAGGGCGGAAATGTGATATTTGGAGATAACTCTGAAGGATAAATTTTCGGTATAGGTAACATTATTTTTCATTGAAAACATTTTCTTTCAAATGTTTTATTTGTTAAATTTCTTACGAAAAAACTCATCAGCATAAGTTAATTATATGATGAAGGATACCTTGCGAATTTTAGGAATGACATGTGCTTAGTACATAATTCCAAGAATGAGTTTATTCTCTCATCCCATAGGCAAGAGAATGTATACACACTAAACCTAGAAGATCATAGAAATCATGATATTTCTTGCCTTAGTTCAATCGAAGATCAATCCTGGATTTGGCATAGAATATTAGGACACTATAACTTAAGGAATCATAGTAATTTTTCTAAGAAATAATTTGTTAAGGATCCACCGAATGTTATGTTTGATTCTTCAAAAATCCGTGACCCATGTCAATATGGAATGAAACATAAATATAGATTTATGTCTATATAGTAAGTTTCAACTTATAAATCCATATAGTTATTGAAAATGGACTTATTTGGTCCAACACAAACTGGATGAATTAGAGGAAAATACTATGTGTCTGTCTTAGTTTATGACTACACTCGAATTACTTGGGTCTATTTTCTCGTAAATAAATCTGAAATTTTTTCTTATTTCATATTTTTCAGAGCTCAAGTTAAAAATGAGAAAAACCTTTCACTGATAACTATTCATTGAGATCATAGAGGAGAATTTCTAAATTCTGATTTTTGAACATTTTTTAGTAAAAAAGGTATTACTCACAACTTTTCAGATCCAAGAACGCCTCAATAGATTGGTGTATTCAAAAGGAGAAATTGTATTCCTCAAGAGATAAATAGAACACTATTGATTGAATATTCTATAGATTAAATTTTTTAATTTAAAGTTATAAGTACTGCTTGTTATACTATAAATCGAGTTTTAGTAATACCTTTTCATACTAAAATACCTTATGAGTTTTGGACTGGCTGAAAACCAAAAGTATCACACGTAAACAGTTTCGGTTTCTATGTATTTATCCTAAATACCAAGGATAACATATATAAATTTTCACCCAAATACAATGATGGAATTTTCATAGGTTACTCTACTAGCACTAAGGCATAAAAAGTTTTTAATAAAACACTTGAACTGTGGAAGAAATAGTACATGTTAATTATGATGAAAATGATCCTTTTTTTTCAAACAAGCTGAACTTATTTCAGATATATTTTCTAAAACTGATCACTAACCTTTGTTATAAGACCTTTCAGATGTAGAAATTGTTTCGAAAAATATTTTTGAACATTTACCCCTGATGATTTTCTACCCTTTGTTGATGATCATGATTTTCAAAACCCAAATTAGTTGTTACCTAGAAATAATCCTAGTGATAATATCCTTAGAAATATTAACCAACTAGTAAGAAATATAAGTTATTTAATGAATGAAGTTGAACATATTGCATTCCTCTTAAAATTTGAAACAAACACTAATAAAGAAGCCTTGGGTGATGAAGATTGGATTAAGGCCATGCAATATGAACTCAATGAATTTGTAAGGAATCAACCTTGGACCATGGTTGAAAAAACTATAGGAACTTCCTTTATTGGAGTAAGATGGGTTTTCAGAAACAAATGTGATGAAAATGGAGTTATTGTTAGAAATAAAGAATGATTAGTTCCCAAAGTACATAACCAACATGAAGTCATTGATTATGAAAAAACCTATGCTCCTATAGCAAAAATTTAATCTATTCGTATTCTTCTATACTTTGCAGCATTCTTTCATATTAAAATTTATCAAATGGATATGAAGTGTGATTTTCTTAATGGTTTTGTACATGGGTAAGTCTATGTAGATCAACCCCCTTCCATTGATGATACAAAACATCCTAATCATGTTTATAAACATACCAATGCTTTGTACGGACTTAAACATGCCCCTAGAGCTTGGTAGGATATACTATCAAGATTTTTTTTAAATAACTATGTAAAGTGAACTGCTGATCCAACCCTTATTATTGAGAAAACTAATAAAGATGTTTTTATTATCCAATTTTATGTTTATGACATAATATTAGGATCAACTCAACAATCCTTAACTGATTATTTTTTGAATATTATGAAATCTGAGTTTGAGATGATTATGATGGGTGAGTTAACTTTTTTTCATTTTCAAATCTGAAAAAAACCAGAGGGAACCCACATATATCAACATAAGTATATCAAATATCATCTTAAGAAGTTCGGGTATGATAACACAAAGACTATATGTTCTCCTATCAAAACCTCTAATACTCTTAATATGGATGAAACATGGAAACCTATGGATCAATCATATTATAGAGGGATGATAAAAAGATTAAATTACATAATATCTAGTCAACCTGACTTAATTTTCACAGTATTATTAGGTGAAATATTCAAAAAAAATCTAATGAATCTCATTTATTGGCATTGAAAAGAATTTATTACTATTTAAAGCGAACATTAGATTTGGGACTATTTTTTCATCTGGAAATGATTTTAAAATTAATAGTTATTAGGATGCTGACTTTGGTGGTTGTAATATGGATGGAAAATGTACATCCAAAACTTTTCATTTCTTATGAGATTCCTTATTTTCATTTTCATGTAAGAAACAACATCCTGTTGCACTTTCCACTGCTGAAGCAGAATATGTAGTAACTGGATGTTGTTGGGATCAAGTGTTGTGGATAAAACACAAACTCACAGACTATGATATAAGATTTACTAACATTAAAATAATGTGTGAAAACACATGTTCCATTTCCCAAAGTAAAAACCATGTACATCACTCTCATGAAAAGAACATAGATATTAGGTACCACTTCCTTAGGGATCACACACTTAATAAAGATATTATTCTTTAATTCATCGGAACAGAAGAACAAATTCTTGATATTTTTACAAAACCATTGTCTTTCGATAGATTTGAATATATTAATTAGAAGTTAGAAATGATCTCTATGAGGTAATAATTCATATATATTTCTTTTTTAAATCATCTCCTCACATTATACTACTCCTTATTTCTGGGGGAGTACATACTTTTTCACGTCCTTATGATTTTATTCCCTTTTAGAAAATTTTATGTTTACTTAAGATTTTTTTCCTTCTTAAAATTTAATTATTCTCTATGAAAATTTTGATATTGGAAATTTTTGTATTGGAAATTTATGTATTGTTTATTTTGGTATTGGAAATTTCGGTATTGAAATCCTGGAATCTAAAACATCCATGTGAATTCTAATAATATAGATAAATTCCATAGAGTATTCCAAAAGGTACACTTTCTTACTCTTAATTTTCTTATCGTATGATTTAGTTTCTAGTATTTCAGAAATTTTAAATCCCTATTTACATTACTAAAAAGATCGGAATTCATATTTCCTATATTCATTCTCAACTGCCATATAAGATCTAGTTATTTTCATTCGTTTTGTTATCTTATGGATGTTGAGAGATTATATGCCTTGTCTATATAAGAGGTGCCTCATCTATGAGCGATGAACCGTCCATAATAATCTCTGTGTCAAAGTTCTGTTATCATCGATGTCCTCGTTCCGATTCCTCTTTCTTTTTATCCGGAATGACTCCTGAATCCTCAGAAAATCAGATGCCTATAAACAAAGAAATAAAATATTGTTCAACCATTTGGAAAAGGTTTGTTTTCCATAAATTCTATGAATAATATGACTCCCTTATCTCTAAGGTGATAATAACTAATGGATGGGAAAGTGATTGTGTGGCTAAGGATAAGAGTCGGGATCATGTTTTCCCTATCCTAGTTATTCAGATATACAGATCTGTTACATTCTTCTAAAATGATGGAAATGACTTGTTTAAGTTAATATGTTATGATAAGACTTATACAGTTCCATATAAGATGGAAGCAAATGTTCTCAACATTCAGTAGGAAGGGGATGTTATTCTATGCACTCAAAAACATATCGAGAAGGAAGGTTTTTTTGAAAATGTCAAGAGTTTATATTATCTTGGTCTCAAGTATGTTTAGAATAAAATGATTATAAATCATACAACAAACAACAATAAGGTTTCTCTCTGGATGAAATGATTTCTTATTCCAATAAAAAGAGATAAAAACCCTCTAAAAATATGTGATATCATTCTTTTATACATTCTTTTCAACTTATGAAAGATTAACTTGGTTAAGTAAATATTCCTCACCATGCAAGAAATAAAAGGTGTATCCATCATATCTAAAATTCTTATGTATCCAGCAATTATCATTAGGATAATTGTTATGTTTATTTAAGAGATGAATGTGTCATGCTGATCAGTCTCAAAGCCTTTTAATATTTTTTTATCTCAGTGATGACACTCTAATAAGGATGATGATATTGTTTTTACAGGAATCCAAAATTATATATGAAATGGTTGTCTGAAACAAAGGTGATGTGACAGAATCATCAAAATTGGATCCCATGATAAGGAACATGTTGAACCAAGATTGCCAGTAGCAGTTTCTGAAGTCCAGGTATCAGCCACACCTCCTCCAGCAATGAAACCAAAAGCCTATTCTGATGCGACATTTTCACAGTGGAGAGAAATGGTAGCCACTACAATGGAAGGAGACACTTCCTTTGGCCTAAACCCTGTAGAATCTAAGGCCTTAAAAATCAAGAAAACTAAAAATCATGAGTAATAAAATAAGGATAATAAGATAAAGAATAAATACATGGAATTTCATGTTAGTTAGTATTTTATGAAAGATGTAGAGAAGATGTCTCAACAAGTAAATGAACCCCAAGATGTTTTTTTGAAACTGGTTGCCACTCTAGAAACACATAAGTCTATGAATGTCTTATATTTTTCAAAAAAGTTTCATGAAATGGAAGATCAGATAGTTCAAGAAGGCAATGATGATGTTTTAAGGGAAGTGGAAGACTACATTCAAACTCCTTTGTTTTCAAACTCTAAATCTTTTTCAGAAGAACAAGTCAAAGAACAAGCTGAAGAATAAATTGAAAAAGAATATTTGGAAGAAGTATAAGATGAAGATGAATAAAAAGTTGAAGTTTAAATAAAATAACAATAGAAATAATATGATAATCAAAAATTTCGTTAGGAAGTAGAGTTTCATGTGGATGAAGATGAACTAATATATATTAATGTTATCCAATAATCTGTTGAACAATCTCCAGTTTAAAATCTTTTCTATGGTAAGACTGTTTTGGTTACCTCATATAAAAAATAAACTCCTAAAATTTCTTTTAATAGAATAGGGAAACTGACTTCCTTTACACCAAAAGGATTTTAGAGAGGAAAAAATGATTCAGAGTCCGAATCCTCATCCACTGTTGATATTGTCTTTGACAAGAAATATTTACGAAAGTTGGTCAGAACCATTATGGTTCTTGCATATATAGATGACGGGAGTCAAATGATTCAAGAAACATTGAATCAAACTATGGAATTGACCTATATACTTATGGACATAGTGGTCAAGAAATATGCAGACTTCAGTAATATTTTTTTAGATTATAAAACTCAGAAGTAAACTTGTATGAAAGTCATTTACTATACCAAAACCATCAATGGAGAGCTAAGACACATTGATGAGTTCATGGACTCAACAAATGGAGCGTTCAATACTTGTGAAATGGAGTTTAACATGGTCAAGTCTTCAATATATGAGAAGGGTAGTCAACCCAATTTTGTTGACTAATCTGTAAGCAGTGAGAAGTAATTCAGAGTTGAATTAGAGAAAAAGGTGGCTGCTCAAGAAGAAAGGATCTTGTTATTATAAAAGAAGAATCAGGATCATGAGATCTTGTTTAATAGGTTTTAAGAATAACATAAGGAAGTGAAGAAACTTAAAGCCTTGATAAGGAAAATGTTGTATGAGTAAAAGATGGATGGATGACTTTCTTGACATTCTATTGTGCTGTTGTAATCGAAATATTTTTTCCAATATTTCCATATGAATTTTATTACATAATTTTTCTGTTTCTGAATGTATTCTTGCTTAACCTTATAGGTACATCTTTTACTTCTCCATTTATTCCTCATTCTGGAAATCACAAAGGGGGAAATTTTAATTAAAGGAAGAATTCAATGTTGATCTAAAAGGAGGAGAATCTATTAAGGTAGAGTATGGTAAGAAAGGATAATGACCATGTAAGTGGGAGTTTTCTTCTAAGAATAATTGTTTACCTAAGGGGGTATTTTTTTCTTAATAAAGAAAACAAGACACTAATGATCAACAATACGTTCCTTGGGAAACCAAACCTAAGGGGGAGTTAGTCGTATTTATATAAAATCTCATACAAAGGGGGAGATACGTTTTTTACACCTTTTTATCTATTTCAATATATTCTACCTTCGCAGAGATGTTTGTGATTTCCAAAAAGGAGAGATTGTTGAGTCCGGGAGGTTATCTTATGACTTCTCTATTCCTTATAGTCTTATGTTTTAAAAATCAAAAATACTTTTTCTTATGATCTGAATTTTTTTCTTAAGTAATATTTTTTCATATGTTCTGAATTTTTCATTGCATTATACATGTAGTTTTGGAATTCCATTATAATTACGGATTAAACATTCTGTTTTATGATTCTGAATCTAGTGAAAATTTCTTTTTGTTTTATGATTCCAAATCCTGTGCAAAAGCCATTCTACTTTATGATTCCAAATCTGGTGCTAAATTAATTATATTTTATGATTCTGAATACTGTTCAAAAGTCATTCTGTTTTATGATTCTGAATCTAGTGAAAAAGTCATTTTTTTATGATTATGAATCCAGTTCAAAAGTCATTCTGTTTTACGATTCAAAAACTAGTGAAAAGTTTATTCTGATTTTATGATTCCAATTTTAGTATGAATGTAAATTTTATTTAATGATTCTGATTATGGTTCAAATGTGATATGAGTTTAAAAATATGATCAAATTTTTCATATGAATCCTTTTTCTTTATAATATTTTTCTTAAGAGTATGTTTTCTTAATAATGTTAGAGTTGTTTAATATATCTTTCCAATATTATCATATTCAAATTTTTCATATACATAACTATTATCTTTAACATAACATCATTTATTATACTTGAAATGATGTCATAAAATCTGTTAAAAACAATCCTTTGTATATTTGACACATATCCACGTCCCTCTGAACTCTAAGTAAAATATGGGCGAGTTAGTGGATCCAACCGTTGAGATGTTTTGCCTATAAATACAATTCCATTTGAACGAGAAAACAAAAATTTAGAGAGTGGATGAACATAATGCTTTTGAAAAAGTTGTGAAGTGATTTCTAGAGAGGGAGGCTCTTATAACTCTCAGTTCTTCATGTGAATGTCATGAAAAACTTGTACTGGCTTTAAAAACTTGTTCAAACTTGCATTGTGCATACTCTGATCGTCTTGATCATCATCTTCTGGTTTTAGAAGCTAGAGGTTCTGATATCCTCTTAAATCGATGTCTTTCAGGGATAGAAAGACATATACTAATCATCAGTTTGAGGGATTACATGGGATTGGGTAAGACATATTTTCCTTAATGTATAAATCAATGAACCTTTATCCAAGGATGTCGGATAACCATGTCTTTAGGTTAAAAGAATCATATTGTAAATTGTTTTCTATTTCATGTTGATTTATTTCGGTGGTATTCATAGCTTTGTTAAGCTTTATAATTCCATTAATCTGGTTATATTATATATTATATATGCTTTATGGTATAATCATTCTTTTATGATTATTTTTGGTTTTTATCTTAAGGTTGTAATGTTTATGAAATGGTTTCATTAAGTGGTTTTTTGAATAATAGTTTAAACTTGTTAAACTAAACTATAAATGTTCCAAATGAATTTTTATATAATACAATTCACCCCCTCTTGTATTTGAGCATCTCATTACATATTCTATCCTACAACTATTTCATTGGATCTATAGTTGTTTTTACATCAATACCAGATAATCATGATATTTCATACCTATTAATTTACTATAATTTAATCACAATAAATTTTTTTACATTTTAAAGATATCAACCGGTTAATTTAATACAAAGAATACCATGAAATAAACTCACCTTGTCCCTCTTACGTAATGTGTGAAAAGTGAGATGTAAATATTTTCATTTTATTTTCATAGTGGGATCTTTCTATAAACGAATTTCCATTGATATCAATTACCATATAGAATAAAAACCATTTTTGTTACTTACTTTTATGTTTAAATAAGACTAATATAACTGTCACATGAGTTTTTATCAATATTCTTTATATCAATGTTTTGTTTTATCTTTAAAAATATATAATATGGTAGCTCAATAAATATTGACATTTTCTTGGAGAGATTATTTTTTATGATCATAACATTCATTCCTTCCAAATTTTAAATTAATATTTTTCACCATGGCATAATATTATTCAATTGTAATTTTTTGGGAAATTTTATATTCCTATAAATCAATAGATTAATTATTTAATATATGATATAGATGGTAGATTTAAAAAATGTTGATGTCTCATGTTCACTATTATTCTTATATTCCACAATTGATAACATGGAGCCTATTTTTATAAAAACTATACATGCTTTATTCCCCTATACACTAAATAAATAAATATTTTCATATTCAGTGATGATTTTTATAGTGAACATTATCACTACAAGAAAAAGAAATAAATTTTTCTATATGCATAAAAAAATATAACACATATCTCCAGTAGAATTTTTAAATCATCAATCAATAGTGAAATATATATATTAATATCATTCCATTGCTATTTTAGTTTAGAAATAATCAAACTCATCATTACATATATTTTTATTCATACATATTTATAGGTAAAATTTGTAAACGTCCAAAAAATAGTCCATCAACAATGCTGGTTAATTTGGTTAAAATTTTGATTCATTCCATCTATGAAAAATCCAATTTTATGATTTATAACATCAATTCAAAAATCAATAAATTGATTATAAAATCACTTTCATAATGGTGAATTAATAAGGTGAAATAATTTACCATCAGAGATTCACATTCATGTATTCCATTATTACATTTTTACATCAATTTTTTCAAATCAGTTGATTTAAACAAGGATTTATTGTATGTAACAAATTTATTACAATATAAGGTTTGATTATGGTACATGAGAATGAAATAGAGTTGAAATATTGGAATTATTGTAAGGAAATATTTAATAAAATTATGAAAAAGAACCAAATTTTTGTAGTATGAGGTTATATTCCAATACATGATATTGAATTAGATTTTAATTTTCCATCCATCTTATAGTGTGGTTTCCCACATTTGGGAAATTTAGATAAATATTAAAATTTATTTATATAAAATACACAATCACTAGGGAATCCATTATATTTTTATAAACCAATCCAATTGAACATAAAATTTTGTTTTCATCATAATAGAAATTGGAATGAATGTTTCCTTATGTACATGTCTCTTTTAAAAGTTCATGAAATTCATAGAAACATTTATAACTCTACACATTTCCTAATTTCATGTTAACTAATCTCAGAAATACTGATCACACTATTTATTTTGTGAAACCTAAGAGTAATGTTTTCTCATAATCTCTAAATAACCATTCATCTATTTTTTTTTGTTTTAATGCCTATATCATGAATTAATACTTCCATATGATCCTCTATCTCTTTCTTAATATTTTAATCAACATTTAATTGTTAATTTTTTGTTCAGTCACCATGAAATATCCAATGTTTATAATTAAGACTAAAACCATCACAATGATATTGTCCTTGAATTCTATAGAATTTGACTTTCTCATATTTTACAACATCACACATGGAATAAAAATATAATCAATTATTTTAATATTTCATATACAAAATTATAAAATATCATCAACTCATTATTCATATTCACAAGTGTTACTTTGTAAATTTATCCAATTATGATTCATTAAATATCTAATATCATAAAATAAAATATGAATAAGTTATTACATGTAATTATTTAAAAATATATATACATGGATAAATTTTAAATATAAAAACATTAAATCAAAATGATTTTTGATAATGTGGGAAATATCTATGATTTTAAGGAATCAAATAATGAATAAATTACTCTAAGAGTTTATTTTATTCAAATAACTAATTATAAACAATTTTTAAGGATCTAGGTAAAGGATTTGGGATGATTGTTTCATGTTCGGGTTCTATTTTCTTAAACCAATATCACACAAAACCACATTCTTTCTACATAGATTCATTAATATGGTCATCGTTATCCATCATTAGTTAACCTAGAATAAATAACATTAATCATAATATCAACTTTTTCATTATAAAAAACAAAGGAAAATTTGTTCGTGTAAAAAATCTAGGTCAAAAGATGTATTGAATACAATAAGAAAAAAATAGAATGAAATCATTGATCGAATGACCCAAACATAATAAGGTATTATGGTAGAGAAATAAAGTAAATATTTATTATCACCATTTCATAATATTCAATTATTTATAAAAAATGAATCTTATAATATATTAAACTATAAACTTTATCCTAATTATTTGTTTTATAAAAAATTCAAGAAAACTATTATTATATTCTAATATGAACTAATTTAAATATGAAATTAAAATAAGAATCTTTCATCTAAAAATTTGATTTAATATCCATAAATTTTTTTATTACTTATAATTTACTTACAAAAAACAAGTGTAAGGTGATTCATATAAATAAATAAAATAAAATAACATTATACAGATAAATAATGACAGTGGTTATCATTATCATCAAATATTTATTTTGGTTTAAATAAATAAAAAATGTTCTATTGTGTTATGAACATTAAATTAATTGTAATAATTATGTTATGAATTATATGAATCTATATCTTCTTGATTATTGTTAAGGTGATCCAAAAATTTTATAATTTCGTTATAATTAATAATGAAATTGTTCGTGGATACATCTGTAATGAACCACATAATCTCATTGGCTTAAGAATATATTGAATCATTAACAGGCCTTAAGTTACATCCTCATGATGCCAAATGATGGAAATAAGTATCAAAGTGTATCAAATGAATGTGGGGGAAAATTTACCATTCATGAACTAAAATGATTTACCTAGAAAACCATAACAAAACAACTCACTATATGATGCAAGAATAAATTAAAGAAAAATCAACCACTATTTTTATCAAAACCACAGCAAAGTGTACTACAATGGAAGACAAAGAAACTATCAAAGTAAACACTAGAAAAACTACTAATAAAATCAGTGATGAAAAAAATAATCTATGATCCACAATTTCTATCCTCAAATAACTGTGTAGTCCAACTATCACGAGGTGCTTCTATGTATGTGTGATAATTTACCTTTTCCCATGTCTTAGAAGATAATTTCTGAAAAATACCCAATGTTCCAATTAGGGGTGATTATAAAACATAGTAGGATATCCCAAATTAATTCCATACTCACATCAATAGAATATAAAATTTAGAAAATTTTATATAAAACCATTTATATTACAAAATTAATTAAAATATTTATTAACTAAATAAAAACTTGCTCCAAAAACCATTTATAATCAAGTGTAAACAAGTCGTATTTAAACAAATTTTTTAGAAAGTCATATTTCCATAAAATCAACCAAGGGAGGTTTTAAAAAAATCTCTCAATATCATTTTGTTATAACTATTCCACTTGACCACACATACCACCATGAAAGAAACTTGTACCTCCCCATACTCACGAGAGGTGAGTTATCCATCTAGTAATCCATCACTCAGTAGACCCATTTGATGGGGGTACTTCACTCTTATATCCATCCCATATATTTGATGGTGATCCTACACTCACTTATTATAAGGCCCCACCCTTAAACCTTACTTAATCTTGAGTTATTACAAGATTACACATTGAGGATCTTTTCAGGTTTAGATTTTTAGAGAATTAGATCATGAAACTTTTATTACATTGAACATTTAAACAAAGTGGTTACATAAAAGACAGTATTAATTCTTCCCATAAACGGAAACATATTTAAAATAAAACATGGATTAATTCTTGACACATCCTTGAAACTATCATCACATAATGTACCTTTCCATTGACCTCTGGAAAACATTTAAAAAACATGGTATGAGCATAAAATCTCAGAATGGATTATAAAAATATGGAAAGGAAACATGAGTTCATATACACATAATAATGAAATCATACATTACCCATAAAACATAGGCACTTTAACATACCTCATAAAATCATGAATAAATCATAGAAGTCATGAGACATAAAAGGTAACTTGAGGCATTCATAACATTCTTACGTAGGGAGTAACCCTATTGGTTACGTTTGGAATACCCACCACAATATATTTCCTAAATATCTTTGGAGAAACCTTAACGTTTCACTCGATCGCGTTACCCAATTAATTGGAGAGCTATATCAGGCTCACCCACCCTTAGTTTATCACGGAACCACCCGTCTTCATAATAATGCCCAAGAAACATAACATAATCGTATCACATAAAACATGCATAAAGGAAACATAAAATTTCCACATTTCAATCACAAGATATCAATACACCACATTTATATAATAAAAACAATACTAAAACCATTTTCAATACCAAAATAAATGAAAAGTAAAACATGGTTTTTATTTTTCTTTTAAAAAAAGGTATCGCTTGTAGAGGAAGCCGAAATTCAAATAATGGTCACGGCGGCAGAGAAGTCGTTGTCGCCACATAAGTATGAAAAAAAAACATTCCCTTTTATCGTTTAGTAAAATGATTCATATAAAGAATGATTCCTTTTGGATAAACATATACGTCAAAGGGGTTTATACACCATATAAAAGAAGGTTGTGTATAAAATAAAATATGCCTCAATGAAAGGAGATTGAGACGAAGTCCCATACAGAGACGGTATCCTTGGTTTAAGGATAAATCAATTACATAATGATGTGTGATAGAAACATACACCAAATATAAGTGGATATTAAGTGTCAAATAATAAAATTTAATTCACACAATTTCCATGGATGACATATTCAATAACTACAGGTTGAACCCAAAGAAATCGAAATTGGGTAGGAAGTTCCCTTGACAGCCTAACGGTGTCACATCAAAATGAGTTGATGAGAGATAAAAAGTGTATCTCATCACTTGAACATAAAATTTAGATCAATAAGGATATATGAGAACATATCCCAACATAACAATATGTAAATTAAAATACCCAACAAAATAAGTCTTTTAAAAAGAGGAGGGTGAAAGGTTCCCTTACCGACTTGGGTATCTTTCAAAACATACACCCCATGAGATATGGACAACAAATCATTGATGTAAATACTCATAAACTAAAGTATATTACACAAAGAGTAGAATAATGGGAAGTTAATACAACACTCAAAGGAAACTGTGGAAAATGAAGCATAAATCTCACGAGAATAAATGTGAGATGAAAAATCCCTTACGAAAACTCGGCAGCCTAACAGCACCACTTATAACTTCTGAAAATGGATTGATGAGATCAAATAGGGTATCTCATCACATTACAATAAAATTTATGGCAAGAGGAATATAAATGAACATTCCACATCATAACAATGAAGAGCTTAAAAGAAGTGACATAAAGGAGAGTACTTAAAGAGAAAGAGAGAGGTTAGATCAATTACGAAAATTCGGCAGCCTAACAGCGCCACTCAAAACATCCAAAATGGATTAATGAGAGAGAATAGGGTATCTCATCATATGAACATATAAATTATAGTAAGATTAATATAAAATAACATCCCAATAACAAGAAAGATGATCTTAGAAGGAATTACATAAAATAGTGTACTTAAAAAGAAAGAGCGGAGTATGATCCCTTACCTCGAGTCCGACTTGACTCGATCATTCTTTAACGTCCTGAATAATATACTTGAGTTAATTTCCAATTTATTAAGAACCTTTTTCTAGTTCATTCTTCCTTTTATATCACTTATTGCCATGTTATAAACATTATGTAATCATTTAAGTTAATAATGTTTGTTTTGTCGATATTTGGTTCTTATGTCGAAAGTGGACTTCTTACGATTACATGTTGTTCGTGTGGTAAAATATTCATTATATCCAGAATTATATTCATGGTTTCGATATCATATATATCATAAATATCCAGAATATAAATGTATTTATAATATTACATAATCATTTAGAGGTATGAAATAAAATGCACCGTTCATGGAGACAGTAAGCCGTACGTACGCATGAACGCTACTTTCATTTCTATGTCATATTAATGGAATTAAAACCAAATTAAAGGTATGTATATTTTAAATCCAGAATTATATTCATCATTTATATGTAACATACATCATATATAATATCTTTAAATCCATCCTTTATACATCCCACATATGGCATTAACGAATCAAATCACATTGAGGGGGCAGTAGTCCGCACTTCCTAAATTGAAATTATCGTGTTTACCCACAATGGAAACCATAATGGTATGCCACAAAAGAAAAATATAGAAACATAAACATATTATATATCATATATAAATATAGTTACATCTTAATGGACACCTTTTAAGGTGTTATATGAGTATTGAACAATCATCGTTTCGTGAGGCCGAAATTCGCCATCCACAAAAACAATATGTTATTTAACCATTTGATGTAGGTGTGTATAAGTGCAGATAGAATTCGTCTTATAAAAACATACTATTATATTTAAGATACTGGATTTGTTACAAAATAAATGAATAAAAATTTTTTAGGGGGTTGGAGATGCAAAATAAAACAAAAGAACACAAGTGAACTCATTACCTTAAAATCAGGTAACTCCCTTTGGTTTGAGCTCAAAGGCATCATTGGGAAGACTTCTGCCCAATGTGAGGCTTCAAGGAGTTAGAGAGGGATGTGGAAAGACAAAATGGGCAGGGTTTGGCCGATCCAATGGCTTTGGAAGTGTGGGTAATGAGGTAGAGGTGGGGGCCTTTTATAAGAGGAGAGGAGGGGCACTCTTGGAAAGGTATAAAATGTAACCTTATTTTCAAATGAGTATCAGATTTTAATGGTCCCACATTGATTTGTTTCGAAGTTAAGGTGATAAGGGTTCGAAATCCACACATCTAATAGGTTTTGGACATGTGTAGGTCTTAGATTTTACATTATCTTTCCATTTTATTTAAATCGTTAAATAATGAGGTCATCGCTCCATCATCATGATGTCAACAATAATTTAATTTATTTAATGTATAAAAATTATAAAAAAATAATATGATTTAGGAAATCGTTTTATCATTCCAATGAATATTTATAGTCCAAAATATCATTTATGTAGTCAAAATTAAAAATATTTTATGTAGGTGATACATTCTTTGTTACATTTAACATTTTTTAAAAATAAAAAGATAAAAATCACTTTCTCACAAAAGTGATTCCATGGGGCCCCCATGTTTGTCACAAGGCATCCCATGGTCGTCCGTGGGACAACCAGTATCCTTAGGACACATTTTGTGGTCATTTTTTATTTTTATGATCTTATCTTATTTTCTTTAACTACCCGATTACTCATTAATCAATATAATTAAAGATAATTACTGTCGTTACTATTCATAATGTCCAAAAATAGAAGAGTCTTAATTACATAATTTGGACCTTCTGATTCCAAATATTTAATTCATTTTACCAAATTCAAACACATAAATTGCAATAATTAATTTAAAAAAACTTCCCGTTGTCAAAACAAATAGCGAGTTTTTTTAAACAATATTTATGAAAAGTTTGGTACTTGTTTATGCCTAATTCCAAAGTGAAATTAATCCCAATGACCATCATTGAATTAAATGGTACCAATATATTCTAATTAAACATTAAAACAAATTAAAAATATAATATAACTATATAATTAAATTATATGAAAAAGTAGTTTTGATGTAAAATGCAGTATATTTCACTATTAATTGAAAAATGAACATTGTCAGAAAAATACCAAAAATTATCCCAAGGTAAATTTCAATGTCCCATTCATAAATAATATGTTTATTTTGAAAAATAGAGCATATAAAATTTTCAAAAAGTGTATTTAAAAGGGGTTCTCCATCAAAAGGCAGTTAGTCGTCCTTTTAAAGAATATTAGAATGTTTACGCTTAAAAACTGGATTCATTTGCATTTTTAATCCTCTAACATTTATTGTAAAGAGTAAAAATATTTGACATATATAATCATTTTGTAGTTAGTTCTGTTCATTCCCGCCATTACAATAGCTAGGCGTTTACTACCATTTAAAATAATATTATTTTATTATTAGAGTGCAACGTAAGATTCCCAAGAAACTCATTGTTACGTATTGGGTACACCATCGAGCATAGAATCTCCTTTAAATTAATATTAATAATTTATTCACAAATATGGATAAATATAAAGATGTAAAATTCTTTATTTACCTGGGGTGTTACATCTTTCTCCCCTTTTTGGAATTGCGTCCTCGCAATTCTAAAATTGGGCTTCGAAACATCCTTGAATGTCCCACATCGGAACAAGAGTCGGTAAAAAAATCACTTTAAAATAATTAAAGATAACTACAATGGTCACCTGATTTAACCCATACTAGGATCCAAGTATGAAAAAATGGACATGGAGGAAAAAAACAAAGGGTCATGTTCTGCTGGAGAGTGATAGAAAACATGTTTAGGAGAAAGTTAACCACAAGAAAATCACAAACTTGTGATGGGTTAAACAGTATTCGATTCCCCAGAAGGAAAAGGTAATAGACAACATTTTTGTTTTATTTTACTTTTTATTGAGGAATTTATTCATAAGGAAATATAATTACTTATCATGTTGACTTTCAACTTTTATTAGATTCCTTACACAAACTCATATTTTCTCCAAAAGATGAGTATTTAGGAAGACTTTTTCACATTAAGAGTACTATAATAAACTTCTAGAGAATCACCTAATCCACAAAAGAGAACTATATACTTCCTATGCCTTTAGACATTAACCAAAACCAAAACCAAAAAGGTTAGTGCAAGATCAGATAATCCAGAAAAGGATAACCCTTTATAAAAATAAAATCTATTCCTAATCTCCAAAATTTTTCCATAAAAACCCAAAGTTCAACGAGGACCATTCGATAAACAAATTGTCCATAATATACTTCAATGTAAACCAATCTAATATTGAAACCCAAATATTTGAAGTATTTAGTCGCATAGTCTTCTAAGGTCCAAATTAACACCTATCTCCAAATAACATCTGTTACTCTTAAAGTCTCGTATAGAAAAGTAATTATCCTAATCACATATCCTCCAGGATAGGTTAATAAATTTCCATAGATAACCCAAAATCAGCTTACTCTTAATTCATAAAATCATCTAACTAAAAAGAATTAGTCAAACTAACCAGGGACTTCACGTAGTCCAGTGGTAGGCGATAAATACCAGTTTCACTTTGGTTGTGGGTTTGATTCATGCAGCTTTGTCCGACGCGATGGGTTGTCACATGGTCTGCATGTTTTCCTTTTTCTAAAACTATATAATTCTCAAATCATTCCCCAAAAAGAGGTAAAATCATCAAAAATAACCATAACATAATTTAACCACAATTTTATCTCAATCCTTTCAATTCTGTCATAACATATAGTAACCCATGATTACCTCAAAAGTAAGGATCATATAAACACAAATGGTTCTTTATAACTATTCCCACAAAAGAACAGATAACTATTCATTGAATAAAATTTTCATATATTAAACATCATGGTTACAAATACTAGAAAAAGTATTCTAATGTAACCCCATCATCAAAAAAGACTTAATACTCTTAAGAATTTCACCATAACTCTTGAAGCCCTTATATGTTGAAATATTACTCATTCAACATTCTTCATGACCCATTAACCATTCCTTTCCAACTTATTCTGAAAAAATTCATTCCTACAAACAAAATCATGAATCATAACCTATGATTCCAAAATAGGAAAACAATAGTTATGAAATAATCCATACCTTTTATTGATCATTTTCAGTTTCTACATCCTCAATCAGAATGGAATTAGGTATTGGTAAACGAACTTTTGTACAATCTTGGTGATCCCATTCACGAAACTTCTTCATAGGACATGTGTTTGCATAATTACTATGCACACCACATTTAAAACATTCAATTGATCCCTCAAAAAGAAGTTCTTTCCCTTTCCTCGAGTCAACTGGATGCTTTCTTTTTCCGTGGTAGGTTCTTGCTTTATGACCTTAATTTCCACATCTATAGCATATTTATGTCCCTTTGAAACATTTTCCTAGGTGTTTCTTTCCACATTTTTGACACTTAGGTTTTTTAACACACTTACCTTTATGATTATTACCTGTAGTTCTGTATGGATTTGTTTCTCGCATATATGATTCCATAGAGAAATCACCAAGGTTTATGTGGTCAATCATGACTCTAGATAGTTGGTTGAAGATAATCACAAGATTACTCATTGCAGCTCCCATATCATTCAGTTGCTTGCTCAAAAATCTGTCACAGTTTCCTTCACATCCACTGTTACTTTGGTGCCTGCTAGATCCAACCATTTACTAAAACCAAAAAGTTCAGTGTGAGTATATCAAAAAAACCATCATGTACTAATGAGTAAGATAAGCACTAAGATATACTTACTCATTCACTTTATCTAATACTAGGACCCTTTCTGAAATCCTAACCATTATGGTAATGTCACTTATGCTTAAAGAATACCCTAACCTCTAATGTTATCTAAACCGACCATTGATACCAACTATAAGGCCCCATCCTTAAACCTTACTTAATCTTGAGTTATTACAAGATTACACATTATAGATCATTTCATGTTTAGAGTTTTAGAGAATTAGATCTTGAAACTTGCATTACATTCCACATTTAAACAAAGTGGTTACATAAAAGACAATATTCATTCTTCCCATCAACGGAATCATATTTAAAATAAAACATGGATTCTTTCTTGACACATCCTTGACACTATCATCACATCATGTACCTTTCCCTTGACCCGTGAAAAACATTTCAAAAACTTGGGATGAGCATACAAAGCTCAGTAAGGGTTATAAAAATATGGAAAGGAAACATGATTTCATATACACATAAAAATGAAATCATACTTTACCCATAAAACATAGGCACTTTAACATACCTCATCAAATCATGAATAAATCATAGAAATCATAAGACATAAAGGTAACTTGAGGCATTCATAACATTCTTACGTAGGGAGTAACCCTCTTGGTTACGTTTGGAATACCCACTACAGTATATTCCCTAAATCTCTTCAGAGAAACCTTAACGTTTCACTCCTTCACGTTACCCAACACATTGGAGTGCTATATCGGGATCACCCGCCCTTAGATTATCACGGAACCACCCGTCTTCATAATAATGCCCATGAACCATAACAGAATCGTATCACATAAAAAATGCAAAAAGGAAAGATAACATTTCCACATTTCAATCACAAGATATCAATACACATCATTGATATAATAAAAACAATATGAAAACCATTTTCAATACCAAAATAAAAGAAAAGTAAAACATGGTTTTTATTTTTCATTTAAAAAAAGGTATGGCTTGTAGAGGAAGCCAAAATTCAAATAATGGTCATGGCTGCAGAGAAGTCAATTTCACCGCATACGTATGACAAAAAACATTCCCTTTTGTCATTTAGTAAAACGCTTAGTATGAAGAAAGATTCCTTTTGGATAAACGTAAAATTCAAAAGGGTTTATAAACCGTATAAAAGAAGGTTGTGTCTAAAATAAAATATGCATCAATGAAAGGAGATTGAGACGAAGTCCCATACAAAGACGATATCCTTGGTTTAAGGATAAATCAATTACATAATTATGTGTGACAAAAGAATAAACCAAATATAAGTGGATATTAAGTGTAAAATAATCAAATCTCATTTAGACATATTCAAAGGATGACATATTCAATAACATCATGTTGAACCCAAAGAAATCGAAATTGGGTTAAAAAGTTCCCTTGACAGCCTAACGGTGTCACATCAAAATGAGTTTATGAGAGATAAAAAGTGTATCCCATCACTTGGACATAAAATTTACATCAATAAGGATATATGAGAACATATCCCAACATAACAATATGTAAATTAAAAGACCCAACAAAAGAAGTCTTTTAAAAAGAGGAGGGTGAAAGGTTCCCTTACCGACTTGGGTATCTTTCAAAACATACACCCCATGAGAGAAGGACAATAAATCATTGATGTAAATACTCATAAACGAAATTATATTACACAAAGAGTATAATAATGGTCAGTACATACACCACTCAAATGAAATAGTGGCAAATGTAGCATAAATCTCACAAGAATAATAGTGGGATGAAAAATCCCTTACGGAAACTCGGCAGCCTAACGGTGCCACTTATAACTTCCAAAAATGGATTGATGAGAACAAATAGGGTATCTCATCACATTATGATAAAATGTATAGAAAGAGGATTATAAAATAACCTTAACCATCATAACAAATACGAGCTTAAAAGAAGTGACATAAAGGAGAGTACTTAAAGAGAGAGAGGTTAGATCTCTTACGAAAATTTGGCAGCCTAACGACGCCACTCAAAACATCCAAAATGGATTGATGAGAGAGAATAGGATCTCTCATGATATAAACATAAAAATTAAAGTAAGATTAATATAAAAGAACATCCCAGTAAAAATAAATATGAGCTTAGAAGGAATGACATAAAAGAGTGTACTTAAAAAGAAAGAGAGGAGTAGGATCCCTTACCTCAGGTCCGACTTGACTCGATCGTTCTTTAACGTCCTGAATAATAAACATGAGTTAATTTACACTTTATTAATAACCTTTTTCTAGTTCATTATTCTTTTTACATCACTCATTGCCATGTTATAAACATTATGTAATCATTTAAGTTAATAATGTTTGTTTTGTCGATATTTGGTTCTTATGTATAAAGTGGACTTCTTACAATTACATGTTGTTCATGTGGTCAAATTTTCATTATATCCAGAATTATATTCATGATTTGGATATCATATATATCATATATATCCATAATATACATGTATTTATAATATTACATAATCATTTAGAGGTAATAAATGAAATGCACCGTTCATGGAGACTGTAAGTTGTACGTACGCATGAAAGCTACATTAATTTCTATGTCATATTAATGGAATTAATACCAAATGAGTGGTATATATATTTTAATTCCATAATTATATTCATCATTTATATGTAAAATTAATCATATATAATAACTTTAAATCCATCATTTATACATCCCACATATGGCATTAACGAATCAAATCACTTTGAGGGGGCGGTAGTCCGCACTTCCTAAAATGAAACTATCGTGTTTACCCACAATGGAAACAATAAAGGTATGCCACAAAACAAAAATACAGAAACATAAACATATTATATATAATATATAAATATAGTGACATCTTAATGTCCACCTATTTAGGTGTTATATGAGTGTTGAACAATCATCATTTCGTGAGGCAGAAATTCGCCATCCAAAGAAACAGTATGTTCTTTAACCATTTGATGTAGGTGTGTGTAAGTGTATCTTGAATTATTCTTATAACTACATCCTAGTATATTGAAGATACGGGAGTTGTTACAAAATTATTGAATAAAAAGATTTTAGGGGTTTGGAGAAGAAAAATAAAACAAAAGAACACAAGTGAAGACATTACCTCAAAATCGGGTAACTCCCTTTGGTTTGAGCTCAAAGGCTTATTTGGGAAGACTTCTTCCCAAAGTGAGGCTTCAAAGAGTTAGAGATGGATGTGGAGAGACAAAATTGGTAGGGTTTGGCCGAGCCAAAGGCTTTGGAAGTGTGGGTAAGGATGTAGAGGTGGGGGCCTTTTATAAGAGGAGAGGAGGGGCACTCTTGGAAAGGTATAAAATGTAACATTATTTTCAAATGAGTTTCGGATTTTAATGGACCCACATTGATTTTTTTCGAGGATAAGGTGATAAGGGTTCTAAATCCACCCATACAATAGGTTTTGGACATGTGTAGGTCTTAGATTTTACATTATCTTTCCATTTTATTTAAATCCTTAAATAATGAAGTCATCGCTGCATCATCATGATGTCATAAATAATTTAATTTATTTAATGTTTAAAAATTATATAAAAAATACTATGATTTATTAAATCGTTTTAGCTTTCCAATGAATATTTATTGTCCAAAATATCATTTATGTAGGCAAAATTAAAAATATTTTACTTAGGTGATACATTCTTTGTTACATTTAACATTTTTTAAAAATAAAAAGATAAAAAAGTCACTTTCTCACAAAAGTGATTCCATGGGCCCCCCAAATTTGGCACAAGGAATCCCATGGTCGGCCATGATACAACCAGTATCCTTAGTACACATTTTGTGGTCATTTTTTATTATTATGATATTATCTTATTTTCTTTAACTACCCGATTACTCATTAATCAAGATAATTAAAGATAACTACCGTCGTTACTATTCATAATGTCCAAAAACAAAATAGTCTTAATTACATAATTTGGACCATCTGATTCCAAATATGTAATTCATTTTACCAAATTCCAAACACATAAATTTCAATAATTTAATTAAAAAAACTTCTCGTTGTCAAAACAAGTAGTGGGTTTTATTGAAACAATATTTATGAAAAGTTTGATACTTGTTTATGCCTAATTCCAAAGTGAAATTAATCCAAATGACCATCATTGAATTACATGGTAAAAATATATTCTAATTACACTTTACAAAAAATTAAAAAGATAATATAACCATATAATTAAATTATAAGAAAAATCAGTTTTGATGTAAAATACAGTATTTTTCACTATTCATTGAAAAATTAACATTGTCAGAAAAATACAAAAAATTAACCCAAGGTAAATTTCAATGTCCCAATAATAAATAATATGTTTATTTTGAAAAATAGAGCTTATAAAAGTTTCAAAAAGTGGATTTAAAAGGGGATCTCCATCAAAAGGTGGTTAATCGACCTTTTACAGAATATTAGAATGTTTACGCTTAAAAACTGGATTCATTTGCATTTTTAAACCTCTAACATTTATTGTAAAGATTAAAAATATTTGACATATATAATCATTTTGTAGTTAGTTCTGTTCACTCCCGCCATTACAACGGCTAGGAATTAACTACCATTTAAAATAATATTATTTTATTATTAGAGTGCAATGTAAGATTCCCATGAAACACGTTGTTGCGTATTGGGTACGCCCTCGAACATAGCATCCGCTTTAAAGTAATAATAATATTTTATTCACAAATATGGATAAATATAAATATGTAATATTCTTTATTTACATGGGGTGTTACATCTATCCATACCAATTCATATGAACACAGGCCACAACCCATTGCAAACCCATACAAATACTAAGTGTGTTCATCCAATTGAACACATATTAATAAAACCATTATTTTATTGAAAACTATTAAACAAAACCATTATAAAAACCCATTAATTTTCAATAAAATAATTCATTTAATTTTAATCCCATTAATCAAATAAATTTACAGTAATTCTAGAAAAATCATATTTTATAATCTTTATTTTAAAATCATGAATCAATCTATTTATTCAAGAACACCAAATTTGCATATTTCCACAAACTGTCATTCATGAAGGATTATAATAAAAAAACAACTTCCAATTCATCATCATTTCATCAAAATATAGTCAATTTTAAATAATTCCAATTAGTTATAGTAAGACGAGTTGATAGTGAATTCACCTACCTCAATGGTTTTGATGAAAAATGAAAACAGATGAACAATTCTCCAAAAATCATGTTTGAAATCCATGAAACTGCCTTTGATCTCTACCACAATTAAAGAAGAGTATAAAACTCATCATATATGACATACCAAATCATTGATCAACCCATAACCGAAATATATATATATATATATTTATGAGAAACCAAGAAGAGAGGACAACTAGATATATGTAGATATGAGAAAATGTGACATGAACGAAGAAAAACGATGACATACTTAACAAAATCGGCTTCTAATAACCAATGGAATTCTCCAAATATATTATAATTACTTGGGAGAAGTTCTACGACCCTCAAGATAAAAAAATTCCATTTTATGGAATTTTTGGGCGAAAAAGAAGCATATAGTGTTAGAAACATGTGATATGTGATTTTTTAGGATCCCACATCAACCCTCTGTATGGTTTGGTTTTATGGAAAGACAAAATTTTGCACTAGCCATGACTTAGAAACTAATTTTTAATAACCATGTATTTCATCCATAAACATTCACCCATTGTTCCAAATCTACTATCTAAATTAATCAACTCTTTATGTTTTCTCCTATGAATAGACATGTTTTAGACAAACCTTACGTCTCCCTTATGCCTCCCCTTTAGACCCAATACTACTTGAGAGTTCAATAAACTCTCTCAAAAATCAGTCTTATACATTATATTTATTAACATAATAAAAAAATGGTTACATAGTAGAAAGATGGGATGCTTAATTTTCCAATCGATGGGACTTTCCATCCTTGGAATGTTGAAAGTCATCATTTCATAGAAAGTGCTCTAGCCATTTCTATTTCATTTTGTTATTGTGTTCCCTAGACTCTTTATGAATTTTATCATCTATTTATTAAACCCTCACATTACTTATGATTGTTTTCCAAAGGACATTATACTAACAATCTACAATCTGTATTAGGATATGTACTGACTAAGAATATTTCTCTAATTCAATGGATCCTTTATGATAACATGGTTGGAATTAGGCTAATACATTTTTAACTAAAATACATGTACCACATTATGTTGTAAACTGGACCATGGTAGTATAACCAATCGATATGACTCCTCTCAAGACCATTACATTATCTCAAAAGGGCTAATGTATTAGGGATATAACTTTCCCTTCTTCCTAAAAAAATGATGTAGAAGTCTTGGAGAGATCCTTAAGAACAACTGACAACTCACTGTAAATGAAAAAGGTGTTCTATGATTATCCTAATTTGATTTATGATGACTCTGGGCTGTCTCTATCTATTTCAAGATCAACTAAATCTTATCAATTGATTCATAGGAATTTCTCGGCCCAACTAGTGATGTTTCACCTATTCAAACCCACCATAGTGAAGAAGGCAAGGATTCCCCTACAATGATTCAAAAGAATCAATACGTATCAGGGTCTCATAGATGTTATTATATAAGAATTCCACTGATTATACATTATCACCCCAAGAGCCACGAAAAATCTATTACATAGCCCACAACATGTCTTCCATTGTCTGTTTCATCATTTAAAATTTCCCATTCGTCTAAGGATGATAATCTATTTTCATAGTCTACTGAGTCCCAAGGGATTTTAATAAGGATTTACAGAAACGAGATGTGAAACATGGATCTCTGTCTAAGATGATTGAAACTAGTATTTCCGGTCTCTAAAAAAAGTAATAGATATATACTTTATATAGATCCTCCACCATATTAGTTTCATGAATTGTAATGAAATGCGACAACTTTTTGAGATGATCCACTATCACCCATATGGAATCATGTTTCTATACAATTCTAGGGAGACCTATTACCAAATTCAAGGCTATATGGTCCTATTTCCAAACATGTATATGTAAATGATAGAACATACTAATTTTTTGTTGATGTAATGCCTTAACTTTTTGACAAGTTAAAACCCTTGAAATGAACTCAGCTGCACTCTGTTTCATACCTATCCACCCAAACTGCCCCTCAAATTCCTTATACATCTATCATATTCTTGGATGTTTAACCCATATAAAATTTCCGTAAACATGAATAAGTTGTTCTTTATAGTCCATCGGCATAACCATCCGATCTATGAACCAAAAAACAAATCTCCCATCACGTTTCAAGACCTCAATGGCCTCCCTGCCATTGAGTTTTGAACTCACAAATAGGCATTATGCGTTAGATGTTTGTACTTCTATGACTTACTTTTCCAAATGAGGAATAATATAAAACTAAAAATAAAATTACAACATCCCCTCAGACTTCACATTCTGAATTCATATCGACTAGAACTGACATCAAATGGCATTGATCTACAGCTTCTTTTAAAAACTAAGCATAAAACATTCTACATAATGCAACTACCACAGAATTTCTTTTTTCTAGTTTATACATCAAGTCAAATTCAAAAATATAGAGATAATGATTCCTTATCTTTTTCCTCAGATTAAAATAATATTTTGATAAAATATGTTTCAAGCTCTTAAGATCCATGAGAATAGTAAAATTTTAATCAAATAGATAATGACTCCAAGTCTTCAATTCATGGAAGATTGAAGAAAACTACAAATCTTGTGGTGGGTAATTAAACTCATCCACTCTCAAATTCCATGAACAATAATCCACAACATTGTCTCCTTGCAAGAAAACACATCCCATCCTAGATCATTAATCATCACAATACACTAAATAACTATGTCTTAAATTCAAAAAAAAATCATGATAGGTGTTGATTTTAGGAGAATGCATAACTCTCGAAAAGACTTTTGGAATTATTTAGTCTTTTAGATGGGAACATTATTCTTTTTCTAAGATATCATAGGTGATTCGGGTACTGATAATCATGAACAATATTTTCATTATCACCATCGAGACCAAGAAATCATTATAACATAAAGTTATCTTTCAGTGGATTCCGAGAGATAATAACTTCTATCTTCTTCAGATCTACCAAAACATTTTTTTTCAGATATTACATACCAAAGAATGATTACTTATGGTATCCATAATTCACACATTGATTGTTTGGATTACAAATGGTGATATCTATGAATTCCAAAAACTATCACCAATTTTTTCTCATGCTCATTCCTTGTCCTTGAATACACCAATATGTCATCCATAAACACCACAAAAAATGATTCCACATATTTCAGAAATTTTTGATTTCTCAAAAATCTAGTTCAATTATAAATCCTAAAGGCATGACTATGAATTCATAGAGTCCATAACTACTTTTAATGTTGTCTTCAGAATATCATTCTTCTGAGCACACAATTTTTGATATCCTGATCACAAGTAAATTTTAATGAACTAATGAGCTCCCCTCAATTGACTGAACATCTCATCAATGCGTTGTAGTGGATACAGATTCTTTATCACACCATGGGTAAAAATATGATAATCCACACACTACCTTAGAGTTATATATTCTTTCATGATGAAAAGACTAGTATATCCCACAAATATTGGTTTTTAAAAATGGATCCTTTTCTTTCCAAATCATCCAGCTACACTATAAATTCCCCGAACATTAATTGTTCCATCCTATATGGTGGAAGGTAAAAGTAATTTTCCAAGGTAGAATATCAATCATAAAATAAAATTTCATTATAGGTGATAACCCTATGATGTTATAGGGAAATTTATCTGTAAATTGATCCTCAACTATTAGAAAACTATTATCCTTGATATCTTCTATCAATTCTATAGTCATTGATGCTAGCTGGTAAGAGATTATTCCCAACAATGGTGCCACAAATCCAATTTCATATGATTTTAAAACCCTTTGTCCTATGAATAGTTGCTTGAGGTCATCCTCAATTGTGAAACTATATATTCTTTTATATCAAGTGATGTGATCCTTGAATCATTTAAACCAATCTAGGATGAGTATTTCATCATAGGTATCCATTTTAATCCTTGAGAAATACCATTTCTGCTCACCTCTATCAACAGTTATAGAAAATTCTCTACATTCAAAGGCTCTAAAATCACTATCTATAAAGAAGATTAATGTCTTAACCTTAAAGCAACCATTTCATGCTTTAAAAATAACACTTCAATATTACTCGATGAAATGAAGGAAAATTATTCCCTAAAATCAAACATCACATTCATATGGTAGTATTAAAAAATCATACCTTCTATCAAAGATGGTCCAGCCTGATTGTCCCCAATCATCTACATAGCTCCATAAAACTAGTTAATCATAGAACATAGATCTTTATTGAATCACTATGATTTCCCTTGTGAAGGAGTCATTATATTCATAAAATCACCATGACTATCCCTACTCTAAGGAGTAGATTGGTTTTTCTTCACTCACTCCATCAAATTAATATATTCTTCTGACACCTGAGAAGTGTCTCGAGCATCCGACCTTAGAACACTATGACAATAGCAGTCAAGATGCCCCAACTTTTTGAATTTATGACATGCTCTAGGTTGTGTCATACAATATCGATTTATTTGTTCAAGAGAACCACATTTGAAACATCATGTTTTTCTCTTGGATTTGAGAGGATAGTTTACTGGTCCATCCATCTAATTTTAAGTCCTCCTACCAATTTGGAAATAGGTGTCCCCCATCAGTTTTCTCCAATCATTAGAGTTCCCACCATTTCTTGTAGGTATCATTATACTTCTCCTCCCATAGATACTGAGATACCATGTTAATCCACTGTCTCTTTTTTCACCATATCTGTATAATTTAAAATACATAACACCACACTATTTGAGATAATCTCATCCATTATCCCTTATTCGAATATTCATTCCTTCAAACTCGCACTCTCTTTAACATATATTGAAAAGTACACTAAATATATGAATTTGGCTGGATATTCAATGACAGGGATATTTTCCTACTTCACAATGAAGAATTCCATAATTTTAAGGATCCCGAACATGTGAGGGTAGAATAGTTTATTGAACAATTATTTCAAATCCTTTTAACAAATTAGTTGATCTAGTTTATCCTAGACCACTAATTACAACCACTCATGTCCAACATCCTCCAGCATATATGTGTCGAGCGTAACCATGAATTATGCTTGTGTTAAAATGAAATAAATGATACAATTCATCTTATTCAGCCATACCTTTGCCATGTATGGTTCATAATTGCTTCAAATGATGGGTGGATTATAATTCATGAACTACATGGAATGATTAACATTCTGTGGATCATCCATTCAGATCCTCATGTGCACATCATGAAATGCTTGGATGATACTCTCAACAAGATCTTTGTTTAACTATGGTTCAGGAGAAACTGCATTCTCCATAGCTTCTTCCATTTAGTATATATGATTCCCACCTGGTGTCATTTTCTAAACAAATAAAAACCTCTATAAGTCACCATCTCTTGAAACTAATGGGTTATTATTTTATATTCAATCACATCAACTATCAAAACAATTATTTCCAAAGTCATGTTTTCTATGTTTACAATTTTTGTTGAAAATCCATTTCTTTGGCTTTTTAAAATCAACCAATTTTCAAAATTTATCAGCTTTTCCCTTTTCAAAATCATTCATTTTAAAAAAATCGAAATTTTTCAAAAACCAACATAATGAATCACATCAGATAAAATTTTTCATGAAATAAAATATTAAATTCTAGTGGGATTTAATTTTTCTACTATTAATTTCTAGCCCATCTCATTTGATAAACCCATGACAACGAGACACCAATATACTATAAGTGTATCCAAGATAATTATGTACCAAAAAAATGGTAACTTGATGTTCAACATATAAAAATAGCCACACCTTTTTATCCTCTACATTTTACGTCCCCATAATCCTACTCCTTTCAATGATCACTAAACAGGAAATTGAAAAAAATGAATTTCAACTCCAATACCAAGAAAACCAATGACTAATTGTTCAAACTGAAAACGAACAAGATATTACCACATATGTAAAACAATTCGTTTAATCAAACAAACTGATACCATTTTTAATGACCCATTTAATCATGTTGGAATGAGAATCCAATGAATAATTATCCTGTCTTATGTGACATCACTACGAAAAAAAGGATGGAATTAAATATAGAATGGTTTCAAATGAAAGTAGGGGATGATTTGCCCATTTAGAAATAAAACAATCAACAATGAAATCCATAACCAAACAAATCCTTATATTGTGAATGAACAAATGAAATACAACTCAACCACTTCATTTATATCAAAACCACACCAAAGTGTACTACATGTGAAGACAAATAACTTGACAATGTAAACAAAAAAATATAACTAATCATCTCAATGACGACATCAAGACTCCATACTCTACAATCTCCATACTCCAATCACCAAAAATATATGTTTCATGATTTTGTTTTATGTATGTTTTATTCATTACCTTTTCTCAGGTCCTTGAATATATCACCTCCATAAAATCTAAAGAGCCAATGTAAGGGTGAGTATAAAACATAGTATAATTTTTAAAATGAATTCCCTACTCACACCACTAGGATTGAAATATTAGAAAAATTTAAATAAAATTGTTTATATAAAACAATTCATCAAAAAAAAATTACAACTTAATATAATCATGTTTAAAATAATCATATATAAAAAATAGTAAACTTGTTATATTTAAACCAATTTTCCAAGAAATTCATATTTCCTAAAAATAAATGAAAAATTATTTTAAAAACATATATAATTATCATATTGTCATAAACATTCAACTTATCCATAATTCCAACCACACATGCAACTGGGACCACCCTATACTCACGAGCGGTGATCTGTCATTCCACTAAGATATCACACAGTGGACCACTTTGGTAGGGGTACATGACACCCATATATATCCCGACAAATTTATAGTGGTCTTATATTCCCTTACCAATCCCAGTTTATATGAACACACACCACAACCCATTCCAAAACCATTTATGTTCATCCAATTCAACCCATTTCAACAAAACCTTATTTTATTGAAAACCAATAAATAAACCAATTCCATACACCCATTACATTTTAGTAAAATAAAACTTTTAATTTAAAATATATTAATAATATCAATTTACCATAATTCTACGAAACTCCAATTTTTAACTCATGAATCAGGAATGTTATTCTAGAACACAAATTTTTTATATTTCAACAAACTGATATTCCAGAAGGCTTCGTACAATAAAAAATATCCAATTCATCATAATTCCATCAATGGATAATCAATTTGAAATAATTTCAATCAATTATACCAAGATAAGAAAAGAGTGAAGCCACATACCTTGATTATTTTGAAAAAAAATGAAAATGGACGATGAAACCTCATGAAATGGTGTATGAAATACATAAAAACCACCTTATATCTATTCTAATATCAACAAAAAGTTAAATAATTCATCATATTTGGCATCTAAAATATTATATCTACACATAATGTACATCATTCTAAGAAAGTTATAGTATAGTAGAAGTAGATCAAAGAAAATGGACCCAAAAAAAGACGAACAATGACATACCTCAAGAAATTAGCTTCTAATAAACAAGTGAATGCTTTATATAGATTACAATTCTCTTAGGAGTAGTTCTCCAACCATCAAGAGAGAATAATTGGGTGTTAGTGCTGTTTTGAAAAAAAAATCGTATATATTCAAAAATGTGTGAGAACCATTTTTTTAGGATCTCACGTTAACCATGTGTATCCTTTAGTTGCATGGTTAGAAAAATCATATTCTAACCATGCATTATATACTACCTTGGAAAACTGTTGAATGGCCTCCTCACATGGCCTCCGTAAACACTCTCCCACTATGCTGAATATACTATCCAACATCTTCATCTATGCAAGGATTCTCTGAAGATCCCACATGATTTAGAAAAACTGGCTCCCGCCCATGGCCCTCCCCTTTAGCCCTATAAACTCTTTGAATGTTCTCTATAATTTCCCAAAAAACAAAAATATACTTTATATACAAAAAAGTCATAAAATATTACATACCAGAAATGTGGGGTACTAAATTTTTTTTCAAATAAGATATTGATATACATATATATATATATACATATATATAAATTTTTGAAATAACAAATGAAAATACAATCAAATAGATAAAAAATTATAATAAAAAAGACTCTAACAGAAAAATTATAGCAAAAAATATAACTAATACAAACTAATGAGAGGATAGATTAAATATATAAATAATATATATATATAATTTACCTTTAAAATTTTAAAAGAAATAAATTAAAAAATTTGTATTTAAATAATGAAATTTTTTTCCTAAATATAGACGTACTCCCTCATAGTCAGTGATAGGGTGATCACTACAAGATTAAAGATACTTGTTTCGAAAAATGAACAAATTAAGAAGAATAAACAATAACCTTCATATGTTTTTGTTGTTTGAGAAGAATAATGTTTTTAAAAACTGAATAAATTCATGAAACGACCATGAAGGATAAAATACTAATGGCCAATTATTGTGAAAATATGATTATAATGGTTTAACATCATCTGAAAATAAATTATGGTGGTTGATGGTTCTATGGTCAACTAAAATAGTGTTTTTGGGAAAAAAATCAATATATGGTTTGTGAAAAAATAAAATCAATGAGAGGCCAATGGTCAAGGATTTTAAAAAAGATGATTAATTTTTATTAAATCGAACAAAATTGAAATCAATTTTTGGTATGTGGCATTGATGCCTTAAAATGTCGGGAGGAAATCCTGATTTGGAAAAAATGGATTGATGGTTATATCTGGTTGTGTTTCTTTTGAAAGTGTTCTAATGTCAGTTTTTAGTAAAACTAATGTTGAATTTTTTTTAATTAGGAGTTGGCATTGGTTTTTTAAAATAATATTGGTACATTTTTTGTTTTCCGTCTTTAAAATCTGTTTGTAAGGAAACTAACTTTCAATGATCCTAGGAAGAACCTTTAAAATTGGTTTTACATAAAACTGAAGTTAATGGTCATACACATAAAATTTTAATGTCTCTTTCTTTAAAAACTGATGTAAAAAATTTCATGTGGATCTTTTAATGAATGTTTTCTATAAAACATTTTTATAACTATGATTCTAAATCCCATTTTTCTACTAGTGACGATATTAAGACCTGTATTTTGTTACTCCTCATGGCCCGTCACAATCTCTAAGGACATTTATAGAAACTATTGGTATTCCACTAAGCCAAACATCAAATAATAATACCTATATAATAGTCAAAGGCCCATCAAAACCTTTTTTATATTTTTTCCCACATCCCAAACCATGAAATGAGTGAGGTAATGTGGCTCTAAAAAATTAGAAGAGTATGAAGACACTGACATTGTCCACTGTTGAGGCTTTATAACATTCTGACCATTATCTTGTTTTACTTTACATAAGAATAACTTTTTGAAGAAGTGGTATTTGATGGATTCCTATGTAATACACATTCATCATATCATGGGGTTCATGACACCCCACAACCACTAAGTAGGTCCCAAAAGTCTGAATGTAGCAAACCGTACTCCTTAGATATTGAGAGTCTTTACTACACCAAAGATCCCCTTGAGTGTTTAAAAATATTCCTTAGCATATTTAGGGATAGTAGTGCCCTAAATGGTTAGAGGATACATTATCTACAAGTCCCAAGAATAATCGAACACTGTCCTAGACACTCATGCCCCATAAATAAAAACTATGCACAAGATCCCTATATACAGTAGATTCATTACATGAAAAATTGATGAAAGTACTTTTACATCTTCCCTGGAGGGGGGATTCTGACTTTCTTCTACTAGTATTCCACTATGATTTTATTAATTAATATTATTTTAGACTCCAAACGTACACATATATCATAAGGATAAAATTACAGAATATGTCAACATACGTTTTTTACAGGCACACATAATGAATTTCTCTAGAAAACCTATCCAAGGTGGTTTCCCATTAAAATAATACAAAACCCTCAAATCACAACCAAATGATCAATCCTAGATCTATAAAACATAATTTTAATTATAGTTATATATAAATATAAGTATTATTTGTCAACATCATAAAATATAAATATTATCACAATATATCATAAAAGCATAAACAACAGATCAATGCATTTAATTATGTCAACTACCATTCATAGAAAGAAATAGATAAATATTACACATAATTCATAATGCCTAGTAATGTTATATGAGATAATCCAAATCCCATTAATTGTAACAAAATAACATACTTAATATTTTTATGAAATCATAAAACCATAGCTATAATATAAGTCTCATCACTGGTAACTCCTAAGTCTATAACATATGATGTTCTCATGAATATCCATGAATAACCACATTAGGTTCCACATATAATAAATCCATTTTATATTTTCCAAAACATTTTAAAGAATAAATGAAAAATAAATACTTAATTTGATACAACATTGTAATTCCCTGACCTAAATCACCACGTCCATGCTGGAGTGAAACATGACATAATCTATGTATACTCATATGCTTGAGGTTTACAACTACTTGAAGGGGTCCACACATATTTAGTGGGAAGACTATACCGCCAATATTAGAATTCATAAATTTTAAATATTCATGAACTAACAAATTCAATGTGTAACTAATTAGAAACAGTATTATAACAGATTAATTTCATGGTATCTGATGTTATTAAATTAAATAAATCAAGTACCCCTAAAGAATCCTGTCAAACTATTGCATGAGCAACATGATACCCCCAAGGTATCATTAGTTCCCAAATGTAATATATGCAAACAAAAAATTTAAAAAACCAAAACTGTTCTACTCAATTAATTTAATGGATGTATAAAGAATATTCAAGTGTCGAACCCACATAGAAAAATTTTATGTTTAAAATAAATTAATAAAAGTAGAATTTAAAATGTTTAGATTTTTTGGATAAAGAGAAATAAATATAAATACATGTTGGGGTTAGAATTTGAAGACATAGGCATTCCATGTTCAATTATTATTAGGTTCGTGTGATAGGGATTTCATTGATAGCATTTTTATTCTGTGTTTTTTTGTGGGAATGGGGTAATTGAGAATCCTTAGTCTTGGTATCTCATCCTATTCTTATGATCGTGCCTTTGGAATGGTCAACTAATCGTACAAATAATAAACTAAAAACCACTTTTAAAAATGTCTAAGATATGTTTCATAATGGTCATAGAGAAACATGTTAAGTAATCGAAGCAATTAAAAATAGACAACCTTAGATAGTCGTAATCGTCATGTAATGCGAAAAGAAGATGAATTGAATTGATAATAAGTTTCCAGCAATCCAAAACAATGATAAAATAAATAAAATAAATACTAGACACACATCCTTCTACCATCACATCACATGTCACTATGGGACTACTTGCACATGATGCAGACGAGCAGTGTGGTTACTTGGGGAAGAATTGTGATGAAGAACAACTACGAATCATCACCCATGGTATGGAGGACATTAATTGAGGTTCCATGGCTACCTCTTCCCCATAGTTCCTTGGATGGTTAGACTATGCCTATTTTTATAGGGGGATTCCATCCAAACCCACAGCCCACATCGGTTATTTATTCTCTATGCATCAACACCTACATGGCATGTACCTGGGGAAAATGTAGTGTACATCAGATCCCGGTTTCCTCCATCGCATCAAATCCGTGAATGTATCCTTGACTTTTTTGATATTATTCATGATGTGTAATTATAGTACATGATATGTACATGGATTTTTGGAGTGTATTCTCAATATGAATTGTTCAATTCATGTCTATTTCACATGAATTGGTTAGGACATGTACTTGGGTTAAATGACATGTATTAGTTTTTTTCTAGTTTCCCACTCTACTTCATCTACTTGAATCTCGTGTTGCATCGCTTTTCTTCGCTCAAGGAATGATGTTCACTTCAGCTCATATTTCCATACCATTTCATTCCTTTTTAAATAATCTATCTTTTACATCAGTAAAACATAAACCACGTAAATGTAGTTAAGAATTTGAAATATTAATCATTTAAATAAACAATTCAATATACAAAAATACTTTCAAATATATTCATGAAATAGAAATATCAAAAATAATTAAAAATTTAAGACACTATAGTAACATTATAGAGTCTATCAAAATATCACCTCAAAACCCCCATTTCATATGTTCATAGATCTATGTCATAATTCCCTTCTCCTTTACTAAATCCGTGATCCAGAAATTTGAATGTTCGCCGAAATTTCAATTCATTGGTTGATTACAAACATAGAAGGACACCAAAATCATTTCCTTATCATAAGTTCACATGAATAATATTTGTATGTCATGAAAATGAGTAAATTAACAATCAACCAATAATCAATCAAGTTTCAAGAGTTCATGTAGTAACTAGGCCAACAAGAACCCTAACCATACTAGTTTTGTCTTGAATCAAGAATAATGGTCATGACATAAGATGTGATCATGTACAAATAAGAAAAAATCACCATATATCTTTATGTATCTTCTATTAAAAAAATCAATTTTCAATCCATAATTCTTTATATAGACCTTTCTATCACGGGTCACTCTAAATGGTCATCATACCCCTACCTGGTGTGTCCATCTTTTATCATCACCATTGCATGGGGTACCTATTTCTTACAAAAGGATAACCAAGTAGTAGAGGTCACATATCACATATTTCAAAAGAAAAAACCTTTAATGGAAATAAATTACCACACAATAGAGATTAAATCATATTAATATCTCATTTCATATCTATCATGTGTATCAATTGAAATATATAGACACACATGATCAAATTCAAAGACAAATTTTCTGGCTACACACATTATCCATGTGATCAAAACATGTGTATTAATTGATTCCCATGAAAGCACATATGATAAAAATCAAGAATGAGTTAATGTAAATAATCAAATAACATTAGAAAATGTAAAAAATCATATACACAGAATTAATATGGTAAGGAGATTCCTACCTGAAACCTGATTAGATGGAAATCAAGATTATCCAAGAGTCCATTCCAAAATCATTCTTTCACACAACTATATCAAACTCACACACCATGGATCCTTTGAACATATTCCAATCCAAAAGAGGGCTCCAAAATAAGATTAAATAATGGAAACAATATAAGCTAGTAGAACTATATCACTTACTCAACAATAAATACCATTATCTGTAGACATAGGTTTGACTGAAGGAAGAGAACCCACTACTCGAGTAATTAAATCTATGTAAGATAACTCAAGATATCTATAAATATAAATCAATATGAGAAATATGATCTAGTAAGTAATAACCATTGATTTCTGGTTAGAGGATAATATCATCAAATGTTTCACTCTTGGTTCATTCAGACATCATCTACATCTATGGAACTCATAAGGGGAGGAGGATTAATCAATTAATAGATAGAAAATATGAGTCTATAGGGTTTTAAATGTACTTAAATAGTTATTTACATTCTAACATTAAGAATCATAACTCTTTTTGGGAGGTCAGTAATAGAATCATCCATTTCAAAAATTGATCAATTGTTACCACAGTGTGGGGCCACATGTCGTTTTCATAGTGGTACCCAACATCACCATCCTAGTGAATCTATCAATTCCACCCACCAAGGAATATTGTCTTAAAATTTTCAATTTTGGAATCACTGTTCAATTAACCAAAATTTAGTGAGTCCAATCATTATATTGTAAATAAAATGATTCATATAACTACATTCCCAAGACTATTCCCTTCCATGAGTGTTTTGGATTTCCTATTTGACATTGATTATTCCTATGAATAAAATGGCCTACATCCAAAATACCTAAAAGGAAATATTTAATAGTAAATAAAAAACCATCATTATTAATTAAATTGAATCTAGATCCATGTCAAAACGTAATAAATAAGAAATATAATATCCTTATAATTGAATATGTTACTGGATCATAAGAATTGAGGCTTATTCTCATAAATTTTACAATTATCAACCTTGAGTATTGGATGTCATGAGTACTATCTCATTGATAGGAACACTTTTTTTAGGTTTCATTTTATTTTCTCATAATTACATGTGAGTTTTTTTATTTATCTCATGCCTTTCACTATATATACCATTTGATCACATATTTTGACACAACATGGAATCCATAATTTATTTATGATAAGGTTTCTAGTGCTTATTTTTTCAATGATGGTATGGCAATAATTGAACTATTATGAAAATATTTATCTCTTTTGATAATAATCTAATCATTTTTTTTCGTTTTCAAAAGTCAGTTTTTGGGTTTCTGGTACCCCACTACATGATTCCAATACAACCACTTTCACCATCACACAATAACATCATAAACCACTGGACATGTCCATGAAACCGCGAACCAGGGCATTAGAACATTAGAAATTCTAGCCAAACCTCAAAAAGGGTTACCTTGATCGTCCCTCGGTGAGACCAATGACACCGACCCAAATCATCCCATTTGAAAACTCCATAGGAATTCACCCAGCCTTCAAGAGAATGAAATGGACCACCATTAAAAATCCATCCACAGAGGATGTTAAAGAAACCATAATTAATATGACCAGATCCTGACGCCGTTAGTAACCTGATCCAAAGACAACCCACATGTTCCACCTTTCCCAACCTCAATATCGACATCCAAAATTTGTAAACCAGTATCATCCAGAGAAATTAACCTCCTAAGAAGAAAAACCAACTAAAAACATCACCACACAACAAAAAGATAAAATCCAATGTCGAATTTAACCAAACTAGCAGGCATGCCTAGCCAATCTGAACCAACCGAGAATCACACAGGCCATTGCCACCCTCCAGATTGCATGTAGAGTCCACATCGGTCCACCCAAACAGCGATCCATCAGCACAAATCAAGGTCTAGAAACCCAAATCCGCAAGATATCTATACAAAAACAAATCAAAACTGACCACCATAAGCCAAAGTCACCACCAAGAGAGTCGAAGCCGACGGGCCGCCGTGGGGGAACCTCGACGCCTGATGCCGACCGAGCCTGAGATGCAAAGAAGTCGCCACACACCCAATCTCACCAAGAATCACCACCGAGGAGAAGATATGCCACCAGATATGCACTGCAACTGAATCAGAGAAGATGGGGAAACCTAGAGCGAGTTGCGCCCCTTACGGGACTATATGGGCGAAACTCGACTTCCACACTAAGAGACGAATTTTCGGAAGTATTTTTTTATTATAAGAATGAAATAAATTTGGACACATTACTAGGGTACTTGTTTCTTGAATAAATACATCGACATAGTAGATAAATTAAACTCTATCCATTACAATAAAAAATACATAAATAAATCATTAAATTATAATAAAATAAATAAAGCATCATTCTTTAAAATATAATAAATATAAAGGGATAATATTTCATATTGAGTACTCCTAGGAGGCTGTCATAATTAAAAATTGTCTTTATCTCTTTAGAAACATTATTTTTTATTTCATATTTTTCTTGATATATGATTATGAATAACTTCTATTAATATAATGATCTAGACAGTCACACAAAAATAATATTTAGAATCTGTAACAATTTCGATGACTCTGAGTTTATGACGATATGGGTCCCTTAATCGTGGATCGATAGTCATCCATATATGAATGATAAAATTTATTTCATTAAATAAATCCAATTAAAAATTTTTAGAGTCTAGAATAATAAAAATTGAATTTATTTCTTATGGTATTCAAAAAAGTTTAGATTTACTAATAGAATATGATAATTTATTTTTAAGATGAATATTAAGAATTTAAGGTTATATAAATTATTATGGGTGTGATGATATAGTATAATGGTTTTTATTTTAGCATGTTCCATATTAGAGTGTTAATAGTGTGTAATAAAATATTTTTTATTTTAATTATAGTTTAAATACATCATATATGTTGTAACAAGATAAGAATTAAGATTATAACTCTCAATATTTCTATGGAATTTTTTTAGAGTTAAACCATAATATTTAGGAATGTTTTAAATAAAATAATTGTACATTAAAACACCTAAATATAGTTGAGAAAAATTAAACTCTCTCTATTTTCTTGAGTGATAAATTGAGATGAAATTTATTATTCTTAATCTAATTAATGTTCATATTAAGATCATATATATGTTATAGAGAAATTATATTTCTCATTCTAACACTTAAGAGTCAAAAAAGATGAACAATTGATAATTTTTTTTTGTATGTGGACAATATAATGGGATTAATGTTTTGATCCATCAATAAACAATAATTTATTAATGATTGGGATATGTTGAGATCCCATCATGCACTAACAAATCCATTTATTTTATTTTATTAATATTATCTAGACCTACTGATGTCGTATATGGTTAATATTGGTGATTCAGATTCTAGTATTATAAATATAATAGTTATGATGTATATCCCATAACACCAAGATAATTAATATATTTTTCCTTTGACATAAACATGATGTATTTGATAATGTTCTCTACATGAAACCCCGAGTACAAATGAAATCAGGATATAATATACATATATAAACTATCAATTTTATAGGAGGGTATTAATAAGAATAAAAAAATTATGAAATATATTTATAAATGTTTGTCATTATTAAAATATATTCATTAAGTCTTAATAAATACACTTTACTTTTTAATAAAATCATTTAATGATTAAAAACAAATTTTTTTAAAGAAATATATTTTTATACATGTTATTTATTAATGTCTAAAAATATATTTATAACTTTTAAAAAAATATATTAATGGAATGTATTATTAATTTTGAAATATATAGTATTACATTTGTTATTTTATGGTTGGGAATAATGATAAAACTATATAAGGTGAATGATTTGTTTTTTCATAATTTTCTTATATATGGAATAATTTTTATAATAATAAATTATATAAATTATTAATGATTAATTTTATTATGAAATTTTATGATTATATATTCAACTCTATATTTTAACATTCATTTTATAGTTTTTACACCAAATTGAAAAATATAAATTTAAATCTTTTCTTAAAATTTATTTTTCTAAAAACGTCTTTTCATTGTGTTCTACATGTTTATTTTCAAATTAATTTCTACCACTTATAAAAAACTACTTTGATAAAATGGGTTTATACATAGAATTCTCATGTAAATGTTTAGAAATAAATTAAATTTTATTTTCGATGACACTGAATAATAAAAATGTTAAAAATATGTTATCATTAAAAAGGATAAAGAAAGTTTATTGATTGTAAAACAGAGTGATAATGGAATGATTTTCTTTTAAACATGTATAATTATAACTTGATAAAGATGTTTTGACCCTATATTAACTTAAATTTTAATCAAATTCCATTTTTTGGAATTATACATGATAAAGTTAGTAATTATATTTAAATATTTAAAAAAAATTTGTCTGTCCCCTCTCCGTCGCATATGTCATATTTACAATTTTTTCTATGTATAACAAGTTTTATATGAATCTAATTTTCGTTTTCTCAATATGTTATTTTCATTATTGGGTTAACCGAATATTTGTTTTCACATATACTGAACGAACAACTTTTCTCACCTTCATGTAATCTCAATGCTTTTAACATTCCTTTACAAGTTCATGTTTTTAATTTCAAATAAAATACATTAATAAATATTTTTGAAATTTTAATATTTTAAATAATTAATTTCAAATAGAAAATTGTAACATTCTCAAGAAATTTTTTGTGATATTTAAATATAATTTTACATCGATGATAATATCACATTATTCTAGTTATCCTTCACAAGGGATATTATTCTATGATTCCATACTATTTTTATATATGTATAATTTATGGATATTATGATGAAATATTGGGGAAAAAATATTTTTCAATGGGATGACATGTTATGGAATAAAAAATATATTCATCATCTTAGAGCATACAAATGAATTCATTATGATTATGTTATGGGTACATCTGTTATATAATTCTACTTCATTGGGTAGAGATTATTGTTTTTTGAGATCAAATGGACAATTGAAGGTTATCGCATGCCTCAAATTGGGTACAAGGGAGGTTATCAAACTCCCAAAATGAGGGTACATGGGAGTTTATCCCAATGATAAAACAAGTACATTGGTGGTTATCCCAATGCTAACATTTGATGAATTTCTTAATGGGTATCCTTGAAATATGATTTCTATTATTGTGATTCAGAGACATTATAAGACACTCTATTATATCATGATATTATGCTATTGGTATGCTCCCATGAATCATGTTCTTTTATTCCATTATGATTTATGTCTTATACACAAAAAATATCTCTCCCATGTATCATGAGTATGATATATGCTATGAATTTAAAATGATAAACTCATCGTGTAGTACCCTTATACAAAAGTTATGAATAAAAATTATCATTTATTAGTATATCTATTTTTTACCCATACCAAGCATTTGATTTTACCCTTATTGAGAATATGATCTCACCCATTCTAAACATATATGCTATACCATTATGTTGTTTCGTTTATCCCATAGACATGAGGACTTTTTTATTGTGTTGTGTGTAAGATGGTTTCTATTTTTGAAGAAATTAGTGGGATAAAATATAGATCCTTTATTATCCAAATGTTTATTTATCCATGTTTATAAATACACTAATCCTTTACAGTTTTTTTAGTGGATCAAAATAGTATGAAGATTACATTAACCAAATAAGATGTAATATTTATGTTTGAAATTATTGGGTTTCCACAGTTGGAATCAGATCATGGTTATGTTATTTTTGTAAACTATTATTGGAAATCATTAGTTATTACCCTTAGGAAAAGAATAATTTAAATAGAACATCCTATGTATTGGTAAGGAATTAATTTTGGTTTTGAAGAAAATATATCCCTCTCTAGATACAATAAATTGGATAAAGTTGTTGCATAGATTCACCTTATTGTAGAAACTATGATGTGTGTAGATTAGGTATTATCTAGATCATCAATAATGCATGATGATTAGAACTAAGAATAAAAAATATTTGAATCACTAACATATGATATTACTTGGTTAATTCAAATTTTATATATCGAACATTGTGAAGGAATTGAATTGATAATGACTATGGACGAACTAGGATAAACCTAAGGTGTCATGTATTAAAAACAAGGTGTCATGGTTTACATATCCCATAAATAAATTTTTTTATTTAGTGGTTTTAAACTATGATTAATATTGACCTCACTATAGTTTTTTCTTATTATTTAAAAACTCGAACTCAATAAAATTATATAAATTCGAAATGTGATGGAAAATGGAGTAATTTCACTCCAAGGAAACCAAATGTTATCATAGTCAGAATGAAAATTCTAATTTTTATGTCTATAAAACTTTCTCAAGACATGAATAATATTGAATATAAAATTGATAAAATAAGGGAACAATGTTTTATTAAATCCTTCCTAATGAAACACCCACCTTATTTTTATAAGTCTATTGATCCACTAATTGCTGAGAAATGGAACGGTACCACTAAAAATATATTTTTCATTCTCCAATCCAGATATCATGAAAATGTTATTTTTCAGTTTATAATTACCAAGATGAGGAGTATAAATAGTGTAATATTATCATGAACATATATTAATAGGAAGTAATTTATTAAATTGAGTGGGAAGTGTTTAGAAATCTATTTTTAACAAGTAATTTCTCATTATTCTTTATATGAAAATAGAGAATGAATAATGTGAGATAAAGTATAAGGATTTTGTATCCACTATTACAAATGAGGTAAATATTACCACAATTCTATGCTACACATCTAGTATTATAATTAAATAATAATGTAAAATTTATAGATTATTTGGTCGTATAGTCCAAGTCACTGAAGGGTACTAGAAATAAAAAAATATTATCTATGAAGAAATCATTTAATGTGTTATAAAGGATGAAATGGAGATTGGGTTCTATAAGGACGCGACCATATACATTACTTAATCATGAATTAAGTGAATAATTCACATTGAGGATCCTTTCAGGTTTATGGTTTTTGATAATTAGTCCATAGATATTACATCTCAAAAACTGCAATGTAGACACTTTTTCACAGTTTCCGTTTTTTTCAAAAAATAAAAACTCTTAAAAAATGTTACTTTTTCAGTTCCATGTTTTAGACAACATGAGTTTTTTATCCCATCCTTGACCCAATTAATCATTATGTTATGTGGATAACATTTAAAAACATGCGATAAGCATAAAAAGATCATTAAAGGTTATAAAATAAGTTAATAAAACAATGTACCATCAGTAAATACAAATCAATGAAACCATACTTTTTAGTCATAAGAAATCTTTTGAAATCACAATATTTATTAATAATTCATTGAAATCATAAATTGTAAAGGTAACTTGTGGAATCCATAACATAATCACATTGTAGCATTCAAAGCTATGTAGGGAGTCACATTTGGAATATCCATCATAATATATTCCCTTAATCTTTTTGAAAAAACACACACGTTTACCTCCATCATGTTTCCCAATGCATTGGTGAGCTATCTCAGGCTCACCCACCCTTGGTTTATCATGGAACAACCTATATACATAAAAAATTCCCAATAACCATAACATATTCATAACATATAAAACAATTATTAATGAAAGATACCATTTCCACATTGCAATCAGAATGTTTCATTTCATGATATTGACATAATCAATGCTTTATCAAACCATTTACAAAACCATTTAAAACATTTTATAAATATATTTTTGAATCAAAGTGTCTAATACCACATGGAATCATTTAAAGGCATTAAAATTTTATAAAATTAATTTCCATATAAATAAATCCTTAAAACCATTTTTAAATCATGGATAATAATAAGAAATAATTAGATGAATAAATCAGTAAATACTTTAAAATGATATTTTAGATAAAGAGTCCGTAAACAAATGAGAGATGCATGTATACAAATAATTAAAGAATAACATTAATCAAGGCTTATAATATCATGATAATAAAGAGATTCATGATATAATCTGTCAAAGGGAGTATATAACCCATATAAAATTGAATTGGTGTATAACAACAAATAAGTCTCAATGGAATGAAAATTGAGACAACGTCCCTAGAAATCATCATATCCTATAATTAGTGACACATAAATGATATAATTATGTGTCAAAAATAATAATACACACAATATATTTGGATTTTAAGTGTAATAAAATCATAGGTCATTAACACATATTCATATCATGACATAATAAATAATTATATGTTTAACCCAAATAATTGAAATTGGGTTAAGGAGTTCCCTTACAAAAATTAAACAGCCTAACAGTGTCTCTTTAATATTCAAAAAATAAAATGATGAGGTAAAAAAGGGTTTCTAAACACATCAACAATAAAATGTACAGAAATAATTATATATAAGAACATATAACAACATAGGAATATGTAAATTAAAAAACGTGATATAAAATAAGTCGTTGTATAAAAGAGTGTGGTGAAAGGTTCCCTTACCGATTTGGTAAATTACAAAACTTACGCCCCATGAAAGAGCGATCTTATAATAAAGATGTAAATACCTTAAAATTAAAGTATATTTCACAAAGATTACAATCATGGGCAGTAAATAAACTACATAAAAATGAATAGTGTCAAATATAGCATGAATCTCACTGGATTAAAGAGTGAGATAAAAACCCCTTACCATATTGTAATCAATTGAGTCGTATGACCAAAATTAAATAACCACCAAATTAATCATAGAATACAATGAATATAAATATAATAATTATAAAATATATCAAATGGGGGTACACAATACACCACTTGCAATAAAAAAGTTTTGAATAATGGAAATCTCATGAAATTAAAAGTGAGATAAGAAACCACTTACCTCATGTCCGACTAGACCCTTTCATTATTTAACATCTGAATAATAAACTAACGATAATTTATACTTTCTTAATAACATTAATAATGTTTATTTTTCCTTTTATAACAGTTATTACTAGGTTATAAACATTAAACAATCATTTAATTTAATAATGGTTGTTTTGTCGATATTTGATACTTGAGTCAAACTTCAACTTCTTATAATTACAAGTTTTTCATGTGGTCAAAAGTGTATTATCACTAGAATTATATTCATGATTTATATTTCATATATTTCATATATATCCATTACATTTGTGTATTTATAATATTACATAATATTTGATGATAATAAATGAAAATCACTATTCAGGGAGACGGTAAATCGTACGTACGCCTGAACGCTACTTTTATTTATATTTCATATTTAATGGAATAAAAGACTAATGATAAATAAGTATATTTTTATTAAATTATAATAAAATATATAATTTCTTTGACTCTATCCTTTATACTTTCCACGTATGGCATGAACGAGTCACATCACATTGAGGGGCCGGTTGTCCACACTTCTTCAAATGAAATTATCACATTACCCGTTATGGAAACCATAAAGGTATGATCTAAATGAAAAGTACTAAAATATACAGATAATATTAATATAATATATATCACATATAATTACAGTTCCATTATAATTTCCCCCATAAAATTTGGAATGGGAATATTGAACAATCATCGTTTCTTTATACAGTAGTTTGTCGTCCCCATAAACAATATGTTTTTACCCATTAGATGGAGGTGAGTGTAAGTGTAGTTTGAATCAGTGCCATAAAATTAACCTAGTATATTTAGGATACTGGTTTTGTTACAAAATAAAGGAATAAAAATATTTTATGTGGTTGGATAAGTAAAATAAAAAAAAGAACTTAATAGAAGAAGTTATCATTAAACCGGGTAACTCCCTTTGGTTTGACCTAAAAGGGTTTTTTGAAGTTCCTACTGGATAAGGTAAGGATTATAATTAAAATATGGGGACATTGAGATTGTGTTGTGGTAGAGGTTGTATGAGTCTATGGGATTGAGAGGTGTGAGTAATGGGTTATATGTTAGGGGTTTTAATAAGGGGAGGAGGGGCTCTTTAGGAATGTTTGAAAATATGATTTTATTACATAATGATTTTTTATTTCTAAAGGTCCAAAACTAATTAAAGTAAAAGATAAGATGACACTTGTTCGAAATAAAATTATTCCATATTAATTGGACTGGTTTTGAATATTTTTTTATTTTCGATAATCTTATTTAGTGAAATCATTCATTACTGAGGTAAACACTGCATCATTATGCTGTCATAAGTAACATTTTTATATGATGTCTAAAAATTATAAACAAAATACCATATTATAGGTAATAATTATAGATTTATAATGAATATTTATAATTAAGTATATAAATTATATATCCGACATTAAATTATTTTAGAATATAAATACATGTTTATGATATTTTTATTTTTTTACTTTAAATAAAAAGTTATTAATGTCATTATCCTAAAAAAATGTCCTTCAAAGGAAAAAATTCTTATCCAAATATCTTGTTGGCCAACCATTACTCATCCATTAAGGTTATGACAAGTTTTAAGCTAATTTTATATTATTATAATGTTATTTTTACCTTGAATTACCATATTTACCTTTAACCGCAGTAAATAAAAGTCAAAAGTTACTATTCACCAAAAATTATTTTCATAATATTGAACCACATTTTACATAGTGATAACAACCATGTAAGTCAAATTTTTTAAATAAAATTCCCAAAAGTGGTAAAATATCATTTAAAAGGAAAAGTCGGTTTTTTAACTACTACTCAGTGTTTTCACTATTCATCAAAAATTGTAGTTTTTAAAAAATATACCAAAAAATCAGCCTAAACTATATTTGAAATATATAATTAAAAAATTATATGTTTTTTAACAAATTAAAAACATAAAATTTTTCTTAATTAGTTTAAAATTAAATCTCGTTTTCAAAATAAAAAGTGTGTTTTTAATAAATAATAAATATCAAATGGTTGATACTTGTTTATGTCCAATTTCAAAGTGAAATTACATCCAATGACCAACATTAGTTTAAATTGTAAGAATATAATCTAATTTATCTTTGAAACTATTTAGAAATATAATTTAACCATACAAAAAAATTAGCTTAAAAGGCAGTTTTGAATTAAAATACAATATTTTTCATTATTCATTAAAAAATGAACATTATCAGAAAAAAGAAAAAAAAATTACCCAATGAAAATATTGATGTCCTGATTCTAAAGAAGATTTTTATATTGTCATGTAGAATATATAAAATTGACCAAAGCTATATTTAATGTGTTTTCACCATCAAAAGGAAGTAAATCGACCTTTTAAAAAATATTAGATTATTTATGCTTAAAATTAGATTCATTCACATTTTTAGTCTCTATATTTTAATAGATAAATGTAAATAAATTTATAATAATATTCTATTTATTTATCCTCATTACTTCCATTATAATGTCTAGGCGTTAACTCCCATTTAAAATAATAATATATTATTATATTTCAGTATGACTTAGCATTTTGTGCAACAAAAGACATCAGAGGAACCCTATTGTTGCATTTCAGGTATGTCATTGAATAAAGCATCCCCTTTAAAAATAAAATAAAAATTTAATTCAAAAATATTAATAAATATGAAATTTCCATTTTCTTTACATTTTGGGAATGTTACATATTTCCCCCCTTTTAGAAATTAGGTCCTCGTAATTTTATAATTAGGCTTCAAAACATCATTGAAAGTCCCACTACAGAAAAAAGAGTAAATAAAAATATCACATTAAAAGAAATAAAGAAATATAAGTATAAAGGTAACTCATGATAATATATAATTGGATTCTATGAAAACATGGATATGGATGGGAAATTAAATGTCATGTTCAGATTAAGAGTGATATAAAACATGTTTTGGGGAAAGTTAACAATAAGAAAACCACAAATTTGTGATGGGTTAAACGGTCAATTGTTTCCCAGTAAGAATATTATATAGAAAAAAAAATTTATGTTCCTTTTTATAATGTTGGAAATTTTATTTATGAGATTGAATAAGAACACGAGGAATTTAATTACATGACATAGATACTTTAATCATTTTCAAAATTTCTATAAAAAAGTTATCCTTTCTCTTAATGATGAGAATTCAAGATAACATGGTCACATTAAAAGTTCAAGAATCAACTTATATAGAATAAAATGATCTGAAAAATATGAACCAAATATTTTCCATATCTTTATACACTAACTGAAACATAAATTTGTTAGTGAAAAATTAGATAATCCCCAAAACGATAATCCTTTATAAAAATAAATACAACACTTAATATACAAAATTCATAAAAAAGTAGAAAAAGTTCAAGAAGGAACATTCAATATAAAATTGTCCTTAAAATTATTCAAAATAATTAAAAATATTATTGAAACCCAAATCATTGAAGGAATTAATCACATAATCTTCCATGGTAAATCTTGACATTTATCTCTAAAAAAATTGACTACTCTTAAAGTCTCACACTAATGTGTAATTAACCAAATCTCATATTCTATATGATAGGTTTATATTTTAGATAAATAAAACAAATCACCAAATTTCTACAATAAAAAATAGATTCTTCCAAAATAATATTTCAACCATTAATCCACAAATTAAATCCCATAGTATTCTATTTTCCCAAAGAATATTCTGTTACCAAAAGAGAAAATGACTTCCAAAATAACCTCTATCACATAATGCCCAAATAATTTTCTTATACTAATTATATCCATTTGATAAAACATAAGATCCCATATAAACATATTCTTTATCAATAAAATCATTTAACTAAAAATAATTAGTCATACTAACTAGAGACATCACGTAGTCCAGTGGTAGGTGATAAATCTAAATCGCACTTTGGTTGAGGGTTTGAATCTCACTACTCTGTCTAACATGACGGTTTTTCACACGGTTTGTGTGCTTTCCTTTTTCAAAAAAATATACAATTTTATAACGTTTTGAAAAATAGGAAAATTCCCCAAAAATGAGCATAATATATATTATATTTGAAGGTTATCTAATACCTTTCATTTTGCACCACAAAATTTAATAACCATTCATTACCTCTAAAATAACAATGAGTCTTTCTAATATGTTATCCATTATGGTTATTTCACTTATTCTCAAATAACACCCATACCTCTAAACTAATCTCTACTGACCCTTGATAACAACTATAAGGACTCGATCATAACATTATATAATCTTGAATAATGTTAATAATTCACATTCATGATCTTATCAGGATTTGAGCATTGGATAATTAGGCAATAAATATTACATATCAAAAATTTTAAATTAGACACTTCTTCTTAGTTTCCATTTTTTTCAGAAAATAGAAACTCTTAAAAATGAAACTTCTCTCGTTCCATGTTTTTTACAGTATGAATTTTCCATGATCCCATCCTTTACCCTATTCATCATTAGGTCCTATGAAAAAAATTTCAAAACATGGGATGAGCATAAAAAGATCATAAAGGGTTATAAAATATGGGAAAAAAATTATCCCATCAATAAATAAAAATCAATGAAACCCTACTTTTTAAACATAACATACCTTATGAAATCACAAAATTTATAAATTATTCACAGAAATCAAAAATCATAAAGGTAACTTGTGGCATCCAACACATACTTAATTTGTATCATTCACATATAAGTAGGGAGATAAATTTGGAATACCAATAATAGTATATTCCATAAATTTCTCAGGAGAAACATTCATGATTACCTCCATCACGTTACCCAATGCGTTAGAGTGTTATCTTGTTCTCACCAGCCCTAGGGTTATCATAGAACCACCAGTATACGTAGACAATTCCCAATAACCATAACATATTAATAAAATATAAATCAATAATAAATGAAATATAACATTTCCACATTCAAATCACAATATATCATTTCTATATATTTACATAATCAATGCTTTATCTAACCATTTTCAATTCCATTTAAAATATTTAATAATGAGATTTGTGAATCAAAGTTTCTCATAACACATTGAATCATTTAAACATATTAACATTTTAAAACATTATTTATCATATAAATAAATACTTAAAACCAATTTTAAAACATGGGAAATAATGAGATATAATTAGAATAATAAATCTCTAAAACATTAAAATCATTATTTTAGTTAAAGAGTTCTTAACCAAAAGAGAGACGCTTGAATACAAATAATTGATGAATAAAATGAATAAAAAATTATAATATCATGAGAATAACGAGATTTGTGATATTATATGTAAAACAAAATTATATACAAAACATAAATGTTAAATGGTGTATAATAACAAATAAGTCTCAATGGAAAGTAAATTGAGACAATGTCCCTTGAAATGATTCTTTCCTTAGATGAAAGAAAAAATCTATTATATAATTATGTGTGATAAATAATAATACAGAAAATATAATTTGATATTAAGTGTAATAAAATCACAGGTCATTCAAACATATTCATAGCATGAAATAATCATGAATTATAAGTTTATCCAAAAGACATGAAATTTAGTTAGGGAATTCTCTTACATGAATTCGACAGCCTAACGACGTCGCATTAAAATTCAGAAAATATGTTGATGAGAGAAAAAAGGTTTTCATGTCACATGGACATAAAATTTACATCAATAATGATATATAATAACATATCCCAACACATTAAAATGGAAATTAAAATACATGACATAAATGATGTCTTTGTCTAAATGCGCGTGGTGAATGGTTCCCCCACTGATTTGGTAACTTATGAAACCAACAACCCATGATGGAAGGATAATATAAAAAATATGTTAATAACCTTAAATTAAATTATGTTATGAAAATAATACAATAATGGGAAATAAATACACAACACAAAAGGTAATATTGGAAAATATAGCATTAATCACACGGGAATAAAGAGTGTGATGAAAACCCCTGACCAAGTTATAATCAATCGAGTCGTATGACCAAAAGTTAATAACCACATAATTAATCACAGAATACCATGAATATATATATAATCATTATAATATATATCAAATTTTAGTACACAACACACCACAATCAATAAATAAGTGGTGAACAATGGAAATATCACGGAATTAAAAGATAGCTAACAAACCCCTTTCCTCGTGTCCGACATGACATGTTCATTCTTTAATATCTTAAATAATAAATTAATGTTAATATATAAATGATTAAGTACCTTATTAAACTATATTATTCCATTTATATCACTTTTTATCATGTTATAAATATTATGCAAACATTTAAGTTAATAATTGTCATTTTGTCAATATTTGGTACTTGAGTAAAAAATAAACTTTTTATAATTACAAGTTGTTCATGTGGTCAAAAGTCCATTATCTCCAAAAATATATTAATTATTTAAATATCATATATATCATATATATTCCTTATATTTATGTATTTATAATATTAGATAACATTTGATGAAAATAAATGAAATTCATTGTTCATGGAGACGGTAAGTCGTACGTACACATGAACGCCCGGTTCATTTATTTTTCATATTTAATGCAATGAAAACATAATGATAAATAATTATATTATAATTCAAGTATTATATCATATATAATATTATTATCTCCATCCATTATACATTCCACGTATGGATTGAACGAGTCATATCACATTGAGGGGGCGGTAGTCCGCACTTCATCAAATGAAATTATGACGTTTACCTATTAAGGAAACCCTAAAGGTATGATATAAATGAAAAATAAAATATTATATAGAAGATAATATTATAATATATAAAACATATAATTTCAGTTCCATCATAATGTACACCATAAGAGGTGGCGAGAGGAGATTTAGAAATCATCATTTTGTGAGGTGGTAGTTCACCGTCCACAGAAACAGTATGCTCTTTACCCAATTGACGGAGGTGGGTGTAAGTGTAGTTTGAATCCTTATCATAAAAAAACCTTGTATATTGAAGATACTATTGTTTTTATATAGTAAAGGAATAAAAATATTTGTGTGGGTTGGAGAAGTAAAAGAATAGAAAAGATCTTACGATATGACGCTACCTTCAAATCAGATAACTCCCTTTGGTTTGAACCAAAATAATTTCTAGAAGTGCCTTCTTCCAAAATTAATTCTTATAAGTAGAATATAGGGATCCTGAGAGATTATTTGGTAAGAGTTTTCAGGAATCAAGGTGCTTGAGATGTGTGATTAATGGGTTAGAGATGATGTCTTTTTATATGGGGAAGAGGGGCTCTTTAGGAATGTTTGAAAATATTATATTATTATATAATGGTTATAAATATTTAAGGTCCTAAAATTATTAAATTAGAATATTAGATGACTGGTGTTCTAAATAAAATCATTCAATAATAATCAGATAGGTTTTTTATATTGTTTTAATTTTTATAATCTGATTTATTTAAATCATTCATTAAGTAGGTATACACTGCATTATTATTGTGTCATAAATAATTTTATTTATATAATGTATAAAAATTATAAATAAAATACCATTATTTTGGAAATATTATTATCCTTCTAATTAATATTTATAGTCAAATATCTAAATTATATAACCCTATATTAAAATTGTATTAGAAAAACAATATATTTTTATGATATTTTTTTACATTAAATAAAAAGTTATTAATGTCATTATCTTACCCAAATAACACTCAAATGAAAACATTCATACACATGAATTTAATGGTTTTCCATTACACTTAAAATAATGTTAGGATAAGTGTTAAGGTAATTTTGAATTATTATAATATTATTTCTAACTTGAATTACTATATTTACATTTAACCATGGTAAATAAAAATCAAAAGTTAATGTACACCAACAAATATTTTCATCTTATTGAACCCCATTTTACTTAGTGATAGCAACAATGTTTGTCAAAATTTTTAAATTTAATTCAAAAAAGTGGTAGATTTTCATTTAAATGAAAAATTCTTGTTTTTAACTACTACTTAGTGTTTTCACTATTCATAAAAAAGGTAAGGTTTTTAGAAAAATAACAAAAATTCAGGCATTGATATATTTAATTTTCCAAATAAAAAAATGTTGAATATTTTACCGAAATTAAATCATAGAAGTTTCTTTAATTAATTTAAAATTAATTCCCATTTTCCAAATAGAAAGCGTGTTTTTAAAAGATAATAACAATCCAATGATTGACACTTGTTTATGTCAAATTTCAATTTGAAATTACTTACAATGGCCAACATTGGATTAAATGGTAAAAATATAATCTAATTTACATTTAAAACCATTTAAAATAATAATATAACCATATAAATAAATTATATTGAAAGGCAGTTTTGAATTAAAAATCAGAATTTTTCATTATTGATTAAAAATGAACTTTATCAGAAAAATACCAAAAACACAAACAAAATTAAATATTTTTGTCGTGATTATAATGAAAAATTTTATTTTTATTAAATAAATCAAATATAAGTGACCAAAACTAGTTTTAATTATGGTTTACCATCAAAAGGTTGTAAATTGACCTTTTAAGGAATATTAGAGTATTAATGTTTAAAATTTTATTCATTCATAATTTAAGCCTATAACATTATTGGATAAATGTAAAAAAATTATTTCCATATTTTAGTTAGTTATATTAATTCATTCCATTACAACAGATAGGCATTAACTACCACTTAATACAATAATTTATTATTATTTTTCAGTATGACTTAGAATTTTTTGAAGACCCGTAAAATTCAAGGAATTTTTTTTCTTAATTCTCTTTGAAATTTTAGAAGAACGCAGTTTCTGACGGCACCTGATTCCGAGGCCCGGTGTGCCCGGAATCATTTTCCTAAGTTTGGCTTTGGTACGTTCAGTGAATGAACGAGCGGGATTTCCTAACTTTTGAACCGGTGCTCGGAATCGAATTCCGAGTGCACCGATGGAATTGCAACACCGGTATTTTCTTAGAAACGCCTTTTCCGGAGTTGCGTTTTCTCGGGTGTGGTTTTTAAGTTTTGGGGTTAATGTTAAGAAATAAAATAAAAGTGGTGCAACACTTTATTTTATTTCACTTAAAGCTGTGTAAAGCTGCTTAAACTAAGTTAAAGCGGATTGGGTGGAACCCAAAATATCATACCCTCTTGGTTGGATATTTGTGATGTGGGGCCCGCACGAGCCCCACCATTTCTTTTCCTCTAAGTAACGCACCCGCGAAAACCCGCTTTTAAATGAATGTCAACTGACGTGTTTTCGAAATTCTTAACGCCCCTATTAATTGGGCGGTTAGTTCGTTGCAATTAATTCTATTAATTAATTGTTTGTTACTTATCATTGTTTTTAAAATTATTCAGTTGATAATAAAATAAGATGAGGACTTATTTTATTATCTTCTTGTTGTGTTAAACCTTTAGAGAATCTCTAAATATCTTCATCCTCCTATGCGAAGAACGCAAAGAATGCAAAGAATGCGAAGAACGCGAAGAACGCAGGCCTCCAATGAAGGGAGACAAAGAACGCTAGACCCCTGGAGATCGACGGGACGTGATACCAGTGCTTCTTCCGTGATGTTCTTTCCCCGCGACAATCATCGATCGGCATCTTGAGGTAGGGGATTGCGGTCCTTTTAATTATTTGTGGATTATAACCTCAACATGGATTTAATTGTTATAATTAAATCTTTATGTCCTTGATCCTCGGTGTTTGTATACGCGATGTCGTATACTGCACGAAAGCAACGCCCTTCCGCGACGCGACGATCCTTTTTCATCCGCGGCGGTCAATTCTGCGACGAACTCGCATTCGATGACCACGTTGAGGTATGGGTCGTTTTGAAAATGTTAATACACATGTTTATTTTTTCCTCCAAGGAAATAACGCGGACCATCCAATTAACAAGGTGGCCTGTGGATTATTATTGCGGGTCGAGGTTTATCAATTGCTGGGATTTATGGTCTTGTTTCAAACCGCTAACGCAGTGGGTGCGGTCAAACGAACAAGTCCGAACCCACTGCCTTTGTTCTTGGTGTGTGGAACGGAGGACGAAAACAAAACGGGCCGCAGAGACAATTTTTTGATTCCGCAGTGAATAACGGGAACCGAGATGAGCTACGGCACAGACAGAAATGAAATCGGACCACCGGAGCAACTCAGGTGGCCCGCAGACTCCACCGGCGGCGCCGGTCACCAGCCGGGCGGCGCTGGCGGGCAGAGGAGGCGGCGCCCCTGTACGCCGCCGGATGGAGCCGCCGCAACTAAAGCTACGACGGTGGGGCACGGTTCCACGGCCGCGCGGAACCGAAGGCCGGACGCAGCCTTGCCTCATCCGTTGGCGAGAGGCGGCCACCCACGCGGGGCCGCAGAGTCATCAAGGGGGGCGGCGCTCCCTTGCACCCGCTCGGCCATCACGGCCGAGCCGCCATGCAGCCAGGCTGCGCCCGTGCCGGCCGGGCTGGGTCGCGCCCAGGCGGGGCCAGGCCACGCTGGCCGGGTCGGGACGACCCGGTTTGGGGCGACCCAGGGGGGTCGGGCCGGGTCGGTCCGAGCCCAGAGCCCCCGTTTCCAGAACTTTTCGGTCTTTTGCCCGTATCTTGAGCTACGGGCCTCTGATCTACGCGTCGTCAGTGGAGATGCGATCCTTGTATTGAGGCGGTCGTTTCCGTATATCGCACTCAAGGTTTCGGAATACTTTGTGTTCGGCCGGGTTTGTTCGTACACGAACCAACCGGGCCCTCGGAGCGGAAAGACTCATAACATGAGCTCCGGACGTCCGATTGACGTACCGTCGACTTTGATGGATTACTCCAAGTGAGACGGATCTTTTGGATTACTCCGCCCATGGTTTGGATGCAGGTGGAGTAAGGTAGGGTTGGTTTTGACTTAAAAACCAACCTGACCCCTGGAACGAAAATGCCAATAACTCTCAGACCGGGCGTCTGATGTACGCGCCATCTGGGACGTTGAGTTCCTGTTGAGGATACGGAACTTTTGGATACATCAACACTATAATATGTGTCAGTTGATGTATCATCCACTCAGATCGTGGAGTGGACCCTCCCGAACGAGTTTGTTGTGTGAGGGAACCCTAGTGCTGACTGAGACTGCGACTGTGACGACGATGACTATCATACTGGAATCATTTGTGGGTTCGACGATGAATACTATCATACTAGAATCCTATGTGGGTTCAATGATGATGACTATCGTACTGGAATCCTATGTGGGTTTGACGATGAAGACTATCATACTGGAACCCTATGTGGGTCCGACGATGAAGACTATCGTACTGGAATCCTGTGTGGGTTCGAGGATGAAGACTCTCGTACTGGAATCCTATGTGGGTTCGACTATGAAGACTATATTACTGGAATCCTATGTGGGTTCGACGATGAAGACTATCGTACTAGAATCCTACGTGGGTTCGACAATGAAGACTAATGTACTGGAATCCTATGTGGGTTCGACGATGAAGACTATCGTAATGGAATCCTACGTGGGTTCGATGATGAATACTATCGTACTGGAATATTATGTGGGTTTGACGATGAATACTATCGTACTGGAATCCAATGTGGGTTCGACGATGAAGACTATCATACTGGATTCCTATGTGGGTTCGACGATGAAGACAATTGTACCGAAATCCTCTGTGGGTTCGACGACGATGACTACAGTGGTTTTATCCTACATTGTTCCCAGTAAGATGAATCAGTAACTACATTTGATCATCTATCATACTTTACAAATGATGTGTACCTGTGTGAGTTGAATCCTTTTTTTCATTCCTTTGTGGATTGTGTTTTGCTATCCTGTGTGGATTTATGTTTTTCTTTCCTTTGTGGGCTGGGTTGTACTTGAGCTCAGATGTTGGAGCCGAGCGTAATATTGATGACTTTGGTATATGTATGGGCATATACCTATGTAGTGTCGGATGTTACTTCGTGATTGTATCTTTCCTTTGTGAATTATCCTTTGTGGATTCCGGGAGACCTTCGGGGTTCTCGGGGTCCCTACGGAGTAGATTATACTCACCCCTGCATGGGCTATGCCCGTACTACGTTGTGTTTGTTGCAGACGACAAACATCGCTGATCTTGGTTGAGGCTTGCAGAGCAGGACGGTACCTGGAGGTGGACCACTGGGCGGGACGTACTCGGAGTGGACTGTTGGACCCGAGGAGTTGTGAAGGCTATCTTTATCATCCTTTAGGTGGTACTTCCAGTGGACGTCTCGACATTGCGTCTTACTTTTCAGTTGCTATTTTCCCTTTCGAGTTGTACTTTACTTTCAGTTTGGGTTTGTATTCTAGCCCACTTACCTTTCCGCACTTACTGTTGTTCTCAGTTTTTACTTAGTGTTTTCTTCTTCTTGTTGCTTACTCTATGGTGTTTGTTTACTATACAATGGCAATGCCTTCCCTTTTTACAGGGATTTACGCATTTGTGCTAGTCGCCAGCCCCTGGACTATGGAAGGCGGGCTTGGGGTAGTCACGGAACGGGCCTCGAGGATGGGTCGTGACAAATTTGTATCATAGGAGTTCGGTTCTACCACAGAACATGGGAATATGATCTTTTTCTATGTGAAGCAATAGTGTTATGAATATTGGGTGTGGTTATCAGTCCAGGGAGTCTAGTGTTGGTGCGGCGGCCGACGTATCCCTACACCAGGACCCTGACATCTGGTTTCCGACTTAATGCACGAAAACATTGATTCCACGTGTGTTTCACGTTTTCTTTGTGATTACTTTTTTTCAGCTCACCAAGTACACTGTTCTGACTATGTTGCACCTGTCTCTTTTCAGGATGGCCCCACGACGGATGCCATCTAGGGTTTCGAGCGTTGTGTGTGGCGAGAGCCCACCGAGCGATGAGGACTCGGTATAGGGGCCTTTAACAGCAGAGGCACCAGCGGTACCTCTACCCGCCGAGCCACCGATTCTTCTAGCCCCAACCACTGATGATGCATGTCACCTTAGTGAACTGCATGAGTTCCAGCGCTAGCGAATGCCCAGGTTCCGCAGGGAGACGGACCCCCAGGCAGCCGAGGACTGGCTGGAGGTGGTTGTACAAGTTTTCTGGTTAGTGAGGACACCATCAGATCTTATGGGGGTCCTTGCAGTGAGCCTACTGCACGCGGCAGCAGGCAGATGGTGGAGCTTGATGCTCCAGGTTCACGATGAGGCATCTCTCCTCTGGACGGAATTTGAGAGCATCATCCACTCGGAGTTTGTCCCAGCCACCCTTCGAGCAGTGCGCATCCAGGAGCTACTACAGCTATGGTAGGGAAGAATGAAGGTTTTCCCAGTATTCGGAGAGATTCACTGATCTCTTGCGCTACTCTACCGATATGGTACGGGATCTATTCTTCCATGTCCGGACCTTAGAGAAGGGACTGAGGCATGATATCAGGGCCTCGATGATCTCCCTCAACATTCAGACGCAGGCATAGGTGTTGGAGAGATCCCTTTTAGTGGAGAGTCTCCTCACCGAGCAGGGACCAGCGGCAGGACCCTCCGCAGGATGACCCATAGAAGAGTCTTCTCCAGCTGGCAGTCGACTGGTGACGTAGAGGTCCAAGAAGGCCAGACCTTCAGATGGGCAATCACAGGGTGATGATTCAGTTTTGCGGGGCACACGAAGGAGAGCCAGCTACTCGAGGAGCATGAAATGCTACGCATGAGGCGGGCAAGGTCACATGGCTCGAGACTACCCGACTCATCATGCTGATGAACAATAGGAGGTAGAGGGACCTCCCAAGAAGAGGTTCGACCATGACTGTCCGTAGGGAGTAGGCAGGCGAGGCAGATAAGATGGTCGAGCAGCGGGTGGTGGATGACGCTTTGAGGCCTTACCACCATAACCACCTGGTATACCACCCCGATCGCAGTGAACAGGTGGATAGGTAAGAGATTAGCTTCAGGCAGCAGAGGCTACGATCATGGAGCTCCGGGAGCAGATAGATAGGAGTGGGACTAGCTCTAGACCTGGAGACTTTTGTTCATGTTGCTTCTAGCTCTGTTTATGTTTGTTTGATGTTTCTTTGTGTCTTTGTACTTTGAGATGCAGTAATAAAAATACACCTTTCTTTTGTCGTTTACCTTCATGTCCTCTCTTTCTGTTGTTACTAATAGGTTCTGGTATAAAAACTGTTGACGTGACCCTTACTTGAGATACCTACTGGAGGAGACCCAGTGACCACGCACTGATGCCAACAGTGTGACTCAACCCTTGGAGGCGAGATTAATGGTTGGATCTCTTGGTAGTAGCGTCGAGGCCTTACGAAATAATCCTTAGTATGAGATTGTATCATCCATGACAGGATTGACTATATTAGGCGAGGAACGTGGTTCATCCAGGGGATTAGACCAGATTTATCTTCTCGGAAAAGAAGAAATCTCAGCATCTATTGTAGGACCAGAGAGGTCCAAGTCATCCATGAGCGGATGAGGACAGCTCAGAGCCAGCCAAAGTCTTGGGATAACAGAAGGCGGAGGCCACTAGAGTTTTAGGATGGCGACCACGTCTTCTGTCGTGTCTCACCTCGACGTGGATTACAGAGTTTTGGCTGAGGCGGAAATTCATCTCCACGCTTCATTGGACCATTCCACGTCCTCAGCAGGTTTGGAGAGGTGGCTTATCGCCTGGCTCTACCATCTCAGTTGCACCTGGTGCACGATGTATTCCATGTATCTCAGCTGAGGAGATACGTGCACGACCCGATGCACATCATTGACCCTGGGGAGCTAGACGTTGATGATGTGGAAACTTTTTCGGAGGTCCCGGTGGAGATTGAGGATCGACAGGAGCGGGTCCTACGTGGATGGTCGATTCCTCTTGTGCGCATCAGGTAGCAGCACGGGAACCTCCAGGAGAGTACTTGGGAGCGGGAGGCTCAGATGCGTGCTTAGTACCCACATTTGTTTCCCAAGCCTGTGATGTATCTTTACGGGGATGTATATCCTTGAGGTGGGATTGATGAATACACCCGTAAAATTTAAGGAAATTTTTTTCATATTTTTCTTTGGAATTTTACAAGAACGCAGTTTCTGATGGCACCTGATTCTGAGGCCCGGTGTGCCCGAAATCATTTTCTGATGTTTGTCTTGTGTACATTCAGTGAAAAAACGAGCGGGTTTTCCTAACTTTTGAACCGGTGCTCGAAATCGAATTCTAAGGGAACCGATGCAATCGCAACACAGAAATTTTCTAAGAAACGCATTTTCCGGAGTTGCGTTTGCTCGGGTGTGGTTTTTAATTTTTGGGGTTAAGGTAAAGAAATAAAATAAAAGTGGTGCAACACTTTATTTTATTTCACTTAAAGCCTATTAAATCTAATTAAACTGAGTTTAAGCGGATAGGGTGGATCCCAAAATAACCTACCCTCTTGGTAGGATATTTGTGAGGTGGGGCCCGTACGAGCCCCACCGTTTCTTTTCCGCTAAGTAACGCAGCCGCGAAAACCACCTTTTAATTGAAAGTCAACTGACATTTTTCTAAATTCTTAATGCCCCTATTAATTGGGTGGTTAGTTCGTTGAAATTAATTCTATTAATTAATTGTTCGTTACTTATCATTATTTTTCAAATTCTTCAGTTGATAATAAAATAAGATGAGGACTTATTTTATTATCTGCTTGTTGTGTTAAACCTTTATAGAATCTCTAAATATATTCATCCTCCTATGTGAAGAATGCGAAGAACGCGAAGAACGTGAAGAATGCGAATAACGCGAAAAACGTGAAGAACGGGAAGAATCCCGGCCTCTGACGAAGGGCGACGAAGAACGCCGGACCCCCGGAGATCAACGCGACACCGATGATTCTTCCACGATGTTATTTCCCTACAAAAATCTTCGATCAACATCTTTAGGTAGGTAGGGGATTGTGGACCTTTTAATTATTTGTGGATTATAACATCAACATGGATTAAATTTTTATAATCAAATATGTATGTCCTTGATCCTCGCAGTTTGTCTACGCGACGCTGAGTACCACGCGATAGCGACGCCCTTCCGCGACGATCGTTTTTATTCCGTGGTGATCAATTCTGTGATGAACTCATGTATGATGACGACGTTGAGGTAGGGTTCATTGTGAAAATGTTAACACCCATGTTTATTTTTCCATCCAACGCAAGAACGCGGACCAACCAATTAACAAGTTGGCCCGCGGATTATTATTGCATGTCGAGGTTTATCAATTGCTGGGATTTATGGTCTTGTTTCAAACCACTAACGTAGTGGGTGCGGACCAACGAACATGTTCGAACCGACTGCCTTTGTTCTTGGTGTGCGGAACGGCGGATGAAGACAAAACAGGCCGTAGAGATGATTGTTTGATTCCGCAGTAAAGAACGGGACCTGGGATGAGGTACGGCGCAGACGAAAATGAAATCAGACCACCGGAGCAACCCCGGTGCCCCGCGGAATCCACCGGCATCCTGGCTCAACGGCAAGGTGGCGGCTCCCCGGCGCGCCGCCAGACGAAGCTGCTGCAGCTGAAGCCGCGACGGCGGGGCGCGGTTACGCGGTCGCGTGGAACTGAAGGTAGGACGCGGCCTTTCCGCGTCCGTTTGTGAGAGGCGGCCGCCCACGCGAGGTCTAAGAGTCATCAAGGGTGGTGGCGCCCCCTTGCACCTGCTCGACCATCACGGTCGAACCGCCAGGCGGCCGGGCCGCGCCCGAGCCGGCCGGGTCGGGTCGGTCTGCGCCCAGACCCCCCGTTTCCGGACCTTTTCGGTCTTTTGCACATATCATGAGCTACGGGGCTCCGATCGACGTGCTGTTAGTGGAGATGAGATCCTTGGATCGAGGCGGTCGTTTTGGTATATCACACTCAAGGTTTCGGAACACTATGGGTTCGGCTGGGTAGGTTTGTACACGAACCAACCGGGCCCTCGGAGCAGAAACGCTAATAACTGGAGCTCCGGACATCCGATTGACATACCGTCGACTTTGATGGATTCCTCTAAGTGAGGTGGATCTTTTGGCTTACTCCGGCCGAGGATTGGACGCAGGTGGAGTACGATCGGGTTGGTTTTGACTTTAAAACCAACTAGGCCCCTTGGACGAAAAATCCAATAACTCTCAGACCGAGCGTCCGATTGACGCGCTGTCTGCGACGTTGAGTTCCTGTTGATGATACATAACATTTGGATACATCAAATCTGGACTATGTGTCAGTTGATGTATCAGCCTCTCGGCTCATGGAGTAGACCCTCCCGAACGAGCTTGCTATGTGGGGGAACCCTAGTGCTAACTGCGACTGCGGCTGTGATGACGATGACTATCGTACTGGAATCCTATGTGGGTTCGACGATAAAGACTATCGTAATAGAACCCTATGTGGGTTCGATGATGAAGACTATCGTACGGGAATCCTATGTCGGTTCGACGATGATGAATATCGTACTGGAATCCTATGTGGGTTCGACGATGAAGACTATCGTACTGGAATCCTATGTGGGTTCGACGATGAAGACTATCGTACTGGAATCCTATGTGGGTTCGACGATGAAGACTATCGTACTGGAATCCTATGTGGGTTCGACGATGAAGACTATCGTACTGGAATCCTATGTGGGTTTGACGATGAATACTATCGTACTGGAATCCTATGTGGGTTCGACGATGAAGACTATCGTACCGGAATCCTATGTGGGTTCGACGATGAAGACTATCGTACTGGAATCCTATGTGGGTTCGACGATGAAGACTATCGTACTGGAATCCTATGTGGGTTCGACGATGAAGACTATCCTACTGGAATCCTATGTGGGTTCGATGATGAATACTATCGTACTGGAATCCTATGTGGGTTCGACGATGAAGACAATTGTACCGGAATCCTCTATGGGTTCGATGGCGTTGACTACAGTGCTTGTATCCTACGTGGGTCCCAGAAAGTTGAATCAGTGCCTACATCTAATCATCTCTCTTACATTACAAATGATGTGTACCTGTGTGAGGTGAATCCTATTTTTCTTTCCTCTGTTGATTGTGTTGTGTTATCCTATGTGGATTTACGTTTTGCTTTCCTGTGTCGACTGGATTTTATTTGAGCTCGGATGTTGGAGCCGAGCGTGAATTGATAACTTAGGTATATGTATGGGCATATACCTAAGCAGCGTCAGATGTTACTTCATTATTGTATCTTTCCGTTTTGGATTTTCCTTTATGGATTCTGGGAGACCTTCAGGGGTCTCGGGGTCCCTACTGAGTAGATTATACTCACCCCTACACGGGCTACGCCCACACTACATTGTGTTGGTTGCAGACGACGGACATCGCTGATCGTGGTTGAGTCTTGCGGAGCAGGACGGTACCTGGAGGTGGACCAATGGGCGGGACGTACTCGGAGTGGACGGTTAGACCCGAGGAGTTGTGGAGGCTATATGTACTCATCCTTTAGGTGGGACTTCCAGTGGACGGCTCGACGTTGCGGCATACTTTTCAGTTGTTGTTTTCCCTTTCGATTTGTACTTTACTTTCAGTTTGGGTTTATATTTTGGCCCACTTACCTTTCCGCACTTACTATTGTACTCGGGTTTTACATAGTGTTTTCTTCTTCTTCTTGCTTAATCTATGGTGTTTTTTTTACTTTACAAAGGAAATTCCTTCTCTTTTTACCGGGATTTACACCTTGGTGCTAGTCGCCAGCCCCTGGCCTATGGAAGGCGGGCTTGGGGTAGTCACGGCACGGGCCCCAAGGATGGGTCGTGACACATTTTGTGAAACATAAGACTTCTAAGAAAACCATTGATGTGTTTCAGGTATTCCATTGAATATAGAATCCCATTTAAAAATAATATTAATACATAATTTAATAGTATTTATATATATATATAATTTTCATATTTATTATCTTCCTACGATGTTACAGATTCATCCATCGTTCTATGGTTTTGATATGAAAATTAATATGTTATTCATAGGATGTTCTAATAAAAACACATAGAAAGAAGAAGATGAGTATTATTTTATTGTTTGAGTGTGGAAAACACATATATCATATTATATTAAATGGAATTATAAATTTTTTATGTGTAGAATGGATGGCCATTGGGAAACTGAGTGTGGAATTGATGGCGAGAAGGTAAATAATGGAGATAAATCTCTACAAGTTGCACTACCTACACTCTAATCCTTCAAATGTAAGGAGTATGAGAATTATTCTAACTAGTGAATGATTCTAAGGGTTATTGATGGTGATATATGTCAAAATAATTTTAATTATATAGATAAATTTAAATCATGTGTATTTATTATTTTAGAATTAGGTTATATGAATGAAGTGATATAATATACTTTTATAATACACTAATGAGCTACTATTGTCTTATTTGACTTCAGTTCTACGAACTCATTAATTTTAGAATAATTTTATACTGTTATAACATTACCACTTCAATGATTAGACATTCAGTTAGCACTGAAAATAAAAAATATTATAGTGATCATATATCATGTATATTATTCTTCTTCAATAAATGTTTTTTTAATATACAACCAATTAAATTAATTATTCTAAATCTAGTTGAAATTTATATTATTTTAGGAATATTTTTTCTTTATTTATATATATATTATTTAAATATCTATATAAGGGAAGAGACATTTGATATTCATAACTGATCAATGACTATCTATCGGTGGGAGGATAAATATGAACATTGTAGTAAAACAACATCAATTCATTTGACAAGATTCATATTTAAATGGACTGTTTATCACATATTTTTGGGGAGAAAATATACTTCAAAAATAAACATATGGTATGGGTGTTTTCATATGACTTCATGGAATATGTTTCATGTATTCCTCCAAATCATGAAGTTGAGTTTTCCACAAAACTCATAATTTTTTTTAAGTGTATTTTAGAGACTATGTACAATGGCCCTGATTGAGTAGTGGTAATTATAGAAGAACCTCTAAATTAATATTGAAAAGGGATTTATTCATCCTATTTAATCATCATTGGGTGCACCTATTCTTTTTTATAATAATATATATGGACAAATCAAACACTATAATGATTATCATGAATATAAAAAGATTGCGGTCAAGAATAAGAATAAACATCCTCATATTGAATATTTGTTCATCAATTATGTTGAGATAATTATTGTTCCATGATTAATATTTGATTTTTTTAATATAAAATGATGGTAAAAGTTGAATACATTCCCAAAACATCCTTCCAAATGAGTTGTAGACGCCATGAATTTAAAATTATTCAATTTGGTCTTACTAATGACCCCTCTATCTTCAAAGATTTAATGAAAATATTATTTACAAATTACCTAGATCAGTTTGTGGTAGTATTAATAGATTATATTATTATATATTATACGAGTGAAAAAGAGCATGAATATCACTTTAGTATTGTACTAAATAAACTAAGGAAGTAGAAATTTTATGAAAAATTTACCTAGTATGATGTTTGCCTACTAAATGTTTCATTCTTTAGTCATAAAATCTCATGTCATAGAATATTGTTGGATTCATCAAATATGAATGTTAATAAACTTTGGATCAGACCAAAAACCATGACTGAGATCCATATTTTCATAGGATTGGATGGAAATTATTAATTATTTTTGAAAAATTCCTCAGGTATTTCTAATCCAATCACCATTTTAACCTCAAATAGAGTTGTGTTCCTTGGATATATGAATGTAAGGAAAATATCAAGGATCAAAATATGAAGGTTTCTCGATACACTTTTTCTCACATTTCCCTCTAGTGAGGAAGAGTTTATAATCAATAGTGATACATTAGAGAAAGGTTTGGGATGTTTTCTTTTTCTAAATGATATGGTGATATCATATTCCTAACTTTAATTAATAGTTCTTATGTTGTAATACTCATCCCATGACCTCGAGTTTTTAATGCTAATAATAAGATTATATATATGGAGGAATTATATTTATAGAGAATGGTTTGGAGTATATACTAATCATAAAATTTAAAAGTATATATTAACTGAGAAATAGTTTAATATTAACTAGATAATGTGGTAAAATATGATTAAAGATACTGGCTACTGAATAATTTTCCACCTCAGGAAAATAATAAAGGATGATAATGTTGTGAGTTAAAATGATTGTTATTTCTTATCTTTTATAAGGACAACATAAGATCCAATATTTATGGATTTTGAAATTATAGAAAATAATATATATAAATAAGGGGATACATAATATCTTTAAAAAAACGTGTTCAACCAAATATTTATGTGATGATTAAAGTGGAAAATAAGGAAGATTAAGAGTAGAATAATAATAAAAGTTTATTTTCTGAGTGTAACCTTGATTGTGATGTAATAATAAGGATACAGAAACAAGTCTGTTTCCAATAAATACTAAACATGAAATAGAAGCTATTTTAATAATTTCATTGATCATCATCCTCTATTCGTAGATGAAGAAAAACAAATATGTGTGGGTGTATGAAATTATATTTCTAGAGGGACAATACGAGAATAGATATTTCAAATTATGTATCATGGTGTATGGTATGTCAAAAAGTTATGTATATGATTTATAATTAAAAAATTATGTTATATACATTTCACATAATATAACGAAAATGGGAAAATCTCCATGGGTTTCATCATTAGACTCCCCAAAAAATTGAAAAGGACATGTTACTATTTGGGCAGTAGTTGATCAAATTAAATTTAATGAATGTTTCATTTATATCAAATGATAATTTATATCTTGATGAAACTCTATAGATATACATTGATGTAGTGGAAAGATTTTTGGAGTACCTTATTCTATTGTATCTGATTGAGATGCTAGATTTACCTCAACGTTCTAGAATAGACTTTATCAAACTATAAATATTGTGACGTGTTTATTTATTGAATATCATCCCATGATAGATGGCCAGTATATGAGAATTTTTAATACACCTAAGGATATTCTATGATATTATTCAATAGATTTTAAATGTTGTTGGGATCAACACCACCCCCTTGTCAAATTCGATTAAAATAAAAGCTTCCATGTGAGCATTCAGATGGATCCTTATGAATCCATCTACGTGTGAAAGTGAAGAACTATAACATTATTGAATGATGATAGATAATTAATGATATTAGAATATGATCTAGTTTATGACATTTAAGATGAGTTTAATTCTATTTATCATATCATTATTGATGCTTCTTGACAATATAATATTTATACTGACCATCTCTGGTGAGATATGAAACATAAAGGGTTTGATTAGGTATTACTATAAATTTTTCCATGGAATAAGAATATTAAATTAAAAAATAATTGAATGTTAAAACCTATGTATATTAATCTATTTTAGTTTTTTGATCTAGAGTGGAGTTTATCTTATCACCTAGAACTTCCAAAAAACCTCACTCATGTTCGTGATGTGTTCTATATATCTCTCCCAAGGAAGTACATACCATGTCATTTACATAAATGAATCTCTGAGGTTGTAACATTGGATCATGATATTTAAAATTAATTCTAACTAATATAAATCATGTACCATATATATAAATAGGTATGAAACAATTCTACTCACCTAGTTAATGTTCCCTGGTAGAAATAGAAATTCGAGATTACTACATGGTTACCCCTGGATGTGATGAAACAATAATATCATCATTTTTGTATCATAGTAATGGAATTTAAAGGGGGAACTCATTTTAAAAAGGTTATAATGTTACACCCCAAGATTTGTTATGTATTTCCTTTGAGATAAATATAATTTCTTTGACAGCTTTGTTTACCAGCAAACCTAAGTCTAAATAAATTTGAGTTATAATATACCATAACGTCCTAGTTTTTAGATTTGTGGGAACCAATAGAATTAAAAAAATTATTAAGTATATATATAAAATTATCCCTAAATTAAATTTTTTTATTAATACCTATGAAATAAACATTAAATTTTTTAATAAAACCATTTTATGATTAAATTACACATTCTAAAAAAAATAATATAAAAAATGAATTGTTATCTCAAAATATTATATTGATCACTATTAAGAAGATATTAAATGAAAAATATTGGCAATGTAAGAATAAAAAACCCAAAAATAATTTTTTAAATGTTAGGACTAAAGTTAAAATCCATTAATGGAAAAAACAGTTATTTTTTAGTAAAAATATTTTTATAAGTATAATTTCTCTTAATTGTAATAAATTAATTAAATTATTTTTTATAAATTGTTATATTTAAATGAATATAATATATATTAGATAAAAAATTTTGATATCATATTGATATTTTTCCTTGTAATGTAATGATACAGAATTCTATTTGATACTTAAAAATGAATTTTTCGAAAAATGGGTTTTCATTCCATTTCAAGAACTTATTTAAAGTTGTTTATGAAATTATAATAATTGAATTTGATAAAATGTATTAAATATTATTAATAATAATTTAAAAAAAATTAATGATTCCACTTTTATATTAAGTCATAATTAATAGAAAGAAACATTAAAATTTGTTACAACATTAAAGGTTAAAATAAGTTTACTAAGGTCAAAATAACATATAAGGGTAATATTTCCACATAAACAAGTATAATAATTATTTTTATAATGATTTTAGACCCTATATTATAATACCATTAATTCCTAGACAATTTATAATAATTATAATTTATAAATGCTATATATTTATTTAAATAGTTTAACTACTTTTATGTGTATCATCTACCTCACTTATAAAAGGGAACCTCCATTGCCCCCATATTCATGAATTTTAATTCATCTATCTCAATAAAACCTTATCCTAGTTCCTTTATGACTTCATTCCCTTTACCATATATCTAGTTGTCTTATCATAAGACCATTTTTTCATTTATTAATTTATAAACTAAAGAGTACTCTAATAAAATATTAGGTTAGAGTGATTATAAATAAAAACATAGTTGAGCTAAGGGTTTAAGTTAAAGTTAAATTTTTATAACCATTGTTTATAAATATAATTATAACAATGAAATTAAAGGATAAATATCTAAAAAATGTCATGAAAAATTTATACTTGTTTATTTCCACTAAATATATGTTTTATTTTCATGTTCATCACATCACATACTCGAGAGATTAAAAGAATGATTTCAAGGAAAATTGGATTTATTTCTCTCTTCAGTTGAGATTATATTTATTTAATGTCCATATTTTCTTTAAAATTATTTTAATAATATTTTATATATTCTATAATGATTGATTAAATTCATTTTACCCATGTTATACATTCTATGATAAGGTTCAAATTAATCTCCTTGTTGTTTTCTGAATGAGGTACATTTAACCAAATGTGTGAATGAATCATTTTTTAACAAACACTAAATGAATAGGTTTTCCCATTTTCATGAGAAATAAATTATTTAAATCATCATTTATAGGTTTCCATGGTTATAAAAAAATTCCATTAATATTTTGAAATTTTTTATATTTTATATTAGTGATTTGGAAATGAAAATGGTGCATTTCTTATGAAATATTGTAATGATCTTTGAATGTCATTTTTCATCTATGATTACAACCTTTAATGTTATATATTCATCAATATAGATATGATTAAGTGATTCCATAAATATTATTTTTATTGATATTTTATGATTGTGTGTATAAAATATTAATAAAACCCATTTTTAATAGGCTATGTTATGAGGGAATGATAAATGTTTTCATAATATAATATAATAAATATTATTGGATTATTATTATTGTATGGGAGGTTCTATAATAGACATTAAATAAATGGGGTAATTATTAATATTTTATGCGCTAAAATGGTGCATGGGAGGTCATCACAAACCTAAAACAGGGTATATGAGAGGTCACCACAAGTCCACGGTAGGATACAACATAGGTTTTCTTAACCCTAATGAAGCTACAACTGTTGTGATATAAATACTAAAATATGATGAATGACTTGGTTAGAATCCCTGAAAAAAAAATTTACATGAATATGTTTATGCCCCACATTATGATTCATTTATAATAAATTACCAGGCTTTAATCCATGACTCTTGATTATGGTATATGAATTACTGTTATGATTTTCAAAGGTTAATCTCATGTTATCAAACCCATTTACTCTTTTTATGATTAATAATGGTCATTTATTTATATCTTTCTTATTTATCTTCTAATGAATATGGTCTCATCCTTTATTATGTTTCCTTGTCACCATTACATGGAAAATAGTTTTAAAATTTTCATGTCTAATAAAGTTTATATTTGTGAAGACATTAGAGGGAGATGATGTAGATATTTTATGTGCTATTTCTTTTTAAATCCTCATTTCAAAATACACTAAATTTATTGTTTTAGGGTGTTTTTAATGGTATATAATGAATATTCATCAAAATAATATGCAATATTTCTGTATGAAATCCATTGGTCTCCTCACATTTGGTCTAAAAATTAAATAATATGCAACCTAAAAGGTTTCGTTTCACTATATTTCCAATATTGAATAAGAAAATTATTTCTCAAAAATGTATATCTATTCCTCTCGATGAATAATAATTATAAAACTTTTTTACTAATATAAGACATTTTATCATTTATAATTTTTTTTACAAAATCATACTCATTGAAAAATTCAATGATTTCAACATTTTCATTTTATATTCAACTAAAACATTTTTCAAATGAGAATTATATAGAAAAAATATTATGTAATTAACAATATTTTTTATACTCTTACTGACTAAAGGGCCCCAATTTTACAATTTATTTAATATTTTTTCAAAAAATCTATATTTTCACTCAAATTTTCTATCTATCACTTATCAAATTTCAAATCACATTATGTATAGAATCATGTACAAAACAATTAATTGGAGAAAACCATTCCCTAATTCGACTAAGGATTATTCAAAACATAAATCTTCATTTAACAAAATCTTATTAAGTCATCCTTTCCATGTATACACTATATTTTACAATAGATGTAGTCTAATATTCCTATGAGGGTAGTGTGTTTTCCATCAACTTTCCACACATTTAATCCTATTGATATTTCTTGTAATATTCGATTGAGGTCTTAAAATGTGTTTTCCTACAATGAAATATAATTCTTGGTATCTTTGTATCCATTATACATTAGTTTTCTATACTAATTATATATAAAAAACATGCATATTACATCTCCTCTTTATATATGGTATGAATGGTATCAAATCATTCATTTTTCAAAAAAATTATTTTACCCAGTTTAGAAGAACTAGTTACCAAAATCTCATTATTTAGAGATCACTAATCTGAATTAATTCTTAATTTTATCATCATTTAAACTAAATACATGAAATAAAAATAAAATTTAATATATAATTTGTGATTATAGTCAATATATCATAAAACATGATTCAAAAAAATTAACATATATATTATACCTTTGGATAAAGTCCATAAATACATGGTTTTATGTTTATAGAAGAAATTAAAACCATAAAAATGTATAATGTTTCAAAATATAAATACATCATTTTTATGAATCATGGAAGAAATAATAAAATGAATAATTTTTAAATTTAAACATGGAATTCATGGAAAATTCATTAAACTGTGAATATAAAATATATAAAATTTTTAATTTAAAAATATTAATAATATATATATATATATAATATATTTTAAATTTATTTAGACAACATATGATATTTTTTTAATATTAATAAATATTAGGTCTGATGTGGTTACAAAGCATAGAAACAAACTTAAGAACCTATTGGGTTATTATGGCTATGATCACATCCACCAAGATCATTTTCAAATAGTTTGAAAATACATCCAAAATAAAACATAATCATGAACATTTTATATTTATATTTATGAATTATTAATAATGATAATAAAAACACTTTATATATGTTTTTTTATAATATAAAATAACTTTGAATTAATTAGTAATTTTAAAATAAACACATTCCATTAAAATAGTAAATATGAAACCATGTAAATCAATGAATTAAAAATAATTACTTTATATTATATTCTTATTATTAAAAATATTTTATAAATATTAGTAATAACATAATTAATTAAATTTTTATAATATGTTTTATTTTTATTTTTAAATATTCATTACATTAAATATTATTTTATGAATGGAAAAGATAAAAAACATTAATATATATATATATACATATATCTTAGCTGGAAACAAACTCTTATCGATGCGCATGATACATAAAATCCCGTATCACTGGAAAATAACATGTTTTTCCATTTTCATACAATATTTATTCCATTATTTTATATAATATGTATTATTACCACATATAACTCACTATTATATATTGAAAATAATTATCTCATAACTATCGTAAGCCTATCATTTCTAGTGCTTTGAATCACTAGCGGTGATCTCATTGTATATCATTGAATATTTCCCCGAAATAAATATTTTTATTTGAACTACAGAATTAAATATCTTATATCATTCCATTAATATAACAATATATAATTTATAGATGTGATCACGATCTATCTGGAATGTCTTATTGGATATATGTAGTGTTTCTAATCATTTACCAAATTCTAATTACCACTTATAATACTTTTAACCCCCTCTGGTATTTGAACCTCTTCAATCTAAGGATATAAATGGATTATTTTTTTCTATAACCACTCACAAATACCACCTGGAATGTTTATCATTAATGAGAAATAAAAAAATTATAATTTTACAAGTTTTACCCTTGATTTGGGAAAACTACTCTTTACTGTGATCAAGATTCACTATTTCATAGATTCTAGAAAGATAATATTATCATAAATTCTATTGGTTTGTGAAATTATTATCTTCACCCAATATCATCATATTACGCAAATGAATCTTTACTATATTACACATGTGAAGATGAACAACACCCTATATTTTTACTATAATGGCATCCCATATTTCTTTATTAAATTTAATCCAATTCAAGTGGATCAAAATCAATCCATGGATTTCAATATTCCAAAGAAAACTTATATATATTCTCTCAACATAGATTCCTAAAATACATATAAAAATTTAATAACATTTTCATGTAATTATATCTATGTTTTCTACCAAAATACCACATTCCTATTCAAGAAACTACTAAATATATTTTCTTCACAAAACATTCATTTTAATTTTATTCTAATAAATATTCAAAAAAGAATTTTATATATAGAGAAAAATACAAAATATTAATTTTTTTAAAATCCTCATTGACATAGAGGGTACCAGAGATAAGTTTGAAAGATGGTATTCTCTTTTTTCTTCATTTACTCCTCTTCTTCGATACCCAAATAGTTTTCGTCATGATTAAAGGATATGATTCTCATATTATCTGATTCTATATCGACTATCTTATAACCAATAATATATTGTATAGATCCTTCTAATATTATTCTCTACTTTTTTATGATAGGTTGACCCTATTTTTCTATTTTTCCTTGATATTATTTATACATTAAGAACATATTTTTTAGGTCTTTTAAAATTTCAAAAAATTGATACAATTTATTGATATCATGTATTTAATCAAATGGAATGAACCATTACATCCCAAATGGTCTTCCTTTCAATTTTATTAACTGATTTCTAAAGATTTATTACAAATATACCCCTCATTGTTTCTACCTATTTTAATTCTTAGCTAAATACAAAAACATTTTTTTATAAGACTCAAGAGAGTATCATAATCTCAATATACTCAACATAGAAATGAAATAAAATAGTTATTTAAGGACATATAGAGTAGCTAAAATCACATTAGATTGATTCAATTTTCATTATGGCATGATAGTTTTGTATTATAGCTTCATTCTTATTCTAAAAACACATCATTATTTCATCTATATTTTATTAAACATTAAAATTAGCATCTAATTCCTCAAATAGACTCATAATTGATTATGTGATTTTAAATCACATGGAGATTAGTACAATTATCTTATAATCTAAATATTTAGACTTCAGTAATCTAAAATTCCTTTAGTTCAGACTTAGTTATTTTCTCAAAATACATATCATTTATATCTTCATATTCTATATCATAATCATCTTCTATTTTTCAATCTATAACCCATAACATTGTAAAATATCTAATATTTTAAAAAGGAATAATAGTTATTTCATTAACCTATTTATAAAATCATTATTATTTAAAACCAATCAATTTTAATTTTCTTAAACATGTACCACCACATCTTGATCACTACCATGAATCACATATGATTTTTTCATTGTATAAATCATTAAATTTTAACACATGAGATGCCATATATTATATTTTAAGAATCCTTAAAAAATCATTATAATTGATGGGGAATTATTCAACTTAACATTTGGTTAAATTTCATAATGTCATTGTAACATACAAAATCACCAATTATTATATGAAGATAACTTATTTATAAAATTATATCTTATCATGTGAATATCAGAACATTTATAAGCATATATTATTTAATATTAAATATAGGAACATGTCATACATGATTCACCCTTTAATATAAACGTCACTCTTTCAGATGAACATAGATGCATCCAAACAAGATGAAAAATTAATTCATATGTACTCAGAATCCTTTAATATGATGTTCGGACCTCTAATAAGTGATTGTTACTAATCAAAATTCTATATTAGGTTCACATATCTATCAAATTAATTACAATCTTTTTTATTTTCCAATTTCTCCTCTTAAATTCCAAAATTAATTAAATAAGTCTTTCTTAATTTTTAAAAAATCAAATAATTCAATCAATTATTAGAATAATTCCAAAAAAATCATAATTATTATTAAGTGTTAAATAATATTACATACTCAAATTAAGGTATTTAAATTATATTAACATTGTTCTTATTTCATATATTATCCAAATTAACATCGTTATTCATTGAAGAAAAATTTATACCCCATTAGAAAAAATTTCAAGTCCATGAAACATTGGATGGTTTCTCTAAAAGATACTCCAGATTTTACATCATGAAATATAGATTTTAAATATCCTCATCTAAGAACATAATCAGTCATCAGTAAACTATTGTATATATATATCAATATAAAGATTCAATCCACACACTTGTTATTTTTATGAAATATCCCAAGTAATAATTTGTTGTTTGGGGATACTATTGTAATAGTCGGATCTTCCATACCCAAATTTATGGGCAACACCTTTATGTTATATAGTAGGATTATAACTCCATCAATGATAATTAGACACACACATGTTAAAATTATGCATTCAAACCAAATATAATGATAATCCAACATGAAATTTAATATCCCCATTTAGACCTGATATCACTATAAGGATCTTCGAAATACAATTGTTGCATGTCAATAGTTCATCGAAAGATCACTTTTTCACTCTCCTTTATTGAAAATAAATACAAAGGAGGAATTTTACCTCAGTAAATATAAAAACCATATGTGAAATTAAATTCATTTTTATATCATAAACTAATATATTTAAATCCTCTCATCCCGTTTTGTTCATACTTTTGTCCATGTTCTCCACTTTTTTTTTGAGATTCATGAATTTTATATAAGAGAGATTAATGGAACTACATTTTCTTTTAGACATGTTCCATCGAAAAATCAACATTATTAATACATAGGCTAACTCAGTTTAGAAAACTTGAGTTAATAGTTTATAAAATAAATATATCCAATTTCAATCCATAATGTTATACAATATTACAAATTCCCTTCTCATGTTTTATAAAGATTATTTTTCAAGATATTTTATGAATCCACACTCAAATAAAAAAATAAACAAATTTCTATTATATTTTAATATTTAACCAAAATTATATTTTATAATCATGTTAAATTAATATTTACACTTAATAAAATAAAAAACACATAATTGGGAAGTGAAAAGAATACATTAACAATTATATATATAAGTGCCTTATAGAATTATATATTTAAAAAAACAAATAAATATATTAAAGCTTCACATATTTAATAGATCCCCCTCAATGGATTCTCACCAACCTTCATCATGGGTGATTCTCACTTCAGAAGTAGTCTTCTCGAATTAATGATATAAGTTATGTTGCAATACCACATCAAAAGTGTCATGTTATGTGTTATAATTAGATTGAAAATTATGTAATCCTTAATGGATCATTTTATTTATTTCGTATTGATCTCATAACATTAACTATTTCACCTTTTCTATTTTTATCCTTTAATTAATTCTCCCATGATGAACCACCCCCAAAATTTAGAGAAAAGTTGACTCTTCATCTGGTCGTTCATGTGATAAATAGGTGTCAGTCTTTTTTCATGAACCAAACATGGTCTCCCATAAACCATTCACCTAATCTATCCCATGATATACCTAAGGAATATTATCAACCATATCATATATGTTGTGGGTAAAAAATATTTCTCTATTTTGGGGTTACATAATATGTTTCATAACTAAATGATATTAGCGAACCCTATAACAATTTGGGGTGTGTCTGGGTATTATGATGATCAAGTTTTTTATTAAGACTTGGGAAAAGGTAGTGTAATAGTTCATTACATGCTCATTATTCACAAAAAACCATCAGTTTCTATGGGTTTTGTAATGCACCAACCACATAATCCTATAGCCGTAAATTATTTTATTACATTAACATTAAATATAAAAAATAAAATCACGAATGTCTGATCATTTTAGCAGTCATCGAAATCTAGATCATATAAATGATACCAATAATACATTAGTAAATAGAAAATAAAAACATGATACAAAATAAAATGAAATAAACACCATCCCTTAAATTTATTCCAAGGATTAATGATCATAACCTTGGGAAAGGAAACATAATAAGGATGAGCATAAATTATTTGTAAAGGTATGTAAAGTGGAAGTGATAATGAATCAGGGGAATCAAATCAAATTGAAAAGGTAAATAACTGATAACACATTCTGTTAAAATAACTCGATAAGGAAAAATAAATTTGGAATTGTAAATAACATATATCATAGGACATTAAAATAACTAGATATAGAAAAATAACTATAGAAAGGAAAATATCTAAATCATGTTCCTTATAAGAAACTAGATAAAGAAAAAATCAATATTCAAAGGTATATAACCAAAAAAACATGTCATATAAACAAATAAACTAATAATATAATGCATGCACAGTTATTTCTATAAAAAATATCAGTGATAAATAATAATTGAGTCAATATGAAAGATATGCTTAATTATTGGGCGTCGTGTATACTAGGAACATGGAGATTGTACTATCAAGACCTTTCACAAGGCAGTTTTCATATAGATTAAAAACCCATCTATTTTTAATACTTTTTCATCTCATGATATTACTTATTCATCAATGAGCTATCTATAATGTAGACCAACCATGTAGTGCCTATCCAAAGAATTACCCATATCGAATAATCAACTCAAATAATAGATAATATGACTTTTAAAATATCTATATTATTTAAAGAATATATTATTATCAATAATTCCATATTATAGTCTAAATAACAGTAAGGGTTGTTTATGTTGATGAACGGAAAAACCGTTGAAAAATCATTAATAACATTCTTCAGGAAAATAATCTTTAATATTTCTAAAGAATCTCATATACTTTAGATCATAAGAATTGTAATGCAAATGAATGAATAAAATTCAATTAAACTTATAATATCATTAGAATATTAATATTCCTGATATATTATCCAAAATGGTATTGTATACACCATATACAAAGGAATATGTGCAAAAAAATAAATAATTTTCAATGGAATGTAAATTTTGGAGAAATCCCTTACCATGCATTCCATTTTGGGAGGGAAGCCATTAGAATAATATATAATAAATTTAAGAGGGTAATGAAATTTTTACCCAGCCATATTAATATTTATGATATCATATATGATCATATTTTAATATCTTATTACCTGTTTGATAAAATTCTTTCGTTATTTACAAAATTTCGGGTGTTAATTGCCATGTTTCTCGAATATGTTTTGAATTGTTTTTTTACTATTAATTATCTAATAGATTCATTATATCCATAACGTAAGAAAATTTTAAATTATTACACATATTAATTATATATGTATTTATATAAATTCATAAATTTATTAGTAAGGAATAAAATTCACACTTCATGGAGATGAAAGGTTGGATGTATTTGTGGACGCAACATTGATTTATTTTTCATATTAAAAGGGTTAAAAGTAAATGAAATCTATGTATATTTTTATTCCAATATCATATTTATATAATATATTTCACATATTATAATTAAAATAGTCCTATATAAATTTTACTTATAACGTGAATGAATCACATCACTTTGAGGAGGGGGTAGTCTATACCGCCACAAATGATGTTATCATATTTATAAAAATTTAAAATCATACCCATACATGTTATAAAATAATTATAGAACCATAAATAAAAAAAATATAATATATAAAATACATACTTATATTTTTTATTATAATTCACAACCATGAATGATGGTAATGGAAAAAATGAACAATCATCATTTTGTGACGTGGTAGTTCACCATACACAAATATAGTATTTGTTACACATTAGTTGGAATTATGAGTAAATTTATTTTTAAAACATAAAATAAAAACATATTAGTATATTTGGGATACTACTATTGTTATATAATAATGAAATAAAAAAGGCTTGAAGGGTTAGATAATTGAAATAAAACTAATGATTTTAAGGAAATATGTTACATGTTATTTGGGTAACTCCTTTTGATTTCATAAAAGGGAATACTTGTATGGATTTATTCTCAAATAAAGGATTATATGATAAAACAATGGAATTTGGGAGATTATTTTTGTGGGGTTTAGTCCAGTGAGAATTTTCAATGTTGTGTGATAAAGTGATGGTGGATGCTCCCTATTATAATTGAGGTGAGGGGAACTTTTGGAAACCTATTAAATTGATATAAATTCGTTTCCTATTTTCAATAAATCTGAAATCAGTTATTTATATGATAATATTAGGATGTTTCTAAAACCATTCATCCAATGATATTTGGATAAGTTTGGATTAATTTTTAATCTTTACCAATTTATTTTAACCCTTATTTAATAATTTTAAGTATTACCAAGGAGTCTTGTAATTTATATTTTGATGGTTAATATAATTACAATAAAATTAAATATATCTATAAATGAGTTATTGATGACATTTTATGACTTATACCAAATAGTTTTTTAAAAATTAGAATTTTAGAAAATTTATATATTTTATTAAAATATTGTTTATTTTAATATATCAATAATGTCATTTTTGACAATATTCATTACATGACATTTTAGAAATATCATAAAATAAAGATAAATTATAACCCATACAAATAAAAATCACTAATAGATCAAACTAATCTAAAAATTTGTGTATTACATTGATTATCATGGATTATATTTATGTTTTAATTTTTAATATCATTTATTTGATATATTCATTAACTAAACAATAATTGTGTCTTCATTGTGTAAGAATTTAATTAAATTATTTATTCACAAAAAATTGAAAATAAATTATCATAATAAATTTGACCATTTGAGATTTTGAAAAACTATTTATAGTCATAAATATCCCCTATATAAACCATATTAAAAATATTTCACTAGTTAAATACCAAAGTGTGGAAAAATGATTTTTTATTGAATATAATATTAAAAATGTCATACTGTCATCCAAGTTTCTAAAAAAGGATATAATTTCTTCACATGAATGATATTTGGAAGAAACATTGTCAATCAATTAAATTATAAAATGTTTTAGCATAAATTTATTATCTTTATAATATTATTTTTGACTATAATTTTCATATTTATCCTTAACTATTTTAATTAAAATATTACTAAATTTTTTATTCATATACTATGAAAAAAAAAGAAACATATTTACATATTTTTCAATCACTTTTTCGAAAATATGGAAACTATTTTTAAAGATTAAATACATAGAGTTTTAGTAATTATTTTTAAATTAAAATTATTGATGAAATGAGAAAATATTTTATTAAAGTAAAAACAAAAAAAAATTGTAATATTTTTAGAGTCATATTCAATGAAAATTCTATTCTATTGAGCTAAGTTATATTAAATTATATAAAAATGATCTAATTATACAGTATAATAAATAATAAATAAAATTAAACACTATAATATATTTATATAAAAAATTGGTTCGAAATTAAAATGAAATATTTATCACTATACATTAAAACATGAAACTTATCAAAAAATAAAAAAAATAAAAAATAAATATAACTGTTTTAAATAATATATTTTTTCAAATATAATATATAAATGTTTTTAAAATTTTATTTAAAATAGATTTACCATTAAAATGTTATAAAACTACCTTTAAAAAATATTGGTTTTATATGTAAAATTTTGTTTATTTTTATATTATGCCAATTTAATCTGTTGGAAAATATAAAAAATATTTTATTGAACATATAACATATATATTTCAATAATATATTTCATGCCTATTATATAATTTAATTTATTAGGATAAAATTACATTGTGAGTATAAATATAGTTTGTTATAATAAAATTTCCCACATATTCATTCGGTTCCTATATAAATTTATAATTAATTTCTAACCAATGAAATTTCATAAGTTAGTTAATACTATTCATAAAATACAACATTAATTCTTGGTTATATCTTATTATTTTGAATAATATTAATTTAATAATATATTATTTTCTGATAAATCTTTTTCTTGGTGAAACGCAAGACAACTCATTATTGTATGTCGCATAAGATTTACAAGGTATTGTGTATAAATTAAGATAAACACAAAATTAAATTTTTTAAAAATGAAAATATTGTAAAGTCATTGAGTTTTTAATTCAGTATTTATTAATAAAATTTCATCCATTCACTTTAATATTGATCTCAATAGTCTATGCTATTATAATTAAATATATTATTTTTATAAAAACCTGTATCATAAATATGGTTAAAATAACATTTTCATGATTAATAATTAATTGTTAATATTAATGAAACCACAAAACTAGTTCTTCAAAAATAAAACAATGTTTCTAAACCATGAAATTGTAGAAAAATCTATCATTCATGTTCTGATGGAGGGTGATCGATAATATGTTCATGATAATGTTATTGAAGAATACTATAAACTAAAGGAATGAATAAAGGTTATTGATATCAAAAAATGGTAATAATAGGGGAAAATTTTTGTTCTAAGGACCTTTTAGTATGAGTATATATATTTTTTCAACCTATATAAATATAAGTTCATATAAATTTTTTGATAAGTTTCTATAATCATGATATTATTCTTTTGTTTTAAATTATTTTATCTTCTTTTCATAGAACAAGTTTCATCCATTGGTAAATCAATACAATAATCATTGAAACCACGTATAACATTCTATTTAAACCATTTCATAAATGGTTAACCTTATGAACCTTAATTTTATTATGATCAAGATAATTATAATCAACTTTAATGTAGTAAATTGTATCCAATTTACATTAACCATTTAAATAATTCCTTTATCCCACATCATTATCTCAAAATTAGTATCATGTTAACACTTACCTTTCCCTCAACCATGTTCTTCCCAAAAAATAAATCTTTTTACTTAATAACTTACCTTGGTTATCGATATCAATCAACACAATATTTCAAATCCATGATGAAATACTACTACAATATAATAATCATTTTTTTTATAATTTATATGAATTTACCATCATCAATAAAATACCTTTAAAAAATATTTCATACAACCAAATGGAAAGTATCCTTAACAATTTAACATTTATTGTTTCAATAACATATTATTTACCATGATCCCTTAGTATTTTTTAGGAAAATTTCCTTGACTCTTGGGGAATTTGTTTGCATGGTGCCCCATCTCCTAACCGATGTAACACTAAATATCAGCATTTTCCTTCTTCTTTTTTCTTTCTTTTTCCTGGTGACATTTATCTATTCACTTATAATATACTCTCATTCCTTTTAATCATTTCCTAGTGTGATTTTTCCACGTTTATCACATCTATTAAAAACCATATTTCCCTTATTCCATTCGTTTTTTACTTTATATACCTTTCTCGTCTTCTCAAGGTTCCCTTTTAAGCCATACAACATGGATAATTATCTTTATATCTTTATATAAAATCATACTATCTCATCATACAATGATTTTTTTCAGAAACTATCACCCTTAAGTTACTTGGATTAATACCTTCAAATAAATGATCGACATTTCATTATGTTTTGATTATGAAATTTGTAGCATGCTTTGTTGGCATGATAAAGGTAACTTCACAATCCACATAAATTTCTTCCTCATTTTTATCTATACTATGTAACATCATATTCATATCATTATTTTGATCAGAATGAATTTATTTTTTGATGAATGTATCTATAAAATTTATCCATTACATGAGTTCTATTTCTTCTTCCTACCTAGTATTCTCAATCAACGACCACCATTTTTCATTATCTCCATTGATACTATACACAATAAGTGTAACCTTTTCCTTTTACCCATATCCCATTTCCATAAATATCTTCTATAAAGGAATAGTCTAAATATTAACCACCATTGGCTCAATCGTCCCACTAAATTTTGGTTGTATCTTTTGCATTATGTGACCCATCATCGTGGTATATCATTGTAGAATAGGTAGTTGCATTCGAGAAAGGTTATTTTCCATAACCTGATTAAGCTTCCCTAGTATGTTCATAACAATATTCATCCCAAAACCAGCTATACTAGTTCCACATCTATAAAATATCAACATTTTCCCTGACAATTAATATCATTCATCATACCAAACACCATTTCATAAAAATATAATACACTACAATAGATAACATCATTAAAAAAATAATTTATATTTCCATAACTAGTGAAATACATAACGTAAGTTTAATAACTTATGTAAAGATAATCTCATAATCGTAAGGTTTATTTTGTGATATCATTACATTCCAATACATAAGAATTATTTTTAAGAAAAATATAAATTATCCTAAGGATATCCCCTCGTAGTGTCAAAGAATGTGTGTAGTAAGGTCCGTTATTGTGTACCAGGTTAAATAGTGTCAGACCTAGCACAAATTTTCATAGTTTTAACCCCTAGGTAAATATGTGTCAGAACCACATCCACTTATAGTATCTAAACATGTGTGTTTTTCATGGAAGACCAACATAATTTATATATTACAAAAATTATTCATTTCTATTTTATACATAACCTCATAGTCTATCTTGGGGTTACTTTTCCTAATATATGTCTTCAAAATCTATTTTCTATGGATTCTACTAACCATCCATTGATATACCCTATAATGCTCTGATAATAAATGTATAGACTTGGTGCATTATTTAATTACAGTGGAATTAATTTCAGTGAAAAAAATCTTGATGGACTGATTGTTTTAGTAGTATTGGAATGGAAAATTAGCTACACGATACACCTAATACATTAGAAAAATTGGAAATAAAATCACCAAACATTATAAAATTAAAATATAGTATCATTAATGTTTATTTAAAGGATTGAAATTCATAACATAGGGAAAATAAATATAATCAATGGTGATTTCAAATTCTCAGAGTGGGAAAGTAATTTGGAATAAATAATTAATTGATGGATATAATTATAAATTTAAAGGTAAATAAAAGATAACACATTCCATTCAAAAAACTAGATATGTCAAAATCTATAGGGAAATGGTAAATAAATTAAATATATATATCATCTAAATAACATGATAATACAAAATAAATATATAAATGTAAACAAATGAAAAACCTGACATCTAAATAAATGAATAAATAATATAATGCATCCATAGATATTTCAAAGAAAAATCTCTTAGAAAAATAATAACGGAGTCTAAATGTGGGAGATGATTTATTGTTGGATTGCATGATTATTTTGTACATAGATAAATTAACATTGATACTTTTCACAAGACAATTTAGAATATTTGGTAAAAAACCATATATTTTTTCTAACTATTTCATCTCATGAGACTACCGATGCATCGAGAGACTATCTATAACTAGGGCCCACAAGTATCATAAATGTCCAAAGCATTCCTCATATTCAATAATATATTAAAATTATAAAACATTATCCTTATAGAATATAGTTATTGAATAAAGGATACAAATTATTCAATAACTACCTTATGGGGTCTATGTAACAAGAACTTTTGTTTATATTGATGATTGGATCTAACATTGAATAATAATTAAAAATATTATTGAGAAAGAAAATTTTTAAACCTTCCAAAGTTTCTCATACCACATTAAAATATTTGAATCACAATCTCAATGAAGTAATAACATTAAATGATACTAAGAATAGCATGATAATAAGCGTATTCATGAAATATTATTTCAAATAGAAGTGTATACACCATATAAAAGTGAATTTTTATATAATAATAAATAAGTCTAAATGGAATGAAAATTGAGTGGAAATCCCATAAATTTTGTTTTTTTACTATTGTCATTTAAAATATTATATAATGGTTTTAATAGTTTTATTAAGTTTTTAATGAAATAGAATAACACATTATATCATATATTATCATTTTATAGTATCTTGTTACCCATTTCATAACATTATTTTGTTATTTTTATTATTTGAAGCATTAATTACAGAGTGTCTCGAGTAATTTTTACTTGTTTTTATTGTTTCTATTGATTTAAACATGTTTAAATTCTCTTCAAATGTAAACCATGATATTAATATTATATACATTTCTTACATACCAATTCATAATAATGCAAAATATTTTGAGATAATAAATGAAATTCACTGTTCATGGATACAGTAGCTCATATTTATTCATGAATTCTAAATTCATTTCCATAAAGTATTAAAATAATGAAAATAAAATATATATATATATATATTATAATTATAACATCATATTTTTGTAATATAGTTTTCATATTATTTTTAAAATCATGCATTATACATTCTATATAAGGCCATAGCCTTAAAAAATTACTTAATATTGGGATAAATAATGAATTAACATTTAGTATATTTACAGGTTTAGAGTTTTAGAAAATTAGTCCATAACTATTACATTACATCTCAAATATTACAAAGTAGATACTTCACCATTATATCTATATTTTAATAAAATCAAATCTCTTAAAATAAAACAAGGATTCATTTCTTGATATAAATCTTCTTGAATTATTATTTTCTCTTACCATTCATTATACCTTGTTAATAACATTTGAAAAACATAATATGAGAATAAAAATCTCTGTAAGTATTATAAAATATTTAAATAAAACAATATTCTATCAATACAAACAAGACACAAGCCCTTTAACATACCTCTTGAAATCATAAGATTTATGAATAACACATATAAATCATAAATCATAAACGTAACATGTGGAACCCAAAACATACATAAATTATACCTTTCACCTCTCCATAGGGAGTTACTTTTGTAATTCCCATCACATTATATTCCCTAAAATCTCTAAAGATAAACAATTAAATTTACCTCTTTCACATTACCCAATGCATTGGAGAGTTATCTTGGGCCCACTCACCATATGTTTATCATAGAACCACCCGTATATGTAAACAATGACCAGTAACCATAAAATTTTCATAACACATAATAAAGAATAAAGGAATAAAAACATTTCTAAACTCTAATAGCAATATAAGATTTCAAGAAATTGATATAACCAATCCATCTCCAAAACCATTTAAAACATTTAATAACGGTATTTTTTATTCAATGTATCCCATACCGCATTGATAATAATTAATTAATTAACATTTTAAAACATTTATGTAGATATAAATAAATCCTGGAAACCATTTTGTTAAAATTTAAATTAATGAGAAATATTTAGAAGATTAAATCTTTAAAACATTTATAACACTGTTTTTGTTATAGTGTCCCTTACCAACTGAGAAAATACTTGAATAAAAATAGTTAAATAATAACATTAAAAGAAACCTATATTATAATTAGAATAATGAGATTCATGATATTATATGTCAAGTGTATGATATACACCTTATAGGATAACAAAACTGCACAATATCGAGATATGCCTCAATGAAAATAGATTGAGATGAAGTCCCTTACTAAATTTTGGCAGCCTAACGACGTCACATAAAAATTCAAAAAATGAGTTGATGGGAAAGAAAAGGGCCTCTCATCAAGTGGACATAAAATTTAAATTAATAAGTATATATATGAACATATCCATACATAAGAAAGTTTAAATTAAAATTAATTACATAAAGATTTTTTTACAAAATGAGGAGGGTGAAAAATTCCCTTACAAAGATCATTTTGTAAATAAAATAGATTGATTATGTGTATTCACTGTAATTACACAAAAAAAATTATAAATACAATTTATGATATTTAAATTTATTTCTCACATTATCGCAGAACGTCATAATCAAGAAGTTAAATTTTTACCCAATGAATGGAAACTTGCTTAAGGCGTTCCCTTATCTAGTGTCTCACTTGACTCATTCATTCTTTAATTTCCTTAATAAAAAAGATAAGTAAATTTATAATTTATTAATATAATTTTTCAATTTTATTATTTATTTTCTATCACATGTTACCACATTGATAAATTTATATATTTATTTATGTTAATATTAGTTGTTTCGTTGATATTTGGTACTTTAGACGAAAATAACCGTGTTACAATTTCAATTCATCCCTGTGGTGAAAAGTCCATTATATCTAGAATATTATTCATATATATATATATCATATATATATCCAATATTTATGCATTTATAATATTCTATATCATTTTAAGATATGAAATGAAATGCACCACTCACAGAAAAGGTATGATGTACATGCGCATGAAAGATACTTTCATTTCAATTTCATATTTTATAAAAATACAACCTAATGATACATTGGTATATTATAATTTTAATATAATATAATATTTTTTATATTTTACATATATTAATTAACTTTATCCATTGTACATTGCTTTTTTGTCATAAATGAGTTATATCACTTTGAGGGGGCGGTAGTCCGCGTTTACTGAAATGAAAATATAGTATTTATAAAAAAACAAAAATCATAGATTTATGTTCTAAATGATAATTAATGTATCATAGAAATAAAATAAATATCATAAATATAATATATAATGACATTTCGATCATAATGGCCAACATAAGGGTTGGTTGGGGAAATTGAACAATCGTTATTTTGTGAGGCAGTAGTTCATCATCAAGAGAAAAAGCATATTCTATACCCATTACATAGAGGTGTATGTTACTGTAGTTCTAATAATTCTCATAAAAAACCTACTATATTGAATATATATATTTTGTTATGTAATAAATTAAAAGTAATTTAATATGTAGTTAAGATGTAGAATAATTGAAAGGAATTTTAGAGAAGACATTACATCTTATAACGTTTAACTGTCTTTGATTTGAGCCAAAAGGCCTTCTTGAATTGCATTCTACCTAAGGGAAAGATTTTAGAATGAATTTGGGGATGTTGGGACCTTCATGTAGTATATTTTTGATGATCCAAGGGTCTGGAGTGGTGTCTGTAATGGGTTATAAATGGTGTCCTTTTATAAGACAGAGGAGGGGCTCTTTAAAAAAGTTTCAATGTATTATTTTGTAATAAAATTATTTTCAGTTTAAAATGGTAAAAAACTCATTAATTTATACGATACGATAAATATAAGTCGAAAGTAAATTATCTAATAATAACTGTACATGAATTGTATATTTTTTAATCCTTATCTTTTTTATTTATCCATTTTTCCTCTTACTCTTTTACCATGTATGTAACACTTTGAGAGTCATCATAGTTACCAAAACATGAAAAATATCCAAATAAAGATTCACTAATAAAATTTGTGACTTATTATAACTATTTGGACTAATATTAATTTTTTTTGAGTTTTATCATATTTAATAAAATATGTTATATTTTAACATATGAATTATGTCAACATTGACACTATTTATATCATGACTTCTAAATAATCCTTAACAACCTGATTGTTTCGAAAAAACATTATTTATAAAAAATTAACTTGTAATTATGATCAAAAAAATTTGTTGATGACATAAAAATAACAAAAATACCTTTAATTTTACATTTGTAATATAAATTATTTGAAACCTTTATTAATTAAGAAATCATTGCTTCACCATTGTGTCTTAATTAAAATAATTAATTTAATGTCAAAAAAATTATAAATAAAATACCATGATATAGGAAATAATTGTATATTTGTAAAGAATATTTATATTAGGAACGATCTCTTATATAAACCCATATAAAAATGGTTTTACTAAAATTTATATGTTTATGTTACTTTTTCCTTTACATTAAATTAATTTTCATAAAATTTCATTTTCATATATAAGTGTCTCCATGGGATCCTAATATTGACCAAAGGATTCCCATGGTCAAAAATGTATCATCAAAATGGGTTATTACATGTGTTATGGTAATTTAATATTATTATAATATTATCTTTTTACCCTTATTTACCATATTTACCCATTAACAATGGTAAATAAAATATTTTCTAAAATTACTATTCATATTGTCTAAAAATAAAAGTTGCATATTTACAAAATTTGGACCACCTAATAACTAATATGGAATCTATTTTTCAAATTTTAAAACACATGAGTTTTAGAAAATAATTTGAAATTAATTCTCATTTCCAAAACCAAAAAATATGTTTTTAGGAAGTAAAAACAACCAAATGATTGACATGTGTTTATGTCAAATATTAATGTGAAATTACTTTCAATGAAAAAAATTGGATTAAATGATAAAAATATAATCTAATTACACATTGAAAACAAGTATAAGTAAAATCATCCAATATTAATAAATTAGATTAAAAGGAAATTTTCTATTAAAATTTAGTATTTTATCGTTGTTCATTAAACAAATATCTTTATCAGAAAAATACAAAAAATGTACCCAATGTAAAATTTGATTTCCAAATTATAAATAAATAGCTTATTTGGTAAAATTAAACATATAAATGTGTCAAAAAAGTATATTTAAAAAGTTATCTCCATCAAAAGATGGTAAAATAACCTTTTTAAAATATTAGAGTTTTCATGCTTAAATTCATATTCATTCTTATTTTAATATTCTAATACTTTTTGAATAAATAAAAAGTCATTTAACAAATAAGTGTAATATTAAATTAGTTATCTATGTTAATTACCTCTAATAAAACATATATTCATTATCTACTATTTAATATAATAATATAATATTATTATTATTTTGTATTACTCAATGTTTTGTGTAGAGTATGATTTTGGAGATATCTGTTGTTGCGTGTTGAGTATGCTATCAAACATAGAATATACTTTAAAGTAAAAAAATTATTTAATTCACTAATATTAATAAATATGGAGATGTCATATTATTTATTTAATTGGTATGCTACATCCTTCCACCGTGTTTGGAATTGCATCCTCACAATTTTAAAATTGGTCTTGGAAACATCATTGAAAGTCCCACATTTGAAAAATATTTAACAAAACATTCACTTGAAAAAAAAATATCTGTAAAAAGGTCACCAAAGATAACACATACTAGTATTCCATATTGGAAAATGTGGATATGGAGGAGAAACTAGGTATCTTGTTTTTATTGAGAGTGATAGAAAACATGATCACCAGAAAGATAACAACAAGAAAATCACAAACTTGTTATGGGTTAAACAGTCATTGGTTTCCTAGTATAAAAAGAAAACAGAAATTTTTTTTGTTTTATGATTCATTTCATAATTTTGGAGAATTTATTTATGATATTTAATATGTACATAAATAAATATAAGTACTTTTCAAGGAGTGTTTCATCCTTTAATACATTTCAACCAAAAACTCATCTTTTCTCCACATGATGAGTATTAAAGATGAGTTGGTCACACCTTATGTTCTAGAATCAACTTCTAGAGAATCACATAATCTACAAAAGATGAACTATATATTTTCCATATCTTTAGACATTAACCAAAAACATAATGGTTCTTACAAGATCATATAATCCCCAAAAAGGACAATCTTTTCTATAATTAAATTCTACTATTAATCTCTAATCTGAATCAACTAATACCCAAAGTTCCAAATAAACCATTCAATAAACAATTGTCTTTAAAATTCATCAATATAATCTAAACTAAGATTAAAAACCAAAACTCAAATTAATTTAATCCCAAATTCCTCCATTGTTAATCTTAATATTTATCTCCAAATAATATCGACTACTTTTAATGACTAATACTGAAGTGTAATTAACCAAATCACATATTCTCTATGATAGGTTCATCATTTCAATAAATAACCAAAATATCCATAATTCCAAAATAAAAATATATATTCTTCCAAAATAAAATTTTTACCATTACTCCAGAAATTAAATCTCATTGTATTCTATTTTCCATAACAATATAGTGTTCCCAAAATATTAATTGTCTTCTAAAATAAGATTTATCACTTAATCACCAAATAATTTTCCTATAATAAAGATATCCATTTGATAAAACATAATTTCACAAATAAACCTTTTCTTGATCCATAAAATCATTTAACTAAAAATAATATGTCATTCTATCTAGGGAATTCACATAGGCTAGTGGTATTTGATAAATCCCAACTGCACATTGGTTGTTGGTTCGATTCCTACAACTTTTTCTGAAACTACGGGTTGTCACACAGTCTACGTGTTGTCCTTTTTCAAAAAAAATTTAATTTTTATAACATTCCAAATAGTGATATAAATTCATCAAAATTTACCATAACACATTTTAAATAAAAATATTATCTCATACCTCCCATTTTCAACCCAAAAGTAATAACCTATAATTGCCCCAAATTCATGGATCATATAAACCCAAATGGTTCTTTATAACTGTATCAACAAAAATAGATAATTATTCCTTGAATAGTCTTTTCACATATCAAAATTCATGTTTACACATACAAGAAAATGTCATTTATTCTTATCATACCATTAGTATATTCAAACATATCATCATCCATAGATCCAACATAACTCTTTAAACCTAAAATTTATACATCTTAATATTTGAACATTCTTTTTAATCCTTTATCCTTTTTTCCATATTTAAATTTTATACTTTATTCCTCCATAAAAATCATACATAATATCTTAAGATTTAAATAATGTCAAAACATGAGCTAAAAAATAATCTATACCTTTTATAGGTTATTTTCAGTTTCCTCATATTCATTTGGAATGATATTAGGAATTGGTAAACATATATTCATGTGATCATGCTTATCCCATTTCAAAAAAATATTCATAGGAAATCGTTCTGTATAAGAACCATGTACACCAAACTTAAAACATTCAATTGATCATTTAGAAATAACTTATTTCCCTTTCATGGAGTCAACTGGATGTTTCCTTTTTCATGGCATGTTCTTGCACAATGACCTTCCTTACCACAACTATAGCATCTTCCCTTCCCATTGAATCATTTTCCAAGGTGATTATTTACACATCCATGACACATAGGTTTTTGAATATAAATACCCTTATGGTTATTACCTAAACATCCATTGGGATTCATTTATCTCATATACGATGCCTTATAAAATCACCACAGTGTATGCAGTCAATCATGACTGTAGATAGTTGGTTGAGAATAAACACAATAATTTTCATTGGATCTCACATTTCAATCGATTTATTATTCCAAAAACCACCGTAGTTACCATATCATTAATTGTTATTTTGGTTCCTGCTAGATCTATCCATTTACTAAAACAAAAAAGGTCAGTGTGAGTAAATTAGTAAAATCATCATATAATATATTATAAGAAGTGTAAACACTGTTATATACTTATTTATATTATCTTAAAAAATTCAATTTATTTAAAATAACTATCAATCATTATAATATTCCAACAAGTATGGTTATGCCACATATTCTTAAATAACATCCAAAAATCTAAAGTTAACAATACCGACCTTTCATACCAACTACATGGCCCCAGCCTTAGAAACATTACTTAATCTTGAGTTAATTAAATAATTAACATTAAGGATCCTTTCAAGTATAGATTTTTTGATAATTAAGCCGTAAATGTTATATTACATCTCAAATATTACAATGTATACACTTCTGGTCAGTATCTATTTTTCCATAAAATAATAACTTTTAAAAGAAAATAGGAATTCTTTTCTTGATATAGATCCTATTGTATTATTCCTTTCACTTAACCTACATTGTACCAAGTGAAAAACATTTCAGAAAAATTGTATGAAAATAAAAAGCTCGATAAGGGTTATAAAATAATGAAAGAAAGAATTAGTCCATTAATAAATACAAAACATATTCTCTTCAATATACCCTAAGAAAACATATGATTTATGAATAACACATAAAAATCATAAATCATAAAGGTAACTTGTGGAATCCATATCATACTTACATATTAGATTTCACAGCTACAAATGGATTTACAATTATAATACCCATCACAGTATATTCCCTTAATCTCTTAGGAGAAAAACTAATGTTTTCCTCCGCCACATTACCCAATGCATTAGAGAGCTATATCGGGCTCACCCGACCTAGGTTTATTACAGATCCACTAGTATGTGTAAACAATTATGAAGAACCATAAAATATTCATAACACATAATAAAAGTATAAAAGAAATATAAAATTTCCACATTCCTATCACAATATAATATTTCTAGATATTAACATATCCTATCCATTTACAAACCCTTATTAAAAATTTAATATAGATAATTTTTCTCTAAGTTTCCCATACCACTTTGAATTTTTAATGGAATTAACATTTTAATAAATCTATGTCCATAGAAATAAATAGTTAAATCCATTTTTAAAACATGTACATTAATGAGATATATTTAAATGATTAAATCATTAAAACATATAATACAATGTTTTAGTTAAAGTGTGCTTTACCACATGAGAAAATAAATGAATAAAAATAATTAAAGAATAACATTAAAAGAAAACTATAATATCATTAGAATAAGAGGATTCATAATATAATATGTCAAAGGGAAATATATAAACCTTATTGTATAATAAAGGTGCACAATATCAAGATATTCCTCAAGGAAATGAGATTAAGCCGAAGTCCCTTATGAAAATTTGACAGCCCAATACCATGAATTCAAAATACATAAAATGAATTGACGGGAGAGAAAATGGTATAGCATCACATTCATATTAATGGTACTCCAATAATGATAAATAAGAACATATCAAAAAACACGAAAATGTAAATTAATTTCATAACATAAAGTTGTATTAGACTAAAAGCAGAGGGTGAAAAATTCCCTTATAGAAATGATTTTTTAAATATAATATATCGATTATTTGTATTCTCTATAATCACACATAAATAAAATATTAATACATGATATGATAACAAAAGTTATTTCTCACCTATTCATTGTACGACATAATAAAAATGAAGAATTTTAAGAGAAATAAGATAAATTGGGTTAAGGAGTTCCCTTACCTCATGTCCGACATTACTCGTTCTTTATTTAATTTCATGAATAATAAACATAAGTTAATTTAAAATTTTTTAAGAATCCTTTTCATATTTATTATTACTTTTATATCACTTATTACCAGGATATATAGTTACATAATATTTTATGTTAATATCGGTTGTTTTGTCGATAATAGGTACTTGAGTCGAAACTAATCTTGTTATAATTAAAATTCTCCCATGTGGTCAAAATTCCATTATCTCTAGAATATTAATAATATATATATATATATCATATATATCCAGTATATATGTACTTATAATATAACATTAAATTTATAGAAAATAAATGAAATCCACCGTTCATGGAGACGGTACACCGTACGTACTCCTGAACGCTACTTTCAATTATATTTCATATTTAATGTAATAAAAACATAAGTATACAAAGTTATCTAAAAATTAAAGTATAATATCATATTTCTTATATGTTTTATATGTTAATTAACTCCATTATTTATTCATTCAATGTATGGAATGAACGAGTCATATCACTTTTAGGAGGTGGTAGTCTGCGCTTTCTCACATGAAATTATCGTATTTATACAAAATAAAAAGCATAATGGGATGTTATAAATTATTATTTCAGAAGAATAGAGATAAAATAAATATAATAAATATCATATATAATTACAGATCCATCATAATGGATAACATAAGAGGTGGTATGGGAAATCGAACAATCATCATTCAGTGAGGTTGTATTTTGTCGTCCACAGAAACATTGTATTTTATACCTATTAGACAGAGGTGTGTGTTAGTGTAGTTCTAATCCTTCACATAAAAATAACCAAGAATATTTAGGATCCAATTTTTTTTTTGTAATAACAGAAAAATAAAATAATAGGGAGTAGAGAAATATAATTAGAAAAATGAATTTTAGAGAAGACACTACCTCTTAAGACATGTAACTCTCATTAATATGAGCCAAAAGTCCTTCATTAATGGAATTATGACTTGAGTAAAGAATATAAGTGGAATAAGGGGGATGCATGGAGCATCCTGGAGTAGAGTTTGGATGTGCCATGTGACTTCAGAGGTGTTTATAGTGGGTTAGAGGTGGTGGCCTTTAATAAGAGGGAGGAGGGGCTCTTTCAGAATGTTTGATAGTATTATTTTACTATAAAATTAATTTCAATTTCAAAATGTCCAAAACTCGGTAATTTTTATTTTATAATAAATATAAGTCCAAATAGAATCCTTTAATGAGAATTATAAAGTTTTGGATATGGTTTGTTTCTTATATTTTTTATTTAATCCTTTTTTACTCTTACCGTTTAATGAGGAATTCACCATTTTGAGAATAAAAATTGTAACCAAAACATTAAAAATATCAAAATAAAGAGTAATTAATTAAATTTGAGACTTATGATAACTATTTTTCTGAATGTTATTGTAATGGCCCGAACCTCTCTGATACATTCCTTTGTGAAATGTGGTGCAGGAGGTGTGCTGGGATGTTAAGGTGACGTGGGGGTGAGTTTAGGTGGACCTTTAAGGAAAGATAAAGGGAAATAGCATTCACACGGTTGGAGCATAGTTTTTCTAAATTGTGAAGACAAACCGTGCAAGTTTGGTGTTGGAGGTAGTGGATAACGCACGGTTAGAACATGGTTTGGCTAATCTTGCGGACTAACCATGTGAGTAGTGTTTAGCGAGGCAGAAGCTAACACACGGTTAGCGCATGGTTTTCTAAACCATGTGGACTAACCATGTGGGCACTTAAAGTTATATCCTAAAATTGTGGTTCTGAACTCTTTTGCCTCTAAATGGTTCTTTTAAGCCCCTATGTGGACATAACTCGTGATTACCCTTCCTTGGAGGTATAAGAACCTCTCCCAAGCATTTAAGAGGTGATCTGGGGGATTTTCTCCACGAATCGAAGCCAGTTCCTTGAGGTATGTGATCGTTCTTACTTGTTTTCCTAGATCTACTTAGATCTACTCCTCCTTCTCTCTTGGTTTCATAGATCTACACCCGTTATGGGTAGATCTAAGCATGAAGTTGTCGAATATGATGAGATTTGGACTTGATTGTGTTAGTAGAGGATATATAAGGAGGATTCATGGAGAATCAACCCGGATTATTGGGCGTTCTTCGACCAATGTGGTTTCATCAAAAAAACCATTGAGGTAGGGAATTTTACTTCATATCTACTTTCTGTGTATCATGCGGGGTGGGTGCTCTTTTGATTATGTGGGAATGGATGAATCCAAGAATTAGTGAATATAACAAATGAACTTTTAAAGGAATAAAGGGGAGGGGTGTGATCGATGTACTATTGTTCTATTTTCCTACTCTTCCTTGATTATTATGTTGTTAATAGTTTGGTTTCATGCTTACTGAAAATAATTGGATGTTGGTAGACTATCATTGTGCACTAAAAATATATTGCCTTCTGTGATGATTAAATGGTTGTAATATGGAAATTTACTCTTCACGTGAACTCAGTGTATTAAATGGATGGCCAGTAAACATGAAACCTTGTGTGATCACCCCGGATAACAAACAGAAAGTGGAAATAGATAAATAATGTGCTTGAACATGGAAGTTTCCCTGCTTTTTTTGGTAGTGGGTGTGTTATTCTGTTTTATTTCTTATGGGGTGATGTGGGTGATGATGGGATCCTCTATTGTGGAACGGTTGTCGGTTGTGACTCTTCTTGCATCACGAATTGGGGTGGAATCCTCTTATATTGTGAAACCTTTTTGGGTCAGGGTTCTGGGGATGTGGGGTTGCATCTTGAAGCCTTCTTTGGTTCCAATACCTGGAGGGATCTCACTTTGATGTTAATTTACAAGAGATCTGGGTGTGAATGTTTAAATTATTGTTGGCTATAAATTTTTCCCTAGGCTTGTGCTTATTCCTTCTAGTTGCCCATTAGTGTAGAATTTATTAAATTGGGTCACTTGAACATGAAAACAATAATGGGGTTAATTGAGGGATTGGTGCTGGTATGGGTTCTGACTCGGCTGTGAATAATGTACTTCTATGAAAAATTACTAGGTTGTTCGTGCTTGGGTAAGGTGTGGAACCCTAGGTTGGAATGAGTACTTATTATTTATATATATATATATATATATTATTTTAGTTCATTTGTTTCTTATTCGTTCCCCACACATGATGATCACTTAGTGTCGAACATCCCCATTTCATGGGGGAGGTTTTTTTTCCAACACCCATACGAGTGGTTGGTAATTATCTCCTTTTCTTCTCCCTTTCCAGAATATCCCATGACTCTTTGGGTAGGTTGTGATGGAATGAGGTCCATTATTAGCCCATGAATCTTCGGGTGGGGTAGTTGTGGTGGTTGGCCCAGGTGTTTACAGGCAGGTTGTTTCACAAATATCTTCGGGATGAGGCCCAGGTGTCTTCGGGCATGACGGTAGCTTTTTGTCGTAGGTGTCTTCATGTGTGGCAGTGGTTGTTCTAGCCTAGGTATTTGTGGGAATGGTTACGTGAGGTTTTTCTGGCCCAGGTGTCTGCTGGGGGGTTAGCGGTTGTGGACCAGGTTTTTGCGGGTGGGATGTGTGGTTGTGTCCCAGGTGTGTACGGGCGGGTGTGGGAGTGGGAATGCTATGATAATGGAGGGATTGGTTTGATTCATAGGATGACTTCAATAATTAGTGGGAAAGTTGCGTGGGATACCCAAATATCGATGTACTATTACTATATGTTACGTGACATGCATTATTTGGGGAGCATGCCATGGTGAGGTTGATAGATTTTCCATGTTGGGTGTTTGGTTATCTCTTTTTCCACAGGGCATTATAATGCCTCCCCACTTGTGCACGAGAGTCTTTGGTCATCCCCAATGGGTATTCTTGTACACTCAGCCTATATATATATATAATAGTTTTTAGGTTTCTAGGTGGACTCTGGGGATCTTGCAGGGTCGTACAAGCTCGGGCATTGGGACAATTGCAGTTGTCGTTTTATTGATTTTGGTACATTACCTTTGTAGGAACCAAGTAATTTCTAGCATTTACTTTTGTAGCATTCATATGGGATTGGTTTTCTTTGTCTTTGATTTTACTTCCAGTCTTGGCGTTGTTGGGTTTCATTATCTTATCTACCGATCCTATTTATGAAAATGGAAACTCCTTACCTTTTGTGTGTGATCATATACCTTTGGTGATAGTTGCCAATCCGTGACCTATTGAGGGTGGGTCTTGGGGTCATTATCTCTCCTTAAACATGGATAATGAAGGTTCGGGAAGCCTGTTGTCCCTTCCCTCATCTTGGTGAAGTCGGTTCGTGATAGATTGTGGCCCAGGTGTTTACGGGCGGGATGTGTGGTTGTGGCCCAGGTGTGTGTGGGTGGGTGTGGCCGTGGGACTATGGTGAGAATGGCGGGATTGGTTCGATGTGTAGTATGCATTCAATAACTAGTAGGAAAGCGGCATGAGGTACCCAAATATCAATGTTCTATTTCTATATGTTACTGGACTTGTGTTATTTGGGGAGCGTGCCTTGGTGAGGTTTGGGTGGATAGCTTTTCCTTGTATGGTGTTTGGTTATCTCTTTTTCCATGGGACATTATAATTCCATCCCACTTCTGCACGATTGTTTTTGGTTTTCCCTACTGGGTATACTTGTATACTCACCCTACGTATATATAACTGCTATCAGGTTTCCAGGAGGTCTTCAGTGATTGTGTAGGTCCGTACTATCTCGGGCGTTGGGACAATTACAGTTGTCGTTTACAGGATTTTGGTACTTTACCTTTGTAGACAACTAGTACTTTCTGGCTTTTACTTTTGCAACATGAATATGGGAGTAGTTTTCTTTGTCTTAACTTTTACTTCCAGTCTTGGAGTTGTCGGGTTTCATCATCATATCTCTTGATCCTATTAAGGAAAAGGGTAATTCCTTCCATTTTGTATGTTATTATATACCCGTGGTGCTAGTCGCCACTCCAAAACCTGTTAAAGGCGGGTCTCGGGGGGTCATTATCTCTCTTTCAACATGGAGAAGGAAGGTTATGGTAGTCAGATATCCCTTCCCTCATCTTGGTGAAGGAGGTTCATGAGAGAACGATATCAGAGGAGTGGTTGAGACATCTGATGGAGTCTGGAGTTATAAATAGTGAGTATTGCATGGGCTGGTAGGGTAATAGTGTTGGGTGACCTTGGTGCATGAAATAGAATAGGGAAGGTCGGCTAGGACATAGGATTTTAGGCCCCCCTGTGATCTGATGCAAGGACTCTAGACCTACCGAACGACCAAGTGAGGCTACACTGATTGCAGGGTAGAGACACTATGAAAGGTACATGCATCATAATGACTTGTGTTCTCATGTTTCTTGGTGTTTTGGGGATTCAAAAATAAATAAAGAAGTCAAATAAAATCTATGAAAAATATTCTACACTACCTGGGCTTAGGCATTCCTTGTTTACCTTGCAGCTATGGCACCTGGGAGACGACCACGAGTGGTTCGGGTGATCGAGGTCCAGGAGGCTAATGTGGTCGATCAGAAGAGGGCTAATCAAAAGGAGTAGGACGAACAGTGGAAAAAGATGCTTCAATCCTGACAGTGACAGACCCTCGAGAAGTATGAGGGCAGTACCTCTGAAATTAATATGGAGAGTTGGCTAGAGGATCAGTTGATAGCTTTCAGCTTGATTTGGGATCTGATAGAGTACTGGGTTCCTTTGGCCGTCAGCCAGATGTGGGGATTAGCGCATCAGTGGTGGATGCTCTACCTGGGGGAGAGGAGAGAGGATGAGCTGCGATGGGATGATTTCGAGAAGGAGATTCGGGTGGAATTCCACTCTTCTACGATGTAAGATGAGAAGAGATAGGAGCTACATTCCCTCCAGCATGAGAGTATGTTAGTAAGAGAGTTGGTTATAAAGTTTAAGGATCTCCTCCACTATGCTGCAGACCACTTTCCAGATGAGGAGCCTCGGGCAATACGTTTGGAGGAGGCACTCTGACCTTCCCTCCAGTATGTCATTACTCCCTTCACCCTACCGACATACATAGAGATGCAGAAGAAGACTGAAGTGGTGGACATGATTCACACATTAGGAGGTGTGTCACAAGAGGCGATCTAGGTGGGATCATCGAAGAGGAAGGCCTTCAGCACCAGGCCTCCAGCATCAGGGCCCTCTAGGTTTCAACCGGCAGGGAGTAGGCCCCAGCAGTTCTGATTCCGATCCCCCGACCCTCGCCCTTTCTCTTAAGGCCCACGGCCGAGATGCTACAACTGTGAAAGCCATGGGAACCTTCGGAATTAGTTCTAGGATAGAGTGAAGTACGGTGGTGGTGGGTAGGTTCAGCACCCTTATCAGCAGCAGCAGCAGCTTCCAACAAGGCCTTTCCAGCAGCAGTAGGGTCAGCGATCTATTACTCTTCCGAGGAAAGAGGTTACAGGTGGAGGCTGCCCCCAGGGCGCCCCTCAGGGACCTCGATTAGGGCTTGGTCAGGGAGGTGGACAGCAACCGAGAGGTAGAGGAGCCGGGTGCAAGCAGTTACACGTCGTAAAGGCAGTAGTTCAAGATAGACTGGAGGTCATTCGAGATAAGATCAGTTTCCTCAATACCCTTGCTTATGTATGGTTGGATTTAAGATTATCAAACTCCTATGTTACACCCATTTTGGCCTGTGCATTGGGTCTAGATGTCGAGATATTTCTAGTGCCCCTGGTGCTGAGGACACTATTCGGAGGTCAGACTGACTTGATATATTTTTATCGAGGATGCAGACTCACGATAGGGCCACATCAGTCTATCAGGGACCTCTTACTATGGCAGATACATCCATACGATGTCATCCTAGGCATTGAATGGATATTCCTTGTATTTGCCGTCATCGACTACATCCGAGTAATGGTTTTATTTTCAGACATAGGTGGCCGACATGTTACTTTATCTAGCGAGTGGGGTGGCCAGAAGGGCAGCAGGTGAGAGGAACCCCTCCTATCCTTGTTAGCTGGGCTATCAGTAGATTCAACGGATGCAGAGATGGTGGATGTTCCAGGGATCATCATTGAGTTTATGGACATCTTCCCTGATGAGGTGACGACTCTACCCCCTCGACGTGATGTCGAGTTTTGGATATACTTGCAGCATGGTGGCCGTCTGATTTCGATGGGTCCCTACTGGATGGCTCCTTCGGAGCTACGGGAGTGGCGGATTCAGATTGATGATCGGATGAATAATGTTTTTGATCAATCAACTACGTCACCGTGTGGTTCTCCAGTCTTGTTCGCAAAGAAGGAAGACGTTGGTCTCAGGCTGTGTGTAGACTACAGGAGACTGAATCAGGTAACAGTCAAGAATATCTACCCTCTTCCAAGGATAGACGATCTCTTTGACCAGTTGAATGGGGAAAGATGGTTCTTGAAGATCAACCTGTGGTCTGGATATCACTAGTTGAGGGTGAATGAGGGAGAAATCCCGAAGATGGCCTTCAGGTGAAGATATGGGAACATCGAGTTTGTGGACATGCCATTCAGCGTTACAAATTCTCTGGTTGTATTCATGGGGATTATGAAGTCCGTATTCCGGGAATATCTGGATCGGTTCATGGTTGTGTTCATTGATGACATCCTAATCTACTCAAGATCAGAGGAGGATCACGCTGACCTCCTGAGAACGGTTTTGGAATTCCTCCGACAGCACCAGCTCTATGGGATGTTGTCGAAGTGAATGTTTTGGATGCGAGAAGTGCACTTCTTTGGCATGTAGTGTCAGAGCAGGGAGTAGCTGTAGACCCATCGAAGGTTGAGGCGGTTGTTTCTTGGGCAGCACCCAAGAACATGGTCGAGGTTCGTAGTTTCCTTGGGCTAGCAGGTTACTATCAGAGGTTCGTACACAACTTATCCAGAGTTTCATCACCTTTTACAGCCTTAACGAAAAAGGACTAGGCTTTCGTGTTGAGTGCATAGTGTGAGAATGCCTTAGACTATCTGAAGGATAAGTTGGTTAGTGCCCCAGTGTTGAGGTTACCAGAAGAAGGGGAATCATATGAAGTATTCTGTGATGCTTTTGGACAATGCCTCAGGTGTGTGTTGATGCAACGACAAGGAGTGATATCTTATGGGTCTAGAAAACTATTCCACCATGAGGATAATCATGCCACCCACGATCTGGAGCTCACCACAATTGTTTTTCTACTAAAGCTGTTGTAGCATTACCGCATTAGAAAGCTCTTTGTGGTATTCACAGACCACAAAAACTTGAAGTATATCTTCTCCCAATGGGACCAAAACCTATGACAGTGAAGGTGGATGGAGTTCCTCCAGGATTACGATTTCAAGATTTCCTACACCTTAGGGAAATGAAACGTGGTGGCTGATGACATGATCAGAAGGTTACAGAGGGATGCAGTCCGAGAGTCGGCAGACACTTGGAGGGCAATGAAGGAGTTGGATGCCCTATAACTGGATGAAAGGATGGATAGTGGAGGAGATTTCATGTATCAGATTACAGTATAGTCTTCTCTATTACATTAGGTGGAGGATTCGTAGTGGGGAGTCCCAGAGAGTGATGTGATGTGTGACTGGGTTATCCAAGGAGATTCTTTGGATTGGTGGACAGAGGATGGTCAAAACCAGATGATTTTTCGTGGGAGATTGTCTGTTCCGATGGCGATGCGCGAGAGGGTCCGTGGAATGTTCCACAGCTAAGACTTGGCAGTGAATCCATGAGTTTCCAAGATGTACCATGGTTTGAGGGGACAATTTTGGTGGCCCAGTGTAAAGTGGGCAGTGGTAGAGTTTGTGGCCAAGTGCCTAGTGTATGAGTAGGTGAAGGCTGAACAACGTGTTCTAGGTGGTTTGTTTCAACCCTTAAATGTATCCGAGTGGAAGTGGGATGAAATCTCGATGGATTCCATCAAGGGGATACCCAAGGTTCAAGGAGGACATGACGCCATCTGGGTAGTAGTAGACTGGTTGATGATGTCGGCTAACTTTCTGGTGATTAGGGAGTTGAGAGTGGTGGACGCTCTAGTACAGAGTTATGTAGACGAGGTGGTGTGTTTGCATGGAGTTATGAGGTCCATAGTCTTGTATAGGGATGCATAATTTACCTCAAGAGTCTGTAGGGGTTTGCAGCAAGCTTTTGGCACCCAGCTGCGCTTTAGCACTGCTTTCCACCCCCAAACAGATGGGAAGACATAGTGCACCATCCATAACATGGAGGATATGTTGCGAGCTTGCGTCCTGGACTTTGGAGGATCATGGGTGCTACACTTTCCTCTGGTAGAGTTTTTCTATAACAATTTCTACCACTGTACCATTGGAATGGCTCAATTCGAATCCCTGTACGGGAGGCCGTGTGGGTCACTCGTGTATTGGACAGAAGTGGGGGAGGCAGGTTTTCTTGGCCCGGAGGTGGTGAAGAGCCCAATGAAGAGGGTGAAAATTATATGAGATAGGATGAAGGTGGATTAGGACTGGAAGAAGTAATATTCGGATGATAGGAGAAGGCCCATGGAGTTCGAGGTCATGGACAACATGTTATTAAAGGTCTCCCCTCAGCATGGGCACGGGAGGATTGGTAGGGGATGTAAGCTCTCTCCCAGGTTTTTCAGACCGTTCGAAGTGCTATAGCGGGTCGGCGTGGTGTCTTATTAGCTGGAATTACCACCACAGCTCCAAATGGTGCACTATTTCTTCCATGTGTCCCAGCTTCCTCGGTATCTTCATGACGATTCACACGTCCTCGACTGGGGAGAGCTATATATCGGGGATGATGCAACATTCGTGGAGCGACCAGTGATGATCGAAGGTCGTGAAGAGAAGGTGATTTATGGACGAACCTTTCCTTTGGTTCGTCTGTTGTGGAGACAGGGTGGGCATTAGGGAAGTACATGGGAACAAGAGATGAAGATGCACACCCAATACCTAGATTTGTTTTAAGTTTTGTTCTGTTTTTTTCATACTTGGTTGATGGAATGCTTTACTATGGTAATTATGGAATCTTCTATTTTCGTTTTCTCTGGATGTGTGTGAAGTGTCCTGAGATTTGGGGAGGGGAGGACATGATCCCTAGTTAAGACGCATTAAAGTGGATGCACCTAACCCTATGTGGGGGAGTTAGTGCCACCAAAATCATATAGTATCTTAACATGGTTTAAGGGAAACCCATCACCCAAGTGACTGGATGGTTTGGTCTTTTGTTTTTCTTGGTTTCATAGTGGTGAGGACTGGAATATTTGTGGTTGTTTAGGAGATAGATGCCGAAGGGGCACTCCTTGGTAAAAAGGAGGTTTTACCCTGAGAGGTATCTTTTGAGGGGGATTAGTTTGGACACCTCTCCCTTATTTAGGTTGGTTTTTGGATCCTTGAGGACAAGAATGTTTTTGAGAGGTATCCTATGTAATGGCCCGGACCTCTTTGTTCGATTCCTTTTTGAAATGAGGTGCTGAAGGTGTGACGGGTGGTGAAGGTGACTTGGGGGTGCGTTTGGGTGGACCATTAAGTAATGCTAAAGGGCAACCGCTTTCGCATGATTGGTGAATGGTTTGGTTAAACCGTGTGGCCAAACCGTGCAAGGTTGGTGTAAAAGGCACTGGCTAAGGCATGGTTAGTGCATGGTTTGGCTAACTGTGTGGAATAACCGTGAAAGGAGTCTTTGGCGAGGCAGAATCTAATGCATGGTTAGCGCACAGTTTGCGAAACCGTGCGGAATAACCGAGCCTTCACTTATGGTTAGATCCTAAAATTGTGGATCTAAACTCCTTTGCCTCTAAATGGTTCATTTAAGCCCCTGTGTAGCCATAACTCAGGATTACCATTCCTTGGAGGTAGAAGAACCTCTCCCATGAATTTTGGAGGTGATATGGAGGCTTTTAGTGGAGAATTGAAGCTCGTTCCTTGAGGTATGAGGTCATTCTTTATTGTTTTCCTAGATATACTTAGATCCACTCCTCCTCCTCACTCAGTTTCTTAGATCTACACCCGTTATGGGTAGATCTAAGCATGCATATGTTGAATATTATGTGCTTTGTTTTTGGTTATGTTAGGAGAGGATATCTAAGGATGATTCGTGGAGAATCGACCCGGTTTCATGAGCGTTCTTCGACCGTTGTTGTTTCGTCAAAAAGTCCTTTGAGGTAGGGATTTTTCCTTCGTCTCTTCTCTCTATGTGTCACGAGGGGTGGGTGCTCTTTTGTTTCGGTGGGTATGGATTAAGACAATAGTTAATGAAGATAACAAACATACATTTAAAGGAATAAAGGGGAGGGTGTGGTTGATATATTGTTGCTCTGTTTTCCTTATCGTCCTTGATTATTATGTTGTGAACTGTTTGGTTGTATGCCTATAGAAAATAATTGGTTGTTGGTGGTCCCTCCCTCTTCACTAATAAACTATTTTCTTCTGTGATGATTAAATTCTTGTAATATGGAAATTGATTATTCACGTGATCTTAGTGGATTAAATGGATGCCTAGTAAACATGAAACCTTGTGTGATCACCCCAGTTAACCAAAAGAAATAGAAAACATATAAATGATGTTCTTGAACTTGGAAGTCTCACTACTTTGTTTGGTAGTGGGTGTTTTTTTTCTGTTTGATTGCATATGGGGTGATGTGAGTGAGAATGGGATCCTCTATTGTGGCACAGTTATTGGTTGTGACTCTGCTTGCATCACGAATCAGGGTGAAATCCTCTTCTATTTTGATCCCTTTTTTGGTTTTTGGTTCTAGGGATGTGGGGATGAATCTTGAAGCCTACATTGGTTCCAATACACGGAGTGATCTCACTTTGATGTGAATCTACAAGAGATCTTGGTGTTAATATTTAAATTGTTGTTGGCTGTCAATTTTCCCCTTGGCTTGTGCTTATTCATACTAGTTTCCCAGAAAGGCAGAATTTATTAAATGGGGTCACTTGAACATGAAAAAAATAAAGGGGTAAATTGGGGGATTAGTTCTGGTATGGGTTGTGACTCGGCAGTGAATATTGTACTTCTATGAAAAATGACTAGGTTGTTCGTGCTTGGGTTAGGAGTGGAACCCTAGGATGGGATGAGTGCTTGTTATATATATATATATATATATGATTATAGTTCTTGTGTTTCTTATTCGCTTCGCCACCAATGTTGAGCACATAGTACCGAACACCCCCATTTCATGGGGGAGGGTGTTTTTTCCAACACCACTACGAGTGGCTAGTTATTAGCTCCTTTTCTGCACCCTTTCTTGAATAGACCAAGAATCTTCGGGTAAGATTTGATGGCCTGAGGTCCATTATTAGCCCATAAATCTTCAGGTTGGGTAGTTGTGGTTGTTGGCCCAAGTGTTTACAGGTAGGTTTCTTCCCAAGTATCTTTTGGAGGATTCCCAGGTGTCTTCGGGCAGGATGGTAACTATTCGGCCCAGGTTTATTCAGGCGTGGAAGTGGTGTTCTGGCCTAGGTGTTTGCAGGCATGGTTACGTGAGGTTGTTGTGGCCTAGGTGTCTGAGGGCGGGTGTGGTAGTGGGACTGTGGTGAGAATGGCGGGATTGGTTCGATGCATAGGATGTCTTCAATAACCAGTGGGAAAGTGGCGCGGGGTACCCAAATATTGATGTGCTATTACTATATGTTACTTGACTTGCGTTATTTGTGGAGCGTGCCATGGTGAGGTTTGGGTGGATAGCTTTTCCTTGTTGGGGGATTGGTTATCTCTTTTTCCATGGGGCATTAGAATGCCTCCCCTCTTGTGCTTTAGAGTATTTGGTTTTCTCTACAAGGTATACTTGTATACTCACCCTACATATATAAAAATATTTTCAGGTTTCCAGGAGGACTTCAAGGATCATGCAGGGCCGGACTATCTCGGGCGTTGGGACCGTTGTAGTTGTCGTTTTCTTGCTTTCGATACGTTACCATTGTAGACACCTAGTACTTTCAGGCTTTTACTTTTGGAACATTCATATGGGAGTGGTTTTCTATGTCTTAGATTTTACTTCTTATCTTCGTATTTTCGGTATTCATCATCTTATCTAATGATACTATTAATTAAAAGGGTAATGTCTTCTCTTTTGTGTGTGATTCTATACCCTTGGGGCTAGTAGCCACTTCGGGACCGATTGAAGGCGGGTCATAGGGGTCATTATCTTTCCATCAACATAGAGAAATAATGTTCTAGCAGTATGATATCCCTTTCCTCATCTTGGTGAAGGCAGGTTGTGAAATTTTTTTTTTTGGACCTCCATAATATTTAACAAAATATTTTATATTTTAAAGTATTAATTATGTCAATTTGGACATTATTCATATCATGACTTTTTAAAAATCTATAAGAACATGATTGATTTGAAAAAAACATCATTAATACAAAGATAACATGTATATATTGTTCAAATATTTCTTAGATGACATCAAATAAACAAAATTACAATTAATTTTACATTCATAATATCATTTATTTGAATCGTTTATTAATGAAGCAATTACTACATCACCATTGTGTCATAATTAAATTTATTTATTTAATGTATAAAAATTATAAATAAAATAACATGATGGTTGAAATATTTTTATATTTTTAATGAATATTTATATTATAAAACATCTTTATATAACCTTATATAAAAATTGTTTTACTAAAAAATATATGTTTATGTTACATTTTCCTTAACATTAAATTAATTTTTATAAAATTGAATATTGACATAGAAGAGGCTTTATGTGGTCCCATAATCAACCCATGGTTATCCATGGTAGGAAATGTATCATCCAATAGGGTTAGTACAAGTGTTAGTGTAATTTAATATTATTATAATATTATTTTTTTTACCCATATTTACCATATTTACCCTTTAACCATGGTATATAAAAGATTTTCTAATATAACTATTCATAATTTTTAAAAATAAATGTTTCATATTTGAAAAATTTGGAAATATTTATTCTAAATATGGAATCCCAATTTCATAATTGAAAACATGGATGTTTCAGAAATAAATTTAAAATTATTTCCCGTTGTCAAGACCAAAAAATGTGTTTTGAGAAAGTAAATACTACCAAAACATTGACATTTTTGATGTCCAATTTCAAAGTGAAATTACATTAAATTACCTAAATTGGATTAAAATTATTAAAATTTAATATAATTACACATTAAGACAAATTAAAAGTACAATCTAACTATATATATTAATTATATTAAAAGGTAATTTTGAATTATAATTCTGTATTTTTTAGAAGTCAATAAAAAACGAACTTTATCAGAGAAATTAAAATAAAATTACCCAAAGTAAATTTCGATGTCCTGCTTCTAAATAAAAAGTTTTTTTTTCAAATATAATATATAAAATTTTCAACAAAACTATATTTAAAAAGGGTTTTCCAAAAAAAGCTTTAAAACGACCTTTTAAAAATATTAGAGTTTTTCAGGCATAAAATGAGATTCATTCTTCTTTTACGCCAATAAAATTTATTGGATAAATGAAAAGTCATTGAACAAAAATGTGTAATCATAATTTAGTGAGATATGTAAATTCCCCAAAATAAAATTACTATTCATTAACTACGATTTTAAAATTATAATAATATTATATTATTTTTCGGTATAACTCAAAGTTCTGTGCAATGTACAATTTCAGAGAAATCTATTTTTTCATTTTGAGTATGCTATAGGATATAGAATCCCCATTAATGAAAAATTAATATTTAATTCAAGAATATTAGTAAATACACAAATTTAATATTCATTATTTACCTCGGATGTTACATTAAATGTTTAGCATGAATGAATCAGGTCTCTTTGGAAAGGCAGTATTCAACAATTCCACAAATGATGTTATCGTATTTATAAAAAACGGAATGCAAAGGGTATGTGTTAATAAATAATTACATGTGAATAAATACATAATCAATATAATATATAATATATATAAATTTAGTGTCAATTATAATTTCCAACCAAGAACGGTGGTAAAGTAAAAAATGAACAATCGTGGTTTCTTAAGGCATTAGTGCACCGTAAACATTAACAATATATTTGTCACCCGTTATGTGGAATTTTGAGTATGAGTAGATATAAAACGTAACCTAAAAAATATAAATATATATTGGAAGCCTTATTTATATAATCATGTAATAAATAGATATGAGGGGGTCAGTAATGGTAATAAAACTACAGAGATTGAGGAAAGATGTTACATCTTTTTTTGGTAATTGACATTGGTTTGCACCAATGAGGTTCATTGGATGGATTTATTTCAAAATGGTGGCTTCTAGGATGACTATATGTAAGGTGGGAGATTATTTGGGTAGTTTTTTTGTCATGATATAAAGCTCAATGTTGTGTGTGGAATTGAGGGAGGAGGTTCAATTTTATAATTGTGTTGTGGGTCACTTTTGGAAACTCAAAATCTCTTAAATTTATATAAATTAACATTCTTTTCCAAATAGCTCAGAAATGAGTTATTTAGAAGTTAAGATGATTATGGGTAAAAATAACATCATTCAATTAAAAATATTCAATTTTTTTTATTTTTTAATCATTACCTTTTTATTTTTTCTCTTATTTAACCCTTTTACTCTTACTAGGATATCCTTTAATTTTCACATTCAGGGTTAGTATAATTTCAATAAAATGTAAAACGCCAAATAAATGAGTACTTAATGACACTTTATAATTTGTTCAATTAATAATACTAAATTAAATATATTTTTTTAGTTTCAATATTATTTATTATATATATTAAATAATTAAATAATTACTAAATCATCATTCTGCAAGACATTAAATATTTTATTTATTCTCAAAAAAATAGGAAATAAATAAAAAATTAGTATTCAAAATACAATTTATTTTCAAAAATATCATCTATAAACACTATATTAAAAATAAATTACATGTTATAATCAAATGTGTTATTATAATAGACATTTCATTGTATATAAAATTACAAATTTCATAATCTCATCCAAATTTCATTAAATGGTTTTAATTTTATCCTAAGGATTTTTTTGGTCAACAAAAACTCATATAATGAAAATAGGACAAGGTATAAGAAAATTCAATGGTCTTTCAATTTTTATTTCTACACAAAATTACATAATTTACCCTTAACCGTGTGAATTAAAATGACACTAAATTTAATATTCATAATCCCAAAAATAAAAGATCCATATTTACAAAATTATTATACATTTATTCCAAAAATTGAATCAATTCTCCGTCATTCCAATCACATAATATTTAGGGATTAATTTAAAATTATTCTCATTTATGGAATGAGAAAACACATTACTAAAGTGAAAATGTATAAAAGAATGTCGGAATTTTATATTCATATTCTATGTAAAATCGATTAAAATGACATAAATTTTATTAAATGATATAATTTTAAATAATTATAATTTAAAACCCATAAAATATTTATTTTAACACCTTAAATATTTTAGGAAAAAATTCTATTTTTAATTGAAATGGAATATTTTAGCAGAGATCATCAAAACATAAAAATTATATGAAAAATACTATATATTTAACCAATGTAAATTTTTATAATCATTTTTAATATAATAAGTATATTCTATCAGATATAATATATAAATGTGTCTATAAATTTATTTAAAATATCATTTCCATTAAAGCTAATAAATCTTCCTTAATAAAAATATTTTTCTTTATGCATAAAATTGGATTTGTTCTTATCTTATGAATATTAAATATATTGAATGGATACAAAAAAGTTGGATTAAATATATTAAATATATAAATTTCATTAATATCTTTCACTAATATTAATTAATTTCATCTAATATGATAAAATGAATTGTGAATATAAAATATAATTATTTATAAAAACATTTCATTTATATTAAGTTGGTTCTTATATTCATTAATAATTAATTCAAAAGTAATTATTTTTCATATGTTAGTTAATAAAATTAATAACATATAACATACTAGTTAGTTTATATCTTATTTTATTAAAATATAGTATTTAAATAATATTTTTTAATAAAACCAGTCCTTGAGTATAACACAAACCAACTCATTTTTGTGTATAGCGTAACCTTAACATGGTGTTACAAATAAATAATTATTGAAAAAAGATTAAATAAAATCAAAAATTAATTTATTGTAATGTATTGGGGTGTTTCTATTAGTTTGGATTTGAAATTTTATCATGGGTGTGGTATTGAGTATCTTTGATGGTATTTTTATTCCCCATGTATACATTAGTGATTTTAATAACCTCCTTGGGTCTCAAATGAAAATGTGAATAAAAATAATATTTGTATTTTTAACTCCCATAGCCTAGTAAATTTTTTGGAGGCCTAATATAATATCCTAGAACTATTATACAAACTATTCCAAAATTGGTTCATGGTTTACTAACTCTTGTAGAGAAACCATGCACATTACTATTATTCCAATAATTTTGTCATTTTCCTTCCTTTTATTTATAAAATTATCCTAATTGTGTTAAAAATTTCTGTTATATTAAATTATAGAGTATATTATGTGTACTCATGTACTTTGATTACTAAAACATTTAAAGGGTTTGAAATATGCATGTGTTTGAACTTACCATAATAGTAACATTACATTACTTTGTACTATATAATTTTTAATGTAATTATATTGACAATAATATAATCATGTTATAACATTTCCGAAGATATAATGAGAACATTAATGTATTATGATAGAAATATTAATGATTTTTCATAATATATAGAAAATTAATATACAAAATATATGATTTTTAACTATCAGATATTGGGGGGTCATAAGCATTGAGGCTTAATCTCATGAATTTCACACTCAGTGATCTTGAGATTATGAGATCATGAGGAATAAATGTCTAATGTGAACACACTATATTAAAAGTTTCCATGATTGTTCAAATTTGAAACAACTTGTATTTGTCTCTAGACATGAGGTGATTACCAATTAGTACCATTTAATTGTATATTTTATTATTATATGAAGACAACGTCAATTAGGTTGTGGTTATGTATATTATATTGGGATTATTATTGGTCGTATGACATAGATTTAACGATAAAGATATGATTTATTACTTCTGAAATAAAGATATATCTAAATCTAGTTATCCAAGATGGCATTACCTTCAATAAATCCATGGCCGTGGTAGAATAAGTTAATTTCATCCAGTATTACAAAAAGTAAATAGATAATATGGGGATGATAACAAAATTTATACATTGATATTTATGATATATCTCATAAAATATATTATAATACATGAAACATGTTCTTTGTAGTTTTTATCATTATTTTAACATTTCCTTATCTCCTTTGGGTCATGTAGAGCTACTAGGGTCCACTCTTTGTCCTTGAGTAGTACATAATGATATATAGGTATTGATTGAGAGGGTCACACATAGAGAGAATTCATATACATGGAAATTTATAGTGACTTGGTGTTTAGGAAATATTGGGACTCATGTTGGGTGTAAGGATATGTCCAAGATTGAATGATACTAATAAATAAATTCAATATTATTACAATTAAAATAATATGAGGTGAATTTAATTTTTCATCATATTCAAGAGCCTTTAAGTCATCAATTGTAGTTAATTTTTTTTAGGAATATTTTATTTAAGGACCATTAAATTATTTTTTTAGAGATGGGCCGGGATAAAGGATGTTATTTTATCACACAACATAGTTTCGATGATGCATGTATGTGACAAAATATTTTTATATTTAATGTAAATTAAAAACGGAATATCTATTTAATTTTGTATAATTTAAGAGGTTTGGATTATTAAAATTCTAAGGGGTAATTTTAATTGATAATACATAACTATATATATAACTCTAATTTAAATTTGAGTGATCTTTTAACCTACATAAATTCTCTCCCCTCCCAAGAACTCTCTAAATTTTTAGAGAGAAGTGATAGATATGATCACATTAATGTAAGATTACCTTTTTGTATTGAAGAAATGATGATCCCATGAATATATCTATGTCAAATAGACCATAATTTCTCCATGATAATACCTAGAGTTTGGAGGTAGGTGATTGAAAACCATCTATTGATTGTTTTGAGGATGTTTAGGGAACCAAAATCAGTTCCTCCAAGAAATGATCATCATAAAGGATCAAAATACAGTTGGAACTAAAAAATTGAACAAGGAAATTGTTTGATTTTATTTTTATTCTTAATTACATCCACAAAAGATCCTTGATTTGTAACTAATCATTGTACATCATTAATAATGACGTCAATATGTTTTTCTGGTAGTGAAATTTTAAAATCACATTGTTCTATGAAACCAAAGATCACCCAAAAAAATTTAATTGGTATCAAAGGTATTGTGAGATTAATTAAAGATGAAATAAAATAAATTTTTAAATAAATATTATTAGTGGGAATCCCAATGGTAATAGTGGATTAAATTATTGTTTTATCTGAAGTCGAATTAGTATGTTATCACAATATGATGTTTGTAACAGATAATAAACTTGTTCTCATATGTTTTAAAATTAAAAAAAATATATTTATATTCATTTCATATAAATATATGTGTGTGTTTTAATTAAGTCATGGAATCATGTGGTGGTATCAATAATTCTAGTCAGCTACCAACATCCAAAAATATATATTATATGGGGATCACAAAAACCACATAGTCGAATAGAATCAAAACAATCCAAAGCATATTGTTGACATTTATAGAATGTGAATGAATGAAATGGGATTTTAATGGGGGGGACAGCATGAGAAACCAACAAAAAATAAAAAATATGTTTTCAGGAAGGTGCCTTATCTTCCATCCATTTGCATTCCCCAATCATGGGGATGTGGAAGAGATTACATTGCCTAGTGGGTAGTGTAAATAATAAATAAAATATTTTTATATATTTTTGTTTTGGAAAAAAACTATGCTTTCCCCCTCTCCTAATATATTGTTCCCAACAAAGGGGGAATATATGTATTAGTTGACCCAACTAGTATCCAAGTTGGCCTAACCCAAGGTTTTCTGATCAGTCTTTTTTTGCCCAATTATCATATCTAGGTCTCCTTATGACCTGAATATCCCTCCGGGTTTTTTTTAATACTCATGAGCCAAGAAATATTTCATCAAATAACAAAAATAATTAAAAAAATCATTGTAAAGTATAAAAGATATTTTTACAAACCATGGGTGTTATAAATTATGAATTAAATTTAAAATAATTATTTGAATTCATAATTAATTCCATTTTTGAAAAATAGATTCTTATATAATTGTATATTACAACTATATTATATGTTGAGTGATCATGAATGCTATCATTCAATGTTTTCTGGTCTTTTATTCATTTATTTAATTATATCTATTCTTGATATTTTTGAAACAATTTTTTTATTTATAAAATTATATTTGTATCATAAATCTCACAATATATTTATATGGGACTATATGTCCATGATAAAATTTATTTATAAATATTTCACATTCCTAGTTCCTCTCACTTACATGTGAGTTTATACAAATAATAAAGATGAAAAATGATGATTTAGGCCATTATGACATTAATAAAAGTACCCAATAGGACATAAAGTTGTGAAAAGGGTATGATTTTTAATACAAGTCATTTGTTACTTAGGTGTATACCCTTAGTGCCTCGATTATTCGATTTCTTCTCAACAGATCAACCAGAAGTAATTACTCATGATCAAACACTTCACTAAATTTATATTATTATATCTTATTTGTATTTTGGTAATGTTCTATGATTACGAAATCACATAAATTTTTTAAAGAGAATTTCTAGATAAAATAACATAAATAGTTATAGATGATTTTATATTATACATGATAGAGAGTGAGTACAGTAACAAAATAATTGGATTATAAATAGAGAAATGATTATATTTTCTACGAGTAATTATATCAATCAAATATATATTAATACATAATACATTATATTTCATAAATTTGGACTAAATTGTATGTATGAGGTGCTCATCAACCCCAATTGAGGGTGTCTAGTATTACTATGGAGTTCTCATGGGAGCAGTTGGTTAACATGATTTTTTTCTCCCAAATAAGAAGTCATATCTAACTTGTTAAATCATAGAGGATAATTGTTGAGTAAATCATAGTTTCAATTTCAATATGATTGGAAATCACTCAAAACGTCAATGATTCAAGAGTCAATGTGGTTTTCCAGTCAAAATAATACCTCAAAACACTCCATGTAGTGGTTTGTCCATAACTTGGACCTTTGGGGTGGTTTCAATGACCCTTTCCACTATAATACACAAGATATTTGTTATTCTAAATCTAATAGTTTTGGGATAGTAAGTTTTGATAAAACAGTGGGAGACATTTTAATATTAATTAATCTGTAATGTCGAATGGTAATTATTTTAATGTACAAATCTAGTAATTTCAGAATGACCAGTACATGATAAAGAGAATATCCAAATAAAAATTAACATTCATACGTAGTACACGTTCTTCAACATAGTATTATACCAAGATAGGAAAATCTATGTGCTAGAGAATGAACATCCAACTATTCCCCTCATGGGATTGATGAAGTTGGACATATATATGTATATCGATATTTCAAATTATAATAAAAAATATAAAATGCATAATGGTGTCATCAATGTCTAGTAAATTGATAAAATATAAATCTTTTAAAATATTCCAATAAAATTTGTTCTAATATCTGTGATCATTATTAAGAGAGATCGTAATAAAGATGATATGAGATATCGAGGAAATTGTATAGGTGTACCCCAACATAATATAATTAGGTTGAGTCTCATGTACTCTAGATGGTTTGGTATATTAAGAGACTCGAGTCTCTTAGGTTCAATTTGACACAAAGAACATCGGATTTATCCCATTCATTGATATTTACCACCATGATTCATGACTTTTGTTGTATGTTATAATATAAATAACATTAAAAAGTCACTCCCATATCTATTATATATAGTTCACTTCATGATTAGAGTGTGAATAATACCAATTACTTTATCCTTATGGTGTGCATTAGAAGGATGTGAAAGTCTTTGGTGTCAAGTTATTATTATAATCCAAAGACACCAAAACACCTCGCCTCCAATAATCTATATATTTATAGGGATAGAAATGATAATTTTGAAGAATACATTAAATGTGGAATGAAATTAAAAAATAAATATGGATTGCATATCATGGAAAAAGAATCATTTTATTGCTTCTAATTTAGGTATATTTATCATTGAATGCAGTCGTTGTATTTATACAGGTTGGGAATATAATATAGAATGTGGATCATAAATTGTTATGAAAATTTTAAATCCATGTAGATTAATGAATATTATAAAGGGGGAGGTATATCTCCAAGTAAAAATAATGCAGGAAAATTATAATTACGAGTATAATATTACCCTATTACATTATAAAGTGGTTTAGATCGTGTATAATATAATTATTATTATATTTGTTCCATTACAACAAAATATAATCCTATTATTGGTCTTCAAAACTATGGGGTTTTAATGCATGTTTGGGAATAAATTTTTATCTTTTATAAGTAAAAAATATGATATGGTATAGAACATATTAACAATTGGTTTTGTATACATGAACATGAAAATCTTGTTTCATAAAATGATGAAAAATCAAAGAATAATGATGCTTATCCTACCATACATTAAAAATTCATGCTACCTCATGTAAATGAAAAGTGTTTATGAAAATTTCATCTTTAAGGGAATATATAATATATTGAGTTAGAAACCTTGGATATATATAATGCTTGCTTAAAATGTATATTGGCCATACTAATTGTTAGTGGTTGAACATAAAGGGATATAAAAATATACAAAATTAATATATACTGATTAATGTGGTACATTCCAAGTAGAGTCAATGGGTCGATTTTATTACTTGAATATTTATAAAGATGTTTATTGTTGGTATGGATATATCTACATAATAATTTATAATTCATATTCCTTCAAAATGTTAAAGTTATACTGAAATGAATTAGATAATCATCTTGGTAAAAAAGATAAAGAGGCTCTACATATACTATGGTGGTGAATATATAAACGATGTATTTATTGATCACTTAATGTAGTATGGTTTAATCTCCAAAATCACACCTCCTTATATGCCTCTGTGGACGCTCTTTTTCATCATAGAGTCTAAATGAATGTAAAGGGAAATTTTTTAGCACAAATTTATTCATCTTTTGAAGAAAACATAAAAAATCGATAAAGGCATTAACAAGGAGTCAAATACCCTTAGGTCATGTAAGTTCCCTCACTGTCGCATAAGTGCACTTGTGTGCCGCCTAATGGTCGCACAAGTGACTTGTGCGCCCTCTTTGAAAACCGCCCAGGGTCTTCTCCAGCCTATAAATACCCCCGGTGGGCCCCCATTTAGAGAGGAATTTTTCCAGAATTCAGATACAGATCTCTGAACACCCAAGCCTCTTCTTCAAGTCATCCGAACACTTCTAAGATGATTCTTTACCTATAATGGACGGTCTAAACAGGAGGAACAATGTCTATGTGTTAGAATGCACTAACACTTGTGCGCCTAAATGTTTTACCCTTAAGGGAAATGGACACACTTGCGAACCTCCTTACCTAATCATTGAAACTTGCACGCAAATCTTCTGGAAGTACCTTGGGATAATTATAAAGGCTTTAGTCAAGGATCGCCCAGGTATTACCCTACTGGTTATCAATAGCGAAAATACCCATGTGCCACACAGGTATACCTGCGCGCCCAGGACTTGTGTGCCCTTCTATTTTTGGGTACCATTACTGACCATTTTAACTACTCTTATGCCATTCCACTCCTCCTATTCAAGATTCAATCTTTAGGACACTCTTCAAAGCTATTTATGGAATGTTTTATTTATTGACTTCCTTATCCGAAAGGAACTCCTTGGAACATCTCTCAAAACCTAGTGATTTACACATCTTCATATCACTAAAGTTAGAGAGTTCATTCATTCAACCTCATCCTTTACGATGAGAGAATCCTTAACTTGGGCCTCCTTTTCAAGAATAACCCTAGTAAAAATTCTCATTAAATTTGGGCCTCCTTCTCAGGAGTAAGCCCCAAGTCCACGTTTATTTGGGCCTCCTTTTCAAGAGTATGCCACAGTCATAATTCCCTTAACCTAGGCCTCCTTTTCAAGAGTAAGACCAAGTCATAATTTCCCAAATTTGGGCATCCTCCTCAGGAGTAATCCCCAAACCTTAATTCCCTTAACCTAGGTTTTCATTTCATGAGTAAGACCCAGTCTCCAATATGGGCATCCTCTTTAGGAGTAAGCCCCAAGTCCCTAAATTTTCAAATCCCTTTAACCTAGGACTTCTTCTCATGAGTAAGCCCCAGTCTTAATTTCTCTTAACAAGTCTTATTTTACATTTGATCTGGGCTTCCTTCTCTGGAGTAAAACCCAATCATGAGTCCCCTCCTAATTTGGGCATCTTCCTTAGGAGTAATCCCCAAGATACAGTGCCCAAATCTCCATGAACTACATATACCTTTATGGACCTTGTTCTTGGATTTCTTCCCTGAAGTAAATCATAATCCTTATCTATTTCGGGTAGTCATACATGCATAAGCCCCACATCATTGCATATTTAGTGGAACAATTTTCTGGTTTCCCCAATACCTCTTGTTTCTCACACCGAGCATGACTCACGTGAGCATAGAGTGTAAAATTAATCATGACATCGTTATTTGAGCCATCAATCATGCATAAACATCATACTCCCTTACTCTAACTACGTGGGTTCTGATTCTTTTTTTTAAAATAAAGGATACTTATGTAGCCCATCATCGGGTATGATCCCAACTCTGAAATAATCCATGTCCTTCTGAATGACAGTAAACATCATGTGCCTCACTGAGTGGCTTTAAAACTAGTATAGTTATCATAAATTCCAAGAGACTTTTATATACTGAAAGATATCATTGACTAATAATTTATAACAAATACAGATGATTCTCTATCGATGAAGAACCTCAAATACATATAAAAGATTCTCTAAATTTGTTACATATCAATCATTGATTGTCAGATCTAAAGGAAATCTCATTTTATACTTGGTAATGTAATAAGGATTCACAAACATAACTTAAATCTATAAAGAGAGTCCCGGAGTAGACAATAATTCCCCTAATAAGGTGTGATGAGTCCGACCTCCAATCCACTCGACCGATGCAAATTACTAAGCCTCATCAGTCCACAACTAATGAGCACCTACCTTTTGAATGTAGGTCGAAATGTATATGGAATCATTTGATGTTTCTGGTTCTATGAATAAACTTGATAGAAACCGATTGGAATGTTTGAACCTTCAATCAATGAGGTCATCCCCAATTCAAGAGGAAACAAAAAATGGTGAACCCGGCGTGAATCCTTTACCAAGTTAAAATGATGATTTGATTATTTGTTTATCCTAATTTAAACTCAATGAGAGGGCCAACAAAACAATCAATAACATATTTTCTCATCCAAAAGATGTAGTGGCCAAACTTATCTTGATTATGTCTATTATTTCAAATATTCATGATTTTCCAATATCTTCTGGATTACAAAAATGGCTTCTCTCATGTTTACACCAGTGAATACATATTCCGTGAAAATCTCTACCGCAAATGCCACTACTGCTACTCCTGATGGATCATCGTGCACTCGGAGGATGACATCACCTACTCAGCATCTTCAACACTGCGGATCAAATGCGCTGGTTAAGAAGTACTATCAAAATGGTACTATTCTAATTCTGGAGGCCGCTCGACAAGGCCTCCAAGTCAATAATTCATCCTGGTCATCCAGACAGTGACGACCGACGATCAAGAAGCAGGCGGTACTATCCACCATCTCCAATAGTTTCGAGTCGTTATCCCTAGAACACAATCACCATTCACTCAAAATATTATGAGGTGTTGAATGAGAAGGTCCCTCAGGGCCTTAATTCAAAGATACATGAGTCATTCCCGAGGGCTCCCATTAACAATCGCCGCCAGAATCATGTAGCAGTGCACCATCAATATGATGAGGGTATCAACTCCAGGCATTCATCTTAGGTTCCTCGAACCTGAGCAGGATAGACGAATCACAAGAGGCAAAATACGGTCAATAGTGAGCAGGTTCTCATCTCAGCAATCTCCGGAAAAGTCCACCAACCTAACATGGTGGCAAGCAATGAGCGGGCACGCACACCCATTCGTTTTAATTCTGTTTTCCAGCAGACTAGTCTGGCAGCATTACGCTAATCCCGCCAAGCAATTCTGGCAGAGTACTATAGAAAAGAACATACACCTATTTATAAATAACAAGCTAATCAGCAGGCTCGTATGACTACATATGATGGAGCTCTTCAACCAAATTCGGCAAAGTGTAATCAAAAAGCACATACACCTGATAGTATTGATCAACCTTACCAACAGTCTCGTTTGGTAGCATTCAGATAAGTCAGTCGGAAAGCTCCGGCGACAAACAGGAGGCAGGCACAACTCCCTGCCCCCACACTTGACTACTATCAGGATACACTAAGAGGAAAAGGAGGACAAGAGAAGGCATGCACACCTACTCCAAGCATGGAATGGATGTATATCCCCGTTCCGACAACTGATGTCACGAAGTATATTCTATCAATGGTGAAAGAGGAAAAGAAAATCCATGCTTATATTCTGGATGCCTGCCAGGATATTATAACAGCTTTAGTAGCATCTCAGTAAAAGACACATAAATCTATCCCTACCAGTGGAGAGACACAACAACAGTTCACTCTGGAACAGAAAAACACATTTGTTCTAGTCCAAGAGGGTTGTGGGGCGTACTCCCCTATATCATATGGACAACCAAGTCAGGTACATACACCTGGTTTGAGTGGAGATAATCAGCATATCCTGATCATTTCTCCTGAGCAGGCACATACACCTTCCAAATTGAGTAAGAAGGCATCTATGAACACGACTCTCCCAGAACAATCAAAAAATCTGTGGCCAATTTATAACAAGGCCTTACTCGATGCTGGAGTTCTTGATCCACTCAAAAAACTATGGGTTGCAACTCAATATTCATATCTCTTAGTTCCCAATAGTGGGAACATTAATTCTGATATTCTGCATCAGATACTTCCTCATAAAGGCTTACTTCATGATAATTCGGTCGATTCCAAAGTTTCATCTTCAGATGAGAGCCATAAGAACCCTCTGTGTGGCCAAAAGATCACGGAGTAAGAGATCTCATCTTTTATTGTAACCCACCATGCTGGTCCTTCCCATGATGAAGAATTTCGCTGTGAAATTCCTCTCCGTAGTAGAGATTCACATTGCTTGTAAAATTACCCAATAGACAATGTAGTGATAAGAAATCCCTCTTATCTTGAGGCACATGCAAAAGTAAAGTCAGTCATGTCTGATGATTTACCATCAGAAAGTGAAATAAGTTCTCAACAAGAAGATAGCCCAGGGTGTAGGTCATTCTCCAAACTACACCTAAGTCATGCATCTTCTAGTTTGATCAGTGATTTCACTACCAGTATTGTTGAATCTGATGAAGCAACAAGTAAGCACCAGCTCTGGTCTAATCAGGTAGAAGAACCTTCATTGAATGATAAAGAGAAAGTATTGAACATGTTAAAACATCTCGTGAAAGGTGAAGTTCCATTCATGTTTTGGCCTCTGGCTGACTCTAAGTATGACATTCCAGAGATGTTGATGGAAGATGGAATTCATGATATTCATCTCAACATATGAAAAAATCGTTGTCAGTTGAAAAAGAACGTATTATCATATGATTAATATGAGAATAATGTTAAGATACTAGATGGGAGACAATGCCAAATTGACTTGGAATCTCTATCAAACTCTCGATATCTGAAGGCTGAAAAGCATCATAGAGCCCTTCAACGTTCATGCCTTGGTGCACTATGACGATTTCACTAGTTAATTGGCAATTCCACATATGGTATTCATGTCAGAGGATGGGGTGTTCATGGAGCACTTCATTTCACTTTTATTTCCACTCAGTAAATCCCACCGAAAATGGTTTCATGTAATGTTATTGCCCATGGCCGGCCAAAGTCAATGGGTTTTGTTTGTAATAAAATGTTTTCCCAAGAACAGGCTTCAACTAGTTCCTCTCAAAATAAAGAATATAGAGAACAAGTTGTTGAATTACTCCTACATCAAGAAAACAAGAATATTGAACATGCCTCTCGTATGGATCAAGCACAACATCATGTGACAGATGTGTCAGAAATAATCCAACGGTCTTTTGAGACAAGTGATAAAAGTGGATGTCGATTGATGCAGCCAGCTAATTTCCGAACTAAGGTCCACATGATCAGGAGAGCATTCATGAAAGTCTCAGACATAGCCTTCCAAGAACCACCCCAGCTTGCCATACTAGGGAATATTTTAACCAAACCCTCAGAATCAACAAATATGATTTGAGGAGATGAGCAAAGATAGCATGAACAGCCCCAGTCTACCAAACTGGGGACTTTTTCAAATCCCCAATCCCTCCCTCAGAGAAAGTGAGTCTTCTCTCGATTGGGGAAGAAGCCTCAATAAGAAAGAAGAGCAAATGTATCAGGAGATTCTCTCCAAGTTATGATTCGCCAAGAAGTTCCTAAGGGATAAAATCAACAAAAGGCAATGTCTCGTTAGGGGCATGGCAGAAGACAATATCACAAAAATGATGATATAAGGGATGTGATGTGTTATGAATCATTTAATGTCATTAATGTCATTGTTGATGATCCTCCAGAACATGAGGCTCAATCGTAGGGATCAGATGAAGAAATAAGGGTAAAGGAAAGAAATAGGTTACATAACCTTCCTCTAGATAAGGGAAATCACTCTCCCTAGAGCAAAGATTTGTACAACAAGAGGAAGAAATGAAAATATTGAGGAGGTTGAACGCAGAACTACTTCAAGGTAGTCTTCCTTCTAAGCCTGTTGGAGTCAGTCATCCATGTGAATTTATTGTAGCTACTAAGATGGATCAAGAATATTCTCCTCTATCAGTACACCCTCATAGGTTTAATCTTACGGGTCAAGTGCAACAACAATCGGTGGTGGTACCATCAGTTGCAGTATCAGCCACCATACATGTCCAGACTCAAATTATTGCACATGCCCAAGTCCATGTTCGACAAGATGTTTCTCAAATGTTAATAACTTCCATTGATTCATTAATAGCTCGGCTAGAGACTATGGAAGGAAAGCATGAAGTGGTTCAACCAGAAAAGAGAGTTTACCATGAATGGGTATATTCAATCCCTCCCCCATCAAGTTTTGGGAAACATATATTCCCTATTTTCAATGGATCATGCGATCCTGAACAACATTTGACGCATTACATGTCTTGTTACGATCCTATGATGGGAACTCCATAACAGCACAATGTAGTGAAATTCAGATGCTTCATGTGAACCTTGAAAGGACCAGCTTTTGTCTGGTATACAAGCTTACAATCTCGGTCAATTACCGGGTGGGAAGATCTTCGTCAAAAATTCCTTCTTCAGTTCAGCTCAACGTTTCTAAAGAAAACATTTTTTCATCTTACAAACTGTACGTAAAGGGAGAATGAAAGGGTCTTATATTTCATTTCTTGATGGAAGGGATTAACATATTTCTTAAGCCTAGAACTCCCTCAAGAAGAACCGTTTCTAATCTGTGTGGAAAATTTGCGTGACGAATTAAGCACACCATTGATCCCTGTGAAATACATAGGAGGGTTTTAAGACCTTACTTCAATCGCTCAACATATTGAACATTATTTTATAAAGACTATGTATAACGCTCGTGTAATTCCATCAGCTACAGGAATGAGAATGGGTAAATTAGAGATTGCTACCGTTAAGCTTAAACAAGCACCTCTACCTGCTTCTACTTCAAGGCCTTCATCTTCTCGAAGGGCTCTGCATCCTGAGCGTCAACAACAGAGCCCATTTCATCAAGACGATCAATGAGATCAAAGATGGAAATAATTTGTGGATTTGAAGAGAAAAACATACTCTTTCCAAAATGAACAACATCCTGATTACTTCATTTTAGCTCTCGAAAATAATTTGGTTCAATTGAAAATGCCCAACAGGATGAATAATGAAGGAGATGAAGACCATCCCAATTATTTCTCATTTCATCAGATGTTGGGGGATCCCATTTAGGAGTGTTATGTTTTCAAGGACCTCCTGTGAAAAACGGTTGACTTGGGACAAGTCAAACTGAAAGGTTTTTCAGATCAAGTAGCATGTGTTACTACTACAGATCCAGAGGAGGAGGGTGAGTGGAAAGAAGTCACGAACAAAAATACGCAAAAATATGATGATTGGATGGTCATAAAAACGATCAACCGAACCCATCCCATTTTGCCAACCCAATTGAAGAAACCAATTGTGCCTTCTGCCATGAATGTTGTAGCAAACCCCTCTTCATCAACCGAAAAATCCGCAAAGAAATGACATGATCCCATGAAAAAAAATAAACATAAGAAGATGAGTATGTTTCAAATCCTATGTTGTATTTGACTTTGGAAGATTATATGCCATCTAATTTAATGTAACGGGCACCACCCTACCAAATGGCACAACCTAAACAGGGTAATCAGGAAAAGTCTTCATTGGATGAAGAGTTGGTCTTTGGTTTAATTAATATGATTCAATTAATAGATCCATATTCCAGTCGTAGTTTTGATTTTGATGAGCCCGAATTCCCTATATCAAACAGAGGAATCAGATGAAGTTATAGAGGCTCAGGATATAGGGGTAGATGTGGATCTTTTAGAAGCCACTATACCAATTATACCCCTTCTAGAACTGTGTATGAGGTAGAAACTCATGTCAAAGCCCTTCAATGAGCTCAACAAGAACAAGAATGTTCTTCCGCACAAGGTAGACTCAGTCCTAGAACAATTACTCTGGAAGATCAGTTGAAGGTTGAATATTCTTCCTCTCAGCAAGTAAATAGACCTAATCAGTCTAATATTTCAAATCCAGGAGTATTAAAAACTCCTATCCTGGTACTAGATGCATCAAATTTTAAAGAATCAACTTATAAGGTACCTACGAAACAACATGTTCTTATTGGAAAACGTAGACCTCTGGATCAAAAGTATGATGTATTGAAAGAACTAGCCCGAGTACCAGACAAGTTATCAATTCTGGATGCCTTGAATTTATCAATGGATCTTCGGGAGGCACTCATCGAGGCTTTGTCAAGTCCTCAGGAGTTTGAAACTGAAATTGTTGCGGCTGAAGCCTACCACGTTGAGAATAATCCTTCATAATGTCATGTAGTGATATATTTCACAGATTAAGATGATGATGATGTCGTGCATGGACATATCAGGCCTTTATACTTATCCGGAATGTTCAATGGTGTATTCGTCTAAATAATTTTCATTGATAATGGTTCTGGGGTCAACCTCATGTCCATTCGTACACTCCGTCGATTGGGCCTCACAGAATCTGATTTATCTCCTTCTACATTGATGATACAAGGATATGCTAAAAATGAACAAGAACCACTAGGTGATATTACACTCAGAACTCTGTTTGGGGATCTTGTTTCCAATTCATATTTCATGGTTATTGATCAAGATTCAGCATTCAACATCTTTCTTGGTAGACCCTGGCTACATTGACATGCAGTTATCCCTTCGTCTTAACATCAATGTCTCAAATATTTTTTTGATGGTCCAATTGGGACATTGTATTGTAATAAATCCCCATTCAAGACATGTGAATCTCAATAAATTGAGGCAGAATTCTATCACATAAAGGTAAAAGACAAATCCGCAACAAGGGACATTAGCAATGTTAATGCTCCATATGGTTTGGAAAAGATTATAGTAAACCCAATTACAGATGTGAGTACAGATTTTGTGTTACCTATCAGTCAAATTGACAGGATAGACCCAAATAAAAATACTCTTATGGAAACTTCCATAATGTCAGTTATGACAATCAAACAAGACAACATGGGAGAATGTGGGGATCCACCAGGAAATGATGAAAGCTCAATTGGAGATGTCATCATTTCATCTGCTGAAATCCAGAAAGTCTATACTTCTCCAATCAGGCCAGGGTGAGTTATAGAAATGTTAGAGTAAACGATGATGTCGATTCTCAATCCATCATCTCCTCTTTGTTATGCAAAAATACCCTTCATCATTAATTGGGTCGGAAATGGAAGCTTCTTCTTCAAGATGGAAAATTTTGACATCTCTTCTGATTATAGAAATTTTGCTTCATTATCTACTATGCAAGTTGAAACAGAAGAAATAACACATGTTGAAGTGGAAGAGGAAGAACTCAGAGATGCTCTTATATCTTTTGAAGAGGGTATCTTTACCACCGTAGATGAACTCAGAGAAATAAATCTGGGTACAAAAGAAGATCCATGCACTACTTTAATTAGTGCGGCCATGACTCTTGAAGAGAAAGACATGTATACATCCATTTTAAAGAAAAATTGAGATATATTTACTTGGAACTATTCAGAGATTCCAGGACATAATCCTGATGTTGCTACTCATTATTTGGGTTTTCCAGAAGAACATCGAGGATTCAAACAAGCCGCTAGAAGAACACACCCAAACTATGCATCCAAAATTAAAGGTGATGTGGATATGCTCATCAAAGATAACTCTGTCAGAGAAGTTCAATATCCCAAGTGGTTGGATAATATTTTCCTAGTGAAAAAGACAAATGGGAAAATTAGAGTTTTCATTGATTTTAGAGATCTTAATCAGCATTGTCCTAAAGATGATTTTCCAGTTCCGATTACAGTACTCTTAATTGATGTGACAGCTTTCTATGAATCACTTTCCTTGATGGATGGATATTTCAGATATAATCAAATTTGAATGGCTCTAGAAGATGAGGAATATATAGCCTTCAGAGCCCCTCAGGGTGTGTTTTGCTATCGGATAATGCCCTTTGGCCTAATGAATGCAGGCGCAACATATCAGTGTGACATGCATAATATCTTCAAACCCTTCCTGAGAATGTTTGTTGAATGTTATATGGACAATTTGGTGGTCAAATCCAAATAAATTTCTAATCACTTGGATAATTTGGAAGTCATATTCTTCAAGCTTTAACAACATAATTTGAATATGAACCCCTTAACATGTTCTTTGGGGGTAACCTCAGGAAAATTTCTCAGCTTTTTTGTACGCCATCGTGGTATCGAAGTCGATCCTAAGAAGACGAAGTCAATCCTTGGTATGTCACCTCCTCAAAATATGAACGAATTAAGAGGACTTCATGGACACTTAGCCTATATTCGGTGTTTCGTCTCCAATTTGTCAGGAAAAAGCATACCTTTCACCAAATTGATGAAGAAGGGAGTCACTTATAATTGGACTGAAGAATGTCAAGAATCATTCGATATTCTCAAGAAGTATCTATTGAGTCCACCAGTACTTATGCCACTTATTCAAGGAAGACCACTTATCCTCTATGTGAATGCTTTAGAGCGATCATTGGGTGCCTTTATCGCCCAGGAGAATGATGATGGAAATGAGAACATCCTCTACTATCTCAGTCGGACTATTCTTGAAGAAGAAACCCGATACTCAAATATTGAGAAGTAATTCCTATTATTAATCTTTGTAGTTCAAAAGTTGAGACACTACCTACAACATCAGGATATCCAATGGGTATCTCGAAATAACCCGCTCAAATTCATCCTTAGTCGTCCGAGACTTACAGGATATCTGGCAAGGTGGGCAGTTATCTTGTATCAATTTGATATTCAATAATGGTCCAATCTCTGGCTGATTTCCATACTGAACAATCTTCAGTGGAAGACACATATTCAGATATTGAACTCCCTGATTAGGTAGTATTCTCTATTCAAGAAAGTCTAAAAACATGGGAAATGTACTTTGATTGTGCTTCCAATAGTCCAACATGGAAGAAAATGGAGAATCCTAAATTCAAAAAACATGGATTAGGAATTTTACTCATTTCCCCAGAAAATGAAGTGTTATATTATTCCTTCTCATTGTTGGGAGGCAGTACAAATAATGAAGCAGAGTACCTAGCTCTTATTGCATGATTGGAGTTGGCGCATCAAGAACAAGTGAATCACTTAAAGGTGAAAGGTGATTCAGTCCTAGTAATCAAACTAGTCAATGGGGATTATGTAATTAGAAAATAAGAACTAATCCCTTTTTATTATTACTTCATAGAGATAATGGCAGAGTTTCCTTTGGAACCGACATTTTCTTATGTCCCAAGATCACAAAATGTCGAAGCTGATGCACTGGCTAATATAGCTACAGCTCTGGAATATCCAAATTAGGATGAGACAACAATCAGTATTTCCCACCGTCATACAATTCCACCTTATGATCAAGCCCGAAAAGAGGAAATCAATGAAATTAGTCCCATATATGAACCATATGGTCATACTATAGGATGTATGACACCTATCAGGGAATACCTTCAAAATGGAACACTTCCACCTGATAGAGCTGGGAAAGAACAAATCTGGTGATGTGTGGTCAATTTCACACTTTATGATAGCCCAGATCACTTAGAGAAAATTCTCTACAAACGTGGTTTTGATGGATTTATCTTCATATGCATTGATCATGATGAGACAATGGCTGTCAAGAAAGATGTTCATGCAAGAGTATGTGGTGCCCACCAGTCTGGACATAGACTGTCTGATCAGATTTGAAGGCTTGGATACTTTTGGCCTTCAATGATACAAGATTGTGATGATTTTACAATGAAGTGTCATTCATGCCACGTACATGATAACTTTATTTATCAACCTCCAGATTTTCTTCATATAGCTAAATACTTGTGGCCATTTTACACAGGGGGAATGGAAGTGATGGGACCATAACCTTTAGCTACGGACAAGAAGTTTAAGTATATTCATACTGCTACTGACTTCTTTTCCAAATGGGCAGAGGCAATACCTCTCAATGAAGTTATTTCTAAATGAATTTTTAGCTTCATCAATCCTAACATCAATAACATATTTTGTGTCCCTCATACCATATTCACGTACAATGGAACTAACTTTTGTTCATCCGAGGTAAATAAGTTGTATCAAGAATACAACATCAAATCCAATCATTCATCTCGGTATCATGTAATGGCCAATGGACAGATAGAAGCCTTCAAAAAGACTGTGTCAAATATACTGCAAAATATGGGGGATATAGATAAGAGTTCATGGCCTGATAAACTCTTTCATGCTTTATGGGCTTATCGGACCACCACCCGCACTGCAATGCGGTCAACTCCATATTCACTGGTATATGGAATGGAAGCAGTCTTTCACATTGAAGTTCAATTACCATCACTCAGAGTATCCATTTGTGATCAATCATCAACAGATGAACTATCTCAAAAGGGATTGAATGAATTGGAAGGGTTAGATGAGAAAAGATTGCACACTCTGCACCACTTTGAATTCTATCATAATCAAATAGCACAAGATATCAACAAAAAAGTTCATCTTTATTCATTCATTCTCGGATAATTGGTATTTGTTCTCAGAACTCCAATGATACCCGAGAAAAACCTCCCTTGATTGAACCAAAGTGGGAAGGACCTTATTCAATACATAAGGTCTATTCCAATGGAGCATATTTTTTAATCTCAATGGATGGAGAACTCATCACTACTCCAAGAAATGCCAGATTTCTAAAGAAGTATTTTGTATAAACACAAAATACACCACCATCAACGGTCCATGCATATGAACTTAAACTATTTGCATGTCCCTTACGTCCATCACGACGTTAAACTGCACCATCAACAGTCTATGAATATGACCTTAAACTATTTGCATGTCCCTTACATCCAGCATGACGTTAAAATGAACCATCAACGGTCCATTCATATGACCGTAAACTATTTGCATGTCCCTTACATCCAGCACAACGTTAAACTGCACCATCCACAGTCCATGCATATGACCTTAAACTATTCGCACTTTCGTCAAACATGACGCTAAACTGTATTGTCTTTTTTCATCCAACAAGACGTTCAACTGTGAAAAAGTCCCTAATATGTCCAACATGATGTTAAAATGTGTCCTCTTTTGTCCTTACTGCATGACATTAAATTGCACAATCCTTTTTTTGTCCAACATGTCATTAAAATGTATTTTCCCCATCTTCCTAACTACATTACTCTAAACTATATAGAAATCCTTTAATATGTCTTACATGACAATAAACAATATTTTTGTCCATGCTACATGCCACTAAACTGTGCATCACCAATAGTCCTAACTGTAAGACTTTAAACTACATAGTCCCCTCATATGTCTTACATGACATTAAATTGTGCATTGTTAAGGTTGTTGTTACCTCTTGTTTCTCACACCATCTGTGACTCACGTGAGCTTAGATAAAATTTCAACCATAACACCTTCTTTGGGCCGCTAACCACGTGTAAGTCCCAACATCATATTTTTAATTCGTTGCCCCCAAAAACAACTTGATTACTAATTCATTATTTAATTGAACTATGCGGACTTTGATCATTGCCTTCCAAGCTGGCTACGTTGGCAACCTTCCATGGTTCAAGACCAAAACCAATCTCTTCACATCGGTTCACCTCCATCTCATATGATGTTGATTCGTGAAACCTTCCCTGGAATCAATATCGTTACATTGATTCACCTTCATCCTTGTTATATGATATTAAACTGTACATCACTTTTGTCCTGTACGGCAATAAACTACAATATTCTTTGATACCCTCACTTGAGAGGGAATCATTATTTAAAATGATTATCAATAATGTTATATTCAAAAAAAATTATGTGCATACATGGAAATATGTAAACATTTTATCTTGGGTTAAACAATCATTTCACTAAGTCCCCTTTCACCCTTCACATGTACGAACCAAATTTTACAGAGTGTATTTGTAGAACTACGTGGGATTGATTCCCATCCTAATGGGATACGTATCAATGTTCTAGTGTCCCTTGAATGTATCCCCAAGTCTTTTGGGCCTAACCCCAAATTCCACTTTCAGTCCCCTCACTGAAAAGTCCCCATGATAACACACGTTGTGTATTTCTTATAATAGTATGAGTTCTATGACCCTAAAATATGTTCTCCCACACTTTCATCCCACACGACATTAAACTACATTTTATGAACTACGTATGGCTTGATTCCCATCCTTATGGGATACATAGTGAAGTCGAAATATTTCAAATCAGGATTCAACCACAACATGATTATGGTCTGAATTGATCTGTGTATCCCTAAATACATCAGACAATACCCATCTTTAGGTGTCATAATCCTAGTCTTGAAGACTTCCATATCTTCACAACCCTTTTCTTGACTTCTAGTAACAAAATTTCCAATTTCTAAGAATTCTTTTCCTGACCACGCCGCACATGTACTAAGGCGACCTTGCATAAACAGTCTACATAACCGACGTGTCATCCAAAAGATGCTATTATTTTACTATGCAGCCAATTCCCTTAGGCGGCCCTACATAATTCAACCCCCTAACGGGTTTTTCAAATAGTGGTAACTTCATTCTTGGGAGGAAAATGTCTCTTTCCTTCGTTTTCTTAATGAAAATATTTAGGGATCCGTAAAAAATGGCCATCCATAACTTATTTTTCCCATACTATTTTTCATGATCTGAAATTATCCAAGTCTATGGTTTATGTATTCCTTCCCTACGTTTGGGTCAGACCTTTGTAAGAGAAACATTCATCCAATTATTATACTATTTTTTTTGAAAATATCTTTCCCATATTCAAGTACTTCTCTCCATATAGCAAACTCTTTACTTTGGAGACTTTGAATCCCCATAAACTTCCATTGCCTTTTTAGTAGTATAAAAGTAAATTTCTGAGAGTTCTTTTTCCAAACTATGCAGTATGTTCCCTTAGGAGGCCTTGCATAAGTAGTCAACATAATGGACCTGTCATCCAAAAGATGCTATTATTTGACTATGCAGCCAATTCCCTTAGGTGGGCCTATATAATTCAACCCCCTAACCAGTTTGTTAAATAATGGTAACTTAATTATGGGAAACTACTTCTTATAATTCCTTTTATTCCATATTCATATCATTCCATAGATTAAAATTTTCTTAAGTCATAATTTACATATTTTCCCTCATACTTGAGTGTGGTAATATGTTTTCGGAGAAATTGTCAAGGAATTGAGCCAATTTTAATACATTTCGGTCAAGGCAATTTGGACCTTAAACATTAGCCTCTTTATGTCAGACGTGCATGACTTTAAACTGCCCACAAAATACAAGGGAAGTCTGAATAAAAGTCATGTTCCAGCTCACAAAACATACATTTTGAATGATTTCGGTAATATTAAGCAATTATAATATTCAAAAATTTTAGGGTTATTTATAATAATCCGAGTAAAAATTAAACTATGCTTACTAGGCCCATTGTCTTAGGTAAAAATTAAAGCAGGAAGAAGCAAAATACATGAACAAGTGATTGAAGATGATAGAATTCTTCCCATTTGATGCACATGAAATAGAATGTCAACCACATATTGGAGTCTCATTTCTTTTCTAAGAAATTACAAGAGGCTGTCAACATAAGTCTTCACCTCATGAACAGCATCCCGAGCTTCATTAGCAGCTACTTGAAGCTCATACACCCGACTAAATTCACTCTTTTTGGCATAATAGAGTGATTTCTTGGCATCCTCAATGGACTTCATACCATTCATTTGAGCTCCCTCCAATGAATTATTGAGTTGGTCATGTTCCCAAGTAACATCGTCTATCTGTTTGTGAAGGTGAATTTGCTGGATGACTTTATCTTTGATCTTATGCTTTATCTCCTTCAACATAGCAGCATAATTAGCCTCAGGTCAGGATACCACAGCCTCAAATTCACTAATATTGGCTAACAGTTTCACCCTGAAAAGATCTTCGTGATACTTTTACTCCTTCTCCCTCCTGAAAATGACATGTATCACCATGAAATGGATATTTTCATATCTAAAACTGCCAAGTCCCAATATGACAAATAGGGATGTTAGTCGGGGAATCTTCGATGGAATCTCCTCTAGAGGAACTTCAGATATGATTTTACATACGTTCTATCATGCCTTGCGTCGTGAAAATTGGAATGCCTTTTGAACTTCCGGGTCCGACTCAGCATCACTGTCACAAGGGGGATTATAATCTGGGATTAATGCACTTAGGGAAGGGAAGTTCCTTGTTATGCTGCTTTCCCCTAACATGAGCTTCTTCACTTTCAATTCCCGTTGGGGTGGAGGCTGAGGCCTCACCTCTAGATCTAGCCACTTCAATTGATGACCCTGCATAATTAATTGAAATAATTGGTTAGTTTCAAAGGATATCAAAATAATTTGTTGTCTTTCAAATTAAGTACAATCAAAAATATTTTTATTCCTTACCTAGTGGTAGATCATCAACCTGAGAAGGATCCTACCATCTTTCCTAGCTTCGACAGGATTTTCAGGATGAGTTTGAGGAAGCTCTACTGGGTTCAGCTCTACTTGTGCTAATGTCTCTGCAATGTTAGGTTTTTTGTAATCCCTTCAAGAATGGGTACTTCTACAGCATACTCAGACAAAACCACACATTTTAACCAATCACGATTAGACATGTAATAAGAAGTTATTCTTAAATGAAAGAAGGATAACAATCACGTCCATAATCTTCTAAATTAAATGGTAATTTAACATGATTAATAATATCTTTGAAAGATGCGCCAAGTACCATCATTTAATCTAATGTCATCTCAGAATCCTGGTTACTCTCACTAGTGGGAGTATTTGGTTTGTCTTCATGGCAACCTTCATCTTTTGGTCCCTGACCCTAGACAGCATCTCTAAAAAAATCACAGCATCAGTTGCAATAGCCTCCAAAAGCTCTAATGCAGGGGTTGAACATGAAGGATCACAGAATGGAAGTCAGTCAATGTTTCATTCAACATTTTATAAAACATTTGTAACATACAAGCAGCAGGTTCTTCTCTTATTTCAATAGTAGTATGAGGGATACTGGGAACAGATGCTGGCTCTTCTCTTGGAGTTGCCAGGTCAACCTGAATTTGCAATTATTCCACAGCACCCTTTGTGGTCCTCAAAGGAGGATCAGTCCTTTCCCTCAGAGGGGAAATTGATGAAGCCCGTGGAATCCCCAGAAATATGAGCAAACATTTCATGTGTATAGATTTATTAGTATATGAAGGACTTACCACTAATAATGAAGAATTTAACTATAGACTTCTTCCTCTGAGGCATTTGATTATTTGTCTTTTTGGAAGTATCAGAAGTCTCCCTTACAGGAACTTGAATTGGATAATGGAAGGCCATGTTCAACTCTTCATTCATGGCCTGCTGACCCGGAGATATCTCACCCAATTCACGAGAAGATTCATCAGCAACCTCAATGGAAGTACCACCAAGGCTATACTATGGTGAAGGAACTTCAGTAGTTCCTTTCTTTTCAAGCTGTAGGATGAAGAAAATAATTTCCTTAATTAACAAAGAATTGCCTAAAATAATGTTACAATGAAAATAAGGAAAGAAAACATACATCTTTAGGGGCCACATAATTGTGCCACACTTAATCATTCCCCTCAGCGGCACCGTGATCTATCATTTCCTTCACCCTCTTGGTGACAGGAATTGAATCTTCAGTGGCATATATGAGCATTTCCAGCTCTCTGATATAAGCCCACACTTCATTGGGGTTATCCTCATATTGGATATCTATAGAAGCCACATGATTCCCTATTCTAGGTAGTTGTAGATCCCCGAAAAAATCCATCAAGGCAGTGTCAGTACCAAAATATAGACTCTGCCATGTCTGGATAGCCTCTAGTCATAGATTTTCAGTGTGTGTACCAAAAGGCTGTGAGGAACGTCCAACAATCATCGACTTCAATTTATTCCCAGATCCTGCACCTATGGATATAGAATTAGAAAATAAGACTTATTTCTTTATAATGTGATGAGGAGTAAATTACCATGATGAAGTAACTCACCAGGAGTTGATGGAGTAGGTCTTTTGATTATGACTGGAAGATTATATCGGGCATGAGGCCACATTTCCACTTGTTGTGCCTCATCATTCCCATCATGGGAATCTGGTGAATCAGTCCTAGAGGAGGAATCTGGCGAATCAGATTCAGGTGGGGAAGCATCACCTTCACGAGGAAGGGTTTCTATCTCTATAGTCCTCTTCCTTTTCCCCACATGATAAACTTGGTGATTCAGCACCCCTTTAGGGTATGATGCTATCCAGTTCTCGGGATACCATGTAGTCAAGTTATTTTCCGCTTTTTCAACTGGTACTTCAAACACCACCCCAGTCTTCTCACTAGATGTTAGCAACCACAATTACTAAGAAACCACCAGATGTTGCTCTAACCTGACATGTACAGGGGGAGATAAAACAATCCGTTTCAAACACTTGAATTGGCATGTAAATCTATATGGAGTATAGGCCTCACATATAATCTCTCCGTCAATCCTGGTGACCATCACACCATCTCTGCAAGCCAGCATGTGTTCCCTCAAATCCAAGTGGGTTGTTCCATCATCAACAAACCACCCAGTTGGAGGATTTCCATAGGGAAAGAAGTTTAATTCCATAAAAATTCTCATTATCACTTTCATGTCAAAGGCATTAAGATCTAATGGTGAAATTCCAGAGAATTCATTCACTGAGGGCCTAAAAGAACTTCCAAGAATTTGTACTCCATCTTGTATATTATAAGTCCTGAAGTGAGTGGTGATCCATCCCCATAAAACATGGAATGGTCCCACTATTCTCAATGGATATTTTCCCATGAAGACATCATGTAAACTCCTGTGAATCTGTACTAAAATGGGGATAGCCAACCCACCCATTTTTCCATCATCCAACTTTTCCGCAATAATGAAGGTCCCTGGCCTGATGCCTTCTTTTGCGTCCATAACTGTAAATAGATAAATGATGAGCCACAAATCCATGAAGCATGCCAGGAGAGTCTTATTTGGGATCCTTTTATTCACCTCATATCCCCATTTCTCAAACTCTCCTGCTTCTAGAGTTGGCCAGAATGTTCCAGGAGCACCCCTATTCTCAGTTTTTGGGCAAGTGGTAGAATGAGTGGGCATCTTCTCCTTGGAACCCTTCTTCATGGATCCCTTCTCCTTCGATCCCTTCTCCTTTGGCTCCTTATCCTGATTATCGATAAGAAATATATTCATCCATTCTTTTGGATGAATATCCTTTCTAGAATGAGTCATGGAGGTCTCTGAACTCTTGAGCTAGTGGATGATTTTAAATAATTCATCAGCCAAAGTAAGAGCCTTCTATGAATCATTCCAAGTCACCTTGGGAGGAATGAATTCATCATACATGTCACCCAAAATTAGATCCCCTGAGATCATGTGGATATCCCACATACTGATTCCTACTTCTCCATGAGTCAGACGGAATGAATTGGTTTTTGGGCTCCAGTGGTGGAGTATCTCCAACACTAAGTTATCATTTTTGTAAAAATATGTTTCCCAACCCAGAAAGCTTTGTATATCACCACTACTTTCAAATACTTGAGAAAATATGCACATGTTTGTCACAACCAATATGCCCACATCCAAGTTGGCTTCACACCTTTCCCAGGACGGATGTCCCAACTTTTCTTCCAGCCTTTGGATGGATCCATCTAAGCATTTAATAATATTGAAGGATAACAATGTGGTTGCAGATCAGGCTTATGAGGTTTCATATCAGGTGTACAAGGGTTATGATGCATCATGTGGGCCTTCTCCACTATTCCGGCATTTATAAATCCTCCTCCACATGAGATATTTGCTGAAGCAAAGTTGGTGTAATTCTGAAACCACGAAAATGGGAGATAGTTCTTTTCTTATGGAATAGTGACTTCTCACAAATGACTATAACCATAAAAAGGAAGATAAGTACATTGTGGGAAATCAAAGAGATATTTCTTCATATACATGGCCAAATCTGGAAGAGTGCTATCACAGACGGTATAATATTCATGGCCAATGATGTTCATCATATCATCAAGTTGTTTTCTTGCAAGTTCAGCAGCCATTCTGATTCTCTTGGGATCCATTGAATCTAATCAAAAGTTGAATAAATTAACTCTGAAATGTGTTTATTTTTCATAAAATTTTTGAAGGAATTCGAAAAAATGGCAAAGGCATTAAGGCGCGAAAGTCTAATCTTGGAGCGCAAGTGAGGATGTGTTACGCAAGTGTTAATGTGTTGCACATGTTTTTGGCACACTGGTATCTTCACACAAGTGCAGATAACTAGAAAGTAGCACGATAGAGAAGAAAAGCGAAAAAAAGATCAACTTTCACGGTGAATGGGACCTGCTCGACGAGAGCTCGAAAATCCGGAATTCGGTGCTATGTGCAACAAATGGTCACATATTTATAGGCCAGGCTTCCGACCTGCTCGCCTACAGCCAGCACCCTCCATCCAGTGTGCTCCCGCCCTGTGCAACCCACACCAGAGTGATGAAAATTGCACGATGAACACTTGCGCGCCTCTTTCCCTTTGGTTTTCTTCTTTTCCTCAGAGTCACATCCTTATTCTTTCATATCCCACTCTGAGGGGGAATTTTGTTGACGATCCTTTTCTTCACATAGTATAAATGAATGTAAATGGAAATTCCTTAGCACAGATTTATTCATCCTTTGAAGAAAACATCAAAAATTGTCAAAGGCATGAACAAGGAGTCAAATACCATTAGTTCACGCATGTTCCCTCACTGTTGCGAAAGTTCACTTTTGCGCCACCTAATGGACGTGCATGTGACTTGCAAACCCTCTTTGACAACCACCCTGGGTATTATCTTGCCTATAAATACCCCCGGTGGGCCCACCATTTAGAGTGGAATTTTTTTAGAATTTATATACATAGATCTGAACGCCCAAGTCTCTTCTTCAGGTCTTCTGAACACTTGTATGGTAATTATTTACCTATAATGGAAGGTCTAAATAAGAGGAATAAGGTCTATGTGATAGAATTCACTATCAATTGCACGCCTAAGTGTTTTACCCTCAAGGTAAATGGACACACATTTGTGCCTCCTTAACTACTCATTGAAACTTGCACGCGAATCTTCTGGAAGTACCTTTGGATAATTCTAAAGGCTTCGGTCAAGGATCGCCCAAGTAGTACCCTACTGGTTAACAATCGTGCAAATTCCAATGTGCTGTGTAGGTATACCTGTGCGACCAGGACTTGCGCACCCACGCAGTACCTGCACGCCTACCAGGACTTGCGTGCCCTTCTATTTTTGGGTACCCTTCCTGCCCATTTTAACAACTCTTAATCCATTCCACCACTCCAATTCAAGATTCTATCTTCATGACACTCTTCAAATACATCTATGGCATGTTTTCTTGATTGAATTCCTTATCCGAAATGAATTATGTCGAACATCTCTCAAAACCTAGTGATTTACACAACTTTATAACACTAAAGTTAGATAGTTCATTCATTCAACCTCATCCTTTAAGATTATAGAATCATTAATTTGGGCCCCCTTTTCAGGATTAATCCCCAGTGAAAATTCTCATTTAATTTGGGCCTCCTTCTCAGGAGTAAGCCCCATGTCCTCATTGATTTGGGCCTCCTTTTAAGGAGTAATCCCCAATCATAATTCCCATAACCTAGGCCTTATTTTTCAAGAGTAAGCCCCAGTCATAATTTTCCAAATTTGGGAATCCTCCTCAGGAGTAAGCCCCAAACCTTAATTCCCTTAACCTGGGTTTCTGTTTTTGGAGTAATCCCCAGTATCAAATATGGGCATCCTCTTTAGGAGTAAGCCCCATGTCCCTTAATTTTCAAATCTCTTTAACCTGGGCCTTCTTCTTAGGAGTAAGCCCATGTCTTAATTTCACTTAACTAGTCTTAATTTACTTTTGATATGGGCTTCCTTCTCAGGAGTAAAACCCAATCATGATTCCCCTCCTAATTTTGGCATCGTCCTTAGGAGTAAGCCCCAAGTTAGAGTACCCAAATCTCCATGAAGTACATATACCTTTATCGACATTGTTCCTGGATTTCTTCCCTGAAGTAAATTGTTATCCTCATCTATTTTGTGCAGTCATACATACATAATCCCCACAACATTGCATCTTTCGTGGCACAATTGTCTGGTTTCACCAATACCTCTTGTCTCTCACACTAAGAATGACTCACATGAGCTTAGAGTGTAAAATTAATCATGACATCTTTATTTGAGACATAAATCATGCATAAACATCATACTCCCTTACTCGAACTATGTGGGTTCTGATTCCTTTTCCAAAAAAAAGGATACATAGGTAGCCCATCAGCGGGTACGATCCCAACATTGAAATTATCCATGTCCTTCTGAATGACAATAAACTTCAAGTTCCCCACTGAGTGGCTTTAAAACCAGTATGGTTATCATAATGACAAAGAGACTTTTATCTATTGAAGGATATCATTGACTAAGATTCTCTAACAAAAACAGATTATTATCTATCATTGAAGAAACTAGAATACATATAAAATATTCTCTAAATTTCTTACATATCAATCATTGATTTTCAGATCTAAAAGAAAGATCATTTTATACTTGGTAATGTAATAAGGATTCATGAACATAACATAAATCTATAAAGAGAGTCCCATAGTAGACAATAATTCCCCTAAAAAAGGTGCGATTAGTCTGACCTCCCATCCTCTCGACCAATGAAAATTCCTAAGCCTCCTAAGTCAACAAATAATGAGCACCTACCTTTGGAAAGTAGGTCCAAATAGATATGGAATCATTGGATGTTTCTGGTTCTATGAAAAAACCCGTTAGAAACCGATTGTAATGTTTGAACCATCAACAAATGAGGTCATCCCCCATTCTGGAGGAAACAACCTCATTGAAAATTTATTAGTAAAAAGGTAGATCATACACATCATGAAATTTTAAGATATATTATTATTTATTTAACTCATTCATTATCATTTTAGAAATATATAATACTGACAATAGCCTATACACTAAATTGAGTTCCAACTAAGGTAGCTGATGCTATTACATATGAGTTATGGTATAGAAGGAAATCAATTATGTCATATATATGTGTATAGGTATGTGAATCATTTTTCAAGACCATATCTAATAAACAACTAGAATTAAAAAGAACAAAGTGAATATTTATAGGTTATCAGAAGGAAACTAAAGAATATTACATATATAACCCTTTAGATAGAAATGTTATTATGTTATGACATTACATATTTCTATAAATGGAATATAATTCCATTTAAAATAGTGGTAGAATGATCATCATTAATGAATTTTATTTTACATACACCCAATAGTTGGTAGGTGGATAATCTCCTCATGAGATCATGGGAGAATAAGATGTTCTCAAAAAATAAGTACTATGTAGGTCTATATGTGAGGGAAGAAAACTAAAAAGATGTGGCTTTCTTTTCACTAAGTTAGGTGGGACATAAATCCTATATACTGATTAAACTTTTACTAACAAGGAAGTATTATAAGATGTAAGCTATTAAATAAAATGATTCCATGCATTCTGAGATGTAGTCATTGTACTAATATAAAGTGTGGATTTAAAAATACATTCTAGCTAATGTATAAAATTTAATATATAAATAGAATTTCATGAAAAATAATTTCATTTATGTTATTGTAAAATACTATAATGAAAGTTTGTTTATGATGGGGTTTATGTAAGGTAAAGGCATTGGAAATGGTGAATCCTTTAAACTAGTCTTGATTTTTTAATACAATAGAATGTTACCTAAAATAAGAGCATTCTACGATAATGAAATTTATAAAATGGATGCTAAGAATATTTTTATAAAAAAAAGATAGTTGAATATATATATATAAGTATATATATATGTATGAAACAACAATATAGTTTTATAATGTCAATGAATTCCAATAACATATGTATGTTTTAGATATCTATTTATAGATTGATGTAGCCATCATGATCATAAAATATTCATTTCCATGATGCAATTAGAAATTAAAGTGATATATACGTCTATAAGAATTTTATTGGGAATGCCATCATTTTCCTAATATTATATGATCCTGGAATATTGATTATAATAAATGACTTATATGTCTTAATCTATGTTAATACAAAGTAAAATGAATGATTTTTAATTAAATACTATGTTAATGAATGATGTATTATAGGGATCAAGATCTAGCAAGGTAGATCTCAAAAGTTGATTTAGATATACAGGAGTACAAATATTAACAAGTTACTCAAAAGTTTAAATACGGACGAATCTAGGAGAGTATTTTTTATAATGTAACATCGTATCAATCTCTTCTAGAAAATGATTCTAAAAACATAGGAATAGGATGAAAGTATGATTAAAATCCATATTGTTTCTGAAATGGTATGTATCATGTATATTATGTTATGTACTAGGATTGATGTTTCATATACATTATTTATTATGGGAAGATATCAAGATAATATATAATATTTGAATTGGGAATCCATGAATATTTCCCTGATGCACGTGAGATGAAAAAAAGAATATATTAATGGTGTATGTAGGATATAAGAAACTATTAGTGAGTGAATAAATAGATAAATGTTTTTAAAAATATTGTGAGGATAAAAAATCATAATAGGGCTATGTTTTTTATATAAATTATGATATGAAGATCTAGAGATTCTCAAATAACTCCATGTTCAATGATTCTACCAGATAATTTGAGTATATATGGGAAAAATATGCACCTATAGAAAATGATTGGATACATTGATTTCTATCATATATTGGTGTTCTTCCTTTTACCATTGACAATTTCATATTTTATTGGGGAAATATTACAATATTGTAATTTTATAAGAATCCAATAACAAACCGAAGGACACAGTATATACAAAAGCAGTGTTAAATCTTAAGGGATTCAACTCATAGTGGTGAATTAATAGTTTTTAGAGTTACTGAAAAGGATAATATGGTGTAAAAAATGACTATATCAATAATTAATTCAAATAATTACTCTCTTGTTAGATCTAGTAGTTTGAATGTATTTAGTAGTTTGATCTAGTTCAAGTTGGGGTGTTGAGACTGCGTATCCTAGACCCAACTCATGTATATACATTAATTTAAAAAACATTTATAGGGTTATATATATATGTGTGTGTGTATATACTATTACCATGATAGTAACATTACATATCATACACTATATAATTGGTAGTGTCGTTAGATTACATTTCATATAAAAACTTTATAGCAGTTCCCATGATATAATTATAACCTTGAGATACTGTGGTAGTAATCTCAAATATTTGTATTATGGGATAGATATATGATATTAAGAAAACATAAATGATACCTAACTATCATGTTTCATTTAATCATAATAATGAATACATATTTCCCTAAATTTTTTACTTGGTGGTCATGAATTTATAATATCATTAGGACGGACCCACAATTGTAACACGACTAATTTCAAATTTGATTGGTTTTTCTTATATGTGAGAGAGAGTATCAGTCTCTTAATTTGAGGTCACTATTTGTGTGTACCATTTAATTTTTTACTTTTATGGTGGATGAAAACTGTGAAATTTTTTTTTATCAAGTAACTTCCATTTGGTGTGTTATTAGTGGTATGAAATTCATTGAATGATCAATATAGTATTTGACTATTTTAGTGTAAAATATATCTTATGATAGTTAAAAATAGTGGAAGTACCTTGAATAAATACGTGGCCATGGTATAAGAATATAATTCCCTCTTGTACGGTCAAAAATAAATAATGTATGTGAAGATAGTGACACATGTTATAAATGATACATTATAATATATGAAGTGATAATGATATAATATAACATGGAATATAATTTTTTGAGAGGAGGGCATTGATTTTTCAATTCCCTATCTCATAAGGGGCCCTAATAGGTTTCTAGAATCTTCATATAGTTTCTTGAGTAATACCCACAACTATTGAGATATGTACCTATAGGGTTACATACAAATAACATTCAAATGATTCTCCAATTTAAGGGAATTGGTGGTAAAAATATAGTGATACCAATGGAATGGATTGTGATATATTTGATATTGAATGATTCTAATAAATAAATAAATAAATTCACTATTATATGAGTTTACAATTATAAGATGTGAATTTATTTTCTCAGTGTATTCATGTGTCATTAACTGAACATGAGAAATAATTTATTATGAATAAATATTGTATTCATGTTTCATTAAATAATTTTGGAGAGATGAGTGATAATAATGATAGAAGATTTACCAAATGAAATATTTTAGATTATGAAAGTATGTTATAAAATATTTATGATGTTTAATACACATTAAACACTTGACACATGTATAATTTGATTAAATTTAAGAGGTATGTTTATTAAAAGAAAAAAGGTGAAATTATAATATTTAAAACCCATATATATATATATTTAATAAAAAATAAAGTGGAACATTTATACACTCAAACAACCTCTTCTCCCAAATTCTCTCCCTTTTTATTTAGAGAGATGAGGGATATCTACTCGCCTTTATCATTGTTCTCCCTTATATATCAAAGAAACATTTATTATGTAATCCTAAGGGTGTAAAATTGTTCTTCCATTATTTATGCTAACACCTAATGTTATAATATTGAGGAATAAAAATAATCATGAGTGTGTATGGATGATCAATATGGATCAGATGCATATTCCTTTAGAAAATGATCCCTAAAAAGTAGAAAAATGTTACATGATAAAATCAAATGAGGTAATAGATTAATTATATTTTCATTCATAATTTATTATAAATGATATCCTGGGATTTCACACTAGAATTTTATATTATTGGTGATAATTTAATGATGTTCTTTAGATGATGAAATTTTAAAATCTCATTCTTTTATGTTTTTGTAGCTCACCCATAACCAATAGAGAGGATATTTTTAGGATTTTATTTTGAATGATGATGTAGATTAATATTTAGTTTTTTTATTGGAACAAAATTTTTTTTCTTGAAAACATAATGTTTGTATTTAAATGGGGGAATATATAAATATTTTATATCATTCATTGAAATTCTATGTCAATTTTCAATTCCATTAGTTATAGTGTTTCAAAATGTAATTTATTTTTAAAATGAAAATTGTAATTTAATTTTGGATGAGGAAATTTTGATACCCATTGAATTTTATATAAATAAAAGGTTTTTAAATAAAAATAGAAAATAATTTATCGTGATAATTAAATTTGTTGAAAATTATTTATTTAATTATGAAAATTCATGGGATTATTTTTCTTAAAAATCATCACTTTTTTAAAATATAAAAATGAGATGAAATATTTTTAAAGGGTTATTTTTTATGGAATTTACGTATTGGTAAAAATTGATTTTTGGAAATTATCATTCTATAAATAATATTTTAGGAAAAATTATATGTATTTTCATGAGTGATTTCTATTTTGGAGTTTTTAATGGATTTATTTTGGAGTTGTGTGAATAAATTTTTAGATCTTGAATTTATTGAGGATTATATATTATGTGTCTGGAAAAGTCATCTTAGAGATTGTTTTAATAAATATGGGATGTATGTTCAATTGGTGTATCTTCATGGTGGATCCTCTATTCATTTTATAGGGGTTTCTATATATTTCAAATCTATACAGACTCCATAACATGTGGATGATCCAAAAGTTTCTAATTCCATAATCATTGTTTAGGAATTAATGAGTTAGAGTGGGCTTCATCTATGTTTTAGATTTATTTTGATTAAAACTATTCAATCTTATAATGAAGGGAGATTCTCTAAAGTCATTTGGATAGTGGATAGGGAATATTTTTCAATTGAAACATGTTTTATTACCCATTAGATGAATATCACATTTTGGTTGAGCATAATCTATAATATCATGTTGATAAGGTATGGTCTCTTTATAATGAGAATGCGAAATATATGTATCTTTTCATTGTATAAATCATTGAATTCTAATCCCTTTTATTTGAAGGACCCCCGGTATTTTCATCATAGTGGTTTTTTGCTCCATCATTAGTGTTTATGAATATTCAGTTATTATAAATATAAATATTGGGTATAATTGAGTGTAGATATAATGTTTTTTGTTTCGATATTCTAAACTTATGGGTACACTAGTTATTTTTTTTAACTTTTTTCATAGTGTTGGATTTTGGTTTAGTGTGTTCCATGTTGCATTGGTTGTATTTCATAGGATACGTTCTTTATTTTGGGTTCTTTGAGGTTTTTTATTGATTTATTTAATAATGGAGATCATTAGAACCACAGACAGCTAAATTGTACTCTTGTGGACTTATAAAATTTGAGATCTTTTTAGTGATATTTTTTTATTATTTTGTTCATTTTTTGATGTTATTTCATCTCTAGGGGGAACTATTTTACCCATGGGAGTCTTTTAATGTGGGGATTAGTGGTCTTGTTGTTCTCTATTTATATTTTTGGTTGTTAGATCCTTTTTATTATCAAGGTGAATCTTACTGACAGTTCATGTCTTGTGGATATGATTTTTTTGGTTCCATTCTCATTGAATATTTTTTTATCAGGATTGTTGATAATTATTTGTTTTTTGGGTTTTTTAGGATTGGTGTTCCTTCATGATTCCATTCATTAATGTGTACATAACCCTTGTGGTCCACTATTTTTGGAATATTTCTAAATTTTGGGGAGACCTATAAAAAAACTCTTTCTCTATAGGGTTCATACATTTTTATCAAATTTTTGTTGTGATTGGATACATCTCTAGGTTTCATGGGCTTCATTCACTAGTTTAGTGAAATTTATTTATTGATGGTTTTTTTGACTATATTTAGTTTTTTACCTTCCCACCAACCACTTGAGAATAAATTTTGTGGTTTTTTCCTTCTATGTTCGTTCTACAAATACCAAGGACTTTTTTGTGTATAATGTTACATAGTGGGTAGAGTTATTATACAATGGAGAAATTATTTTCTTTATATTAATTAATATTTTGTTATTTCGAGGTTTTTTGCTATTATCTAATGTTTTTTCCTCCTAAGGTTTTTTTTGGAATTGGATTACCACACTATTTCAAGGCACCTATGGATTTGTATTTTTAAATGGATGGATTGGACATGTAGTTTCCACTGTGTGAAATTGGTTTAAAAAATGTTTGAGTGGGGTTTTTTGTGGTGACAGTCCACAATTTGTGGGGTGTGGACCTGTTCATGGTGTTGTGTATGTCGGAGGTTCATGTTTGTTGTCTAAGAGTGGTGAAACTATGAACACAGTATCATGGAACCTTTTTGGATTTTGATTAGAAGGTACTTAGGGAGCTCCATGTCATTATTATCCCCATGTCAAGTGTTCAGGGGCTACTCCAAAATAACCATAAGGGGTCTAATTGTTGTATGAATTATGTTTGGGGGTTCTTGAGGGATTATTGGTAATGAAACACAATGTGGTGAATGTCATGGTGTAGGTCATGTTCAATCCCCAAGTGTAAAAAATTAGCATATTTCAAAATTTTACGCTCTTGGATTTAAATGTTTTTAATCCCCATTTCTCCCCATTTTAAATTAGTCAAGTTTAGAAACATGAGAGGATTTTTTTTATTACTTCATTGATGATTCCGAATCACTATTACTATGATTTAGATAATGAAACCATAGGTAATTTCCTAATTTACTATTTTTCCCTCCTCCTCTCATCACACATCCCCATTCCCCTATTTTCCCATCCTCATTTAACCATTCGTAGTGGTTTAGGTCAATTCTTGTTTTTGAGGATGGTTTAATATGGCTGGTTTATTGTTATGTCTTTATTTTGTTACCTCATACCTTATTGGAGTGTTCTCTATCATTAGTGATGAATTATGGCTCAGTTATCTTTAAATTTATGTTTGTTCTTTTTTGGGTTTCATATATTTGGTATATAATTTGTGGATAAATATTTCCTGATATTTTAATTATTAATGTATGCTTATATGTAACAGTTAAATGGGTTTTATAAATGTCTTGAAATGATTTCTCATTTTGTGTAAATGATATTATGATGTGGTTTGGTTTTCTAAATATTATTTTCAGGGTAAGTGCATTAAAACAGAATTTAATGACATGTTTCAAATGAAATTGTTATTTTAGAGGGATTTGGCCCTGTTTGGTTTTTAAATTATGTATATGGATGGTTTTTAGTATATAAAAATTTTAAATTGAAATTTATTTTTTCAAAATGGTATTTGATGATGTTTTAAATGGTTTATCTCAGTAGATTATTTTACAATGGATTTCAAGTGATGATAAAGTACATAGAATCCCAAGTTAGTTTTAAAGAAGTTATATTTTCAACCTTAAATGGATTTCATGTCATGTGAATGTGTTAAGAAAAGATTTTTCCCACTATACTTGTTTTATGGGAAGTGAATCATCTATGTGGTGATTGGGTGATGGATAAAATAGGTCCCTTTCATGAAATGATTTTATAGGTGAGAAAAAATGTTGTTTTTCCTTATTGTGAATGCATGAGTTGATTGATTTATTGCATCTTATTGATTCTGTTATTAGTACACTAGGCACCAAATGGGTGGTATGGATTTATGCTACACTATATTATCTCATGCTACTAGTTTAAAATCATTAATAATATAGGACTACATGGGATGTTACCCCAATGATGAAATATACAATCTTGTCAAGTGGATTATTTTATTTAGAAAAAAACATTGGCTGGAATTTGGTCTAGTGGTTTGGTAAATTTTATGACATATCATTCATTATTAAATAGTGTGTTTCCCATTATACTATATGAATCTATATGGGAAATAATTTTTTTTCTTGCACATAATTAAAATTAATGAAATATTTTCTTATACCTACCAAATTAATGTTATCTATGATTTGGTTACTTTTGGTTTCATTTATAATTATTTCATTTACATTTTTAGTTAAATTTCATTAAATGTTCTTTAAGAAGGTGTTTTTTAAGAAAATTAATGTGGAATTGAAATAGTTATTTTAATAAAGGATTCTTTATCTAATTAATTTTTTCCATGTGATAGTTTTAATTGAATTTTATTTAATTTAAAAGATGTTTATATAATTTTTATTGATGTGAAATTATGTTTTCATTGTGATAAAAAATTGAATCCCAATTTTTATATATTTTCATAAAACTAGAATATAAAAAATTAATTTTTAATCGAAAATGCCTGACTCTTTTTTGATATTATAATGTGTTATAATTATCTCACATCTTTCCTACACAATTCTATGTATAATAATTTGATCTCTCTTTTTGGTGCCCTAGTTTTGATCAGCATCTATTATTTGGTTGGAATTTTTTATGAAATTATTTAGATGTGAGGTTCTTAATTTATTTCCTACTATGTTTTTTAGTTTCGTTATTTTTTATTATTTTTCATGTTGAGTTCATGATACATTACTATTACTACTACATTTAAACTATTTATTAATTATCTGAACATCCAACATCTAGATGAGTCATTATGGATTTCCATTTGGAAACCATTATATGATTATTTATTTTTTGATGGTGAAATAATTCAAATGGTATTAACTTGAGGCCCTAGAACTGGTTTCCATCCTAGGGTAATTGAGATCATGCCTCTGGTATATCACACTATAGCTCTAGTACCATGTTCAAGGGTGACATGGGTTATATTATGATATTTTATCTTTAAATTAAAAAAACATTATTTATTAATACAAAATTTCCATTAATATTTAATAAAGAATTTCATTTTGATTTTCATATGTAAATAAATTTTAGAATTTTGAATCTATTTTCATTTTCATCTTTTTTCATAGTTAGATTGACCTTATTAGATTTAAAAAATAGTGAACATTCATTCCGTTCATTTGGCTCCATATTTTTTCCATTTTAAATTAAATAATACCAATTTTTAAGTATTCATTTTCTATATATTGGAGCTTTATTTTGGTGTTTAGGCTCATTTTTTACAATAGATTTTTTTATATTTGGATTATACGGAGCATTATAATTATATGTAAATATCACTTTTTATTGAAACAGTTGTGTAATACACTTGATAGTAATGTGTCCAACCTTTATTCTACTCCCACAAAAAATTCCTTCAGCCTATTGGGTGTGTTTTCTATAAAACATCAAATGAAAATCTTATTCTTTTTCATTTCTTTCCTAAAAAAAGATAATATTATAGTTTTTTCTTTGGATTGACACTTCTCTTGTAGATTTCAACTTTATCCTTTAACAACTAATTTTCATGTCCATAATATAGTGGTTCATAATGTGTGTTATCTTACTATACCAACATCATATTATCCTTTTGGGTATTACTTCCTTCTCTAATTTATTCTTTATGATATTGGGAGTGTTTTATTCAATATTTTTATTTTTTTCTTACTCCCCAAGGAAGGAATTGTTGTTTCATTTTGTTTATTAAAATACTATTATTTTTATCTTTTCTCTATGATATATGAGTTGTATTGAATTTTTATATACCATATTTTCTCATAGAAATGGAAAATTCCATTTATATACTCACAATGCTTTTCTATGTCATATTATATATTTTTCAAAGGAATGTATCCCTTTATTTATATTTTCTAATTTTTTATGGATTTTTTCTTCTATGTTATAGCATTTACTCATTGAATTCAAGCCTTTTATAAATTACATATACATACATTTTTTCTTGTATTCAATGGTTTAATCCACACACATTTATCAAAAATATTAATTTCATAATAAATCATTTTTTTCTTATACAGGTACTTTATCCAAAATTTGTTCCTTATTTTCATCCGTGAATATATCATTATTTTGGCACTATATGGGAATATCCTATTTAGATACAACAATGTAATTATCCTTAAAAATGTGGGGGATTTATTTTTGAATTTTATTCTCATATATTTTTATAATATTTATATAAAATATATACAACAAATTAATTATTAGTTAATAGATATTGATTAATGTAAGAAATTTTTTAGATTTTTCACTGAGCTTGGGGAATATTTTTCTTCAAATGATTTAAAAAATTCTTGTCACCACATTGAGTCTTATTAGATGAAAAATATTAATTATATTTTTGTGCTATTATTATTCTTCTTATTTATATAAGAAGTTCTTAATTATGTTGATTAAAGATTTATTCATTTTACATCCATTTAGAGGAACCATAAACATAGTTTATTCATCTCAATCACAACTAAGTTTATTATGTATTTAAAATTATTATTAATTTTTTTTTATATTTTCATATAATTTTCCACATTTCATAAAAATATTACTACGATATAATGAAACCTATCACTTTTACTAATATTTTTTAAAAACTATAGATTCTTTATGTGATTGTATAATAGCATGGATATTATATTTAGTAATTTTATCAGTCTTGACAATCTCCAAAATTATTCATTTAAATTTTTCTTAAACAATAAATAATTTTTTCTATATTACTTTTTAGGGGTTTTTCATTAACATTAATCTATTTAGTGATAGTGTTTCGGTTTTACATGCTCCCTAGTAATGGTTTTATCATTGATTAATAATTTTCTATCAAAAATTATTTTGTATCATATAAATACTAGATGAAATGAAATATTTACTTTACATATTCACTAAGAATTTTATTCATTTATCATGTAACTTAAATATTGAGATCATTAGAAAATTTGACAATATCATTCTATTCATATCATGAGCCTGATTCAATTAATGAATCGTCATAACTATATTTATTTGATGAATATTCAACTGTCTAACTACCATCATGTTGAGTATATTCATCTTTCACGTTTGATTTCACTATGTAGTTCTTTACCTCCTTATTTTTTCTATTTGAAAAAGTCATGGATGAATCCTCCAATTCATTTTTAATAGGGATGGAAACAAGTTTTTCTATCTCATGATCTTCTATTTCAAATATACACAATATATAATTATTATATACACAAATAGAAAATAAAATTTTTATCTAATAAGAGGAAACAATATCCTCAAATACTTCTTGAAATAATATTGAATTTTTTAGAATGCCTGATATGGGGATTGAATCATGTGGTACTAATTATTTACCAAATTCCAATTAAAACTAATAAATCATTTAACCCCCATTTTAATATGAACCACTACAATCTATTAGGCTGCAAATGGATATTTTTTTCTCTATTAATCCCACATATAACATTGAATACCGAATATAAATGGGAAAGTATCACAAAAAAATTAACAAGGTTCATCACTGATGTGTGAAAGCTACTCCTTACTACGATTGAGTTTCACTGAGTCATATATTCATAACTAATAATATTTCAATAAACGAAAATTGGTGTGGAATGTTTTCATCATTGACTAATATCACAATATTACATATGATATTATTTAATATATTATATAAATGAGTATAACCAATATGTCTTTTGTTCTTTATACTGAAAAAATCCTTCAATAACATCAATCATATTGTAGTATACCACAAATATGTCATAAGATGTCAATACACACATGAAATTTTCTTTATTCTTTAAAATATAGATTATATGAATGGTTATAAATATTCAAGAACATCTACATGAAAAAATTATATTATTTATGAAAAAACTCATTGATCGATTTCAAAAACTATTTATTAAATTTACTCTCCTAAACATTCAAGGAACTCAATTGATAATAAATAATCAATATAACTCCTTGTATAACAACCTAACTCAGAACTCTTTTTTTCCTCGAATATCTATAATATTGATTGTGTAAGAGACTCGTATGAAAAATATTTTTATTCTCCCCCTCATTTATTTATTTTTTTATTCCCATATTTGTACTTTTTGAGAATAAGAGTAGCTGGTCTTTTTCAAATTCCTGGAAACTCCTCTCTATATTCAGTTAGCACTACTCACATAAAACATACATCCCTCTCATTTTATTCCTCCCTTTTGTAATCTCATGAATTTCACCCTCCTTTTCTACACATTTCAGATATATTTTTATTAATAATCACACTAATGATTTTTAGCCTTCTTTTATTTCCAATAATAGAAATATTTCTCTACCTATGATCTAGCCTATAAAATTCATAAACAAGAACATACCCTATGACATTCCATTCATTTTATGTAGTGTTTTCCACTAGTTTGGAAAAAATACAACACCACATGACATATAATCATTTTAATTTTTATTTATATACATCATATTAGTTTTAGTATCCTCAAGAGAGTTTTCATCTCAAAATACACCAAAAACACTATCTATAAAATCATTTCTTATGGTTGAATAAAATATATAGCTACATGATATGTTGTGAAACTTTATATTATTTTGAGATATCTTCTCATCCCTACATCATTATTCTTATATAAATAATATAACATTCATTTTCATTATCTATGTCATGAATATTATCTTATCATTCCATAGATTTTATCACAATTAATTTTTTCATTCTTAAACCCATGAATAACATCACAAACGACATTGGATTTAAATTTAAAAATTTAAATAACTTTGAATATCATTACTACATACATAATTACGTTTATAGAAATTTACTACATTCAAAGGTGGAATACATCTCTTACGAGTTTTCATCTTATCAAAATTAAGGTTATAGTTCTCTTATCTATCATAAGAAACCCATAATCTGTACTTTTTGAACTACATGTCATGAATTATAGACATTAAAATTATTATAGAACCTCTGTATAAAATCATTAAATAATTCAATAAATTAAGTTAACAATTTCAAAACTCCTGAAATATGTTTCCATAAGATTAAAACATATAAAATACTTAAATTAATGTATTTCATTAATCTATTATTCATTATTATTATGAAATTAATCAAAATAAACATCATCCTTCATCAAAATTAATTTCCTCGAAATCATTAGTAGCTTTCCATATTAATAAAACTTGGATGGTTTCACCACAAGTTCATATATATTCTACTTGTTTTAAAAAATCCTTAATCCACCCATATTTTCAATTGATCATCCTTCAAAATTTTATATGAAAGGTCATTAGAAATATTCCTTTAGTACTTTCCATATTTTTATAACATCCCACCTTAAATAAACTATTAATGTTTTAGGATAGTAATGTGGAATCCACATCATTCTTACCAAATTTTATAGGAATCACCCTCATAATGAATGGTTTGATACTCACCTCATAACCCATCATTCATCACAGACATTCTAATAGGCTTCATTAAAAAATCACAATCCAATGGTCACATAACTATAATATATATGAACACATGAAATACTCCAATAAATAATAATAATTATTCTATGTATGGAATTTTGATATTGAAAATATAAATATCGATATATTGTTATCTTAGATAAAAATGTTCATAAAAAACTTAATAATTTTTATAAAATTAAAAATTTATAATATAATATTATAAAAAGTACCTATGATTCCACTAAAAGGTTTTTATTAACCACTATTTTCATAGATTATTGCATTAAAAGTTTTACAAAACCCAATTCCATAAAATAATTCTACGATGGATTTTAACGATTAGAAATTGATCAGAATTTTTTTTTCTAAATATGAGTATACTTTTATAGTAGTTTTTGAATACCCCTTGGTAATAAAAAAAGACTTCTTGAAAATAATTGTATCCACAAATTGTTTTATTAAACAAAAAAACCACAAATGATTTTATTTACTTTCATGATGGGTTAAAACCTTAATAATAAATGATAAGGAAGAAGAAATTATTTTGTTTTTTGAGGAATAAAATATGAAAACAACTGGGAAAAGATTAAATTCAATTATATTGGATACCTTGGATACTATATGGTTAAATAAGTACCTCATGTGTTTCAAAAATGATTCTTACAATACAAAAATTCCAACTTGTATTATTATCACAATATAATCCTTTAATTAAAATTTAATTCTTTATATAACACCCCATTGTTTCATATGTCATTTATATTGGAATTTTTTTATTTTGGAATGAGTAAAATCAAAGGGAATGTCATTTTTTAGGATTTGGATAATTATTAAGACATTGTTTTGTCTTATAAGGGATTAAATGAATTTCTTGGGTATGTGAATTTGGGTGGAATTATCTAAAATATTTAATTTAATAAAATTAAAAGGCATGATGTTTTGGGACATATATTTGAATTCACCAAACAGTCATAGTATTTCATTAGAAGACTGTCGAGATGGGAAGTGTAGTAATGTGAATAATTTTGAAACTATTACTCTAATGGAAAAAGTCGAGAGACTAGCTTATCCCAAAAAATATCAAATGAGATTCTTCAATCTTTTTTTAGATGATACTTTTTTACATAGAGAGTATTTTTTGGGAAACATTGAGTTTTGTGGAGTCCACATGATCTGAATAGTTTTTTGGGTCGTTCTTTTATTAGGGGTGGGTCCAACTTTTTTACTTCTACCATAGGTAAAAAAAATCATTCAGGGAGGACAACATGAATAGTATTACACTGTTTTCTCTCCTTTTTATAACATTTTTTCATTTATTTTTGGGATTTTAAAATTTAAAGGGTTGGTTGATTTAAGAAAATCATTTACATTTATATTATATTTCATTTTCTTATTACTTATTATTTTATTTTGGTTATTCTAATTAATTATTTAAAATCATTATTTCAATATAGCATGGTCAAATCCATCTGGGATATGAGTTTTTTGATTGTGGTTGATAGAGAGAGAAATGAGATGATGGAAACAAGTTTATAAATACCATAATATGTTTTTGAATGAATTTTATTTTATTTAACTAATTTTCTATTTATTTTGGTGGTTTTAGAGTGTTAATTATGTTGTTATAGGTTAGGGTAAAATACCCCGAAAATGAGCTCAAGGGTTGATATTTTTCAATTCATAAAAATGTCTCTAAGCACTTAATATCCAAATATGAAGGGGGTTTTCCTATGTAAACCACTTATTTTTACATGTCCCTTGGATATGTATTTGTGGACACCAGGTACCTAGGGACCTCCATGAATTTTACTTAATATTAATATTAATTAAATTATTATGTGGAAATGTAATAAAATATATATCACCTCCCTTAGACAATCGAACCTATTTCCCACATTTCATAATATTTTTTAATCTTCAAAGTGGGATATATCTTCTATTAGTTCTATGGTCCAAGAATCAATAGTATCATTTGATTTTTATAAGAAAATATATGCTTTTATTTCTCTCTATCGAATATTTCTCTCATTATTTGGATCATGTAATTCCCAAACCTACTAACCCAGAGATGGTGCATCATTAATTACATTGGCACGATCACAATAGATCAAGTTTTGAAAGACCGAGAAGATTAGTGTCCTTGGAAGTACTAGATACAAATAGAAGTTTTACATTACATAATAAAATGAAAAAACAAAAACATTGTATCCCCTTTGATCACACTCATATCCCTTATGCTATTCTTGAATGTTAATCATAATATACTTCCTCACATCCTAGGAAAATTAAAACATTAGAACGAGGTGATCTCAGATGTTATGTAAGGATAACAATATAGCAGAAACAATTATAAATAAGAATAAATAGTTATGTCAATATATAAGACTAAATCTAATGCATTTAAAAAAAAGGCATAATATGGAAAAGAAAAATGAAATAATTCTCTTCACTTATTCATATAGATATTCTAGTAGTTTAAAAATCACATTTAATATCAATAGAGAATTTTATAATGATGGAATGCATAATACTAGACATCATAACCACATATTCAAGGTCTCATTCCAAGAATACAAATAATATTTTGTCAATGACTTGTTCCAAAAAACTAGTTTGTCTCATGAGACATATCTCTGAATTGAGGAGCTAGAGCAGGATCCACCCTTCACATACTAAGTCCAATTAATTCCTCATATGAAAAGGTTGAAACATTACATAAACATTTGAATTAAAAATAGTATATGAAATGTAAATAATTTAACCATAAACCATGAATGTCATAAAAATAACACAGTCATAGGAAAACATATCAAAAAACCATCAATACAATATGAAAGATTGTATTATAATAAATTAACTTCAAACAGGTGTAAAATTCATCAAAGGATGTTGACATAGATAAAATCAAAATAATTTTAGATAAATATCTCTTTATATTTTGAAATCAGTTAAATTTTATGTAATTATAAAAGAAAAAATTTATTTTTGAAATATTCTTATTACCATGTAAGTGAGTCTTCGAAGATGTAATAATGGTAGAAAATAGCCACATACACCGCATATGTAAAAAAAATTACATTAATTTGTTGAAATGGTTATAAAGTTCCTTGTTTGGAAAATGATAGAAATATTACATTAAAAATATTTTATAAAAATTAAAAAAGTGTTTAAATTAATTTATCTAATATTCTGGGAAATATTAAAAAATTGAAATATATTTTTATGAAACACGTATGTGGAAGATAAAGAGGTCCTAGTAGATATTCACGTATAAAAACCCTCTGATAATAAAGAGACTGTAAAATTAACTCTTTACCTTTTACTTTTCTTGGTCGAGGGTATGTTAATATTCTTTATAATATTTTAAAAATACTTATTAAATTATTCAAGAACCATATACAGAAATATGATATTATATATTATCTTCTAATATTGTTTTTTAATAATATTTTAGTAGTATAATTATTTCGGGTGTCAACTGATTTGTTTTCCTTTATATGTTTAGTTACCTATGACAGGTTTTTTATTGATATGATGTATTTTATTCATATATAGAGTGATATTAAATTATGAATAATTATTTTAAATCATGAAATGAATAATATTCTTGAAGTATTATGATGGGAAATGAATCTAGTTGTGTTTGTGGGGACGATAATCTGTACGTAAGTTCTAGTGAAAATACCATTATATTAATGGTTATATATTATGTAATTTTATGGTATATCATATATAAAAAATCATTAACATGTTCTATTTATTATTTATATTAATTATACTCATTGTTATACCCATCCAAATAATGATGTGTTGAATAACAAACAACACCATGATGTGGAGACAATATCTCGTACATACACACATATGGTTACTTTGTCATTCATAGGATGGATAGAATAATGAATATGGATGTAATATATTTATATTAACATCATAGTATGTATAAATTTCTAGAGTTAGTATTTAGGTATAGAAACAACAAAGAAATAGGATGTGGAAGAAGAATAAAACATTGTAAGTGGTGATGAGATTTTTACCCCTTCTTCGAGTATTCCAGTTTGATTTGATCAAAACTACTCCATAGGTTAGATTTATGATCAAATTAATGGCTCTAGGTTTACATTGGGCTATATGGAAGGATATTTGAGAAGGGTTTGGATGAGAAAATTGGCTTTGGAGGGGTGAAATTTTGAGAAGGAGAAGTACCCTTTTATAAGAGATGTGGGGGTCACTTCAGGAATAACATGAAATATTATTTTATTATAAAATAATATTCAGTTTATAAAGCCTCAAAAAGAAGTTACATACATGATAATATGGGTCTAGGTTGAAAAAATTTCAAACCAATAGGTTTTAGACAGGTTTAGGTAACCGTATTAACCTTATATTTTATATTTAACTTTTAGGTAAATAGTTTAACTTTTACAATATATTCTTGTATTATTGTAATAAATTGTTAAAAACCATATTATAAAAATCCATGAGAACCCCATGTGGTTACTTACTGACATATCTAACCTTATATAAGTACTTTGGCAGATCCTTAGATTTTTTGGAATATTATATAAATTAATTATATTGTATTTGTTTCAAAAACTCATTTATGTCAATGTTGACACTATCAAGTATTTGGATTTTGTGTTACTTCATAAAACGTTATTACATCAAATAAATAAATGGAAAAAATTAAAAACATGTCATATTAACCTATAAAATTAGTTTAATGCCTCATAAGTCTCAATTTACATTTATTTGTATATTTATAATGTCAATTATTTTAATCATTCATTAATATGGTAATTACTCAGTCATCATTGTGTCATAAATAAATTTAAATATTTAATGTCTAAAATTTATAAATAAAATTCCATTATTTATTGAATATTTTTATATTTATAATTTATATTTTTAGTTGAATTTAACTTATGTATAACCCTATATTTAAAATGTTTTGGTTATTAAAATTGTAATATAACACCTTTTACTCTTCTTTAAAATAAATAAAATATAAATGTCCAAATCTTGTCCAAGAGAATCAAAGTGGATAATATTTTATTGATAATATTTATTTTGGTATAAAACACTTATCTAGTATCATTAGGACATGTTTTAGTGTGATTTTAATATAAATTTTACCTTTAATTACCCTATTTACTTTAAATTATGGTAAGTAAAATTCAAAAGTTACTATTCGCCATAAATTATTTTCATCATATTGAAAAAAAAATTACTTATGATTTCAAATTTGTCTCTTGAATTTTTGAAATTCAACTCAAAGAAGTGGTAAAATTATGTTTTATGCAAATTTTCAAATGTGCCTAGTTCGTGGGTAAAAGGCGTTAAAATGTTCAATAAAATTATATACATCTAATATTTTTATAAAATGACTCAAATGAATTACATCGAAAATATATAGGTAGTATGTATATATTTTTAACTTAAATAAATTTAAATAAAATAAATATTTATTTAATTAAAAATTATGTTCAAAACAATAAAGCGTTGATTTTCAATATTCATAAAAAATTTAATGTTTTTAGAAAAATACCAAAAATTAACCCTAAGAAAATATTGATATTATGAATCATAAAATGAAGTCCATTTTGAAAAAAAAATTATAAAACAACAAAAGTGGGTATTAATATTCATAACATCTTTTTTCATTGGTCGTGGTGTGTTAGAAAACGAAGTTACGTACAATACAAGTTATTGCGTTATTTAAAGAGATATGCACCATGGTGGCTTATAGTGTTACATTCCTCCCACATTCAAATAATTTCATCCTAAAAATTTATAGAATACTAAAACATAAAAATATTTAGGTATTTCTTCATCATAAGTTCCTCAGGTTCCCATGTTTCCTCTTACATCTTATGGTACTTCCATAGAACTTTAACCAGACGAGTCGTCTAGTTTCTGAACACTTGTTCTCTCGTATCAATAATCTTTACAGGCTCTTCATAATAAGACTGGTCGGGTTTTAGTTCTATTTATTCATAGGTGAGTACATGTGTTGGGTTCGGCATATATTTTTTCAACAATGATGCATGGAACACATACATAACTTTGGAGGTACTTGGATGCATTTCCAAATGATAAGCTACAACTCCAATTCGTTATAGAATTTCAAAATGTCCAATGTACCTGGGACATAATTTACCCTTCTTACCAAATCATATAACACACTTCCCTGTAGATACATTCATGAAAACATGATCCCCTTGTTGAAATTATAAATCCTTCCTTTGGTTATGGGCATAGCTCTATTGCCTATTTTGAACTACTTTGATTTCGATTTTGATAGTCTTTACCTTTTCCGTTATTTCCTTGACATGTTCTAGGCGTATGAAGGTTATTTTACCAACTTCATCCTAACAAGATGGTGTACGAAATCACTTTCCATATAACCCTTCATATGGTTCCATATGAATACTTGAATGGAAGCTATTGTTATATAAAAATTCTACCAGAGGTAAATATTGATACCAAAAACCATGAAAGTGAAGTGAGAACAATCTCAACAAGTCTTATAAGGTTTCAATAGTCTGTTCTGATTTTTCATCAGTTTGAGGGTGGTAGGCATTACTCAAATGAATTTCAGTATCCATGGCCTTCTAATTACATTTCTAGAATATTGATGTAAAACTGAGATCAAAGACATAAAAGCTTGATATGGGTACTCCATGAAGTCTTATTACTTCATTAATATATATTATTACTAAAAATTCAAGTGCTAAATCGTTTTTATAGAAATAAAATGTGTTGAGTTTGTAAGATGATCAACAATGACCCATATTTCACAATTCCTTCTCGGAGTCTTTGGTAGCCGCATGACAAAGTCCATCGTAATATCATCCCATTTCCACTCAGGTATAGGAAGAGGTTTCATGACTTTTCTAGGATGTTTTATTCCATCCATCACCTGTTGAATAACGATACATCTTGACACATAATCAGCAATCTCAATCTTTATGTTACCCACAAATTTTTTTTCTTCAAACCTCCATACATCTTAGTTCTACCAGGGTTTATAAATAAATTGGACCAATGGGAATCAATCAAAAATTTCCTTTTTAGATAAGGTATGCCTATAACAAAAAGTATCTTACCAAATTTCTAAATTCCATTGTTAAATATAAATTCAATCAATCTCACATTATTCACAACATTACTTTTCTTTTTAAACTCATCATCAGTAGTGCATGAACTTTTTATCATTTCTAGTAATGATGGTTTGGAAACCATTTGAAAAAGTATTGATGTTTCACCTTCCATGATTATTCCAATATCCATATTTACGATATCCATGAACATATGATCCCTTCAACTCTCATATTGTTCAAAACTCCATGATCTTTTCAGATCAAAGATTCTGCCACCTTATTTTCCTTCCATGGGTGGTAGTTTAGAGTGCAATCATAATACATGAGTAGTTCAAGCCATCGTCATTGCCTCATCATGAGTTATTTTTGTGAGAAAATATTCTTTAAACTCTTTTAATCAGTATATATCTCCCATTTTTTTACCATAGATATAGTGTCTCCATATTTACAAGAAAATATTATTGCTGCTAACTCAAGATCGTGTGTGGGATAGTTTTCTTCAGGAATTTTTATTTGTTGTGATGCATAGGCATTAAATCTATCACTCTGCATAAGGACACAACCAAGTCCTTTCTTTGATGTGTCACTATAAATAACAAAACCATCATTCCCCAATGGTGGATTCCAGATAGTTTCAGGGAATAATCTTATCTTAAGTTATTCAAAACATCCTTCAAACACTTTTATCCAAACAAATTTAACCCTTTTACTTGTGAGCATGGTTCATGGGTTATCCAATCTAGAGTCATTCTGGACGAAATGCTTATAATAACCTGATAAACCTATAAATCATTGTACAAAATTTATACATGTTAATGAAGGAAATTATTATATTGATATTGTCATAGAAGGATTAATAGAGATTCATCCCATAAATACAATATATCCACGAAAAGAAATCTCATTAAGGAAGAATTCACATTTGCTAAACATCCCATATAATTCATTTCTTTTAACAGTCTTTATAATAGTTAGCAAGTGATTTTTATGATCTTTAAAGATTTTTTATGTAAAACATGATATCATCAATAAATATCACTACATAGTCATCAATATATTCCTTGAAATATCTAGTTATTATCAATGAAGACAGAGTATGCGTTAGTCAATCCAAAAGGCATTACTGTATACTTGGAATGCCAAAACCTAGTACAAAATTTTGACTTCAAAATGTCATCGTTCTTAACACACTGGTGATGATATCCATATCAAAGTACAATCATAGAAAAATATTGACATCCAGGGAGTTTATCGAATAAATCATCAAGTCATGGTAGGGGATACTTTTTCTTTATTGTTATTGGGTTGATCTCCTTATGGTCAACACAAAACCTCATAGATCAATCATTTTTCGTAATAATAAGAAAAAGGGCTCTCCATGGAGAGAAACTAAGGTGAATAAATCCTCTATTACTCAATTCCTCTAGTTTTTTCTTTACATCCACTAGTTTTATAGTGTCCATTCTATAAGAGGTATTTGATATGGTCCTAGTCCCGGAATTCAATCAATAGAAAAATTAATTTCTCGGTCTAGATAATGACTAGATAAATACTCTGGAAACACATCAACATATTCTTTCACAATAGGTACCTCATATATTTGATCATTCCATTCCTCTCCCACATTTATTTTACTCTCTTATTCACCGATAATTGACTTTAGTAGAGCTACCGGGGGTGGATCTAGATGAGAGTCATATGGTGAAATTTCTACTCTATATATAAGTTACTCCTTAAAATCATAAAAAATTGTCACCTCCATCTCATTATAATAAATATTCACATCATGGTCTGAAATTCAATCCATATTGAGGATTATATCAAATTAAATCAGGGGTATAATGATCTGATAAGCTGATAAAACACGTTTATATGCCCTAATGGAAACTAATTCAGAAAACATTGTTGCAATGATAAGTCCTTTATATGTTATTACTAAAAAATACATTGTTAAATGAAATTGGAATTATATAATTTTCATAGAAAACAAGGAATATATGAAACAATGCGATGACCCAGAATCAAATAAAGCATTGGATAAATTTTAGGAAACCATTAAATTACCTTCCACCATTTCATTCACAGCTTCAATCATAGCAGTAGTGATCTCATAAGCTTGTTCTTTATCCCTTGGCCTTTTCAGAGGTATGTTTTCATTAGCTCATAGAAAATTAATTTCCATAATGCCCCATTTATCTACAATTATAGCATTCAACATTGACATCCTCTTTCATTCCCTTTCAATCGTGAGCTTGGTGGCCTTTTTCACCACACTTGTAACAGACTCACATTCCCTTCATGATAGTACTGGGGTGTTTCATTAAAAATTTACTACAGGATAAAAATTCAAATTTTCCATTATTACCATTATTTTCATTTTCATAATGTTCAGAAGATATATTCTTCTATTTATTTATTTTAAAGTCTTAAGTCTTATAGAATTTCTATACAATCATGATAGCACATGAAACAATATCATCGTATGATGAGATGTATTGTGAGACTAATACTCGATGGAGAAATGGTTTTAAAACACAAATGAGTTGATAAATCTTACTCCTTGGGTTATGTATATAATATACTGCATGGCTTTCTAACCTTATAATGTTAGCCTCATAGTTTGTGAATTTATCATCATCCGTTTTCCTCAGACTAAGAAATTTTCCTTCAATACTTGCTCGATGATCACCATGGAAGTATTTTTCGACAAAAATCTTTTTATACTACATTAATTATATATTTGATAATTCTTCACCCTCTTTATGTTTTGAATTAATGACTACCATTGGTCTTCATCTCTTGTTAGGCGATAAACTGCCATGACAACTTTTTCCCATTTGTTACACCACAAAGAATTAAATATTTTCTCTATGGAACTTATCCATTTCTCAGCAACAAATGGAATTTTAGTCCCATTGAATGTTGGTGGTTGATTCATCATGATGTGTTCTAAAATTTATCCTCAACATTGTGGATCAGGGTGATTTATAAAGGCATGGTTATTATTAATAACCTGAGTGAGTTTTTCCAGTATGGTTCAACGTTTTCCAGCACTAGTTGCGTCACTAGAACCACTATAATTATCATGAGTATGATGGAAATTACTACATGGATTATGTGTGTGGATATAGTTTCCATTCCTTCAACTAGAAGACATTTGTAAACATTGTCATATAGTTGATTATTTTATGAATCACAATACATAATTACAAACTTGTAAAATACCTAACATAAATTGAATACTTTATGCATATAATCATTAATCATAAAAAAAATGTTTTCCTTAAGGAGGTATTTACTCATAAATAATTCAAAATAGTTTTTAATGAAAATCTGAATTGTCCAAAGTATATTCCCTGGGAGTGTCGTAACCAAGAGCGCAACAAGTCCCATTTTCATGTATTAAGATACCCCAAGTCAAGCCCAATACTCATTATAAGTGTTTTCACTCCTACGTACATCTATGCAAGAGATACCTCTACATACTCATATCCATAAAAAGATTTATTTCTCATAAAATACAAAAAATCCCTTCATTAACAAAATTTGAAGATGTTATTCTGCACTAATCATCAAAGTCTATCAGAGGGTAATGTTCTCTAATAAGTGATTTTTTGAATCTTGATTCCAATGTTTGTACTAAAAATTCTTTGATACCAACTGTAATGTCTGAACCTAGTTACTAAGAGACTGTGAATTGTTACATAACATTTGTATGATCATAAGAGATCAAGTCTCGAAAGACGGATTAGTTTAGTAGCCTTGTATGAAATAGATAGAGACATAAGTTTTATATTGTATTATGAAATGGAAAAACAATAACATTGTGTCCCTTTTGAACAAACTTATATACCTTACAATATTCCTACTGGATAATCTTAATATACACATTCACATCCTAGGAAAAATAAAACCTAATAAAGGGGTGAGCTCAAATGCTCAATAAAGATTAGAATATAGCAGAAGCTACCATAAATATGCATAAACATTTAAGGCAATGTATAAGACTAAAACACAAGCCTTTTAAACATAAAAGTCTTCATAATATTGAAAAGATAAATAAAAAAATACCATTTAATTATTTTCATGGACAATCGAATTGTCTAATAATCACATATAATATCAATTGTTAATTTTATAATGATGAAATTCATAAAGTCGAACATCATATCCACATAGTCAATGCCTGTTTCCAAGAATACAAATTAGACTTTTCCAAGGCCTTGTTCCATGAATCTAGTTTGTCGCATGAGACCTACCGATGCATCAAGGAGCTATAGCGGGTTCCACCCGTCACATACTAATTCCAATTCATCCCTCATATGAAATGTTTGGAACATAACATAAACATTCCTATTAAAACATGCATAATAATTTTTAATACTTCAACCATAAACCATGATTGGTATAAAAAATCATATCGACAATCAAATATATCACAAAAACATCAATATAATATGGAAGATTGTGTCATAATAAATCAACCTCAAACAAGTATAAAATCCATCAAAGGATGTTGACATAGATGAAATCATAACTATTGGAGAAAAATATCTCTGTGTATTTTGAAATTATTTAAATTTCATATAATTATAAAAGGAAAAATTTATTTTTCACATATTTTTATAAGCTTGTAATCGATTCTTTGAAGATGTTATAATGGTAGAAAATAGCCACACCCGCAATATATGTTAATTTTTTTCCAAAAAGGTCCTAAAGTACATTGTTTGGAAAATGACGAAAAGAATCCATTGAAAACATTCTATAAAAATAAAAACATGGGTATGAATGAATTTAACACATATTTTTGGAAATAGTAAAAATTTTTGGAAATAAATTTTTAAGAAACACAGATGTGGATGATAAATATGTCCCAGTAGATACTCGCATATAAAAAACCTCAGATAATAAAGAGATTGTAATATTAACCATTGACTTGTACATTTCCTTGGTGAAAGGTATGTTAACCTACTATATAATAGTTAAATAATTGTTATTAAATTATACAACAATCGTATAAATAAATATGATATTATATAAGATCTTGTAATATTTTTTTTTAATAATATTTCAGCAGTATCATTATTTCGGTTGTCAACATATTCATTTTCATATATATGTTTTGTTATGTAAGTCATGTTTATTATGTATAGGATGTATTTTTTTAATATCCAGAATGATATTAAGTTTCTAAACATTATTTTTCATCATATTATAAAATTTATTCTTTAATGGTTATTATGAGGAATTAATCTCATCGCGTTCATGGAGAGGGTAATTCGTACGTAGGCACGAGCGATAATATGATTTTATTGATGTGAAATCAAATGTAATTGGATGTTATATAATATATACAAAATAATTAACATTTTATATTTATTATTTAAATCCATTATACTAATTACTATACCCATCCAAATAATGATGTTTTGAATAACAAACTACACCACGACTTGATGACGGTAAGTTGTACGTATGCACATATGTTAACTTTGTCATTCATAAGGTGGATATAATAATAAATATGGTTGTACGAACGTTATAATAACATAAATGAATTTATAAGTTACTGGTGTTATTATTTTGTCATGGAAACAACAAAGAAAGCGGAAGTGGAAGAAAACAGAACATTGAAAGAGGTGATGAATTTATTACCTCTTCTTTGGGTGCTTCCATTTGATTTTATCAGAAAGGCTCCATAGGATGGCTTTATGATCATATTATGGTATCTAGGTATACATGGTGTAGTTGGTAGGATATTTGAGCATGGTTTGTTAGAGAAAACTGGATTTTTATGGTTGAAATTGAGATAAGGGGAAATACCCTTTTTAAAGAGAGGTGAGGGCCACTTTAGGTAAAGATTGAAATATTATTTTATTATAAACTCATATTCATATTATAATGGCTCATAAACAATTTATTTCAATGTTAAAGTGAGGATGGGTCAAGAACCACTCAACCAATAGGTTTTAGACAGGTTTAAGTGACCATATTAACTATATCTTTTAGATTTAACTCTTAGTTAAATAGTTCAACCATTTCCATGTATTCTTGTATTATTATAATACATGGTAAATAAACATACTAAAAAAATCCAAGATAAAATCAATTGGTTCATTATTGAGATATATAACTTTATCAATGTTCCTTCAACAAACCTTATACTTTTAAAAATATTATATCAATTAATGATATAGTATTTGTTTTGAAAAGTCATTTATGTTTATTTTGACACTATTTAGTATTAGGTATTTTTTAATGTAAAAAAACATTATTAATTATAAAACAATATATAAAAATCAATACTAGCATGTCATGTTAACCTATAAAATTTTTGTAAGGCATAAAATGTCTCAATTTAAAATTATTTGAATATGTACAATATCAATAATATTAATCATTCATTAATATTGTAATTACTGCATCATCATTGTGTCATAAATAAATTTAATTATTTAATGTCTAAAAAATATAAAGAAAATAAATTTTTTTAGGAAATAGTTTTAACTTTCTAATGAATATTTATAGTAGAATTTATATTATTTATAACCCTATATTAAAAAATTTTTATTTATGAAAATTTGAATGTAACACTTTTAACTCTTCTTTATCTAAAATAATAATAAAGGTCTAAATATATTCCAAGTTGATCAAATAGGATAATATTTTTTTTCCAAAGGTTGATTTTGGATGAAAAAAACTTCTCCAATAGAATTATGAAATGTGTTAGGATAATTGTAATATCATTTATACCTTTAATAACCCTGTTACCTTTTTACTGTGTTAATTAAATTTATAAGTTATTATTCACCAAAAATAATTTTCATCCAATTGAACCAAATTTTACTTAATGATGTCCACTGTTTCTCTCATATTGTTTATATTAAATTCATATAAACGTTAAAATTACATTTTATGCAAATTTGCAATTGTGCCTAGAATGTGGGTAAAAGAGGACAAAATATTGTATAAAATTTAATGCATCTAATAATATTATAAAATGAATCAAATGAAATACATTGAACATATATTGGAATTATGTGTATATTTTTAATTAAAATAAATTTAAATAAAATAAATAATTATTTAAATAAAAAGTATGTTTTAAAAAATAATGCATTGTTTTCACTATTCATCAAAAATTGAATGTTTTCAAAAAAATACCAGAAAATCATCTTAAGCTAATTCAAATATTATAAACTGGAAAATAAAGTCCATTTTGAGAATTGAAATTTATGAAATTTTAAAAAATGGGTATTACTATTCATAACAGCTTGTTTGATTGGTTGTGGTGTGCTAGAACTTGATGTTGCGTACAACGCAAGATATTACATTATTCAAAGAGAAATATATTGTGGAAGCTTGGGGTGTCACACATCTTACCATCTAAAATACCAAAATTATGTATTTTTATATGTAATCAAGATATTTCTATATAATAAGACTAAATCACTCATGAATGTTTTATGTTGAGGCATTAACTACTATGAAGTACATGGTCCAAAAATTCTCCAATTTTATTATATGAGTTTTATATGAAATATGATAAATGGAAGTACCAACGTGACTACAAATGACCTAGATTGAATAAAAAAAATCATGCTTGTTTAGTGATGATTATGAACAATCTTGAACATTATGGTTCTTGAAAACATTCAAATTTGACCCATGATCATTGATGGCCATGTCACCTCAGGAAAGTGGTGGGATACCTCGTTAATAAAACCAATGAGAGGTGTCCTTACCTCGATATTTACTTTGGGATCTTTGTCAGATTTCCTTGAACATTCATTATCAACAGAAATATTTTATATTCATTAGGCAATATAGTAAACCATACATTACGTACATGGATATAATATCATTTTAAATGAATTTTCAATACATTAAAAAATACATTCCCAAGAACCATAATATTTTAGTGTCTTTGAAATCAGGAAAACAAAATATTTTATCCTTATAAAAGATCCTAAACATATCTCATAAATATCTCCACATTCAAGCATTCTATCTAAAACATCTTTTTATAAATTGTGGAAGGAAAACGAAAGAAAGGGGAGATCTCAAATGCCCACTAAGGGTAAATAAGGAAGATATGTAAGCATAATCATGAGCATAAGGGTATAAGAACAGGATCATGAAAATATAAGATCATAACGTGAATATCAAAGATCATAAAAAGGAATAATTGAAAAATATTAGTAGATTATAAGGCATGAATATTATGGAATTAATGAACATAATCCAAGAAAACATAACATAGTAATAAAAAATAGAATTATGGAAAAAAATTAGCATACAAAATGATTTCCATAGTACCCATGGCATTGATGCTGAGACTATATTAGGGGGACAATGTCTTATACTGATATGGGTTTAGACCCTGTTCCAACCCTGTATTATTGAAGTGAGTCAACCCCTCATTCTAATAATGTATTACTAAATGGATTTCATTTCCTATTCCTCCCCTGAAATGCTGAACGAAGTTTATCTCACATTCCATACATGTATACATCATACTATATAATTAAATATCCAATTCAATTGAATGAGATATTGGTCCCACCATTCTCATAACGAAATAATACAAAAATATTCCACAAGATAATATATAATCATTTCATGACCCAGGAAAATAAATGGGTATCATAAATTGTAAACATATCATAACCACTTGAAAAAGATACAAGAATCAGGAGAATTTCATCAAAATCATAACCTATGAAAGATAAATGGATTCTTTTAACATATAACCCATGAAATAGAAATTTATTTCACAAAGACCATGACATTAAGAATAAACAGTTTAAATAATTGCATATGAATGGAACCTTTTGATCTTTTCCAATAAGGTCAAGAGTATCATAAATGGAGGTCATCATAGAGGGATTTTTTAGAATGTCTTTCATTATCATTTCTTTAGTAAAATATTCTTTCTTATTCAAAAAAGGTTTTTTAATACAATAAACAATTATAAAATCATTTTCTTAGAAATACGTTCAAAATATATATGTAAGGCTTAAAATAAATTTGAAAAATAATTTATTTAAAAACAGGTAAAATAATCATTAAAACAATTTCAATGACTTTTCATGGAAATTAAATTTAAAAAATAAGCTAAATATTGAAATTTTTTTGAAAAAAATTTTGTTGAAAGTAAATTGTAAACATATTAACAAATATAGAAAATATTATGAAAACCATTTCACTGAAAATAACTTGAAAACTTTAAAAAAAAATTAACAATATTTTTTAACCCATTTCATTTAAAATTACATTTTAATAAATTATAAAAAATTAAAACTTCTAAAAATTAATTTATGTTTCAATGAAATAAAGACGGGTAAAGATATGCATGTCGTATGAGGTAAAATGAACAATCCTTTGTCATGAAAAAATGATAAAAAATTCCATGTTAGGAAAGAGATAATAAGACACCTTTGAATATATTGGTAAACGACAAAAAGGGTAAAATTTTCATTTATTGACTAAATTATTATGGTTCAATATTCTTCAAATAATTTTTATAAAACATATGTTTCCCAATTTCGTGATGGTAAATTCGAAATTTTTAAAAAAGCTTTTAACTATATTTTTATAAAATCATTATAAGAATGATACCAACACAGGTATATAAAAATAAAAACCATATGATAATAAAATTCATGAATTTCTTATTAGATGGATTATAATATTTCTTCAATGTAAGCATAAACGTAAACAAACATGAAAAGTGATGAGATTGTTTCAATAAATTCTTATCACATGGTAAATTGGGATCATGCTCTCCATGTAATAAAAGAAATTATATAAAGTTTATAATATCATGAAAATATTTATATAAGTGATATATCATATAAAACGAATTTATATACACCTCAATAATATTTTAGGTGGATAACCAAATGTGTGTCTCAAATAAGGAAAATTGAGACAAATTTTTTTAACCAATTTGGTAAATTTTTAAACATATTCCCTATGAAATAAAGATCATCAAATGGATATTTGAATACCCATAAATTTAAAATTAATTTTCATTGAATAAAAATATTTTTATTAAATACTACATAAAAAAGGAAAGAGTTGTGGACATATCATGTATCTCATGCAAATAAAAAGTGATATGAAATCCCCTTACATTTTGTCTTGACTCTTGTCATAATCATTCAATCCCCCTGCATACTAAATAGAAAATTATTATACATGTTTTAAAGAACCATATAATTATATATAATACCATATATTTTTTCATTATGACCTTATATTACCCACATTTTAACCATCCTTTGTTATGGTTTCACTTCGGGTAATATTCGATTTGTTCTTTATATGTGCCTTTATTATATTGTTGGTCCTTGTACACATATCCTGATTCCAAGATTTCAAACATGTTATAAATATCATGAATATAAATTACTGTATTATTATTATAATCTATATAATACATAATTATGAAATATAATACACAGTTCATGGATATGGAAGACCTTGCGAACGCATGAATGTTGCTTCAGTTTAATTGTTGTGTTGAAAGAAAGAAAGTAAAAGGAATATATATCTATATTATATTAGATTTATGACATCATATATATCTTACATATTCACTAAAATAATCCTTACTACAATCCTTATAGTGTCATAATAAATCATAATGCATTGAGGGGGTAGTAGTGAACTCTTCTTAAAACGATGTTATTATATTAACACGAAATGGAATGTAAAAAAAGGATATCTTGTAAAAGGAATAAAAAATATTAAATAAATTATTAATATAATATATAATATATATATATATATATATATATTGAATCATATTTTACACCATGATAGTTTGTAAGGAATATTGTATATTCACCATTTAGTGAGGCTATAGTTCATCGTACACATAAACGGTTTGTGGAGGTGTTTATAAGTGTAAGTTAAAAACCTATAACAACGACATAATATTATATCTACGACACTATTTATGATATACGTTAATTGAATAAAGTGAGAGGATGGGTGTTGAAGTAAAATAGAAGAAATGAGTTTAAGAGAAGGCATTGGGTCTTATTAGGGTAACTCCATTTGGATTAGGCCTAAAAGGCTTCCTTAGATTTTTTTTATTCCCAATGGAAGTATTATTTGAGTAAGAAAGTTTTTATAAGAAGTGTATTTATATATAATGGATGATATTACAAGTTTTTGAAGGTGTGGGGAAGAGGAAGAAATGGTGGCCTTTTATTAGAAGAAAAGGACATTCATGGAATTTTTTGAAAACAAGTTATGTGTACCAATTTTATTACCTATAAAATGTAATTAAAAACAAAAATAAATCAATAATGGTAGATTTATGGACTAAATACATCCTCTGAAGTGTTTTTGGGATTTTTTTTTCATTTTTTCCCTAAGATTATGGTTTAGTCCCAAATTAAGCACAATTTAACCATAATTGTTGGGGTTGATTTCAATAAATTTTACCAATCATTTTGGTATAAAATAAACATGATATAATTATAATATAAATATTATACTGGTTAAAAGTGTGGATGTAAATTTTTTTAAAGTCAATTAACGGAAGTAGAAAAATAATGATTAATGATAATCACTCAGACGAGACAAAATTTTAGTCTTTAAAGTAGAAAGATGTTCAAAATGTTATTAAGTTTTTATATTTAATTTCAATGTTAAATTTAATATAATAAACTAAATTGTATTAATATAATTATATTTTATCTAATGTGATGTTAAAGAATTAAAATATAATTTATCATTAATAATTATTTAAATGATAATGCGTTTTTATCCTAAAAGTAGTATTTTTCATTATTCATTGAAAAATAAAGTTCTTAGAAAATGCAGAAAAATTAACAGTAAGGTTATTTTAGAATTATAAAACATAAAATTAATTTTATTTTAACAAATTAAGTTTCAATATTTGTGTAAAATTAATTCTATTGTTTTTCATAGAAGTACATGACATTTAGTTCATAGTATTTTTAAGCACATAATGAGTTTTAAAAAAATATCATTATAAATGTGTTTAATTTCTATAATAATTTTTTAAAAATATTTTAAAAATAATTATTAATATTAATATCACTATTTTTAATTGATATTTGATAGTTAAATCTTTTCAAAAATTATAATTAAATGATGCGTCATAGAAACTCGGTGTTTTGGGTAACGTACACCAAGTCAGTATTATGTGTAGAGAAATAAAATTTGGTGTCATGTTAAAGGAATGATTATTTTTTTATATAAATATATATAATGAACAATTTCCAGTGTCATTTGAAATGAAAAATGTCAAAATGAAAAATTAAATCGAAACAATAATAATTCACAAAATCCATGGGTGTTACATTCTTTCCCCCATAAAATGAATTTCATCATTTAAATTCATTGAGGTTGTAAATGTATTAATACATTAAAGTTTCATTAATATAAATGAACATCATAAAAATGAATACAAAAAATTCTCTTAAAAGGGAATGTTTGGACCATAATGGTAACCCAAAGGAATATATAATTGGATTTCCACGTAGGATAACATAGGTTGGATTGAATATTGGACATGGAGGAAAAGAATAAATATTTATAGGTAGTGATTGAGGTCATAAACCACAAACAAGTGACTGATCAATGAAATTTTGAGGACCTCAAAGTCATAAATATATTATGATTTAAAAGCTCATTAGTTCAACATAATTACAGTATGGGAAAACACTTTTTATTTTGATCATTATCTGACAATTGAGTAACTTTTTATTGACTACTAATATAATGAAATAAACATAATTGATGTATTTTTATATAATAAATTTCATTCATTGGTTTTTCCTTTAACAATTTCTAATTCATCTATTACTTCATGTAAAAGAAGTCTGGAAATTAACTTTTTTTCATAATGAGCTAAAATAAACAATTATCAGATGTTATGGCTCATAGAATAATGAAATATATAAATATTTATAGTTATATTTTATTCAAAATTAATATGGTTTATACATTAAATATCTTAACATTAAAATTAACACTACCATTTCATCCTAAATAATTATTCATCAAAAATAATTATACATTTTCCAAGACATCGAATAGGCCAGCGGTAGGTGTGAAACCTTTATCATCTTTTGATCAATGGTTAAAGACCATAACCCTATCTAGACATGATATTTTTTTCACTAGAAATACATGGTGAACTTTTATAAAACCATACTAACATAATTTTCAAAATATGATGGACATACTTGAAATAAAGTTAAGCACTAAAAAGCATATTAACCAAGGTTTTCAATACAATCTCAAAACATAAAAAATCTTATGAATTTTAAAATAAACTTCTCATTAATGGATAACATTATGACCCTTATAAATAATTATAATCCAAAACCTTATAAATAAATTCATGAAACAATATTAACATTAATTATAAGATAGTAGATCTTGGATTCCCATTCCTAACATGTGAATACCTTCATGGTAAATTTTATTGGAACCTGTTATCATTAAAAATTAACATAAACCCTTTTGGAAAACATGAATGATTCTTTATTCTATATATTTATATATATATATCCCTTAAATCCATGAACTTTTAAACATCATCCTTGAATGTATTAACTACTTTTCAAAATGACCTTATTTAGTTCCAATGTAATTAATACAATCCAATTTACATATTCATTATAGCACTATCATAACATAAATAAGATATTAATGGTTAACATACCTTATTGAAAATATCACCTTGTCCATAAATCACATCACCAGTCAATTAGGAACATTTAGCCTGTATGTAACATCCTGGTTCCGGATTCCACCTAAAGGCACCCCATACCTGATTGGTCACATGTCCTCAAGCACATTTCCGCAAACGCCAAAAGCTACTGACTAGCAGCGGTGGCCTTGGGTGTGATAGTGGAGAAACTATGCCCTCCTTGGCAGAGTACACATTGGAAATAAATAAACATGGAATATCAGAAGCAGTAATAACCAACTATATAAACAGGAGAAGACTAAATCAACATACTGGAGAACATTTGTATACATGGAATGATGCAAGATACAACTCTAGGAAAGCATCCAAACAAGTCACAATGCTAAAAACACAGCAGTACCAAAACAAGTACAAATGAAATGTAAATAGCTCCTCAGCATTGCAAGCCAAAGCTTTCATCCCATGATCTCCTACTCCAAGAAATCAAGTACCATAAGTTGAAGGTCGCTTCCCCTTGTCTATACCTACAACAACATAGTCTGCCTGGCCCCAAAAGCATGGCCCAAATAGGGTGTGATATAAATCTCAGTAGGCAACCACCATAAGATCTGTTCCTAATAGTCAGTGATTATATGGAAGGTAATAGTATAGTAACCAGCAACAGTATCAGTAAACCAGATGATACACAATAGTAATCAACCACAACAATAGCAGAAGAAATGTAAACTAGCTAACACAAATAGGAAACCCCTAGGGCAGTACCCGCAGCCATCCCCTCTGGTCCTAACCATGAAGTACCACAACCCTCTGGGCAGTGCACTCAGCCTAACCCCTCTGGCTTGGTCATAAAAATTTATGAGACTCTCTGGGGAAACTCACTTGGTCAATTCCCCTTATAGTCTAGGGTAGCTATCGTCTCCCTGGGGAAGATCACGCAGTCTATCCCTCTTATCCCCAAGGTCTAGAGACTCTCTAAGGAAGTTATCTCGGTAAATTACTCATGTAGCCTCAGGTATACCACAGACTCTCTGAGGAAGCTCACTCGGTCAATTCCTCCTCTAGCCTGGGAAGGTTCTTAAAGAGAAATCAGACAAGGTAAGAGTCTCGAAGGAAGATCACTCGGTCAACCCTCCTGTAGTCTATAAAATATGAAGGCAATCTAGGAAGCTCTCTCATTCTATTCCATGTGGCCTATAATTCTTATAACTCACCGAGGAAACTCACTTGGTCTTCCCTCATGTTGTCTATAACGTCAAGGACTCTCTAGGAAGCTCACTTGGTCTATCCATTATAGTTTATAGCACCAGGTTCTCACAACCCCATGCCAGTCAGTGCATGATAATTCTATAAGGCACAAGTACACCTATAGAGTTACATGGGAAACATTCTAAAGGAAAACAAGCATGTTATACAAAACACTCCATCCTATAGACACAAGGCATGACAACAGTCATAAAATCCTAAGGTTAACAAGACCCAATGGTCGTAAATAGAGAAAAGCATGGGAAAAACATCCAAGAATAACACATTATCCTCTAACATGATTAATTTACCTCTATAAAAGCATAAAACAAAGGTAGGAAAACAACAAGGGAAAAAGGTCAAACACACAATACCCCGTTCATGGGTATTGGTGGAATATTCACATAAAACTCAAATACTTTGAATGGTAAGGCACAAACCACCTACCTCAATCCTAGGAGATCGATATACTTTAACCATGATGACTGATTCTCCCTTGAATGTCATAGATCTGAGAATAATTCCAAAACACTAATACTAAGATAACCTAAGAAAGAGGAAGAATCAAGGAATGAAACTCAAGAAGAAGGAAGAACTCACCGATGTGGTTCCAACGCAATCAACGGCTGTCAAATCAGCCAAATGATGGAGTCTTGGGAATCTGGAGAAGTTTTTCAGCCGAATTGCGTCTTTCGGTCGAACCAGACCAAGAAGAAGATGTTTATGGCAATCAGGTGTGATCCAAGTCCGTTTAATGAATAAAAATACACGGCGTGTACTTTGAGAGTACACGGTGTGTACTGGATATTTCTATACTCCGCCAAAATCGGCCTCCACATCACCCCTACACACCGTGTGTGTGGCCCAGACATGGCCAGTACACAGTTTTGAGTGGAAAAAAGAGTACATGGTGTGTACTCAGAATGTACAGGGCGTGTACTTAAAAAATCTCCAAGAAACATCATTTTTCTCAAAAACACAAGAAAATGAATGACATACCTGAAATGATGATACAGGTTCTTTCAAACATCACCCTAAAAGAAATTCCTCCCCAAATTTCCCTAGAGAGGTGTAGAAGAAGAAACCCTAAACATCCCCGACCATTGCGATCGTTCATCGGTCTCCCTCTCCCAGGTCTCGGCCTATACTCGCACATGTGACGGGTCTAAAAATTAACATTGGAGCTAATATATGTGGAAGAAGTTGTGCATGTATTGGTACCTCTGAGGTAACTAAAACCGATAGGCAAGCGGCACAACTCTCTCTAAAACCTCAATCATCCCTATGTACTGCAGTGAATTTTTACCCTATCTCTGAATCCTATTGCGTCCCAACCTCGGTGCGACATGGCTGAAAACTTGATCTCCGACCTCGAACTCCAAAGGTCATCTCTACTGATTATCATAAGACTTCAGTTGAGACTATGCTATAGCCATCCTTTTCTGAATCAACTCTATTTTCTCTAAGGTATCTTGAACAATACGACATCCCAATAGAGATTGCTCTCCTATCTCCAGCCAGTATAAGGGTGATTGGGATGACCTACCGTACAAAGACTCGTAAGGTTCCATTGGAATGGTCGCCTGAAAACTATTGTTGTAGGTGAACTCCATAAGAGGAATATGCTTCTCCCAAGAATAGCTGAAGTCTACAAGGAAATCTCGGAGCATATCCTTAAGCACCTGGATCATGTGATCAGACTAGCCATCTGTCTGGGGATGGTATGATATACTCAAAAGTACCTATGTACCCAAAGACTTCTGAAGTCTATGCTAGGACCGAGAGGTAAAACGTGCACCCCTGTCTGAAACAATGGAGTGTGGAACTCCATGTAGACGTACAATATTTCGGATGTAAAACTGTCCCATATCATCAACACTAAAGGTCTAATTGATCAGAAAATAGTGTACAACCTTCATAAGCCTGTTGACGACAACCCAAACAACATCGTTTCCCCGAGGTGACCTTGGAAACCTAGTCACGAAGTCCATCGAAACATTGTTCCACTTCCACTTGGTAATGGCTAACTCATATAAAATCCCTACTGTTCAATGATGCTTTGCTTTCACCTGCTGACAAGTAGAACATATCATAACAAAACTACCAACGTCTTTCTTCATACCTGGCCACCAGTACTTATAGTAGAGATCACGTTACATTTTTGTGATTCCAGGATGAACTTCCCAAATTGATTAATGAATATCCCACATCATATCCTCATGTATGTCTTCTGAAACCCATACGTGTCCCTAGAAATGCAATATTTCATCATCTCCCACTATCTATCTTGGAAGAAGGTCCCCTACTGGCACACTCTCTTGCAAGACTAAGGCCTTCAAATCTGATAGCTGCCTCATCTGTACCCGATAAAGAATTGTAGAGGTAATAGCTACAGAAGTTAGGACAATCTATCCCTACCTTTAATGCACTTCTAAGTACATCTCAGTGAATAGATCCATAAGCTGTCACTCACTACTGGCCTCCTGAACTGCCTGAATTTGAGTTCTCCTGCTCGAAGAATCAGCCACAGCATTGCCCTTTCACGGCATATAGGTGAGTTCGATGTCAAAAGACTAAAGATCCTCAACCCACCTACGTTGTCTCAGATTCAGATCACGCTGAGTGAAGATATAATTGAGACTCTTGTGGTCGGTGAAAACCAGAAAGTGCCATCCCATAAGGTAGTGTCTCCAACAAAGTAAGGCATAAACAATAGCTGCCAACTGCAGATCGTGCGTAGGGTAATTCCTTTCGTGTGTCCTCTACTGTCGAGACCCCTATGCAACAACTCAATCTCCCTTCATAAGCATAGCTCCTAGCCTGATACCTGAAGCATCACAGTAAACAATGTAGCCCTTGACCGGCTATGGCAAGACTAGTATTGGTGCTGACGTCAACCTACCCTTCAGATCTTGAAAGGATCAATCAGAAGAATCTGACCATAAAAACATCGCCCCCTTCTTGGTCAGACCTGTCAATGGTGCTTCTAGGCACGAAAAGTAGTTTCTGAAATGCCTATAGTATCTAGCCATCCCTAGAAAAATACACACCTCAAAGACATTCTTCGACTGCTCCTAGGAAACTACAGCTCTCAAATTATCTGGGACCACTGAAACTCTTATCTCTGAGATAGCATGACCCAATAAGTGAAGTTGATCCATCCAAAAGTGGCACTTCAAAGGTTTAGCATAATGATGATGCTCTCTCAGTGTACTTATAATGATCTCATGATGGGTAGCATGGTTGTGTTGATTACAAGAGTACACCAAGATATCGTCCATGAAGACCATGACAAAGGAGTCCAAATAATGATAGAACACTCTGTCCACCAGTGCCACGATAATTGTTGGTGCGTTCATGAGACCGAACGGCGTGAATGTATACTCGTATAGACCATACCTGCTCTTGACGGCTGTCAGAGGTATATCCAATGGTCTAACATGCAACTGATGATAACTGGAACTCAAATCGGTCTTTGAGAACACTCGAGCTCCCCGAAGCTGAACAAAGAGGTCATCTATCCTCGGAAAGGGTTATCGGTTCTTGACCATCAACTGGTTCAGTTTCTGACAATCCACATAAAGTCAAAGGGTGAAATCTTCCTTTTTCGCAAATAGGACTGGTGATCCCCATAGAGAAGTACTGGGACGGATGAAACCCTTTGCCTACAACTCCTCTAACTGCTTCTTGAGCTCCTGCAATTCAGGTGTAGCCATCCAATAAAGAGGAATGGACACCGGTGCTTCTCATAGCATGAGCTCAATCAAGAATTCTATATCACGCTCTGAAGGCAAACCCAAAAATTCAACTGGAAAGACATCCCAGAAACGTTCCACTACTGGGGAAAATATTAATTGTGAAGTCCCCTGGTCACTAGATAATGACTTGAAATCTGGGTTGTAACCCCTCCTAGCCCATGATGCTCGGGTCCAGCTCGACCTTCCAGGACATCCCACTCGCCTCTCGAAAGAAAAGATCTTCCCTCTGGTGATACGAAACTCACCATGTGGTGATAGAAATAGATGACTTCCTTGAATTGAAACAACCAGTCCATACCGAGAATGGCGTCACAGCCCCTCATCTCTAGGACATAGAGGTCCCATAAGAAGTGACACCATGCAACCTCAAGAGGAAACTCTCTGCACTGACGTACGCTAGATGTCCTCATTCCCAATGACATGTCAAGAGTCAACAAGTCGGCAGACAAAATGATCCATAGAACAAGGCTCTCTATAACAACAACATAGATAAAGATATGTGAAGCACTAGTATCGAAAAGGTATGAAGATAAAACTAATTCTAGTAAAATTTTACCACGAACTGTAGAAGGCCCGGGATCATGATCCAGATTGGCCTTCTCCACGGCGAAATACTGGCTTGGACCACGACTATGCACCCCTGGATGACCACTCTGAGCTGATCCACTCTGCTGTCAGTGATGACTTGGTGACTGACCACCACGGCTGCGACCTCCACCTCGGCATGAATGGCCGGAAGAACTCTAGTTCCCAGACCGGTGGGAAATTGGAGAAGAATCTACAGAACACAGGGTCATAGAGAAACCCCTACCACCATATGAAGGTGAGAAGATGTGATAGAAGCACTAAATATGGCCCATCTTTCTGCAAGATATACACTCCATTGGATCTCTTTAGCATTGAGTCCTGGTATGGCCACTCCTACCGCAGTGGTAGTATACAACCTGGATTCCAGAAGACACATCCCACAAACCCTGATCTCCTCAAGAAGACTCTCTACGACACTTCCTACTGTCTGTAAGAGAAACACTATGTCTTGATGTCAAACCACCCTGGCTCACTGCTCCAGAATAAATCAAATTGCGCATAGTGATCAGTTCCTGGTTGACGATAGAAGATATCGAAGTCAACTAGAATATATTCACCTGGGAACATATCTCCTTCCTGAGACCTTCCTCGATCTTCCTAGCAAGGAAAAACTCATCACCTTCTGGGATCGGCATGAAAAGTTGCAGCTCAGTGATGTGAGGTGAGTACTCTATAACAAAAAGATACCCTACTGCAGAATCATAAAATCCCAGGCTCGATCGGCCCTCAGGGTCTCCAGATAGAATTAGTCATAGAAGGTGCATCGAAACTCATCCCATGAAATACCCTGCTGGCACACTGACTGTGAGGTCACCTCCCACAACCTCTTGGTAGTTTCCTAGATCATATAGGTGTCCAGCTTTACCCTCTTTTCTGGGGGTATCTCTAGATGCTCGAAGATAGTTAGGGTGGCCTCGAACCACGACTCTGTAGCTTGGGTCCTCCATCCCATGAAAAAGTAGGAGGATGCTGCAGTTGAAAAACCTGCGTCAACTCATCCATCGACTGGGCAGGAGGCGGAACTCCCTGAAAAGTCTGCATCATCTTCAAGAAATCCTCCCTGAACTGCACATCAATGTCTACGACGGGTATAACTGCTGGTGAAAAGGCTGGAATAACAGGAGGATCAATAGGTGGTCCCTCATTAGCCATATCCAGTGTCTTGTCACCATCTGGAAAGTAACGCACGACCAGAGGACATCTCGGAGGCATAGCTCTGAAACATCAGAAGCACACCTTAGATCACGATTAACAGAGACTAGAAATACAGGAGTACAAAAGGGGAATAGGGGAAAGAATGTTTCTTGTTTTACAAAACACGACTACATGACATATATCAAAACTTCACGGTGTGTCTTATTTATCCATTAACATGGGAATGTACACCTTCCACTAATGGTCGTGTAACACCCCAAACTACACGACGTGTTGTCCCCACACACGGTGTATAATTGAACTCTAAACCTCTGCCCATGTATCCTTAAATGAATAACCCACACAGTCCAACCAAACCAGAGACTATATGACGTGTTACCTAGGGACCCAACGTGTACTAGACATGGTCTTGACGGCCCTTGTTGTTAGTTACACAACCATCTACACGGCTGTCGTTACAGGGTATACTCTGAAAAAACACGGTGTGTATGGGAGAAGGTAACACCGACCCGTTTTGTTCGTGACATGGCCACGTACCTGGGACAAAACTACACGGAGTGTTCTTTACCAACAGGATGTGTTCTACTCAAGCTTCCCCAACCCATGTTGTTAGTGACACGGCTGGGTACATGGCTCTAAACTACATGACGTGCACCTACCGTACAAGGCGTGTTCCTTAATGTATTTTCACGACACAATGTTTCTTCTCACATGGTCAGTGACACAGCCTGAAAACTACACGGCATGTATCCCGAAAGTACAAGTCGTGTATTCTATGTTTTTCTGGGCAGTAGCTCCGAAACTGCATAGAAGCCCATAAAACACAGAATCAAGGCATGTGGATGCCAAATTCTGACCCTTGAGGTCCCATACTCCCCACGAATCAAAGCATAGCATCCCCTATAGTCATATATAAGGAAAAATAGGTCAATGATCCACCAATTTCCGATTCAAGAGGGCCCATAACACCTCATGAACCAAAACATGGCATTCATTTTCAGCAATGTAGAAAGAAAAACAGTTTCTCTATCAAACAACAGAGATTCTATCAAACATCTATCACAACAACATGAATAATCTACTCAATATATATCACAACAACATGCAATCGCTAATGCACCCTAGATGGAATGGCAATAATAGATGTCATGTGATTTCTATCAAGTTCATATATGATGCATGAGATGGAATACCCTCATCTCATCAGGTTGTGACAGAAATAGAAACATAAAAGCCAAACAATATTAACAAAGCAATTCATGTGAATCACTCTAGGTGAAATCATATCAACCGTAAAATCTCATAACTAGAAAACTGTAGTAAACAAGGTTGTATGGATTATCCCTGTACACAAGTTAGCTACTCTCGGGAACATCTTATTACCAAGTACCAAATATGCCCTATCCCTGGCTAAAGTCTCCAAACAATATATCAAGAGAAAATAATCCCTTTGATACAACTTTTTAACGTCCTTGTTCCGGAAGCCACCAAAAGGCGCCCCGTACCCGGTTGGTCACATTGCCTCATGCACATTTCCCCAAATTCCAGAGGCTACCGACTAGCAGCGAGGACCTTGGGTGTGATAGTGTGGAATCTATGCCCTCATTGGAAGAGTACACAATATAAATAGATAAACATGAAATAGAAGAAGCAGTCATAACCAACAATATAAATAGCAGAACACTAAATCAATAAACAGGAGCGCATATGTATACATGGAATGATGTAAGATACAACTCTAGGAAAGAAGCCAACAAGTCCCAATGATGAAAACACCACAGTACCAAAAAAAGTACAAACGGAAAGTAAACAGCTCCTCAGCATCATAATCCAAATCTTGTGCCCCATGATCTACTGCTCTAAGCAATCAACTTCTAGAAGTCGAAGGGTGCTTTCTCTTGTCTATACCTGTAACAACATAGTCTTCTTGGGCCCAAAAGAAGGACCCAAATATGGTGTAAGATAAAATCCCAGTAGGAAACCACCCGATAAACTCTTCCTAACAGTCAGTGAGTATATGGAAGGTAATAGTACAGTAAAGAGAAACAGAAGTAGTAAACAAGATGATACACTACAGCAATCAACCACAACAACATCAGTAGTAAAGAAAATCAGCTAACACAAATAGGAAACCCTTAGGTAAGTACTCGCATCCATCCCCTCTGGTCCAAACCCCGAAGTACCACAACCTTCTGGGTAGTGCACTCAACATAACCTCTCTGGATTGGTCATAAGAATTTATGAGACTCTATAGGGAATCTCAATCGGTCAATGCCCCTTATAGTCTAGGGTAGTCAGGGACTATCTAAAGAATATCACGTGGTATAACACTCTTAGCCCCATGGTATAGAGACTCTCTGAGGAATATATCTTGGTCAATTCCTCCTATAGCCTCAGGTATACCACAGACTCTCTGAGGAATATCACTCGGTCAATTCCTCCTCTAGCCTGGGAAGGTTCTTAAAGAGAAATAAAACAAGGTAAGTCTCTTTGAGGAAGCTCACTCGGTCTACCTTCATGTAGTCATTAATATCGGAAGGCACTCTGGGAATCTTGGTCGGTCTATCCCAAGTGGCCTATAATGTCTAAGACTCACTGAGGAAGCTCACTCGGTCTACCCTCCTGTAGTCTATAATGTCAAGGACTCCCTGGGAAGCTCACTTGATCTATCCCTTATAGTCTATAGCACCATGTTCTCATAGCCTCCTGCCAGTCAGTGCATGATAATTCTATAAGGACAAATTACACCTATAGAGCTACATGGCTAGAATTCTACAGGAAAACAAGCATGTTATACAAAACACTCTATCTTATAGACATAGGGCATGAAAACAATCATAACGGCCAAAGGCTAACAAGACCCAAAGGCCGTAAATAGAGAAAAGCATGGGAAAAACATCCAAGCACAACAAAAAATCCTCTAACATGATTAATTTACCACTACACAATCATAAAATCAAGGCATGCAAACAACAAGGGAAAAGGGTAAACACACAATATGCCGTTCAAGGGTATTGGTGGAATTTTCACATAAAACTCAAAGACTTTGAACTGTAATACACAAACCACCTACCTTAATCTTAGGAGATCAATATACATGAACCACGATGAATAATTATCACTTGAACATTGTAGATATGAGAAAATTTCCAAAATGGTCAAACCATGATAACTTGAGAAAGTGGAAGAATCAAGGAATGAAACTCAAAAAAAGGACAAACTAACCACTGCAGTTCCAACGCAATCGACAATGGTCGAATCATCCAACAGATGGAGGCTCGGGAATACAGATAATTTTTGTGGCCATTCAACGTCTCTCGGTCAAAACAGACCTAAAAGATAACGTTTTTGGTGATTGAGTGCGACCCTAGTCCATTTAATAAAAATAAGAAAGTGCACGACGTGAAATTTTAGAGTACACGGCATGCACTAGGTCTTTATGTACTCCACCAAAATCGTCCTCCACGTCACCCCTAAACACCATGTGTGTGGCCCAGACATGGCCAGTACACGGCTTCGAGTGGAAAAAGAGTACACAGCGTGTACTCAAAAAGTACACTGCGTGTACTACAAAAATTTCCAAATACTTCATTTTTCTCAAAAACACCAGAAAAAGGAATGACATACCTAAAATGATGATCCAGGTTCTTACATTGTACTAGTAAATACTGAGAAAAAAAACATAAGTACAAAAATTATTACATATTTTTTCATTCATAAAACATAATTTTTTGTTCCAAACATAGACAAAATTTGATTATTCCATATAATCATTTTTCCATTAACATGTGAACCTATTACTATTACACAATACCCCTTTCTAATCATGTTTCATATATTTTTAGTTCATTATCAGTAATGTAACCATCACATGAACCACTTTGCTGGTTCCCTTGAGTAGATTTCATCTTGGGAAATTGATTTTCATAATGATCATTTACACCATACTTAAAACACATAACCATAGATTTTGTATTAGTGAGGCCAACATTATCTTCCATTTCATTGACTGATCTCATTATTTTTTCCTTATAGTCAATTTTGTTGTGTCCTTATCCGTTTTCAAAACATCTTCATGTTCATATACGAAATTAAAGTAGGTGATTATTTTCACATTCTTGACAGAAAGAAAACTGAATCTTCTTTTCTCCATGGTCTCTATTTCCAGAACTCTTAGTGAACTCCATTTACTTAAATGATTAGTCCTTGTGTTGGTAATGGTACACATTGTTAATCATGTTATTTGTAAAATAATTATGCATGATCACAATATCGTTCACTCCAATTATCCTCCCACTAGACTACTCATCATTAAATCATCAATCAAATTCCACATTAATCTATTTCCTTTTGGTTCTATCTATTAACTAAAATAGAAATATTCTGTGAGAATTACTTATCACAGTATAAAACAACATAGTCTTAAAAATAATTAATTATAGGATTTATAAATCATGAAAACATCCTTCATCAATGATATGCATGGTTCATCCTACGTTTTTCGTAGCCAACTGATTTTTAAATACATTATGATGGTTCGTGAAGAGTTTCTGAATTCCCAAAGATTATCCTCAAGGAGTTTAAAACTAGATGTTTAGTAAGACCTATTGTTATGTACAATATTACCCTAAGTCACGCATGGAACATATTTTCAGAGTTTATAATCCTAGGTACTTCTATTCTAGAGCCCCATCAAATAGTATTTTTTAAACAGGGATGTTTATCTAAAAAACCACTCACATTATCCCTTACCAAAATTCAATGACATTTTACCAAATCACAAATAAACCTTCCACTTATTCTTAGATACATCCCTAGAAACATCCTTAGAAATATACTTATGGATACCACTAATGATTTATCTTCCATATTTACAATGTTTGACTAAACCTTTACATTTATACCAACTATAGAAACCCAAGTTTGAGATACATGGATATTACATCATCTGGGAAGAATATTTAGTACATTAAAAATATACATGCCTGCGGACCATAATATTTTTTTTGTATTTGAACACATGTAAAAAATATTCTATACTCTTTAATGATCTTCAACGTCTCATATAAATATAATCACCTTTAGTACTTCTATGTAAAATATTTTTTTCATGACCTTTTGAAATGAAACATAATAAAGGGGTGATCTTAAATACATATTAATGGTAAAAAGGAGATATGTAAGATTATTCAGGATAATATGGGTGTAATACCATGACCATGAAAATAGAAGATCATACCATGCATATCAAATACCAAATACATGAATGATGGAATAAATATTGGTAGTTCCTAAGGCATTATTCTTTAGGAAATAATGAACATAAGCCATGAACTAATAAAATAAAATAAAAAATAAAATTGTTATAAACACATAAGCATATAAAATTATTTAAATATTTGTTAATTAATTGTTGATGATAACATCTTAGTGGAAAATTTCCTTTTTTGAACGAAGATCACACCCCATTCCAATATTGTATTACTAAACATTGTTCACCCCTTATTCTTGCCCAATATTACTGAACTGAGTTTATTTTCCTTTCCATCCCTGTAATAGTAAACTGAGGTTATTTCTCATTCCATCTTTTTCTATATAATGAGATATAAATATTTAAATAATGTATTTGAAGGAGATATTGGGCCCAACCATATCATAATGAATCCAAACATACATGTTCTGAATGATCATAAATAATCATATCATATACCATGAAATGAAATGGGTATCATATACATATAAACATATCAGAACCTATTAGAAAAGATACCAGTTTCATAATCAATTCATAAAAATCATAACCAATTAAAGTGAAACATACTTCATTAATTTATTATCCATTAAAGAGAAACAAATATCATAAATACCACGACATTAAGGAAACCACATTCATTGAAATAATATGAATATAACCTTTAGATCATTTCCTATAAGGTAATTAGTATTACTATAGATGTCATCTTATTTGGATATTATTTTTGAAATATCATTCTAAAATTTTTCTTGAGGAAAATATCATTTCTAGTTTGAGGATTAATTTATATTACATAAAACCATAAAAAACCATTTTCATAGAAACTATCTTCAAAACATACCAGGAAGACATGAAATAGTTTTGAAAAAAAAATTCATGGAATACATATTAGATAATATTTAAAAAATATAATTTATTTCTTTGAAAGGACATGGAATATTTAAATTAATTATTTAAAACGTTTTGAAATCCATTTTATTGATAATAATTTAAAATCTTATAATGAAATAAAGAAAAATATTTGATAACCAATTCATTAAGAACAATTTTAAAATTTATAACAATACATGAAAATATTTGAAAACCATTTCATAGAAAATTAATTTTATAAAACATTTTCTTAAAAATTGAAATTATTAAAATGAAATGTATTCATCAAATAAATTGTGGTCAGTAAATCCATACATGTCATACGTGGTAAAACAGTACATTCTATTTACTTGTTAAAATGTTCAAAAAATATCCGTTTTATGAAAGAGAGAAGAATATTCCTTGGAATAGATTAGTAAAAGAAAAAACGTTTACAATTTTATATTTCATATTTTAGGATAATGGTATAGTATTTTGGGAACATTTTTTAGAAGGCATAGATTTATAATCATTGAGATGGTAAAGTATGGATTTCGTAAAAACAATTTTTTAACAATATTATATACATAAGAATATAAATATGGTACCAATAAATGTATATAACATTAATAACCATAAGAGAAGAAGATCCAAGCATGTATTGAGAGTTGGGTTATTATATTTTATCAAAGGATGTATAGTCATAAACAATCATGAAAATCAGTGAGATTCTTTCAATAGACACTTATCACATAGTAAAGTGGGACCATGCTCTATATGTAATGTAATGAAATAACATGGGGATTAGAATACTGTGAAAATATGAATCTTCCTGATATATCATATAAAATGAAATTATAGATGAATCAAAAAAAATTTATCTGCATAAAAAAACATAAGTCTCAATGAAGTAAAATTGAGTCAAAACTCTTTTACGGATTTTATAACTTTTTAAAATTATACCCAATGAAATAAAGATCATAAATTGGATATGTGAATAAAAATAAATAAATTTATAATATAAATAATATAAAATCATGGGTAGTACAAACAGAAAAATAAAGAAAAGATTGGTAAACATATTATGTATCTTATTGAAATAAAAGGTGGTATGAAATCCCCTTACATTGTGTCTTGACTATCGTTATACTCTTTCAAAACAGCTGCATAAAAATTTAAAATTTATTATAAATTTTATACATAAGCATATTCTTATATTTAATACCATATATGGTTTACTATTACCTTATATTACCTACTTGTTAACCATCCTATGATAAGGATTCACTTCGGGTAATATTTGTTTTGTTCTTCATAGGCGTCTTAATTTGTTATATTGTTGGTCAATATACTTATATCAAGATTCTAGAATTTAAAACCTGAAATAAAATCATATATATACTATTTATTTTTATTATAATATTATATATATTATATAATTCTGAATGGGAATACACCATTCGTGGAGATGGTAGGTCATACGTACGCCTTAACGCTATTTTCGTTCAATTGTTCCATTGAAAAAAAGAAAGTGCAAGAAATATATCTATGCATATATTTATTTATTTATTACATTAAATTAATGATAATATATATATATAGATATTATATTTATTTAAACTATCCTTAATACAATTAATGTAGTTTATGAATGAATCATATCACTTTCCAGGGGCAATGATCATCACTTTCACAAACGAAATTATCATATAAACACCTAATGGAAAGTTAAAATATATGTGTTTTAAAAATAATTAATAACCCTGAATAAATAATAAATATATTATATAACATATATAAACAGTGTTTCTTTCATAATTTCCGCCATGTGAGGTATTAAAGAAAATTAAAAAATCATTGTTTTGTGAGGTTGTACTTTGTCATACAAATAAATTGTATGCACGTTATACATTAGATGGAGGTGTCTGTAAATGTAATTTAAAACCATGTCACAAATAATACTAGATTATTTAGGATACTTTTGTTTTTATAAGATCATTTATTAATTATATTTTATGGGGTGGATAAGGAAAATAAAAGAAATTTTTTTGAGAGAATGTGTTACCTCTTAATCAAGTAACTCTTTTTAGTGTTTTCCAAAAGGCATCAATGGATTTACTTCATTACAAGGTAATGATTCTTGTTAGAAGATAGAATTTCATGGATTATTATTGGGAAGATAATTTCCTATCTTAGGTGGTTTTATAGGTGTTAGGATGTGGGAGATGTGGTGGTCTTTTATAAGGAAGGAAAAGTAATCACTTTGAATTCTTTAAAATAAGTTAGGTGTACAAATGTTCTTACTGAATAAAAGTCATAAAAAAAACATAAATAAATAAGGTGAGGTTTATGGAAGAAATATTTCTATATAATTGGGTTTTTACATGTTTATAGGTCATTTTGTTCTTTAATACTATGGTTTAGTCTCAAATTAAGCCTAATTGTACCTTCGTCATTGTGATTAATTTTAAGCACTTTTACAAATAATTTTGGTCAATATAAAAATGATATAATTAGAAACTAAATATTATAGTGGTTAAAATTTTTATATATAATTTTCTAAATTCAATTCAAAAATAGTTAAAATTATGATTAATGTTAATCCCACATATGGGACAAAATTGGGGGTCTTTAAATTAGAATGAAGTTCAAAGGTTTATTAATTTTTTATATTATATTTCAAAGTGATATTTATTATAATAACCTAAATTGTGTTAATATATTTATAATGAATGTAATTATACCTATTTCCGATGCTTTCCGTCGGGGCGCGCGCACCGTCTGTCCGCGGGGGAGGACGCGCGACGCTTTTGTTGCCCCGCATTCCCGCTTTCCAAAGGCGGGCGGCATTCGCTCCTTATTCAGGGACGTCTGCTACTTGATCGAAACAGGATGATGGGATGTCGGTTGTTCCTCCTGTGGATTCCTCCTCAGAACTCATCACCTAGTCCGGGTCTCCCTCATAGATTTAATACGTAGTTCGTGATAGTCTTCCCAGTGCCATGTTTCCATGTATGCCGGTTAATTACACTGCTTCTGTCAGGACATTCCAAAGGTTCTTGTCAGGGCAGCAACCTTCAGTCAGGGGAGTAGTCACATTGAGGCATCAGTAGCATGTCTGGATGCTGGGGTACCTGGAATGTCTGTCTGTTATCCTTGGTCACAAGGCTTCTCGAGGGCGTGGAAGCCCGAGGCATCCCACATCGAACGCGGGGAATTATATGTCATGGAAACATATCTGAGGTTTTCCTCAGCTTCCCGTGTTTAACATAGGGTATGCCGCAAGTTTAACGTCTAGCGGAGACAGATCAACCCAACCAGAGCATTATCTAGGATAGATCGGATTGAGGGATCCTCCTTGAAGGGATGTCGATACCGGGGCCAGCCCATGGGCGGTTGTGATGAAGAGCGTACCGACATGGTCTCACCGGGATGAGACAGTGCGGGTGAGAATCAGGACGGCTGATATGTGGATGAATGAAATAAAGGGGTAATGAAATGGAACATCGCAGGGGCGACAGTGAAGTTGGGCTTGAGCCATGAAGAGGCTTCCTACGTATCCCTGTGGCAGGGAATCAAAGTTCGTGTAGTTCAGGATGGTGCCGGTGAACTGACATGAAGGTGGACCTTGGCCCGATGGATGTCGTCAGCGAACCAACGTAAAGGTGGACCTTGGTCCGATTAGTGGTGGGCTTGAACCTTGGGAAGGTTTCCTATGTACGATGCCTTGACATGGATCAAAGTCCTCGTAGTTCAGATTGGGATTGATAGAATAAAGTTTTACGTCATGCGGGACGATAATGGACCCTAACGTGAATAAACGACGAGTGGTGAGTGTCGAAGATTCAACATAAGTGAGGGACCTTAGTCCAATGGGAGTTGGGCTTGAACCTCAAGGAGGCTTCCTACGTACCATGCCTTGACATGAATCAAATTCCTCGTAGTTCGGATTGGGTAATGCAGTTTAACGTCATGTGGGACGGGGGTGAACCAACGTGAATGAGATTGGAACGACCAGATGGTGGTTTTGAACCTCGTGGAGGCTTCCTACGTACCATGCCTTGACATGGGTCAAAGACCTCGTAGTTCGGGTTAGTCAAAACGGCTTTCCGTCGGACTGGAATTGCAGTTTAACGTCGTGATGGATGTAGGTATAACACGACGTGAATTGGATGATGGGTGGGCTTGAACCTCGTGGAGGCTTCCTACATACCACGCCTTGACATGGATCAAAGGCCTCGTAGTTCGTATGGGGCTTTGTCGGTGAACCGACGTGAAAGTGAACCTTGGTCCAATGGGTGGTGGGTCGCAACGGCTTGCCATTGGACTAGAATACAGTTTAACGTCATGCTGGACGAGGGTGAAACTCGACGTGAATGAACGACCGAGCAAGGTGGCTTTGTCGACGAACCGACATGAATGATGGACCTTGGTCCAATGAGTAGTGGGTCGCAACGGGTTCCCATTGGACTGGAATGTAGTTTAACGTCATGCTGGACGTAGGTGAGACCCGACGTGAAATGACGGGTGGGCTTGAACCTCATGGAGGCTTCCTACGTACCATGCCTTGACATGGATCAAAGTCCTCGTAGTTCGTTAAGAGTAGGGGGTCAGGGTCGGTGCTCACTCTAAGCCCACGTGAGTCATGCTCGGTGTGAGAAACAAGAGGTTGCAAGGACCTGACGATCACGTCGTGAAGGATGCGTCCGTGAGAAGCAAAGAGGGGCTTACACGTTAGGCGGCCCATGGTGCTGGGACTTACTCCAGGTTGGAGGCCCATGGCGTGGAAAAGCACGGGAAAGATGGACCTTGGTCCGACGATGGGAGGTTCCTCGTTCCTTATCACGCCCTCCACTGACCGTGGTAGTGGGGAAGTACGGAGATGCAGAGGTGCATCCATCCGTTGGGGAACTAGGGTCTCCCTTCTTCTATGAACATACGCCACTCCGACAAGGAGGATCTCATCCCATGTGAATGGGTGATTCCATTCCCGTGGAGACGAGTGGTGTAAAGAATGTTCGACCTGGGGGGACCCTTCGTGAGGGAGACGAGGTCGGGTCACATTTTAACGTCATGTGTTGAGGACGAGGTGCTTGGCAGTTTAACGTCCTGCAGCTCGGACGAGGTGGGTTCACTCCACACCCCTAGGACATACATAACCGGTACCCTCTGGTCCTTGGGGAAGGGTAGGTACTAGTAAGGCCATGGTTAAGGGGGGTCGTGGAACGAACCATCGAGGGGTCCACATTAGTGTGACTATGCGAAGAAGCAATAGCCGTTAGCGTGCCTATGCGAAGAAGCATTAGGTGAAGCAACACTACGGGTGGTATTGTCCATGGGACTTTGAAATCACATCGTGCAAACCTGGAGGGTCGCACGGGAAGAGGAATCGCTAAGCAAAGGAGTGTACTTCGCGAAGTGGAGTGCCTTGGACTTAGCATGGGGCATAGGTGTGAGTGGAAGGTGATTCGCGAAGTGGAACAGTGTTCGCGGCGCACTGCCCCGCGAAGAAGGGGTGTCTCACAAAGCAGGGTCCTCCGAAGTAGTTTGCTTCGCGATGTGCAGCGATCCTGCCTTAGCATAGGGATCACTAGCATGGGTTGGGTGTTTCACGAAGCCTAAATGCTCCGCGGCTGCCCGGGTTCCCTTGGGAATCCCCTTCCATCGCGAACACCCTTGAGCTTCGCGAAGGGCATCCCTCTCGGAAGAGGGGCTCAAAACGAGACAATGCAGAGGAGTCTCGCGAAGTAGAAGTACCTCGCGGAGCTCATGATTCCCGGGGCAAAGCGTGCTTCGCAATTTGGGAGGGGAGAAGTCGAAAGGTCGTATTGTCCGTCCTCGGGACTCAGGGGGAGTCCAGTATTTATAGGGAAGAGGCGCCGCGAAGCAGGGCTCGCGCACCGCCTCTGGTGCTTCGCGGTGCGCTCGCGAACGTCAACGACATCCGCAGAGCTTTACTGCCTCTAGAACATCGTGGCGGCTCGCGAATGTCAAATACGTTCGCGGAGCTTTACCGCCTCTGGAGCTTCGCGACGGCTCGCGAATGTCAAATGTGTTTGCGGAGCTTTACCACCTCTGGAGCTTCGCGAGGCCTCTATGGTCGGGGCGCTTCACGGCAGGGCTTCGCGGGGGTGCTTCGCGGCAGTGCTTCGTGAGGCAGCGCGCCAGCCTTCTTTTTCATTCCTTTCTTTCGGGCCATATTTTTGGCGCCAAAAAATGCCCCCCCCCCCTCAGACTTGGAGCCACGGAGGGAGAAGGGTCGAAGTCTGAGGGAAAATCACAAAAATTGTCGGTGGTTCACGAAGCGGCTTCGCGACGAGGGCACGCGGTGCTGACCGGGGCCACAGATCCGGACGCGCCGCGATGCTCCACGCGAGTGAGTAGTGTCGCGATGCTCCGGGGTCGCCGCCTATAAATTGGAGGTCGACCTCTTTTGTCTTCACGTTAATTTCTTGTCTTTTTGCGCTCTCGACATCGCGAAGTTCCGCGTACTCCGCGACAGCCCTCCGCGAATCGAGCTTCGCGGCGAACCGCGGGTCTCCGACTCCGCGTCCGCGCCAAGCGAACCTCTGCTTGTCGGCCTTGGCCATACTTCGCGGCTTGGTCTTGCACCGATCTTCGCGATCCGGCTTCGTGATTCAGCTTCGCGGTCGAGCTTCGCGATCCATCCAAAAGAATTCTTTTCTGAGGGCCAGAGTTAAAATGGCCCATCAAGAGGCTATATTGGGGGTTCTTGCAGATGTTTCTCGCCGGGATGAGATGTCCAACTGTCCAGGATTGGGGGAGATGATCCGGAGCCACTCGGACCACACTTCTTTGACAGATCTTCACTCAGAGGGTCAGAAAGATTATCTGCAGTGCAAGAAACTGTCGTTGTACAGCTTTGGACTGAGGGATGATGTCTTCATCCCTGAGGCGAGTAGGGACGAACCAACTTGTTGGTTCTGGAGCACACCGTGCCAGCACCAATGGTTCAGGGCGGCCGATGGTCATGCGTGGGAGGAATTCACACCTGTTACCGCTGACTGTCTCTAGAACCATGTGAATGACATTGACGGGAAGTCATTGCAGCCGGAGACTTCCCCTCCCCTCTATCGTACCATGCTGAAGGCGGCTTCGCAGGATTCGAAGAAGGGATGGTCCGATGAGTGGGACCTACACCAGGGCGGCAACTTTACTGATGATTGGGCCTGGGCCTACTGGGTAGGCACCTCATGCGAGGAGTTCAGGGTCGAGATGGGGAGAGTGGGGTTGTATGAGGCGGCATGGGCCTCCAAATTCCACATTTACCAACCGAAGCAGCTAATGCTGGAGTTGCTGAGTAGATGGTCATCTAGGACTAACACTTTTCATCTACGTCACGGGGAGGTGGGCATCAGCCGGTGGGATGTCCAGCAGATTTATGGGGTCCCAATCTTGGGGGCCATGTATGAAGAATTCCTCCCTGTTGTCAGCGTGTGGGGAGATGCGGAGCAAATGCCGCGACTGGCGTCGGCGCTGATGGCACTTGTCCCTGGAGAGGACAAGGAGGCCGTGAGGGATGTCCACTTTAGCAGGTGGTTCAAATGCTTTCTGAATTTCCCAGAGAATCGAGAGATCCCTCCGAGGCCTCGAACATTGTCCAAGGGAAACCCAACGGGGAAAGGGGCACTCGTATTGGTGGGTCTTGGAGGACAGCCAATGGAAGACTTGGGGTTTCAGTGTCAGCACTGAACAACAGCTGATAGTCAGGCTGGAGGCGTTCATCGCGGATCTCATCTGTGGCTGGATCCTACCGGTGAGGGATACAAGAATGGGGGTATGACCCAGCTCGTTTATCATGGCGTCGATGTTGTCCATGGGGCAGCGGATCAACCTGGGGATTCTGATGCTCACCAAACTGTACAGAATGCTGCGGCATATTAGCGAGGGAAAGAAGCCGCCAAGGATATGCGGTCCCTTCCACCTCCTGTATGGGTGGATCGCAGCGCATATCAGGGGGATGTATGAGTATCCAAACCCCATTTTGACGCCGAGATCGAACTTCCACCCCTCCATCCTGAACGCGGTCGGGAGCTTCCCGTTCAAACTAGCTGTTCCAATGGTGCTGAATCAGGTCTGGAGGGCGGATAAGTTCAATTTCCACCCCTTTCCATTGCCGACGGGAATGCTTACTGATGACGGATGGGGAACGAAAGAGCATCGGGCTTACCTCCTGGCCTTCCGAGGTGGAGTTTTGGTGGCACGAATAGATCGTGAGCCGCTCTGTGAACTGTACACTCCGCATCGGTTTGCAAGGCAGTTCCGGTGCCTCCAGCGGCTGACTCCGCAGGTCTACTAGGAGGTTCGTCGCGAGGATCACCCGTGTGTGATGAGGAAGCTGTGGCTCATGTTCACACGGGGAGATGGAAAGATGCGGATTGCATTGCCTCCATCCACCGCTACCTTCGGATTGGTGAAGAAGTGCGCCATCAGTTGGGAGGAAGCTTACCCAAGGGAGATGCTGAAGCAGCCAACGATCCGGGTTGGTGATGGTGGGCCTCCTCCATCTCGAGGTCGGGGTCGGAGGGCAGCTAGGGCCGCTCACGGTGGCGGGGCTGCCATGGCGGCGAGACCCGCACCAGCCGAGGGTATGGCGGCAGCGGTGGATCCGGTGATTCCGGAAGGAAAGGGTCATCCGGAGGGGCAGCCACCGAGGGGAATTCGTAGGATATTAACTCAGGCTCCGGGGAAGCGCTTGTGTCACATTGACATGGCAGAGGATGCCATCTTCCCGGAATCATGAGACATTTGGGATGTCAACCGGAAATTCCTCAGCCCACCCGAGATATGGGCCCATCTGAATCGCCTCGGGATTGAATTACCGGGCATAGGCCCAGTCCGAGCTAGATTCATGGCGTCTCCGGCGGAGGTAGCACAGTACCTGGACGAACTGGAGGATTACGTCCACTCCAGTGGTGTCCCTCCCCCAATGACAGATCGGGTGAGGGTAATGTTGAATCAGACGGTCCCCCCACAGTTATCGGCTGCCGATCTGAGGGAGCGCTTCCCCTTGCCGGAGGAATCAGAGGACTCCTCTCGGGATGTTGAGGCTGGGGGAGGGAGCCCGCTGGAGGAGGGTGAGGTCGGAGACCGAGGCTCAGAATCCGACGATTTCGCGGAGGCTCTCGAGGCAGCATTCCGATCCTCTCTCCTTATGATTTGTTCTTGGGCCACCATGGGCTTCTCACCAATGTTCGTGCCATGCAGGAGGAACTTTTTCGCAGGCCTCGTTCTCGCTCCTTGGCGGGTGATGATGCGGGACATTCAGAACCCGTGCCTATTGGTACGTCCAGTTCCACGTCTGGTGGGACCAGGGCGCCCGAGGTGGCTCCTCCGGAATCTCCAGACCTTCCGACAGTATACGGGGGGCCTCGTCTTAGGGTCCCATCAGTACCGGCTCAAGATTAGTGCTTGGAGGTTGATCTCCGTAAGTCTCATCCACTGGTCTCCTCGTTGTCACCTGTAGACCATGCCAACTAACATTTATCCCTCTCTGTCGTACAGTTCTTCGACTGGCGTGGGCCGCTGCGGCAAGACTGGTCGGGATGTCTGGTGGCGTCCCTCCCAGGGGCATGCCGGTGATGGTGGCAATAGTCCCTCCATCTCCTCAAGCTGCGACGCACATCATCACTGGCGGGTCCACCAGCAGGTCCGTACATGAAGTTATTGAGGTGGACACTGAGGAAGAGGATCAACCAGTTGGTCCCAGTCCTGTCGCGCCCGCTTTGGCGCCAGGTGTCGCGCTGGATTCAACACCGGATGTTGATCCTTCCAGGGATTTCCTGTGGGCATATCCCGTGTACGAGCCTGCCAATCTCGCAGACTGGGATGAAACGGCCTCCGATGTGGAAGAAAACTGCATAGTCCGCCGCCGGTCGTGGAAGCTGATCGCGCGCTTTATCAAGGACACTCCCCAAGAACAATGGTTGGCCGAAATGGATAGGCTTCGCTCGCGGTTGTGCGAACTGTGTGCTGGGGGAGTGGATGCCCAACGTTCTTACGCACTCATCTGAGATCTTATGGCTGAGAAGATCCGGGAGAATGATCGCGGGCTCAGTGTGGGCTGGTAGCGGAGGAAAGTGACCAGCATCAAGAAGCTCCAGGAGGCTGAATGCGAGGTTCAACAGATGCAGACCCGAACAGATGAGCTTTCAGCCTCTCTTGACGCACAAACTGAGTTGGTCTCACGGTTGAACACCCAGCTAGCATAGGCAGAAGAGCATATGAGGCAGACCTCTAGAGAGATGGATGTCGTTCATGCTGGCATGGAGAGGGCCAAAGCCAGGACTGACGAACTGCGCCCCTCCGCTGCTGAGGAGGAGCGGGAGCTGATTCAACTACAGCAAGCCTTGGATGCCGCAAGTCAATGGGTGGCGGAGCTGCAACGCTCTTTTGACGGGTTCAACCCGTCCATGGGGGAAGTCGACCCCTGAGTATTGTAACAAACCCAAAACCCTTTATTGGTACTTTCGTTCTTACAAATTTTACCTTTGTTCTGAATGCCGTAGCACGCACGATTTCAACTGTCGAATTGCCTTGTTACATCCCTACAATGTTTGCGGGACGTTCGATGACAATTCCCTAGGCCCACATGGGTCGAGCCCGATGTCCGGGATTCGGATTACCAGTCCGGATTTCTGAGAGACGGGAGAGGGTTGATGGGAGAAGGAACTTTCAGGATGACCGAATTACCGTTTCATCAAAGTGCTCTTATGCACGAACGGGGCAACGCCAGGGGCACTGAAATCGGTCCAGACAGATGAAAATGGGAAGCGTGAATCACGATACCCAAGATTCGGAACACTGTGAGGATGTCGTGACAATAAGGGAAAACCGTTAACCTTGGAGGGGAAGCGGTATCCTTACCGCGTTAGCCTGAAATGGGGACAACAGATGAGCATCGACCGCTGACCATATTCGCAACGCGGGATTTTATCAATTTGCCGTCGATCAATCCTTCGGGACGTTGGCCCAGGACAGTAGGCGGACCATAGGTCAAACATCCATACTGTTAGGGGGTCCTTCCAGGTATGACCCATCTTCCGGAACGTTGGCCCAGGATGGTAGGTGAGCCGAAGCGGCATGAGACCAGGCCGTTAGGGGGTCCCTTTAGACATGAGAGAGGACGAGGGTCCGAATAAGGGGCACGCAAAGCGTGGAATATGGAGTGATGGTATGTCTGAACAGAATCCAACACTTAGGTAGTTACACCACTGTGGTGGGAGTATGCCGGATAGGCGCATTGGTTTGATCATGGATCATTCCTTCTTTCAGACAGGGCCTCTCTGGTGAGGGGATCTGTCACTTCCCAGTGGGATCTTGGGGCCTCCTGAACTTGTTCAGGTTAGAACCGCAGTTTAATGTCATGCGTTGAGGACACATAGATTCCTGTAGTTTAACATCATACGATAGGACGTGGAATAAAAGGGAAGGAAGCATGTGGCACGGTAGATATGAAACCGACGTGAATGAGGACTCGGAGTCCAACTCATACCACATACCCCTGGAGGAAACTCTTTAGGTCGAGGGACCAAGAGTGAGGATTGGACAGGGCCCAAAGCAGAGTGGCCGAGCGTTCCTACGTACCCCATGCGGATGGGAATCAATCCATATGTAGTTCTGAAAGCGCAGTTTAATGTCATGCAGGACGAGCAGCCTGACCGCGTTGGTACACATCCTGCCAAATCTACTAAGCCCACGTGAGTCGTGCTCAGTGTGGGAAACAAGCAGTAGTGGTGGGGATTTCCCGACACAGAAAGGGGCAGGTTAGGGCAATGGGATGCTCGGTGAATACCGGCCCAGTGACACTAACACGATCATTGTGGCGCACCTAGATACGCGAAGAGAAAGATCCAAGTATGATGGAATTCCACTTGAACATGAGGAAGTGGAAATGTGTGAATCATGGTGCTCGAGATTCAGATCACGATGATGGCAGCGTGACGATGGAGGATAACTGCTGACCCTGTTCGCAACACAGCATCCTTTCGCGTTAGCCTAGAATGGGGACAGAACAATGAGCATCGACCGCTGACCGTATTTGCAACGCGGGATTTTATCGATTTGTTGTCAAATATCCGTAGGGACGATGGCCCGAAATGATTGAGGGGCCCTTAGGTCCAGCATTCATGGAGAGCCCTTAAGATTAGTATCCATTTCGTCCGAGGGTACTTTTGGATGTGGAAGAGGATGAGGATCCAAATAGAGAGCTCACGAAGCTTGGTCATGGGACGAGGGGAATGTCCCTGTGACAATCCAACACTTCGGGCTCTTTGTCAAAACACATCTGAATACAGCAACAAAATGTATTAGAGAGAGGGAGAAGACTCCTTTCCCTTGGGAGGATCTTAGTTTAGGGTCGTAGAATTCAGACCATGGGTGATTGGAAACATAAGAGGCACATGGTGGAGTAACTCAAACACCTGGCGTGAACGGGAATAGGAGGTGTGTATGGCGTGGTGAACAACTCGACGTGAATGAGGGCACAACCCCATATCACACCGCACAACCTCCTTGGGAGAGGTTTTTGGTCAAAGGACCGAAAGGGAAAGTTAGGTTGGGCCCGCGGGGAAGTGCTCGGGCGCTCCTACGTATCTCATGAGGATGAGAATCAAGCCATGCGTCGTTCTGAAGGGTGCCTTTTACCATAAATGGGTAAAGGGAGAAGGGGACGCATGGCGTCAAGACCCGACGTGAAGGAGGACCTAAGCCCTACTTACCATGCGTTCTCTGGGGAAATGATCGAGTCGAGGTACAGAACACAAAGGTTAGGCTTGGCCCGCGGGAAAGTGCCCGGGCGCTCCTACGTATCTCATAAGGATGAGAATCAAGACATACGTAGTTCTGGAAGGTGACATGGTAGAATACCAGTGCCAGGGGAAAAGGGCAGTGCGGGCGTGGCCCTTGCTCTAAAAGGAGCATAATTTGATGTATCTTGTTTGTTCATTAAGGTGAATGGTTTTTCTTTGTGAAGCGACAGGCCTAGAGTAGTAGGCTGTGATGTCACCACAAGGATCAAGTTGTGATGGGCGTTGACAAATGGCATGGCACGTGACCAATACCCAACGTGATGTCCTCTACAATGAGCTGACCACAATGCGGTGATGTTTTTCGTCGTGCGGCCAGGACGATAATGTCACAGTTTAGGGTCGTATGATAGGACCAATCATTCATTTTATCATCATGCAGCGCAGACGTAGCAGAGACGATGCTAGGTGGGAAATGTGCGTAGTGTTATAAAACACAATTGACGGAGACATGATCCCACATCAGATTGTACGCCATTCGGAGAGGGAAACCTTAGGCCGAGGGGCCTATATAGAGGTAAGAGGTAAAAGTGGGGGAGAGACTGGCTCTCTAAATGGGTTGTACCCGAAAACAGGGTGTCCGGGTGGTCCTACGTATCCCATGAGGATGGGAATCAAGTTGAACGTAGTCCCGAATGGATCTTAGTTTATGGTCTTAGAGCTCAGACCATGGGATCCCCGAAGGACGCCATATTGCAGCTTTGTCCCCCTAACATGCAAAGGTGCACTGAGGGATAGCGCCAAAAGTGTCAAGATTCCACCTGGACCTGATGGGGTGGAAAATGATGTAAATCATGCAACCAACATTAAAGGACTGAAGGGGATGGCGTGACGACAGAGGATTACTGCTGACCATGTTCGCAACACAGCATCCTGTCGCGTTAGCCTGAGATGAGGACAAACAAATGAGCATCGACCACTGACCATATTCGCAACGTGGGATTTTATCGATTTTTTGTCCAAAACCCTCAGGGGCGTTGGCTCGTAACGGTATGAGAGCCCTTGGGCGTAGTATCCAGTCCGTTCTTGGGGGCCCCTCTAGGTGTGAAAGGTGATGGAAGCCCGAATGGAGGGGAACACAAAGCTTGAAAAGTGGAAGGAACTTGATCAAGTTGAATCTGACACTCTTGGTCCTAGACCAGAATACTCTCAATACATGGGTGAACCCCTGAAAGGAGTCAAGGGACTCAACTTTGAGGGTGATCGAGAGATGGCAGATTCCCGGGGAATGGGGCACGGTGCCCAAATCCTTGTATCATACCTACATATCCCCCTCCTGGAGGGGGACAGACCAAGTGGCCTAGGTGACTGGGTGATCCGGAGATCACTAGGAGGTGGGGCTGGACCCGAATCTTAAACATTCAGGTGGTCCTATGTATCCCATGATGATAGGAATCAAGCCACACGTAGTTCTGAAGGATTCCTTTTAATGTCATGCAGGACAAGGAATAGGAGGGAATAACTCTCAGAACGGGGTGTGCGTGGTAAAGCTATTGCAAACCCGACGTGAATGAGGACGTGGTCCTACACTACACCATGCGGTCCCGTGGTCGGGGTCCTGAAGGTAGGACCAGAGAGATGAACATGCTGAACTCAAGATGCACCCAAAGACAAGGGGTCTTGAACATTGTTCCAGATGAGAATCATAGTTTATGGTCTTAGAGCTCGGACCGTGGGTGGTGACAATTCCTGAGTAAGAACAGACGTCAACAAAATCCCTAAGCCCACGTGAGATAAACTCGGTGTGGGAAACAAGGGGGGAAGATCCTTATCGCAATACATGGGGCGTCTATCAAATGGGAGTCGGTGGGGAGTTTCAAAGGACACCTTTTATGCAGCTTGTTCTCCCAACGCGTAGACGTGCACGGAGGAAACGTAACAAGAGTTCTGAGACTCTACTTGGACATGATGAAGTGATGAAGGGTGTGAATCGTGTACCCGGCATTTTGGGCTTAATGGGTTGGCGTGGCGATAGAGGAAAACTGTTAACCATGGTGGAAACACACCGTCCATATCACGTTAGCCTGAGGTGGGAACAAAAAACGAGCATCGACTGCTGACCATATTCGCAACGCGGGATTTTATCGATTTGTTGTCCGAAAACCTCAGAGGCATTGGCCCGTAACGGTAGGAGAGCCCTTGGGCGTTGTATCCAGGCCGTTCCTGGGGGTCCCTCCGGGCATGAAAGATGCTGAAAGCCCTGATGCAAGGAGACACAAATCCTGGAAGGCGGGTGCGGACGTGTCCGAGTAAAGCTTTGCGTTCCAGGTAATAAACCAGAGTACTCTTAAACACATTGGTGAACCGTTGAGAAAGGGATCGACAAAACAGCTCAGTAGGGGGGGGGGACATGGTGTGGTCATTACGAGACCGTCGTGAATGAGGACATAATCCCACACCACACCATATAATCCTCTCATGGAGGAAGGATAGGCCAAGGGGACATGATGGGATGAGGATTCCTGAGAGATGGGGCTGGACCCAAATCTTGGACATTCAGGCGGTCCTACGTATCCCATGAGAATGGGAATCAAGCCACACATAGTTCTCTAGATGTAGTTTAACATCATACGGGATGAGAAGGGGAGCAATATACCTCTAAACAAGGGAGGTGTACGGTATGGAGAAGAAGCCGACGTGAATGAGGACATAGTCCCACACCACACCACATACTCCTATAAGAGGGGACCTGGGTCGTGGCCCGGAAAGGCCATGGGGTGTACAGTTAGGCATCAGTCAGCAAGGCCTAACTGGTTTGCAGTTTAACGTCTTACATAAGGACGAGGGTCGGGGACCCGAGAAGGCCAAGGGGCCTGAGGCTGGGCCTTGTAAAGGGAGGGCGTATGGCATGGTACATGATCCCGTCGTGAACGAGGACATTGTGCCACATCACACAGTACACTCTTATGAGGAATCAGGGTCGTGGGCCCGATCGCTAGCACCACTTGGGGGAAGTTTGTCACCTCGGGATGGGGCAGAATGAATCACTGCACTCGATGTCTGGGACATCTCGGGGTGGACCCGAAGATCCAGGACACTGTTGACCATGTTCGAAACACAACGTTCTTATGGTGACACGTATGGGAAAAACAAATGAGCGTCGACTGTTGACCAAATTCGCAACGCGGTACTTGTATTGGCTTGTTGCTTGAAAACCCTCGGGGTGTTGGCCCGTATTGGTAGGAGAGCCCTTGGGTATTGTATCCAGGCTGTCCTTGGGGGTCCCTATGGGTGTGAAAAATGTTGGAATCCCAGTCAAGGAGTGGGCGAAGCATAGCTGTATCCATCCACGAAATAGGCAAACATCTCCAGGGGGGATGTGCAGCCAGGTCGATTCTTGCTCGATGTGAGTTTGGGGCAAAAGTGTGCATCCTTCCATGTATTGACCCGAGGGGAAGATTTTGGCTTTTGGGCTGGGCCAACAAAAGAAATGTTCGGGAGTTCCTACGTATCTCATAAGGATGGGAATCAAGCCATACATAGTTATTGAAGGCCTTGCAGTTTAGTGTCATGCGGTGAGGACGTGGTAGGAATAGAAGAACGGGAGTGGGCACATGGTGTGACCCTTACAATCCTTGTGCGAGCAGGGTTGCATAAGAAGGGCCATGAAAACCTACTCCCCGCTACACAAAGATCCTCTAAGAACACTATTCCTAGGAGGCATAGTGGAAGGGAAAAGCTTGGGGCTGGGCTCAAGAAGAGGCGTTCGAGCGTTCCTACGTATCTCATAAGGATGAGAATCAAGCCATACGTAGTTCTAGAAATGCAGTTTAACGTCATGTGGGACGATAAGAAGCATCTCATTTGGGGATATGTACGGTACGACGAGTAATCCGACGTGAATTGAGGGCGTAGTCCTGTACCATACCATACAATCCCGCAATAGCATAGATCAGGGAAAACCAGGGGGCCTGAGGCCGGGCCGCGGTCAAGGAGACCTGACCAGCTTGCTGTTTAAAGTCTCGTGGTGAAGACGGGGATGCAGTTTAGGGTCGTGCGGGACCATCTCGCAGTTTAGGGTCGTGCTGGTCCTTTTTTGACCTAGGCAAAGTACCGCTTGACTGGGGCCGGGGGCCTGAGGAGACCAAGGGGCCTGAGGCTGAGCCTCGGTCAGAAAGGCCTAACTGGCTTGTAGTTTAATGTCTTGCAGTAAGGACGGGGATGCAGTTTAGGGTCGTGCGGGACCATCTCGCAGTTTAGGGTCGTGCTGGACCTTTTTTTCCCTAGGAAAAGTATCGTTTGAGGAATTTGGCATTGGTGGGAGGGGTTATATGCTCTCCATCCATGGTCACCAAGGAGTATGCTCCATTTGGGTAAACCTTATGGATGATATAAGGCCCTTCCCATTTGGGTTCTAACTTGGGTAGTTTCTTACAGGGAATCATTGGCGCTCGAAGGGCCAGTAGCAGGTCACCCTGTAGAAAAAAGCGAAGACGAACCTTCTTCTCAAAGGCTCTCGCTATCTTGTCCTGATGCCTTTTCAGATTGTGCAGGGCAAGAAGCCGGTTCTCGTCCAGTGCTTCTAATTCAGCCAGACGGATCTTGGGTACCTCATCTGATGTCTGGTGATCATAAACAGTAGTGCATAGCGACGGCAGCTTGATCTCAATGGGTAAGACGGCCTCAGCTCCATACACCAGGGAATATGGGGTCACCTGGGTAGAGTTGCGAGTCGTCGTCCGGTAAGCCCAGAGGGCGTTGGGGAGCTTGTCCGGCCAACTTTTCTGATTCTGACTAACCATCTTCTACAGGATGTTAGAGAGGGTCTTGTTGAATGCCTCGATCTGTCCATTCGCCTGCGCGTGGTAGTGGGAGGTATGGTTTGACCGGATGTCATACATAGCGTACAATTTCTTCAATTCAGCTGCTCGGAAGTTGGTGCCGTTATCGGTGAGGACGGCGTGAGGGACTCCAAACCATTGGATAATGTTGGAGCTCACAAAGTCAACGATGGAATGGGCCTTGACCTCTTTGAGCGGAACTGCCTCTGCCCACTTGGAGAAGAAATCTATCGCAGTTAGGATGAACCTACACTGGCGGGCTGTTTCCGGTGGATACGGTCCTACTACATCAAGTCCCCATACCGCAAATGGCCAAGAGTACTTAGTGGGGTGGAGGGGATCCGGTGGCCGATGCAAGAAGTTGGCGTGTACTTGGCACGCGTGGAATCTCTTGGCATATCCAATACAATCGTGGATCATAGAGGGCCAAAAGTACCCTAACCTCCGGATTTGATGGGACAGTTTCGGCCAATCTTGATGGGCGCCACAGGAACCGGCGTGAACTTCTTGAATAACTTGATGTATCTCCCGTCCTTGGAGGAAACGGAGAAGGACACCATCGAAACTCCACTTATAAAGGATTTGTTTGAGACTGGGGCCGCTCTGGAGGGTAAATTGCAGCGCGCGGCGTCGGATTCGCTCGCGTTCGTCCCGGTCGTCCGGGAGCTGACCATTTTTGAGATACTCGACAAAAGGTGCTCTCCAGTCGGGGGTGGTTTCAACCACGACATCTGACGAACCCGGGACTCCCGATATGGAGGGTCTAGTGGTGAGATGGCTTACTCCCAGGCCATCATGGACCTCTTGGGTGACGGGGGAAATGACTCTTCGGTGTGCCACATGTATGGTCAAGTCATCTTTCTCGGGTTCTGCGAGTGACACGGCTAAACCATCCAGGGCGTCTGATTGGCCGTTTTGCGACTGTGGGACATGGGTAACCTCTGGTCGAGGGGAGAACTAGGCCATTAGGTGGAGGGTGTACTCCAGCAACGGTGCGAGCTCCGGCTTCCTGACGACGTAGTCGCCATTAACCTGTTTGATTACCAGCTCGGAATCCCCCTTCACATGTAGATGGGGCACATGGATCTCAAGGGCCAGATCGAGGCCGGTGATGAGAGCTTGGTACTCTGCCTCGTTGTTCGTATAGCCTTCTGACAACAGGAACGAGTATGGATGGACGGCCTACACCCGGGTAATAAAGACAATACCCAAGCCCACTCTGTTGAGCTTGGTATCGTTTAGCCTCCTACCGGTGGGGCTCCAGGTGGCGCCGTCGAAATTCATTTTCCAACACGGGGCAGCATGATCGACTGAGAGGATCATCTCATCAGGGAAATCCAGGTCCAAGGATTGATCCGCGGAGGTTGGATGGGCAGGTAAAAAGTCTGCCAATGCATGTCCCTTAATGGCCTTCTGAGGTACAAACCTGATATCAAACTGCTAGAGAATCACCGCCCACCGTGCTAGTCGGCCAGTCAGCATAGGGCGATTCAGGTTGTACTTCAGTGGGTCTACCCGGGAGACCAATTGCACCTCGTGGTGCTGCAGGTAATGTCGCAACTTTTTCATAGCGAAGACGAGCGCAAGGAAGCTCTTTTCGATAGGGGAGTATCTGATCTCCGTATCGAGAAGCATGCGGCTGAGATAGTAGAGACTATTCTCAGTACCCTCGTTATTCTTCTGGGCGTGCAGTGCACCGAGGGATCTTTCCAGGGCGGTCACATAAAGGATCAACAGATTTTCGGAGACGGTTGGCATCAAGACCGGTGGTTGGAGCAGATACTGCTTGATTTCCTCGAAGGCGGTCCGACACTCCTCATCCCATTCATAGGTGGCGCCCTTCTTCATAAGCCGGGAAAAGGGCTTACACTTGCCGACCAGATTCGCGATGAATCGGCGTATATAGGATAAGTTTCCTTGAAGTCCTCGAAGCTCCCGAATGTTGCTCGGGGGAGGCATTTGGCTGATGGCCTTGATCTTCTCCGGGTTGATCTCGATACCTCGGTATCTGACAACAAAGCCTAGAAACTTCCCAGAGGTGACCCCGAAGGCAAACTTTAGCGGGATCATATTCAGGTGAAGGGAACGGAGGAAACCGAACACTTTCTCAAGGTCTTTGAGATGGTCCGGTCACTGGCATGATTTGACTACGAGGTCATCCACGTAGCATTCCACCAATGTCCCGAGAATCAGTTTGAATATGCGATGCATAGCCCTCTGATAAGTGGCACATGCATTTTTCAAACCAAATGGCATTACCTGGTAGCAAAAGGTACCTTGGGGAGCCCAGAAGGCAGTGGACTCCTTGTCTTCGGGGGCCCTCCGGATATGGTTATACCCGGAATACCCATCATTGAAAGAGAGGCCTTGGAACCCGACCGTGGCATCAATCAATAGCTCCGTCACTGGGAGTGGGAAGTCATCCATTGGGCAGTGGCGATTAAGATCACGGAAGTCGATGCAGACTCTGATCTGTCCATTCTTCTTCCTGACTGGCACAATGTTGGCAAGACACTTGGGTTACTGGACCTCCTTGACGAAGTTGGCTTTGATTAGCTTGTCAATTTCGGCCTCAACCATAACACCATGAGAAGGGTGCATCTTCCTGGGAGGCTGCTTAAACCCACGATGTTTTGCAGGGAGGACCAGATGGTGAACGACCACCCGGGGGTCTAGCCTTGGAATCTCGTTGTAACTCCAAGCAAACACATCACGGTGCTGTTTGAGGAAGTCTACGTACTGTTGCCGCTCCTTGGGGGACATGGCTGCACTGATCAATGTGGGTTTCGGATCTGCCTCGCTGCCAAGGTTCATCTGTACCAGTTCATCAACCGTGGTAGAGACGCCTTCTTCGAAGGCTGGGGGAGCGTCCTCCAAGTCTTCCTCCCCACCCGTCGGGGGACTTCCCACGACGGGGGGTACTTCTGGGCTATCAAAATCCGAGGGGCAGCTGGTGCCAGCTTGGGCAGCAGTGGTCATCACATCGGGAGACTCTCTTGCCATCGAGACCATAACAATGAAAGCGGTCGACCATATCCCATCTGGCATTCGGCCTAAAGGGCCACGATTGATGATATCAAATCAGTGGTGACGTGTCGGCCTGAGTCGGTTAATTCCAGCCGGACAGAAGAGACACGTATGGCGCACTGCCGTTGTCATGACCTTGACGTCCCGGTACTGTACAGGGGTAGGAGGTTCCGGGATGATCTGCGCCTGGTTGATGTAAAAGTACGAGGTGATTTTCCGCCGTTGCTTGGACACGGGAACATCCCTTCCCTGCGTACCTGAAACAACAAAACATTTCCCCATGTCGGGGGTCGTGGCCTCCAACCGGTGGATCGGGAGGATGTAGGCGTCATCCATGCTTGCCCATGGATCACTTGTGACCGGGGCGGGTTCATCCTCTCTTACCAGGATTTGCTTTCCCTTACTTTTGTAATAACCCGCATCTAGATACCGGGCCTCACAAGAAGCGAAAGGGGACACGTCTCCTTGGAGCACGCCTACTCGACCATTGAGCGAGTACATGAGGCACTGGTGATACGATGAAGGGATCGCTGCATGCAGATGGAGCCATAGCCTACCCATCAATGCGTTGTAGGCGGTGTCCTGAGAGACAACCATGAACTCGGTGCTGGAAATTAATCCACCAAACTGAGTCTTCAGGCGGATCTTGCCGACTGGGGTTTGCTCTGTCCTGTCGTACCCCTAGAACCGGAGGTCAGAGGGGGTTAAATCACCATCGGACAGACCCAGCTTTCGCAGCGTCCGGGTCGGAATTAGACTGATTCCGGAACCTGTGTCAACGAGGAAGCGATGGAGTTCCACACCATTGAAGTGGCCAGTGATGTACAGCGGGCGAATGTGCCCCTATATAGGAGGGTCTTCATCTTCATCGGAGAACGAGATAACCTCCTGACATTCGGCGTTTTCAATCGTCTCCGTATGGAAGGCTACTGCAGCTGCTACCTTCGTCTCAAACTGGAGGGGGCTCCTTAAGGCCTCGGCAAGTGCCTCGCGCATTTCGGATGACAGGCAGAGAGCTTCAAGGATAGAAAGCCTCGCCGGAATTCCGGCCAGATGCTTCAGGATATCATACTTTCGTGCCAAATGCGAACCTCTCCTTACAGGAGGTCGTTCGGCATTTAGAGGCATAGCGGGTCCTGCTGGTTGAACTGGTGATTGGCTAGTACTGGGCACATCTTGATGCCTACTAGTAGAAGCCTGAAGAGTAGTCGCCGGACTGGGATCAGACAGCGGAGGCTGGCCTGTAGTCGGGCAAGACTGACTGTGACATGAACGAGGCATCTCCCTCCGATCCAGTAGCACGAACGGCGGTGGAGGTAGACCCGAGGGTGTTGGATGGGGTTGCGCGTGCTGAGATTTGTGCTGAGCCTGCTGCCTGGTTGATAGAGAAAATATTTTCAATTAATTTATATTGAATATCATTGTTTTAAACCCACAAAATTGTTCTTCTAAGATTAATTGTTTCATTTTTATGATAATGGTGTTATTTTGAGCTGAATTGTAAAAATTGGCCATTTTGGATTTTTTAACAGTTTTAAATTATTTCGGTAGATTGGCCATAACATTATCTACACTGATCAAAATTTCGAAAGTCTTTCATTTGAAGATTCTAAACATCCAGGGCTTAATTTAATATATTTGGACCAAAATCTGAATCGGCCATATGGAAGCTCAAACGAAGCTCACAAGTTGGATCAAGAAAACTGTTTTTAGTTCTGCCTAGTTTTGATGTGGGATCCATAACTCAAACACTGTGGGCCCAAAGCTTGTGAATTTCGGTGGGTGGACGCGAAAGGAGTTTTTGATCATCTTTAATGAAGGAAGCACCGAGGTAATGGGCCGTTTATGGGGTCATTAACTCACCATAATCCGGAGGAGTTCGTTTTGGAGAGTCTGACTGGACAGAATAAATTCTCATAGTAAAACGGACATAACTCTCGGAATACATGTCCACATCCGCTGAAATTTTGAGAGGACACGGCCAAGAGAATTATGAACAACATTCATGAAGGGCGAAACGCGTGAAAATGTCATTTAATGGGGCTACAACGCGTCTAAATTCGGGGGAAGAATTCTGGCTATAAAAGGAGGAGAGCTCCACCCTCTCAAGGCATCCATTCTCCATCCCATTCCTTCTGGGACACCAAGAAGGAGAACTTTTCAGCTTTTTCTTTTATTTATTTTCTTTTTCATTGTTTTGTAATGCCTTCTTTTTCTCCATTCAACTCGATTACCCTTACCATGGTGGGGTAAACTTTTGGAGTGATTGGGGAAGGGTTGGTTTTCTACATTGTAATGCTTGAGTTCTTGAACGCAATTGAATAAATTTCATTCTTCTTCAAAGTTGTTTTCAATTTCTTATAGCGGATTTTATAATCAAGTGCGATCGTTCTTGAATATTAATTCCGTTATTTATTTTTGCCTTGGTAAAATAATCAATATCTCCCTCCACCAATTTCTGGTTTATATACGATGGAATAAACTAGGAATTAGTGGTGAAGTACTCGACGATCGTCAGTACGTGTAAAAGGTGTAGTGAATATTCTTGTTTGTTTGGGAAAAACAAAACCCGATCGGGAATTGCCCATTTCAAATAAGGATATTCAATACAACTATTTTACATATGGAAGGAGAGTTGACCAAACCAAGATCTTGGTAAGGTTTTTCTCTCACAATAATAATTTCACCAAGGAAGTGAGAGGAAAAGATTGTGGAAACTCACTTTAATCAACTAAGAATAAGAGGTTTGAATTAAATTGAACAAGGATAGCATTATAATTAGGAAACCGACCCCGACCTAATCACCCTTTTAATTTCATTGTTTTTCAATCATTTGAATTTCAAATTTCCTTTCACAACATTTTTACCCCCGTTTTAAAGTGACAACCCATTTTGTGTGCACTCCTCTTCGGGAGACATCCTAGGTCAACCACATTACTACATTTTAACTTAGGAAATAATTGTTTTGCCACGCCCCACGACAGGCGTGCGTCACTGGTCTCAGTAGCGTGCACGGCTTGGCCAAGAGTACCTGCTGACGTACCTTGATGACCGGCGCGGTTGCGATTCTGCTGATGATGACGTCGGCTGGAAACGTTGGGGAGGTCTGCCTGGAATTCCCCCTCGTCGGGGGTCATATAAGGCTTTACCAGCTCCACGGTGTTAACTGAAACGTACCCTTGGCTGTCGCTCGAGGAGTCATCCACCGCTGGGCGGATTCTGGGAGGAATCCCAATTTCAGGGGGCATAAAGTCACCAAGAGTGCGGGATGACGACGACGCTGGCGGTGCATGTTGCTTCTTCTTGTGTCGCCGCTGCTTGCCCTTTTGGGCAGAGGTCGACTGTGAAGACGATGTAGAGGAACCAGCTACTTCTTCTGAAGGTTCTGGCTGCTTCAGGCGCGCCCGAATGATTCCATGGGCACGGACGATGGTTTTTCAAGGCATCCAGTCGTCGTATTTCTCAGACCCGCGGCTGGGGACCTGCTGCCACTCACCTTCACTGTCGCTACCGATCTCTGATCCTGCAAAGACACCTGCCACTTGCGCTGGCGATGGGCCCAACTTGACTATGTTGTTGTTGACCTGGTCTTGATGCCAGTCTTTAAACACATAGCATTGCCTGAGGGTGTGCCCCAGGATCCGAGGATAAGGGCAGTAGTTGGGGTGACCGGTGAGATGCGCCTCTGCCGGCCTTCTGCACTCAGGCAGGCGCACAATCCCTTGCTCTAGAGCACTTTGGAAATAGACAGGGACCTGGTTTTTGTTGAACGAATAGGTCTGGTACCTTCTTTCCGGATACGAGGCCCTAGGGGCCCGGCCCTGACGAGGGGCCGGAGGGGCCTACCGAGGAGGCGGCGCCTGATTGTCTCGCCTATGTGGCGGTGGCACATTGCGTGGGGGAACCTGTCGGTTCTGAGGCGGTCGCTGCTGGGCAGGAGCCTGTACTTGAGGTGGAGGACCTCTGCGGGGTTGCGGGGGTGGTGCCACCGGCAGCAATTCCAGCTTCCTCGGGGCTTCTATTTGAGCCACCGCGACGGGTTCAGCCCTGGCGGTCCTCCTGGCTGGGAGCATGGGTGGCAAAAAACGTGCCTGAGTATCCTGTTGCAAGGCATCCTCGAGGCGCTGAGCCTTATCTGAGAAATATCTGAACCCTCCAGGGTAGTTCTGGGTGATCCGGGAGGGTACCAGCTCTGTCTTGACGTTCCCCACACACATCGTCATTATTTTCTCCTGAGTCAGTGGCATATCGAGGGAATACATAAGTCCCCTCCACCGGGCGATGAAATCTGCAACTCGCTCATCAGGCATCTGCTTGCACATGAAGAGGTCCGCGATGCTGGTCTTTTGCGTGGTGGAGCTGAACTGGTATAAGAACTGCAGACGAAGATCCTCCCAACCGGTCACCGACCTGGTAGGGAGCTGGCTGTACCAGATGAATGCCGGATCTTCCAATGTCTGTACGAAACATCGGATCTTGGCGGCTTCTTGCTGAGCCGGGGTCCCCAGCATGGGGCCACACCTGGAAGAAAAATGAGCCATGTGCTGCGGCGGGTCCCCTGTCCCATTAAAAGGCGAGAAAGTGGGGTTCCAAAAACCTGGAGGTGTGGGCATATCATACACCCACGCATGATAAGGCTTTCCATCTGGTGGGACCGCCACCTGCCGTGTTTCCAACGCTTCGAGGCGAGCTGTGAGTGCCTCAATAAGATCCTCTGGGTGGGGATCCCTGTCTTGATGGGGATCCCTAACCACAAGTGCATTTCCAGGTTCTTCAACAAGGTAGACGGCTTCGGCCGCTCATGGGTCAACTGGCTGGACGACCTGCTGGGCGACTGGGGGAACCCGGATTGGGTTCTTCAGATTGCCCCGTCGCTCGGGGGGATTTGGCGAGACGTATCGCTCCCTCTTTCCATACGTTCCGGCTTCTGCCCTGTCTGCGGCAGTAGCATGATCAGGGTGGCATGGAGGCATCTCACTGGGGGGGAATTTTTCCTGCCCCTGCTTCCCCGGCCTAGGATTACCATAGTCGGGTCGCCGCTCTGCGGCGCGCTCAGCCAAGAGTTCGTCAACCTGCCTCTTTTTCTCGGCTAGCAACAGGCATAACGTAGCCTTCTCGGGATCTTTGTCCGTATTCTGCACAGAGGCGGACGGGTCGGAGTGCTTGACTGTTCTGACGTGCTCCTTACCCTTGCCAGTGTTTCGACTGAGTACCAGCGACTCGGTGGGTACGGGGAGACCTAGCAGGTTCCTCCACTGATGAGTAACTCTCCTTGATGGGTTGAGCGGCGGCGGTACGCCCTCAGGTGGTAAGTCTCCATCAAGGAATTCAAGCTCATCTCCCTTATCCACAACATCGGCCATGTGGACTGCGACCCCTCTTGAGGGCATGTCCTCGATGTCGCAAAGAGAATCGGGCTGCCGTCGGAAAGGGTCGAAGAGGAGAGTGGCATAGTGTCCCCAACCACGGACTTGCACATGGGGGGTGGCTTCCCTGACGATTCTGCGGAGTGCTTTAAGAATCTGAATGCATTTTCGTTGAAGGGCACTCTGGTGGCCTGGCGACTCAAGGTGCTGGGCCACAAGAAGTGTGGCCGCATCTATTAGGAGGCACTGCTCGCCGATTTCTTCGAAGTGCTCTCGACTTCTGGGGTACACCACCCGTTCATAACGGAGGTGGAAGTGTGTTGCCCATAGGTTTAGACAAAAGCACCCCACTTCTTCAGGGGTAAGAGACTCTGGTATATGGAAATTCAGTGCCGCCATCGGCCAGAACTTCTCCGGGAAGTAATCCGCTGCAAGATTACTCCAGAAGCTCCTGGGCTCGGAATCAGGGTCTGGCCCTGTGTTGCCCCACTAGTCAACCGGGGGCGGCTGAGGGACTGGTAGCGGTACCGAGGCGGACCTCTGGGATAGTAAGCTCGGCGGTGGAGAATACAGCGAACGAGCTGATTGGCCGCCGAATTCCGGGCCTTCCTCCGAAGAGTGAGGTGACCTGGCCACGATGTCACGATACGACGGGCTAATAACCATAGCTTCCGGAACAAGAGCCGCGGCTACCGGCAACAGGTCGCGTCATCGTTCTACCATCGTTGGCCCCCAAAATAACTCTCTGTGATCTCTGGTAGAGGTATAGGGCTCTTCTGGTGACAGAGGTGGTGATTGCGTGGTTGAGACCTGCGGAATTCCCAAGATTTATTCCTCTTGGATGTACCTGCGGAGGGAGATGGGAATCTGGTGGGCCTCGAATTCCGGGAGAATGAGGATAACGCGTCTGGTTCCTGCTCCATTCCTTGATACGAAGGAGCGAGGAGAAGGTTCCATCACTGAATCGCATTCCAATTCCGAGTCGGAGAAGCGGGATGGTTTGATCTCCACCTGGGCCTTCCCGGGGTTCTTCTTGTTGCGGCGGCGACCCGCTCTCCTGCCCCGGGGTGGCTCTTCAGGATAGGGTTGAACCCTATCAGGCAGCCTTGGGGCGATGCTGGCGTCGTGGCGGAGAGGGCCCCCACTCGAGATAGCCGGGGTGCGAGGGGCACCGGGGAAAATGTCGAAGGGTACATGGGGAGGACCTCCATGAAAAGTACCCATGTGGGCGGGGCCTCTGTTGGAACCAGCAGAAGCATGGGGAGGACCTCCATGGTCGATGCGAGTGGAGAGAGGCTGACCTTCACTCCTTGAGTTTCTGGGGCGAGGAGGACCTTCGCCGGTTGTAGAGAGGACATAGGGAGGGCCCCCATGTTGGAGAAGGACCGGGTGGACGGTGCCTTCAGGTTGGCAGTCGGGGGAAGGAGGGTGGACTCCATACCCTGTATAGTGGGCGCGGGAAATGTTTCCGCGCTGAGCGTCATTGCCGCGGGGCAGGTCTTCCTATGGGATGGGGGTAGCACGAGGCATGCCTCCATGACGAACCTCGAAGCGGGGAAGGCCCACGCTCTGTGGAGTAGTGGTACGGGGAGGACCTCCGTACGGGGTGACACTACCGCGGGTTAGCTCGCGGCGATCACCACTTGGGCTTGCAACCCAGAGAGTCAACCTAGCCTGCCCGTGGGGTGGTTGGGGTCTCGATACTGGTTGGGTGAAGGAGTGCCCTTGCTCAGTATATGCAGGGGATTCACGATTCACGTCGGCGGTGGCTCGGGCCACTGTAGCTGTCGACGTTGACGTGCCTCGGCGAGCGTCCTCAGCCCGGGCCCGACGCTAACGTCGGGTCAGGCGGGCTGGTGCAGGTGGTGCAGGTGGTGCAGGGACGTAGCCTGCCTGCTCTTCCTGCGGGGCCGGACGGCGGCGCTGACGCAGCCGGGCAGGAACTCTCGCCTGGAGCCCTCGGGTTGGGACCCTGAGCGGGCTGAGCCGGATGGCTCCTGCCTCTTCAGTGTAAGGCGAGGAGTCGTCAAGGCGTTCCGGAGACAAGCTCCCGAAACGGTTGAATGTTGGGGTGGGGAGGAGGGGCTCCCTGCGCGGCCTGTTAGGGCGGCGTTGATGGCGGGGCCTGGAGGGCTCTAGGTCCAAGAGGGCCATATCCCAGGTTGGGATGACCCCTTCTTCCTCGTACCTGCACACGAGGTTGTTGATCACCCTTCGCTGGATGACCTCTGATGGGGAAAGGGGACGTGGGCGCCCCGTATTCCGTGATGTGGCGGCCATCGTGGCGGTAGCGGCGCTACGTGGGGTGGCCGTGGCGGTGTTGCCCCTGCCCCTACGTGGGCGAGGAGCGGATGGCGACCGCGTCTCTGTAACAGCAACCTGGTTCCTGGCAAACGAAGGGATCAACTCATCAGTACTGAGAGGAAAAGGATTGACAGCCAGTGCCCCAGCGTCCTTCCATTCTCCACGTCTGTAAGAAGGATCCACGCCAACACGCTGCAGAACAGAGTGCCCCAAGTTATACTGCCCCGACTTCCAGTGAGTTTCATGACAGGCCTGCTATTTGCTCGGTGGGACCAGGCACCGGATATCTGGATCCGGTGACACGTCAATCTACTGGTGTCTCGAACGCTACTAATCTCCATATTGAGGAGAATAATTTCACGTCGGGTTCACCATTTCTGTTTCCAACGCTTTCCGCCGGGGCACGCGCACCGTCCGTCCGCGGGGGAGGCCGCGCGGCGCTTTTGTTGCCCCGCATTCCCGCTTTCCAAAGGCGGGCGGCATTCACTCCTTATTCAGGGACGTCTGCTCCTTGATCGAAACGGGACGATGGGATGTCGGTTCATCCTCCTGTGGATTCCTCCTCAGAAATCGTCACCTAGTCCGGGTCTCCCTCATAGATTTAATATGTAGTTCGTGAAACTCTTCCCAGTGCCATGTTTCCATGGATTCCGGTTAATTACACTACTTCTGTCGGGACATTCCAAAGGGTCCAATCAGGGCAGCAACCTTCAGTCAGGGGAGTAGTCACGTTGATCCATCAGTAGCGTGTCTGGATGCTGGGGTACCTAGCATGTCTGTCTGTTATCCTTGGTCACAAGGTTTCTCGAGGGCGTGGAAGCCTGAGGCATCCCACATCGAACGCGGGGAATTATATGTCATGGAAACATATTTGAGGTTTTCCTCAGCTTCCCGTGTTTAATACAGGGTATGCCACAAGTTTAACGTCCAGTGGAGATGGATCAACCCAAACAGAGCATTAGCTAGGATAGATCGGATTGAGGGATCCTCCTTGAAGGGATGTCGATATCGGGGCCAGCCCATGGGCGGCTGTGAAGAAGAGCGTACCGACATGGTCTCACCGGGATGAGACGGTCCGGGCGAGAATCAGGACGGCTGATAGGTGGATGAATGAAATAGAGGGGGAATGAAATGGGACCATCGCAGGGGCGACAGTGAAGTTGGGCTTCAGCCTTGAAGAGGCTTCCTACGTATCCCCGTGGCAGGGAATCAAAGTCCTCATAGTTCAGGATGGTGCCGGTGAACTGACATGAAGGTGGACCTTGGCCCGATGGATGTCGTCAGCGAACCAACGTAAAGGTTGACCTTGGTTCGATTAGTGGTGGGCTTGAACCTTGGGAAGGTTTCCTACGTACCATGCCTTGACATTGATCAAAGTCCTCGTAGTTCAGATTGGGATTGATAGAATATAGTTTTACGTCATGCGGGACGATAATGGAACCTGACGTGAATAAACGATGGGTGGTGAGTGTCGACGTATCGACGTAAGTGAGGGACCTTAGTCCAATGGGAGTCGGGCTTGAACCTCGGGGAGGATTCCTACGTACCATGCCTTGACATGAATCAAAGACCTCGTATTTCGGATTGGGTAATGCAGTTTAACGTCATGTGGGACGGGGGTGAACCAACGTGAATGAGGTTGGAATGACTAGATGGTGGTTTTGAACCTCGTGGAGGCTTCCTACGTACCATTCCTTGACATGGGTCAAAGACCTCGTAGTTCGGGTTAGTCAAAATGGCTTGCCGTCGGACTGGAATAGCTGTTTAACGTCGTGCTGGACGTAGGCAGAACATGACGTGAATTGGATGATGGGTGGGATTGAACCTTGTGGAGGCTTCCTACATACCACGCCTTGACATGGATCAAAGGCCTCGTAGTTCGTATGGGGCTTTGTCGGTGAACCGACGTGAAAGTGGACCTTGGTCCAATGGGTGGTGGGTCGCAACGGCTTTCCATTGGACTGGAATGCAGTTTAACATCATGTTGGACGAGGGAGAAACTCGACGTGAATGAACGACCGAGCAAGGTGGATTTGTCGGCGAACCAACGTGAATGATGGACCTTGGTCCAAAGAGTGGTGGGTCGCAACGTCTTTCCATTGGATTGGAATGCAATTTAACGTCATGCTGGACGTAGGTGAGACCCGACGTGAAATGACGGGTGGGCTTGAACCTCATGGAGGCTTCCTATGTACCATGCCTTGACATGGATCAATGTCCTTGTAGTTCGTTAAGAGTAGGGGGTCAGGGTCGGTGCTCACTCTAAACCCATGTGAGTCATGCTCGGTGTGAGAAACAAGAGGTTGCAAGGACCTGACGATCATGTCGCGAAGGATGCGTCCGTGAGAAGCGAAGAGGGGCTTACGCGGTAGGCGGCCCATGGTGCTGGGACTTACTCCAGGATGGAGGCCCATGGCGCGGAAAAGCGCAGGAATGATGGACCTTGGTCCGATGATGGGAGGTGCCTCGTTCCCTATCACGCCCTCCACTGACCTTGGTAGTGGGGAAGTACGGAGATGTAGAGGTGCAGCCATCCGTTGGGGAACTAGGGTCACCCTTCTTCTACGAACATACGCCACTTCGACAAGGAGGATCTCATCCCAAGTGAATGGGTGATTCCATTCCCGTGGAGACGAGTGGTGTAATGAATGTTCGACCTGGGGGGACCCTTCGTGAGGGAGATGAGGTCGGGTCACAGTTTAACGTCATGTGTTGAGGACGTGGTGCTTGGCAGTTTAATGTCCTGCAGCTCGGACGAGGTGGGTTCACTCCACACCCTTAGGACTTACATAACCGGTACCCTCTGGTCCTTGGGGAAGGGAAGGTACCAGTAAGTCCATGGCTAAGTGGGGTCGTGGAATGAACCATCTAGGGGTCCACGTTAAGGTGGCTATGCGAAGAAGCAATAGCCGTTAGCGTGCCTATGCGAAGAAGCATTAGGTGAAGCAAAGCTACAGGTGTTATTGTCCATGGGACTTTGAAATCACATCGTGCAAACCTGGAGGGTCGCACGGGAAGAGGAATCACTAAGCAAAGGAGTGTGCTTCACGAAGTGGAGTGCCTTGGCCTTAGCATGGGGCATAGGTGTGAGTGGAAGGTGCTTCGCGAAGTGGAACAGTGTTCGCGGAGAACTGCCCCGCGAAAAAAGGGGTGTCTCGCGAAGCAGGGTCCTGCGAAGCAGTGTGCTTCGCGATGTGCAGCGATCCTGCCTTAGTATAGGGATCACTAGCATGGGTTGGGTGTTTCGCGAAGCATAAATGCTCCGCGGCTGCCCGGGTTCCCTTGGGAATCCCCTTCCTTCGCGAACGCCCTTGAGCTTCTCGAAGGGCATCCCTCTCGGAAGAGGGGCTCAAAACGAGACAATGTAGAGGAGTCTCGCGAAGTAGAAGTACCTTGCAGAGCTCATGATTCTCGGGGCAAAGCGTGCTTCGTGATTTGGGAGAGGAGAATCCGAAAGGTCAGATTGTTTGTCCTCGGGACTCAGGGGGAGTCCAGTATTTATAGGGAAGGGGCGCCATGAAGCCAGTCTCGCGCACCGCCTCTGGTGCTTCGCAGCGCGCTTGCGAACGTCAATGGAATCCGCGGAGCTTTACTGCCTCTGGAGCTTCGCGGCGGCTCGTGAACGTCAAATGGGTTCGCGGAGAGTTACCGCCTCCGGAGGTTCACGGCGGCTCGCAAACGTCAACTGAATTCGCGGAGCATTACCACCTCCGGAGCTTCGCAAGGCCGCTATGGTCGGGGCTCTTCGCGGCGGGGCTTCGCGGGGGTGCTTCCCGGCAGTGCTTCGCGAGGCAGCGCACCAGCCTTCTTTTTTGTTCCTTTCTTTCGGGCCATATTTTTGGCACCAACACTACCTTAAAAAAATTAAAATATAATTTCACCTTAATAATTATTTAAATGAAAAAGAATTTTTATCATTAAAGTAGTAATATTCACAATTCTTCAAAAAATTATGTATTTTTAGAAAAATTCCCAAATTCAATCTAATCTTATTTTTTAATTATAAATTAAATAATTGAATTAATTTTACAAAATTCAGTTTCTATATGTTTATAAAATTAATTTTAATATTTTCCATACAATAATATTAATTTTAGTTCATAGTTTTTTAAAAACATATAAGGACATTTCAAAAAAAATCCATTAATTATCAATATTTTTTATTTCTATAAAATTGATATAAAAAATATTTTAAAATTGATTATTAAAATTTGTATCACTATGTTTAATGAATATTTAACCATTATATCATTTAAAATTCATAATAAAATGATGCTTTTTTGAAAATTGGTGATGCGTGTAACATATTCCAATTCGGTGTTGCGTGTATTAAAAGCCAAGTCGATATTGACGGTAGTGAAGGACATGTTATTTATTTGTGAAAATAATGTTTGAAATAGAGTTTTAATATATATATATATATATATATATAACTATATTCAATTTCATCTAAAATGAAAAATAATAAAAATATAAATTAATTCGAAAAACAATAATTCATAAAATCTCAGGGTGTTAGAGTCTATGGGTGAATCATCTTTGTTATGATATAATGGGATGAAAATATATTAATGTGATATAAACCACACAAGAAGGATTATTTTATGTGATTTTATATTTTTATAAAGGATGTCTAGTTTAAAATGAGTGAAACTATGTGTAATAACCTTATAAGATTGGTGATTATATAGGATTATCATTAGTTCCAAGGAAATTTAAGTTTGAAATGAGTGTAACTCTGTCTAAATTTTAATGGGATTGGATATACTGGTGAATAAATTAGGGTTAATTGAATTTATTATCAGGCTAATAATACATTCATCTTTGGTTACTATTATGTATTGTGAAAAAAACACATTTTGTTATGTATCTATTATGCTTAGGGTGATAACTCATTCACCAATTATATGGATTATATGATATACTAATATTTCACTCAACAATGTATATGTTATATAAAGGGTGATTAAACATTATTCAATCTGTTATGGTTATGGTTATAACTCATTCACATGTCTAATTTTTTAATTATTCTAATAACATGTACTCATATGTTTTTGTATAAAAGTGATAATTCATTTACACTCATACTATGGTTATAGTGATAACTCAACCGCAGATGTGTTAGGGATATGGAACCTATTCACCTATGTGTTATGGTTATGGTGATGTCATATTAACTGATGAAATATATAATGATTACTCATTCATTATTTTTATGTATGGTGATAGTTTTTTTACATTTACTATTATGTTTAGAGAAAAACTACTCCCAGTTAATTGGTTTGTGATTGATAATGACATGTTTTCCCATACTCAAGTAATTAATTTTGAATACCATTTCACTAAATTTATTGATTATATTTTTACCTTGTTCATATTCCTCTTGGTTATGAGTGTTTATGACACAATTACGCATAATTATTTATTGATAATTAATTCCTTTCACACTTTTTGTTGTTATAAAAGGTGATATCTCATACAATTTTTTATGATCTGACTATGAGGGTGAATCACCCATTATAGCACCAACAAAAGTAAGTGTGGTTATTAATATATGATCAAACACCCTATTGTACATTTATTATTCTATTTAATAATGTTTACATTAATATAATATTGTATATTGAGGCACATAATAATGATTTATAAAAAAGTATCATTGATGGAGGGGGTGAAACATCATATTCAGGTACACAGAGAAAGGAAAAGGCACTATGTTTGATGGTCGAGTTAGGTTGGATAGTTAAGATTCATATATGGGTCCAAGTCGAACCATAGACATAAATTTCTTAGCTCTCATTATTTATATAATTTTCTACTATTGATTGAATTCAATCACCCTATTATAAAATATTTTACCTGAGGTATGACATTAGAGTGTGTTCATGTTTTTTAGGGAAAGTGTTTTTTGTAATTGTCACTTTATCACTATAATGACCATAATATTTTTCCGTATTATGAATGATTGTTCATTTATTTTAATTTATTAATTGTTGTTATTTTTCAAATGGTATAATACATTAATGTTAAAAATAGACACTCACAACTAGTTGGTAGCCTCTAGTATGCTGTGAGGCATGCATAAGGCCATATATCTCTCCAACTTGAGAACTATTTAGAATTACCTAGCTAGAGAGTTAAAATGAATTTTCAAAGCCTCATTTTGTTTTCTTTTACTATTTGGGACATAGTAGGTAAATATAGAAATACTTGAAACATGGTATGTATACGTTGGATATACATAGCTAACAGAAATATATGGAAATTACATGTTACCAAAGTCTGGGATTTGATGGATATGAACTTAAACTGAGTAAATCGTATTTTATGAGTAACATGAATCACAAAGTGTGATATTCCTTATATTTACATCATACCATATGAAACACATCAATCGTAATAGAGGAATAAATATGAATTATCAACATAAATGATAGTCTATGGATACCTAAGGATAATATTTTTTAGGATATTTCATGCATACATATCACTTACCAAAAGAAATATATTTGTCGTAATATAGTATATGTATTGTTAAATTTAATGAAATAATTCATTGAATGGGTGTAATTAATTAACACACACCAAGAATAAATTTAGTGGTATAACATACACTTGTTGAGACTATTGACACTCTCTATTTAATGAAACCCACAATAATATCTATTAAAGGATATAATCTTTATTCAATTTTGTACAATGGTTTATTTTGAATCTAAGAAAATCTTATATCTCACCAATATGTTATTCATCACTTCTTAGTAAAGTCACTTGCACCAATTTGTAATATATGAGGATCCTTAATAAATTTTCCATGATGAAAAGGATGATGGTTTTTTGTAGAGGAAAAAATATTGTGTTAATTTCTCCAATGCTCATTATTAAGATGAATTCATCGAGATAGAGTCCATTGTTGATTCATTATATGTATTTTTTCATTAAAAATTGTATAGTAGGTTCCATTATTATAGATCAATCTATTTCACTTGGTATTTACACCACCAAGAATCATGTTATAATTTTTTATAACACATAATTGTTATTATAAAATGTTTTTTGAATGATTAATCATGTTAGTTTTATTGTTTTTTCTTATAATTTCACATTATAACTCATCTGTAGCTATATCATAAAATGTGGAACACAAATTCTATTTGTTTTTCTAACATTTTATAATCAACATATTCCATATGTTATTATATATAGGGATTTTTGTGTGTTTTAAATAATTTTTATGATATGATATACGATATCATAAAATTTAATTTGTGCCTATAATTCCAAAAAATTGTACATTTTGTTGTATCTGTGATGTCTGTTATATAATTAAATATGAAATATTTCATATGATAAAACATATCTTAAGTGACAATATGTTTCATAGTTAACAATAGAATTTTATATCAAAAAATATTATTAATATATAGAACTACTTATCAGTAGTATCAGTTGTACGTTATGACTAATTATGAATCGTAAAACATTTCAGGTATAAAACGTTTTAAAATGTATTTATATTTTGATGGTTTTTCTTATATTTTCTAGTTTTTAAAAAAATATTATACATTAATCCTTGTAAAATATGATTTTTTCACAACTAAATTAATTATTAAAAGTTTATATTTAGTTTTTCATATTTTGTGAAAATAAATAGTGTATTAAGTAATTAGTTTAATCATTTAGTTTCTAGGATTATAATTTTATATTCAATGTGAATTAAATTCATGTTTAAATTTATATGATAATTTAATTCTAGGATATAGATCCTTATATTGCATGCTTTGTAAGATATAATAATATATTATTTTCTTATACAGTGTCCTCATTTTATTAGATTAATGTGCATTATAATAGTTATTGAACCATGAACATTCATATTTATATTTAAAGTCATCGTGAATTTAATTCTATCTTGTGTATAGTCTCCTAAAGGTGAAAGATTTGGGTTTTAACTATCCACTATCCAGGATGATTATAGCTTGTTCTAGATAGTTGGGGGTTTTTCCATATGTCACTCATATTATACATAGGTGGAGAATTTAAGTATCATATAAATATAAACCTTTAAATTGAGAGTTCATGTAACTTCTTTATCAGATTCATTTGGATATGTATAAATATATTTTCGTTTTAGTTTTCTGTATGTAACACAAACATTTGGTTTTTATAAATAGTTACACATTATTAAGGATTGAAAAAATTAATTTGAGAGATGTAATAGTATTCCTAAACTAAATCATTAGAAGCATGCACACATAATGGAATAAAGCATGATAAAATAACAATTACATGAGATTCAAACAGTTTAATAATAATTATGTGCATACTAAATTGGTCATACATTTAGGAAAACTCATTAAAATACTATGTGTTGGATTCCTTCCATGGAAGATCTTTTATAGACATCAATCATTCAGTACGAGTGATTATAACTATTAGGTTCCCACAAATTGTGATAAGTAAGAAATGTAATAAGGTGACCCTAATGGCCATGTTCAGTATTATTAGAATTTCATTTAAGATACACATAGCTGAGATATCCTAATGGTTAAAAATATCAATGATTGTAGTTTAGTGATTTCATATGATGGATTTTGACAATGTAATTTAAACATAACTATAAAATAATAATATATGATATGATTAAAAAGGTTATTTTCTAAAAGATATATTAAATTCTTATTTACCTACTAAAATGGGGTAATTTAGGATAAAATATTTTTATTAGATATTTGAATGGATATAATTTATAAATATATAATTTTTAATGGGTGTACATTGAAAAAAACTTATTTATGGAAATATATAATACATTATAATAACCCATAGATATGTCTATATTATTGGTTATAGATTACGTCATGATAATAAAATTATTTCCCCCATAGGTATGATCAATAAAATAGTTCATGATTGGTATTTATGATTGATAATTTTTCTTTGAAGTGAGGTATTTAGAGCTTATTGATGTGAATATTTTAAAGGTCAATTTCTATCAATTTGACTCATTATTATAGGATATTGAGTCTAAATCACACTATTCTGATGAAAAACATAGATATAGAGTTAAATGGGAATTGAAAATGAATGAATTATATCTCCATTTCAGAAATAGAGCTATATTGTCTATCATTTGATGTTTTATCGTATGCTCAATCTTTATTAATTGAATTAATACTAGTGTCAGTGAAATTTCATTTTGTTGAAACTATAACAAATGTATAATAATTTGTATATTTTATTAATAATAAGATGATCACAATCATTTTTGTAATCAAGGATATTTTGTATATAAGAATGATATATTATATTTCATTGATAATATGATGAATGGTTTATATATTCATGATTTGGATAATCTTGTTTATAAAATTATAAATAAGTGGGCCAGGTTTGATTCTAATACCATATAACTTTGGAATTATTTTCATGGGAATATTACCTAGAAACATATAGAAATACTTTGGGAAAATTATTGGAACCATTTAATTATAAACCATCTAAAATTTGAGAATTATTTTGATTGTCTAAGATGAAAAATAACCTTTTATTGGAAAATGTGATATTGCTAGTGCAGTATTTTATCTCATGCATTGTAAAAATTTATATGGGTTTCTAGTGAGACACAAGTACAAGGTTTTTAAAATTTTCATAGTGTTTTAGAATGACATATATAATCAACTGGGAAATATTATTATGATATTTTAATTATATATAGATTAAAAATCATCCAAATATGTCTTCTATAAATATTTGGGGATGTAAAGTATTTGTATGACGTTTATATTCAGATAATATCAACTGTAAATCATAGAAATACTTTTTTTGGTTATCCTATGGAAATTTTGGGATTTTATTTCTATACTCACACTGAATAAAAAGGTTTCTGGCTAGACATGGTGTTCTAATTATGAAGGAACCCATAGGTTAAGGTGTTAGTGGGATAACAGATGAACATAGAAAATTATTGTACTAAAAAATATGATGTTATCTTGAGTTCGAGGTTGATAAAATTCCAAATAGTTTTATGGAATAAGAACTGAATTTAGTTATATAAGAACCCTGAATTTTTGGAGGGATGTTTTATGAACTAGAGAGATGTCGATTTATCATCATAAGTGGTGATGAATTTATGTTCATAAATTATGTACATACTATCTACGAGGGGTCCATATACAGTTGAAATGATGATAAATGGTAAAAATTTTATAGCCCTATTTTTTCCTAGTAATACTATAATATATATATATATATAATGATCTGGACAGTGAGATGACATGAGATTTTGAGGCATGGTGTTTTTGGAATTATTTTTATAAAAAAATTAAATTTGTTTTATTATTTTTCTACTGTTTCTTATATAAATTTTAAAAGTATTAACCAGAATATCGAATCAAAAATATAATACCATGGTAGAGTTTGTAATGTGATGTTTACATTACTCATTACCATAAATAGGTTAGTGTAGGGTGTTCAAATGTTGATACACATGACCGGTAAGTTTAGAGAAAATAAATAATTAGGTTTATTTAATTTAATTACACTATCCTTTTATAAACATACAAAAGTTTATATTTATTTAAAATTCACTAGTTTTATCCACTTGTATAGTGGTGAATTGATATCTTCTCCTTCCCCTTTCTACTGGTGAATCACATCAGAAGACAATGAATCTCTGGATTTGAGCAGATCATCATACAGTTAATACAACGACATCATATATTCATTGTTGACAATGTTATTATATGTTTAATGTTAATATAAATTGTTAAAAATATTAAATTAGTTCTTTAAAAACATTTTGATGAAATTTATTGATCAATATCATCACTTCTATGATTCACACCAATTTTTGAACATTGCATACACCAATATATTGACATTTATTTTGGTATGATTATTTTTAACCCATATATACAAATATTACGATTTTAAAACTATTGATAAACCTTTTGTTATTGTGCCATTTTCCCATAAATTATTCACATTCTTCACAGGTCATCCTACCGGGTATCATTTTGACTTTATCGGGTGAGTGCGATTCAGATATGACCCATATATTGACAATGGATCGACATGTGAGATGTGGATCATCTAAATATGGAAAATTTCATAAATATTTTAGGATTTTGTTAATATTTTTTATAATAATTATAAAAATCATGTCCAAAGAAGAACCAATTTTATGTGAGGTGTATGGGTTATGTGCAGGGTGAATCAGGAACTGATTTCCAGTCACTAGAGGGCCAGAATTGTAGGCTGTAGAAATAGACATCAATTTTATATGAAAACAAGGATGAAATCATGGTTGGAAATTTCAGATATAGATCATGAATCATGGGTCTATATGTTTATGAAAAACATGACTACACACCTTGTATGACAATAAACACACGACGTGTAGCCCATATTGATGTGGAAGCTATAGTTTTTAAAAAATATAAGGATGGAACATTGGGTATCCATCAATCATGTTATGTAACACATCCTCAGGTTTAAATGACATGTAGTGGAGCACAAAGGTGGAAAATTGTGTAAAATAATGCATCCAGACCCATTGTTGTGTACTGAAGTAGATATCTAGGCACACGACATTGTTCCAATGTACATGGGCACATCAACGGATCAAGGGAATGGACCCCATGTGTCTTGGACAACCCCTTTGGAATCCCTAGACACTATGTAGTGATATGTGGTTATAAAGTTGTGTACCTCTAGTATGAGGCCCCTGCCTTAAACCTTACTTAATCTTGAGTTATTACATGACAACACATTGTGGATCTTTTCAGGTTTAGAGTTTTAGAGAATTAGATCACAAAACATTCATTACATTCCACATTTAAACAAAGTGGTTACATAAAAGATAGTATTCATTTTTCCCATCAACAAAAACATATTTAAAATAAAACATGGATTCTTTCTTGACACATCCTTGACACTATCATTATATCATGTACCATTCCCTTAACCTGTGAAAAACATTTCAGAAACATGGGATGAGCATAAAAAACTTTAGTAAGGGTTATATAAAGTATGGAAAAGAAACATGAGTACATATATACATAATAATGAAACCACACTTTACCCATAAAACATAAGCACTTTAACCTACCTCATAAAAGCACGAATAAATCATAGTAATCATAAGACATAAAGGTAACTTGGGGCATTCATAACATTCTTATGTAGGTAGTAACCCTGTTGGTTACATTTGGAATACCCATCATAGTTTATTCCCTAAATCTCTTCGAAGAAAACTTAACGTTTAACTCCTTTGTGTTACCCAATGCATTGGAGAGCTATATCGGGCTCACCCGCCCTTAGTTTATCACAGAACCACCCGTCATCATAACAATGCCCAAGAACCATAATATAATCATATCACATAAATTAAGCATAAATTAAAGATAACATTCCCACATTTCATTAACAATATAACATTTTATGATATTGGAATACTGGATCCATTCTAAAAACCATTTTCAAAACCATTTAAAACAGTTAATAAAGATATTTTTAAATCAAAGTGTCCCTTACGACATTGATGATTTTTACATTTTAAACCATTAATATCCATATAAATAAATCCTTAAAACCATTTTGAAAAATGGATATTAATGAGAAATATTTATAAGATTAAATCATTAAAACATTTAAAACGATATTTTAGTTAAAGAGTTTTTTACAAAATGAGAGACACTTGAATACAAAAATTAATGAATAAAATTTAATCAAAACATTATAATATCATGAGAATAATTTGATTTGTCATATATTATTCCAAAGGATAGTATATACACCATATAAGAGTGAACTGGGGCATAACAACAATGATGACTCAATATAATTGTAAAATGAGATGAAATCCCTTACAAAGAAGGTATCCTTATAGTAAGGATAAATTAATCGCATAATTATGTGTGAAAAATATAAATACACCCAATATAAGTGGATATTAAGTGTAAAACAACCAGAGGTCATTCACACATATTCATAGAATGACATATTCAATAACTACATGTTGAACCCAATGAAATTTAAATTGGGTTAAAAAGTTCCCTTGGTAAAATTCGACAGCCTAACAGCATCACATTAAGATTCATAACAATAGTTGATGAGAGAGAAAATGGTATCTCATCACTTGAACACAAAATTTAAATAAAAAAGGATATATAAGAACATATCCCAACATAAAAAGATGTAAATAAAAATACATATCAAAATAAGTCTTTTTAAAAGAGGAGTGTGAAAGGTTCCTTTACCGATTTGGGCAACTTTCAAAACGTACACTCCATGATAAAAGGGTCATACAATGAATATGTAACTACCCATAAATGAGATTTTATTATACAAATAGTAAAATAATTTGTATTACATACAACACACAAAAGTAAATAGTGGCCAATGTAGCATGAATCTCACTGGAATAAAAAGTGAGATGAAAATCCCCTTATGAAAATTCGGCTGCCTAACAGTGCCACATAAAACTCCCAAAAATAGATTGATGAGATAAAATAGGGTCTCTCATTGAATTAACATACAATTTATAGAAAGTGTAATATAATAGAACATCCCTCAACATAAAAAAGAGGACCTTAAAGTAATTTACATAAAAAAAGTACTTAAAAAGAAAGAGAGAGGTAGGATCCCTTACCTCGGGTCCGACTTGACTAGATCATTCTTTAAACTCCTGAATAATAAACTTGAGTTAATTTCTACTTGCTTAAGAACCTTTTTCAAGATCATTATTCCTTTTATATCACTTACTACCATGCTATGAACACTATGTAATTATTTAAGTTAATAATGGTTGTTTTGTAGATAATTGATACTTGATCCAAAAATAAACACTTTATAATTACAAGTTGTTCATATAGTAAAATATATATTATATCCAGAATAATATTAATTATTAAGATATCATATATATCATATATATCCATTATATACGTGCATTTATAATATTGCATAACATTTAGAGGTAATAAATGAAATGCACCGTTCCTGGAGACGGTAAGCCGTACGTACGCATGAATGCTACTTCCATATTTATTTCTTATTTAATGGAATTAAAACATAATTATACATAATAGTGTTATAATTAAAGTATGGTATCATATATTATATCATTAAACCTATCCTTTATATAGACCACATATGATATTAATGAATCAAATAACTTTGATGGGGGCGGTAGTCCGCACTTCCTAAAATGAAGATATCGCGTTTATCCATAAACGAAACCATAAAGGTCTGACAGAAATGAAAAATACAGAACCTTAAGTAAAACATAAACATATTATATATCATATATAAATATAGTGACATCTTAATGGCCACATTTAATGGTGTTAAAAGAATATTGAATAATCATCGTTTCGTGAGGCAGAAATTCACCATCCACAGAAACAGTATGTTCTTTAATCATTAAATGTAGGTGTTTGTAAGTGTATCTCGAATCCTTCTTATAAAAAAATCCTAGTATATTGAAGATACTAAATTTTTACCAAATAAATGAATAAAAAGAGTTTAGGGAGTTGGAGAAGCAAAATAAAACAAAATAACACAAGTGAAGACATTACTTTAAAATCGGGTATCTCTCTTTGATTTGATCTCAAAGGCTTCCTTGGGAAGACTTATGCCCAAAGAGAGGATTCTAGGAGTAATATAGGGATGTGGAGAGACAAAATTTGTAGGTTTTGGCCGAGAAAAAGGCTTGATAGGTGTGGGTAAGGTGTTATAGGTGGGGGCCTTTTATAAGAGGAGAAGAGGGGCACTCTTGGAATGTTACAAAATGTTACATTATTTTCAAATGAGTTTCAAATTTTAAAGGTCCCACATGGATGTATTTCGGGTAAAAGTTGTAAGGGTTCGAAATATACTCATTCAATAGGTCTTTTAAAAGTGTAAGTTATAGTTTTAACATTACCTTTTCATTTTATTTAAATCCTTTATTAATGAGGTAATCGTTGCATCATCATGATGTCATTAATAATTTAATTTATAATATGTCTAAAAATTATAGAAAAATATCATGATGTAGGAAATCTTTTTCTCTTTATAATTAAAATTTATAGTCAAAAATTTGACTTGTATAACCCAATTTAGTAATTGTTTTTGTAAAAAAACTCATGCCTGTAAAATTTTAGTTTTAACTTTAAATAAAAAGTTATTTGTATCATTTTCCAACCAAAGTGGATCCATGGTGTCCCCAAGAAGACCCATGGATTGTCTTGGTTGGCCATGACACATCCAATGAGGGTAGGACATGTGTATAGGTCATTTAATAATATTAAAACATCATTTTTACCACAAATTACACAAATTACCTCTAATCGCGATTAAAAACTGAAAAGTTACTATTCCCCAAAAAATTTATTCTAATCCCATTGAACCACATTTTACATCTTAATGACAACCATGTATGTCAGATTTTTGAAATTCAAATTACAGAAGTGGTGAAGTTTCATTTAAACGAAAAATCTGTTTTTAAACAACCATTTAGTGGTTTCACTATTCATAAAAAATTGATGTTTATCAAAAAAATACCAAAAATTCACCCTAATATATATTTGATATTCCAAATTCATAAATGATTTATATTTTACAAAATTCAAAACATATATGTTGCATTAATTAATTCAATAATTAATTCCTGTTGTCAAAACAAATAGTGTGTTTTTAAGAAACAATATCTATTAAAAGATTGACACTAGTTTAAGTACAATTTCAAAGTGAAATTAATTCCAATGACCACCATTAGATTAAATGGTAAAAATATATTCTAAATACAGTATAATAAAAATTAAAAATATAATCTATCCATATAAATAAATCATTTTAAAAGGAGGGTTTGAATTAAAATGCAACATTTTCAATACAAATGATATTTATCGGAAAAATAACAAAATTTTACACAAAGTAAATTTTGAGGTCCAGATTTTAAAGAAGGATTTTATTTTGTCAAATAAAACATATAAAATTTTCAAAAGTATATTTAAAAAGGGTTCTCCATCAAAAGGCGGTTAATCTACCTTTTAAAGAATATTAGAAGATTTATGCTTTAAATTGGATTCATTTGCATTTTAAGCCTCCAACATTTATTGGATAAAAGTAAAAATATTTGACAAAAATATATAATAATTTTGTAGTTAGTTCTATTCATTCCCTCCATTACAACGACTAGGCATTAAATACCTTTTAAAATAATATTATTTTTTTTAGAGTACAACGTAATATTTCAAAGAAACTCGTTGTTGTGTATTGGGTACGCCCTCGAGCATAGCATTCCCTATAATGTAATATTAATATTTTATTCAAAAATATGGATAAATATGAAAAAGTCATATTCTTTGTTTACCTAGGGTGTTACATCCTTCCCCCTTTTGGGAATTTCATCCTCGCAATTTTAAAATTGGGCTTGGAAGCTTCATTTAAATTCGCACATTGGAACACGAGTCGGTAAAACTATCACTTTAAAAGAATGGGAGAGAAGTACAAATGTCACCCAAGTTAACAAATAATAGGATTAAAAGTATGAAAATATGGATATGTTGGAAAAAACAAAGGGTCATGTTCTGATGTAGAGTGATAGTAAACATGTCTAGGATAAAGTTAACAACAAGAAAATCACAAACCTGTAATGGGTTAAACGGTAGTTGATTCCCCAGTAGGAAATATTGACAGACAACATTTTCGTTTTAAGTTACATTTCATTGAGGAATTTATTTATGAGCTTAACTAACACATAAGGAAGCATACTTAATTATCATGTTGAATTTCAACATTTACTATATTTCTTACACGAACTCATATTTTCTCCAAAACACGAGTATTTAGGATGACTTGTTCACATTAAGAGAGCTATAATCAACATCTAGAGAAACACCTAATCCAAAAAAGATAACTATATACTTCCCATGTCTTTAGACCTTAACCAAAACTAAAACCCAAAGTTCAACAAAGACCATTCAATAAAAATCTATCCATAAAATTATACAATGTAAACCAAACTAATATTGAAACCCAATTCTCTGAAGGATTTAATCACATAGTCTCCTAAGATAAATTGTAACATTTTTCTCCAAAATAACATCAGTTACTCTTACAGTCTCATACTAAAAATTAATTAACCTAATCACATGTCCTCCATGATAGGCTAATAATTTCCATTGATAACCAAAATTTTACTTACTCTTAATTCATAAAATAATCTAACTAAAAAGAATCATTCAAACTAAACAGGGACTTCACGTAGTCTAGTGGTTGGTGATAAATACCAGTTGCACTTTGTTTGTGGGTTCGATTCCCGCAGCTTCGTCCAATGCAACAGGTTGTCACATGGTCTGCGTGTTGTCCCTTTTCAAAAACTATATAATTTTATAACATTCCTCAAAAAGAGATAAATTCATCAAAAATTACCAAAACATATTTTAACCACAAAGGTTATCTGATAACATCCATTTTGAAACCCAAAATGTATTATCCAGTAATTGCCTCAAATTCATGGATCATATAAATCCAAATGGTTCTTTATAACTATATCCACAAAAGAAAGGATAATTATTACTTAAATATAATTTTCATATATCAAACATAAGGGTTACTATAAAAAGTCTTCTAATGTAACCCCATCATCAAAAGGGACTTAATACATCAAATAATTTCACCATCCTAAAATCTACCATAACCCTTGAATCATTTATATGTTGACTTCTTACTCATTTAACATTCTTCATGATCCATTATCCATTACTTTTCAACATATTATTAAATACTTCTTTCCTACAAACAAAATCATGAATCATATCCTAAGATTCCAATAATAGGAAAACATATGTTAAGAAATAATCCATACCATTCATTCTTCATTGTCAGTGTCTTCATCCTCAATAGGAATGGAATTAGGTATTGGTAAATGAATATTTGTACGATCTTGGTGACCCCATTCCCGATACTTCTTTGTAGGACATGTGTTTTCATAATGACCATGCACACCACATTTAAAACATTCAACTGATCCTTCAGAAATAACATTTTTTCATTTTCTAGAGTCAACTAGATGCTTCCTTTTTCCATGGAAGGTTCTTGCTTTATGACCCTTATTTCCAAATCTATAGCATTTTTCTGTCCCATTGATACATTTTCCTCTGTGTTTCATTCCACATATTTGACACATAGGTTTTTGAACATACTTACCTTTATGATTATTAATTGAACATCCGTAGGGATTTGTTTCTCGCATATACGATTCCCTATAAAAAACACTACGGTTCAGGTGGTCAATCATGACTCCTGATAGTTGGTTGAGGATAACCACAAGAGTTCTCATTGCATCTCCCATATCATTTCGTTTTTCTTTCATAAAACTATCATAGTTTTCTTCAAATCCACAGTTACTTTGGTGCCTGCTAGATCCAGCCATTTACTAAAACCAAAAAGGTCACTATGAGTATATCAGTAAAATCATCAAATAAAAAAGATGAAGATAAACACCAAGATACACTTATCCATGTTATCTCAAACTCATTCTAACTATCAAAAAAACGATGAATACATCTAATATACTAACCATTGTGGTTATACACAACTTTTCACTTTTTATTAAACAACAATCTAACCTCTAAAGTTATCTAAATTGACCTCTGATACCAACTATGAGGCCCTAGCCTTAATCCTTACTTAAACATGAGTTATTACAAGATTACACATTGAAGATCTTTTCAGGTTTAGAGTTTTATAGAATTAAATCTCAAAACTTGCATTACATTCCACATTTAAACAAAGTGGTTACATAAAAGATAGTATTCAATTTTCCCATCAACAGAAACAAATTTAATATAAAACAAGGATTATTTCTTGACACTTCCTTGACACTATCATCATATCATGTACCATTCCCTTGACCTATGAAAAACATTTCAAAAACTTTGGATGAGCATAAAAAGCTCAGTAAGGGTTATAAAAAGTATGGAAAGGAAACATGAGTACATATATACATAAGAATGAAATCATACATTACCCATAAAACAAAATCACTTTAACCTACCTCATAAAATCATGAATAAATCATAGAAATCATAAGACATAAAGGTAACATGAGGCATTCATAACATTATTACGTAGGGATTACCCCTCTTGGTTATGTTTGGAATATCCATCATAGTATATTCCCTAAATCTATTCGGAGAAACCTTAAGGTTTAACTCCTTCGTGTTACCCAATGCATTGGAGAGCTATATCGGGATCACCCACCGTTAGTTTATCACGGAACCACCCGTCTTCATAACAATTCCCAAGAACCATAAAATAATCATAGCACATAACTCAACCATAAAAGAAAGATAACATTCCCGCATTCCAATAAAAATAAAACATTTTAAGATATTTAAATAATGAATCCATTCTAAAAACCATTTTCAAAACCATTTAAAACATTTAATAAAGTGATTTTTAAATCAAAGCATCTCATACCACATTGAAGCTTTTAACATTTTAAACCATTAATATCCATATAAATAAATCCTTAAAACCATTTTGAAAACATGGATATTAATGAGAAATATTTATAAGATTAAATCATTAAAACATTTAAAACAATATTTTAGTTAAAGGGTTTATAACAAAATGAGAGACACTTGAATACAATAATTGAGGAATAACATTTAATCAAAATATTATAATATCTTGAGAATAAAGGGATTGGTGATATATTATTCCAGAGGACAGTATATACACCATATAATAGTGAATTGTTGTATAACAACAATGAAGTCTCAATAGAATTGTAAAATGAGATGAAATCCCTTATAAATAAGGTATCCTTTAATTAAGGATAAATAAATCCCATAATTATGTGTGAAAAATATAAATACAACCAATATAAATGGATATTAAGTTTAAAAAAACCATAGGTCATTCACAAATATTCATATAATGACATATTCAATAACTACAAGTTGAACCCAAAGAAATCGAAATTGGGTTAAGAAGTTCCCTTGGTTAAATTCGACAGCCTAACAGCATCACTTTAAGATTCATAACAATAGTTGATGAGAGAGAAAATGGTTTCTAATCACTTGGACATATAATTTACATCAATAAGGATATATAAGAACATATCCTAACATAAAAAGATGTAAACAAAATATATAACAAAATAAGACTTTTTAAAAGAGGAGTGTGAAAGGTTCCGTTACCGATTTGGGCAACTTTCAAAACGTACACCCGATGAAAGAAGGGTCATACAATGAAGATGTAACTACCCATAAATGAGATTTTAGTATAAAAATAGTAAAATAATGGGATGTACATACAACACACAAAAGTAAATAGTGGCCAGTATAGCATGAATCTCACAGGAATAAAAAGTGAGATGAAAACCCCCTTATGAAAATTCGGCAGCCTAACTGCGTCACATGAAACTCCCAAAAATAGATTGATGAGATAAAATTATGTCTCTCATCATATTATCATACAGTTAATAGAAATAGGAATATAAAAGGACATCCCCCAACATAAGAAAGAGGATCTTAATGTAAGTTACATAAAAAAGGGTACTTAAAAAGAAAGAGAGAGGTAGGATCCCTTACCTCGGGTCCGACGTGACTTGATCATTAATTAACCTCATGAATAATAAACTTGAGTTAATTTATACTTGATTAAGAACATTTTTCAGGTTCATTATTCCTTTTATATCACTTACTACCATTCTATGACCACTATGTAATTATTTATGTTAATAATGGTCGTTTTGTAGATCATTGCTACTTGAGTCAAAAATAAACTATTTATAATTACAAGTTGTTCATGTGGTAAAATATATATTATATACAGAATTATATTCATTATATAGATATCATATATATCAAATATATCCATTATATACATGCATTTATAATATTACAAAACATTTAGAGGTAAGAAATGAAATGCACCGTTCATGGAGAGGGTAAGCCGTACGTATGCATGAATGCTACTTCCATTTCTATTTCTTATTTAATGAAATTAAAAAATAATTATACATAATAGTATTATAATTCCAGTATGGTATAATATATATTATCATTAAATATATCCTTTATACGTACCACATATGGTATTGTCGAATCAAATCACTTTGAGGGGGCGGTAGTCTGCACTTCTTAAATTGAATATATCACGTTTAAAAATAATGGAAACCATAAAGGTATGCCATAAAAGAAAAATACAGAAGCTTAAGTAAAAAATAAACATATTATATATCATATATAAATATATTTTCATCTTAATGTCCACCTTTCAGGGTGTTAAAATAATATTGAACAATCATCGTTTCGTGAGGCAGAAATTCACCATCCAAAGAAACAGTATGTTCTTTAACCATTAGATGTACGTGTGTGTAATTTTATCTCTAATCCTTCTTATAACAACATCCTGGTATATTTAAGATACTGATTTGTCACAAAAGTTATGAATAAAAAGAGTTTAGGGTGTTGGAGAAGCAAAATAAAACAAAATAACACAAGTGAATACATTACCTTAAAATCAGGTATCTCTCTTTGATTTGAGCTCAAAGGCTCCCTTGGGAAGACTTCTGCCCAAAGTAAGGCTTCTTGGAGTAAGAGAGGGATGTGGAGAGACATAATGAGCCGGGGTTGGCCAAACCAATGGCTTGAGAGGTGTGGGTAAGGTGGTAGAGGTGGGGGCCTTTTATAAGAGGAGAGGAGGGGAACTCTTGGAAAGTTACAAAATGTTACATTATTTTCAAATGAGTTTCGAATATTAAAATTCCCAAATTGATGTATTTATAGGATAAGGTGGTAAGGGTTAGAAATATACTCATTCAATAGGTCTTTGTCAAGTGTATGTTATAGTTTTAACAATATCTTTTCATTTTATTTAAATCCTTTATTAATGAGTTAATCGCTGCATCATCATTATGTCATAAATAATTTAATTTATTTAGTGTCTAAAAACTATATAAAAATATCATGATGTAGGAAATATATTTCTATTTCTAATGAATATTTATAGTAAAAAATATTTTTTGTATAACCCCATTTAAAAATTGTTTTAGTAAAACAACTCATGCTTGTGACATTTTTGTTTTAATTTAAATAAAAAGTTATTAATGTCATTTTTCAACCAAAGTGGCTCCATGGGATCCCAAAGTTGACACATGGATTTTATTGGTCAGAAATAACACATCCAATGAGGGTATGACATGTATCTAGGTCATTTCATATTATTAAAACATTATTTTTACCTTAAATTACACTAATTACCTCTAATCGCGATTAAAAACTTAAAAGTTACTATTCGCCAAAAAAGTACTTTAATACCATTGAACTACATTTTACATCCTAATGAAAACCATGTATGTCAGATTTTTGAAATTCAAATCACAGAAGTGGTGATGTTTTATTTAAACGAAAAATCAGTTTTTATACTACCACTTAGTGGTTTCACTATTCATCAAAAATTTAAGTTTTTCAGAAAAATACCAAAAAATCACCCTAAGATATATTTGATATTCCGAATTCAAAAATGTTGTGTATTTTAAAAAATTAAAAACATATATTATTCATTAAATAAATTAATAATTAATTCCCGTTGTCAAAACAAATAGTGTGTTTTTAAGAAACAATATATATTAAAAGATTGACACTAATTTAAGTCCAATTTCAAAGTGAAATTAATTCCAATGACCACCATTAGATTAAATGGTAAAAATATATTCTAAATAAACTCTAATATAAATTAAAAATATAATCTATACATATAAATAAATCATATTAAAATGAGATTTTGAATTAAAATGCAACATTTTCAATACAAATGATCTTTATCGAAAAAATAACAATATTTTACACAAAGTAAATTTTGATGTCCAGATTCTAAAGAAGGATTTTATATTGTCAAATACAACATATAATATTGTAAAAAATATATTTAAATATGGTTCTCCACCAAAAGGCGGTTAATTGACCTTTTAAAGAATATTAGAAAATTTATGCTTTAAATTGGATTCATTTGCATTTTAAGCCTCAAACATTTATTGGATAAAAATAAAAAAAATTTACAAACATATATAATCATTTTGTAGTTAGTTTTGTTCATTCCCGCCATTATAATGTCTAGGCATTAACTACCTTTTAAAATAATATTAATTTATTATTAGAGTGCAGTGTAAGATTTCAAAGAAACTCGTTGTTGCGTATTGGGTACACCCTCGAGCATAGAATTACCATCCAGGTAATATTAATATTTTATTCAAAAATATGGATAAATATAAAAATGTCATATTCTTTATTTACCTAGGGTGTTAAATCTAGGGACATGTCTAGGTGATGTAGTGGGGCTACACATCATGTGGTTCCCCTCACATATCAGGTTAATCTTTGTTCTTTTTATAGAAACTTCAATATTCATTGTCTCCTTCATTTGAACTCGGACATTATAACATGTGTAGCGTACCCTTAGGGTTTTTACACATAGACCATGATGATTATAATAAATATTAATTTTTAGATATTTTGTAGTGTATTTTGGGCATGTAAATTATTTAGGTAATGCATGACAATGGAAGTGGTCACATAGGATCACTAGAGGCTTTTAGAGTGGAACCCTCTGACTGGGCCAAGCAAGGGTCCTCTATTAGCCAATAATGTAAAACCCTACTGTGGAGTTAGACTGTTGGTCCTATATAATCATATATTAGAACCCTCCTATTTTCATAAGGGATGTTCCCTCTACCTAAATATCGAAGTAGAACCCTCATGATTTGACAAGGAATCGGTCCTCCATATTTTTTGGTGGAACCCTCCTGATAGGCGAGGAATGGGTCTTCTATCAACTATCAAAGTGGAACTCTCCAGCAGTGTTAGGACATGGGTCCTCAACCATTATATAGGATCCCTCCTCATAGGATGGTCAAGTTTCATCTATCAATTATTTTGGTGTAACCATCCTATTATATTAGGGTGTGGGTCCTCTACATATCCACTGAGTAGAATTATCCGTTTATATCAGGTAATGAGTCATCTATTTATAGACTGTAACTGCATGGTTGTGTGGGAAAGTTGAGAGGTATGGTTTGACTAGGATATTTTCTACTGGGCTGAGACACGATATAATAGGAATCATTAATGACCTTTTGGGACTATTAGAAACTCATTTCCCAGACTAAGATGGGTGGGAGAGATCATTTTTTCACTTTATTGGTATTCTTTGACTTTATATATATATTTATATATGTTTATATATATGTATGCATGTATGTATTCATGTCATTGAATTTGGCTACTTTATTTCCATGGGATGTAGAGAGGTAAACGGATTTCCTCCTACATTCCGTATTGAAAACCTCATGGTTGTACGATTTTACTCTCTTACTATGGGTAAAAATTACTCAATTTTTTGTCCATATTCAATATATTTTGAGACCCTTACGTATTGATGAGATTAAATTACCTTGGATTGGGGTGAGCTATTCGGTTTTCAGTATATGCTATCGATAATATTTCTATTTCTATTTTATTTTTCATAGGTTCCCCTTCCTGTTTTAGGGTGTCTTATTGGGTATGAATATAGTCACCCTTACATGAGATTTTCCCATATGTTTCATGTCATATGTTGATGACAGATATAATGGAATTTAATACATAAGTGGTTTGGGATACTTGGTGTTTTGTGCCATATATAGTGCTCCTAACATAGAGATCACGATCTAGGATCTCTCTGTTGTTTAATTTCTAGTTTCACAGTTTGGGACATATCTGTGGTTTTTTTTGTATATTTTCCTTATACTTTGAAATTTTCACTATTGTAAAATTGTAAAGCAAATATGATTATCATTCGTGGTTTATAATCTATCTATTCCAAAAAAAAATTATTATTCCTCTACACTCCATTATTGTTATTCTTCGAAATGTGCCTATATTTCCATGGGATAATTCCTCCCATTTAGGATATGAGATTTGGTATTTTTATACACCCCTGTCCTTTGGAGGAAAGCATGGCGTTGTTGAGGATCAAACCCTAGTTTGGTTCAGGTCATGAAAGATTGGTATTGTAGTAGTTCATTCCTTGTGATGATGTCTAGAGTGGTCCCCTTTTGAGGATTTATTTGGTATTTTATGGAAACATTGATGGAGTTTCTCATGTGCAGTTATTAGTCCATCAAACCAAGTGTTGGTTTGAGCTGTCAAAGAATCCATTCACCAGGACTCTGACTACCTACTCTTCAACTCAGCATACCAATACATTGGTTATAGGGATCTATTGTACATGCATCATATAGGATTGATTCTTTGAAATTCCTTATATATTTAACTTACCATTATTATTATATATATATTATCATCTATCCCTAGTACACCATGATTAAATTTTCAGGATTCCCCCACGACAGAAGTCATGTATGATATATGTTTCGTATAATATTTACAATATGATGAATGATGAGTCCTTAGTTAAGGGTCCATCTCGCGAGACACTTTCTCAAGGCGAGAAGGTAGTATGTACACCACCTGTCATGATCGTCCAAGTAGAGTAGGATGAAGATGCGAGCATTCTCAGAGAACACTTTTAGTTCAAGCACTATAGGACACTAAGTTCTATAGTGATCCAATTATCCAAGCTTCTGATGATTATTTAGATTCAATGGTTCATGGTTTCTTGATCATCTGGAATATAAGGAAATATATAATTTTACTACAATATATCCTTTTAAGGGATCATATGGGTGATTCTGGCGTCTTTTTACATAGATACGTGATGATTTCACACTAATGCGGCATGATTACCAGCAATAGTTCTATAAGGCATACTACCCACCCTCTTTGCACTAAGTTCTGATTTGTGAGATTCTGATGCTACAAAATGGAGTGATGATACAGTTTGAGTAAGCTACAAGGTTCAAAGAACATGAACTATACTCCCTTGATGTGATCTTGAATGGCTATATATATGAACAAAAGATTGAGTAGGGACTCAATTCAGATATTTATGTCAGGTTCGTACCCTTATGAATCCCCACCAATGTCAGGGTGTTGGAGAGTGAACCAGTGAAAAATCATTTCCTATAGGATGGATTCTAGATCGATTTTACAACTAGTGAGTGTCACAGATTTGATTTATCTATGGTATGTAGTTGGAGCCAGTCTAAAGAATCTCTCCCCATGAGATCTTATTCTGGTTAGACTCAAACGCATGGACATGTAGCATAAGGAAAGCATAAAGGAATAGTAAATCCTGTAGTGGTGTCATGTTATGATTATGATGGGTGATGTAAAATAGTGTGTGATTACCTAACCAATTGTATTTAGGAGAATAGCGAGACTAAAAATGACCTACAATGGTAGAGACATCATCATGTTCTGTGATCTCGCAAGAGGGGTAAGGGTGGTCCTTAGGGAGGTAAAGCTAGTAGGGGAGTGGGAGGAGCTATGGTTGGTAGATGATTCTATAAGATTCTCCCACCACCCCCTCTAGGTGTACAACATTGGGCATAGGGAGATGGTGGTTATTGTTTTAAAAATCTATAGGCTTTGGGGTCTTATGAATCCGCGACACATCAGATGATCATATGTGAGATATGTCTTTATTCTACTCTTTATTTCTTTTATTAAACATAGTTTATAGTCATTCCTTCATATCTATACTGCTAGTGTGAGGGAAGGTTCACCCTGTAGAGTATTTAGCCTAGAATATTCACCTTGAGGTTCCTACAAGGAATGATTTTTCTGTATTTTATACCTATTAGCAGTGCAAGATATCCCTAGGTTGACCGATGCTCACATGGGACATTTTGATCATCATGATGGAATCCTATGATGTCATCATTGATATTGATTGGTTTTCCCTATTCCAAGTCAATATTTAATATCACCACATACAAGTCATATTCCCTCACACTAATGGGACAAGACTCTAAATTGTGGGGAGAGAGAGATCTTGTGGCGGGTGAGGGGGTTGTTTGAGTTGGAGGATGCAACCCATCACCCATCGGTTGGTGAGAATATCCCTTGGTGTATCGAGATCGTTAGGTATAAAAATTACATTAGTAATAGAGGATTTCAAGGAAATATTCTCTACGAATATTACGGGGCTTCAATTGAGGTGTGAGTCCAATTATTTCTTGAAATTGCTTTGATATGTTTTGTGGCATATTAGATGGCCCCTGCCCAGCTTCAGGAACTATGTCTATAGTTTGAGGAACATTGATAGAAGGTTATAATGAGTCATATTGTGTCCTCCTAGGTACATGTGATATTGTTTTTGAAAAATAAGGATGTGATATTATGGATTTGTGCTGATTATCATCACCTGAACTAGACCTGTACAAAAAAAGGTCCAATTTCTAAGGATTGAAACCTACGATGACCAGTTGTGAGGTTTATAATGGTTCACAAAGATCGATATCAAATCTGGATACCACCAATTGACGGTTCACAAGTCTGATTTTCCAATGATGGAATTCTGATATCGCTACGAACACTATGAGTTCATGTTGATTACCTTTTGTGAGATGAATTCTTCTACTATGTTTATGGATATGATGTACTAGATCTTCAGGTCATACATGGACCATTTTTTGGATTTCATTATTTATGACACAATAATATATTGTTTATCATAAGAGGAGCATGCATAGAACATTATGATGGTTCAATACTTTTATTGAATGAATTTTATTTATGAAAATATCTGATTGTTTTAGTTAATGATTCATTTGGTTCACTTACTGGGGATGAAATTTCTGGCGATGGTTTAGTTGTGCACCCATTGATGTTCGATGCAATTCTTTATTAGGATCCACCTATGTGCATGATAGAGATGTATAGTTTTATCATTCTGTTGGGTACTATCAGAGGATTTTTTCTGACTTCTACAAGATTTAATCCCCTTTAACCACCATAATGTGGAAAGGGAAACCCTTTATTTAGACTGACTTCTCTTATAGGGATTTCGAGGAGATAATGATTAGGATGAAGATTTATCATTTTTAGAGAATAATGGAGGATGACGAGGAGTGTGTGGTGTATTTTGATGCCTCAGAAGCTGGTGTCAGGTGGTTTCAATTTAGTGGAAGCATTTATCCCATATAGTTCAGGGGAGTTTATACCCCATGAGAATAACTTTCTGACTCATATCCTAGATCTAAAATCGGCATTTTTTCTCAAAGGATTTTAAGGATCTGTCATCATGGAGTGTACTTCATGGTTTACCCAGACCATCAGAGTCTCAAGTATATCGTCACATAGAGAGACTTGAACCTGAGGCACTTGCGCTAGATGAGGTTCATGCAGGACAATCACATCAAGATAGTGTATACTATTTTTGAGGGAAATATAATAGTTTATTCCCTTAGTAGGATGTCTCTAAATTTTATAGTTTTGGAGGCCTCTGAGTAGTTAGTTTTCTTGTAGCTAACAATGATGGATATAGAGGGTGAAAATTTCTATAATTCAATGGTTGTTAATACTTTGATTCTTGTGGGTGTGAAATAGTCCTTGTTTGGATAAATAGATTGATAATTCATTCCTGAAAAAATATACATAGGGGAATCAGAAAATGGATATTTTGATGGAGGTAATCATGTCATACTTTTCCAAAGATGGGCGTTTTTTCAAAACATGATGTAGGAGGAGGTGATGTGGGAGTTACACACATTTCCCCTAGCTGTATAAACTAGTGTGGGGAAGATTCATAGATACCTTCTGAGAAATCATTGGTGTTCCTTCATGATATGTTGAATTCCTAATTTTTTCTCTCATGCCTCACATATCTGCAAGTAATGGTTGAGCAACAGGTTCCGACTAGTTTTTTACAGCCCCATGAGATCTCAGAGTGGAATATGGATTACATATACCTGGAATTTTTATATAGGTATTCTATAGATAGAGAAGGGACACTATTCTATATGGGTGATATTTGAATGACCTAAGAATTCAGAACCCTTCCTTTCCATCGAGGATAAAGAACCATTGGATTGTTTTGGGATGATGTATGTAGAAGAGATCTTTCAACATCAGGATGTGACATCTATGATTGTCCCTAATCATGATGCATAGTTTATTCCATGATTTTAGAGATTCCTACAAGAGTCATTCATGTCCCACATGAGGATCAGTACATCCATTCACCCCTCTATAGATGGTCTGAAGGAGTGTACTATCTTAGTGTTGGAGGGTATATTGAGAGCTTGTGTGTTGGAATTTTTCCTATTCTCAGTGAATCACTATTCCATGGACGTCTTTTTATAAAACAAAAATTAACACTCTATCCCCATGAGACCCATTGATACTATACATGGAGGACCCTATATGTAACCCCTTTTTTGATAGATATTGTAATCATATCTCTTATGGGTCAGGAGTTTGTGCATGCAATGACAGAGAAGGTCAAGGTTATCTGTTAGTGGATGATAACAACCATGATCAGACATAAATATTACATAGATTGATGTCATAGGAACTTCGAGTTTGAACAGCAAGACAAAATTTTCCTATGATTCTTCTCATGATGAGGATTGCATAGGTTCATTCGGGGAGGAAAGCTATCCCCTACGTTTATCGAGTTTTTTTAGATTGTTTAGAGGGTTGGTGAGGTTTCTTACCACCTCATCCTACCCTCACATATGGAGTGGGTGCATCAAATCTATCATGTTTCATAGCTGAGAAGATACGTGTAGGTACATACACATGTTATCAATTGCGATGAGATTGACATATTGGTTGGATGCTCATTTTTAGATCACCCGGGGGTGATGAAAGATCGAAAAGGGAGGACCATGTTTGGACATCCCATCCCCTTAGTTCATGTGTTGTGGTAACACGCAATTATGATGGAGATATACTTGGAGTGGGAGTTCCAGATGTTGGCCCGTTATCCCAATATTTTCGTTCTGTTTTACTTTTCATTGAAAAAATCCTGATGTTCCGAATGATTTAAGGACCCATATTTTTCCTTTTATGACTTTGAAATATATCTACATATATTTTCAGAGACATTTTCTAAGATATTGTTCAATTCTGAGAAATAGTTTGTACGGAATTTATTTTATAATAATATTAAATATATTTTATATTACATAAAAACAATTTCTTAATAAACATGTGATAAATCTTAAATATAAATATTGATAAAAATTATGAGACCACGTTTGAGTCCACAACACAATGATTACCCTCTGTGCGACTGAAAATAAGTTGGAGTGGGGAGTTAGAATAAGAAGTATATTTTCGGATGCGTTTAGTTAAAATAAATAATTTAGTTTATTTATTTTTATTATAGTGACTTATTATAATCTTTTATAAGCACGTATTTAATGAATATTGTCCAGTTTAGCAACTATCACCTTAGAGAATTAAGAGTTTCTCATTACTCTATTCATTAGTGAACCACATCCGACGTTGATGAGTCTATGGATCAGAGCAGATTAATGCACATCGTACGAAATGAATTATTCAATTCATTTTAAATCATGTTCTTTGATGATGAATGATACAATCACTAGGTAGGAGTTATCAATTCAGGTTTTATTTTCATTTTGGATTAAACTGGTTGATTAGGAGCATCTATTGTATTTTCATGGAAAAAAATTGATCATTTTGTATGCTCATGTATTTAAATATATTTGGTTATTCTTTTTTTAAATAATATCTCACAATTGCATTAATTGGGAAATAACAAGTGGGAAATTTTTTATAATAATTTTTTGATTGTTCCTTTCTCCCCATAATTACTCAAACTCATCACTGATTAGCCTATGGTGTATCCGTTTTCCTTTTCTTAGAAGAATCAATCCTAATTAGACCCCCATATTAATAACAGTTTGACGTGAGAGCTATGGGTCAAAAAAATAAGGATGATTTAATACATATTGTGTGTTGTGTGGAATCATTTAGATTATTATAATTTAAATAAGGAGTGGAGGAAGAAATTAATATGTTTTAGGTGTCTCGGTTATGTGAGTGGATAATTAAGAACCAATTTATGGTTATCATAGGGTCAGAATCATAGACTAGAGAATGGTCCTTCAATTTTAGGTGGAGATGAGGCCAGAATCAAGGGCGTAAAAGTAAGATATAATGTGTGGAAGATGTACATGTATATTTATAAAAAGAATCACTAAACATTGTGTATCATCATGAACACATTTCATGGTTCCCCAATGCTGTGGGGGCTAAGATTTTATAAATTTATAAAGATGTAATGGAGTGTATCCCTCATACATTTCATGTACCCCTTTTTTCGTGGTCAAGCCATGTTGTAGAGCACACAGGCAGGACCTTGTGTGGAAAAAAATCACTTGGAACATGAATATGTACCATAGTAAAAATCCAGAAACATGGTTGTGTACAGATGTACATGAACACGATCATGGTGGATGTCAAGGGACAATAGGTGTCTTGGTCACACCATCTAGACAACCTATATGTAGTGTAGTGTTAAACTGTTGGTGAGATGTGTTACTCTAGGGATATTGATGGGTGATGGTGTGGGACCACGTGGCATGTAGGTCCCCTCACATGATTCTTACCCCTTGGATCCATTTTATAAAACTTTAATCTCTTATATATCCTTCTTTTAAACTCTGATTTTGTCATGTGATTAGTCTATTATGCGTTTTTTTCACATATAAGGTGATGGTTTCCTCTATTGTGGATTTTGAGATATGATGTGAGATTTTCATGTTATGACATTTATTTAGGAGACTCATGATGATGGAAGTGATCACGTAGGATCATTAAAGGCTTTCAAATTGGAACCCTCCAATTGGGATGGTCATGGGTCCTCTATCAACCTTTAATGTTAAACCCTCTTAGAGTGTCAGGGAATAGGTCCTCTAAAATCATAGAGTGAAACACTTCTATTTGTACAAGGAATGGTTCCTATACCTACCTATCTGAGTTGAAACCTACAGTTTGGACATGGAATACATCCTCTGTATTTCATAGTGGAACCCACTTGTTATGACAGGATTTGGTCCTCTATAAAATTTCCAAGGGGAACACTCATTCACGGTCCTGTATTTGGTTTTCTACCATTAGAGTGGAACCATCCTACTGGGCTGGGCCTCAGTCTTCAATTAACTATTTGATTGTAACCCTGTTATTGCAATAGGGTATGGTTCCTCTATCTATCCATTTAGTGGAACCCTCTAATTATACCAGGACATGGTTCTTCTTCTACGAGCTTGTGTCCATTAAACTGTACATCATAGTGAAGAGGCATTGTTTGAAAACGATGTTTTCAAATGGAAAGACACATAAGATAATGGGAATCATTGATAGAATTTTTGAACTATTCGTGACTGTTTTCCAGGGATGGGCTGTGAGATGGATATCTATTTCTCTCTCATTTGGGATTATTTGACTGATAGTATATACATATATATTTTCACCCATGCCTTTTAATTTAGTTACTATATTTTTATGGGTGGAAGATATGATCAGGGAGGTCCAAATACTCTCTATAAAGATAACCTTCTAATTGGAAGAGGGTACTCTTCTACTAAGGAATGAAATGTCTCGATGTGTATTCTATTTACACACTCTATTAATCCCCTTATGTTTGGATGAGATTACTTTATCTTACGTTGGGTTGATCTATATCATGATCAGAATTTAATAACTATTATTTATCTATCTGTATTGTATCTTCTAAGTCATCACATTTTTCTTTCAGGACATCCTATTGGGTATGTATATACTCAAACCTTTATTGTATTTATCTACATGTGTCTTGTCTTATGCTGATGATAAACATGTTAGTAGTGAAAATAGAGGTGCATACAGATATTTGGTGTGTTGAACCAAATTTGGTGGTCATAGCTTATAGATCAAGAGTTGGGCTCTGTTAGTGGTTTACATTCAATTATTCAGGTTCGAAAATATTTCTATTTGGGAATGTATTTTGTCCCTTTACATTTCATTTTACACTATCATACTCATGTACACCCTATAGGGTCTTAATTATTGGTTTATATTATAACTATTGCATATCTATATTGTTATTACTCTAATCATATTCATTGATATGGTTGGTTGTGTGTGTGTATAGGTACATGGGGTAAGGCCTCTCATTTAGGATATGTTTTCAGTTATTTTCCCCACCCCATGCCTATGGAGGCTGGGTTGGGGTAGTTATTGCTCGAACACCTTTTAGGTTCTGGTTGTGAAAAAAATAAAAGAACCTAAAATAGACTCCATGTAATATCCTGGTCTATTCTAGAGTCATATTAGGCATTTTTTCAGTACTTTTATGTTTTTTATTTACCTTGGTTTTGGAGTTGTGGATAGTGGTGTGTTTGGGTGATTTTTAATAAAAAGTAATGGACAATGGGTTGTGAATGGTTTGCGCACGGTTTGGAAAACTGTGCAACTTAACTGAGGAAACCATGCAAACCTGGATGGTGTGGTCCACTCAATTTTCTTATAGATTGAAAAACATTGTGACTAAACTTTTACAACTATAAAAACCTAGAAAGAGAGTTCTGTATGTTTGGTGCATAGTTTTCCCTAACCATGTTTCCCTTCCCAAGAAACCATGCACATGGCACTAATTATATGAAAAATCTATTTTTATACCACTAGAACCCCATAACATCCCATATGTCGATCATGGATAAGGATCAACAAATTCCAAGTGATCTTAGAGCCTTCTGTATGAATTAAGAAGGTGCCTTTAACATCATTATTTGAGATCGAAAGCCTAGATTGATGATCCTATCTCTTCCCCGTAAGTGGATTTCATCCTATTGCTTCTCATGTCCATTCCTCTATCTTTACTTTATATATTCATGTATAATATCTACTCTTTCAATTAATATAATATTATGAGTAGAGATCTAGATATAATATTTGGATCTAGATCCATATTTTAATGATATTGATGCCATTGATCTTAATTTTGGATTATGAATTTATATCTATAGATTAATCGATGAAGTTGTGTCACTCAAATTTTTGGTCTTTCTATTGGGCTATCATCTAACAATAAACATAGGTAGGTTGTCTAAATCTAACTCCCATAGTTATGGATTTGATATTTGAATGTGATTTTATGGATTTTCTAGCTTCCCTTGTCAATTGAATTCCAAAATTAGAGTAATTAAGAATGTGAAATTTCCTTCTGACTTACTTGGTGATTAATAGATAATTGATTCATGGAACAAACGAAGGGTGATTTCACAAATAGAATTTTGTTTAAAGATGGGTTATGGATTGTGATATTTTAATTCAAATATTAAATCGATTGAGTAAACATAATTAATAGGGGAAAATTAATTATTAAATTATTCTTGCCTATGTAAAATAATTATTTTTGTTAATTAATTATGTTCCATGATGTTGATCAATGTTTATTAATTGTGAGAATTAATTATGACAAGTTGATATTTGATATTTATAATTAATTTTGAAATTTAATTATGAAATGAGAATGGTGTTCATTGACTAATTAATAGATGAATTAAATATTGGGTTACGTGTATAGTTAACTATTGAATTAACTAATGGCCTTTGAAATTTATAACTAATAATTATATTAGTAATGGAATGATGCGACAAATCCTTTCGAATTAAAGAATTGTTAAATAGATGATATTTTTATGGTTCTAGAAATAGTGTTCTAGACTGATTAGAATTTGGGACTTGAACATGGTGTTCCTCCCCAATAGTTATCCAATATTCAGATTTGGTGTGCTATGCATTAATACCTACACCAAATGAGAAAAGGAGTGTTAGTAATGGAGACCTATAATGAATGAGATTTGTGGTTCCTAACATGACGTTCAACTCCAAATGAATGATAAAAAGGAATGATGATTCAAATCGAAAACATGAATTGTAACAATTTCTAATGTCATGATTAAAGATTAAATGAAAATGTGATAAATATTTAATTATTAATTTTATTTATTGATTCATAAAACTACATATACGATCTTTTGAAAATATTTATTTTATACATCACTGGTGGTGGCCAACTTAGTTGTTCTCACAACCCATTCAGGCTGCATGATTCGCACCAGAGTAAACTATTTTGTTGTAGGACCATATTATGGACAGGCCGTGGGTTAGGTTATTGTTTGGGATTGGAGCATGGGACAGGGAACCACACAAGTTTCAGGACCCACATGGTTGTCATTGGGCCTTTACTTTTAGTTTCAATTGTAGACACTTATCATTCACATGGCCATAGAATGTTTTACCATTCAGTTGAGTATTGTGTTTTCTTATTTTGAATATATTTTCAAAATGTATTGTTCTCGTTATTTCTATGCCTCCGCAATTGGTTTTTGTTGTTTTCTTCTGTTGGGTTTTTATTCTAATAAATGACGGTATAGTCTCCCAATGACTGACTTACCAAACTCTTACTGCTAGTTGAAACCCTTTGGTGTATGGGGATGCACGCTTGATGCCATGTGTCCAACCATCTTAGGGAAATGTTTAGTGGAAACTAAGATAGGAAGTCCCAAATTGGTATAAGAGGTTTTTTTCTTTCTTCGTCTTTGATATTACTGTTTTTGGGTAGGTAGATAGTATACTAGGAAGTGTAGAGGCTTGGTAATGATCTAGTGCATGGGAGTTACAGACCCATGTACAGGGGAAAATTTGAGTACTTAGGGTGGGATTGTTTTGATATTGGTTTGTTGTTAGTGTTGGATATTATTACACCTCGAGTGATTCACTTGTGGTGTGATGTGATATTTGTTTTTACAGTTTATGAATTTTGATTTTTGGCCTAAATAGGAATGATACGTGAGTCTCTAAGCACCATTCTTTGGACTCTGGGTTGTTGTGACATGCATCATTCTTGGAACTCACAGGAAAATTGGTTATTGGAATGTTGTTGAACCTGAACTATTTTCCTTGTTGTGAGATTGACAAAATGATGCAAAATAATAATAAAGGGGTATCTAATGAGAACCTCAGTTGATGAAATGAGTATAAATTATTAATAAATTTTTTAATTAATTAATTTTAGATAATGTGTTTAATTAATCATAGAATTAATTAATGAGAATGTATGTACCCTTTGTTAACCAAAACCTAAATTTAGGATGGCTAAGGATAGTGATAGGGCCAAATTGTTGACCATGTGGCGATAAAAGATGGACATGACAGTTACATGTAGTGTAGCCTACACTTTTGGGGAGTGTGGATGGTCCATCGATAGTAATGGGTACTATACCTGTTTTTTGGACTTTAGTTACTTATTTTTTAAATACTGGTTCATCTCATTCCTTTATATCTTCTAATCTAGTGAAGGGTTTGTTCCTAGAGGTGGGGTCTACAAGCAGGGTGCTGAATATCGATATACTGATGGGAACATGGTCTAGTGATATCTTTTTATGCAAGGAATGTTCACTAGAGATTAGAGAGTATTATTTTATTTGGTATCTCTATGTCCAGGATATAATAGGCTCATACCTAATTATGGATATGGAATGGTTTGTTTCATACCAAGATCATATAGTTTTATACCATATAAGAGTGACCTTTTTGTCTCCTAAGTGTGACCAGTATGTTCATTATAGATAATTGTATACACATGCCGGACGAGATGGTCCAATTACTCAGCAACTAGGAGAGCTCATATCCGAAGTTGCTAGTATTTTTTTGGATAATGGTAGTGGTAGAAAATACATTCTTCTACATGAAGTATAATTGTTTTAGGATGTATTTTCTGAATATTTTCAGGGTTTCTACCTAAGAGATATGTGGAATTCAATATTGATCTAATGTTGGGGGTTAATACTATATCTATTCCTCCATACATAATGGAACTCACTAGGCTTCATGATCTCAAAAAAAATTTAGAGGAGCTAGATGATAAATGATTTATCCATTAAAGTAGATCATCGTGGGGACATCCTATATTTTTTCTAAGTAAGAACAATTGGAGTTTACTCATGTGTGTATATAATCGAGAGTTGAATAAAATGACAATGAATAAGGGATATCCTCTTCCATGTATTAATGATCAATTCGACCAGCTAAAAGGGGATTGTGTGTTCTCAAAGATTGATATGAGATCAGGGTATTATCGGGTCCGAGTTCAGACCTTTGATATACCATAAACTACTTTTAGAAGTTGGCATGTATTTTATGAGTTTTTTGTAATTATATTTTGGTATAAAAATGATCCAGCAATATTTACGGAATTTATAAACATGATATTTTATTCGTACATAGATTAGTTTTTGTTGGTGTTTGTGGAATACACCTCTGTGTACTCTAAGAATCATGATGATCATTCCCAACATCTTGACGTTTTCCTGGGTACAATGCGAGAGAATAAACTACATTCCAACAATCTATATTTCAGTTTTGTATTGATGGGGTATGGTTTTAGGGAATATCTGTAAAGACCTGTAAAATTCAAGGAATTTTTTTTCTTAATTGTATTTGGAATTTTACAAGAACGCAGTTTCTGACGGAACCTGATTCCGAGGCCCGGTGTGCCCGGAATCATTTTCCGAAGATTGGCTCGGTTACGTTTAGTGAACGAACAAGTGGGTTTTTCTAACTTTTGAACCAGTGCTCAGAATCGAATTCTGAGGGCACCAATGGAATCATAGTGCTGATACTTTCTTAGAAACACCTCTTCTGGAGTTGTGTTTGCTCGAGTATGTTTTTTAGTTTTTGGGGTTAAGTTAAGAAAATAAAATAAAGAGGTGTGACAACTTTATTTTATTTGACTTAATGCCACTTAAAGCCACTTAAGATAAATTAAGCGGATAGGGTGGAACCCAAAATATCCTACCCTCTTGGTAGGATATTTGTGTGGTGGGTCCTGCACGAGCCCCACTGTTACTTCCCCTCTATGTAATGTACCCGCGAAAACCCCTCTTAATTGAAAGTCAACTGTGTGTTTTTTTTGGTTAAGAAACACCCCAATTAATTGCGGAGTTAAGTCGTTACCATTAATTCATCAAATTAATGGTTCATTTCTTAACATTGAATTTTTAATAGTTGGCATGAGAATAAAATAAGACCAACACCCTTTTGTTGATGGTTTGCTTGTATAGAGGATTTGGAGAAACTATATCTTCATCCTCCTTCGTGAAGAACGCGAAGAACACAAAGAACATGAAGAACCCGAAGAACGCATCGTCGCTGACGCAGAACGGCGACCTTCGACGAAAGGTGACGAAGAACGCCGAACCCTCGGAGATTGATGATGCAACACCGTGTACCACGACGCCGACAATTCTCCTCCCGCGAAGTTCTTTTACGACGTTCCTTCCCAGAGACAAATCTTTGATCAACTTCCTAAGGTAGGAGATTACGGATCTTTTAAATTTCCTTTGTGGATTTTATCCTCAACATGGATTCAATTAGTGAAATTAAATCTGGGTGTTTTCTTTAAACCTTAGAGATCGTCGATGCGACGCCATGTACCGCGACGACGAGACGCCACTTCCACGATGTGGCGATCCTCTTCTTCCATGGCGGTCAAACCTGCGAAGGACTCATGTCCGACAACAACTACGAGGAAGGGGTATTATTTGAAAATGATATTTATTCCCATGGTTGTTTCCTTCTAAAACAAAGAACCCGGATTAACTCATAATCAAGTTGATTCGCGTTTGTTTTTATATGCGGGATGGGAATTTTTATTTACGGGAGTTTTTTTTGGAACTAGGATCAATTATAATGTATTGAAATTGTGCCTTGTAATGTTTTCATGTGTTGATTACTATTCGCAATTGTTATCACCAAACGTGGAGGGTGCGGGCCAAACAAACACGGCCTGACAACCCTCCGTAGTTTTTCGTTGATACATGGATTAACGGTGTTTATGAAATGGGATCGGAATGGCGATTGGTGGGCTTCGTATCAATGTTCGGATCCCGGGAGAGCCGTAGGCGCAAACCGCAGGCAAAACGGACCACTAGAGGGTGTCCGGTGGTCCGCGGAAGTTCTCACCGGAACGGTACGCTGGCATGGCGGCACCGGCGGCTGGCAATGGCCGGACGCCAGGAAGCGGCTGCACCTGGCGCGCCGCCAAAAATACCAGCTGCGGCTGAAGCCGAGCCGGCGAGCGCCGGTCTCTCGGCCGCGCGAGACCGCGGGGAAGGGACGCGACCTTGCGCCGCATCCGGTGACACGGAGCGGCCCCCGGGCGGGGGCCGCGGCTCCTTTTTCATGGCCGTTCGTCCAGTGTCGAGCCTCCCAAGCCGGGCCGGGCCGCCCCAGGGTTGGTTGGGCCGGGTCGGTCCGGGCCCAGACCCCCAGTTTTCGGACCCTTTTCGGTCTTTTGCCCATATCTTGGGCTACGGGCCTCCAATCGACGCACTGTCAGCGGTGATGTGATCCTTGGGTCGAGGTGGTCATTTCGGTATATTACACTCAAGGTTTTGAAATACTTTGGGTTCGGCCGGTTTGGTTCGTACACGAAACCAACCGGGCCCTTGGAGCAGAAACACTAATAACTTGAGCTCCGGACGTCCGATTGACGTAACGTCGACTTTGATGGATTCATCTAAGTGAGACTGATCATTTGGCTTACTCATCCAGAGGTTTGGACGCAGGTGGAGTATGGTTGGGTTGGTTTTGCCTTAAAAACCAACCAGGCCCCAAGGACGAAAAACCCAATAACTCTCAGACCAAGCATCCGTTTGATGCGCCGTTTGCGACGTTGAGTTCATGTTGACGATACGAAAATATTGGATACATCAACTCTGGACTATGTGTCAGTTGATGTATCAGCCTCTCGGCTGGTGGAGCGGACCCTCCCGAACGAGCTTGTTGTGTGCGGGAACCCTAGAGCTGGCTGCGTCTGCGACGACAATGAAGACAATACGGGAATCCTCCGTGGGATCGGTTGTGACCACTAAAGTACATTTTGGGATACCTAAACTCTGGAATACATGTCTGTTGATGCATCGAACTCTTGTCTCGTGGAGTGGACCCTCCCGGAATGATCATTTTATGTGTGGAAACCCTAGACCCGTTTGAGACTTGACGACTGATGATCGAACGACTCGGTTTGTTACGGATAACCCAGTGGGAAGCACTTGGTTGTAGTAGTAGACCCACGGTGGAGGAGCTCTTGGTTGTAGCGGTAGACCCGCGGTACTCAATAGAAGGAGTACCTCTTGAGGCTATGAGGTGGAGTGCTTGGTTGTAGCGGCAGACCCACGACGGGGGAGCGCATGGTTGTAGCGGCAGACCGACGACGGCGGAGTGCTTGGTTGTAGCGGCAGACCTATGATGGAGGAGCGCTTGGTTGTAGCAGCATGGGAGAGCACTTAGTTGTAGCATCAGACCCATGGCAGAGGAGCGCTTGGTTGTAGAGGCAGACCCATGGTACTCAACAGAAGAAGTACCTCTAGAGGCTATGAGGGGGAGCGCTTGGTTGTAGCGGCAGACCCATGATGCGAAGCGCTTGGTTGTAGCAGCAGGCCCACAGTACTCGATAGATGGAGTACTACAGCAGTCCAAGGTTAGAGGGAAGCGCTTGGTTGTAGCGGCATACCCACTGTACTTGATAGAGAAGGAGTTTCCCAATAGCAATGGTTTCAACTTCATGATCGATCATGTGTGGGTAATTGTGGGGGTTAGTACCTTTCGATCTTTTGTGGGTCCGACGACTTAGATGTATCAGTGGCAATATCTGATCATCTTTATCGTCATATGAAGAAGTATACCTGTCTGAGCTGAATCCTATTTTTCTTTCCTTTGTGGATTGTGTTGTGCTTTCCTGTGTGTATTACGTTCTGCTTTTCTATGTGGACTGGGTTGTACATGGGCTCGGAGGTTGAAGCGAATTGGAATTGATGACTTAGGTATATGTATGGGCATACACCTAAGTAGTGTCGCATGTTACTTTTTGATTGTATCTTTACTTTGTAGATTATCCTTTCTGGATTCTGGGAGACAATCGGAGGTCTCGGGTCCCTACTGAGTAGCTTATACTCACCCCGGCACGGGCTATGCCCGCACTACGTCGTGTTGGTTGCAGACGACGGACATCGCTGATCGTGGTTGAGGCTTACGGAGTAGGACGGTACCTGGAGGTGGACCACTAGGCAGTACGTACTCGGAGTGGACGGTTGGACCCGAGGAGCTGTGGAGGTTATCTGCACTCACCGTTTAGGTGGGTGTCCTAGTGGACGGATCGAGGCTGTGGCTTTACTTTTTAGTTGTTTTTTCCCTTTTGAGTTGTACTTTATTTTCAGTTTGGGTTTGTATACTGGCCCACATACTTTTCCGCACTTACTGTTGTACTCAGTTTTTATATAGTGTTTACATCTACTACTTTCTTTCTCTGTGGTGACTGTATACTTTACAAAGGAAATGCCTTCCCTTTTTACCGGGATTTACGCCTTGGTGCTAGTCGCCAGACCCTGGCCTATGAAAGGTGGGCTTGGGGTAGTCACGACACGGGCCCCAAGGACGGGTCATGAAACATTGGTATCAGAGCAGTTCGGTTCTACCACAGAACTCAGGACTCTGATCTTTTTCTATGTGAAGAAATAGTGTTAAGTTTATTGGGTGTGGTTATCAGTCCAGGGAGTCCAGAGTTGGTGCGGCGGCCGACGTATCCGTACACAAGACCCAGACTTCTGATTTCCGACATAATGAACGAGAACATTGATTGCATGTGTGTTTCAAGTTTTCTATGTGATTACTTTATGTCATCTCACCAGGTATAATGTTGAATGTGGCACACTTGTTTCATTTCAGGATGGCCCCACGACGATAGCCAGCTAGGGTTCCGAGAGTTGCGAGTGACGACAGCCCGCCGAGCAATGAGGCCTCGGTGCAGGGCCCTTTGAAAGCAGAGGCACCGACGGTACCTCTACCACTGAAACATCGATGCTACCAGCCCCAGCCGCTAATGATGCACATCCCCTTTGTGCACTGCACGAATTTCAGTACTAGTGACTGCCCAGGTTCCACGGGGAGAGAGAACCACTGGCAGCCAAGGACTGGCTGAAGGCAGTGGTACGTGTTTTTCGGTTAGTGAGGACACTAGCAGACCTCATGGTGATCCTCACAGTGAGCCTACTGCACGCGGAAGCGGGCCAATGGTGGAGCATGATGCTCTAGGTGCACGATGAGGCATCTCTTCTCTGGACGGACTTTGAGAGCCTCTTCCGCTCGGAATTCATCCCAGCCACCCTCTGTGCAGTGCGCATCCAGGAGCATCTACAGCTGCGGCATGGCAGCATGACAGCAGCCCAGTACGCGGAGAGGTTTACCGATCTCTCACGCTATTCCACGGACATGGTACGAGACCCATTATTCAGGGCCCGAACCTTCGAGCAGGGGCTCAGGCGAGAGATCAGAGCTCCAGTTGTTTCTCACAGCATTCCGACAAAGACAGGGGTGTTGGAGCGAGCCCTCTTAGTGGAGAGTTTCCTTGCTGAACAGTCTCTAGCAGCAGGACCCACCACTAGTCGGCATGCGGAAGAGTCTTCTGCAGTAGGCAGTAGACAGATGACGCAGGGGTCCAAGAGGACTAGACCTACAGGTGGTCGACCGCGTGACACATGATCGTTTGTGTGAGGCACCTGGGGTGGACAACGACTTTCCATGAGCAGACAGTGTTACTCATGCGGCGGGGTTGGTCACATGGCTTGTGACTGTCCAACCCGCCATACGGATGACCAGAAGATGAACGAAGGACCTCCCAAGCAGAGGTAGATGTTCTATCAAGGCGGACCGCATGGAGCAGGAGACCATGGCAGGGGAGCTGGCCATGCAGCTGGAGGTGGACGACGCTTCGATGTGTTGCCACCACCACCACAAGGATGTCCATCCCGACCGCAGGGAGCTGGTGGACATGGGAGAGCTCAGCTTCAGGCAGTTGAGGCCTACAATCATGGAGCTCTGGGATCAGATGGATAGGAGCGGGACAAGCTCTAGACCTGAAGAATTTTGTATATGATGCTTCTATCATTGTAGATGAATTGTGTCTTTGTACTTTGAGCTGCAGTAATAAAAGACACCTTTTTTTGGCATTTACCTTCATGCCCTCTCTTTATGGTTACTAAGAGGTTCCGGTTTAAAAACCGTTGACTTGACCCTCACTTTTGTGATACCTACTAGAGGAGACCAAGTTACCACACACTGATGCCGACAGTGTGACTAAACCCTTGGAGGTGAGAGTAACGGTCGGATCTCTTGGTAGTAGCGTCGAGGCCTTACGACATCATCCATGGTATGGATTAGTATCATCCATGTCGGGATTGACTGTTTTAGGCGAAGAACATAGTTCGTCCAAGGAATGAGACCAGATTTCTCTTATTGGAAAAGAAGAAATCATAGCAGCTCTTGTAGGACCAGAATAGGTCCAAGTCACCCTGGAGTGGATGATGACAACTTAGAGCCAGCAAAGGACTTATGCTGTCAGGAGGCGGAGGCTGCTAGAGTTCGAGGATGACGACCACGTTTTTCCTATGGGTCTCACCTCTACGCGAGTTATGGAATTTTGGCCAGGGCGGCAAGTGGTCTCTGTGCTTCAATTGGACCCTTTTAGGTCCTCAACGGGGTAGGCGAGGTGGTTTACCGCTTGACCCATCCACCTCAGTTGCACCAAGTGCACGACATCTTCCACGTATCTCAGTTGAGGAGATACGAGAACGACCCGAATCATGTCATTGACCATGGGGAGCTGGAAATTGATGATGGGGCGACTTTTGCGGAGGTCCCGGTGGATATCAAGGAACGATAGGAGCGGGTCCTACGTGGATGGTCGATTCCTCTGGTGTGCATCAGATGGCAGCACGTGAACCTCCAAGAGAGAACTTGGGAGCGGGAGGCTCAGATGCGTGCTCAGTACCCACATTTTTTTCCCTAGTTTATGATTTATCTTTATGGGGATGTAAATCCCTGAGGTGGGAGTGATGTAAAGACCCGTAAAATTCAAGGAATTTTTTTTCGTAATTGTATTTCAATTTTACAAGAACGCAGTTTCTAACGGCACTTGATTCCGAGGCCCAGTGTGCCTAGAATCATTTTCAAAAGTTTGGCTTGGGTATGTTTAGTGAACGAACAAGCAGGTTTTTCTAACTTTTGAACCGGTGCTCGGAATCCAATTCTGAGGGCACCGATGGAATCGTAGTGCCGGTATTTTCTTATAAACACCTTTTTCGGAGTTGCGTTTTGTAACACCCGAGACTTTTATGTTATCAAAAGAATCTTTTTCTACACAACACATTCTTGGCTTGCTTTACACGCAATTGCGACCTTCCTCGATATCTTGTGTCGTACGCAATACCGAGTTTCACTAAACAACAATATGCTATTAAAACTAGCCGTTATGAATAGTAATAACCACTTTTTGAAATTTTATAAATTTTATTTTTCAAAATGGACTTCATTCATGGATTCAGAATACTGAAATTAGCCTAGGGTGAAATTTTGGTATTTTTCTGAAAACTTTCAATTTTTGATGAATAGTGAAACCACTAAGTGGTAGGTTAAAAACTGAATTTTGCATAAAACTTAATTTTACTGCTTCTGTGAATGGAATTTCGAAAATCCGACAGACACGGTTGATATCAGTAAGTAAAATGTGGTTCAATGAGATAAAAATAATTTTTTGGTGAATAGTAACTTTTTACTTTTTTTACCGCGGTTAATAGTAAATAGGGTAACTAAGGGTAAATATGATATTACTATTACCCTAACACATGTCCTATTTCTATTGGACAAGTGTAATTCAACCAAAAACAAACTGAGGAATAAAATATGACCATTTAGGCCCACTTGGATTAGATTAGGACATTTATTATTAATTTATTTAAAGAAGGGTTAAAATAGTTAAAATCAAAGTTTAATAAGTAAATCATTTTTAATATGGGGTTATACATAAGATAAATTAGACTATAAATATTCATTAGAAATCCCAAAATATTTCTTACATAATGGTATTTTATTTGTAATTTTTAGACATTATATAATTTAATTTATTTATGACACAATGATGATGCAGTAATTATCTTATTAATGAAATATTGACATAATTGATGTATAAACACCAATATAAATGTAATTTGAGACTTGCTATGAATTCCAATAATTTTCTAGGTTACTATGACATATTAGTGTTGATTTAATCAACTTAGTTTGAACATATAATTCTGTTATGACTTTCACAAAAATCATATATCAAATAGTGTCAAAATTGACACAAAATAGTTTTTAAATAAAATATTATATTATTAATTGTTATTTTATTCCTAAAAATCTAAGGTTAGTCCAAATGACTTAGATAAGGATATATATACTAATAATAAACAATTTGGGGTTCGTTTGTCATGTTATAGTAAGTGTATTAACTATATAGTGTAAGAAAACAAAAAGACACGGTAAAAGTTAAATTATTTAACTTAGAGTTAAATCTAATTGATAAGGTTAAAATAATAACCTAAACTTGTCTAAATCCTATTGGTTGATAGGATTTCGACCCTTACCCACTTTAGCTTCGAAATAAGACCCTTTGGAACCATTATAAACTGATTTTGACTTTAATATAAAATAATATTTTGAGATATTCCTAAGGTGCCCCTCTCCTCCCTTATAAAAGGGCACCTCCTCCCCCTCCTCCTCACACCAATTTGAGCACTCAAGCTCGGCCAACCCCTGCCATTTTCTCCTCTCCACTTTCCTATAATAATACTAGAGGTCCTGGTATTCTTCAAAGACCAATCATAGTTCCCTAAGTGGAGGATTCAAAGAGGCGTTCCAAAGAAGAGGTAATATCCATTACCGATCTTTTCAATTTCTTTCTTATTCAACTTCTTCTTATTTAGTTGTTTCAGGATGAAGTAATAACATCAGTATTACTTACATACTGATATGTTATTATAAATATGAAACAACCCTAATTCAACTTCTATCCATCCTACGGAAAAATGAAATCACCGCACGTGCGTACGTACGGAATACCGTCTCCACGCCATGGTGTAATCTATTTTTCCACCATCACTTTACAAGGATGGGTATAATGGTGTAATGAGTAACTATTTATGAATATTATAAAGTAATATTGATACTGAAATAATATATATATACTCCAATACAGTTCCACGATCATAGGAACGATATCATCACTCGTGCGTACGTACGGAATACCGTCTCCACGATGTGATGTGACTCGTTCTACATGATCATCATTACATAGTAATTATATAAATGAATTGAATGAATAAATATGATATATGTTACACTAATACCATTCTGGATATAAGGTATCTATAACCTTAAAAGAAGAATAAGAATGTATTCGGAAAAACACGCATAAGAACAAAAGGCAATAAAGACTCGAGTAACAAGTAACAATGAAATATTACTAACAAGAAGCTAAGAATATGACCATATATGATATCATATCAATATGTATGATTATGGAATAATTAAATAACATTATTTAAACCATTATACAGGAGCTTAGGACACGTAAAAAGCAAATTGGACCTAAGGTAAGGGAAATATCACAATCTAATTTTTATCCGAGATTGTTTATTAGTAAGTATTTACTGGGGTGTATTTTATCATCCACAACCATTTTTCTTCAATATGTAATATTATTTCCATCCACCTACAATTGTTTAAATCCATTTTTACCCTTCGGTGAGTTTTTAGTAATATCTATGAAAGGAATCTTTTGTCGTACGAGGTACTTTTTGACTTTTCCGACAAAAGTACGAAGAATGTTTTTTTAACTTATACGGCATGAATGGATTTCTAAAAAATTATTTCCAAGAATCTTCCTTTACAAGTATTCAAGTTTATTTTTAATCAACTTATTTTTGTTTAAAATTGTATGACATGTTAAGAAAGGAAAAGTGTTTTTGAAGTAGAAAGGATATTTTCCTCAAGAATGAAGTTCAAGTATTTTATCAAAATTATTTTCCATCTAAGATAATAAAACGGTTCTGTTTTTATCCCTATTATTACATGGATTTGATTATGTTGTGATGGAAAAATTTTTATGAATTCCTTTATCTTATATGAATTGTTTTGTGATGTCATGTTGTTTAAGAATCCCATTTTTATTACATGGGTTATGCGATGATGTATGATTTATGATTATGTGGAACAGATAAGAAAGGATTCATTATAAGATGGGTGGGACCTATATCTCCCTCCAATGAATTGGGTAAAGATTTTATATCTCATGAGATAGACAGGGCTGGAACGGTAGGTTATACCGGTTCAGTGAAACAGGACTGAAATGAGGGTTACTCGATTCAGAAAGGGACTTTGTCCACTAAGATAGTCTTGGAAATGAGTCATGACTAACAAGAAATGATTTTCCATGATTATGTGTGCATGCCATGAAGTTTCAAGTTTTATGTTATGATTATAGGGATCTCATTTTCACTTCTATGATTTATTCCATGTTAAGATATTATGATCTCTTTTGCAGGTTTTGATTTAAAAAAAGATATGATATGATTTTTAGTTCGTTTATTTGCCCTTGCTGAGCATTTGAGCACACCCTTTTATGTTTTCATTTCCCCAGGTCAGGAAGATGGATATTAAGTAGAATATGCTAAAAGGGACCCTAGATATGATGAAATAAATGGGAGATACTGTAGAAGATTTATGAACCAGTTCTTTATGTTTCCCAGTTTCTAAAGACACTATACCTATACGGTCCTTTGTGGTTTTGTCATATGTTGTAATAAGTGTGCTTCAATTTTGAAGTATTAACAATGTATGTAAAGTATGGGTCGTTATAGTTGGTATCAGAGGAAAGGTATAGTCAACCTTTGGAAACTAGGATGTGAAAGCCTTAGTAAGAACCCTAAGGATAAGTCTAAGAATAGAACACAGTCTTTGTGTTTTAGAAATGGCCATGAATAACCTAGGATAAGACCTTAAGCATGAAAATTTTATTCTTGAATTATGTGGTTTTCCTATTATAATTAGTGTTGCTCACACTATTCTTCTTGGTTTTATTCAATGGCTGGAACCCGAAGGAACCGTGTTAATGCGGAATGCGATGGGCAATGCAATGATTGTCCCCCTGAGAAACCAAACGATATGGGAGTTGGAATGAAAAATCATGTAGCCATGCTCACACAACTTTCTCAAGCTATGAATCATGCAGGACTTCCAAACGAGCAAAGGAAGGAGCAACATTCTGTTGAATCCTTCATGAGGCAGCGTCCACCTTCTTTCAGTGGGTCTACTGATCCATTAGTTGCTGAACAATGGATTAGTACTACTGAAAAGATATTTTCAGTTCTTCAATGTTCTGAACATGATAAAGTCATCCTAGCAGTGTATCATTTGGAAGGAGATGCTGATCAATGGTGGAATCTTGTTAAGAATACGAGGCAAAGGGATGAAATTGAGTCTATGGAGTGGGACGAGTTCAAGAACTTATTTTTCAATAAGTACTTCCCTCGTATTCTCCGAACAAAGATGGAGAAAGAGTTTCTTGAACTGAAGCAAAGGGATGATGAATTAGTTGGTACCTATGAAGCAAATTTTACAAGACTTGCAAGGTACGCTTCTGGTATTATTATCCAACCTAAGAGTAAGATCGATCGATTCTTTAGTGGCTTAAAACCAAGTCTTCGAAGGGCGTTAGCCATAAGGGACTTCAATAGCTACGAGTTAATCGTTCGATGTGCTCTCAAAGTCGAGATGGAAATTGGAGTAACCCATTAGTCACATGGGTTTGATAAGAAGAGGAAGATGGAATTCAAAGGAAAATCTAAAGAGCAAACTGAAAAGAAGATGAGGATTCCCTTATGCTCAAAGTGTGGAAAGAAACATGGAGGGAGTTGTCTTAAAGGGACGAGTAAATGTTTTAAATGTGGAAAGGAAGGTCATCAGGCATTTGAATGCCGCGATAATGGGAAGAAGATGTCTAATGATGCAAACAAAGGAAGGGATACACAGAATGAACCTACTACACGTCAATGTTTCAAGTGCAAGGAGATAGGGAATTATGCCAATCAATTCCCAAATCCAAGGGTTGATGATGATGGTCGACGTCAACAAAATCTTAAGGCTAAAGACAAAGGATAGTCACATGCAATTTCTATCAGCGATGTGGAGTACGATAACAAAGTGGTGAAAGGTACACTTACCGTCCACTCTAAAGTAGCAAATGTTTTATTTGATTCTGGATCCACCCACTCTTTTATTTCTAAATAATTTTCTAAGGGTATCACCGTATTACCTCAACAATTAGATTTTGAGTTAGCTGTGACAACACCTAATGGCACAACAGTCGCATCAAAAGTTTATAATTCTTCTCCGATCGAAGTTTGTGGGAAAGTGCTTCCTGCAAATATTGTGATCCTTCCTATATTGGAATTTGATGTGATTCTTGGCATGGATTGGCTTTCTTTATACGGATCTCATATCAATTTCCAAAGAAGGGAAGTCACATTTCATATTCCAGATCAATCTATGATCATCTATCAATGCAAGGATGAACATAACCTTCCAGTGGAAATTTCTTCCATTTTATGGGTATTGATTCCACTAAATGAAGGTTATTTATCTCAAATGGTTGGTGAGAAGCTCGCGATTAAGAATATACACGTCGTACGGGAGTTTGATGATGTCTTTCCGGAGGAATTACCGCGACTTCCACCAAATCGTGAAGTTGAGTTTTCAATAGAACTCGTACCGGGTGCTTTGCCTATTTCAAAGACACTTTATAGAATGGCCCCAATTGAGTTGCATGAATTGAAGAAGCAACTCCAGGAGAATCTTGATAAGGGATTCATACTCCCTAGTGCGTCACCTTGGGGAGCACCTGTTCTATTTGTTAAGAAGAAAGATGGATCAATGAGACTCTGCATTGATTATCGAGAACTTAACAAGATCACTATCAAGAACAAATATCCTCTCCCACGCATTGATGACTTATTTGACCAACTACGCGGAGCTCAATACTTTTCCAAGATTTATCTTCGTTCAGGGTATCATCAATTAAGGGTCAAAAGGGAGGATATACCAAAGACGGCTTTCCGTACAAGGTATGGGAACTATGAATTTATAGTGATGCCATTTGGTCTTACTAATGCCCCTGCTATCTTCATTGATCTAATGAATAGTGTCTTTAAAGACTATCTTGATCAATTTGTGGTAGTCTTTATAGACGATATTCTTGTCTATTCAAAGAGCAAGGAAGAGCATGAAGATCACTTGAGAATTATATTGAAGACCCTGAGAAAGGAGAAGCTTTATGCCAAATTTACCAAGTGTGAATTTTGGCTTCAAAAAGTTTCATTTTTTGGTCACATAATCTCAAAAGAGGGGATATCTGTGGATCCAGCAAAAACAGAGGTTATCGAAAGATGGTCGAGACCAACAACAGTAACTGAGATCTGAAGTTTTCTTGGTTTGGCTGGATATTATCGACGTTTTGTAAAAGATTTTTCACGATTATCTAATCCACTCACCATGTTGACTCCGAAAGGAGTTAAGTTTGTTTGGACAGAGGAATGTGAAGAGAATTTCAAGGAGTTGAAAAGAAGGTTATCCAGTGCACCTGTGCTCACACTGCCTTGTAGTGGAGAAAGGTTTGTGATCTACAGTGATGCATCCAAGAAGGGATTGGGGTGTGTTCTTATGCAAAATTATTTGGTGATATCTTATGCCTCATCACAGTTGACAATCCATGAGCAAAATTACCCAACACATGATTTGGAGTTGGCTGCGGTAATATTTGCATTAAATATTTGGAGGCATTACCTTTATGGTGAAAGGTGTGATATTTATACTGATCATAAAAGTTTAAAGTATATTTTCACACAAAAGGAGTTGAATATGCGTCAAAGAAGATGGTTGGAGATGATTAAAGATTATGACTGCTCAATCCATTACCACCCTGGGAAAGCAAACAAGGTGGCAGATGCATTAAGTCGACAAGACCATGCTAGTTTATCCATGATGAGGATCACAAAAGATCCAATATTTATGGATTTACAAAGGATGGATCTTGGAATTATAATGGAAGGGGAAAAATCTTATCTTTCTCAAATGAATGTTCAACCATCTATACATGTGAAGATTAAAGAGGCACAGAAAGAAGATGTTGAGTTAAAAATGAAAGTGAGAAATGTTCCTGAATTAAACCTTGATTGTGATGGGATAATAAAGTTCAGGAATCGGGTTTGTTTTCCTCCCATCCCCGAATTAAAGAAGGAGCTGCTGGATGAGGCTCATAGTTCTTCATTCTCTATTCATCCTGGAAGCACGAAGATGTATAGGGAACTGAAAGAGTACTTCTGGTGGGATGGCATGAAAAGAGATGTTGCTAAATATGTCTCTCGATGCTTGGTTTGTCAACAAGTTAAAGCTGAGAGACAGAAGTCTAAGGGGATGTAACAACCATTACCCATACCCAAATGGAAATGGGAAAACATCACTATGGACTTTGTCACAGGACTTCCTAAAACATCCAAAGGCAATAATGCTATCTGGGTCATAGTTGATCGTCTTACAAAATCTGCACACTTCATTGCTATTAGAGAGGATTTCTCTCTAGATCAGCTTGCCAGGATATATGTAAAGGAAGTGGTAAGATTGCATGGAGTACCACTTTCTATTATATCTGATCGGGATCCGAGATTTACCTCGAAGTTCTGGCGAAGTCTTCAGCATACTCTGGATACAGAGTTGAGTTTCAGCACTGCTTATCATCCCCAGACAGACGGTCAGTCTGAAAGAACAATTCAAACCCTAGAAGATATGTTGAGAGCTTGCTCTATGGATTTCAAAGGAGGTTGGGATCAACACCTACCTTTGGTGGAATTTTCTTATAATAATAGCTTTCACTCTAGTATTCAGATGGCTCTTTATGAAGGTCTCTATGGAAAGAAATGCAGGACTCCAACTTGCTGGGATGAAGTTGGGGAAAGAAAGCTATTAGGACCTGATCTCATTGATGAAATGGCAGAAAAGGTCAGATCTATTCAACAACACATAAGAGCAGCTCAGAGTCGACAGAAAAGTTATGCCGACAACCGAAGAAAAGACCTAGAGTTTGAAGTGGGTGATAAAGTGTTCTTACGAATATCTCCCTGGAAGAGGGTTATGAGATTTTGAAAGAAGGGGAAGTTGAGCCCTAGATATATCGGTCCTTTCGAAATACTGGATCGTGTTGGGAAGGTAGCTTACCGATTGGTGCTTCCACCGAATCTCTCTCAAGTTCACGATGTGTTCCATGTATCTCTCCTGAGAAAGTACATACCAGATCCTTCACATGTACTCAGCTCAGAAGTTGTACCGCTAGAGCAAGATCATTTTTATGAAGAACAGCCGATAGAGATTCTGGATCGTAGCGAAAAAGTCCTATGAAACAAGACCACTCGATTGGTGAATGTTTTATGGAGGAACCACCAACATGAAGAAGCTACATGGGAGCTTGAGGATATGATGAGGGAGAAGTATCCTCATCTGTTTGTTACAAAGTGACGAATTTCAAGGGCGAAATTCATTTTAAGGGGGGTAGAATGTAACACCCGAGACTTTTATGTTATCAAAGGAATATTTTTCTACACAACACTTTCTTGACTTGCTTTACACGCAATCGCGACCTTCCCCGATAGCTTGCGTCGTACGCAATACCGAGATTCACTAAACAACAATATGCTATTAAAACTAGCCGTTATGAATAGTAATAACCAATTTTTGAAATTTTATAAATTTTATTTTTCAAAATGGACTTCATTCTTGGATTCGGAATACCGAAATTATCCTAGGGTGAAATTTTGGTATTTTTCTGAAAACTTTCAATTTTTGATGAATAGTGAATCCACTAAGTGGTAGGTTAAAAACTGAATTTTTCATAAAACTTAATTTTACCGCTTCTGTGAATAGAATTTCGAAAATCCGACAGACACGGTTGATATCAGTAAGTAAAATGTGGTTCAACGAGATAAAAATAATTTTTTGGTGAATAGTAACTTTTTACTTTTTTTACCGCGGTTAATAGTAAATAGGGTAACTAAGGGTAAATATGATATTACTATTACCCTAAAAATTGTCCTAATTCTATTGGACAAGTGTAATTCGACCAAAAACAAACTTAGGAATAAAATATGACCATTTAGGCCCACTTGGATTAGATTAGGACATTTATTATTAATTTATTTAAAGAAGGGTTAAAATAGTTAAAATCAATGTTTAATAAGTAAATCATTTTTAATATGGGGTTATACATAAGATAAATTAGACTATAAATATTCATTAGAAAGATAAAAAGATTTCCTACATAATGGTATTTTATTTGTAATTTTTACACATTAAATAATTTAATTTATTTATGACACAATGATGATGCAATAATTATCTTATTAATGAAATATTGACATAATTGATGTTATAAACAACAAAATAAATGTAATTTGAGACTTTTTATGAATTCCACTAATTTTATAGGTTACTATGATATATTAGTGTTGATTTAATCAACTTGGTTAGAACATATAATTCTGTTATGACTTTCACAAAAATCATATATCAAGTAGTGTCAAAATTGACACAAAATAGTTTTAAAATCAAATATTATATTATTAATTGTTATTTTATTCATAAAAATCTAAGGTTCGGCAAAATGACTTAGATAAGGATATATATACTAATAATAAACAATTTGGGGTTCTTTTGTCATGTTATAGTAAGTGTATTAACTATATAGTGTAAGAAAACAAAAAGACACGGTAAAAGTTAAATTATTTAACTTAGAGTTAAATCTAATTGATAAGGTTAAAATAATAACCTAAACTTGTCTAAATCCTATTGGTTGATAGGATTTCTACCCTTCCCCACTTTAGCTTCGAAATAAGACCCTTTGGAACAATTATAAACCGAATTTGACTTTAATATAAAATAATATTTTGAGATATTCCTAAGGTGCCCCTCTCCTCCCTTATAAAAGGGCACCTCCTCCCCCTCCTCCTCACACCAATTTGAGCACTCAAGATCGGCCAAACCCTGCCGTTTTCTCCTCTCCACTTCCCTAGAATAATCCTAGAGGTCCTGGTCTTCTTCAAAGACCAATCTTAGTTCCCTAAGTGGAGGATTCAAAGAGGCGTTCCAAAGAAGAGGTAATATCCATTACCGATATTTTCAATTTCTTTCTTCTTCAACTTCTTCTTATTTAGTTGTTTCATGATGAAGTAATAACATCAGTATTACTTACATACGGATATGTTATTATAAATATGAAACAACCCTAATTCACCTTCTATCCATCCAACGGAAAAATGAAATCACCGCGCGTGCGTACGTACGAAATATCGTCTCCACGCCGTGGTGTAATCTATTTTTCCACCATAACTTTACAAGGATGGGTATAATGGTGTAATGAGTAACTATTTATGATTTTTATAAAGTAATATTGATACTGAAATAATATATATATACTCCAATACAGTTCCATGATCATAGGAACGATATCATCACTCGTGCGTACGTACGGAATACCGTCTCCACGATGTGATGCGACTCGTTCTACATGATCATCATTACATAGTAATTATATAAATTCATTGAATGAATAAATATGATATATGTTACAATAATACCATTCTGGATATAAGGTATCTATAACCTTAAAAGAAGAATAAGAATGTATTCGGAAAAACACGCATAAGAACAAAAGGCAATAAAGACCCGAGTAACAAGTAACAATGAAATATTACTAACAAGAAGTTAAGAATATGACCATATATGATATCATATCAATATGTATGATTCTGGAATAAGTCAATAACATTATTTAAACCATTATACACCAGCTTCGGACACGTACAAAGTAAATCGGACCTAAGGTAAGAGAAATATCACAATCTCATTTTTATCCGAGATTGTTTATTCGTAAGTATTTACTGGGGTGTATTTTATCATCCACATCCATGTTTCATCAATATGTAATATTATTTCCATCCACCTACAATTTTTTAAATCCATTTTTACCCTTCGGTGAGTTTTTAGTAATATTTATGAAAGGAATCTTTTGTCGTACGAGGTACTTTTTGACTTTTCCGACAAAAGTACGAAGAATGTTTTTTTAACTTATACGGCATGAATGGATTTCTAAAAAATTATTTCCAAGAAGATTCCTTTACAAGTATTCAAGTTTATTTTTAATCAACTTCTTTTAGTTTAAAATTGTATGACATGTTAAGAAAGGAAAAGTGTTTTTGAAGTAGAAAGGATATTTTTCTCAAGAATGAAGTTCAAATATTTTATCAAAATTATTTTCCATCTAAGATAATAAAAGGGTTCTGTTTTTATCCCTATTATTACATGGATTTGATTATGTTGTGATGGAAACATTTTTATGAATTTCTTTATCTTATATGAATTGTTTTATGATGTCATGTTGTTTAAGAATCCCATTTTTATTACATGGGTTATGCGATGATGTATGATTTATGATTATGTGGCACACATAAGAAAGGATTCATTATAAGATGGGTGGGACCTATATCTACCTCCAATGCATTGGGTAAAGATTTTATATCTCATGAGATAGACAGGGCTGGAACGGTAGGTTATACCGGTTCAGTGAAACAGGACTGAAATGAGGGTTACTCGATTCAGAAAGAGACTTTGTCCACTAAGATAGTCTTGGTAATGAGTCATGACTAACAAGAAATGATTTTCCATGATTATGTGTGCATGTCACAAAGTTTCAAGTTTTATGTAATGATTATGGGGATCTCATTTTCACTTCTATGATTTATTCCATGTTAAGATATTATGATCTCTTTTGCAGGTTTTGATTTTCAAAATGATATGATATGATTTTTAGTTCCTTTATTTTCCCTTGCTGAGCATTTGATCTCACCCTTTTATGTTTTCTTTTCCCCAGGTTAGGAAGATGGATATTAAGTAGAATATGCTAAAAGGGACCCTAGATATGATGAAATAAATTGGAGATACTGTAGAAGATTTATGAACCAGTTGTTTATGTTTCCCAGTTTCTAAAGACACTATACCTATACGGTCCTTTGTGGTTTTGTCATATGTTGTAATAAGTGTGCTTCAATTTTGAAGTATTAACAATGTATGTAAATTATGGGTCGTTATACGTTTGCTCGGGTGTGGTTTTTAGTTTTTGGGGTTAAGTTATGAAAATAAAATAAAGTGGCGCGACAACTTTATTTTATTTGACTTAATGCCACTTAAATCCACTTAATCTAAGATAAGCAGATAGGGTGGAACCCAAAATATCCTATCCTCTTGGTAGAATATTTGTGGGGTGGGTCCCGCAGGAGCCCCACCATTACTTCCCCTCTAAGTAATGCTCCCGCGAAAACCCCTCTTAATTGAAAGTCAACCATGTGTTTTTTTGGTTAAGAAACGCCCCAATTAATTGGGTAGTTAAGTCGTTACCATTAATTAATCAAATTAATGATTCGTTTCTTACCATTGAATTTCTAATAGTCGGCATGAGAATAAAATATGACCAACACCCTATTGTTGATGGGTTTCTTGTAGAGAGGATTTGGAGAAACTCTATCTTCATCCTCCTTCGCGAAGAACATGAAGGACACAAAGAACATGAATAACACGAAGAACGCATTGTCTCCGAAGAAGAACGCCGACCTTCGACGAAAGGTGATGAAGAACGCCGAACCCTCGAAGATTGACGATGCAACACTGTGTACCACGACGTCGACGATTCTCCTCCCGCGAAGTTCTTCTGCGACGTTCCTTCCTCTCGACAAATCTTTGATCAACATCTTAAGGTAGGAGATTACAGATCTTTTTAATTTCCTTTGTTGATTTTATCCTCAACATGGATTCAATTCGTGAAATTAAATATGTGAGTTTTCTTTAACCCTCAGAGATCATCTACGCGACACCATGTACCACGACGACGTGACGCCCCTTCCGTGATGTGACGATCATCTTCTTCCACGATGGAAAATCCCGTGAAAAAATCACGTCTGATGACAACTACGAGGAAGGGGTATTATTTGAGAATAATATTTATTCCCATGGTTGTTTCCTTCTAAAACAATAAACCCGGATTAGCTCATCATCAAGTTGATCCGCATTTGTTTTTATATGCGGGACGCGAATTTTTATTTACGTGAATTTTTTTTTGGAACTAGGATCAAATTTAATTTATTAAAATTATGCCTCGTTATGTTTTCATGTGTTGATTATCATTCCATATTGTTATCACCAAAAGTGGAGGGTGGGGCCAAACAAACACGGCCCGACAACCCTCCACAGTTTTTCCTTGATGCGTGGATTAACGGTGTTTACGAAATGGGATAGGAATGGCGATTGGAGGCCTTCGTAGAAATGTTCAGATCCCGGGGGAGCCGTAGGTGCAAACCGCAGGCAAAACGGACCACCGGAGGGCGTCCGGTGGTCCGCAGAAGTCTCGTAGGCGCGCTACGTCGGCACGACGGCGCCGACGGCCGGAGGCGGCGGCCGGCAGCGGCCGGACGCCAGGAAGCAGCTGCGCCTAGAGCGCCACCAAAAAGACCTGCCGTAGCTTCAGCCGTGGCGGCGAGCACCGGTCTCTCGGCCATGCGGGACAGCGGGGAAGGGACACGACCTTCTGTCGTGTCCGGTGACACGGAGCGGCCCCCGCGCGGGGGCTGCGGCTCCTTTGGCACGGCTGCTCGGCCAGCACCGAGCCGCCCAGGCCGGGCCATGCCGCCCCAGGGATGGTTGGCCAGGGTCGGTCCGGTTCCGGCTGACCCAGGGTCGGTTGGGTCGGGTCGTTCCGGGCAGAGACCCCCCGTTTTCGGACCCTTTTCGGTCTTTTTCCTATATCATGGGATACGAGTCTCCGATCGACGCACCGTCAGTGGCAATGTGATCTTTGGATCGAGATGGTCGTTTCGGTATATTACACTCAAGGTTTTGGAATACTTTGGGTTCGGCCGGGTTGGATCGTACACGAAACCAACCGGGCCCTCGGAGCAGAAACGCTTATAACTTGAGCTCCGGACGTTCGATTGACGTAACGTCGACTTTGATGGATTCATCTAAGTGAGAAGGATCTTTTGGCTTACTCTTCCTGAGGTGTGGATGTACGTGGAGTAATTTCGGGTTGGTTTTTCCTTAAAAACCAACCGGGCCCCTGGGACGAAGAAGGCAATAACTCTCAGACCAAGCGTTCGATTGACGCACCGTTTGCGACGTTGAGTTCCTGTTGACGATAAGGAACTATTAGATACATCAACTCTGGGCTATGTGTCAGTTGATGTATCAGCCTCTCAGCTCATGGAGTGGTCCCTCGCGAATGAGCTTGCTGTGTGCGGGAACCCTAGAGCTGGCTGCGTCTCCGACGAAAATGAAGATAGTACGGGAATCCTCTGTGGGTTCGGTTGTGACCACTACGGTACTTTTTGGGATAGATCAACTCTGGACTACATGTCAGTTGATTCATCGACCACTTCGCTCGTGGAGTGGACCCTCCTGGAACGAGCATGCTGTGTGCGGAAACCCTAGAGCCGTTTGAGACTTGACGACTGATGATCGAACGACCCTGTGTGTTACGGATAGCCCGGTGGGAAGCTCTTGGATGTAGCAGCAGTCTCATGGTGGAGGAGTGCTTGGTTGTAGCGGCTGACCTACGGTACTCAATAGAAGGAGTACCTATGGAGGCTATGAGGGGGAGCGCTTGGTTGTAGCAGCAGACCCACGATGGGGGAGCGCATGGTTGTAGCGGCAGACCCACGACGATGGAGCGCTTGGTTGTAGCGGCAGACCAATGATGGAGGAGCACTTGGTTGTAGCAGCACGGGGGAGCACTTGGTTGTAGAAGTTTATCCATGGTAGAGGAGCACTTGGTTGTAGCGACAGACCCGTGTTACTCAACAGAAGGAGTACCTCTAGAGGCTATGTGGGGGAGCGCTTGGTTGTAACGGTAGACCCATGGTGGGAAGCGCTTGGTTGTAGTAGCATGCCCTCAGTACACGATTGGTGGAGTACTACAGCAGTCCAAGGTTAGAGGGAAGCGCTTGGTTGTAGAGGCATACCCACTGTACTTGATAGAGAAGGAGTTTTCAAATAGCTATGGTTTCAACTTCATGATCGATCATGTGTGGGTCATTGCGGGGGTTAGTACCTATCGATCCATTGTGGGTCTGACGGCTTAGATGTATTAGTGGAAATATTTGATCATCTTTATCGTCATATAATGAAGTATACCAGTGTGAGCTGAATCTTGTTTTTCTTTCCTTTTTGGATTGTGTTGTGCTTTCCTGTGTGGATAAAGTTTTTTTTCCTATGTGGACTGGGTTGTACTTGGGCTCGGAGGTTGAAGCGAACTGGATTTGACAACTTAGGTATATGTATGGGTATAAACCTAAGCAGTGTCGCATGTTACTTTGTGAATGTATCTTTACTTTGTGGATTTTTCTTTGTGGATTCTGGGAGACCATCAGGGGTCTCGGGGTCCCTACTGAGTAGCTTATACTCACCCCGGCACGGGCTATGCCCGCACTACGTTGAGTTGGTTGCAAACGTCGGACATCGCTAATCGTGGTCGAGGCTTGCGGAGCAAGACAGTACTTGGAGGTGGACCACTGGGCAGGACGTACTCGGAGTGGACGGTTGGACCTGAGAAGCTGTGGAGGCTATCTGTACTCACCCTTCATGTGGGAGTCCTAGTGGATCGATCAAGGTTGTGGCTTTACTTTTCAGTTGTTTTTTCCCTTTCTAGTTATACTTTACTTTCAGTTTGGGTTTGTATACTGGCCCACATACTTTTCCGCACTTATTGTTGTACTCAGTTTTTACTTAGTGTTTACTTCTATTGCTTTCTTTCTCTGTGGTGTTTGTATACTTTACAAAGGCAATGCCTTCCCTTTTACCGGGATTTACTCCTTGGTGCTAGTCGCCAGCCCCTGGCCTATGGAAGGCGGGCTTGGGGTAGTCACGGGACGGGCCCCAAGGACGGGTCATGAAAATATCTTCTCAAAATAAGCTTTGACAATAATCCTAGAAGAAGTATAGGAAGTGATTTATTTGGAGAAATCCAGTACTTTTTTTCATATCTGATACTTTTTGGGATTAGCTTCTTATTAAAAAAAATTAATCCAGGACTTATATAGATTTTCTACACTACTTCTATGTTTTACAAATAAAGGGATAATTTTTTCTTGAATAGAAGCATGTGAGAATGATTTCCAGGATAGGAAGAACCGCTTGACATCGACAAAAATTATGATCCTACCTAATTCAAGTGATGATTACAGGGTATATTGTGATGCTTATATAATTAGAATCAGAGTTGTGTTGATGCAAGGGGATCAAGTCATTGATTATGTATCTCTGTAGTTGGGGAGACATGAGTGGAATTACCCTATGAATGATACTGACTTTGCAACAATGGTTTATTATCATATGTGTTGGTGACACTATCTTCTAGGTGAAAAGTGTATAGTTTTTACGGATCACAAAATCATGAATTAAATCTTTTCACAGTGCGACATGTATCATCGACAATGAAGATGGGAAGAGTATTTATGTGGTCCTTTTATTTTGAACTATAATATACACCGAGAAAGGGGAATAGTTTGGAGCATACATTGATAAGTAAAACTCTTACTCATTTGTTATATGAGTCGGGTGTAGAGAGGAAATTGATTAATTTGATGGTGGAAATGCATGTGCTAGTTCAGGAGAGTCAAGAGAGGATGACACTAGTTTCTCTAGCAGTGGATTCTACACTCTTGAGATGGATCATGGACATGCATTATGAGGATCTTGAGTGTTTAGAATTAACGGAAAGCCTTGAAGGTGGGGAGACACCTTTATAGTTGATAATATATAAGGATGAGATCATTTATTTGAACAATCATGTTTTTGTGCCTACGATTATGCGACAGGAACTCATGTGAGAATTTTAGGCCCAGTAGTGGGAAATAAATCTTGGGGTGGAAAACATGTACCATGACCTATGAAGACAGTTTTGATAGTCAGGCATGAATAAAGGGAGAGAAAGGTTCACAACAAGATGTTTCACTTGTATGTAGGTGAATGCATATAATCAATGACCGTGAGGGCTATAGAAGCTCTTGCCTATTCCCAAATGAATGTGGGATTATGTGACTATAGATTTAATGACATAACATCGAAAGAAACATTGGATGAATGATTCTATTTGGGTTGTTGTGGATCGACTAATTAAGGAAGTGCATTTCTTTCATATCAGGGAAACCTTTACATTAGAATAGTTGGGAGAAATATATGTATGAGAGATAGTCCATTTGAATGGGGTTCCATGGACTATTGTTTTTTATCTCAATTTATAAGTTACCTTATGCTTATAGAGTTTTTTTACAGAAGGCACTTGGGACACCTGTTTTCTTATGTAAGACCAACCACCCATAGACATATGGGAAGTCGGAGCATACCATACATGTGTTATAGGATATTCTATGAGGATGTGTTCAGGGATTTTGCGGTTCATGGGAGAAACACATGGATTTAGTGGAGTTTTCCTATAAAAATATTTATCTAGAACATAAATAGATGGAAACAAATGAAGAAAATTATTGTAGACCATATAGTTCACCAATTTTTTGGTTAGAGGTGAGTGAGTCAGAGTTGTTCGGATTGAGTCTTGTTCAGGAGTCATCAGGGAAGGTGCAATGGATTCATAAATTCATTTCTACATCACAAAGTAGGTTGTAGTCGTAGGCTGATAGAAGGAGACAACCAAAATATTTTATATAGGGTGATCTTTTATTTCATTGGGAGTCTCCTAGAATGGGTCACCATAGGATATGGAGGTAGGGAAAGTTGGCACTTAGGTTTATAGGACCATTTGAGAGGCTAGAGAGAATTGGTCTAGTGCAGTACTGATTATCCCTTCCATAGAAATTCAGTGTAATGCATTATGTTTTCTATGTGTCAAAACAATGGTGGTATCCCCCCACACCTTCACACTTGATTTATGTGGAACTGGTTGACCTCAAGATAGATATGTCATTTGAGGAGAATATGATATGTGAACTAGGTAGCAATGAGGAAGTGTTATAGGGAAATATTATGTGTTTAGTTCATGTGTTATGAAAACATGGAAGTGTTGAAGAGGAACCTTGGGAACAAGAAGAAGACGTGATCGCTCAGTGACCCAATATTTTTGGCTAATATTCTTATAGATGTTTGATAGTATAGCTCTAGGATGATATGTCATAAGGTGGGGAGATTTTATGATCCTGGATTTTCCTAGAGTCATATCAGGTCTGTTTTCATGTACATTTTGATGTTTTTATGAACCTTTGTTTTAGATTAGTTTCTTGGTCGGACATTAGGAGAATTCAAATAAAAACAAAGAGATAGTTGGTTTTGCACGGTATGTTCATTGTTTGAAAAATTGTGTGAGTAAAACGTGCCAACCGTGAAAACCCTGATAGAGATGTCCACATTGTTTGAAAGATGTATGAAAAACCATGTGACTAAACCATGCCACCTATGAAAACCTAGAAAGAGAGGTCTGCACATTTGGTGTACAGTTTTCCATAACCATGTGACCCTTCCTAAGAAACCATTCCCGTGGTATTAATTATATTAGAATCTATTCTTAGAACCATCTTAACCCATAATAATTCCATATTTCGACCTTGGATTAGGCTTGAAAAATCTTAGGTGATCCTAAAGCCTTACAGAGGGATTCCATGTTGATTCGAACAGTGTTATTCCAGATAGAAAGCCTGAATTGATGATTCTCTCTGTTCCTAGTATGTGAATTTCATTATATTTCTTCTCTCATTCATTCATCAATACTTCCTTGATCATTTCATGGATGATATCCAATGTTTCCATAGATATAAACTTATGAGATGGGATATATATCTATGATTGTGGATCAATGTTACTGTTTTCATGGTCTTGATTTCTTTTATCATAATTATGGTTTAGGGATTTAGATCTAGAGCTTGATCAAAGACATTGTGCCACTCGAATTTTGGGGATTTCTGTTGGGATAACATCTGTTAATAAATTAGGATAGGGGATCTAGATTGAAATCCCATAGTCGAGGTTTTGTTATGTGAATGTGATTTTATGGATATTCTAGCTTCCCTTAATTATTTATTTAATAAATTAAAGTAATTAGGCATGTGAAATTGGCTTCTGATTACATTGTTTATTAATTTGTAATTAAATCACGGAACAAACGAAAGGGGTTTTCAAAATATATATTTATTTTGGATATTAGTTATGGATTGAGATAATTTAATTGATATACTAAATTGATTTTGTTTAGATATTTAATTGGGGAAAATTAACTCTGAAATGTTGTTTAGATATGTAAGATAATTAATTTTGAAAATTAATTATGTGCTATGATGATGATCAATGATAATTAATTGTTAGAATTAATTATGACAAGTATATATTTTATATGGATAATTAATTAGGATGAATTAATTATGGAGTGCGAATTGTGTTGATTAATTAGTTAATTGATGAAATTATTAATAGGTTGCGTTCTTAGTTTGTTGTAGAGTCTACTAATTTCCTTTGAAATGTTTAAGTAATCATTGGATTAGTAATGTAATGTTGTGGATAATTCTAGTGAATTAAATAATGATTAAATGGATGAGATTTTTGTGGTGTTAGACCTGGTTTTCTAGACAGATTAGGTGTTGGGAATTGGACAACATGTTTCTCCCCAATAGTTATCCAAACATGATATTTGGGGGTGCTAGACATGATGTCCTATAGAAAATGAGATATGGAGTTCTTGTCATGGAGACCTAAACTGAATAAGATTTGGGGTTCTTGACATGACCCTCAACATCAAATCAATGATAATAATGATTGATCACTCAAATGGAAAACATGAATTGAAACTGGGCATAATGTGATGATTAATTATTAGATGACAATGTGATAACTGTTTAATTATGAATTGTATGTATTTCTTCATAAAATATCATACACTATCATTTGATATGAATTTTTTAGACACCGTTGGTGGTGGCCTACTGAGTTGGGCTCACACCCAATTCGGGGTGCCTAATTGGTACCCGAGTAGACTCTGTTGTAGTAGGACTTGATAAGGGCAAGGCCCTAGGATAGGATTCTATTTGGGATTGGAGCATGGTAGAGAGAAATGAATGTGGTTTGGTACCTTATTGGGATTCATTGTGTCTTTACATTTTGTTTCATTGTAGACACTGGACATTCACATTCTCATAGTATGTTTTAGCTTTTAGTTGCATATATAATTTTCGTGTTTTGTATATCAAATGGAATGATATTATTCTTGTTATTTATAAACATCTCCAATTATTTATTGTTGTTTTCTTCCCTTGTTGTTTTATTCTAATAAAAGATGGTATAGTCTCCGAAATACATACTTACCAGACCCTAACTGCCAGTCATCACCCTTTGGCATATGGGGAGGCGCACTAGAGCACATGTGGCCAACCGGATTGGGGAACCATTTTGGGGCACCATGTACAGGATGCCCCAATCCATGTATGCTAAAAATATTGTATTTTTATGGATATAGTAGATGGGGAAATACCTATATGGTTAAGATTCAATTTCTATAAGAAAGCTAACATTCTTGGTAGTGTTTCTATGAATAATAAATTCTAATTGGAAAATATTTATAAGAAAATTCATGGTATTGATTATGAATAATACATTTTCACTTATAGTGATGGAAAATTAAATTTAAATATTTCTTGAAAAAATAGTTCATTTTGATTTTGAGATATATCAAACATATGTGAAAACTTCATTCATTAGTAATAATTTATTCAAGGATTTGTATATGATATGGTCCAAGGGATATGAACTGAAAAACAAGACTATTGTGGTATGAAAGTTATAATAGTCTATTTATGGATTAGAGTAGGATTTATGGAGATGAAATATCTAGTTTTATGATGTAATTAAAGTGTTTTATTTCTTCAAAAATATGAATTATTCATCCAAATATATTAATATTAATGAGATTTTTGTGGTGATTCTATTTTTTTATTTGTATGAAATACTGCTTATTAGGAATAATATCTTGATACTTTACATTGAGAATTTATGGTTGGGAATGTGTGTCACAATGAAGGAATAGGTATAGTAGACTATATACTAGGTATAATGTTCCAAAAGGATAAATATAATTACATTATTTAGACTCTGATAGGACATATGTATTTTTAATGAGAGAAAATGGTTTAGAATGGGAATATTTTAGAGGGGGTATTTACCAATGTCTCATGGAATGAATATTAGGACAATTTTCAATCTCTCATTGAAGATATAATGTATGGGTATAATTATATATACATCTTCTATAGATATTATCATGTATTCCTTATTTTTTAAAATACCCAATGTCACCTATGATCTAACTATTACTTCTTGGTACCAATCATATCAGGGTGACTGTTAAAAGATTTATGTGAAGAACATAATTAAATATATGAAAAGAAATAGATATATATTATTGGTCTTTGGAAGAGAGGATAAGATTTTTTCAAAGGATTTAAAGGATTAAATTTTCCATATCCGACTTAGCTGATATGAAATATCTCCCATGTTTTTTATTTTTCTTTAAATTGGAACTATTAGTAAAAATATTTCCAAACGATCCACCGTAGTAGACTCGATAAAATAGGTGGAGTAAATCATGTCATCATATATTGAAATGGAATATATTTATGTTATCATTTTAATCTATGAAATATATAATTTTTCTATCATTAATGGATAAATTGATTTTTACTATGAAAATAATGGATGTATTACTCATGAAAATGGACCCCATGCTTACCAATGTACCACACACATTCTTTAAAAATACAACCTTATATTATAGATTTTTGATAGTAGATATTCTAAGATCTATAAGTTTGATATATATATGATAATGTAGTGGCTTCATTAATGAAATCGTCATCATAATTGAAGCATGAGGTCCATGTAGAGCCTCTTGGTATAGAATAATAAATACATTGATGTAATGGTTGAATACTATAACATTTATTTATAATAAATTCAATATATTTTAATCATTTATTCCATTGTATTTTCATATACTTTATTTTTATGGAATAATGATAATATCCCCTCAAAATGTGGATATGAATTTTCCCTAAATAATGGTCATAATAGAGTAGTATGGGAAATCATAATAGGCCTAGATTAGCATCAATACTGGACTCCTGAGAATATAAGTGGAGACTTATTATTAGGGCTGACCAACCATGTATATATTTCTCCATGTATAAAGGAAAGACATTGGTTAATTTAATTTAAAAATTAATGTTATATAATTATGAAATATAATTAAAAAGTATGTTTAATCATAAATTCAAAATAAAATAAAAGGAATAATAATTTGATTAAATAATTTAGTAGGAAGTCAATACCTTATTTATTATGTCACCTCCCCTCAAATATTGATAGGTTTTTTATTTATCCTTTGTCTTCAATAGTATCAAACATTACTAAAAATAAAATTAATTTTGGAAGTTTATGTATTAAACACAATACAAGTTAAATAAACTTTCTTTTTAGTGGTTGAAGAAAGAAACCAAAAAACCCCCACATAAATGATGGTGAGCACCCAAGAGAAGAATGAATGAGTAGTTTTCTTAACAAAACCCCCATAAAAAAACTCCGAATTATTTTAAAAATATATTTATGTAAAATATAGTATAATGAAGACAAAAGACAGAAATAGAGTAAGATATTATGATAATAGAGCTCAAGGGAGCTCAAATGTGGGTGTAGTAGCTTCAATATGATATCTAATAGTCACTTGATTCCCTTAAGACTTCAAATATTTTCATTTATAGTGTTTGGAGGTCCCATGGTGTATTTGAGGTCTTGGTAACTCCATAAATTCATTGGGATGTAATAGAGGCATTAGGGGACTACCGACAAGGCACTTTTTCTATCTAGAAAAGCTCTACTACCTAGATTGTAGGCTCCACAAGCAAGCCTATGGGCATGTTGTGGGTCCCCTGGGATAACTTGGATCTAATTATGAGCCAATATGACTCCATTGCTAAGGAATTAGCCATGGATAGATCCTAGGTACTACTATCCAATACATCAACTAGATGGTGGAATTCTAGCTACTAGAAAGTGTGAACCGACAGAACCTATATTGTTTCATTGTGATGTCTTACTAGATAGTGACCATTCGAGGAATAGATAGTGGGATATTGAAGATACCATTTAATTTTTTGTTCCTATTGGTTGTCTAGTTTCTTAACTCCATCTAACCTCTGCTACATATTAATGTTAGACTTACTGATATCCTACAATTCATTACATGATCTTATCCATTGGTTAGTTGACTTCCATTGTTCATATCTCAAAATAAAAGTATAATTACACTACAAATAAATGTTTTTAACTTATTATGGTATTTTTAATAATTAAAACACCAATTGAGTGAGGGGTAATAACATCCAATTAATAATGATCCCAAATACATGAAATAAAGAAAATATAATAATTTTTATAACCAAATCTAATATTCAATTTGTATGAATACAACTGACATATTTTCTAAATAAATATCTATATCTCATTATGGAATTTAATATGTGACTTATAAATTAAATTTTAAAATTTAAATGATTAAAATTATTAAATTGGATTAAAAAATTCAAACATTAAGGATAATTAAGAAAATTTATATCTTAAATTAATTAAAAAGGTATTGATGATGACATACAATTAAAACAATTTTGAAAACAAATAATTTTAATATAATTTCAGAATCCTTCCCATTTTCCCCTTAAGGGAAATAATATATTGGAAACTATTATCCCCCATTGTAATTAAAAAATCAAATAGATTGTTTGATAAAAAAGTATAAATAAAATACAAATAATGAGGTATATAAATTTGATCCTTTCATAAGTAAATTCAATTTTTAAAAAATCAAGCCAATAGATATATTATTGATTAATACAATACCTTAAAAATCCATTATAATAAAAATAAATAAAAAAACAAAATCCAATGTTTTTTTTGCAATTGGGTGGATTAAAATAGTGATTGTAATGGGAATCATACAATAGTTAAGATTGTGTTGTGTTCTGAGACTCTACAACTATTATTTTCACATGTTCTTGGTGGGAGGAGTAATCATGCTCCATTTTAGTTAATCACCACTCAATGGTTATATTAAGAGTGGTGAAATGGTGATCAAGTATCTCTCGATAGAGGTGTATATAATAATTATAAACTCACTAATTTATGGTGGAATATAAAAAAGGAGTATCATAAGATGGTAGCTCTCCCTTAGTCGGATCAACATCTCAAGGAGGCTCATCCTCTTCCTTGACACCATCACCAACATTATCCTTAACCTCAACATCTACAACATCAACATTATAAACCTATTCATATTTATTGTCATCTTCCTCATCCTTATACTAATCATCATCTAGGGGATATTATTCAACAATGGAAATTTCAACAAGAATTTTAGGTACTCTTAGATTCAGTTGTGGAGTGTGATTTTTTAGGATCCCTAAACATTAATAAATACACTCATTATATAATGGAGTCTATTAAATAAACATGTGTTGAACCATGAGATAGTTCTATAATATATATAAATATAGAATCTGAAATGGAATTTTATAGAGACTTGTAGTAATAGAGTAATATAAATGAGAGAGGAAGTTGAAAAAAGGTAATTCCATTGACAATTAACGAAGTGAAGAAATATAGTCTATAACTCTAAAGACAAGTCCTATAATATTAAAATGTACAATCCTTAAAATTATTTATAATATAAAGATATTGATGAAGTTATTGGTTTCAAAGTAATCATAAAAAAAGGATATTATAGTATGAATGACATTTTCATAAATTTAATTTTAGAGTGTGTTTCATTGATCTTTATGAAGGAGGATGACTATTTCGCTAATATAAAATGATGTTTAGATATTTAATAAACCTCTGACTCACGTGGAAAGTCACCTTCGGTAAAGATAAAAGGACCCAAATGTGTAATTATCATTAAATAAACTATTTAAATATTCATGGATAAAAAATATATTCTATTAAATAGTGATGTTATGGAATCATAATCATCTTCATTATCCAAAAACAACATGGGCATAAAATTCATTGATTAAAGATCGGTAAAAACATTTATAGGGGAGTTTTGAATTATAAATTACACCCTAGAAAATTAGTGAACCTTTTAAAATAATGACTATATTTTTTAAAATAATGAGGATCAATATTTATACATTTCATAATGACTTTTTTCATGAAAAATGGGATTGACCCTCTCAAAAGGATGTGTGTTTGAAGGATCTGTGCCCTTTCCCCTCCATTAATAAAGATGATTATGTATGAAGGGAGGCCATGATTGAAAAAAAATTAATACATTAATATTAATAATTATAAACAAACAAAAAATAAATTAAAATTTAACACCCTAATATTTAATGATATATTTATATTTAAATTTATTTAATTTATTTAATATATTGTTTTACATGCAACGGAGGGTTTAAATGAACCACTATATTCTATTAAATTTTTATTATTTAGTATGATGGTTATCACCTTGTTATTAGATATGAGGGTATGAATGGGGTTGAAAAAACATATAAAAATTAATTTATTCACATATATAAAATAAATTCTCTTGTTATTAGTTGTTTATAAATGAATGTAAATTAAATTGGTAGTAAAAGATATATTTTTATGAATTTTTTTTATTCAATTGATGCGTATTTATTAATAATTTATGTTAATATATATTTATAAATGATTTTAAGGAAATAAATATAATATATATTTAATAAATGTTTTTAATATTAATCTAATGATTTTGATTTTCCATGGAATAATAATAAATCCAATTTTATGCTTAAAAATGATATTTCTTTAAATGGTTTTTGTTGTGTTTTTCGTATTTATTTTCAACTAAATTCCTTATATTTATATAAATTGAATAATATAAAATTTATTTCATATTTTTAATCCTAAATTATAAAATTTAATAAGTTCAGCCTTAATTTTTGAGATTATGAATAGTAAACATGGTAATGATTAGTTAATTTTGTAAAACACTCTAAACTAGTATGAAACTATGGGATAAGGATTTTAAATATCAATAATAATTGAATTTATCATATCTCAGGGCTGATTTATGACCAAATTAACGTTCATGGTGTTGAATAATTTATTTTCACTTAGTATATTGAATTTTGGAACTTGTTCTTTACTTTTTGTGAAATATAATTATATTTTATTCAAATTAAGAATAATTTTTTTGGGAAATTTTGTATATATTGTTATGGTTGGATAGTAAAATATGGTTTTTTCAAGATCCAAAAGTCTAAAAAAAACGTTTATTTTCAATACATAACCAAAAATTTACAAAAATCAATTTCTCACTTAATTCAATGAAAAATGATTTTTATACATAAATGAGGTATTTTCTTAAAAATTGTTATTCATGTGTTTTGTGTTTTATATTAAATATAATTTCATTCACCTATAATAATTGTAAATTATAAAAGATATTGTAATTTTTTAATTATAATTCCCATCATTGGTCATAACTCCCTATTTTTTTTTGTTTATATAATTAGGATTTCATTATAAAAACATAATTTATCATCGTCAGGGTTAAAATGGTTTAATATAATTTAACAATGAGATATGGAAGACAATTTCTAAAAAAATATCTATATGTTATAGGTTTAGTTTATTTTTATCTTATCACACCTCATATTAAAATTATTAGTTTCTTGGTTCCACTTGACAAGATTATGATATATATTATAATTAAATATTTTAAGATATTCCATGTGTGTCCTTTACCTCACCTATAAAAGAGATCCTCCTCTCCTAACATATTAATTTTTTTATCCTAATATATAATATAATACATACCCTAATACAATCCTATCTAATTTCCCAAAATCATAGATCTCTTATTCATTCCAAAATATCACCCTTTCAAGGATTACATTGTATGATAGGGTGTTTCATTGTGAAGAGTTTTACCTCTTAAATAAGTACATTCAAATTCACTTCTTATTTTACCTCATATAAATATATCGTATACATTAAAAATGAAGATTAAGGATATTAAATATAATTAATTTTTATTACGATTATGAAATAACAATTATCTACCTCATTTTTTCCCATTATAAAATTAAATATTTCTTATGTGTTCGTATGGATTTCCACCTCCACAAAGTGATGCATTTGTTTTTTTATCACCACATCATATTAATGGTAATGATAATGGATTTACTAAATACATGATATTTATATAATATTACCATTTTTTAAATATGAAATATTATTTAATTTTCTTTATTTAAAACCATCAAAATGGTTAAACATCACTCGTACGTATACACTGACTACCATCTTCATGAAGTGATGTAATTTATTTTTCAAAATCTATTCATATGAATAGTTATAAAAGTGAATACAATGATTAAATATGATAATCAAGACATGATTTAATTTCTATATATTGTGGATCCATGATTAAAGTATAAGGACCCGGACTGGTGAACTAAAAAATGAATGACAAAACAAACCAATTATCACCCAGAACAGTTATTTTAATAGATATTATTAATAAAAAAGAGATAAGATGTTATAAGTAAATAATATTTGGTATTTTATATATTATTATTTTTATGTACATATATATAATAAATATATACATATTATATATATTTTTTGAACTCGTATGAATAATGATAAGAGTTGAGGTAAGGGTTTCACTTCTCACTTTTCTTTCAATGTGACATATTCCAAATTCACTAGTTGTGTCAATACTCTTGTGTTTATACTACCAATTTGATATTATATATATTGAATATTTTTGTATTAATGTTTTTTAAAGTTTAATTTTAAGTTAATTATTTCATGGGGTTGTGATACAAAAGTTATCAATGCGGTAATTGATTTATATCTCAATTTCATTTTAATCTATATTATTTTTTATTTAATAAATATAGTGCAATATTTTATGATCCTTATTTGATGAAAACGTTTTATTTTACTCTCAGTAAATTATTTATATAATTTTAATGATTTAGAATAGTTTTCCTCTCCTCATTAGTCAAAATAGTTTATAAATTTTCCTTAAAAAAGATGAATTTATTTTTCCACTTTTGTTCAGGATGCTTTCTCCATAATGTCCATTTTCTCAAAATTGTTTTCGAAAATTTATTTAATATAATATTATTCATTTTTACAATAAATTTCACCCATGATTTACATTATTTAATAATTTTAAAAATAATATTCTTATCTTCTTCAAAATGTGGTATTTTTACTAATGATGTGATGATAATATTTGTTTTTGACAATTACAAAATTAATATAATTTCAAACAATCATGATTTGTCAATGATTTTTAGATTAAATTAAAATTTAATTGTGGTTATTTTAAATATAATTTATTACATAAAATTTGGTATTTTTTAGATTTTAAATATGTTATTCGAAAAGGAAAGAGTGTTTTCTTCAAGAAATATTCTAGTTATCTTTTAAAGGAATAATTTATTTATGATATCATCCATTGATGATACATGTGATTTAGTAGGAATATGATCAAAATATTCAATTTTTATTATTTATATAGATGTTTTATAGTTATTATGATGATATTTTTATAGAGCATTTTTATAATCCATGCGATATTCTATAATTATATAATGAATATTTTGTAATACTTTGGAATATATAAGAATGGATTATGATTATTTTATGTGTGGGAACATCAATATATATCCATCCAGTGAATTGGGAAATTATAATGGAATTAATAAAGTCTTAATAGATGGTGGAATTAAAAAGATTCTATGAGATGGAAAAGTTAATAAACCAGTAAGGGGTAAAGAGGTTAAAAAAAATTAATTGATAAAAAATTTAACTAAATATATGTTAGTCCTAAGGTGTTTTTTGAATTATTTTATTTTGGTAGTTACATGATTAATTTATGATTCATAATATATTATCAAGATTATTATTATTATTGACCCACCAAATTCCAATGAAAAATTAAATTTATTATGATATGATATCACAACTAATGATTGATTTTGGATGATTCATCACTCTTATAACTCTTTTATTTTGAAACAATAATGTTTTAATCCATGTATAAGTTTTATAAACTATCATATATTTTCTATTAACATAGTATGCTCTGATCATGATATCATAAAATTAATCTTATATTATTCTTTTATAATAGCATCAATCAATATCTCTCAAGTTTCCCATACTGAGAAACTAAAGTCAATATTTCATAATCTTCCTTCCCCATTTTACGAATAAAGGTATTATGTTGGGTATTTCTAATAAGGGGACTATACGAAAAGAAAATTAGGGGTTATATTCAATATCATTCATGAAATAATTCATTTTTCTATACAATATATAAATAAACTAAACAATTATAGTTATGAAGTATGCATTTTTAATATATGTATTGAATATTCATAAAATATGAAGTAATATTTATGTATGTTGTTCTTAGGTCACCTTAGGTGGTATCTGAGGATGGTTTAGTTATTTTTTAAAACTGGGATGAAAAAAAATTAGAGAAATTCCTTAGTTTAAGAATGTTAATAGGAGAACATTAAATGTTATGGTAATGAAATTATTGTCGTTTTCGATCAAATATATTCATGTATGGATACTGGAAAGAGGATGTGGTTTTGGAACTAATGATCTTCTGGGTAACAACTCTAAAAGAGGAGGATAGTGTATTAACACTATCATCACTGTCACAAGATGATTTTTCCAATGAATGGACACCTATATTGAATATCATTAGTATATTTATGGATTAATTAAAATTTTCTTTATAAACCATTATTAATGTTTTGAATAGATTTTTACCATAGATAAACTTTTTTAGACCTATGATTTAAAATATAAAAAATAATGTTTCAGGATTTATAATTTATATGGATGTGTGTCATGATTATATTTATTATAACTCTAATAAAAAATTGCTTGATGGTCATGCATACCATTTTGGTTTTAGTAAGGGATTGAAGATATAATTATGAATTTAAAGTGGTGATGGTTATTACCAAAATATTGATGTATATTATTTTATTATGTCCATGTGAATTCATTTATATCATAAAGACTTTATTTAGGAATGATAATTTATATCCTCAATTATTATATTTTTAAGTAATAGAAAAAATATATAGTGGTATGATTATAACATATAAAGTATATAGGTCATATCTGATTTAAGTTCATTGGAATATATTTCAAAAAAACCATATGATTCACCCTTTAGTTGAATTTAATGTGATATTGGCCATGGATTGAATCAGTATATAAAACCCATATCAATTTTTTAGGAAGGGAATTCATGTTTTAATATTATAAATCATTCTGTGATCTCCATTCAATGTGAGGATGAATATGAACATCTAATAGATGTTACTTCCCTTCTATAAGTCTTACAATTTAATAATGAGGTATATTTATCAAAAGTTGTTGGGAGAAACTGAATATTGATTATATTTCTATTTTTTTGGAATATGATGATGTATTTCTTGAAGAACTTTCTGTTCTTCTCCAAAATCATTAACTTGTGTTTTAAATAGAACATGTACCCAATGCTACACATATTTCAAAACAACATCTAGAATGACCATAATTGAGTAATAGAAATTGAGGTACCAAATATAAGAGAACCCATATGAGGGATTCAAATTCCTTAGTGTATCACCATGGGGGGAACTAATGAGTTTTTTTATTAAGAAATATTGTAATGATCCAATTTGGGACAAAATGACATGCACAACAAGATGAATTGACACAATGTGGATATTAAAAATATGAAAATAAAACGTTGTTTAAATTATACTAAAAAGAGGTAAACACTAGTGTATAACATAAAAGGAATGAAAAAAACAGAAGAAAACAACCTCATGGTAATAATCGTTACAATACACAAGGGAAAAAGTTAATAAAATACAAACACCACGTATCCTTGTGCCTATCCATCACCACATTCCTAAACCACCATAAAAACAACATCAACCAACAGAATCCAACGAACATCATAATTCCATTCACATTACATGCACTCTGAAAAATTCTTTCTAATAAATCCAAATGAAAAACTATGGTGTGATCACAAAATCCTAGTAGGGTATCACCAATGAATCTATACAAATTCTATCTCCATGAAACTATTAATTTTAGCTTTAAAAAAATCGAGTTCACAAGGAAACATCAAATAAAAACTAATTTTTGAATATATATATATTTTTATATTTTAATAATTTAATATTCAAAAAAACAAAGAATATATCAATTACATGCAGTATGGAACATAATAATAACTTGAAATATCTATATAAATAAAATACAATAAATATGTGATCTGTTAAACATGACACTATGACATCTTGTATAAAACCAAGAATAAGTGGGTACTATACTATGAGAATACACACTTAGACACAAGAGGGAATAGTAATCCCAGAATACCTTGAATCCTGTTGATATCAACTCCTACAATAGTTTATCTATATCAAGTGAATAACATCTAGTTATACAAAACACACTATGTTTTGTATATGTTCCTAACCTGATGCTCTTAGTTTTCCCAATGTTCTATGTTTTCAAAAAAATTGAAAAACCATGATCAAAGTTTTATTAAAAATGTTTAATATAAAATTATCACTCCTCTTGTGCATGATATTCCATTTTAAAGGTGAAAATAATAATTGAGTCATTTCATAAAACACATAAAATGCATAAACCTTTTATAATGTAAGGCTCTATTAAAACCCACTATTTCAAGCAACTGAATATAAATTTTACAAAAAAACAATGATAAGAAATCAGTCAATTTTACATACCATAAGAAATTATTTTACCACACAATTAAGTAATTCCTAGGTTATATCTACTGTATAGAGATACCAACCGCACCAATAAAGGAAAATCAGTCACATGTTTGAATAAATATTTTAAAAAGAGAGATTCAGTTCCCAAAATTTTATATCCATAAGAAACAACATGAATTCCCAATCAATCCCTATAAATATATAAATAATAACATAATCAGATTCTAGATGATCATGTGGTAATAAGATCAAGGAGAGGCCATGAAAACAGATTAAGATTGGGTCAGAAAAATAATATTGAACCATGATAAAGTCCACTAAAAATGATCATGTATCACCAAGGGATAAATAATATAAGACTCAAAAGTGATAGGGAGAGTTTATTTAAATATTAAAAGATATTAATATGTGTCTCCAAATTAGAATTATCATGTGTAAAAATGGTAAATCCCAAATTTTAGAGGATTAGTTCTAGGTGCTCAATTGGGACACCTAGTTTGGAAGACCATGGTCCAACTATGTGGTTACATATTTTCAATTCAATTTTGGGAATTTTTAATTCATTAGATAATCCACATGGTTTTTGAAACCATGATAAATCCATGTGATATCACACCGAAAAATAAAAAACATCCAAATTGTTTTTTCGAGGAAATTCAAGGTAAGAAAACCATTATGAACCCATGAAAAATTACACTACACCTCATAATTCCATAGTGCATGGTTAGTACTTACCATGCTCCTGCATTTTTTCTTCAATGTAAAAAATATCAAACATTATCACCGGAAAACCTCGTGAACCTGAAAAAGGATAAACGAAGCTCAAACTTAAGCAGATATATATCATATATGGAAAATATTTTCAACCTACTATAAAATATTTCGACCCTATGAATAAACATAATATTATGAACATAATGAAAAGATAAGGAAACTCATTCCTCATAACTGATTCCTAATCACATGTCTCATGGTTATCCCATATTTATAGTCCTAATACATGTAAAATAGAATTTTTTTGACATTGAATTACCTTCTCATAGTGATCTGTTATCTGAACTGTTTTTTCAACCATGGATGTATCATGCTCATTGTCAATATCTTCACATTCAATCACATGTGATGATTCTAGTTGATACCTCCTTATATGAAAAACAAGAAACACACCATTTATTGGGGTAAATAAATATGATATGTGAAACTAATAAGTAAAATTTTCAATATGATAAATATTATCTAAATGTTTAAAAAACCGTAGTGTCTACTTACCATTCTTACCCATTAGAAAAAAAATTAACAGGGGTGAATCTTTAAGAAATACCCTATCACCAACCATAGAATCCAGTAGGAAATTATGATGGTTCACAAAGGATATATGGTTACTCTAAGTGGATTCTAACCTCTCTCAAATCAACTTCCCCGTTTCTTCCATCACTTAAACATGGCTCAGTAGAACCAAGGACCTCTCTCATAACTTTACCAATAATAAGGGAGATATGAATGGTAATACATAAAATCATTCAAATGTTTCATTTTAATTGAGACCAAATCACTATTTTGATTGGAAAATTTACCAAAGGAATGTATTTTTCCCATAAACCATCAAAAATAAGAAAGCACAACCAATGAATATCCCCACGAATATGGATCTCTCCCATTATTCTTTCATATATAATGATTTTATGTCATGATTAAATTTAGTTGGGTACCCTTCACATCTTGAATACCTTTCCAAAACCTAGATGTAAACCATGGATCCCAATTATATGTAATTTCATAAGGAACTCTAGGATGCTTCATGACCTCTCAAATGTAAAAATGCATAAGATGTTCCACCATCACCATCAACTAAATAATAATTAAATGAGCTGACTTCATAAGATGATAAATAACAAAAAAAATGTATATTTCTCTTTAGGGGTTGGAATTAAGATGATGATGAAGTCCGTAGATATATCTTCCAACATCCTAATCCGAATGGGTATAGGTTGAAACAAAATATAAAACATATATTTATTGGCCATAATATTCTGTAATGAATGGATTCATGAAAAAAATACATTAATTCCCCACCTAATTCCCACACACCAACAATAACATTGTAGATAATGATACATTTTGGTTGTCCTTGTCTGCACTGCTCGACTAGATTGGTTTCCAATATATATAAATTCCTAGCTCATAGATATCATAATATAAAACAATTATCTGAAAAATAAATAACCAATGTGAGATTGTGATAAATCATCTAATGTCTCCCCACCACTAAGGATTTTACTACAATTTTGTGTATTCATGTCTCATACTTGCTCACCCCAAAATAAATCATCAAAAGATTAGTCATCGTTAACTAAAGTTGAGAACACTAGTCCAACAGCTTCTTCAATTCATATGTTTATCTTAGTGAACAAAATAATTAGATATGCCTCCTCAATTTACTCCTTTAAAGAATCTGTTAGCATCTTCCAGGTCAATGAATCTAGGACCAAATTCTATTTTCCAAGGATAGATGAAATATAATAATTGTCAGTCTGAAGTTATTTAATCCCTTGTCTCTATCACAATTTTATATCCCTATAGGTAAATAATATAACCCAGAACATTATAATTTTTATATACCTTAAACCACCTACCAATGATATAGTGGCACCATGTTTTGAGAGTTTTCCTCATAACTACCCACACAAGGTCATTATAAGGATAGTAATTTTAATGAGGGAATAACTGGTAAGATGAATTGACCACCACCAATTTTTCCTATATGAAAACACATCCCAATATTATACCCAAGGCATCATAAAAGACTTCTTAGCATGAAATTAGTTATAAAAATATCAATAAATTGTTCAAAATTCAACCTCATATTTACATCCTAGAATGCTATATGACATTTTTCATTCCACTCAATCTTATCACCCTTATGAGTCAAATTTATCATCAAAGATGAAATATTAATGGAAATATGAACTACCATCCAATAATAACATATTATTCCCATGATTATCTAAATTCAAACCAATTTTTATGTCTTTTTATTTGGACAATACTGATCAAATCCTTTTATGAACAACGCAAATTCCACTTTTATATATAACATGGACCTTATACAGCAATTATTGAAGTAGAAATTCACATTTAGAAAGATTACCATATACATGACATTCATTCAATTTTCTAAGGATGAAAATAAAATGTTCCTTGTGTTCCTAATATAACTTGGAGTGATGAAAATTTTCATATGCATGGATAATAACGAATGACATTAAAATTGATAAAACATCTTGTTCATTGACATCATAAATACTATAGAATAATTAGTAAGATCAATGCGAATGAATAAGAACTTGAAATTTATACAGTAGCTTCTAAATGATGTATTATGTATATAGACCTATCATTCTCGCATATGATGGTAAAAAAATAAATGTTCAATCATAGAAAACCATTGTGTTCTTTTTAGTTGGTCAATGATATCATGAATCCTAGTAAAGGGTTATTTTTCATTTATATTCCCTTGATTAATATTTTAATAATTAACAAAAAAATATTTAGCCCTTGTATAACTTTTTTTCAAAGAGAACTGATGATGCCCAAGATGAAATAGTAGGTGGAATAAATCCCTTTGCCTCATGATCCATAAGTTGAATATTAATATCTTTTACCTAGAAGATTTTTTGTGAATGATGACATCAAAATGAGCATTGTCATAGGGAGAGGTTCAACGGTACAATAAACAAACCTTTAGGGTGGTATACTATAAAAATAGTCAAAATATATATTAGGGTATTCACTCACCACATGAAGATGTACAGTACTAAAATTTTAATCATCCGTGACATGAATCATCTATTCAAATGGCATGAGATCATTCTATCATATGGAATTTTAGGCCCTACTCTCCCAAGTCTATAGTCCCACTCAACCTAAAATATATGAGGGACTGCATATGGGGATATAATCTAAAATCAAATATGGTAACTGAAAATTTATTCCATAAAATAGATTATCCAATAAATTCAAATAATAATATTGAACATATCATTATCATGAAATAATAAGTAACACACAACTTCAAAGAAAAAAATCATCACCTAACACTCAGTACATTTAAAACCATGTTCTTTCCTCTTCTTCAAGGGCATGAAAATATCCCACATTAATAGAAAAAGATCTTATTATAATCCCAACATTTTAATCAATAAAATAATAAAAAATTATTTATTTTCACTGATAAAAAAACTATATGATCATATGGATTAAACTAAACACCAAATTTTTCACATCATTCGTTTCTATATAATATTACTCTCTTAGATACACCATTGTATAATGATTCTCATTATAAACACACACACACACACACATATATATATATATATATATATACGATAATATTCTTTTTATAGTATCCCCCTTGGCATAATATTACTATCCACCACCCTTTCCACATATAAATGAACTAGAGATAAATTTTTGAAATTGGACACATCCCTACATGGGAAATTCATTTATATAAATTCATAAGACAACTAGATTTCCCCCAATGATCCAATGTCCTTGGTGATTTCATATAGTAGGGATTGGTATTACTAGCCTTCCCTCATTGATATTAGGTTACTTAATATTTTCTTACAGAATCCCAGGGAAAAAATAAAAATGTAATATGATCACCCCTATGCTTCCTTTTCTAGCTAAGTGATAGTCCCTACCTACCTCTTATAGCAATTGATGCTCCACTAATATTTTTTTCCCTGATATATTAGCCGGGTCCATATAATCATTGTCCACCACCTCTAAAAATTTTATAGTAATAATAGAATATTTATAAACTAAATATATGTAATCAAATCCATCTCAAACCTTTAAAATTTAAGGTAATCATTAGAAATAAGATAAGTTGATTTTGGGAAAAGCCCAATAAATTGGGTGGAAATTATATAACTAAACACACACCTTTCTCCATGTTCTAAAATTATTAATTCCTTTCAATAGTTAATTTTTAGGAAAGATATTTTTGGTTGATGATACTATAAAAATAAGTATATAAAATATCCTTATGTAACTTATAATTACTGATGGAGACCCATCATTTTTTTCATTTATCCTTAAATATTGTAATTGAAAAAACCCACCTTAAAATACATTGTATTTTTTAGGAAATGGAATATCCTCTCGATATTCGTGATACACTAATTGGATTCCTAGGTTTCCTAATCATGGTGGAGAATATGTTATTTATACTTGGTAAATTCTAACTCAAGATCCACAACACACCCAAGGTTTCCAACCCATTACTAGTCCACAGTTTGAATTGTGTGAATAATAGCTTCCATCAATTATGGATATACTGTATCATTCTCCAATAGATATTTTAATACATATTTATCTCATGTATTCATAATAGATCTTCTATGAAGAATTTTCCAATAAAGACAAAAGGAAAAACCCCAATTATCATAATAATATGTCGCTAAATCCAAAATAATATTCAGGAATCTATATATAAGCCTTTAAATAATATGAATTTCAGGAAAATGTGGATTTAAATAATAAGAGACAAAAAAATCAAAAAAATAATAGGTTTATCTAAATAATATATAAATAAATGTATTTCTAATAACCTCAAAAACTATGGTCTATCTTGAAAAACACTTTGGACACCAATGGTATCTCATTCACAAACATGGATATCAGATAGATCGGAATATAGAAGCACTTACTAAAGATATTTTGATGATCCTAATTACATTCATTCCATAGTCTCTAAAAAACCATGGTGGTATCATCACACATTCATCTAGAAGTTCGTTTTGATAGCTTTTTATAATGAAAAACCCAGGTCACTCTGACACAATAGAAGAGATGACTAACCCCATGGTGGATATCAAACATAACACCCTAAAACATATATCTCATGTATACTGTAATGTGGTAAAAACATAGTACAATACTGGGGAAAATAAAACACAATCACAATCAATTAAATTTCATTATAATAAGAGTAAAAACAAAAAATGAATTAATCTAGATAAGACTGACCCCCTGTCAATATGGGACAATCTATCACAGTCATCCCAAACCATAATAAAGATGAGATAAACCAAGAGAGGCCAGTAAGCTACCCGACCCCCTTTCATTTACCTATGTCTTGAATAAAAGGTCTAAAAACTCCAAAATGAAAATGTATGGTATGATAATTAAATCCCAATATGATACCATTAAATAATATATACAATGTATAACCCCATGATACTACTAGTTCAATAATTTATAAAACTATTTATAATTAAATTTCAGATGAAAACTAAATTTTTGAAACATAATTTTGTATCCTTTAAATTATTTCATGTTCATATTAACACATAATATGTCATATACCCAAAAGTTATATTATAGGAAACAAATATAAATATCTATAAAATTCTATATGATATACTTGTGAGTGGTCAAATGTGAAACAATACCATCATGTATAAAAACAAGCATAAGTGGGATCTAATCTAGGTGAATACCTACTTACACATGTGAGGTAATACTATGTCAGGAATTCCAAAAATCCTTCTTATTTTAAATCGTACCACTATCTATCTATATCCCATTAATATCCCGTAGAGGTTCCACACTCACTATGGTTTTCATATGTCCCTAACATGATGGACCAAAGGTTATTAATGTGCTATGTTTTCATATATTATTTGAATAAAAATGATCAAATGTTTTTTTACATTTCAATCGAAAGGATTCACTACTCCCATTCATGAAAATCAATTCCCACGTAAAAATAAACTTTTATGCATTTCATATGACATATAAAGTGCATAAACTATTTTTAAAGTAAAACATTGTTTTCATGTCCCTAATATGAATTATATAAAGGAATTTATCATTCATATCAAATCAATAAATTACCCATAATAAACTAAAATAATTATTAAGAACATTATATAATTCATGGGATAAAACTATTTTTTATAGAAACATACAATTATGTTTATGAAAAAATATTCACCTTCGAGATAGATACTATAAAATGAGAGATTTGGTCTTCACAATGATAGATTTATAATAAACATCATCAGTTTGAATTTAAAATCTTCAAAACCTAGTAATAATATCCCAATATTATTCCAATTGAATAATTAGTAAATTGATCAAGAAGGTATCATGAAAAAAGAGCTATTATCAAATAAAAAACTGAACGTACCATGATAAGATCCACTAAAACAGACCAAATATTACCAAGGAAGCAAGGAAAGATGCCTTTGGAGTACTATGTAGTGGTTTTTTTACCCTAATAGAGATTACTATTTTTTACTGAAAATTAAATAAAGATATTTTGGTAAATTCAAATTTAAAGAGCTTCAGGTCTGGGAACATAGTTAGGCCACACAATTTTACATAAATCATACCAACCATGTTATTCCCTCTATATTTAGAAAATCGTGGTGCATGGTTACTTGGGGAGATCCCTGAAATTTGAAAAACAATGCTAAAGTTGTGTATCAACCATTAGAAAACCACTATACACCAATACGGTTTTTCTAAGGACTCACATAGATTTACCATACATGCTCAAAATATGAAAAAATCAACAAGAGATCACAATTCCATTCCACATGGTTATTGAATTATTAGCACCAATCATGCCCCTAAACCATGAACATAGAATATTGTTCATGAAACTCCAAAATATCAACCACCAACTCTAGACAACCTCTAAAACATCACTAGCGGTAATTCAAACTCAAATTTCACAATAAATATAACCAAGATGAAATCACAAAGGTAGTTCAATTCATTTTTCATTGACTATTGAGATCTTAAAAAAATCACTATCATGAAAATTTATCATCTATACAATATCGATGACTATTTTGAACAAATTTTCTCCTCTAAATATTATTCAGAGATCAACATTCATTCTTCATATCATCAAATGTGTGTCAAGAAGGAGGATACACCCAATAAAACCATTTTTATGAGGTGTGGTCAATATGAATTTATAGTGATACCATTTGGAGTTACTAATTGCCATACTATATTGATGGATATGAGGAATATAGTGATCAGAGATTACCTCTATAATTTATTGGTATACTTTCTAAATGGTATTTTTATATATTCCATGAGAAAGTAAGGGAGTAAATATAATTTATATATTGTGTTCATGTCCCTGAAGGGAGATATGTTCTATGAAAAAATAATCATATGTAAATTATGGTTTAATGAAGTTCCATTCATGGGTTATATAATTTTATGAAATGGTATATTGGTAGGCCCTTAAATTAAAGAAGTTATATAACAATGCAGTAGATGAACCATGATGACTGAGATATATATTTTTCTTAGGATAGAAGAATACTTTATATTCATTGTGATGGATTCCAAATGTCATAATAATCCAATAACCATTTTAACCTTGAATAGATATAAATTAATTTGGGAAGTTTAATGTGAATAAAATTCAATATAGATGATTTTTTTTCAGCACAGCTATACATACACTTCCCTATAATGGATAAGGATTTGTGATCAATAGTGATTAAATTATTAATATAATAGGTTCTTTCCTCATATATAATAATATGGTTCTATCTTATACCTCAATTCATTTAAAAATTCATTTGAAAAATTACCGTACACATGATTAGGAGTTGGAAGTATTAATTTTTATTTTAAATTATGGATTCTTTATCATTAGGGTGAATGTTCTGATATATATATTGATCATTGATTAATTTAAATTTACAAAGAAGTAGCTAAATATGAACAAAACAATATGGTTTATGTTGATTAAATATTTTGATTTTTCAATGCATTACCACCTTGAAGAGGAAGACACTATTGTAGATTCTATGATCCAAAAAACAATATGAGTTTGTCCATGATGGGGATTTAAAGAGATATAATATTATGTATTTATATAAAATGGACCATGAAATTATAATAAATGGGAACATGCCATATTTTTTGTGATATGAATGTTCAAATCGGAATAAGATGAACATGATGTACTATATAAGAAGGTGAAAAATGTACCTAATTTAAATAATGATTGTAATGGTATGATAGGGTTAAGAACCCAAGTATGTGTCCCTTAATACCATACATGAAGAAGGATATCTTGTATAATTCTAATATTTAATCATTCTCTATTAATTCATAAAAATAAATATTAATAGATATTTGAAAGAGTGTTCTTAATAGACAACATAAAAATGGATATTGTGGAGTATGTATCTCGATGCCCAGTAAGTTCATCAATTTGAGTCTTATAGATATAATTATAAGGGGGTTTTTAACCCATTAAATATAAAATAATGGAAATTAGAAATCATTACAGTTGATTTAATCATTGTAATCCCCAAAACAGATAAAGGGAACAATGCTATTTGGATTATATTTGATCACCTTATGAAATAAAAATATTTAAATGACATTATATAATAACAATATTTTAATAATATTTTACGGATATATAGTTAAAATGTTTTAATTTTTCATTGAGTTCCACATTATATTTTATTTTATTAGGATCCATGGTTTACTTTGATGTTTTGGATCAGTATTCAGTATTCTTGGATACATACATGAAAAATAGTGCTTCTAATCATCCTCGGATAGATGGTTTGTCTGAGAGGATCATTCAATCACAAGAATAAATATACCTATCATGTTCAATTTTTTAAAATATGTTCTTATTAACACCAATGTAAAGGCATGTTTTCCTTCATTTATAGATTTCACTCATGTATTGAAGTGGATCCTTACAAAGTCCTATATACCAAGAAGTGCATAACTCCAATTTGATGGGATGATGTTTGAGAAAGAAATATATTAGGACCTAATTTATCTAAATAAATGGAAGAGAAGATTATATTCATTTAGTTACACATTATGGGAACTCATAGTTTATAAAATGTTTATACTAACAGTCTTCATTAAAATATAGAGTTTTAAGAGGGTGATAAGGAATTCATATGAATATATCATTAGAATTTGGTTATGAGATGTATAAAAAGGGAATGTTTATCCCTAGATATATCCATCACTATAAAATTATTTATTGTATTATGATTATTTAATATCCTTAGTGATTCCATCAAATCACTGTCATGTTCACAGTGTATTCCATGTATCACCAAACGAAAACATGTACCTGAGGCTTCGAAGGTACTGAAATCAAAGTTCATCCCCATAGAAAATTGTAACTATAATGATGAAAAACCGGTATATTTTATAGATCAAAAGTGAATTTTTTAAAGAACAAGACCACTCACATGGTTAATGTTATACGATGAAACAACAAATTTGTGGAAGCTACATGGGCACATGAGGATGTGTTATGGAAAAATTATACTCAAAAGTTTGTGTCAAAGTAATTGAATTTAGTGGGTGATATTTATATAAAGGTGTTTGAATATAACACCCTAATATTTAATGATATATTTCTATTTAAATAAATTTAATTTCATTCATATCTTTTTTCCCATGAAACATCATGTTCAAATGAACCCCAATATACTATTAAATTTTTATTATTTAAAGTCATAGTTATCGTATATGAGTTGTGTTATAAATTATTAAAAATACTAAATAAATTATGTAAAATTATTTTTTACACATAAATATTATTAATTCATTGGTTATTGATTTTTTATAAATTAATATATAATAATTTTAACATTAAAGAGATATTTTCCTAAAAAATTGTTTTTACTGATGCAATGGTTTTTATCTTAATAAATTAATTTCATATCTATTGGGGAATAATTTTAAATATTATTATATATTATATATTCAATGAAATGTTCTCATATTAATCAAATGGTTATCAATATATATAGAATAATAATAATAATTTGATTAAAAATGAATTATTCGAAATGCGGTTTTGAGTGTTTTTCACAGGCTTATTTTAAAATTATATTATAGAACCTATTGAAATTGAATCATGAAAATTGTATTTTATATTTTTAATAATTAAAATTAATAAAATTAAATAGGATCAACATAATTTTTGGTCATTATGAATAGTCTCTATGATAAATATATGTCCGCTCAATAAAATATGTAAAACTAGGTAAAACAATGGGTTAAATCTTTAAAGTCACTATAAAACTTTTATTTATCCTATTGAATGACTTTTTCTAATATTTATACAATATATATGATTTAAATAATGTATTTATAAATATTCGTTATTATTTTGGAACTCAGACATGAATTTTGTGAATATAATTAATATTTTATTCGAATTTAAAACTATTAGTGGGACATTGCAAATAATGATATGGTTAGAATGTTCCATTCCGTTTTATTATTGATAAATAATTCCAAAAACATCATTTATTATCATATAAGAAAAAAATATTTGAAACCAACATTTTTAAATGTTTTCAATGTATATTTTTTACGAATAAATTTGGTATTTTTCTAAAAATATTTTCTCATGCATTTGTATTCTTATATTAAAATTATTTTCATCCAAAAATCTAAATTGAATATGATAAAATAGATTCAGAATTTTAATTCATAAAGAATAAAAACATTAATAATGCCATTCTTTTGGTCATATAACTAGGTTAACCTGATGAAAATTTTTGTTATCACACTTAATGTTAAAATGGATTTAGACTAGTTTAATAAGGATACAGGGCTTAAAATTTCATTCAAACATGACTAATTGAGATTTTTCGATATTATTTTTACACTAAAAAAATCCTTTATTTTAATATTTTTTTCATTAGTTCAACATGACATTATTTTGATATATATTATAATTAAATATTTAATGTAATTCCAAATTGTAACACCCGAGACTTTTATGAGAAATATTTTGTTTTTATATTATATAAATCATCAAAGGAATCTTTCACAACACACAACACTAGCTTGGCTTGATTTAAACACAATCAAGACCTTCCTTGATAGCTTGCATCGTACGCAATACCCAGTTTCACTAAACAATGATCAACTATTAAAATATTATTAAAAATAGTCGTTATAAATAGTAATACCCACTTTTTGAAATTTTGTAAATTTTATTTTTCAAAATTGACTTCATTTTTGGATTCGGAATATCGAAATTAGCCTAGGGTGAGATTTTGTATTTTTCGGAAAACATTCCATTTTTGATGAATAGTGAAAACACTGGGTTACTATTTAAAAACCGAATTTTTATTTAAATAATGATTTATTTTAATTTAATTTATTTTAGGTCAAAATTGATACATAATACCTATATAAGTTCAATGAAATTCATTGGAGTCATTTTATAATAATTTTAGATATATAAAAAGTTTATTGAACATTTGATCGTCTTTTACCCACCTCCTAAGATAATTTTCAAATTTACATAAAACTTAATCGTACCTCATCAATGAGTGGAATTTCAAAAATCCGAGATACATGGTGGATGTCAGTAGGAATAATTTGGTTCAGTAAGATGAAAATAATTTTTGGTGAATAGAAACTTTGTACTTTTTTTACCACGTTTAAAAGTAAATAGTGTAATTAAGGGTAAAAATGTTATGATTATTAATCTAACACATGTACTAATTCTATTGGATAATTTTAATTCGACCATAAACAACCTTAGGAATAAACTATGACCATTTAGGCCCACATGGATTAAATTAGGAAATATTTTATTAATTTATTTAAAGAAGGGTTAAAATAGTTAAAATCAAAGTTTAATAAGAAAATAATTATTAATATTGGGTTATACATACGATATATTCTACTATAAATATTCATGATAAAGATAAAACTATTTCCTACATAATGATATTTTATTTGTAATTTTTATACATTAAATAATTTAATTTATTTATGACACAATGATGATGCAGTAATTATCTTATTAATGAAATATTGACATAATTAATGTTATAAATACCCAAATAAACGTAATTTTTGACTTTTTATGAATTAAAATAATTTTATATGTTAATATTACATGTTAGTAGTGATTTAATTCACTTTTTTAGAACTAATATTTCTGATATGATTTTCACAAAAATCAATTACTAAATAGTGTCAAAATTGACATAAAGTAGTTTTTAAAACAGATATTATATTATTAATTGTTATATTATTACTAAAAATATTAGGATCGGCCAAATGACTTAGATAATATTATATATATATTAATAATAAACAACTTGGGGTTATTTTGGCTTGTTATAGTAGGTTTATTATCCTTATAGTTTAAGAACTCAAGAAGACACGGTAAAAGTAAAATTATTTAACTTAAAAGTTAAATCTAAATTATATGGTTCAAATAGGAACCTAAAATTGTCTAAATTACATTGGATGAGATTATTTCGACCCATACCCACCTTAACTTTGAAAGAAATCAATTTGGATCTATTTAAAACCGAATATGGCTTTATAATAAAATAATATATTTAGTTTTTCCAAAGGAGCCCCTCTCATTCCTTATAAAAGGGCACCTCCTCCCTCTCTTCCTCAAACCACTTTGAGACTTCATGCTCGGCCAAACCCTAAAAATTTCTCCTCCCCACTTCCATAGAAACATCATAGAGGTTCCGTTCTTCTTCAAAGACCAATTTTAGTTCCCAAAAAGGAGGTCTCAAAGAAGAGATTCAAAGAAGAGGTAATGTCCGTTACCGATTCTTTCAACTTTATTTCATCTTCCACTTCCTCTTCTTTAGTTGTTTCATTATGAATTAATAAAATAAGTATCTCTCATATACGGATATGTTATTATAAGTATTAAACAACCCTATTTCACCATCTATCCATCCTACGGAAAATGAAATCACCGCGCGTGTGTATGTACAGAATACCGTCTCCACATCGTGGTGTAATCTATTTTCCACCACCACCGTACTTGGATGGGTATAATGGTGTAAATAATGAATATATATTATTATTTTAAAATTATATTGATTCTGAAATAGTATACATACACTCCAATAAAATTCCACGATCATGTGAACGATATCATCGCTCGTGCGTACGTATGGAATACCGTCTCCACGATGTGATGCGACTTGTTCTGCATGATTTTCATTGAATAATGATCACATAAATGAATTTAGTGAATAAAAATGATATATATTACACTAAAAACATTCTGTAAATGAGGTATCTATAACCTAAAATAACGAATAATAATTTATTCGACAAAACCACATAAGAACAAAAAGTAATAAACACCTGAATAACAAGTAGAAATGAAATAATACTAATAATAAGATAAGAATATGACCATATATGATATCATAACAATTAATATGATTCTGGAAAAAGTCAATTACATTATTTAAATCATTATAAAGGAGGTTCAGACACTTATGAAGAAAATCAGACCTAAGGTAAGGAAAATATCACAATCTCATTTTTATCCGATATTGTTTATACTTTGATATTTACTGGGGTGTATTTTATCATCCACATCTATGTTTCCTAAATATGTAATATTATTTCAATCCATATAAAATTTTTTAAATCGAATTTTACCATTCGTTGAGTTTTTAGTAAAAGATATGAAAGGAATCTTTGGTCGTTTTTCGTACGAGGTACTTTTTGACTTTTCTGACAAAAGTACGAGAAGAATGTTTTCTTAACTTATACGGAATGAATGGATTTTTAAAAAATTATTTCCAAGAAACTTCCTTTACAATTTTTCAAGATTATTTTTAAACAACTACTTTTAGTTCAAAATTATATGACATGTTAAGAAAGGAAAATGTTTTTGAAGTTGAAAGGATATTTTCCTCAAGAATGGAATTCAAGTGTTTTATCAAAATTATTTTCCATCTAGGATAATATAGGCATCTGTTTCTATCACTATTATTACATTTATTTGATTATATTGTGATTGAATTATTTTTTTGAATTCCTTTATCTTATGTGAATTGTTTTATGATGTCACGAAGTTTAAGAATACCATTTTTATTACATGGGTTATGCTATGATGTATGGTTTATGATTTTGTAGCACACATAAGAATAGTATCATTATGAGATGGTTGGGACCTATATCTCCCTCAAATTCATTGCTTAAGGATTTTATATCTCATGAGATTGACATGGCTGGAACGATAGGTTAAACCGGTTCAGTGAAACAGGACTGAAACGAGGAATGAACTCCATTCAGAAATGAACTTTGTCCACTAAGATAGTCTTGGAAATGATTCTTGACTAATAAGAAATGATTCTATATGACTATGTGTGTATGCCAAAAATCTCCATTTCTTAAGTTATGATTATTGTGATTACATTTCACTACCATGATTTATCCCATGTTGTGAAATTATGATCTCTTTTGCAGGGTAAGATTTCTGAAGGAACCGTGTTATTGCGGAATGCGACGGGAAATGAAATGATTGTCCCCATGAGCAACCAAACGTTATGGGAGCTAGAATGAAAAATTTGTAGCCATGCTCACACAAATTTCTCATGATATAAATCATATAGGACTTCCAAAAGAGAAAAGGAAGGAGAAACAATCTGTTGAATCGTTCATGAGGCAGCGTCCAACATCATTCAGTGGGTCTACTGATCCATTAGTTGTTGAACAATGGATTAGTACTACGGAAAATATATTTTCAGTTCTTCAATGTTCTGAACATGATAAAGTCATCATAGTAGTGTATCATTGGGAAGGTGATGTAGATCAATGGTGGAATCTTATCAAGATTATGAGGCCAAGAGATGAAATTGAGTCCATGGAAAGGGGAGAGTTCAAGAATTTATTTTTTAATAAGTACTTACATCGTATTCTCCAAACAAAAATGGAGAATGAGTTTCTTGAACTAAAGGAAAAGGTTGATGAATATGTTGGTACCTACGAAGAAAATTTTACAAGACTTTCAAGGTATGCTTCTAGTATTATTATCCAACCTGAGAGTAAGATCGATCGATTCTTTAGTGGCTTAAAACCAAGTCTTCTAAGGGCATTATCCATAAGGGACTTCAATAGCTATGAGGAAATTGTTCGATGTGCTCTCAAAGTTGAGATGGAGATTGGAGTAACCCATCAGTCATATGTTTTTGATGAGAAGAGGAAAATGGAATTCAAAGGAAAATCTAAATAGCACACTGAAAAGAAGATGAGTTTTCCCTTATGCTGAATGTGTGGAAAGAAACATGGAGAGAGTTGTCTTAAAGGGAAAAGTAAATGTTTCAAATATGGAAAGGAAGGTCATCAGGAATTTGAATGCCACAATGATGGGAAGAAGATGTCTAGTGATGTGAAAAGAGAAAAGGATACATAGAGTGCACCTCCTACACTTCAATGTTACAAGTGCATGGAGATGGGGAATTATGCCAATCAATGCCCTAATCCAAGGATTGTTGATTATGATCGATGTCAAAAAACTCTTACGGCTAAAGACAAAGGAAAGTCATATGCAATTTCTATCAGTGATGTGGAGTATGATAAAGAAGTGGTAAAAGGTACACTTACCCTCCACTCTAAAGTAGAAAATGTTTTATTTCATTCTGGATCCACCCACTCTTTTATTTCTGAAGAATTTTCTAAGGGTATCACCGTATTACATCAACAATTAGATGTTGAGTTAGCTGTGACAACCCCTAATGGCACAACAGTCGCATCAAAAGTTTATAATTCTTCTCCGATTGATGTTTGTGGGAAAGTGCTTCCTGCAAATCTTGTGATCCTTCCTATAGTGTAATTTGATGTGATTCTTGGAATGGATTGGCTTTCTTTATATGGATCTCATATCAATTTCCAAATAAGGGATGTCACATTTCATATTCCAGACCAATCTATGATCGTCTATCGATGCAAGGATGAACGTAACCTTCCAGTGGAAATTTCTTCCATCATATGGGTCTTGATTCCACTAAATGAAGGTTATTTATCTCAAATGGTTGGTGAGAAACTCGTGATTAAGAATATTCCCATTGTATGGGAGTTTGACGATGTCTTTCCGGAGGAATTTCCGGGTCTTCCACCAAATAATGAAGTTGAGTTATCAATAGAACTCGTACCGGGTGCTTTACCTATTTGAAAGACACCTTATAGAATGGCCCCAATTGGGTTGCAGGAATGGAAGAAGAAAATCCAAGAGAAACTTGATAAGGGGTTCATAAGCCCATGTGCATCACCATGGGGAGAACCTATTCTGTTTATTAAAAAGAAAGATGGATCAATGAGACTGTACATTGATTATTGAGAACTTAACAAGATCACTACCTAGAACAAATATCCTCTCCCGCGAATTGATGACTTATTTGACCAACTATGTGGAGCTCAATAATTTTCCAAGATTGATCTTCATTTAGGGAATCATCAATTAAGGGTCAAAAGGTAGGATATACCAATGATGGCTTTCTGTACAAGGTATGGACACTATGAATTTATAGTGATGCCATTTGGTCTTATTAATGCCCCTGCTATCTTCATGGATATGATGAATAGAGTCTTTAGAGACTATCTTGATCAGTTTTTGGTAGTCTTTATAGAGGATATTCTTGTATATTCAAAGGGCAAGGAAGAACATAAAGATCACTTGAGAATTATATTGAAGACCTTGATAAAGGAGAATATTTATGCCAAATTTACCATGTGTGAATTTTGGCTTAAAAAGTTTCATTTTTGGGTCACATAATCTCAAAAGAGGGGATATCCGTGGATCCAGAAAAAACATAGGTTATCGAAAGATGATCGAGACCAACAACAGTAACTGAGATCCTATGTTTTCATGGTTTGGCTGGATATTATCGATGTTATTTGAATGATTTCTCACGATTATCTAATCCACTCACCAAGTTGACACGGAAAGGAGTTAAGTTTGTTTGGACGGAGGAATGTGAAGAGAATTTCAAGGAGTTGAAAAGAAGGTTATCCAGTGCACCTGTGATCACACGTCCTTGTAGTGGAGAAAGGATTTTGATCTACAGTGATGCATTCAAGAAGGGATTGGGGTGTGTTCTTATGCAAAATTATATGGTGATATCTTATGCCTCATGACAATTGAAAATACATGAGAAAAATTACCCAACTCATGATTTGGAGTTAGCTGTGGTAATATTTGCATTAATGATTTGGAGGCATTATCTTTATGGGAAAATGTGTGATATTTATACTGATCATAAAAGCTTAAAGTATATTCCCACACAAAAGGAGCTGAATATGCACCAAATAATATGGTTGGAGCTGATTAAGGATTATGACTACTAAATTCATTACCACCCTAGGAAAGAAAACAAGTTGGAAGATGAATTAAGTCGACAAGACCATGCCAGTTTATCCATGATGAGGATCACAAAAGATCCAATTTTTATGGATTTACAAAGGATGGATCTTGGAATTATAATGAAAGGGGAAAAATAATATCTTTCTCAAATGAATGTTCAACCATCTATACATGTTAATATTTAAGAGGCACAGAAAGAAGATGTTGAGTTACAAAAGAAGATGAGAAATGTTCCTGAATTAAACCTTGATTGTGATGGGATAATAAAGTTTAGGAATCGGGTTTGTGTTCCTCCCATCCCCGAATTAAAGAAGTAGCTGATGGATGAGACTCATAGTTCTTCATTCCCTATTCATATTGGAAGCACGATGATGTATAGAGACCTGAAAGAGTACTTCTGGTGGGATGGCATGAAAAGAGATGTTGCTGAATATGTCTCTCGTTGCTTGGTTTGTCTGCAAGTTAGAGCTGAGAGACAGAAGTCTAAGGGAATGATACAACCATTACCCATACCCGAATGGAAATGGGAAAACATGACTATGGACTTTGTCACCAGAATTCCTAATACATCCAATGGACATAATGTTATCTGGGTCATAGTTGATCGTCTTAGAGAGTCTGCACACTTCATTGCTATTAGAGAGGATTTCCCTCTGGATCATCTATCCATGATATATGTAAAGGAAGTGGTAATATTGCATGGAGTACCACATTCTATTATATTTAATCAGGATCCGAGAGTTACCTCAATGTTTTGGTGAAGTATTTAGCTTACTCTGGATACAGAGGTGAGTTTCAGCACTGTTTATCATCCTCAGATAGACGGTCTGTCGGAGAGGACAATTCAAACTCTAGATGATATGTTGAGAGCTTGCTCTATGGATTTCAAAGGTGGTTGGGATCAACACCTAACATTGGTGGAATTTTCTTATAATAATAGATTTCACTCCAGTATTCATATGGATCCTTATGAAGCTCTCTATGGAAAGAAATGCAGGACTCCAACTTGCTAGGATGAAGTTGGGGAATGAAAGCTATTAGAACCTGATCTTGTTGCTGAGATGAAAGAAAAGGACAGATCTATTAAACAACACATAAGAGCAGCTCAGATTCAACAAAAACTTTATGCCGAAAACCGAAGAAAATGCTGAGAGTTTGAAGTGGGTGCTAAAGTGTTCTTACGAATATCTCCTTGGAAGAGAGTAGTGAGATTTGGAAAGAAGGGAAAGCTGATCCCTAGGTATATTGGTCCTTTCGAAATACTGGATCATGTTGGGAAGGTAACTTACCAATTGGTGCTTCCACCGAATCTCTCTCAAGTTCACAATGTGTTCCATGTATCTCTCCTGATAAAGTACATCACTGATCCTTCACATGTACTCATCTCAGAAGTTGTACCACTGGAACAAGATCTTTCTTATAAAGAACAACCGATAGAGATTCTCGATCATAGTGAAAAAGTTCTACGGAACAAGACCACTCACTTGGTGAAAGTTTTATGGAGGAACCGCCAATTAGAAGATGCTACATGGGAGCTTGAGGATATGTTGAGGGAGAGGTATCCTCATCTTTTTGTTACAAAGTGACGAATTTCAAGGGAGAAATTCATTTTAAGGGGTGTAGAATGTAACACTCGAGACTTTTATGAGAAATATTTTGTTTTTATGTTATATAAATCATCAATGGAATCTTTCATAACACGCAACACTAGCTTGTCTTTCTTTACAAGAAATCACGACCTTCCTTGATTGCTTGCATCGTACGCAATACCGAGTTTCACTAAACAACAATATGCAATTAAAATATTACTATAACTAGCCATTATGAATAGTAATACCCACTTTTTGGAATTTTGTAAATTTTATTTTTCAAAATTGACTTCATTTTTGGGTTCGGAATATCGAAATTATCCTAGGGTAAGATTTTGGTATTTTTCTAAAAACTTTCAATTTTGGATGAATAGTGAAAACTATGGGTTACTATTTAAAACCCGAATTATTATTTAAATAATTATTAATATTAATTAAATTTATTTTAGGTCAAACATGATACATAATACCTATATAAGTTCAATTCAATTCATTGGAGTCATTTTATAATAATTTTAGATATATAAAAATTTTATTGAACATTTGACTGTCTTTTACCCATCTCCTAGGAGAATTTGTAAATTTACATAAAACATAATTTTCCCGCTTCTGTGAGTGGAATTTCAAAAATCTGAGAGACATGGTTGATGTCAGTAAGTAAAATGTGGTTCAATGTGATGAAAATAATTTTTTGTGAATAGTAAATTTTTACTTCTTTTACCACAGTTAAAAGTAAATAGGGTAATTAAGGGTAAAAATGTTATTATTATTACCCTAACACATGTACTAATTCTATTGTATAAGTGTAATTCGTCCAAAAACAACCTTAGGAATAAAAAATGACTATTTAGGCCTACTTGCATTAGATTAGGACATTTATTATTAATTTATTTAAAGAAGGGTTAAAATAGTTAAAATCAACGTTTAATAAGTAAATCAATTTTAATATAGTGTTATAAATAAGATAAATTCGACTATAAATATTCATTATAAAGTTAAAAATATTTCCTATATAATGATATTTTATTTTTAATTTTTATAAATTACATAATTTAATTTATTTATGAAACAATGATGATGTAGTCATTATCTTATTAATGAAATATTGACATAATTGATTTTATAAATACCCAAATAGATGTAATTTGAGACTTTTTATGAATTCAAATAATTTTCTATGTTAATATTACATGTTAGTATTGATTAAATTCACTTTTTTTGAACTAATATTTCTGTTATGATTTTCACAAAAATAAATTACTAAATAGTGTCAAAATTTACATAAAATAGTTTTTAAAACAATTATTATATTATTAATTGATATTTTATTCCTAAAAATCTAAGGTTCAGACAAATGACATAGATAAAGATAAATATATTAATAATAAACAACGTGAGGTTCTTTTGGTTTGTTATAGTATGTTTATTAACCTTATAGTGTAAGAACACAAGAAGACACGGTAAAAGTAAAATTATTTAACTTAAAGTTAAATCTAAATGATAAGGTTAAAATAGGAACCTAAACTTGTCTAAATTCTATTTTATGAAATTATTTCGACCCATACCCACCTTATCTATGAAATAAATCAATTTGGAGCTATTTAAAACTGAATATGGCTTTATAATAAAATAATATTTTTAGTTTTTCCAAAGGAGCCCCTCTCTTCCCTTATAAAAGGGAACCTCCACCCTCTCTTTCTCAGACCACTTCGATCCTTCAAGCTCGCAAAATCCCCTGCCAATTTCTCCTCTAAACTTCCCTAGAAACATCCTAGAGGTCCTGGTCTTCTTAAAAGACCAATTTTAGTGCCCAAAAAGGAGGTCTCAAAGAAGCGCTTCAAAGAAGAGGTAATGTCCGTTACCGATTCATTCAACATTATTTCTTATTCCACTTCTTCTTCTTTAGTTGATTCATTATAAATTAATAACATCTGTATCACTCATATAATGGTATGTTATAATAATTATTAAACAACCCTATTTCACCATCTATCCATCCTATGGAAAACAAAATCACCGCTCATGCGTACGTACAGAATACCGTCTCCACGCTGTGGTGTAATCTATTTTCCACCACCACCTTACTTGGATGGGTATAATGGTGTAAAGAATGAATATATATGATTATCTTGAAGTTATATTGATTATGAAATATTATACATACACTCTAATACAATTCCATGATCATGGGAACAATATCATCACTCGTGCGTACGTACGGAATACCATCTCCACGATGTGATGCGACTCGTTCTACATGATTTTCATTGCATAAAGATTACAGAAATGAATTGAGTGAATAAATATGATATATATTACACTAATACCATTCTATAAATGAGGTAACTATAACCTAGAAATAAGAATAATAATTTCTTCGACAAAACACGCATAAGAACAAAAAGTAATAAACACGTGAATAACAAGTAGCAATGAAATATTACTAATAATAAGCTATGAATTTGACAATATATTATATCATAACAATGAGTATTATTCTGGAATAAGTCAATGATATTATTTAAATCATTATACAGGAGCTTCATACACTTATGAAGCAAATCAGACCTAAGGTAAAGAAAATATCACAATCTCATTTTTTCCGAGATTGTTTATACTTTGGTATTTACTGGGGTGTATTTTTTCATCCACATACATGTTTCCTCAATATGTAATATTATTTTCATCCACCTACAATTGTTTAAATCCAATTTTACCCTTCGGTGAGTTTTTAGTAAATGATATGAAAGGAATCTTTTGTCGTTTTTCATACGAGCTACATTTTGACTTTTTTGACCAAAGTACGAGAGTAATGTTTTTTTTAACATATACGAAATGAAAGTATTTTTAAAAAATTATTTCAAAGAATCTTCCTTTACAAGTTTTCAAGTTTATTTTTAAACAACTTCTTTTAGTTCAAAATTATATGACATGATAAGAAAGGAAAATTTTTTTGAAGTAGAAATGATATTTTCCTCAAGAATGGAATTCAAGTGTTTTATCAAAATTATTTTCCATCTAAGATAATATAGGATTATGTTTCTATCCCTATTATTACATTGATTTGATTATATTGTGATGGAATTATTTTTATGAAATCCTTTATCTTATGTGAACTGTTATTCGAAGTCACGATGTTTAATAATCCCATTTTTATTACATGGGTTATGCTATGATGTATGGTTTATGATTTTGTGGCACCATAAGAATGCTATCATTATGAGATGGGCGAGACCTATATCTCCCTCCAATGCATTGGGTAAAGATTTTATATCTCATGAGATAGACATGGCTGGAACGGAAGGTTAAACCGGTTCAGTGAAACATGACTGAAAAAAGGAATGAACTCAGTTCAGAAATGGGCTTTGTCCACTAAGATAGTCTTGGAAATGATTCTGGACTAATAAGAAATGATTCTCTATGATTATGTGTGTATGCCAAAAAGCTCCATGTTTTATGTTATGATTATTTTGATTACATTTCACTACCATGATTTATCCCATGTTATGAAATTATGATCTCTTTTGCAGGGTAAGATTTCCAAATTGTTATGTTCTTACGAATATGATGTGATTGATTTTACTTTTGTTTACCCTTAATGAGCATTTGAGCTCACCATTTTTGTATGTTTTCTATCCACCAGGTCAAGAAGAAGGTTATTAAGTAGGATATGCCAAAAGGGACTCTAGATATGATGAAATAAATGGGAGACAATGTAGATGTTTTATAAACTAGTTGTTTATGATTCCCAGTTTCTAAAGACACTATACATATACAGTCCTTTCATGGTTTTGTTATATGTTGTAATAAGTGTGGTTATATTTTTAAGTATTAACAATGTATGTAATGTATGCGTCGTTATACAAATGTTTCATTTCCCTCACTTATAAAAGGGTGCCTCATATCATTCCTTATTCACAATGGTTTGTCTGTATATATGCCCAAATAACTGAAATAATTCTATCATATATATCTTCATTACTTCATAGATATTCTATTGATTCAAAAATATAATTCTTTAAAAAATTATGGAGTTAACTAAAAGTGGTTTCAGAATTAAGTGGTAAAACATACAACAACGAAATTCAATTTTATTTATTCTCTTACGTCCAATAAATCAACAATATCCACTATAATGTAATGAATTCAAGGTATCTGATAAAATTATTTGTTATTTTATGATGGAACAAAAATTATACACCTTTTTTATATCCCTTGGAAAAATAAAACATCGCCCACGCATAGGCGTGGGCCGGCACCTCCACGAAGCAATGTATATCATTTTTCATTACCGATTCACATTAACTATTATAATGATAAATTTAATTAACATATATGATATATATGATACTATTATATTTATATAATGGATAATTGTTTGTTTCATTCGATACATTTAAAAGTTGAAGAATCACTCATGTGTACATACAAACTAAAATCCCCACAAAGTACTGTAATTAGTACTTCATCACTGAATTATATGAATTGTTATAAAAACTTATTAAATGATTAAAATATATATTAAATAAATAATTATCATTTTAGATATGATAAAACCATGGTCAATGTATATGGATTTCTACTTCTGAACAGAAACATGCATGAAAAATGAAATAGTTATCACCAAGAATAGTGATTTTAATAAATAATTGTTATTAAATAGGTGATAAGATGTTATTATTAAATAATATATGAAATGGTATATATGATTATGGTTTTAATATATATTTATAAAAAATATATATTTATATTATAGGATTTTCTATCACATAAAATTTATGGTAAATCTTTATGTAAGGGTGTGTCATCTTACTTTTGTTTATGTGATACAAATGCCATATTATCCAATTATTTCTTTAATGTAGTGTATATACTTAAAATATGATATTATATATCATGAATACCTTTATATTAAAGTAACTTACAATTTCTTTTTTTAATTGGGGTTGTGATTCAAAAGCTACAAAAGCAGCTATGGATTTATATTCTAATATCATTTTAATCGGGATTGATTATACCAGAATTTTCATTAAAGTAAATTATATGATTGTTTTTTATAGAATTATATAATTTTATACTCCTATGGTTAATTTTTTAATTTTTATTCTTTTATGTTATTATTCTCTTTAGTTCTCAAAAACTTTAATACTTTTTTATGACAAACTAAACTTATATCACGACTTTTGGTCGGGAATTTTTCTCCTTAATATCCCTATTCCCTAAAATGGATCAGGAATTATTTTAAGATGATCCGGTTATTTTTTAAAAACAATTGTTCTCATGTTTCACTTTATTTAAAATATTTTGAAAAATAATATTCTTATTATTTTCTTGAATGAGGTAATTTTTACCAGTGGGGTGAATAGTTTTTTTATTTTTAATGATTATGGAATGAATGAAATTTCCCATAATCATGACTGATCAATGCATTGAAGATCCCTTTTCATGTTATCATAGATCATTTAATATAAAAACATCCCATAATAATTTGTAAATTTTTTTATTTTGAATAAGTTATTTCCAAATGAAAAGCTTGTTTCCTTAATAAATATTAATGTGATCTTTTAAAGGCATTTTCAATCTATGATGTCATCCTTTTTGGTTACTTGTTCATTACAAGATATATAATCCAATGATAACATCCTTATCATTTTTTAGATGGTTTAGGATTATTATTATAATATTTTTATGAAACATTATTTTTACAAGGGTAATACTATGAATATTTTATGAACATTCTATAATCATATATCCTACATAAAAAATTAATAATGATTATATAATGTCTTAGACTATAATTAAATATCTCTTTAATGAATTAAATAAGGGTGATGGAATAATGAAAATATTCAGTGATTATGAAATTAGGAAATTACTAATTGATATTGAAGTTATGAAACTCCTAATAGATGAAGGAGTTAAGAAAATCCTATGAGATGAAAGAGTTAACTAGATGTTAGTTACTTCTATGATTTTTTTTGAATTGTCCTATTTATGTAATTCCTTGATTAATGTGTGATGCCAAATATCATCATATTTTTTTTTTGATTGTGTAAAAACATAATATGACATGATCAAATTATATTATATGATATTATGGATCACGATTTATTTATGATTATTCATAACACTTATGATCCTGGTATTTTGAAATACTAATGTTTTAGGTCATTTCTCATGTTTACAAACTATGATGGATTGTGTGTAAACATTTAATTTAAGAACATGATCACCTTCCCATATAATTTTTTAATGCATTCATATAACCATCATTTAATATCTCCCATGATATCATATACTAGTCTTTTAAGATCACACTTTATTATGTTTCTATTCCCATATTATGAATAAATATTTTTATGTAGGTTAATTATAAGAAGTTTAATATGTGACAATTAATTTATGGGATATGTTAAATATATTTCATGATATATTTTTTTAAATATATTTAGTCTCTAACAGAACTAATCTAATATAGTTATATGGCATTTATTGTAATGATATGTATCAAACATTTATCTAAAATTATGTAACATTTATTTATGTTATGATTATTTCAACGCAATATATCATTGTGTAATTAATTTAAAATACTTTTAAAATCATAGAAACATACCATGGAGTGAATATCTATATGATAATACGAGATAGTTCTTAAGGAATGTGATGAGGTATGTTTATGAAAACTATTTGAGTGGATCATGAGTACAAGAGGGGGGTTTGACATAAATTACCTTCCCCAGGATGCCTAAATTGGTTTATCCAGACACCATTTTTCATTGAGTTATTATCAACACTTAGCTTTTGGGAGTTTTATCAAACTAATGTTACTATGAAGACCACCAGCTACTAGATGAGGTTCCACATGAAATATGTCTAATTAATGGTCACCTCAAACACAAAACAAATAGAAAAATAAATTAAACACAAAATAAATAAATATATCAGTAAAAATGATAATTATGTCTCAGAATAGATTAATTAAAATTACGATTAACAAATAATTTAATGAATAAGTATACATTTTATAATTCTATAAACAATATATTTGAAATTTTTTAAAAATAGAGAGACTGAAATACATCATGATCACTTATATTAAGTTAGGGAGTCACATGTGTACCATTCCTATTTCCAAAATAAAATCAAAACGATCTAAGGAGAGTGGTTTTATGAAAATATTCGCGAATTGAATATTTGTGAAAATAAAATGTAACATGAAATAACTTTTTTAAAGTGGTATCTCAAAAATTGGGTCCATGATCAATATTCTAACAGTGAGAGTATTGAATTGGGGAAATATAAATACTAACTAAACATGTATTACTACAATTTATAGAAAAATTACATTAAATAGAAAAATACTCTATGATAGTGCGTTTAATCCATATAAATTGGGCCCATAAACTACCCCTATCTGTATATTCCTCTTAGAAAATAGAAAGTGTTGGGTTATTTTAACTCATAATACTCCTTGTGTGAAGGTATTTTCCATGAAAGTGAAAATCCTAGAATAAACCATTCTTGTCCAATTAGAATCCTCCAAAATAAAAATTGAAAAAATATAAGTTCAAAATAAGTATTTTTAGTATAAAATAATCCACGATTTATAGAACCACTTAAACACTCTTAAATTATATTAATATATCTTAATGTAAATTCATTATAATTTTCTTGAAAATGATCCCAAATAAAATCACTAAAAATAATGTTCTTCCAAGTTACTATAAGATAACGTTACCTCATAATCATATCTGGGAACTTTTTTTTGAAAATCGATTTCTCATATTCATACTATGTTTTCGTTCAAGAAGTAATCATATATATAATTGTTTCATTTACCTAATACATTTCTATATATATTAAATTTTTATTTGTGTGCATCCCTTAGATTAGAAAAACCCTATCCTTATTTTCAAAAGTTTAAAAACAAATAAAAACATTTACTTTTATATAAAAAAATTGGATATTCATTCATCATAAATCATAAAACTCATTAAAAATTGATTCCTTTATAAAAAAATTAAATTATTGACATAATATTGATCAATTAATAAGTCATTTAAAAAATATTTTAAAAATATCTTTGAGTCATATTTTCGAATTTAAGAACATTTTTTAAAATAAAATTATTAAGTCATTCATACTAAAGGATAATTGACCTTTTTAAACATTTGAGATATTTGGTTATCATAGAATAATTATTATGAACTCAGGAATCTTCAAAATTGGATGTTTTTTTGGTAAAACAATCAAAAATAAAACCATTCCAAAAATAACTTTTAAAATTCATTTGAAAATGATTAAAATGTAACTGTGGGGCCAACTGAAAAAGTCTAATGAATTGTTTTATTAATGAATGCGTAAAAAGTATCAATATAATTTGTTTTTCTTCATGATTATAACATTTGGTATAAAATCTATATTTTTTAAAATAAATATTACCTTGTTCATCTTACTTGTTTCGTAAAACCCATTTTTTACCTATAATGAATTGATCATTGGGTCCTTCAAAAAATGTCTAAACACTTTTCCTTGTGAATTATTCCATCTCTAATTACAAGGTATATACCCAATTTTCATCATTAATGTAATAATTAATATTTTGGGATTCTATGTGTGAAACAATGTCATAATATTCAACATCAATTAACACTGACCTTCAAGTATGACTACTATATTATGAATCATTAATAACATTTTGTATGGGAGTTTATTTGATTGAAAACATGCCTTGGGTAAATGGCCAGATGGGTTTTCCTTCTTAAGTTAGTATTTTTAAAAATATGTGTTTTCTTCATGTTTTTTTATCAAGTCCAACTTCAACACCATCAATATTAGGATTAGGTTTAGGAAAATTCTCATAAAACTAAATTTAAATTAATTTTTCTACAGATTTGAACCATTCATTTAATACTATTTATGCTTTAATTATGTTATAGTACCTAATAAAGATTATACCATATAATGTCAGTTCAAATCTCCCTATATTATTTTTGGTGTTAATAATATAGCATTTACAACAAAAAAGAACAACCAACTTTAGGTTATTTTCCTTTCCAAATATCAATGGTGTTTTTGTTATGGATGGATCTTACAATAACATGATTCAATGGATAACAATTTTTATTGACATCCATTGTCTAAATATATTAAAGATGTTTAAATTATTCTAGATTTTTCTTAATATGACTTATATTGATTTATTACATATTTCTATAAACCAACATTTTAGGGGTTCTAAGAGTAGAAAAAAATTATTTCAATATTCTGAAGTGGATAGTTCATCAAAATAATTATTTTTAAACTTTACCTTATAATCAATCCTAATGGATATGATCTTATAGCATTTTTATTTTTGATGTTTTTTATATTTAATAAATAATATACAAGTCTCGACATTATGATCCAAGAAATAAACCAATGAATTTTTTTAACCGTTGATAATTATGTGAGTGTAAAATTTACCTTCTATACATAAAACATGTATGGGACCAAAAAATAAATGTTTACATGTTCAAGGGACATAGTGGTCAAAAATAAATTTTATATTTAAAGTATTATTTTACTTATATACCAAAATACTAAGGTTCACTAACAAGGGAATTTTTGAAATTAAATTTTGTAATGTAGAAACTAAGGAATTCCATAATTGAATGTTACTTATTTTATATTAATATTCAATAAAGTAAATTAAAATAAACTCTAGAATCAGGAATATTTACTATATATGAAATATTGATAAATGTTATTCTTATTATTTGAATTATATTCAACATATCCCACAAAAATCTTCCCACATTGTAATCATCTTAAAAATATCATATATAATACCTATCTTCATAACATGAGAATATGAAACATAGGAAAGGGTGATCTAAGATTCTTTGTAAAGGTAATAATATGATATATTAATGATCACATAATTATTAAATTAGAATAATGGAATTAGAATACGAGTTTTACATTTGCGAACCATTTGATGTATATCAAAGATCATAATCTTAAGACTTTAACATAATAATGGATTTTCGTGTGACATGAATAATAAAGGAATCAAAGAAAATAATCCATGATATCATAATGTATGAATTATATAATGAATTTTAGTATAAAAATAATCATATGAAATCATTTCAATAGTATTCAAGGATCACAACCAAGGCTATCATATTAGAACATGTTTACTCCCAATGCAATCAAAGTGGTCAAACATTACTCCCAAGACAATCACAGTATAGAATGATTGTTACTGAATTAAGTTCATGCCCCATTGGAGACCTATTTAACTCATTAGATATCAGTCACTAACCAATGTGTTGGAAGGATATGTAGGTCCCACCCATCACATAAATAAAATAATAAATATTTGTTCCACGAGAACATAAAACATTCATCATATCAGAACCCTGAAAATAAAACTATTTCATAAAATTTTAATCAAAAAATAAGATATAGAAAAATAATTGGGTTTGGAAAAATCTCATCATATAATTACCCACACAAAATAAAATGGTTTCATAAACATTATATCATTTCATTAGAGTATAACAAATGGAAGTGAAATGAGTTTCATAAACATATTACCATAATAAAAAATAACCATTCAGAGAAATAAAAAATAGTGGTTTCCTTGGATATAATCCCCATTAAATAACAACAAGGGATTTAATCACTTTAGAAAATGGTTTTGAAAGATCATGTTCTATATTTCTTGTAGAAAATAAGATTTCCACATTGAAAAATAACTTTTTCAAAATAAAAATTCATCAAAAAATTTCCAAATTCTTTTATTAAAAAATTATCATCATAATTAGAAAGGAATATAAATATATAAATTATTAATTGTGGTGTAAAATTCTTATTATGCGATACAAGTTGAAATAATTATTCCTGTCACATTTTTGTTAAAAATCAAAAGTCCCTTTCATGGAAAAAGAAATGAATATTAAATTTAATCTATTTCTTAAAATGTAAATCATGGATAAAAATATCAGGAAAAATTAATTTTACAATATTAAAAATAATCTTTAAAATATTTTTTAAAAATATATATAAGGAATAAAATTGTTTTTTGACAGAAGAGAGAATTAATATTAACTTTATTTAAAAGAGAATTGGTCTCTCGCAAAGGTAAAGAGAGAAAAATCAAATGAAAAAATGATTTCTCAAGACATAAATATAAGAGAGATAAATAAAAGATAATTATATATAATTATTTCATGAAATTGCATTATTTGTAACATCATCACAGAAAATATCAATAAATAACGAGATTGTAATATATATCCCATAAAACTTTGGTATCTTTTGAATCATGAACTCTTTGAATTATAGAATCTAAAAAGGATATTTAAATAAAAAAAATTTAATGAGAATAGTCATAAAATACATTTTTTGAATTATATAAACCACAAAAAAACGTTATGAATACGGCATGTCTCACAGAGATACAAAAAGCGAGATGAAAATCAAGAACATTGAGTTTTTATTGCATCAAAAGTATCTATCCACCTTTATAATAAACATAAATTTAATATATATATATATATATTAAATAATAATAAACATAACTAAATTTTCATATATTATCCCATTATAACATTTCGAAACCCTTTTATTAATAAATCATTTTTAAATTCGTTAATTTTGGTTGTTAATTGTTTCTTTTTTTCATGAATGTTTTGGTTTGGTTGAATCATTTTTTGTACCTTTATCTTCATTAAAAAATCTAAATAATGGAAATAATATTATATATATTATATATATTTCTTATATATATAGTTATATTCACCAACAAAAGATAGAGATAGAAAATTGAAATCCACCGTTCATGGAGATGATAGGTAGTACATACGCCTAAATGTAGTTTTCATTTCTCAATGGATAGAATATCCTAGAAGTGAATAATTATTCGGTTTTAAATTATAATTATTAAATCATATATATCAAATATATTTTTTTTAACATAATCCTTATAACCTTAAATGTAAATTTTTAGTGAGAAGAAATCATATCGCTTTAAGAGGTGGTAGCCCATCGAACACATGGGAAACATTATTATATACCCTATTGAATATTAATTAAATAATTATATGTGATATTATATTTTAATATGTTAAATTATATTAAATATAATATATATATATATATATATTTTAAATCCATCATTATACCCCACCATGAGAGGTGGTGATTGGGAACAAATGACATAAGTTTGTGTGGTTGTAGTCCGACTTACACATGTTCAACGTTTTTGTTTCCCATTTGAAGGAAATGTAATTAGAAATATGAAATGAAATATATATAAAAATAATTTTTATATGCATGATGTCGAATTTATTATTTTCTAAATGTTTAATTTTAATTCAAGGAGCTAGAATAAAAAATAAATGGATAATGTATGGTTAAGTGAATTTACTATATTTTTGAGAGCCTCCTTATGTTTACAACTAATGAAATATTTAGAGGGTTACCTATATGAAAAATAAATTAGGTATGTGGGTTGGAAAGATATTAATTTTTTTTGATATTCATGGAACTAAAAAGACCTTTAAGTGTGGAGGGTATAGTTTGGGAGTGGTCCTGTTATATGTTTGGAAATAAACCCACATGGAAACAACTTTGAAATTTATAAAAAAAATCAAAACATAAATAGTCATTAAAAATAAAATTTTTTCTTAATTACCATAGACTATAACATGATATATTTTAATTTAAAAATATTATCTTTTAATAAGATTTATAAAAAAAATTGTGGTTTTATTATGTAACACTTTATTTATTTAACCTTTTGGTAAACCCAATTTAATCTTAACCATGATAACTAATTTTTACTATTTTCACAAACAATTATGGTAAAATTTAATATTATTTTATTAGTTGATATTAATTATGTTTATTATAAAGATTGACTGCAATTTTCCATATTCCACTAACAAAACTGGAAAATGTTAATTAAAAAACCCGACAGACGTAACAAAAAGTGGTTTTCCAATGAGAAATTTTCATTAGTATAGATCGCTTTATTTTAAAAATTAAATTTTAAATTAGTTAAACTGATGTAAATCGGATTAATAAATATAAAAATGAACTAATTTTACTTTTTAACCAATTTTTAACATATTTAATTTTTTAAATTCTTTAAAATAAATCACAATTCATTATAAAGATTAGAATTTTTAATACTCACTAAAAAATATACTTTTTTTAGAAATTTCTCAAAAAAATCATTCTAAGATAATATTACATGATGATTTCTATTATAAATATTATATTCTAAAAATATTTTTCAAAAATATAATAAAATAATTTTAATATGTTTAGAAAAATTCGAAGTAAATAGCTTTTAAAAAAATAATGTTTTACAAAAAATATTTCATTTACTTTAAATTGGTTTTTCTTCATTTCTATTTTATTTATAAAAAATATTTCATTTTATAATTATGAATAAATTTTCATTATTTATTTATTCCAATTAATTGTCTCCATTCCACTAGCTAAGAAATAATAAATATTAATATATTAATATAATATATCGCGCTCCAATAATACTCAGTGTTGTGTGTAAAGAATGATAAACTCAATGTTGCATGTAATGAAAGATGTTGAGAAAATTGAATTTTTGGAAAAAAATTAGTATTTCATAAAATATTGAGGTGTTAAATTATTCTTCCCATAAAATTAATTTCTTTTTTGAAATTTTTCACTCTTTTACAATATATGAAGGATAATTCTGCCTCATTATGTCCTCAGGTTCCAACATTGCTTCCTAAAATTTATGGATTCACCACATAACCATTACTAGGGGAGTGGAATTTTCTTCTCACACATCCTCTTTGAAAACCAAAATATCTCCTATCTTATCCTCATTAGAAATAAATTTCACTAGTTGAACAGATTTTGAGAACAGTACATGTGATGGATAATGTAAGTACTTCATCAGGAGAGATACATAGAACACATCATGGGATTGAGAAATGTTTCATGGGAGGGACAAGTGATAATCCACCATCCATAATCGATAAATGATCTAGAAATGTAAAATATACCCATGTCATCGTTTTCCTCTCTTCATAAATGTCATAACCGTATTCCATGTGAAAAGTCATAGAAAACCTTGTCTACAACTTCAAATTTTTGTTAATGTTGGTGATTTTTACCAAAACATTTATACCAAATCTAATCATCCTTGATGAGTTTCTAAATGGACATTACATTAACTTAAATTTCTTTATCTAGCATAGGTCTCAATATATTTATTTCTCAAACTTCAGTCCCACATATTTGAGCTCTACATTTCATTCCATAGAGGACTTTATAATTATCCATCTGAATGATAGAGTAAAATATATTTTTGTATGAAAAGTAAACTTGAAAAAGGGTTTTATCCCAACCACCTTTTAAATAATTAGAATATTATATTATCATATCATCTATGGTTTTAATTTTTCTCTCAGAATGGCCATATGTCTAAGGATGATAGGTTGTGTTTATTTGTAGCTCTATATCAAGGGATTTCTGAAGAATTTCCCAAAAACTAGAGGTAATAATCAGATCCTGATCAGATAAAATATAATTTGGTTCTCTTTAAATCTTTATAGTTCCATAATATATATTTTGAAAATCTAATCTAGAGATAAATCTTCACTGATAGCAATGAAGTTTGGTGACTTTGTAAGGCGATCAAATGCAAACCATATAACATTGTGCTCTTTAGATGTTTTAGGAAGTCCTATAATAAAATACATGGTGGGGTTTTTCAATTTCGAATCAATTATGGGTAAAAATTATGAAATTTTCTAAAAATTGTCTTGCTCGACCTTAACTTTATAACATAAGAGGCACTAAGATGTAAATTCTGCAATATCATTCTTTACTCCATTCCACCAGAAATACACATTCTATTCCTTATACATCTTTATATGTTCAGGATAATTAGAGAATAAAGAACTATGAGAATCCTCCAACAAATCCTTCTTCAAATATGGTATGTATGGAATACATACATGGTTCATGAACCATATCATTCCATAAATATCAATGTTAAACTTAGGAACATTTCTCACATTCTTTTATAGCTTTATATTTTCATAATGTGCCTCTTCAATATTCCCTTAGATTGATGGTTAAAGACTAATTTGAGAAAGATAATATTTCTCCCCTTGATTTAATGTCTCTATATCTTTCATTTGTAAGTCCATTTGCATTGATTTTTTATCCTCATTGTGGATAAGATACCATGATCCTTTAAACTCAAAGCATCTACCACCTTGTTCACTTTCCTATTATGGAAATGTATTAATCAATAATAATTTTCAATAGGCTCCAACCCTATTATATGGTTCATATTATACTCTCAATGACTAAAATACATCATACTTTTATTATCAGAAAATATATCACACTTTCCTCTATTATGATAGTTCCTACATATCAATGATGCAAAAAATATCATAACTAACTCCAAATCATGATTTGTATAATTTTTCTCATGAATCATAAATTAAGATATGTCATTGGTTATGATTTTATCATTTATCATTAAAATGAAACCCCGTACCTTCTTTGATGAATCACAAAACATTACAGACCCTTCATCACTACAGTGTAATGTAAGCATAGGTTCACTCACTAACCTTATCTTTAGTTCCTTGAAATTTTCCTCACATTCGTATATATAAAAAAAATTGGGTCCCATCTAAGTTAACATGGTTAGTAGATTGTAAATGCATGTGAAATTTTACATAATGTGCCGATAATTTCATGAAAAACCAAGTACACTATAGATCTTAGTCATTTTTATTTGGCTAGGAAGATATCGAATAAAATTAATCTTTTATAGATTCCTAGATATACCCTATCATGAAATTATATGACATAAAAATTAAACTTTATGCATCCAGAAATCAAATTTCATAAATTTATTATATAAAATCTATTTTCTAATCTTCTTCAGTACAATACTTATGTGATCTTCATTTCACTTTGAATATAAAAGAATATTATCAAAAAATAACTACCACAAACAGATCATAGTGATCATTAAAGACTCTATTAATTAAATACATATAGATAGTAGTGTATTATTAATAACAAATTGAATCACTTCATACTCATAGTTTCCACAAATTTTATGAAATTTTGTCTTATTTACATCCTTCTCAAATAATTTTTCACTAAGACATATGGAAACCAAAGACATTCATATAAATATAAATGTCTCAAAAAATATCTTTAATCTTGATAAAATCCCATCACATAAAAACTAAGATTTTTTTCCCACTTGTTTGATCATGTGATCAACCATCAACTTATAAACTCATTATAGTATCCATAACTCTTAGTTTAATCCAATATAGAGACTTATATTCTTCAATAATTACACAATCCTTAGATGTTTCATGATTAATATAACAAAAATACCATTTATATAAATACGTCAATAAAATAATTTCATAAATCCTAATACATAAATACTTCAATACTTCCCATTCAATAATTTACATGGTACGTGTCCTTCCTTGGTCTAGGAGATTACTCTTTTTTATGTAATTTAATGGGAAATTACCAGGTTCACCACAAATAAGACATTAAACACCATTGAATATTTGTTTCCCTACGACCTTCGTTTTCACATACAAATCATCATCCACTACAATTTGTATATTCTTATATGTTATAATTCAAATATTATTGACATGTAGGAAAATGAAAATTGTTTCCTATATCTTCATAACTACAAAAAATTATATAAAATTCAATCTTCCTTTTATTTGACGTGTTAGAAATCTCACTGAAGTTAACATTGATAATCGTTTATCAGAATATATAATTATGAATAATCACAATATATTTCTCCCCAATCATCATTCAATTTGGTTTCTCATAATCACAAAATTTTTCATCAAATTCAATGTTAACTAGATTCCTTCTAGTTCCATCCTTTGAATAAAACCAAAAAAAATGGTATGAGTAATACTAATCATTGTGGGGAAATAGGTAATCATGATAATTCATTTTAAAAATTACCTAATATAAACATAGTTAATTATATATATTAATCATCAGGTTTAACATATGTTATATATGATATATTAAAACACTTCAAAACAGATTAGATAGAAAATGTGAATTAACCAAATCATATCCCTCAGGAGTGTCAAACTAAGTGCATAGTAAGGCCCTACTGTCAGTTACTAGGTTACACTTGATTCAATATGCACACACATTTTTTGAGTTATTACCCATAGAAATATATATTCCATAACAAAATCCACTTATTGTATCCATACATGGTTGTATTAATAGGAAAACTACATAATCCCTTATATACAAAACTATTGGTATGTTTTACAATACATACACTTATCTTAAGTGTTGACGCTATAGTTTTCTAATAATTATTCCAAAATTGGAACTAAACATATCCTTTTAGTACAACCATATAATCCTTGTCTTTTAATACATAAAAATTAAATCTTTTTAAATGAATAAATAATACAATGACTAAAAACATAGTAGTCGATCATAAATGTTTAGTGCCCTTGGAAACTAGATAAAAATTATTCATATTATGTGAAATAACCTTACAATTCCCCATACATATCTTCACACATAGCCCTCAAATTAGACATATCATACATAATACCAATATTCATGACCTTGTGATGGGAAACATAAGTAAAGTTGGCATCATATGCTCAATAAGGGTAATCAGGTGAGATATAATTGTTCCCAAAAACATAACATTATCGTAAGGGTATGATAACATGAGATAGAAATTTAAATATAATACACTTAATATAAATGACCACAATATTATGAAATATCATAAATATTTGATGTTCATAAGACAGAAATCATAAAGAAATAGACGAAAAGAATCCATGAGAGTATATCATAATCATAGATAATGAATTGTGGCATACACATTATCATAGAAAATTATTTCCATAGTAGTATTGGATCATTATCAAGGCTATCATAGAGTAATTGGTTCACTACCGAAACCATCATAGTAGATATGTTTACATATCAATAATATCATTTTAGAATAATTTCTTTAGCAAACTAGCCCCACTTTCTCTTCTAGACGTTTTTATCTCATAATATATCAATATTTACATAATTAATTGGAGGGATATATTCATCCATCCTCTCACGTAATGAAAATAATTTATTTGTATTCTACAAGATCATGATGAATTTATTAAATTAGAAGCCCTGAAAAAATGGGTTTTATAAACATATCAACCTAGAAAAACACATGGAAAATAAATGGATTTCATAAATATTTTATTATAGAATAACCCAAGTAAACAAAAAGTTTTAAATAAACATATCACCATTTCATCAAAGCATAACCCCTAGAAAAGTAATAACATTCATAAAAATATTCTCATCATAAACATAAATCAGTTAGAATAATAGTAATAACGGTTTCTTTTTATCATAATTCCATTAAATCATAATTCACATCCAAGGATGTTATCTTATATTGACAACAATTTTGAAAGTTCACTTGGAAAATTTCTAGAGAATGTATAATTATTTATTTGTAAATTATTTTTTAAAACTTAAAATTCATAATAAATGTTAAAAAACCTTTTATTGGAAAATAAAATTTGAAATATATAAATCAATCTTCAATGAAATTATTCTTCATAATAGTTTAAAATTATGTTCAGGTAAATCAGGTTACAAAGTAGATATTTTTAAAATTTTTGTTAAAAGATAAAATATTCTTACTCGAAAAATAAATAAAAGATTATTTGTAATAAAATTTGTAAAAAAGGATTAAAATATCATTAAATAGTCATTCTAAAATAGTTGAAATATTATTTAAAATTATTTTAGGAAAAATGGATATGGAGGAAAATAGTTTTTTAACTGAAGATAGAATTAATTTTGATTATAATTAAAATGATTATTTGTGTCTCTTGAGTACATAAAGAGAGAAAAATGAAATTAAAGAATGTATTCACAAGAAATAGTCATTTAATTTGATAATTCATGATTATTCATGAGATTTAGATCATAAATATAAAAATTGAAAACTTAATCATATAAAATCTTGCTAAGTAATGAAATTACAATATATATCCCTTAATGCTTTGGTATGTTTAGAATCATACACCACATGAAAATGAGAGCTTAAAATGGGTATTTAAATCCCATTAATATTCATGATAATAATCTTCATATACACTAATAAGTAGTATATATACTACTCAATATGAATAAGTGTTAATATGGAATGAATCTCATTGATATAAAAAGGGCAATGAAAATATCTTTCCTCGAGTTTGTCTTTCCTCAAAGGAACTATAAACTAAATTAAAATAAATATATATTTATTATAATATATCATAGAAACAAAAAAATACATATAATATCATATTTGATACCCTTATAATGTTTCAATAACCTTTTTTTAATAATTCCTTTTTAAGGGGTGTTAACTGTATTGATTTTTCATGGGAGTTTTGGTTCCGTATATTATATCCTTGTAAATTCATCAAAATTACATCATATTAATATTATTAATTATGTTATAAATGATATATATATATTCCTTATATACATATTTTTTGGCATACATAATATTTAGAGATATAAAAATGTAATAAACTATTTATGGGGATGAAATTTCCACCATACACATAAATGATGGATTAATATTCTTATGTATAGAATGAATGAAAAGTAAAAAAGTATTCACTTTTACATAATCATTATTATTTTATATATTTAAAAAATTTATTAAATTAGTCATTATTGCCTTCCAAGTAAATTTTTAGTGAGAATGATTCATAACACCTCGTGAGGCGGTAGGTTATTCTACAGATGAGTGATGTTAGCATAACCCCAATATAGTTGAAAGTAAAAAAAATTATTTGTGATATTATATATCAGAATTCAAATTATTTTACAAATATCATATGAATATATTAAATATCTTGTTTTCCTTAACCATGGGAGATGGTTATAGAAAATGAATTACATCAGTTCGTGAGGTTGTAGTCCGATGTACACGTGATCAAATTTTTTTCCAATTGACAGAGCATTATATTGATTTAGTTCATTAAATTAATATAAAAACTTATATTCATATAGATTATAATTTTTTTATTATATTATAATTGTTTAATAATAATTTATAGAGGTGTCATAAGAAATAAAATTAAAAATCAATTTAAATATCATTATATCTTATTTGTTTAGACTCTATAAGATTACACCAAAATCCTTAGTATGAGGGTTTCCTAAAAAACCAGTTCCTATAATATGTGGGGGTAAAAGATAGGAATATTTTATTTTTTTTGTTTTATGAACCAAAAGGATCTTACAGTTTAGAGAGGAGGGGAAGGGAGGAGTCCTTTAATAAGTATGGAAAAGAACCCACATGGAAACTACAAAGAAATTTTATGACCAAAAAAACGTATTTGTTAATGTTTTAATGGTAATATTATCATTACATTTTTATTTTAACCTTAGATAAACACTTTTTATGCCTAACCACGATAACTATTTTTTAACGTTATCCTCATTTATTGCAGTGAAAGTATTAATATTACAATATTAAATAATAGTAATAATTTTGATTCCAAATCTTCAATCCATTTTTGAAAATTACTTATATATAAGAATGAAATTTCAATTTAAAATTAAACATACATATTCGACAAAAAAGAAATTCTCCAAAGAGAAAATTTTCATATGTATAGAAATTTATAACTAAAAAATTAAAATTTATATTGATTCAAATTTACTATATTATATTAATAAATATATAATTGAACAATTTATACTCATAAATTAATTTTTTTTTTTAAAATATATTTTAAATTTTTTTAAAATTAAATGAAAATTCTTAATAAAAACATTATTTTCACTATTCACTATAAAATTTAATTTTCGTGAAAATTATAAAAACATATTTCTATTATAATTTCAAAATTCTAATATTTAAAAATAATTATATTTTCTAACAAAAATTTTCAAAAAGTAAAAAATATTAATATTGAAATATGTTCCCAAAATGTGATGAAATTGTTTTTAAATTCATTTTTTCAAAAAATGTTAAATTTATTTTCAACTGTTTTTTATTCTCATTTAAACATATTTTATAAAAATTTAATTTGTTTTATAAATGATAAAAAATGATAATATAATAAATCACATTCAGACCTGACATTCACATAATTGTGTAATAACAAATATGAATATGTTAATGTAATATATCAGGGTTCATTAAAACACAATGTTGCATGTAAATGGATTTATCTCCATCATAAAAATATATGTCTAATGCACCTCTATAAATTCATATTCACATTTTCATTGGCTCTTTTTTGGCTCAAGGGTGATGGTGGATCCTCCTCCTTAGCTTTTAGTTGGATCGCCCACATCGGACCCCTCTCATTATGTCGGTTTATTATCATATTTCTAGGGCTGATTCATCCTCTTTAGTAATCATAGTTAGGACTATCGATGAATTTTTTGGTCTTTGGTGCACTATAGGCATCATATCTATGATATACCTCATGTATTCTGATGGAAAATCCTCATTGATTTTTGAGGGGTGGGACTCTAGAAATTTTATTCTCAGCTAAAGCTTTCAATGTGGTGCTCGATTTCAACTGGTGGACTATGGTGGATGACTTTTTGAGGGAGCGACCATATTTATGGGAGTTCTAGGGCTCTATCTCCTCTTGGGGTTTATCTTCAATGGTGAGGGTTAATATTCTTTGTCTAAGGGCCTTATTCATGTTTCTTGGTTCCTAGGTTGATTTTATGCATTCTTGGTCTCACTCTCCATGTGTGTTGGGATTGATGTTTGTTACACCTATGTTTTGGTCATTGGATGATCACTCTACTCCATTCCCTCAAAATATCATATTTTGGATCAACCTTTTGGGACTAGCACTTCCTCTACATGATTTATCATTCGTACAGAGTATGAGAGACGCTCTCGATTCATTTTTTTGTGTGGATGAAAGTTCCCTCAAGCTTATGGATGCATCCATGGATTAAATATGTGTTGAAATAGATCTATGTAAACCACTTCCATCTCAATTCATTCTCATTGTAGGTGAATCATTATTTCAGTGGAAGCAGCTCTTCTATTGTTTTCCATGTCACTTATCTCAGCTTGTTACCTTCAAGGGAACTCTCTAACAATCATTACAAGATCCCATTTCGACATCAAGAATTTTCATGAGGAGGGATCATTTTCACTAGTTGTAGAGTCATTGTATTTGGTGTTGGTTGGACTAGATTTATCATTATAGATTTCTCAATTTCAAATGGTACCCAAGGGTGGTTCATATGAGTCTCTCTCATTCTCACAAGTCATCTTTCTTAATTTTATGGACCTACCTCCTCAAAGAATTCAATTTTCTCCATAATGTCTGTCCATTTATATATCTCATATAGTTATGTCATAGTAGTGTTTTAATACAGTGGTGTATACTCCACATAGTCATCTTAATTTCTATGAGCTGGTGACATTATATTATCTGACTCATTCTTGTTATTCCCGATCATATCAGCTACATGGGAATGAAATAATATGTTCATTTCTTCCTAAAAATTTCATGAAGACAATGAATCCAAATTTACCCAAGTTTAACCCAATAAATTTAATTATTATATTGTTTATATATAAGATTTTAAACCCTATATCTCATACTCTGGAATCACCTTCTCATGTATCGCCTCAAATGGTGATTCCCCCAGTAGGTTGTCCATGATCGACAAATAATAATGAGGTTAGAAAATAAATAGTCATTGGTTCAAGGAATTTCATCACCTAGGTCCTCCACTGGGATACTCCTTATCTAATAAATAATATGGTCATATGGATTTCTCAGAGCTTAGGTTCTCATGGGAAGATAGATCATATTAATTTGAAACTTAAAAGTAGTAAACTTTGTCTTATGGTCATTCAGGAACCAATGTAGTATTATGCAAGAATACAGTGATTTCAAAAAGTATTTGGGTCTACATTGGATTTTATGGAGAACCATATAATCAAAAAAGTTTGGTTTTTCTAAAATAGTTGTGTTTTGTGGGGTTGGTGGTCTACGTAGAAAATTTTATCACAGTGAAGATCAATAACTATAATTTGTCTGTATTCTAATTATTTTTGTATTCTAATTATGAGGCCATGGAAGGCGAATGTTTGTACCGTGAGTTAGGATCTTCTGATATAGGATTAGAAACATGGATTATAGGAGGATATTTAAATGTTGTGTTGGAAGTCACGAAAATGTATTGGGGGGAAATGATCAAAGGATGGTCATGAGGGATTTGTCCATATTTGGGTCACATACGTGTTTGGTGGTCCAAGGTTATAAAGGATATCACAAATCATGGTGTAGTGACCAAAACGGAGTCATATAATGTTGAGTCTCCTAGAAAGGTGATTTTAAATATCAATGTGGTCTCTTAGTATCCAAACACTTCGGTACATCCCATTGTATTGGCATTATCAGACCACTCTCTACTACTTGTCCACTTGACTACTCAAAGGGAAGAAGGAGACACATTTTATTTTCCAAATTCTGGACATATGACCCAAATTATCTATAGGTGGTGAAGGATTAATGGGAGGAACTCCTATAAAGAAGCATATAGGTTTTTATTCATAATATGATTTATCGTTTAAATATTTAATTCCAGTCCTGGAATAGCAGAAGAATTTTTCATTGGAAGGGTCATGAAATAATCACAAGGTATATTGATCTCCTTTTTCCCGGACATATGCAATGATTGGATGAGGTTTTGTTAGATACCGTAGGTAAAAAAATGAGATGAAATATCATAACTATTTCTAGAAAATATTGGGAATCCTATGTTTAATCCAGGGATGTGTGGCTTAAAGAGGGGGATCACAACACAACCTTTCTCCATGCATGAATAATGTAAAATCAGCATGTCATCAAACCAAATATTTACCTAGAGGATGGATCACAGACCAATGACACAACTATTATGGGTGGTATAGCTTTTGATTTTCCCAAGTCTCTTCTTATAGATGTTAGTCCAGATATACAGAATGGCTATCCAGGAATTCATTTAAATATATTTAGCTATAACCCATGGGTGGTAAACAATATAATGAGTAACATTATGAGTGGGTTTCCGTGTGGAGAAAAAATGTGGTAATCTTTTTTGTCCATCAAGAATGATAGTTATCCCAGGACAAGTGGTTTTCATGATATTTATATGTTTATACATGGGATCTTATGAAGAGATAAAATATTAAGGCTAACCAATACTTCTTTCATGGTCGAAATATTTCTCATGTCTCATGTGACATATCCCTTATTATTACTCTAAAGGTCAAGGATGCCTCATCTGAAAATCAATTTCATCCCATCATTATGTTTAATTTCACATAAAATTTTGTTGAAGTCATTATATGAAAAAGAATTTCTATAAACTTTCCCAAGTGGATCTCTATAGAATTGCTTTGTTTTGTTATGGGACTTCCCATTAAGGGTTCCATCATCCTTTCTCAAGAAATGATAGGTGATATTAGTGTGAAATAACCAAGATCTAAGGTAGTAAACTAAGTTGATAAATATAATTCACATTAAATTGTTAAATAGAATTTAATTATCATGGTTTTTCACTTTATTGGATTCTACTATTTGGTGTTATAATTTCATTCTAGGTGTTTTAGCTCATCATGGTTGGATGTTTCTTTAATTAGTTGGAAGTATGGATTCATGAAGATGATTAGAAAAATGAAGAATGGGTACCCACTCTCTCTAATTCTTATTATCATGTCTTGGTATTCATTAACTATGTATTTAAATAAATTTATTCTCAATTATGATATTAGTCCTTTTGGAAGAAGGTATTCATACGCATGTTTTTCACATATACTCTTTGGGGGGGAGAAATGGGTTTTTTGTTTTTTGTTACAGTATATCTCTTTAGTGTTTTAATAGAGTCATAAAGGAGTATTGCAATATGTGTGGTCAGCAGTTTGGTTTTCTTGAAAATGATATTTTTTTATTCATCTTTCTCTTTGAAGCAGTTTTCTATGGTTTAGGACTGCTTTGGTATTCATAGGATGAACATTTCCATGGAATATATTTTTTATAAGGTCTCTCCTATGAGGATTCATATTCACTATTATGTGGTTTTTTGGAAATATTTATAACAATATTAGTATATAGAAGAATCCCATTTTTTCTTTTGGTGGAAATATCACATTGGTGAATTGTATTTTTCCCTTTATTCGTATGAATCTGTTATCAGCATTCATGGTTCCCAAAGTGGTGATCAGGGAAATTTTGAAACATATATTCGATTTTGTTTTTGAATTCACTCTATAATGGAAGGTTACATTGGGCTGCATGGGGTAAGAATTCTAGTCCCAATGATGAATGTGAAATTAATATCAAATAGGTCACAGAAAAGATGCATACCATGCAATCCAAATTGGCTTGGGATGTTTTTTAGGACAATATCTATAGTGATGTTTTACAAAAAAAAGTATGGACCGGATTTGATTTCACCAAATGGTGGGGTTTCCAGCTTCTATAATAAAATTAGGGATCACATATAGGTCATTTAGTCTAACACACATTAAATTATTGTTCTTGGGAGATTATCTTCTAGAGGCATAATTGTTCTAGTGAAATTCTTGGCCTCCCCGGGTTTTCGACTCCTCATATTACCTACAGGAAAGCAAGTTATTATCCCTAATTTATTAATGATGTTCTTACTAACAAGCTTATATATTTTTATGAAAATATTCACATGAATGAGGAGAGTGATATTTGTTTTTCACATCTTCTGCTATTGGCATTTATCTTCCAAAATGTACTAGAGTGTAGTTCACGTTGCTTCGACTCAAGACTCTTAAGACTCTATTCATTTATATAAATATGTATTACTATGTTTAATTTCTTATTTTGTAGGATATTTAATGTAGTAATTTCTACAGATGAATGGATTAGGTGAAAGGGTATTTATATGGATTAAAAGTACACATGTTATAGTATCCTTCAATATGATTCTACATATTATTTATTTTTTGAGGTTAATTTTCATATCTACACCTAGAATGTGTTGGGTGGGTTTTCTATATCTATTCATAGTTTCTTAAATGGTGAGTCTTATATCCAAAATTAGATTTTTGGAAACTGTGAGCACTTCCCTGAACATGAGGAATGGGTTTTCTTCCAACAATTGGGTTGTTAGTGCTTATAGGAGGTGACGAAAAGGCCAAACTGTAAGGGGAATGTAGTGTCATGAAGTATACTGGCCTCAAGATCACATCTTTGGTGTCCCAAATAGAGCCTCTTCCCATATGTTTGGGTTCAACTTCATCTCTGTAAAATATCAGGCAAGTGAACATGGTTTCTACCAGCAGACAAAGAGAGGTCATTCATGGTCAATGTATTCAATGGAATCCTCCATATATTGGATTCAATGTTAATGTTGATGGGTTGTTTTATAATGGTTTAAAACATGGATATGGGACAATTTTCCATCCAATAGGCTTGGTCATTCTCACCTTCAGTTCAATATATGGTCAAGGTGGCTCTTTAATGGAAGATGCTTCTGCAATGAGGGATGCATTGGAAATGTGATGATGTTACAATATCATACTATATTATATGGTTACTTACTCGGTAATAATATTTCATTATATATAGGGATGGATCAAGGTTCCATGGCTGATTATTTATCACATGCGTAGATCCAAGGATCTTATTAATGAACACAGTAATTTTCTTCACACTTGGAATGAGGGGAACCATAAAAAATATTTTTTTGCTTCAAGATATAACATGAAAATCCCCTATATTTGTTTTAAAACATTATTCTCTCCCTCTCTCATGTTTTTATTAACATTTTAAGAGGTGATTCCCTTGGGCTTCATCATTTTAGACCCCCTTGATCTTCCCTCCAATTTGTAAATATCCTTATTAAAAAGTCTAATATCCATTTATTGTTTCATGAAATGAAATCTAAACTCAGTGTTTCATGTAACAAAATCTATCAGGAGAATTAAATTTGTTTGAAAAATATATCTATATCTAAAATTATCAGATTATTACATGGAAAATATCATATTTGTTGATTTTAGTTGAGATTGAAATGTATCTTTCCTACAGTGATAAATGTTTCAATGACATATCCATAAATTATTATATTGATCAATCAGAAATTTAACATGTAGGATTAGGAGATATTTTTAAACCATAACATAAATATATTTAAATTGATGGGATGAAAATAAAATTTTTCCATTGGAATTAAAGTCATTAAAACATAAGTTTCAAATGAAACATTAGGAAGATTATAACATTATTTTCTATTACAAAAAATTTATATATTTCAAAACATTAACATATAAAATATCTTTTATAATAATATATTTATAAAAAACAACAATTCATATTTTTATGATCTTACCCATTAAGTTAACACTAAATATGACATGCCCTCTATAAATATGTTTATAATGGTTGAACTCATAGTAGTAACTACAAATATGTCTCAAGAACCCATTGTCTAAATACTATATTCCTCCTTGAGATTTTATATTAATAAATGTTTTAATATAAAATTAATCATGAATCAAAATCCATCGGTACCCAACTTAATTTGGGTATACTATTGTAAACTAAAAGTCATTTAAGATTTAATTTTTTTCCGACATAAGATTTTCTAGAAGAATCAATATGAGAGATATTAATACTATTAGTTATACCATATATAACATTTTTACAATCTAATTCATAAATAATATTCTCATTATTTCTATAATAATTGTTAATCATGTATTTAGAAAAACCGTTTACAAAGTTATGTTTCAAAATATTATACTGATTTAAGAAAAAAATCCTAAAATTATTCATACCCTGACATTGAGAGAATAACATTTTATTTAATTTCCTCACCTTTTTTGTTTTTTACAATTAAATTTCTATGTTATTTAACCGGTTGATTTTATTCAGGAACATTATCCTATCATTTTGATACCTTATTTAACTTTTTATGAATCTTACATTGATCCCTAACTTTATTCATATATTCCAATAAACATTTTAATAATATTTCTTGATCTCCAACATTTTTGGAATGAAAATATTTGGCCCTTTATATCTCCACATTTATTTTAATTAATTTCTAATAGTTTATCAGTTTCATCAACAAATTTATTATAGATCTTTTCATGTTATCTTTATTTTATGATGAGTTTACAAAATCCATCTGCTAATTACTATCAAGGATATCTATGATCATTATCATCTAGATGACTTGATGAACCATAATAGGACCACGAAAAATAACTTACCTCTTGATTTACCTCAATGTTATTAATGCGATATTTGGAACTATCATAACTTGAGTTAGTTGAATCTCAGTGATCATTATCACTCAATGTTGAGAATTTAAATGCCTTTTTTATTTTTTATTTTTCATTCATAATATTTTTTAAAATTGGAAAATCAGTCTTAATGTGTACATTATTTTGTTATTCGTTTAATTTTACATCTGATTCGTTACTATGTATATCCATTTTGGAATGTTGTTGATATTTCTATCTTAATTAAATTATTCAACTTATTGGAATGTTGAGGAATCTCAGTATTTTTTTTTTCAGAAAATCCTCCATTAATTTCTTTAAATAAAATTTCTTTCTTCTCCTTAACTTCCATAGTTTCTCTTCGATATTTATTATTTAGTGCAATATCATAGGTCATGAGAGACCTAATAAGTTATTTTACTAATATTTTCTTGACATCCTCGTAATATTCAATCATTTTTACCATGGGTGCATATGAACATGTAAAACTTATATTATCTTATTCAAAATATTTTCTATAGAAATATAATCAACAATGAGACCTCTAACATTTTTATGTCAATAAATTAGTAAAAATTCCAATTATAGACTCATTGGGATCCATGAAAAAACATCCAATGACTTTAGGATGGTTGTAAATACAAGTTTCTTTAACTCTATTTTTACCCTCTTGTGTAACATTATATAAACTACCAATTTGATGAGTAGTTTTAAAGTACCAAAATATGTTATATTCATTTCAATATATTCTAAAATTTGGAATATTCATGTATTTTTCAGCATACTCAAAGCTGGAAATACTATTGGGGGTCCATTTTAATTTTGATTCCTTAGTTGTAGTATAAATATGCATATATTTTTTGAAATGTAAATTATTATACTTATAAGAAAATTAAAGATATGCTTTTTCAACAAACTATTTTCTATGAGATCAAAGAAATGGCCATTTCCAATTTAGTGTTCATTGAGAGAACCTTGAGTGATAATGTTAGTTTTCATCCTTCATGATGGTTCTATAAAACTGATAAAGGTTTAGAAACAATGGATTTAATTTATACCAATTTTGGATCAGTGTAGGATGGATTGAGGGAATGAATTTCCTTTGATAAAATAAAATTAAACAATTAAATAAATAAATTAAAATGGTAGTGAAGTGGTAAGTTAAAAATAGAAGACATCACACAATACATTAGTAATGGATTTCCACAAAAGAAATAATACTTGGTTGCATATATATCATACCATAAAGGATTAAGCAGTTTTATATTACTCTATTGGATTTAAAATTATCCAAGATACTATAAAATAACCATTATTTTTAGAATTGATTGAAAGAAACCCAATACAAGGGATATACACTTTATTTTTAGTAGTGTAAATGATAAACCAAAAATCACTCACCTAAATGGTAGTGAGCACCTAGTAGAAAAAAGATGGAGATGTTTTAAGAACATAAACCCCTATAATATGAACTATTAATTCTCTCAATAAGATAGATAATTAAATTAGAGATAACTAGAGACATATGAGAGATAGGGGGAAATAGATTATGGAAATTTATAACAAGGAAGATCAAATATGGGAGTAATAGCTTTAATATAGTATTTGATAAAAACTTCATGTATTAAATCATTAAAAGGTTAATTTATAGTGTTTAGTGGTAACATAAGTGTATTTTTGGTCTTGGGACTTCAATAATTCCACATAAAAGTGAGAGAGACTGAATGAGACGAACTAATACATCTATTTTGTCATTCTATAAAAGATAAAGCTGTGGGATGGTAAGATTAACCTACTTGATAATGGACATATTATGGATCATCCTTGTTATACAGGTTCCACATGAAAGCTGATGGGACTACACCAACATTCTGGTTGCCTTGTGGTGATCCTGCATTCCACTAACCATGCCACGGGCGCATCAGTGGCGTTCCCGCCAAAAGCATGTGGGCACTGGAAGAACCTAGGTGATTCTTTTATTCATATCATCTACCTAGTAACTTTCCTTTTGTTAGTACATTCCAATTCTCATTATGTTCCTTGGAAATGTACTCACATTTACCTCTTAATCCCTCCATTTGGAGATCCAACTGCATAACTTTATATATCATTATAAAAGAAAAAATACACTCAAAATAAATGGTAAACAAATTATGTTTGTGATCATTAAAACTCTAAGAGACTGTTCAGTACAATAGTATATCCCATGCAATGTTATATAATCATCAAACTAATTGGGGGTGTATTATTATATTAAATCATTATCACAAGATATTGGATATATTTTTATCACTAGGACATTCATAGTTTGATACATATCATTTGTTGTTCATTGAGAATATTCAAATCAGGGGTGGTTGGATATGTCTTTGATCATGTAGTCGATTGGAGTAGGAACAATATATGATTTTTCAACTCGTATATTGTGAAAATAAATATGAACATTAATTTAATTATATTGAAGAAATTGATGATTATTCTTAGTTAAGTTTCATGAAATACATTCAGTTACATGGATGGGGATATGTGATTATATCGTTAATTGTTTGAATTACATGAGAAGTATTTATCAATAATGGTTTTAAATATTGGATAATTAAGAATATATGAGATGGAATGTACAATATTTACAATTTTCTATGTCTAGGGTTCACTTAGTGTCACGTGTAAAGGGATTATATATGTTAATATATAATATAAATATGACACAATTTTTGGTGGAAATATTCGTTTGAGATTTGATTATGTCATATGGAGCACACACTAGACCATATAGTAGCATGAGTAATATAGATTATTTTCTATAGTTTAATATTTTCTTTGATCTATACAATAGGGATTTCATATTTGTTTTCTACACCACTATGTCCCATAATGATGCATAGTTATGCTATTTGATATGGATTCTGATTTGAAAATGTGATCCTTCCAAATTTAAGAGAGTCTGAAAAATTGTATCCCAAAGAGTTTTGGTTGAATTCATAAGAGTTGTGTTTTTTTTCATTAAATTTATTATGGGGTTTTTGAAAATGTGATATATTAATGAATATGAACTTAAAAATAATCATGAATATTATATTATTTAATTTAGCCACATGTTATCATATATATGAGATGCATAATATACCATATGATATATAAGAATCGTAATGGAAGAAGAAGGTTGGTTCAACCACCAATATCTTATGGTATATTTTCCTAATAATATCTCTACATGTGATATTGTAGGCATGAACATCACATCTTAAATGTTTATTATCATTTATAATCATAGTGATGGGTTATCTATGTAATTGTAAACATTCATTAATGGGGTTCAATGAATTCACACCTAGTTGGGAGAAATACATGGCTATCACCTCATGAATTCATTGTTCTAGACACACTTCATTAAATTAATTGCATCATATTTCCTATAAAAGGATATGATTCTTATTTATTTATTTAAATATGCTTATTATAAATTCTTTAAAATCCATTAGCTCCTGATATGTTATACATAATTTCATTGTGAAGGTTCTAACACCGCTTTGAGTGTACAAGGATCCTTGTGAAATCTTATATGATCGAAATGCTAGTTGATTACCTATGGAGGTCTAATGACTACATTTGTATATCCGTTGATCATTATAAAGAAATAACCATCATGATAAAGTTTTTTATTACAATAATAAAAATGTATTTTTTATATACAATTGTATTTTATTCAATATAGATAGATTAATCTATTAGATGGGTGGTTTCTACTACCAAAAGTTAATTTTAGAATCCCTTATAACCCAAACAGGATGGGACTCATGGTTTTTGAGCATTGTTATTTTTTATCTCAAGAGATATAATGTGTGATTTAAATAATCTGGTCATATCATCTCATAGGGTGGTAAGAGAGTATATGTTCAGGTATTACATTTTATACACAAGTTTACAAATAAAGTGTATACCATAATGAGATTAATAGCCAAAATATAAATAGTTATTTTTATTTAGATAATAAACATTTAATTATATGACTAGGATGGTCTAGAGAGATGATTTATTCAGATATTCTTCCCTACATTAAGGATATTTTCATATGGAAATGATATTTATTCCATCAAACAAGATTTAGGGGAGATTCGTTACTAGTACAGGGAGCTATTAAAAATGATTGGTACTCGTTTCCCAGATCAATCCATTAAAGTGCACAATTTATATATATTATTATGTAAATGGTTAATGGTGAAAGATATGAACTTATTCTATTAATACTTCTAGGAATATTTAATAGATATATCATTAGAAGTATCCAATATTCTTATTAATGTTTAGAATAAAACATTAAATAGTTTGGTATAACTGGTAGTCGTACCATAGGTCTATATGAGATAAGGTCTTCTAAGTCATCCACATTTCCAGAATAAAAAATTAAGTAAGTAACTCACCTTGTTCAACAAATGATATTGGTTCCATCCAGTGAAAATATAGTGGTAGTGAAGGTATGCAGATTTTGTTCATCTCATACTAATCATTGTGTTGATGTGTAGGGAATAGAAATTCATGCAACTATATACCAATAAAGGCAATTTAAATATCTTACACATGCATGGAGAGATGATTCTTATATCTTATATGTAATTGGAAATCAATAAACCCAACAATATATTCCCTATCTATATTAATTCTAGTATTAATAACCTTATGAGAAGTAATAATGACATGCTTCACCTTTTAAAAAACCATTCAAACTGATTTATAAACAACAATCTTATCTACACACACCATTCCATATAAATATACCCTCTAACAAACTCTAAAATAGTGTGTTAAACTATGTATATTAGAATGAATAATATAATGTTAGGGATATTGTAAATAAAGTGAAAGATTTCAAGAACTAGGTTAGATGTATTATGGAAATATTATACAAAACCCAAGAAAACTAACATCCCATCCAGCCTCTAATAAAAATGGAAAATGTAATAATGGTAACTATAAAAATGGATATGAAGATTCACTCTACCACCATACTTGAACCTAGTGAAAATAAACCTAGTAGTGAAAATTTGAAGTTGAAAAAAATGGATTAAATTTGAGAACTGGTCCAACAATGTAAAAAATAAAAGATAATAAGAGAGAATTAAACATAGTAGAAAAAAGATAAGAAACCTTATTAAAAATAATTATAGGGAGATGAAATATATTAGATTACCATTTCCATCAACGTTTATCTAATCAACTAATATTTAAGAGGAATAACATCAAATAGTAAATCTAAAAAACCTCTAAAATTTTGGGATCGACATTTTCTTTTTAGAATATCTTGAGAATATTCCAAATTAGTTAATATACATAGGGATATATTCATCAATAAGAGAATACATTTATGTAATGAGAGGATTATTTTTATAGTAGAGTATTAGGCTTTAATACCCAACAATTACACAAAATATTTCATGATCCATGGTAGTTTCTATCCCATACAAAATTGGATCCACAATTTTTTAGATACATTATATTATTTTGTTGCATGTATAAATTTAATGGCACAGTTTTTGTTCACTTTATTTCACAAGGGAAACATTAATCCCATTATAGATGTTTTTCAACATATAATGCGGTCTAATAATTTTCACATATGATTCTTAGAGGATATCCATTTCTGAGTGTAAAATATAGTTCCCAACAAACATTTACATTTTGAAAATTGAGGTTTAATGCAGCCCATTCCCATAACCCATCATCATGGGGAGAACGATGTGGAATATATAAATGACCATTATCAATTTACATAAAGTAACTCTCACCATGGGGATTTAATACATCACCGTCCACTATAATATATTTATTTTTATTACATATCCACAAGATAATTATAAATTATTACAATATTATGCATTAAATAGGATGATCCCAGTGATGTTCTTTCTATATTGTATAAAGTATTTTCTCTATGGAAAAAAATAATGATTAAAAATCCGTTGGAGAAGAATCGTATTTATAGGTATGGAAAATATATTCTTATTTTAGAAGAAGAGTGATGCTCATTACTTTTATAAAAAAATTAAAATAAAATATTTATATTTTTTATTATTAAATTCAAATTTATTAATTAATATTTAATTTTATGGGAATTTTAGATTTTTAATATTAATTTTTGTGAAAAAAATTAATACTTTTTTTTAAATAATTTTTTCTGATTTAATGTTTTGTAATTGTTTAATTTATTTAGGTTAAATTTTTTTAGGCTTAATGAACAAAGAATATAATTGTGAATCCTATAAGGATATCCATGAAAATTTCATATGAGGCATAGTATGTTCATGTAATGTATGCATTGGGTGGGATAAGGCCCATTGGGCCCTTGTTGGTGGCATTGGTTTGTGATGAAGATTGTGTTAGTTTATATGGGATCCCATTCCTGCAAAAAACATCTAATTCTTTGAATATGTGGTCACATATATAAACCAGAGGCATAAAAACCTAAATTACCCTGTGGGAATCCATTTTTTGGGGCACTGTGTATGACGATTTCGTCAGGGAGTGCTCGTCAGTCTTGTTCGAGGACGACATGTTCGGTTTTATTGACCCACATTCCTACTTTCCAAAGGTAGGTGGCATCTTTCACTTATTCTATGACATTTTCACCTTGATCGAAATAGGATGATGGGATGTTTGTTCATCCTTTCGTGGATTCCACCTCGAAACTCGTCACCTATTCCCTGTCTCCCTTATAGATTTAAGACATTTTTTGTGAAACTTATCCTAGTTCCTTATCTTCATGGACACCAGTTAATTACACTACTCTTGTCAGGACATTCTAAATGTTCCGGTCAGGGTAGAAATCTTCGATTGTGGGGGAAGTCATGTTGGTCATAACTGGATTGTCTGGATGATGGAACACTAGCACATATGGGTGTCATCCATTTATTATAGGGCTTATTGAGGGCGCTGAAGTCCGAGGCATCCCACATCAAACACGAGGAATATTATTCCATTGGAAAGTATCTGAGGATTTCCTCAAATTCCCATATTTAACATAGGGTATGCCACGGGTTTACCATAAGGAAGAGATGGATCCAACTAATCAGAACACTGATCAATGTGCATGATATGGGTGAATCATCTGTAGGGAACACTAATGTTGGTGGGTGGGTTTCATTACCTCACCGGGATGTGGCGACCCAGGTAAGAATCAAGATAGATGATGGAGTGATTGAATGAATTGGATGGTTGATGGGATGAATCCTTCATTATGGTTATGGTAGTGTTGGACTTGATCCTCAAACAGACTCCCTACATCTCCTTGTGGCAGGGAATCAAAATCCACATAGTTTGGTAGGGTGCAGGGATGCCTAAGGAGGTGGCCCATGAGAATGGAAGCTTTTATTGGACCCGGAGGAAATGGAACCTTTGGGTTGGTGATCGACCTTCCTGAAACACATATACATGAATGAAATACAAGGAAATGGACTTGAATTTGGGTCGTACGCATAGGGAGACAACCTGATGATATGTATGGGGGTCACTCATGGTTAGCATCTCAAGTTGGTCTGACGCAACTAGGACAGACAAAATATGAGGTTCTAAAAAATGGGATTACAATGGCATGCTACTGAGTAGGTGATGAAATGGATTACATTTGATTTAGGTCAAAATGAATTACTGCTAGAGAGGGTCACAATTGCTTACCACTAAGGGGGGTCACAACAGATTACCACTAGATCGGGTTGATCCTCAAAAAATATTCCTACACACCCTTCTTAGGAGACAGAGATCAAACCCACGTAGTTTGTATGGGATGAGGGTTAGTGGACTGACGTGAAAGGGGACCTGGGGTCCAAATGGATGGTGGGCTTGAACATTGTGGGTTCTTCCTACGTACTATGCATTGGCAAGGATCAAAGTCCTCAAAGTTCATGGATAAGTTTGGTGAACAGATGTGAAGGGGGTCATAACCAATGGGTGGTGGGATTGAACCATAGGGAGGATTCCAATATACCTCACCTAAGCGAGGATCAATGTCAATGTAGATTAGGTGGGTCAACTAATTACCACTGTCTTGAAAAAACAACGGCTTACCGCTGACTGGGGAAGATAACAGCTTACCACTAACTGAGGTTCATAGTTTAACATCATGCTGGATGGGGGTGAACTGAAATGAAGGAGGAACTAGGGCCTGATAGATTGTGAGATTGAACCTCATGGAGTTTTCATATGTAACTTTCCTTGGAAAGGATCAGAGACCTTGTAATACAGGTATGGTTGTGGGGCTTAAACTCTAGGATTCCTAGGGTGTTGGAGAACATACATGAAGATGGTCGAAATGACCTGGTGTTGGGATTGAACCTCCGAGAGGATTCATACGAAACTCGTCATGGTAAGAATCAAATACCACATTGTTCAGGTATGGTTGTGTGGGGCTTAAACCCTAGGAGGCCTGGAGAGGATGTCATGGTCGATGTTTACTCTAAGCCCATGTGAGTCATTCTTGGTGTCAGAAACAAGATGCAGGAGAGACCAAATGATCGTGACGAAATAGGTGCATCTATGGGAAGTAGACTGGGGTCATACATAGTTGGAGTACCAAATTGGAAACAGGGGTATACGTGTGGTTATCCACCCAAGTGATTGAGATTGATACATACTCCAGGGTGGAGTATCGGATAGTGGAAAACCTTAGCAGGAGAGGTACTTGGCATGGATTAGAGGTGGGACACCGTTCCCCACCACGCCTTTTGCTGGCCTTTGGCATCAGAAAGGGAAGGAGGAGTTGGGGTACTACCTCTTGCAAGAATGGATATGGGCATTCACCTATATGGTTTCCCTTCCCCGTTGAGAGGTGCTACCGAAACAAAGAGGATATCATTCCAAATGAAGAAGATTTCACTCCTGTTGAGACGAGCAGACAAGAAGAATGTCCAAGGTTGGAGACCCCACATAGGATGCATGGGGTGAGGTCATAGTTTAACACATGTGATGAGGACAATGGTTCTTCAATGTTTACCACCATGCAGCTCGGACGAGGTGGGTTCGCCCCCACCCCTAGGATATACGTAACCGATACCCTCCCGCCTGTGGGGGAATAAAGGCATCAGAAATTTCGTGGTTGGGGGGGGAGTTATGGAGTGAACCATTGGGGGTCCACGTTAGCATGGTTATGTGAAGAAAAAATATCTATTAGCAAGCCTATGGGATGAAGCATGAGGCAAAGCAACACAATAGGTAGTATCGTCCAAGACACATTGAAATTGATTTGTTAAAACCTTAAGGGATTCACGGGAAAGGGACTAGCAGGGAAGAGGGGTTAATATGTAGAAACCTCATGATGATTTGGTTCTCCATGAAGTGAAGTTCTTCGTAAAGGGATTTTCTTTGCGAAATGAAGTCTCCTAGCCTAGGAATATGGAATAGGTGCATATGGAAGGGGCTTTGTGATGTGGAAAGGAATTCCCAAAGTAATGCCTTGTGAAACAAGGGTGCCTCTTGAGGAACAATGTTGTGAAGAAATGTGCTTCACGAAGCATAGTGACCCTACCTTAGTATGTGGGTCGCATGTGTTCGGGGGGTGTTTCGCAAAGAATAAATGCTTTGCATCAACTCGAGTCCTCGTGGGGATCTCTTTCTTTCGCGAAGGCCCGTGGGCTTCGCGAAGGGAATCCCTCTTGGAAGAGGGGTTCAATTAATGAAATGTGGAGACATTTAACTGTAAAAAAAAATACCCCGTGTACTCATGGTTCACAGAACAGATAGTGCTTTGTGATTCAGGATCTAAGATGTTGAAAGGTCAGATGGTCTATCCTTTGGGTTTGAGGGGAGCTTTGTATTTATAGGCAAGAGGCATCGCGAAGCAGATCTCACTCGGAGCGAGGATAGTTTTTTCTCCACAGTGGGCTCATGAATGTCAATGGGGTTCACAGAGCATCCCACCTCCTTGCTCCGTGAAATGCTCACAAATTTCAATGGGGTTCGTGGAGCATCCCTCCGCCTTGCTCCGCGGAAGGCTCACGAATGTCAATGGGGATCATAGAGCTTCCCGCCTCCTTGATCCGCAGTGGGCTCGCAAATGTCAAATTGGCTCATGGAGCCTTATACCCCCTTGCTTTGCAATAGCAACGAGGCCATGGGGGCTCCACGAACGGTCTTCGCAAGGTATCCCCTTGACGCTTCCTTTATAAGTTCTTCATCCCCAATTTTTTCTTCAACATACAATACCCACATAAAATAGAAATTATATAGGTATTCACCCATTCTTGCATGCTTGCACTCAAATATTCCACTATTTATTAAGTACGAATAATTAGACAGTACATAAGATGGGGTGAATAGTGTCATTTCAATAATATTTTATAGTTTCTTAATTTTATCATTCTTTTTTACTTATATATATATTCATTATTCCATTCTATGTATGTTTAGTAGAGGATACATAGAGATTACGTGAACAATAATTTTTATACTGGATAAATGTATAATGGTCCCCTAGTCCACTTCACTATCACTCTCGTCATGATATTGATTATTTTTAATAAATAGTTCCTCATATTACAAGACCATAGTAAATAAATATAGGAAGTTAAAACCATTACAAAAAACATTTTTTGAGTCGTCTAGTTATTTTCAACGGAACTAAATTACCCATAGCATAGTCTGAGAAGCTGATACTCCACCATTACTGATTCTAGGTAGAAGATACTCTAGTAAATCAATGGAATTTGATTTGATTGAATAAAAAAATTCATGTTCATTGTTTTAGGATTAAATAATAGAAAAAAATAAATAATACTCCAAAGGTAAATGACTTCAAGAAATAATAGCATCAATGATATCCTAGTGGAACATGATTTAAAAAAATATAAATACATGGATAAAAATACTTATAGTTAATCATAAGATTACACAACACACTATTGAAACAAGTATGTATCCAAAATGTATCTTATTTACAATAACATATATGTTTTACCTTTTTTAATTTAATGTTGATCAATATATAGAAACATATCAAACATATAGAAAACGAAAATACTCTTTCTATTTATCAATAGAAACTTGGATTTATTTTTGTTAAACATATCCAAGAATATCACCTGAAATATCATGACCATTTGAATCTAAAGATATTCATAGAGAGTCACAATATTCAAAAAAATATAAATTTTTTGATTCGTTGAATATGATTATTTGAATTAATTTTAAAATATCATGGTAGAGATATTTATTTCTGGTGAGACAGCTCCTTGATGCTTTCCTCTGTACTTCTCCATCCCCAATTTTGGCGTCAACAAATCCCCACCCCCCTTAGACTTGGAGCCGAGGAGAAATCAAGGGTCAATGTCTGAGGGTCAGTTACCAAAATACCTCGATTGTTCGCGATGTTGTCCCATGAAGGAGACTTGCAAAGTGGGGAAGTGTCAGGCTAGCTGAGCGTGTGGCGGAGCTCGCCACGGGTTACCCGCGCTGAGAAGCTTCGAAGATTATCACCTATAAATAGGGGAGCTGACCTCTCTTTTGTATTTTCTCTTATTCGTGATTATGGAACTTATCACTCTCAATTATTGATGATCAGCGTACTCTGTGATTTTTGTCTGTGAATTGGGTCTTCTACTCCGTGGAGCACAACGAGCCATTGAATCCATGACAGTACTTTTAGATCTTGCACTTGATGGCTGGGCAGGGGTCCGTGCCCATTCTTTGCGAAAGACCTCAGTAGAATTGCTATGTGATAGGGATTTTTGAACAATGCACAACAAACAACAGAACATCATTCTGAATTACTCTTTAGGAGGCTGCCATGGGGGGTACTTGTGGATACATCCCAAAGAGAGAAGATGGAAAATTGTTTGGGCATAGAGGAGTTAATTCAGAGCCACACTGACCACGGTTCTTTGGTGGAGATGACATCAGAGAGCCCAAAGAACTACCCACTGTTTAAGAGGTTTCCTCTATATGGATTCGGGCTGTGGTATGACATCTTCAACCCATAAGAAAGTTGCGACGAGTCATCTTAATGGATTAGAAGCACGTTTTTTCCACAACAACGGTTCGGGGCGGCTGATGGCCATGCCCAAGAGGACATCACACCCTTCAACACTGAATGCCTATAAAATCACCTGAATAATGTGGACGCGATGTAATTGCGGCCAGAGAGTCTCCCCCGAAATACTAGACGATCTTAATGGAAACCTTGAGGTACCCCGGGAAGGGTTGGTCAGAGGAGTGGGACCTACGCCAGGGCGGCAACTTCACAGATTATTGGGCTTGGGTCAACTGGGTAGGTGCCTCCTGTGAAGATTTTGGGGTTGAGCTAAAGAGAATTCGTCTGTGTGAGGCAGCTTGGGCCTCCCAGTTTCACATATATAAGTCGAATCAGCTAATATTGGAGTTGCTTAGTAGGTAGTCATCAAAGACCAATACCTTCAACCTACACCATGTAGATGTCGGTATCCACTTGTGGGACGTTTACCATATTTCGGGAATCCCGATACCAGGGACTATGTATGATGAATTTCTCTCATAATGGGTGCATGGAATAATCTATAGTAGATGTCGCCACATGCGATGGCATTGATAGATCTGGTGAAGGGAAAGACAAGGAAGTGGTGAGGGATGTCCACTTTAGATGGTGGATTAAGTATTTTATGAACTTCCTGGATGATAAGCAGTTTTCAGTGAGGCCTCATACTTTCCCGAAGGGGGATCAATGGGGTAAGCAGAACTCGTATTGGCAGCTCCTTGATGATATCCACTGGATGACCTGGGTATTTAGCGTCAGTTATGAGCGGCAGCTGATAGTCAGGTTGGTGGCATTCATCGCAGATCTTATCGATGGTTTTATCTTACTGGTGATGGATACAATCATGGGTGTGCGACTAAGAACATTCATCATAGCATCCATGTTGTAGATTAGAGAGTGAGTTAGCCTTGGGATCCTGATGCTCTCCAATTTATACAAGATGTTATGGCACTTCAGGGAGGGGAAGAGGCCACAGAGGATGTGTGGGACATTCCACCTCCTGTATAGGTGGATAGTGGTGCATATTAGGGGGGTTTGTGAATAAATGACCCCATATTACCTCCAAGATCAAACATCTTCCCATCGATCCTGAATGCTGTAAGATGCTTTCCAGCCAAGCTGACCACTCCATTAACACAGAACCGGGTGTGGAAGGAGGAAGAATTCAAATTTCACCCATTTCTATTGCCAATGAGTTCTATTATGGATGATATCTAATGAATGAAATAGCACTGGTACTATCTCCTAGCCATTCAAGGTGCATTATTGGTGGAAAGGGTGGACCGTGAGCCCCTTTGCAAGCCGTACACCCCACACCGATTTGACCGACAATTTTGGTGTATGCGGTGATTGACCCCACTGGTGTATCTAGGGGTGTGCCAAGAAGAAAACCCATGTGTGATGAGGAAGATGTGTCTAATGTTCACATGTGAAGATGGGAATATGTGGAACGAGCATCCTCAACCTACTAATTTCTTCTGGTTGGTACAAGAGTATGCCCAATGATGGGAGGCGGCCTACTTGGGGACATGTTGAAGTAGCCAACCATTCGGGTCGGTGATGGTGAACATTCCCAACCTCTGATTCAGGGCCCCTAAGGAGGAAAAAGAATCTTGTGGTGGAAGGATTGCTGTGGCGGTGAGGCCCACTCCAATTGAGGGGGAGGCAGTGGTAGCGGATCTAGCAGTTGCAGCGGACTTAGTTGTCCTAGAAGAATAGGGTTATCCAGAGGGGATGCCACCGAGAAGATTTCATAGGATATCTATCCAGGCTCTATGGAATCAGTTGTGCCATATAGACATACCGAAGAACATTTTCTTCTTCGAGGCCTACTACATCTAGGAAGTCAACTGGGATTTCCTCGGCCCATATAATATGTTTAAACACTTGAACAATCTCAGGATAGATTTTTTCTGTATAGGCCCTATTGAGGACAACTTTTCGGTGTCTCAGGCATAGGCGGAACAATACCTGGAAGATTTGGAAGACATTGTGCATTCCTGGGGTTGTCTACGCCCAATTATAGATCATGTCAGGGTGTTTCGGGATCATACAGCCCCACCGTAGTTCTAGGCCTCTGGACTGAGAGAGTTCTTCCCTCAACCAGAAGAATCAGACGAGTCTACTTGGGGTGGAGAGGTGGGAAGTGGGAGCTCATTGGTGGAGGGAGAAGTGGTTGATCAAGACTCGGCCATGAAATATTTTCAAATGCACTTGAGGAAAAATCCCAATCCCCTTCCTCAGGGTATGATCTCTGGTTATTATGGAATCCTTATTAATACATGAACAATGCAAGAGAGTCTAACACAAAGAAAAAATTATCGTCCCTTAGCAGATGCAGATGTGGGGCCTTCAGGATGCATGCCTGTGACTGGATCAATTTGTACATCTGGCAGGGCCATGACAATTGAGGTGACCCATACCAAGCTTTTAGATCTTCCAATAATATATGGGGGACCATGCATTGGGGACCTAATGAAATCAACCCAAGAAGGAGACCAGTAATTCAATCTTTGTAAGTTCCCTCTGAAAATTTTGTGACTATCATCCCCTAATTGTGTTAAACGATGTTCATGCTCCCCTTCATGGTTTTTAAAGTTCTTAGATTGTCATGGGCCATTGCAGAAAGGTTGGTCATGACTTCTGGTGGGCCTTTCCCAGGGGAATTCTGGTGATCGTTGAGGCGGATATCCTAACTAACCGAACTACGGCACTCCCTATCTCTGGAGGGACATTCAGTGGCGGTTTTCCTCAGATTATTGAGGTGGGGTCGAATGACGAGGATTGATCAGATATCTCGAGTCCTGCCACACCTGATCAAATGCCAGATGTGGACCCTGCTGACAAGTTCTTGAGGGTGTTCCCAGCATATGAGCCTACCAACCTTTATTACTAGGACGAAAAGACCTCTGATGAAGAGAACAACATAATATTCTATCACTGATCATGGAAGAATATTATGTTCTTCGATAATAACACCCCCAAGCACTATGTCTATATAGGATGAATATACATAACTTGAGACTGTACGAACTATGTGATGGGGGAGTGGATTTCCAAAATCTTCACATGCTCATCTGAGATCTTATGGCGTAGAAGATTGAAGATTATGATCGTGGACTTGGTGTGGGCCCATAGAAGAGGAAAGCGGTGAACATCAAGAAGCTCAAAGAGGCTGAAAGCAAAGATCGGCGACTGTGGGTCTGGGCGGATGAGCACTCAGTCTCTCTCCATATGCAATCAGACCTAATATCATGACTAAAGGACCAGCTAGCAGAGGTTGTAGAGGGAATGAAGCGAGCCTCCAAGGAGATGATCCTTATCTGGACCGACCTAGAGTAGGCCCAGACTGTGGCCGATGAATTGTGCCCCATAGCTATTGAGGAGGAGTGGTGATAGAAAAGGGGTCAACAAATCCTAGATTCCACAAGCTAGAGGGTGGCGGAGTTGAAACATTCTTTTGACAGTGCTAATCCTGCTGTGGGAGGGATTGAACCTTGGGTACTTTAGTGATTACAAACCCAAAATTGTACTTTTATTATTTGATTGTTTTATGCCATATGCATGAACGAGTTTCATTATTTGTATTCATTTGTTGCATTCCCATCATATTCGTGGACCATCCAGTAATCATTTCCTAAGCTCACGTGGGATGGGCCTGATGTGTGAAACAAGGGACCACCACCTTATTAATCCATTAAAATGTGGAAATTAAAACCAAGATCCATGTATCTCGGGGTTGGGACAACCGATTATGATTTTTGAAAAGAAATGGGGGAGACCAGACCAGAGAATGAAACTCTCATAACAGTCAGATTATCATTTTTTCAATGTGCTCTTGTGCATGGAAGGGGTAATGCCACAAGTGTTGGAATTAATCCAGTCATAGGGGAGTGGAATGTGTGAAACACGATACCAAAAACTCGGAACACTGTAGGTGTGGCATGAAAATGAATGATTATTATTGAACATGTTCAAAACATAGTACCCTAATTGTGTTCTCCTGAAACGGGGATAACAAATGAGGGCCAATCGCTGACCATGTTCAAAAAACGGGGCCTGACTCGAAATGTTTTCCATTATACTTATGGAACGTTAGCCCATGGAAGTAGGCAATCCATAGGCTGAGCATTCATACTATTAAAGGGTTCCTTCAGATGTGAAAGGGGATGAGGTTCCTAATAAAAGGCCACATAAAGAGTGGAGTATGGAGAGATGGTTTGTTTGAAAGGAATCCAACACTCTTGAAATTCTGTCACCGTGGTGGAGACACAATGGGTGGGAAGAATTGTCTGATCTGGTATGAAACATAATTCCAAACATGACCTCTCTAGTAAGGACCTGAAATGATATGTATTTTTACGTCATACAAATAAGGACGATGGACACATATTATAATGTCATACGATGAGGACACTCCACATAGTTTAAAGGTCATAATTTCTAGAACAAGATAGGGGCCGAGGGTCTAGAGGGGATAATGAACCAAGGGATGGGCCCAAGGATGAATTTTTGGGAATCCCTAGATATCCCATTAGGATGAGAATCAAGACAAACGTAGTTCTGAGAGGGAAGTTTAACGTCATGCATGACGAGGAATGGAATGGCTGTGCTAGTACACATCCTACCAAATCTACTAAGCCCAGATAAGTCTTACTCGATTTGGGAAATAATAAGCAGGGGTGGTACATTCCTGACACAGGAAAGAACGTGTTAGGGGTGAAGGGACACTTGATGAATGATGTCCCAATGATGTTAACCCATCCATGTAACACACCTAGATGCGCATATAAGTAAGGCCAAGTATGTCAGAATTCCACATGAATATACGGAAGTGGAAATGTGTGAATCATGATGCCCGAGATCTGGACCACAATAATGGTGGAGTGACGATAGGGGATAGTTGTTAACGATGTTTGAAACACATTAACCATATCGTTTTTTCCTGGAATTGGGAAAAACAAATGAGGGTCGACTTCTAACCATGTTCGAAACATAGGTCCTATCACAAATGTCATCAAATATCTTTAGGGATGTTGGCCCAAAATGGTAGGTGAGCTATGGCGGCATGAGACCATGACATGAAAGGGGTCCCTTTGGATGTGGAAAGGGATGAGGATCCAAATAACGGGCTCATGAATCTTGTACATGGAATGGGGGAATGTCCCCATAAAAATTCCACACTTTGGGATCTTTGTCAAAATGTATCTGAGTACGACAATGAGACGTATCATATTGAGGGAGTTGAGTCCCATCCCAAGGAAAAGGTTCAAGGAGTCGCACACATTCAACCTAAAGTATTATGGTGGACAATCAAGGGGGGATTGATTAAATGAACTGTGCACAGGGTGGGAATGTAGACAAACGTGACGCACAGTTTCCATGGGGAGATATTAGTTTTTGGTCACATAACTCAGAACACGCTTTGGAATGATATAGGAAGCACATGGTGCGACTATTGAAAAAATACAACGTGAACGAGAACCTAATAGGTACTCCTCACACCACATGTTACAAAATGAGTGCATGTCATGGGGCTGAAAAAGAAAGGACGTGATTTGTAGATTCCTGGGGCTGGACCTGGAGACAAAAATCCATGGGCATTCCTACATATCCCATGAGGATGGGAATCAAGCCATATGTAGTTCTAGAAAGTGTCATGTTGTTTAATGTATTAAGGAAAATACATGGAGTGGACTTAGTTTAATTTCATTTTTCTTGGAATGTAGATTCTTGGAAATGAGTGACACATGGTGATGTAACAAGAAGACCCGACGTGAATTGAGGACCTGGTCCAGATCACTGTGTGCTTCATATGAGTGGATTCAGGTCGAGGGACCAAAAACGTATGTTAGGTTGGGCCTGAGGAAAATTGAACAGGCATTCCTATATATTGCATAAAGGTGGGAATCAAGTCACAAGTAGTTCTAAAAGGAAATGCTGGTTTAGCCGGTGCACCGAATGAAGTGGTATTTGATAGATATTGTTTGTACTATATGACGAATAATGTTTTTTATAGCGATGGACCTAGGATAGAAAGTTAAGTAAGTGCCACAAAAATCAAGCTATGTTCAGGTGTTGACAAATTGTGTGGTGTAAGACTGATACCAAACATGATGCCTCCTCGAGTGAGGATATCACAGTGTCGTGGTGCTTTTTGTCGTGCATCCCAGACATTAATGTCACAGTTTTGGGTCATGTGATGGGACAAACCACACATTTTTAATGATGTGCAGGATATATGAAATAGTTTAAAGTCATGTGGGACTAAGCATCATTGTTTGAAGTCATATGGCTCAGAGGTATACATGAGATATGAGGTTCCAGAGGGGATGCACATAGTGGGATAAAGCATACCTAACATGAATGAGGACATGGTCCGCACCAAACCATGCGCAATTCGGAGGAGGAATCCTCGGGCAGAGGGGCCAAAAAAGAATAGAGGTTGAGGAGTGGGGGAAACTATCTCCCAATTGAAATGGACCTGAAGACGAGATGTCCTAGTGTTCCTATGTATCCCATGAGAATGGGATTCAAGAAACACGTAGTTCTCAAAGGTGGCTTTTAATTTTGTGTGAGACAACATACAGTTTAACGTCATTTGGGATAGGAATTAGAAGGAATAAATCCTTGACAGCAGTGTATATGGTGAGGCCAATGAAAACCTGACATGAATAAGGACATAATCTCATACCATGTTGTGCATTCCTGTTAGAGTTGAAGCCCCGAAGGCCGAACAGAAGATTCAAATTAGTGGAACTTTAGATGGACCCAAAGGCAATATGTCTAGGCATTTCTATGTATCGCATGGGAATGTAAATCATGTTTTACGTAGTTCTAAAAGAGATATTTGTTTATTGTCTTCGATATGAAGCCATAGAAGAGATAAATCCTTCCATGTTAGTTCATACCTCAACCAAATCCCTTATCCCACTTGAGTCAAACTCGGTGTGGGTAAAAAGGGAGGAAGAAGTTTTTTCAATACCTGGAATGCACGCCAAAAAAATGGTGCAGAGCCCCGAATGATGCCTTTACCTTGTCTATTTTACCTCTAACATGTCAATGCGAACTGATGGATATTTCCAAGAGTGTCAAAATTACATTTGGACATGATGAGGTGGAGAATAATGTGAATCATGTAACCAACATTCAAGGCTTGAGGGGGCTGGTGTGACAATGGATGATAACTGTTGACTGTGTTCGAAACACAACATCCATACCATGATTTCCTAAAATGGGGACAAACAAATGATCATCGACCATTGGATATATTCTCAATGCGGGAATTGTATCAATTTGTTTCTTAAAAACCTCTAGGACTTTGGCCCATAATGGTAGGAGATCCCTTAGGCCTAACATCCATGACATTTGGGGGTCCCTTCGGGTGTGAATGATTATGGAATCCCAAATGAAGGGAAACACAAAGCCTATATGGTGGGTGAAAGCATGTCCAAGTGAAATCTGACATTACAGACACTAAACTAGAGTACTCATGGGCACATTGGTGAATAACAAAAGAAGGTCAAGGGGCTCCACTTGATAGTAGACAATTTTTAAAGATAAATATAGAACAAGGGGATAAATATCATTTTAGGAGAAAGATTCCCATGGAATGGTTGTTATAGAGCAGACATGATTGAGGACATAATCCTATACCACAACACATACCCCTATCCATGGGAATGTGTAGGCTAAGGGGCCAAGTAGAAAGAGATATTTCTAAGAGATGAAGCTGGACCCGAAGACTAGATGTTCAGGTAGTCATAAATATCCCATGAGGATGAGAATCAAGCCACACGTAGTGATATAAGAGGGTAACATGCAGTTTACCGTCATGCACTAAGGGCACAAATTGGTAAAATACCCCATGGAGAGGAGACGTACATAGCGGCGAGTAACCCAACATGAATGAAGACATAATCCCATACCACAATGTACAACCCCAAGTGAGAAATTTTCTTGGGGATCGAGAAGGACAAGGGGCCGGAGGCTAGGCCTCAAATGGAAATTATTAGCAATTTTGTATTTTAATGTCTTAAAGTATGGAGAAATGTTATCTTAGTTTAGGGTTATAGAGATCAGAACGTATATACCTAGTTTAATGTCATATGTCTGGGACGGAAAGGGTGAATCATCATTCTTATGGAAGACGAAAAAGAAACAACGATTATTGAAGATAATTGTTGACTATGTTCACAACACTACATCCACCCTTGTTTGACCGGAAATTGGGGAAACAAATTGAGTGTTGACTATTGACCATACTTGCAACATGTAACATGCATCAACTTGTAACTCAAAATTCTAAAGGACATTAGCCCGTAATAGTGGGAGAGCCCTGGGGTCGAAAATCCATGCCATTTGAGGGCCCTTATTCATATAGTGGGTGATAGAAACCCAAATGATGGGGCTCTTGAAGCATGGTAGGGCATGTGCTCAAGGGACATATGATAAATTAAGGGAGGGATATATCCAAGGGATATGTGTGGCATGGAGAAATATCCTGATGTGAATGAGGACATGCGTCTGCACCACACCACACAATCATAAATGAGAACATGGGAGAGGGGCACGAAGGTGTCAAAGGACATGGGGCTAGGCATCCCAGACAACTGTATCCATATAACATCTTGTGTGATTACCTCATCATCACAACTCCTAATCCCATGTGAGAAGTGCATGGTATGGGAAACAAGGAGTCAGATTCTACTTTCCCTATCATATAAGGTCCTGATTGCTAGCATCACCTGAAGGGAGTCGCAACGAAAAGATACAACGGGCAGTATGAACCACAACACTCAATGTTTGGGATCTATAAGGGTGGTGAAAAAATAATAGGATATCCACTAACCATGTTCGGAACAAAACTTACTTATAATGTGACGTGACATGGGAACAACAATTGAGCGTCGGGCACTGATCATATTCACAACATGGGACTTGTATCGATTTTTTGCTCACCATCCTTGAGGGAATTGTCCTGATGTTGTAGGAGAGCCCTTGGGCTGAACATCCATGACATTCGGAGGTCCTTTTGAACATGAAATTTGATGGAATCCCAATCAAAGGAGTTGGTGAAGCCTAGATGTGCCCATTCATTTTAATGTTAAGAAGGGTGTTGAGAGTTATGGACATATCTAGGGAGTGGGATGTATGGCGGGATCAATATGATCTCGACGTGAAAAGGGGGAAAATCTTGTACCAATGTATGTCCCAACCCGAGGGGGGATTCTGATTTTTAGCGTGGGAAAATAGAAAAAATGTCCAGGTGTTCTTACATACCCTATGAGGATGTGAATCTATCTGTACGTTGTTCTAAAAATCCATGCAGTTTCACTTCATGTGGTGAGCTTTTGGGAGGATAGAATACTGAGGAGGGGTCACATGGTGCGACCGTCATACTCCTGACATGAGTGTGAATAGATAATCCTTCACTAATCTCTGTAAGGATCATCCAAATGGTCTAACCCAGGGGGGATAGTCAAAGACGAGAGTTTTGGGGATGGACTTAGGACTGAGCTTCTGAGAATTTCTTTGTATCCTATAAAAATAGGAATCATGCCTTATGTATTTCTTGAGGACCCATATAGTATAACATCTTTGAAGATGATGAAAAGTTTAATTTCATGCGGGAAGAAGATGTTTAGGGTCATACAGGACCGGGAAGTTTAGGGTCATGCAGGACCAAGCAGTTTAGGGTCATGCAGAACCATCATGCAGTTTATGGTTGTGCGTGACCATCCAGTTTAGGGTCATGCAGGACCATCCAGTTTAAGGTGGTGTAAGACCATACACTTTATGGTCTTGTGGTATCCTTGACTGAAGCAAAGATTTTCATGAAGAACTTGGCATTTATGGGAGGATTTATACACTCATCATCCAAGGTCACTTGTGAGTATGCACTATTGGTGTAAACCGTGTGAAAAATGAATGGCCCTTCTCATTTGGGATCCAAATTGGGTGGTTTCCGAAGGTCCAAAACCAAATCAGATTATAAGATAGAGCGGAGGAGAACCTTTTTTAATGCTCTAGTTATCTTATTGGGATGCCTTTCCAAATTGTGCAGTGCATGAAGCCATTTTTCATCAAGTTCATCCAACTCAGCTAGGAAAATTTCAGCTAAATTATCTAGCACTTACTGATCATATAGCACTATGCGAAATGAAGGAAACTGAATATCGATAGACAAGACATCATTTTTTTATATACCAGAGAATATGGAGTCACCTATGTAGATTTTTGAGTCATCGACCGATAAGCCCATAGGGAATTGGGGAGCTTATCTGTCCAAATATTCTTCTTATGACCAACCATTTTCTACAAAATGTTAGAGAGGGTCTTGTTGAACGCCTCGATTTTCCCATTTTCATGCTCACGATTTTGGGGGTATGGTAAGAGCTGATTTTGTACTAGGATAACAAATTCTTCTAGTTAGATTCTCAGAAGTTGGTTCCATTATCTATAAGGATGATGTGAGAGACTAAAAACTGATAGATGATATTGAAGCTTGTGAAGTAAATGATATAATGGGCCATGAACTCCTTGAGAAAAACATCTTATGCCCACTTGGAAAAGAAATCTATAGTGGTTCATATGAACCATCATTGGTGTGTGGTCACCGGCAGAAATGGTCCCACGACATTCAGTTCTCAAACTGAGAAGGGCCATGAGTACATGGTAGTTTGGAGAGGCTCTAGGGGATGATGCGTATAGTTATATTTAATATGACAGGCAATACATCTCTGGGATAACTCGATGGAATCATTGATCATGGAGGACCAAAAGTACCCCAGTCTCTGGATATGGTGAGATAGATTCGGCACGGTCTGATGGGTGCCACAGGAACCGACGCGAACCTCTTGCATGACCTACAAAATTTCTACTCCTTGGATACAATAGAGGAGTACACCATCGAACTCGTGATTGTAGTGGATCTTCTCAAGACTGGGACCATACTGGAGGGTAAAGTGTAAAGCACGGTGTCGGATTCGCTCGTGCTCGGCCTGATATTCTGGGTGATTACCATGTTTTTAGTATTTATCCAAGGGTATCCTCCAATTAGGAGTCAATTCAATCACTGCATCCAAGGGACCTAGGGGTCCTGATGTGGAGGCATCGACAGTAAGATGAATTACATGGAGGATGTCATTGTCATCTAGAATGACGGGAGTAATGACTCTCCGATGCGCCACATGGATAATTAGTTCATCATGTTCGGGATCTATAAGTGATGCTGCTATGATAGCCAATGTACTTGCTTGACCATTCTGTGACTGAGGGAAATGGTTATCCTTTGGCTGAGAAGGGAACTGGGAAATTGTCTAGAGAGTGCATTCTAAAAATGATATGGGATCTGGATTTCTGATGACATATTCATGATTGATCTGTTTGACGACTAGTTTAGAAATATCGTTCACATGTAGATGGGGCACATCATTCTCAGGTTCCAGCTCGATGCCGGTGATGAGAGCCTAATACTCTACTTCATTATTGGTGCATCCTTCTAAAAACATGAATGAATATGGCAGAATGACTTATGCTCGGGTAATGAAGATGATACCCAAGCCCACTCTATTGATTCCTGGGTCATTGAGCCTTCTGTCGTTGGGGCTCTGGGAAGCATCGTTGAAATTCATCTACCAAACTAGATGACATGATTTACTTAGTGGATTTCCTCATCATGAAAATCAAGCACTAGAGACTGGTATTCAGGGGTTGGATGAGTAGTGAGGAAATCTGCCAATGCTTGCCCCTTGATAGCGTTGTGAGGCATGAACCTAATGTTAAACTACTAGAGGTTCACCTCCCACCATTCTAGTTGGCCTTTTAGCATGGGATTGCTCAGGATATACATCATTGAGTCTACTCGAGACAATAACTATACCTCGTGGTGCTGCAGGTAATGTCACAAATTCTATATTACGAATACAAGCACAAGGAATAATTTCTCGATGGGGGTATCAGGTATCTGTATTGAGGAACATGTGGATGAGGTAGTAGAGTCTATTATCTGTCCACTCATTGTTCTTCTAGGTGATAAGGGCGTAGAGAGATCATTTTAGGGTTGTCACATAAATGACTATCAGCTTTCTAGAGATAGGTGGCATCATGACTGGGGGCTGAAGTATATACTTTTTGATTTCCTCAAACACAGTCTTGCACTCTTCGTCCCATTTGTAGGTCGCAACTTCCTTCAAGTGATAAGATAATGGAATACACTATTAATATAGATTCTCAATGAATCGGTTTATGTTGGCCATGTGACCATGGAATCATCAAGATTCCCAGTTGTTTCTTGGGGAGACATCTGAATCATGGCCTTGATATTCTCCGGTTCAATCTCGATGCCTCGATATCTAACAATGAAGTAGAGGAACTTCCCATAGGTGACCCCGATGGCACACATCAATGGGATCATCTGCAGGTGGCGAGAACATAGGAAGCCTAACACTTTCTCAAAGTCCTTGAGATGGTCCCAATGCTTGCGATATTTGACCCCCAGTTCATCCAGGTAGGATTTCACCAAAATCCAGAGGATTGGCTTGAATATGTGATACATGTCCTGTTGATAGGTGGCACTTGCATTCTTTATGATGAAGTGCATGACTTAGTAACAAAACATACCATGTGGTGCCCTGAAGGCTGTATAATCCTCATACTAGAGATTCATCCGGATTTGATTATATATGTAATACCCATCCATGAAGGAAAGAGGTTGGAACCCATCCGTAGCTTCAATCAACAACTACGCCACTAGAACTGGAAAATCATTCATCGGGCACTGACGGTTGAGGTCATAGAAGTCGATGCAGAACCTTATCTACCCATTCTTCTTCTATACTGGTGCAATGTTGGCTATCTATTTGGGGTAGTAAACCTCCATACCAAAATTGGCACTTTTGATATTATTGACATCGACCTTGACCATGGAACCATGAGAAGGGTTCATCATTCTTAGGATGATTCTTTAACCTGGGATGATTTTTCGGGAGACCTATGGGGTGGAAAACTACCTGAGGATCTAGTCTTGGATTTGTGTCATATCTCTAGGAAAAAAACACTATGATGTTATTTAAGGATTTCTATGTACTGTTGTTGCTCCTTGAAGGACATGGTGGCAGAGATCAATGTGGGTCTCGGGTCTACCTTGCTACCGAGGTTTACATATACCAGCTCATCGACCATAGAGAAAACTCCCTCATCAAATGTAGGGGAGAATCCTACAGGTCCTCTTAATCACTTATAAAGAAGTGATCCCCAATGAGAGGAGATTTCTATGAGTCAATAGGTCCAAAGGAGAGGCTGATGCTAGCTAGAGCGGTAGTCGTCACTACATCAGGAGATTATAGGGCTGCCAAAACCATAGCCATGAAGGCTTTTGACCCAATCTTGACTGGTCATCGGCCCAAGGGTCCACTGTTGATATTATCAAAGAAATAGTGGAATGTTGGCTTGAGCCTGTTAATTCCATCCCGGCGTAATAATAAAGTATGATGTATTAACGTTGCTATGGGGTGGAAATCTTGATACCTTATGGGAGTAGGGGGCTCAGGGATCACTAAAACCTGATTTTTATAAGAATACAAGGTGATATTATAACACCACTTGGATCTGGGTATGTGGTCCTCCCTTGTCCCAAAGGCAACAAATCATTTCCCCATATCGGGGTTCATGTCTTCTATTCTATGGATTAGGAAGACGTAGGCGTCATTCAGTCCTACCCAAGGGTCGTTCGTAGCCGCGATGGACTCAACCTATGTTGCCTAAATCTATTTATCCTTGATCTTGTAATAGTAAACCTTCAAGGAGTGGGATTTAAAAGAGGTGAAAGGAGATGCATCACCTTTTAGTACACCCACTCGAACATTAAGAGAGTACATGAGTCACTTGTGATATGAAGAAGGAACCTTCACGTGTTGGTGGTTCCATGAACTTCCCATAAATGAATTGTAAGTAGTGTCCAGGGAGACCACCATAAACTCAGTTCTTTATAGTAGGCCACTAAACTGGGTCTTCAAATGAATATTGTCGGCTGGGTTCTACTATGTCCTGTCATAACCTTTGATTTTTAGGTCTTAAGGATTCAAGTCGTCCTTGAAAAACCCCAGTTTCCGTAATGTCTGCGTTGAAATAAGGTTGATCCCAGAGCCTGTGTTGACAAGGAAGCGGCAATCTTAAACACAATTGAACTGGATGTTGATATATAATGGGTGAGTTTTATCTTGTATAGAAGAGTCTCCTTCTTCCCCAGAGAATGAGATGATGGCCTAACATTCAGCATTTTCGATTTCCTCAGTGTGAAAGTCCTCGACAGCTGTTACCTCTGTCTCATACTGAAAGGGGATTATTACAGCCTCAAAGAGGGCTTCACTCATATCTGGAGATAGGAGAAGTTCCTCATGGATGGTGATCTATGTTGTAGTACTGGAATGATGCTTAAGAACATCATACTTCCGCACTAGGGAAGATATTATTCTTGTAGGAGACTGCTCCATTTTATAAGGCATGGCGGGCCCTACCAGCTGGATAGGTGGCTGACTGGGGGTGGGAATGTCCCACTACTCACTAGTTAAATCTTACAGAGTGACTTCTGGATGAGGGATACTGGGCTGAGACCGGTTCTCAATGGAGCATGGCTAATCATGACGAGGTCTGGGTGGATCTTCCTAGTCCAGTATCACAAACTGTAGTGGAGGTGTGCCTGATGACAAGAGATGTGGAGGATGCATGTACTGTGCTATGTGCTAGTCCATCTATCTAGTTTAAGTTGAATGCACTACCTAGCATGAGGTTCCAAATAATGTGCCTCGATGACCCATATATCCGCGGATCTGCTGACATTGGCGTCAGCAAGAAACATTGGGATGATCTTCATGGTTCTCCCTATTGTTGGGATTCATATTGGGGTTTACCAACTCTACTATGTTATTCGATGCGTACCCTTGACTATCACTCAATGAGTCATCCACTACTGGGTGGATTATGCAAGGAATCCCCATTTCCAGGGGGCATGAAGTCACTGAATGTACGAGACGACGATGGCATTGGCGTGGTGAGTTTCTTTCTCTTGCGCCATTGGTTTTTTCTCTTCTGGGAAGAGGCCAACTAAGATGAAGATGAAAAAGTGGTGCCTATAGCTTTTAAAGCATCTGGCTAATTCAGGCATGCACAGATGCTACCATGATCTTGGGTTACCATTTTGCGAGCCATCAATTAGTCATAATTCTAGGACTGGTGGTTAGAATCCCTCTTCCACTCGCCCACACTATCATTGATGTTGTCTCGACTTACGACGACAAATGACACTTGTGCAGGGGTGGGGCCCAACCTGGCTATGTTATTATCGACCTGGTCTTGGAGCGAGTATTTGAACACATGACACTACTTGAGAGGGTTCCCTAGGATCCAGTGATAAAGGATGTAGTTGGGATGACCCGTGAGGTTCACCTCTTTTGGTCTTCTACACTCAGGATAACGCACAATCCCTTATTCCAAGGCACATCAGAAATAGATAGGGGCATGATTCTCACTGAATGGGTAGGTATGGTTTCTTTTATCTGGAAAGGGGGGCCTTGGATCTTGGACCTAATGTGGAGGTGGAGGAGCCTATCGAGGAGGCAGGGCATTATTGTCTTGACTAGGTGGGTGAAGCACCTAACGTGGGAGCGCTTGCCGATTTTGAGGTGGCCACTGCTGGGATGGAGGCTGCACCCATAGTGGAGGGCCATTGTCAGGTTGTTGTGGTGGATCCAATGGTAATAATTCCATCTGTCTGGGGGCCTCTATTTGGGCCACCATGGCATTATCATTTATGGCGGACCTCCTCATGGGAATTATAGGAGGCAATGGAAATGCCTGGATGGATTGTTTTAGGGATTATTTCTAGGCACTAGGCCTTATTAGTGAAGTACCGAGAACCTCCACGGTATTTCTGGGTGATTAGAGAGGGAACCAGTTCTATATTAACATTTACTACATACATCTTCAGTAAATTTCCATGAGTCAGTGGCATGTCCATGGAATGAGTGAGCCATTTAAACTAGACAATGAAGTCTGTGACACGGTCATCAGGCCTCTGTTTTCACTTGATGTGGTATGTGATACATGTCTTCCACATGGTGGAGAAAACCTGGTATATAAACTGCATGCGGAGATCCTCCAATTCTGTGATTGACCTGATGGATAGTTGGATATAACAAACGAACGCATGCCATTCCAATGTCTATAAAAAACACTGGAACTTGGAAGCCTCTTTCTACGTCGGGGTTCCCAACATGGTCCCACACATTGAAGAAAAGTGGTCCAAATGCTGCGGCGAGTCACCCATCACATTAAAGGTGCGAATGGTGAGATTTTGGAAACCCCGGGGTGCTACCATATCATCCACCCATGCTGGATATGGCTTTCCATCGTGTAGGAGTTCCACCTATAGCATTTCCAATGCCTCAAATAAGGAAAGGAGTGCCGCCATTAGATCATCTAAATGGGGGTCCCTGTCAGGATAGGGATCCCTTTCCACGAGCATGTTGTAATATTCATCAAATGGTAAGTTGGCTCAGCGGATCGTGGCGTGACTGGTGGGGTGACCTGCGTGGCAGCTGGGGGAACCCTATATAGGTTCCTTGGATTGTTATTTTGTTCTAGAGGGTTTTGTGAGACATGTCGCACCCTCATGTTTTATGTTCTATCCTCAACAATTTCTGGTGGGGGGGGGGGGGCAGGATAGTCATAGTCACCTGGAGGCAGCTCGCTTAGGGGAAGTTCTTCCTTCCCCTGCTACCCTGTCCTAGGATTACTGTAGTCTTGACGTTGCACTGTAGTGCGTTCAGTGAGGATGTCATTGACAAACATATTCTATTCAGAATGTTTTTGGCTCAACGTGTCCTTCTCAGGGTCCTCCTTCGTCTTCTACACTGTGGTGGAAGGGTCGGAGTGGATGACATCTTCAAGGTTCTCTTTACAGTTATCGCGATTTCATATAAGGACCAATGCCTCAGAGGTTGTAGGTAGACCACAAATATTCCTCTTCAAGAGAGTAACTCTTCCCAATGGATATAGAAGTGTTTGGAAGCCATCAGGGTGTATGTCAACATCAAAAATGATTTATCTCATTCTCCTCGTCCACTATATTGTCCAGGTTGACTGTGGCCCTTCCTGAACGCATGTCCACAATATCGCCTAGAGGGTTGGGCTGTCGTCCAATACGATTGAAAAAGAGGGTAGAATACAGCCCCTAGTGACGAAGTTGCATGTTGTGGGAATCCTCCTTAATAATCTTGCAGAGTACATTGAATCTATGAATTCATTACTGTTGAAAGGCCTTAGGATGACCTATTGACTCAGGGCGCTGGAACACAGTGAGTGTGTCCAAATCAACTAGAAAACATTGCTCTCGAATTACAACAAAATGAACAAGGCTCCTTGGATAATACAATCTCTGTTGATGATGGTAGAAGTATATCTCCCATTGGGTTTTGGTGGAAATAATCAAATTCCACTTGGGTGTGGGATTCTGTCCCACAAGAATTTCGGCACTTCCATGGGCCAGAATATCTTAAGGAAGTGGTCCGCTGTGAGGATATTCCATAAGATCCTCATCTCAAATTCATGTTCTTTCCTTTGATAGCCCCATTCGTCAACTGGGGGTGGCTGAGGAACTGGTATTGTTACTAAGGTAGACCACTGGGAGGGAAGGATGGCCAGTGGGGAATATGGAGAATGGTCTAACTGGCTGCCAAATCTTAGGTAGTCCTCTGAAGAGTGTAGTGACACAGCCACCACATCGCAGTAAGATGGGCTGACGGGTGCCATTTTTTGCATTGGGTATAGTGCTACTGGTGATAGGTCACGCTACTGGTCGCCCACCTTTGGTCCCCAGAACAACTCTCTATGATCTCTAGTCAAGGTAGAGAGTTTATCTGGTGATGATGGTTGTGATTTTATGTCTCTAACGTACAGGGTTTCTAAAGTTTCATCCTCCTGGATATACCTGCATAGGGAGGCAATAATCTCATGATCCCTTCATTCTAGGAGTTCTAGGGGGATTCACCTCGTTCATGCCTAAGCCCTTGACTCAGATGAGCGAGGGGCTGTGCTGAATTTTATTCTGCTTTAGAGAATCAGAAGAAAACTGGTTTTATCTCTGTCCGGACCATCCCAGACTATTTCTTATGGAGGTGATGACCCATCTTCTAGCCCCTGGATAGCTCTTATGGACATGGAATATTTTTGACAGGGGGAGTTTCATCAGCCATACTAGGGTTGAGGTAAGGAGGTCTTCTACCCGAGAAAGTCTAGGTGTGAGTAGCACCTGGTAAGATATCAAAAGGGATATTTGGAGAAACTCTATGGGATGTGGTGGAGAAGGTAGGAACTCTGCTCAAGCCTGTAAGACCATGGGTGGAACCCCCATGCTTATTCCCTGTGATGACATCAGTATGACGACATGCCTTACACTAGTTGATCTGAACACGTGAAGGACCTCCATACTGGGCCCTGGTGAGGCAAATATTCCCTCCGTCTTCTGATTGTTGAGACGAGGAGGACCTTCACCAAATTCTACGAGGACACGGGGAGGATCCCCATGTTGATGAGTGACCAGATGTGCAACATCCCCATACAAACGGTCTGCGGCGGGAGGAATGATTTCATATTCGGTGTAGTGGGCGCGATAAAGATGTCCATAGTGAGTGTCACTGCCACGGGAAGGACCCATGTTTGGACTAATGGTGGCACATGGCAAACCTCCATGTCGAGCCTGGAAGATGGGAAGGCATGTGTTATCCATGGTAGCGGTACGTGGAGGACCTCTGTAATAGATGGCATCACTACGGGTTGGAATGTGGCGGCCACTACTTGTGCCAGTGACTAAGAGAGTAGACACGGCAACCCATGTGGTGGTTGGAGCCTCATTCTAGGTTGGGTGTATGAATGTCCCTATTCAGTATACACCGGGAGTTGGTGAAATACGTCAAGGGTGGCTCGAGCCATAGTAGGAGCTGACGTTGACGCCCCTTGGTGGACGTCCTCTTCGGCATTTGTCTACCGCATGGGTTGAGTTAGATGGACCAGAGTAGGTGGCACAGGTACATGGATTACCTACTCCTCGAACTATAGGACAGGGCGGTAGAGCTAACATGGCCTCATGGGGGGACTCGCTTGGAGTTTCTAGAATGGGACCCTGACTGGGCTGGGCCGAATATCCCCTACATCATCGACGTAGGGAAGGGATTCGTCGAAGCGTTCTATGAAAATGTTCTTGAAACAGTTATATATTAGAGTGGGGATCAGTGGCTCCTTGTGTGGACCTCAGGGAAGGAAATGATGATGAGGCATAGATGACTCTAAATCTAGGAACTCCATACCCCATGTAGAGATGATCCTCTCTTCCACGTACTGACGTACGAGGTCATTGATTACCGTCTAATAAATAATCTCGAATATGGGGATAGGGCATGGGCTCTCCATGGGCATGGGTGTAGAGGTCATTGAGGATGAGGCAGAACCGTGAAAGACTGTTGTGTTAGTACTGCCCCTACCCCGGCATTGGTGGGAAGGCGGTAACCGAGTTTCGGGTGTAACAACTTGTTTTCTGAAATCTGGGAGATGAACTCATCAGTGCTGGATGAAAAAGGAAATTGACGAACATTGTCCCAGCGCCATTCTATCTTCCATGGCTGGTAAGATGCATCCACAATGACAATGACACACACCGGGATGCCCAATGTTCTACTACCCCAACTTCCAGTGAGTTTGACTCCAATCCCACTATTTTCTTGGTAGGACCTAGCACCAGATTGCTGGATCTGGTAACATGTTAATCCACTGATGTCTTTAATTCTACTAATCTCCATATTTATGAGAATAAATTTACATCGAGTTCACCATTTTGGTTTCCGATGTTTTCGCCAGTGTAGACGTGTCTTTGTTGTTCGAGGATGAAAGTCGCGATTTAATTGCCCCACACTCATACATTCCAAATTGGGTGAAATCCGTCTCTTATTCAGGGTCATTTTATCCTTGATCGAAATGGGATGATGGGATATTGGTTCTTCCTTCTGTGTATTCTTCCATGGAACTCGTCACCTAGTCCGGGTCTCCCTTATAGATTTAAGAAATTCTTCCTGAAACTCTTCCTAGTTTTATATCTTTATGGACACCCGTTAATTAAATTGCATCTTTCGAGACATTGCAAAGGGTCTGGTCAGGGCAGAAACCTTTTGTCATGGAATTAGTCATGTTGGACATCACAGTCCTGTATTGACGCTGTAACACAGACACGTATGGGTTTCTTCCCCCTATTAATGGGCTTCTCGAGGGAATGGAATCTCGAGTAATCCCACTTAGAACACGGGGAATCATATTCCATAGGCATGTATCTGAGGTTTTCCTCAGCATCATATGTTTATCACAGGGTATGCCACTGGTTTAACGTCCTACAGAAATGGATCGGACTAATCAGAACACTGATCAATGTGGATGCGATGGGTGAAACCTCTGGAGGAAACATAGATGGTGGGGGTGGTTTGTCATGAACTCACTGGGATGTGGAAGAAATGGTAAGAATCAAGATGGATGATGGAGTGTTTGAATAAATTGGATGTTAGATTGGATGGAACCATTGTGAAGGTGACGATAGTGTTGGTCTTGAGTATCGAAGAGTCTTCCTAAGTATTCACGTGGCAGGGAATCAAATTCTGTGTAGTTCGGTAGGTCGAAGGGATTCCAAAGGAGGTGGACCATGATAATTGACCCATGTATTAGACCAGGAGTAAATGGAACCTCTAGGGTTTGGGACAAACCTTCTTGAAATGCATATGCTCGAAGGGAAGACCATGCAATGGACATGAATTGGGGGTGTACACATAGGGTGACCACCCAATGATGTGTTTGGGGGTCACACATGGTTATTAGCCCAAGTTGGTGTGAATATACTAGGATGGACCAACTATGAGGGTCCTATCAAAGGGGATTACAACTTCATTCTTCTGAGTTGGGTATGAAACGAGTTACCAATGATTAAGGTCACAATGTCTTACCACTGGAGGGGGTGACAACAGCTTACCACCGAGTAGGGACATAATGGATTACTACTGGATGGGGTTGATCCTCATGGATGATTCTTATATACCCTACCTATGAGATATTGGTCAAACACACGTAGATTGTATGGGATGGGGGTCGGTGGACTGACGCGAAGGAGGACCTGGGGTCCAAATGGATGGTGGGATTGAACCTCATGAGAATTCCTATGTACTATGCCTTAACAAGGATCAAAGAAAACGTAGTTTATGGAGGTGTTTTGAGAACCATCATGAAGGGGGTCAGAAAAATGGGTGGTGGGATTGAAACTCAAGGAGGCTTCCTATGTACCTTAGCTTTGTGAAGATCAAATTCCACATAGTTCAGGTGGGTGCGACGTCTTACTGCTGACTGGTGGAAAAAATGGCTTACAGTTGATCGGGGGAGATAACAACATACTTTTAATTGAGGTTAATATTTTAACTTCATGATGGATGGGGGTGAACCAATGTCAAGGGTTACCTGGGGCCTCGATAGATGGTGTTCTTGAACCTTGTGGAGGATACCAACATACCATTCCTTGGAAAGGATCAAAGACCTCATAGTTCAGGTATGGTTGGAGGGATTACACTCCAGGCTGCTCGGGGTGTTGGTGAACCGATTTGAAGATGGTCAGAACTACCAAGTGTTGGGATTGAACCTCATAGAGGCTTCCTATGTACCTCTCATTGGAAAGGATCAAATACCACATAGCTTAGTTATTGTTCTGAGGTGTACACAGTCTAGGCAGCCCACAGAGGATGTCATGGTCGATGTTTACTCTAAACCCACACAAGTTATGCTCGGTGTGAGAAACAAGAGGTAGTAGAGACCTGATGATCACATCATGAAATGAGAATCCATGGGAAGTATAATGGGTCCAAACGTAGTTGGCATCCCAAAGTGGAAACATGGGCTTACACATTGTTAGTCATCCATGTGATGGAGATTGGGACTTAATCTAGGGTGGAGGGCCAGGTGGTGGTAAAGCCCAGTGAGGGAGGGACTTTGGGACGGATGAGTGGAGGATCACCATTCACCACCAGGCCCTTTTCTTGCATTTGGCACCGGAAAAGAAAGGAGTAGTATGGGTACTACCTCCCGCAAGAAAGGCTAGATGCTTACAATAAGAATGGTGCCCTTCCCCGTGGATATGCGTCACCACAAAAAAGAGTATATCATTCCATTTGAGGATAATTTCACTCTTATTGAGAGGAGAGGACGTGAAGAATGTCCCAGGTGGGGGACCCCCCAAAGGATTTGTGGGGTGAAGTCATAGTTTAACGTTTTGTGTTGAGGATGATGGTGATTGGAAGTTTAACATCCTATAGCTCGGCCGAGTTGGGTTCACTCCTCACCCTTAGGACTTACATAACTGATACACGCCCACCCTTGGGGAAAGGAAGGAATGGGAATTTCTGTGTTTGGGGGGTGTTATGGAGTGAACCATTGAGGTGTCCACATTAGCATGGATATGCAAAGAAGAAATAGTCATTGGTTTTCCTATGAGAATAAGCATGAGGCGATGAAATGCAACTGGATGTATCAACCAAGGGACATTGAAATTTCTCCATGCCAATCTGAAGGTATGGACGAGAAAATGAGTTACAGGGCGGAGGGGTTCATATGTAGATGTATTATGAAGATCTGGTGTTCCATGAAGTGGAAGGGATTCGTAAAGGGATGTACTTCATGAAGTGAAGTCTCCTATCCTAGTAATATGGAATAGGTTCATATGGGATGAGATTCACGATGTGGAAAGTCATTTTCGAAGCACTTCCTCGCGAAGGAATGGTGCCTCGCGAGGCACAGTGTTGTGAAGAAATGTGCTTTGCAAAGCATAGTGACCCTGTAGTAGCATGTGGGTCGTGTGTGTTCGAAGGATGTTTCGAAAAGCATAAACACTTCAAGATGACCCAAGAACCCATTGGGATCTCCTCCCTTCTCTAAGGCCCACGGGGTTCTTGAAGGGAATCCCTCTCAAAATAGGGGATCAATTAATACAAGGGGGGAGGAATTTCACGATGCAAAAATACCTCGTGTAGCTCATGGTTCGTAGAATAGAGAGTGCTTCGCGATTCGAGAGCTATGAATTTGAAAGGTAGGATGGGCAGTTTGTTGGGCTCGAGGGGAGCCCTGTATTTATAGGAAATAAGGCACCACAAAGCAGAGCTCTCTTGGTGTGAAGATGGATTTTTCTCGGCGGTGGGCTCGCGAACATCAATGTGGTTTACGGAGCATTCTGCCTCCTTGCTCTATCATGGGCTCACAAACAACAATGGGGATCGTGGAGCATCATCCATCCTTCTTCCTTGGTAGGATGGTGAACTTCAATGGGGATCACAAAGATTCTGACCTCCTTCTTCCATGGCGGGCTCATGAATATCAAATTGGCTCACGGAGCCTTCCGCATCCTTGCTCCGCAGCAGCCATGGGTCCATGGGGGCTCCGCGAATGATCTTCGTGAGGTAGCCCCTTGACACTTTTTTTAAACTTCTCCATCCCCAATTTTGGCTTCAACATAAACTACGAACTTTTAATATAAATTATATAGTTATTCACACATTCTTGCTTGCTTACACTCAAAAATTCCACTACATATTAAGTACGAATAATTAGACGGTACATAAGAGTGGGTGAATAGTGTCTTATCGATAATATTTTATAGATTCATACTTTTATAATTATTTTTTAATTTTATATATATACATTATTCTATTTTTATGTATGTTTATTTGCGGATGAATAGAGATTAAGAGAACATTAATTTTTATATTGGTTTAGTATTGAAAATCCTTTTTGATCCTAAATTTTCGAACTGTTTAGGTTATCTGAACCATTAGTTTTATTCCAAACATATGCCTTCAAAACCATAGGTTTTTCTTACAATAATAGGTTATGAAAAATGTTTTCAGGTAACATTCAAACATGTCGATAATATTTAGTTAAAATTTATCATATAAATTAGATAAAATTCTCATGAAATATATTCCTGAATAACATATAAATTAATTTCATTAGTAAAAAACATGTGTGTTTATGATAATCATAATCATTAATATTCATAGAGTGTTGATGAGATAGTACATTCACACAAATAATAAGGTTTTTCATGATCACAAAACCCATAATACATAACTTATAGATAATATAAGAAATGAACAAACAAATGAAAAAAATATAAATAATATATTTAAAGACGTATAAAATAATTATTATTGGTTTTCAAAATTAATTTTTCCAGAATAGTTAAATTCACATTCTCCTTGGTTTATATAAAAACTGCTAAAAAATTAAAAATCTTGTGTTTACCCAATTTTCTCCCCTTTGTGTGATATCAAAAAAATATATAAATTGTTTTAAAACACATTTTGTATATAAAATAGTTGGAAAATAAAATTTATGTTACTTGGGGGAAATATGATATGTATTCATGAAGTAGAAATGTATTGAAATAACTAATAGATGTAAACATAATAAAAAATATAATGTAAATGAATGATTGTGTTATTTACAAAAAACTATTGACTTGGAGATTTGAAATGTTAGGGCTGGTAGAGGGTGAAAGGTGTTTTTATGAAGAGGTGTAAGAATACTAAGTAACTCAAACATCCTAGTGAACACCGTATAGTTATGCCAACAAAAAAATGAATCCTTCATTAAACCTATCAGCCCACTATATCAAAAAATCAATGAATATGGTCCCCCCATTAAACTTTAAACTGAATTAATATTCCAAATAACATGAACACCAGCTTTAGACTATAAAATTTTGAAATTATTTCACAAAAACTATTAATAATATTTATTATTGTAGGATCATTGACCGCGTTGTCCCGGAACTTTAAATTGATTATGACATTAAGGTTGATTTGTAGTCTATTAAAGTCCTTAGTTCATCTCTCAAGTGCATTGGTGGGTTTAGAGTTTTCATTTTTAACAAGAAGTACTAAAAGAGGTGTGGTTTTAAAACAGTTTGAAGAAAATGACTATATTTAAAGAGTTTAATAGTTGACAAATAAATGTGGGTTTTTAGAATTATGAGACAAGGAGATTATTTGAAGATCACTACACATATTCGTGAGTTTATCATTCCGAAAAATACACATGGTATAATGGAATCCTTTGGTTGAGGGTTGTCAGGATCTCAACATCCCTCTTTCCTCTTAAACGATGCTCAAAGAACCACCCCTTGAAACAAAACTCGTGTTTTCAAGGTTCGGGTATAAATCATAGAGAAGAAAGGATACCAAATAATACTAAAATCTTATCTATGTGTGAGATAAATAGTACTCTTGTCTTGTCCAATCGGAACAACCCATGATTCCCACTTGAAATCTCTACCCAATCGTTGTTGAAATAAAAAGTGTTTCACTTAATTATAACAATAGAAATTAAAATAGAGGTGAATCGTGTCAAGATAAGAAATAAATGAAATTTTGACCACAAAAATTACACAAAACTAGTAGAAGAAAATGTTCTGGAACTCCATCCCATGTTTGTTTAGCTCCCTCGAAATGAATGTCCACCATTTAGCTCTACATTGGGAGGATGGTGATGTACGGGTTGAACTCATTTTTCAATCGTGATCCCCCTATGAGGATATAGGCCTCCTTAAATTCTTGGATGAGGAGAAGACTCCTCTAGAACATTATAGTAGAAGCACTCCACTCCATGTCCTAACATCCAAATGGGGTGCCCAAGGTGCCTTTTTTATATCCAAAATAGGAAGTGGTTTTGGGCACCTAGATTTAGATAAACTATTTGAAGGATTTATTAGGCTACTAGACAGTTGAATATCTATTTAAAAATAACTAAAAAGTTGTTTCCCCATTTTTTTATATCCTTACCTAAGGATTTGAATCATTTAAACAATCATAGATAGAGACAAAGAAAAATTATAGAACACCACTTTTGACATTGTGTAGATTCGGTGCTTTGGACATATCTGTTCAGATGGGCCCCATTAAATCTTAATATGGATTTTGTTTCTTGAGATGAATTGTTGACTATTAATATTTGGTCCTGACCACAAACATTAACCATATTTTAATGCATGTTCATGTAGTAGTGTGCCTATTAATACACAGGTGTGCATGGATCCTTGTGCCGTTTGGCCCTTTTTTTTAGACATCATCATGGGTCCTCCAAATCACCTCCACCTTCAATGAAATTACGAAAACATATAACATTACCCATTTTAATAGTGATAAACACAAAATAATTTAATTAAACATGAAGTTCATTTTATTATTATATTTGTAATTTACAATACAAATTCTTTTTAATACAATAGTTTAAGGGTAAAAATGAAACAGTGAATTGTGGTACGATCACACCCCCACACCTAATCATTTTCACTCCTGGGAAAAGTAATATTACAAAAAATTATGATTGTAGATATTTACAAATTAATTGATATTTAATATTCATTGAAAATTATTCTTTATAGAAATGTGATCAAATGAAAAATCACATTGATGAGTTATTATCATTGATCATTGAAAAAAACATCTCAAAAATAGTATGCAAATGTAATTACAAGAGATGCATGATACCAATCGAAGAAAATAATTCAAAATTTGACCATGTCACTAATTCTCCAAGTGTATGTGTGACAAACATTTCATGCTATTCATTCCACCTTCTATTGAGTAAATATAAGTTATTTTAATAATGGTCTTCTTATAATATCATTTCCACTGAACTTGCCCCACATCATTTGCAACCAAATTCCAAGACCCACTCACTCATGCATTCCTAGAAGTCATACCACAAGCTCCCTACCTGATATCTCCATATATTGCAAATTTCATTACACTCCTCATTTAATTATTTTCTTTAGAGGTCTCACTTGGAACAAATCTCACACTCTTCTCCCAACCAATATTTTATCTCTTCACAACACTAATTATAATAGTTATAACATGATCAAAGGATGAGGAAGGGTGGCTTTTGACCTTCACACTATATAAAAATTTTATTATTTTTATATTTGAGGGTATAAAATAGTTAGATAATAGGTACACACACATAGGTCAATCTGGTATAGTAATGATATTGATCGGATAAGGAACAAACATATGGATAAATGATTTTAGAAAGTCAAGAAAAATTAACGTCACTTATATTTATCATATATTTAGTATGAAATTTTCATACATCATTGTTGGGTGAAAAAAGGTGTGGAGAGATTAGGTGGCACAATTTTCAATTGAGCTATTCTCTAAAAGGGAACCATTCTTCTCAAAGGTTTCAAAATGATTACAACCAATTATATCATTGAAAAACAACCAAATTTGAAAGGAATGTCACACCTCATTATTTAATGTTTCCAAAATACACATTTCATATGTTTTTTTTAAATTTAAAACAACATAAAATATGAAAATTCCTCAGGAATTTTCAATAAATTCTATGATTAAACATGAATCATTTTCCTTGATAAGGTTGGAATAACAAAAAATTTAACATTTTGGCACAAACATGATGGGGTGATGTGATGAGGAAATGAAGGAAAATAAAAATACAACTCGGAAGGAAAAAAAATGAAAAAGAAGAATGGTGATTAAAATTCCTATGTTACCAAATAATCTACCCACCCACCCCCACCCCCCCCCACCCGCCTAATGTGTGCAGTGTATTCAATGTAATAAAAAAAATCTAGGATGGGAGGATAAAACCTGGTGGGTGTCATACATAAACGGCTTCTTGAGCATAGAGTTCCTCAATCAGGGACTCCGGAGGGGCTTTGTGGAAGTTCTTTAGACACTTCATATTGATAGTGAAGGTTTTCTTGGTATCTTCATTTTAAACCTGGACAACACCAAATGGAGAGACGTTAGTAATAGTGTACGGTCCAAACCAGTGGAAAAAATGATGACCTAGATGCAACTTCATCCTTGCATTGTAGAGGAGGACCTTCTGTCCCAATGTGGAACTATCGATGAAGGATGAGATGGTCATGGGAAGCCTCAGTTTTCTCTTTATAAATCATGTAGTTTTTATATGAATAAATTCTCATTTACTCTAACTCCTGAATCTACAACTTTCATTGAGAACCTGTACTAGAATGATTTTAATTTCATTGTTTGATGGCCCAGTACGTCTGGTTCTCAATCTCAACAGGAAAGTGTCAACACTCTCCGAACAAAAGCTGATAGTGTGATATTCCAATGGGTGTATTGAAAGTAGTACAGTAGGCCTATAATGAATCATGAATTTGAAGACTACAATATTTTCTACTTGGTTGAACCATTTTTTCAATAATCTATTTTACCTCTCTATTTAACACCACAACATAACCATTGATTTGTGGGTTATTTGCGATAGACACTCTATGACTGACCTCATACCGACATAAAAGTGATTTCATTGTTCGGTTTCAGAAATGAAAACCCTGGGCATTGATGATGAACCTAGGTAAGAAAAACCTACATAAGATTTGGGTTCTCAAGTACAATATAAATACCATAGATTCATCAGTCCTTGTAGCTCATTTATCTTCCCATTTGGACACATAAGCAACTTTTATAATAATGTACATGTTTCTAATGGAATTGTTAAATGGCCCCATAAATTCAATACCCCAAGTATAAAAATATAATGAATGATCAATGTTTATTGTCACATTTTATTTCTTTTAGAGAGATTACCCATTCTATAACAATGAGGAATAATTTTAAAAAAGTCATGGGCATAGAGAAAGTGTGTGGCCAAAAGAGTCCAAAATCAACGATTTTGCAAGATGTCCATTGGGGACCAATGTTGCCCCCACCAGCATGAGTGTGGAAAAATATAAAGATAGATAGAAACTCGCTATCTGCGACACAATGCCTAAGGACTTGATCAATACATGTGCTCCAGAGGTAGGGGTTATCCCAATTGTACCAATGAGACTCAGGCTTTAGATGACTCGCTTGTTTTTTATTGAAATCAGTAGGAATAAAAGATGATATGAAATAATATTCAATTTTATCATTCCAAGGAATATCATCTTTCACTGCATAATATTTCTTATCATATAAAATTTCATTTATAGGAATACATGGGTATGAGTCAATGTTTGAAGATGGGGGAATCCTATTAATATGGTTTGCCGCCACATTCTCTACTCCTTTTTTATCTCTATGTTCTAGATTGAATTATTTAAGGAGGAGAATCTAGCAAATGAGAAGTGGTATGACTTCTGATTTATAATGGAGATGTCGAAGGGCTACATGGTCTACGAACACAATGACTTTGGACCCCAAACGTTTTGACCGTAATTTTTCTAAGGAAAACACAATGGCAATTAATTTTTTTCAATTGTTGTGTGTTTTTATTGGGAAGGTTCCAAAGTACTTGTGACATATACAATGACATGTGAAGCTCGATTGACCATTTTTGACAAAACTACCCCAAATGCATAGTTAGAGGCATCACATATGGGATCAAATGGTAAATCCCACCAAGGTGGTTGGATTAACGGGGGTGGCGTGAGACTTTATTTTAACAAATTAAAATCCTCCTCAAATTATTTATCAAATATAAATTATTTTTCATTTTGGATTAATCAAAAGAGGGGGAGTGTAATTTTACAAAAATCATGAATTAAACAATGGTAAAATCTAGCATGATCTATGAATGACCACACATACCATATATGTTTTGGAATTGTAAAGAAGAAATGACACCCACTTTTGATTTATCAACTTTGATACCATATCTGGAAATGATATTTCCAAAAACTATACTTTTTATTACCATGAAATAGAATTTAACATAATTTAATACGATATTCCTTTCAATACAGTGACGTAGGATTGAATCAAGACTATTCAAACATTCATCAAAAGAGTATCCGTAAATAGTGACATCATGTATGAAAACATCCATGAAATTATATATGTAATATAAAAAAGTAGTAACCATGCATCACTAGAATGTACTCAGAGCATTGCATAATCAAAACAGAATCCTCTTATTTGAAAATGTGCCAATGGGGAAAGTGAAGGTTGCCTTTTACTGATCCTCGCAAGAAATATGGATATGACAATATCCAGAATATCAATCAAGGAAACAGAAGTGTGACCTACCTGCTAGGCTCTATAGAATTTGGTCAATGAATAGAAAAGGGTAATGGTCCTTCCTAGTGTGTTGGTTTAATCGGTGATAGTCTATGAAGACGCACCAACTATTCGGCACACGAGTTGGAACAAATTAATTGTTATCATTTTTTATTATTTTAAGGCTAGTTTTTTTAGGAACTACTTGAATAGGACTCGCCCATTGGTTGTCAGAGATGGGGTAAATGATTCCATCATCCAATAATTTTGTCACCTTTATTTTTATAATATCTTGGAGGTGTGGGTTCAGTCGATGTTGTGCTTGCATCACTGGTTTATCCTCATCATATTGTAAAATATGATGTGTCCAAATTGACATTCTAATACCAGGAATGTTAGCTATTGTCCACCCAGATTCATGTTTATACTCACTAAAAAGATCATGTTGTCTCAATTCATTCTCAAGAGGGATTGAACTAGCAATAATGATGGGTAAAATGTTTCCATTATCAATATATAAATATTTTAAATCTTGAGGTAGTTTTTTCAGTTCCAATTCTTGTTGATTTTGGATTGATGGTAGTGTGTGTGAAATTGAGTGGTCAGTAATCTCATCTAACTTCTTTGTCGTGTCATGGTTATATGATTAATGAGATTTTACAATCTTATAAATATCATTGATAGTCAAGTTATCATCAGTGATCATGAAATCATCAATCAACAAACATGAATTACATTTATCTCAACCACTACAATAATCAATGCATGAATCATTTCCTAGAATTTATATCAATGAAGAAAACTAAAAAATGGGATCAGGAGAATGATTTTATTTTTTTCAGGGGAAGGGAGTATATCAATTGAATTAATAGAAAGAGGAGGGTTATTCTGAGAGGTGCTTCACAACTTCAAGGATATTGAAATGGACTTTTTCACCCCTAAATTCAATAGATAATATATCAATATGAACATTAATTATGGTTTTTTAGTTTTCAAGAAGGGTCTTCCCAATATAATTAGGGGATATCCATTCATCCAATCATCCTCCCTTTTATGAAAATTAAAGTCAGCTGGAAAAATTAAATTTTGAGCCCTCACAAGAACTTTTTCTATCACACTAGAAGGTTGTGCAGTACTCTAGATGGCTAGTTGAATAATAATTCTAGTGGGATTCAATTCCCAGAACTACAATGTAGATTAAATGGAGTGAGACATCACATTTATAGATAAATCTAAATTAATCAGATCATTAGATAAATAATACTCCCCTATGGTGCACGAAATTGATATTGTTCCAAGATTGTTGCACTTTTTGGGAATTTATGCCTCTATCAAAGTTGATACATTCCTCCACAAGCATAAATTCTCATAACCACGATGCCTCCTTCGATGTGTACACATATCCTTTAATAACATTGCAAATCATGGAATTTTCTTAATGGCATCAACCATAGGAATGTTAACCGGCACATTTTTGAAAGATTCTAATATTTCCTTATCATGATAAATTTCATTTTGTTTTCATTGTTGGGGTGGCCCTTTGGGGAAATCAAAGAGGAATGGTTGGGATATGAGACTCATCGACATACACAGTCTTTCCTTTGGAAGGACTTCTCTTAGGACAAGGATTTTCTTCTCTTGGACCATTCCTAGCAGTGGTTGGGGTAGTGGTTCCCTAAAGAGAGGATGACACTATTAGAGGGGTAATATGGATTTTAATTAGAGTTACACTCTTATGTGTCATTTCACTAACATTTTCTTTTCCCTAGGGTTAACTATTGGTTAGGAGGGTAGTTTATCTGAACCATGACTTTGAATTTACCCCCACCGAGTTAGCTAGTTGTTCTAATTGGGTTTTGAGGTCCGGTATGGAAGCTTGGGTTATTTGTTGGAATTGGATATTGTTGTCATCCATTTAATTCATCATATATTCTAGACTAGTATCAGTTTTGGGAGGGGCGTTTGGAAGGGATTTTGGGGTGGTTTAGGATTTTTGTGTGTTGTGGTGGTGGATGAATACTGTAACCTTGTAAATTCCATGGTTGGTGAGGCTGGTTTGAAAAGCCCACTTTCTTATAAGATTGGTTTTCTTTCCACCCGGAGTTGGATGTATGTATGGTTCCTGCTTAAAGGGTATGTTTTAGGGTCATCCTTGGAAGATTTACTCAAAACACTCAAAATTTTCTCTCAATTGGTTGCATTAATAAGAATAATGGGTGTTAGAAGAGAAGATTCCATAATGTATGGGAGGAGGATATTGAGATTTCCTTGGGAAGAAGGAAAGCTGTCATAGAAGGATACTTACCTCCTCAAATATTGTGTCCACCTTTTTCTTGATTCAGTACTTTTCACCTCATGGACACATCGAATGGGTACATTGGACCTTTAACAAAATGGTTGAGTGTTTTTCACCATGTTTCCAATTAATGTCCTTGCATAAATTGGGGTCTTATGTACCAACGCACCACCTGCATAAGTATCAATCATGTTTCTATCAATAGGGATTAAACCTTCATAAAAATATTGTATTAAAAGTTGGTCACTTATTTGGTGGTGTGGACAACTTGAACATAATCATTTAAATCATACCCAATATTCATGTGGAGTTTCCCCTTGAGATGGTATTATCCACAAAAAAATTTCCTTATAGTTGCAGTTGGAGAGGCTGGGATACACTTTTCATGAAAAAGACGTTTCATTTCCACCCAACCTCTAATTGATGAATTAACATCTTAAATAAAATCTTTTGCAGTATCTTCAAATGGGAAAGCGAATGACCTTATCATAACTAATTTTTCATCAACATTTGCAGGTTTTAATAAAGAACACACAATATTAAATTGTTTTTAATTATTTTATGGATACTCTCCAAGAATTCCATGTAATCTTGGTAACAAATGAACTACACCCAATTTTAGTTCAAAGTTGGGTGTCTGACCTTGAATTTCAATATAGATGGGCATGATATCAAAATCAGGTGATGTTAGTTCTTTTAATTTCCAATTATTTTAATCCATGTTATGCAAGTTTATTTCGGTTTTTATTTTGGATTTGAGAGAAGAAGAGGAAGTATAAAAAAAAGTGGCGATGTTTTGTCTGTCCTCCTTCGAAGGGTTATCTTTTTTGTCTCGATGTCGCTGAAATAGGATCCTCTCCGGTTCGGGTTTGAAAGGAGGTATGTATCCAGGATTAGAATACATCATGCACAAAACCTAAAGAAAAAAATAGATCAGATTACAAAAAATAGGTAGATGTATAATATAAAATATATAAATATTCAAAAAGTTAAAAAAATTATCAAATAAACAAACAAAATACAAAAGTGTTATCTAGAAATGGCGCTATAATATGACCGTGTTGTCATGATGCATCAAATTGATTATGATTTTATGGTTGATTTGTAGTCTAGGGTAGACACTAGGTCATCTTTAAAAGAGTGTTGGTGGGTTTAGAGTGTTCATTTTGAATAAGAAGTTCTAAAATCAGGGTTGTTTTAAAACCATTTAATGAAAATGACTGTATTTAATGATTTTAATAGTTGATAAATAAATTTTTTGTTTTATAATAATAAAATAATGAAATCATTTCATGATCACAAGCCATCATAGTGTGTTCGCCATTGTGCAAAATAAACATGGTTTATTGGAGTCCTTTGTTAGAGGGTTGTCAAGATCTCAACTTCCCTCTTTCCTCTTAAGAGATGATTAACGAACCACCCCTTGACACAAAAATCGTGTTGTCAAGGTTTCAGTATAAAGCATAGAAAATAAAGGCTACCAATGAATACTAAAATATTATGTATGTGTGAGATAAATAGGTCTCTTGTCTTGTCCAATCCGAATAACCCAAGATTCCGACTTGAAATATCAACCCAATCGGTGTTGAAATAAAAAGTGTTTCACTTAATTATATGAATAGAAATGAAAATAAAGGGGAATCGTATCAAGATATGAAATAAGTGAAATATTTAGCACACTAATTAAACAAAACTTATAAATGAACAAGTGCTGGATCTCCGTCCCATGTGGGTGTAGCTCCGTCGAAATGATTGTCCACCATTTAGCCGACATAGGTAGGAAGTTAATGCTTAGGTGGAACTCCTTCTTCATTATTGACCCCATATGATGATAGGGTCCTCCGAAACTCTTGTATGGGGAGAGTAGTCCACTAAAACTCCAAATTATAATCACTTCACTCATTGTCCGATTATCCAAATGGGGTGCCCAAGGTGCATTTTTATAGCCAAAACAGGAAGTTGTTTTGGGCTCCCAGATTTTGATAAACCACATGAAGGATTTTTAAAGCTACTAAACTGTCGAATATCTCTTTTGAAAAAACTAGAAATTTTTATTCCCACATCCTTTCTATAACCACTGAATATTGGGAATCGTTTGAACAATCACATCTCTATATAGAGACATATTACAGAACACCACTTTTGACATTGTACAGATTCAATGGCTTGGAAAGATCAATTTGGATGGGCCTCGTAAAAGCCAAATCTGGATTGGGTTTCTTGAGATTTAATGTATCCTATAAAATTTTGGACCTTCCCTCAAAATTTGATCCAATTTGAATTCACGGTCGTGTAGAAGGGTGCAGATTAATCCACCGTTGTGCTTGGATCCTTGTGAACATTGGCCTATTTTTATTAGGCTTCATCATGGGTCCTCTAAATAAACTCCACATTCAATGAAATTATCCAAACAGGTAACATTACTCTTTTTAATAATGATAAAAACAAAATAATTGAATGAATCGTTATGTGTATTATGTTAATATATTTGTAATTTACAACACAAATTCAGTTTAATACAGTGGTTTAAGGTAAAAAAATGAAACAATGAATCGTGGTATGATCAATCATCTGATGTTAACTTCTCAAGAAGTTCTCTTTAATTTTCCAAAAACACTTTCAAAGCTGCATTATAAAGGTGATGTGATCAAATAATATCATTCAAGGAAGATATAACTATAATAAATGATTCAAAATTTCTTATTAAATCTAGAGAAGTGTGAGGATAATATGTTGATGATCTCTAATGGTCGGTTCTACTCCTTATTGATTAAAATTTACTTCTTAAATATTTATTTAAATCGTTAAATTTTTCCTTTCAAACTGACTATATTTTTAGCTTTTGAAACTGATATTCTATTTCCCATTAAAATACATCAAGATCTCTTTTGGAAATCCAATTCTATCTGAGTTTTTGTTATTGTACCTGTACAATTTCTAATTATTGTATGGGAAATTTTGAGATTATCAAATATATTAAAGATATAATTATATATTCTTTTTAACAAAGAAAATATGAATTCTTCTCCTTGATTATTTTAAATTTAATGACTATCTATACTATTTGAATGTTTTTGAGAACCAGGAGATTATTATTTTTAATTTATTTATGGTTTTCCTCTTTCAACCATAGATATGGACATTCATTAATCCTTCTCACTATAAGAGGAAGGTAAACAATCCTGAACATTTTTCTTCTCACAATATAAAGAAGAAATCTTATCTAAGGAATTTTAAGCATCATAGATTGTTTGATGATCATCTAATTCTGTAGGTTTAACTACTAATGGTTGTTATTTCTCACATACATGATTAGTATTCTCAACATGATATTTTTAAGTGCTTCATTCTCATCCCTATTTTCTACATTATTATCAGGTTGTTGTTCCATAGGAATATCTATCACTCCTAAAAACATTGTCTTGTTTTACTGCACCTATTTCGACAACCTAAATTTCTAAATCCTAATATTCTGGTTCTTTTCTATTTCTAGGTCATGTGACAAGGTCCTCATTGTTCACTTCTACTGAATGTTATTCAATATATTGATGTTCATCAATTGCATCATTAGAATATGATAAATCATATCTGAGTATTTATTATTTTAGTTGAAATACATCATCTATTCTAGATTCTCTAACTTCTTCTGCATGCATGAAAAATGAACAATTTTATTTTAGATTTACTTACCCCCTAATAAATAGGGTCATATTCTTTTTGATCTTTAGCAGTAATAAGTAACGTGTTCCCTTTATTTGTACTCCAGATGAAACTTATATATTTCAAAGTACCAACATTAAAAATATTATTGTGATTAAACCTCGTTCATATTTCTACATCTCAAACCATTTATTTTATAAAAATGATGATAATAAATACTCCCATATGGTTAAAAAGACATCATTACCTCTCCCTGAAAATAGTGACACATGTATCAAAGCATATATATGTGGAAATTAAACATGATATCTGTCATCCTAAAAATATTATATACATATTGCGATAAATAATATTTTTTAACTCAATAATTCTTGGAAGTATTATGGATTGAATGAATTTGACTTGTACCAACTAGTCATCTTTAATATCCCTTACTAATATTATTCGAATCAGTGTTTTGACCAAGAGAAAAGTCTTAATATATTCAGATTTATTTTCTTCGTATCTAATGGATCAAATATCAAACTAAAAAAATACATGGGGATACAAAATAATGATTTCAATTTCAATATATGAAACATAATACTCTTTATCAATTACTATTGAAGCTATAATAGTTTCTATATTTCCAATAATAAAACAAACATTTTTATAAAACCTCTTTACTTCCATGTTCGTCAAAAATTTGGTATTTTATTCATTGAAATGAAATTCTAAACATGTAAAATCAAGATATTTTTTAACAGAAAATTATTATAATACATCTATTGAAAATCTACAACATATCCTTGAAGTTTTTTTCATATAGTGATTCTTTGAAACTTCATTTTGATTAATTTTCCTTTATCATTCCACTTGTTCTTTATAATTTCATAAAATATGACAGTCTATGTTTTTTATAGGGTTTTTATGGAAACATTTGAGCTCTAAAAGTTAAAAGGGTTCCAATACTGAGGGTATTTGAGAGAGAAAGTGTTGTGATGACTTTGGAAATGATAATTCTGTCTTTTCAAACCAAACACTCAACGTATTCTTTATTTATTTTCCAAAAAGATGAGGTTTTTTTGAAAAATAATATATATTTAATAATATAACTATAAATTAATTAGTAGTTGAAAAAAATAAATTAAATAATTTACAAAAAAAATAATAATATTATTTAAAATTAAATATTCCTCACTCTCCCTTAATAAATTCAAAAAATGCAGTGGGAAATGGTTTTGTAATAATATCAGAAATTTGATATTCAGCATTCTAAAATTAAAAAGATATTTCTTTTTTAAATAGATAATCTCATAGAAAATGAGGTCTTATATTAATATGATTAGTTTTAGAGTAAATTTTAGGATTTTTTGATATTTTAATTGAACTTATCTTGTAACATAAAATAGGAATACTATTTATCTTAATTCCAAATTCAAATAATGTTTCTCTCATCCAAAAAAATTATGCACAAAAACTACTAGTAGATATATATTTTTCATCATCAATTGATAGAGAAACTGAATTTTATTTTTTACTTGGCCATTACTCTAAGGACTACCTTAAAAAGTGATAAGTTCCTGATGTAATTTTTGTATCTCATTTAAATCCTCCAATCTCAACATTTGAGTATTAAATTATATTTAAATAAAATTATTTTGGATAAAATAAATATTGAGAAATATTTCATTTTAAATATCTACAAATTATTTTATGAGTAGTAAGATGAGATTCTTTTGGATTTTATTTAAGTGTAACAAATAAATAAATATAAAACAAAATGTATGGTTGGCTGGTAGTAATTTATAGTAAACTACCAATCATACATCTATGTAACTTATTGTCAATAGGTTATTTAGCTTCATTAAAATCATTTTTTACATTTGTACACATGGGATTTTTATAAGACTTATTAATTTCTAGTCCATATTTTTTCAATAAATCAATAATTTTTTTTATTTGAAATATTTTCATAATCTTTTTGATATATTTAAAATAAAAGAATGAAATTTAATTCTCCCATCATAAAAATATCAAATAATTTTCTCATAATATTAGATAAATAATAACAGATCTTTTTATATTTTGAAAAAAATAAAATCCCTTTTAAAAATATGTACTAAAAATATGTTAGAAAAAATGATTTTTATGAAGAGAGAAGGATCTCAAAACCATACAATAAATTTGTTTTCCAATAAAAAAATAATCATTCATAATGAGATCAAGTTTCTTGATTGTTTAAATTAAGATTTTTGGTAACTTTGAAAACAATATTTAGTAGATGAGGACATTCAAAATAATTGTTCAATATAATCCTCCTCCAATAAATATCAAAATTTGAAATAGGAATTTGTGTCCGTATGGTATAATTTAAAATTTATATGAGATACATAACCTATAATGATTATAATTTCTTGTAATCATGAAATTTTTTAAAAGGTTTCATCATTATCCATTTCCCCCTCCTGATTATATCATTTAGCTTCTAATCTATCATTATTTATAGTAATTATTCCATGGTTATCATGAGTATTTCTAAATAACAGTTTACTTCATATTACTGGATAATCATATAGGCTTTCACCTAATTACCAAAAATTATTTATACTAAATTTTTTATTCACTTCTTGCATCACCATTATGAAACATTCTTCTTCAAATTCTTCATCTTCGGTATTTAGTTATTATTGAGATAAAAGGTATAAAATTCAATTAGGTTTCCTACAATCCTTCTAGTTATAACTTCAGTGTCTACATATCATATAATAGTTTCTATTTGTTTATCATTTGAATATATAGGTTTTATAGGTAAGACACTTTTGAGTTCATTTATTTAATATTCTACTTAAGTATACTATATTTTTTCATATTTATTTTCAAAATAAATTTTGGGTGATTCAAGTCACTTGTTATGTAATTAAACAACGATTTCATCTATTTGATATTTTCATTTATTAAATGGTTCACATTCATCCAACATCACATGAACATATTCTTCATTAATGTTTGATTTTTTTTTATTTTACACTCCATATTCTATAGATGTATGATATTATTATAAAAAGATTCATTCATCAGCCTTTAGATCAAATTTTCAAAGGTGTTACTTTGTATTCAAAATATTCACCCTGCATCCCAACAATTAAATGTATCTAACATTAGGTTTTTCTATTCCATATTTCATAGAGAGTATTTTTAAAAAAAGTTCTTATCAATACACTATTAATTATATAAAAATATTTTTTTTACTAATTCTTCTAAAAAATAGGTAGGAATAATACACTCAATTAAAATATTTTTTGAAATTTCTTGTATAGTTTTATTTCTCCATTCTGTAATTATAATTTCATGATGTGTTTTTCGTTTAGATAAAAAAGAATACATAATCTTGACATGAAATAATTATATTCTTCATACTCAAATTATATAACATGGTCACTTCTTAATCAGATTATTTTAAAATCTTTTTTATTTTGAACAATATTAAAAATTATTTTGAAAAACATAGAAAACCTCTTATTTTTTTAGAAAATAAACCCATTTAAATATTCAAAAAACATTCACTAAAACAGAAATACATGATCTTCAAACCAATGAAACGACTCTAGATGGTCCCAAAAACTCTATGTGGATAATTTTAGTGGTTTGGATATTGAAACATTGTGAATTAATTTAATTTATTACTTGTGTTTCTTTCCAATTTTACATGTATCACATAATAAATCTTTATCAAATGTAATATTAGAAAAATATGATACTTAGATTTTCTTATACAATTTATATAATTTAAATACATTACAATGTCCATGTATTATATTCTAGATATATGATTCATTTTACTCAACTATTATAAAATTATCTTTTTTATTTACACAAGGAATTAAGATCCAAGTTTTAAAAATTATAAGTTTCTGGTGATCTAAATTTTAAGAAACTAATAATTAAAACTGATCTTAAATTTTTAGATAAATCAATATAAAATCTATCAAAATAGACATCAGAAATATTTATCATATTTTATTTAAACCTTTAAACATATAGAACTTTGTTTCCCAAAAATTATTTTTTATCTCCAAATTATCCAACTCCAACATCATTACATTTAATAATGCATCCAAAAGTAACTAGTCATCTATCTGATTTTTATACTATATAAAAATTGGATGATTCTTCAATCATGAGTCTAGATAAACCATTATCATATATCATACTACAGATTATTCTTTTGAATTTTTTCCTATTAGTTATTTAATTTAGTTTTTGTTTTTGTACCCATATTTTCATTTTTCCCATTTGTGTGATCAATAGAAGATCTAGGTAGCTAGATTTGCTAAAATTTATTAACGAAATGTGTTAAATTCATATTTGGTATTTATGAAAATAAATTCATTTTTAATTCCACATATTTCAGTATATATTAAATAGATGTTATTGGAGTAATTTACAATTATTAACAAATAAAAATGGGTTAATATTTATATTTTTTTATTTTACAAAATATGTACAATATAATTTATAAATAATTTATTAATAATTTATATTTTAATCCATTCCTTCAAATTCTATATTTTATATTTCTGATAACATTATTTCTATGAATCTGATTTATTAGTTCTTATCAGTTGATTATTATACTAGTATCTCTTTTAAATGAATCTACTTCATCTTGTAATTCAATTTTTTATCAATACATTTTGAAGTGAATTTTATAAATTTATCATTAAATTATTATTGTTGTTTTAGCATGTCATCTTTTTCACATAAATTATAATTATGAATATTATTTATTGTCTTGTTCTTTTTTAGTAAAGATTTAAATATTTCATCAAGGATGGAGTAGTAAGAAGAAATTTTCTTATAGGAGAATCAATAAAAATCATAAGTAGAAGAATGATAGGATTGTACCTCATCTTCTTCCTTATCCATAAGGAATGTGTTTTCTTTTAAAATTTTTAGATCTTTTTTTGAGTTGACATTATAAGAACTACTATACTATTTAAACACATTGTATGATGATTTCAATGATTTCGTATATTTTTCTCATAACCAGTTCTTATATTATTTATATTATTATTATTATCTATATTTCGATTTTCATCCATTAACTAGGGGGAAGTTAGTTTGAGATGTTCCATCTGTTTGCATTCATAGCATCATACATATTTAGATCATATTTCATCCTTTTTTATGAAATTCTTGAAGCCTATATTTTTCTTATATAATTTATTTAATCTATTGGATAGTGGAGGTAACTCCATTTAAAAATCAGAGCATTCAAATTAATTTAAGATTCTAGAATCTAATTTTAATTTCTTTAAATTATTCTAAGACGTAACATTAAGGGATGTATTTTAACTTTTTGTTATATTATGATATTATACTTCATATTGATGTTCATATTCCTAAATCATCAGTTTTTTGATCAATTATATCATTTAAAAATCATTTATTGGTTTTGATTGTCATATAGAAGAAGATATTCCATTCCATTTAAATGTTTGTACTCTGAGTACATTTAGTGCGTAGTCTGATTTTTTATTGATAATCCTAAGGCAGTAATACTATTGGGTATATCTATCAATATCCCATTAATTTGGGTGATTCTTTCATCTTCATACATTCTGAAGGTTTTAAATTTTAGTTTTATTGTATTGTATCTTAATTATATTACATTGTTAGTTACTTCATAGGAAATGGCAATATTTTTCAACATTTCATATGTATTTGAATATTGATTTACTAGAATTAGTTCATCTATAAAATGTCCACAAATTATTGAAATAATTGTAGGTGTATTTATATAATTCACAACTTATTTGGTAGTATCCCAAGTTTCTGTTTTATTAAGGATTATATATAAAAAGACAATATTCAGGTATACTTTGAATCCAATATTTTTCAACAAGATAATCATTTGATCCTTTAAATAAATGTAATTATCAAAGATATAGTAAGGATCATGCACCGTTGAAATACCTCCTTTTAGTTATGTCATTAACACTTATATTTTTATAGACCTATTACATTATTCATTCTAGAGCATACCTTATTTCATTAAAAATAACTCGTTTGATATCAATTATTGCATAATAATAATACAAAGAAAAATATGATGGGGTTTGATTTGTGTGTTTTCAATTATCTTAGAATGATTTTAACTTTTAGCTGAATTTTTAAAATACATAAATATACAATATTCTCTTCTTTAAGTAATATGAGTGAAGAAAAATAGAGAATAAGAAGACAAAAATTTTCATAGTGGTTCAGGGTACAAAGGTCCCCTTGTCCACTCCCCCAACACTCTCTTCAAGAGCATTATTATTTTTCTTAAAAATGTAATCCTATAAAAAAGACCATAACTACTGAACACAAGAAGTTTACCTATACAAAAACACATTTTCATAGACATATGATTCATTTATAGGAAACAAAATTTCCCACAGATTACTTGGAGAAGCTGATACACCACCATGACAGAGTCTGAGTAGTTGATACTCTAAAAATTCAAATTAAAAATATATTTGATTGAATAATCATAGTATTATTCCCAATTATCGTAGAAAATGACAGAAAAAAATATTCTCCTTCAAAGATTAACGTCTTCCAGAAATCATAGCATTTGAGAGATCTTAGTTTCAAATTATAATTAAGATATATTGAAACATACAATCTTCATTAATAATTTTTAATAACCATCTTATATAGCACATGATTGAATCGTGTATTTCATAAAAATAAAAGTTCTTTAATATAATTGACATATCAAATCTTTTTTACTTTTTATTATTTCTATATATAGAAAGATTTCACATGTACATAAGATGAAAATAATCTTTCTACTTATCAATAGAATATTTTCTTGATTTTCGTTAAATGGTTCCAAGAATATCACCTGAATAATCCCAATTATTTGATTATCAAAATGTTCTTTAGAGTCATAACATCCCCTAAATAGTGGAATGATTTAATCTATTGAATATGATACTTTGAATCAGTTGTGAAATTTCATTATATTGATATTTATTTTTAGTGAGACAATATTTTAAAAAAATGATAATATCTTCAATTTAAATTTCTATCATTTCCCATGCAAATGTAAATTTCCTTCACAAAACGACAACTTCAAAATTTTGATTCAAAATATATTTTTCTTCACAAAATTTGGGTTTCATTACAATAAATTTTCTCATAAAATGTAGTATTTCTTCAAAACATAGTGTTATTGAAAATATTATTCCAATATAATAGGGCATACAAACCATATTTTATGCTTATAAATGTATGGTATGAACAATATTTTTATATCACTTTCAAACACGTCATGAATATTTAGTTATATATTTCAACCTTTTAATAAGATAAAATTCACATGAAATATATTATTGAAAAATACTGATATTAATTTAATAAGTTAAATATACAAGATTATTATTGTGGAGACAATGCATTCCCAACACCACTAACCGCCAGCTATTTTTGCACTTGAATAACCCCAAATTTCTATTTTTATAAGTGGTAACCTCTATAGACTCCACTATGGAATCATATACATGATCCAAAAAGGTAGGATGCACCATGGTTAGACACTAAAAGTCCAAAAAATCCTCTCAAACTCATTTCAAAAAGAGATAATCCCAGATCAAGAAAAAGTTCTTCGTCAACAAGAATAATGTAAAGGATAATGAAATTCCAATAAGAATTCCACTACTATAGGATTTATTCCATTAACATAATTCTACCAGATATGGTACCATTTTCATAATACCATCACAATACATCCACCAATGATCTTATACTGGTACTCATTACCAATACCTCCGCCATCTCTATAATTCTACTATTGTTAATATTCTGGTACTGGTAGATTGCTTCTACTTAGATGATTTGGTCACATACATCCACCAAATTTGAATCCATCATTTATTCCTTCATACCACTTCTATTAGAACCATTTCAATCAAAAAAATTTCATACTATATGGTTTACTACCAGTTCTATTACATTAATTGGCCATAGACAATAAGGTGATACCATTGATGTCCCCTACAATCATTGTCATCGCCTGCCACCACCACCATATTCATGCTATAATTGACCTGATTATTCTTCCCCCACCTCTATCAGTTGTTACCACCAATACTCCTACCACCAAATTCTAATATGGTCTAACTATTATATTGTCACAATTTTACAGGTTCAATTCTAGACGAACCTCTACATTTTATTTTCCACCACTACATACACCCATCACCACTTTTCCTTTTTGGAAACATCTATTGATGTTTCAAAATTATTATAACTCTACTTTTTTGGAGTCAACTAGATTCTCATGCCACAATATTTCAATCCTACCTATGTAGCCACTAAACCTAAAGGTTATAACCTCCACCTTTATGCACCACCATTCCATGCATCTTCAATATCAGGTGAATTATAAAGGAACTAACGTATAACCTCGTATATCAAACACTATGTAGAAAAAACAATTTGAAAACAATAGGGGTAAGATCATCAATATATACATTGATGAAACCAAGATATAGGGGGAGATTGATACTAAAATTTTTATAATGAAAATATATAATGAGTGGAATATTTCATGTTTTGATAGTAATATTTTTATAATGTAAATTTTAAAACACCATTAAACAAAATACGATAGTGGATCATGAATTAGATCATGGTCATATCACATAAGGTTGAGTGGGTTACAAATGGTTGAAACTAGTAGGGTATAATGAGTGGGAACTTATAATGGGTATTATAATCATATTATATTGGAGATGAAATGAAGGGTTTTTTCCTAACGAAGATACTTGTGGGTCAAATATGATGATTGCAGAATGAGAGATGAAGACATGTTGTTTTCTTGATAATTGACATGAGTTAAGAAAAATAAGGTTTTCAACCCAATAAAATATTGATGTAGACATATTTTATTTAGGATATGCATGAGTTCCTAATCATAGGATTCTCATGAGGAATATAAATAAATCAATTGATGTGAGATAATATTAAACAATGCATATGGAAATTTTCAAACATTTAAAAATACATTGAATAATTTCCAAGTAAAACATGGAGATGTTATGTGAACTACTTGTGCATGTAAATATAAACTATTTCTATAAAAAATCAAATGATTCAATTCCATGATGGATTGTTATTTTCGATGTTGATGGTCATAAGTAATTTTTAAATACCCTAAAGATGCTTAAATGGATTGGTGAATGTTTTACCACGAAGTAAATTTCGAATAAAAATATTTAGATAAATCATAGGAGAAATCAAATTTCTATGAATGTGAGGATAAATTTTTAAGAAACACCCTCTAGAAATCGAGAGATGGATCGTGGAAGAATCCAATAGAGATGATCAAAATATTGCTACGGATTTCTACTAGATTCTTCAATTTTGTTTTACTATTATTATGTAATATAATAATCTTATATCTATTTCATATTTAGTATTGGGATAGAACATTCAAGTGATTAGATAAGGAATAAAAAAACACTAGTGATACATGAGTACCTAGCATTGAATGTAAATATTTTTTCTATTTTAATTTTTAAATTTTTTTCAAAATTTAGTTAACGATATAATATTAAATATGATTGTGATTGAATTAATTATGTAATTTTATTTATTACCTTGATAAAGGATCCATTATCTCCATCTTATTGGTTTAATATCATATCGACTGAATTATATTAGACTATGTAGTGAGTGTCTAGAAATTAATGACAAATGAAGAAGTTATAGAGGTATAACATGGTTTTAGTGGGACTCATAATGCCTAATTCGGTATTTAACGATATAATGGAGGGTAATTGACTATATACGTCAAACATTGGATGGAGTATATATTAAAGAAAATTTTTTTTGTTACTAGTGTAACCATAATCAATTAATAAAAGGTGCACAGGGGATGCGATTAGAGAACATATCATTTATCAATTGACAAGGGAAATAACTCTATATTAGAAAATGGAGGTAGTAATACAAGTGGGATAAAAAAATCCTTATCAATAAATTCTGGATATTATTCTTATTTTTTTATTAATTCCTTGGTCATATAATTCAATGCACTATCACTACATTCCTCAGTCATGAAAAATATATTTAGACTACTCATCTCTAGATATATCCTACGGTACCACTATTAATATATTCCATAGGAAATTATTTATCTTTTTCAACACCCTGTGATAAGTATTCATTAAAACATGATGATTTTATGGAGTATTGAGTACCAATTTAATAGAGACATTACATTACTAGGACATCTAACATTGAATAATTTCATTTTGATCCTGATAGAGAAATAAATTTTTTAAATAGACATTGGTACATTAATTTAGATAATAACATTAATGATATTAATCTAGGGGATAGATTAAAAATTATATGGTTAATATCAAGCCCAAAATCATTGAAAAAATCCAAAATTAAACATTATGGGAATTATGTGGCCCAATATTGTCAAATAATCTGAATCAAATTATTTTTTCTTCTTTAAAAATTGTGTTTTAATTACCAAAATAATTATTATTATATTTCTATAAAAAATTCTTGGGATTTCATGGGGAGATCCAAAAAATATTTATTCATTTGTTATCCTAGGGTTACCCAATATTCGAGATTCAAGGTATCATTGAAGATAATTTAATGTGGATGGAATTTCCCTTTTTACATGATTGGCCATCTAAAAAGTGTTTTTATAACCTAAAACTATGATAGTTCCATAACTGTGATGACCTCAAATGTGGAATTATTCGATGGTTCTTCCCAACTACTAAGAGAATAAGTATAATGAATAATATTTATACCATTCAAAGTGAATCCAGATGAAATCTATAAGATTTCTATGATATATCAGGAAGATTTTTGAAAGTATCACTCATAAAGATATAGAGGTACACCACTTTATAAATTTATTTTATTAAGGTCTATTGGAATAAAAATATGTTCCTATTGGATGAATAATTCTTAAGATCATTTATTATAAAGATACCAATAGAATATAACAGCATGATTGAAATGATAAAAAAGTTCCCAACTAGTCAGAATATGTGGAAAAGGTACGAGGGGATTCATGAAGTAATAACTTCCAATTCATCTCATTTACATGAAAAAAAACCTGATGAAATAAAAAGTGTAGTAAGAAAAATAAAAATAACGTTATTGGATGAAAAATATAACATTCATCAATTATGTGGTTTTATTCACTATTTAATCACTTTACTGATAAATATGTATAAGTAATGGTGATAGAGAGCTCAGAAGTAGTGATCCAACCCTATAAAATCCAAACAAAATTATCCATGGAAGGTGAACTGACATGAACCACCTAGACCTAGATCACAAAATAAATATAGAACTTTCTATCCAAACCAATACCCAAATCAACCCCAATTCCATCTTAATTATATAATCCACCATTTTACCAACAACCAAAAAAGAAACCATACTAGAAGAATTATAATCAACCACCACCTACCCAAAAAAAGTCTTAAGGTAATTATCTTAACAAGTGCACCATTATATGAGCATTAATATCAATGATCTATGTTTTAGGGTCTTAAAGATCATATAAATAAGATATAAAAGTTTTTTGGATGTCTTAAGGTCATAATGATAAAATATTTAGGTTAAAGGTCATCATAAAAAGTCAAGAATCCAAAAGAGAGTATATAAATTATTTAAAAAAGTAAAGGAATTGATATTTAGCCACATAAAAGAGAATTAAAACCTAAAAATTAATAAATAAAGTCTTAAAATCTAATCAGAATTCTAAATAATAATCGATCCAGTGCAAAAATAAAATAATAAAGAAGAAATGAGGGTAAATTTTAAGATTGAAATACCTAAAACACCGATGAAAAGGAAACAAAGGTAGAAGAAAAATATTCTACTATAATTCCCATTAAGTATAACTAAGTCAAAGGATAATTAATATGGATCACTTCAAAGAGATGTTCTGGAAACTGGTAAAATATAGAAATAAACATCCCTCTTTGATATGAAATCTAAACAATTCCAATGTATACCTATTTTATCAAGGGTATTTTCAATAAAAGTAAGATACTTAAAGGGTGTGTGAGAATAATCTTAGGAATTATTGTATAAACTCTTCTCACACCACCAATTATAAAAAATTTCAAGATCAACAGAAATTTTTTATTCCTTGCATTATTGGTTAGTTAAATTATTATAATTTTTTATTTAATATTCATTCTTTTATAATTCCATGACACAATCGGTGTTTTCAAATTCCCAAAAAGAAGAGTTTAAGCCCACCAGATTATTGGTTAAACATATAAATAGATCAACTATATTTTAACCAGGAGTACTAGAAGATTTTCTAGTTGGAGTAAAAGGATTTGTTTATCTAGAAGTCTTTTATATTATTTCTATACAAGAATATAAGGAATTGGTTCATTCACCAATCAATTTAAGAAGATTGTTCATGAATATAGCTAAGAAATTAATCAATGTACTTGAAAAAACCCTTACCATATATATTTGATACAACACTAATCACTCCAATGTTCTTGACTCAATAAATAACCTTCCAACAAATCATTCAACTTGTTTACTCTTCTATAAAGAAGTTGCTAAACATATTAATGATTCAGTAATGTTCCATAAATTATCATCCTTATGAGGGAAATTCTCAATATATAATAACACATAATACTTGAGTGATGAAAATTAATTAATTAATAATTTTAATTTAAAGGAATAATTAGTATTTGATTTATATAATTAATGGATTTAATTACTTAAAATTGAATAATATGATATATTATCTTATGTGTAGAAAATCCAAACTCATGGAGTGGGTAACCCCAATTTAAATTCATCACCTGAGAAACCCACTTTTTGTAATTAAAACTTATTCATAGGGAGGGAAAATATGATTATATTGTTAATGGATAGAAACTATCAGTAATAACTACAAATAAATTATCCTGATCACAATAAAAAACATTGAATAAACTTATAAAAAGGAATTCCCAATCCATAGGTTGGCTATTTGGTGACATGCCATGAATCAACCCAAACATATGATGACTTATAATTTTTCTTGTTAATGATTCCAGGATATTTGAGGTATCCCCAAATAAGGCTCAATGACACCATAATAATATTAGTGAAAAAAAAGAAATAGAAAATTTGTAAACAGATAATAACATATACCCAATTTTTGTTTCATAATGGTTCTTGTCCAACCATTTAGATCCCAAAAATAACTATCGTGACCATTTTATTGAATGTTCATAAAAAATATATTCCCGTGAGAGTTCAAAATAGTTTGGGAGTATATATTAACATTAAAAAGATGAATAAATTCACTAAAAATACCACATCCCCATTCCCTTCATTGAAAAAATTCTAGAAAATTTCCTCATAAGAATGCATTACTTTTTTTGGATCAATTTTTGGATATTTTCATGTTACAATTACTCATGAAGCCAATGAGATGACAACCTTCATATATCCCATTAGATCTTTTACCTATAATTTTAATTTTTTAGGGTTATGTAATTCCCCATTTACATTGGAAGGGTTCTTGGTATATATCTTTTTAGATCACAATGAATATTTCACAGAGGTATTATTAGTAGACTTTTTTATTTCTCGTTATTATAATAATCACTATTAGTAAAATATAGAAAAAAATTTAAAACATACATTGAGAAGAATCTTGTTTTGAATTTTGAAAAGTTTCATTTAATGATTTTGAAAGGGAGATTCTTAAGACATTTAATTTTAAAAAATATAAATAAAATACATAAATATAATGTCGATGTGGGAAATTAGTTTCCCGATATAACTTATGTGATACAAGATAGATATTTTTAGGTTAGAAAGTATTATATAGAATATTCATAAAAAAATTTAGTAATATTTCTCTCTATATTTCTATGTTACATTTGAAGTAAGTTTATTTTTATTTTAATTGCATGTATCATGACTATTTACAAGAGTCTAAGAGAATATTAACCCCCCCCAACAATAATAAAACCATGAAATTTGAAACATCCTTTAGAGTTACACCGTGATCATTGAATCCAAGATATATGGATATCTATCTCTCAATGAATTAATGGAAAACCCCATGTATTTTCTTATACCTAAATAATACTAGATTTTATTATTCACCACTACAGAACCACAAATAATGAGTTCATTATATTCATTTTTTCATTAGATATATTGATATATTATTTTCTTGGAACTAATCCAAATATATTTTCATACCATAAAACACTTTGTCACTTAATAAAGAATTAAAGTTAAAAAAGGCTGGTTATATGGATGATTATGATTAACCAGACCAAGATGTGCTCCTAAACTAGTACCCAACCTGGATTATCACTTACCCTATGGGTGTTCTCAATCCCCCTTGGTAAGTGACTAGTACCCAGGATAAATAATAACTAAAGGGAACGATCTCATAGAACCTAAATAAGAAAACCTGAAATATATATATTCACATGACTGAATGAAATAGTAGATAGAGAATCAAGTTTATATTTCATAAAAAATTGAACCAATAGAAGAGAGACAAATAAAAAGTAGGTAAACTATCTATAGGACACCTTTCCAATGGGAAATGAAAACTAGAACCAAAATAACTACACTCTGTGATATCATAGACAAGATACCACCATATCACCACGTACTACCTTGAATTAGTTGTAGCGACCTGACCCCAGAAAGCATGAAGCTAGATTCTTCCACAATTACATTGAAATACGATAAATGAAAATCACATCCCAAAGGATTAAATTGTTTATTAGTCTTGGTAAACTAGGAATATTCATTATTCGTATTTTACAAATAAATAAACTAATTATAAAATAATTTTTATAGGATTCTAACTTTATTCCATATATCATATCCTTATAAATCTTTAATAGTACACTTCATAGATTCTTTGGTAATGGAATCAATATTATGGTGATCTAAAATTATCAATAAGGGTATAGTACATCAGAAGAAATAATTAATCAATGAGAATAATAATTATGGATTGTTAAATATGTGAACCCATATACCATGATATAATAAACTATTAAGGAAGTGAAAAACTAATATGGTAAATTAATATCTGGAAAAACAAGAAATGAAAATAACTATGTAAAGAAAAATAAATATGAGAAGGTAATAAACTAAAACATAATCCATTAAATCAGAAAAATGATAATGAAATGGAACCACATATATGTCTATGAAAAATCTCATTAATAAATAATAACATAGTTAAAATGAAGGAAATGTTTAATTATTAGAAATCATGTATCTAGAACCTGAACCACTATCATCATAAACATTCATAATATTGATTAAGTCTATGGGTTGAAATCTGTCTATTCTACTTGGAAACAAATTAAAATAGTTTTTAACATACTAATTTAAAATCATGAGACTACTAATTCTTTGAGGTTATTTCATTAAAGAGACCAAATAATATAGGACTTTCATAAAATGGTCCTAAACATATGTCTTCCATATCCCAAGAATTCCTCATGTCAAATAAACAATATTCCATATCAAATATCCATATTAAAAAGGATACATATTTATCAATATTTTCCCAAAAATCAAATAACTCTCCAAATAAACACCACATGAAAATTATGTAAATTATATGAAATAAAAAATTTAATTATAAGTGATAAGAATAATTATTTGAAATTTAATTTATAATTATCATTTGGATATTTCAATGGGAATAGTAAAAATAAATCAAGGTAGAGATTGTGAAAAATATCATTAGAAAAATCAATACAAAACTATCCAATTGAAGAAAAAGGATGGAATAGACACAACATATACCAAGTTGAGTAAAAATAATGGGTATTAGTTTATAATTAATAAAAATACTATAAAAATAACTTTTAAAAATATTATTGATTAAAGTATAATTTTTTAAATCTTCTCAAAATAACATTTCTTTGAACACAAATTTTGAAAAAAATTTATTTAAAACAATCCTCTTAAACATTCAAATTATGTTTCAAATAAATGATGGTGTGTAAATGCATAAATTTAATATGAAGTAAAAAAGAATATTCCATTTACATGGTAAAAGGATAAAAAAATTCCTAGTTTAGATAGTGTCAAAAAGATTTTTTTGAAACATTCGGTAAAATAAAAAAGTGTACAAATTTATTTTCAAAATAATTATAAAAAGGATAAAAAATAAAAACATTTTAATAAAACATTTCATTAGAAGAAAAATGGTTCTCTGGATAAAGAGAAAAATAAAGTCGGGTTATTATAAAATATTTTCTAAAATATTTTATGTACCAAAATGTGGGAAAAGAAAAATATTAAATTAAAATGTATAGGAATATCCTTTGGTGAGGAAAATTAAGTTTTTATTGATCAATGTTCATATATTTTCATTGGAGGGAAACAACATTGAAAGAAAATTTAAATTATTCTTGTGTAAATCTTCTTTAATGATTCGAATGTTTCTTATACCACCATGGAAAATTTTAAATCATAATCCTCTTGAAAGGAAAAAATTAAATTAATGTTATAAATACCATGAATATTAAATTATTAATGGTATAATATATCAAAACTGGATTTATCTATACCACACAGAATAAGAAATTTATTTATGTGACATTTGTCTCATAGATATAAAAAGTGAATTGGAAATACCTTTCCTTGAGTCCAAATTGTCTCGGGTGTCTTTATATTTTGAAGAATAAACTTTTGTTAATTATTTATTGATTACTAACATATATAATGTTTAAAGTTACTTTTATTTCAACTAGTACTTATTTTTATTAAACTACACAAACAATTATTTTTATATTGGGTGTGTTGGTCGAATCTGTTTTATGTGTTAAAAATGACATTGGTTGGTCAACTATGGTAAAAAATGTCATAATACCGCATCTACAAACAAATAATCATGACATAATTATAATATTTATGAATAAATTGTACTTAAAATACCAATAATTATATATTTTTATGATAAATAGACTATCATTACAAGCATGGAGATTGTAGATCGTACGTACGCAGGAGTAACATTCTCATTTTTTAATAATCATTATGGAGTGAACCTAAGTAAAATTTTATATTTATATAATAATAATAATTACATATATAAAAGTTAATTCAATTATATATAATTATATATATAATTTAGTGATATAAAAAGAATCACATCATGTATAGGATGTGGCAGTCCACACATCAATGAACGACATTATCACTTTTTATGTTTGTGAATGGGAAATAAAGAGAACGATATATTATATTTAAAGAAGGGTAATAATTTTGTGAATATAATAAATATGTTTCATACTTAACATAATTTTAATTAAAACCACCTTTTATACATTCCATTTATAACATGAATAAATCCCATCTCATTTAAGAGTTTGTAGTCCACACTTTCACAAACGATGTTATCATATTTACTAAAAATGGAAAGCACAATGGTATGTTATAAATAAAAATTAAAGAATAAAAAATTATAATAATAATATTTATATATATATTATATAAACATATTTTTTATCATAATTCCCATTTGTGAATGGATGTGAATAAAAAACAAACAATCATCATTTCATGATGTGGTAGTTCGTCATACATATAAATTGTATGGTCATTATAAATTATATGGAAGTGTGCATAAGTTTCAGTATAAAAAATAACATTAATATATATTAGTATATTCATGATAATGGTTTTGTTATATAATCATTTAATAAGAATATATGAGTGGTGGATAATATAAATAAAATTGAATTGCTTGAGGAAATATGTTACCTCTTCATTGCGTAACACCTTTTGGATTATACAAAATGGATTCCAATTATTTATTTATTCCCAACGTGATTAATCATAAAATAGTTAAAGGATGTTAATGATATATTTCAGATGATTTTTTTTGGAAAATAGTCTCTATATAGGTGTGATATAGAGGGAGGAGAGGAGGCCTTTTAATGGAAACGAAGAGTGGTGCTCATGCAAATTTTTGAAATGGGAATTCACCAATGATATTCCCAATTCATATGGACAAAATTATGGTAAAAAATTATAGAAAATGGATTATAGTGTATAAATATAGACATCTAATGTATTTTTGACCAGTTTATAGGTCAATTTTATCCTTATTTTTATCGTTTAGTCCCTTATTATGCTCAATTCCACCTTAATTATAGTAATTAATTTTAATTACATTCCCTATTTTTTGTTCAAAAACCATGTTGATATTATTAAAATTATAAATTATTTAAATTTTAAATATTTAATACATTTTCCATATTATAATCATATATGTGGAAGAAATTAATTTAAATGTAATCTTTGGGAGGAAATGTCAATTACGTTTTTAATGTAAAGACGTTCAGAAGTTTGCTAACTTTTTATATCCAATTTCAATGTAAAACAGATTCCAATTTCCTACATTTTATTATTTAATAAAAATTGATCTAATTAAACATTTTATCCGATCATTTATATAATTTATCCTTATAATGAAATTAGGTAAAAAAATTAGAATTAGAATTCTATATTTTCATTATTAATCAAAAAGTGAAATTTCACATTAAAATACCATAAAATATCCCTAAGATAATTTTTAGGGTTTTCATTGAAATATTAAATTTATTATTACATATAATATATATAAATGTTTCTAATAAATTTTGTAAAATTTGTTCTATATTATAAGGTTACAAAATTATCTGGATAAAGAATTACGTTTTTATATATAAAATTGTCTTATTTGTTATGTTATGATTATAAATATATTATATGAATAAAAAATATTTTATTGAGTAAAATATATATGCATATTACATTAATATCACTCAATTTTTATTTGTAATTTAATTTATTATGATTAAACAGTTTTTGAGCAAGAAATAGTTTTTTCATAAAAACATTCTCTTCATATTCAATTGGTTCTTATATTCATTAATAATTTATTTGAAAACAATGAATTAATTTTATATTTGAGTAAACCATAAATTTTCATGATATAGTTTATCCTATTTAGAACTAATAATTTAATGGACTTGTTATGAATTATTGTATAAAAAAATAATATTTCATTAATATATTATTTTCTATATAAAACTCGGTATTGTGTGTAATGCAAATCAATAAAATAACTCATTGTTGTCTGAGATGTAATCTAACTCAGTTTCAAGTGCATTAAACATTATAAAATATATTGATTTCTTTTAAAATAGTAAATATATTATAAATTCTTGGGATATTATATTTTCTTACATGCTTGGTGTTGCGTTTTATACACGCTATCAAATATAATGTTCTTACTTTATATTTTTTCTGTGTTACATTCTCCACACCATAATTAAATAATGTCCTTGCATTTTAAAATCGATATTGGTAATATATATTTTTCTATATCCTTTTTCTAAATAACACATCATTATAATGGTTCAAAAAAATACCCTATAAAAGAGATAATTTTAAGTACAATGGTCACATGTAATTACATATTACTATGTACAATGTAAAAGAACATTTTTTGAATGTAGATTTTCGTACTTGGTGCAAAGTCATAAATAATTATAGAGAGTGATTGAGGTAAACAACAACAAAAAAGTGAACCATCAATGGAATGATGATGACCTCAAAGCAAAAAATTGTTTATTATTTAGATGACCATCAATTTAGTAAAAATTAAGGTATTTGGGAAAAAATTAATCATTTTTTTAATATTGATTAATTATTTTAATACATAACAATTTAATGTTATTTAAATAAATTATATATTTTGATAGGAATAATTTCATAATTTGGTTGTGATTAAATATATTTTCAATTCATACATTACATCAAGACATGGATATCCAAAAATCAAGTTTCATGAATAAAGAACTAAAATATACTTTTAATGGATCTTATCCCCCATAAAAGAGTGAAAATTATAACAATTTGTCTCTAATTATTCTCCAAATACAATATGTTTTATAGATAAATATCTTATCCTAAAAGGTAACACTATTGATTCATCATTAATATTTATTCATCAATTTTTTAATCAAAAAACAATGGCATATTAACCAAGACATCATGTGGGCCAGTGGTAGCCATGAAACCCAAACACCCTTTAGTAATGGGTTAAATACATGAGGCCTCATCAGATTTGATTGGTTGTCACTTTTCATTCATGTTTTCCTTTTCTAAAAAATTATTCATATATCTTCAAAAATTAATGTGATGGACATCCTTTAAATAATGTAAATCACTAAATAGTAATTTAATTAAAGTCTCAAATGAAACCCCAATACATAAAAATATCATCAATATATTTCCACATAGGTCCTTCCTTAGTCTAGGTATTATCCAGAAAACCATTTATAGGGATTCAATTTGAAGAAACCTTATATTCAATCTAAAACACCAATGGTTTAACCGATCTTATTCGTTTTGAAAATCCAAAATAATGGTTTAAAAAAATTGAGAATATTCCTAATTGTATCTCATGTTAGTGTCAAACCAGATGTTTAGAATGTCACTTTTTCATGTACCATGTTATTTTGTGTTTGGCCTAACACACCTAGTCAGTGTTCCTAACCCCTAGGTACATATGTGATAGAACCATATTCACATGTAGTATCCATAAATGGATGTATTTATATTATGACCCATATATTCTATACCTTAACAAAATTATAGGATGTTGGTATGTACTTATCTTCAATTCCTATATTAGGATTATATTATCTAATATATGCTTTCATAATTCTTGTTCCCCAGGTTTTATATAATATTTTTTTGATACCATCTATTGTGACCTAACCCTATAAATCCTAACGTTATTATATACTACCATTACATTAACATGAGATACAATTAACTCGCACCCTAAATTATCAAACACTTTAGTCATCTTAGTAAAATAGATACATACATGAGTCTTGTATTAAAACTGAATACATTTATTAGAACAAAATTTTTACATGGAAAAAAATTATTCCTTCTACCATATCCTTGAATTTATTTCTTTGTACACATCATGGATTCTTGGTGAAATGAAAAAATAAGGTTTTTTTAAAATTATCATCAATGGAAAATTATAGTGATAAAAATATTGAATCAATAAGAATAATTATTATGGCATGGTAATTAACTGAAAAAAATATCATGTAATCAACAAACTATGATGGAAGTTCATAAAAAATATAAAATGTTAATTAATGTAAAAAAATTCCATAACAATAACTAGATAAGGAAATATCAATATGGAATGTTATGAAAAAAAGAAACTATTTAATAAAGGAACTTATAATAAAATACAACCATAATTATGCCAGTGGGAAATATCATGGATAAAAAATAACTGAATCAAAATAAAGGTAATTATAAATTATTAGACGCCGTGTATCTTTCACATGAACCACTACAATCATAAAAATTCACAATAAGGTTTATTTATATGGGTATAAAACCATCTATTATACATGGAAACAAAGTCAGATGTTTTTTTACAACTAATAGTATTTTATGAGACTACTGATGCATCAATAGGCATTCATTAACCAGTCCCCATCCCATACGGTTTTCTTTAAACTATCCACAACCTGTTTCATTCTTGTCCTAAGAATTTCAAATATCAAATAAAAAATATGACTTCTCAAATATCCATATTGATTAAGGATACCAATTTGTCAATATTTCCCAAAAATAATCAAATAAAATTCAATGTAAACACCATTTGAATAATTTTATACATTTTAGGCAATTAATGTATCTATTATAAATTCAATTTATAATTAGGGTAATTATAATACTCAATTATCATTAGAATATTTAAAGGGGAATATAAAAAATGAATCATGAAAGTGAATGTGAATAATATCCTTGATGAAATAAATCATAAACCATTTAATGGAAGAAAAAATAATGGTATAAATATAACATATCCTATAAAAATAAATGGTTTTTTTTCATTGATGAATAGAAATATAAGAAAAATATCATCTAAAACATCATTGTGTAAAATATCATTTTTATTTAACAATCCTTTTGAAAAACCGTATGTTTGAAAATAAAATCTGAATAAAGTTTCATTAAAATTTTACATTTTTGGTATCCTAATGAGAATATAATGAAATTAAGGTGGGTAAATCCATAATTGTAATCCGTGGTATAAAGAACATTCTTTTTTCACACAAAAAATGGTATAAAAATAAATTTTTCATAAAAAGATAACAAGATTACTTGTAAATAATTGTTGGAACACAAAAGGTGTAGAAATATATTTTCTAATAAATGTGAAAATAGTTAGAACTATTTTTTGGATGAATTTTTTTTAAAGAAATCTAATTCCCCGACTGAAGAGATAAATAATGTAATGTTTTCATAACACATTTTTATAATCATTTTAAGTACCAAAGATTTGTAAAATTGTACTATTTATTTATAATGTTCATGAATAACAAAAGGGTAGGAAAATGAAATTTTTAATTAAAAACGGTCATATAATTACCTCTAAGAGAAATTCCATTGAAAGATCATTGAAATAATTCTTGGGTAATATGATCTTTAAACATTCATAAGTATCCCATAACACCATAAAACATTTCAAATCATATGCCTCATAAGGAAATAAAATTAAATTAAACCTTAAAATAACATTAATATAATATTATTAATGATATATTATATCTAAAGTGGTTTTAGATGGACCATAAAAAAGAAGTAATTGGTGAATATGACATTTATCTCATAGATGTCAAAACTGAGATGAAAATCCATTACATTGAGTCTAACTTGTCTCATATGTCATTATATTCCTAGATAATAAAAATATTTTCATTAATTACTTGGATAATAACCTTTTTTTGTTTATAATTAAATTTCAATCACTTATTTTGAATTTTTATAAAATTTATTAAAAAAGTAGGTTTACATGTAGTGTTTTGAAAAAATTTGGATTATGTGTCAATAATAGCTATGGTATATCTACAATGGTTGATGGGTTCTTTATATAACTTTTATATAACAATAAAATCAAAATATTTATCAAATTTTTACATAAATTATAATTTTAAAACCAATTATTTTAATTTTAATTGAAAAATGAACAAATGTTGCAATCAAGGAGATTATAGGTCATATGTACGTATGAGTAACGTTCCAATTTTTCAATGATCGTTAGGGAAATAAGGTAAGAAAAATTATATCATTACAAAATGATAATTACTTCACAAATACAATTTTATTAAACATTATATAATAATATGTAAATTTATTTTGATGTAAAATGAATCACATCATGTCGAGGAGGCGGTAGTCCACACATCCACGAATGACATTATCACTTTTGAGTGTGTGAAAAAGGTAATAATGAAAATGATATATTATATTTAATGAAAAATAATTATTCCATTAATATTAATTTTTTTATATCACACATTTTTAAATAAAACCATCTCTCATATGTTCTACGAATCAGATGAATAAATTACATCTCTTTTAAAAGGCGGTAGTCTGCACTTCCATAAACGATGTTATTATATTTACAAAAAATTTAAATAACAAAGGTATGTTTATATGAAAAATAAATAAGTATAAGGAAATTATAAATATCATATATAAATATATTTTCTATAATAATTCTCAACCATGAATGGTAGTGATGTAAAAAAACAAACAATCATCATTTCGTGGGGCGGTAGTTCATTAGTCACAAAAACTGTATTTTTCTTACCTATTAGTTTGAATTGTGTGTAAGTGTAGCTATAAACCATGAAATAAAAAAAACTCAATATATTTAGAATAATTTTTTGTTTAATAATCATGGAATAATAGGATTTTAGATGGTGGATAATGTAAGTGAAACTAATGTACTTGAGAATAGATGTTACCTCTTCTTGGGTAACTCCTTTTAATTTGATCCAAAGGGATTCAGCAGTTTTCATTACCCAAATGTCAAGGATTATATGATGAGGGGAGGTATTTTTGGAATATATTAGGGTAGATCATGGTTGATAAAATTTTTCTTGAGAAGAATAAGTATGTGGGTGAAGACGAGGCCTTTTATTGTGGAGTAATGACAGTCTTGTAAATTATTTAAAAGGGAATTCCACAAACATTTTTTCAAACAAATATGTCCCCAATAATAGAACATATTTTATCCAATGGAGTACAGGATTAAAATGTGGATATAAAATACATTTGGACAAGTTTCTAGGTAATTTTGTCTATATGATTAGGATTTAATCCCATGGTAAGCTTAATTTCATTATAATCATTGTAATTAATTTTAAATACTTTCAGTTATATTTTTTGGTAAAAACATAAGTTGAAAATATTATACATTATAAATTATTTTTAATCCAAATAAAAAACACATTTTTTCACATTCTAATCACAATAGTTTTAGAAATTAATTTAAATTTAATACCGTATACATGACAACAATGTGGTTTTTTAAAGTAAAAATTTTCAAACATATTATATGCTTTTATATCCAATTTCAAAGTGATATTTATTTCTATGGCCTAAATTGGAAAAACTGAAAAAAAATATCTAATGAAACATTAAAAAAATAAAAAATATTTTTTATTTTTATATATAAATTATACAAAAATCCATTTTTGAATTAAATTTCATTATTTCTCAATATTCGCCAAAAAATGAAATTTCACAGAAAAATAACAAAAATTCACTATAAGATAATATTTTTGATTATATTTTAAGGTTGAAGTATATTTTGACAGATCAAATTTAGAAAAGTGAAAATCATTATTTAAAATTTGTTATATATTAAAAGGTGATTAAATAATATTAATAAAAATATTGGTTTTTATGCATAAAATTAGATTTATTCTCATCACATGCTTATAAAATATATTAGATGAATATCAAAAATATTGGATTCAATATATATTATATATATTACACTTATATCAGCCAGTTATTTTAATTTATATAATTTATTAGGATAAAATCGCTTTGTGAGCATAAACAATAGGTTTTTATAAAAACAATTCCTTTATATTCATTTGGTTTTCATTTTCATTTCCAATATAATTTTTTAATAAATGAAATTTTTTTATATTTTTGTAAACCATAAATTCCCATTTGTTAGTTAACCTTATTCAAAAGCTCTGATTAAATATCTAGGTCATGTCTTATTATATTACATAATAATATTTTATAAATATTTTATTGTTTAGTAAAACTTTTTTCATGCGTGTGACACATTCCATTGAAAGAATAATTATTGTGTGTGATTTATAATAACCTAGTGTCATATGCATTGAAATCCAAAAATATATATTGAATTTGTTTGAAATAATAAATATATTAAAAATTCTCAGGATATTATATACCATTACGTGCATCGTGTAGAGTTTAATAAATGATATCAAATATAATTTTCTTACTTCATATTTTTATGGTGTTACATATTCTAATAGAAACCACGTTGAATCTATGTGGCACCCCACCCATCCATTCATCAAAATACATAATAAGGTTTACACTTTTCTAAAGTTATGCATCGGGTGTGAGATAATAGTATCAGTAGGATCCCACCAAGGTGTTCCATAAATATTGAATTTACAACAATCTTAACATTCTAAACATTAATGAATATATGAAATGATAAATAAATAAACCCTTTTTATATAAAAATCATTAGAAAAAGTTTATTTTCCCATTTTTCTGTTCATCCAAAATACTCTAGGTAAAATAATTTCAAATAATTTAATATAAATAAATGTATTAAAATCATTCCAAATCATATGACACCTACCATATCATATCTATGAAATTACACACTAAAATAGTGAAATCCAAAGTGTATGTGACATCATTATAAGTATCACAATAGGTAAATAAAGCTATGAAACTCATAACTAAACATATACAATCTCTTCTACTATATCATTAGATATATCCATTGACTCTATAGAGTAGAGGAACACCCTATAAAATGAACTCTTCAACAGTTTCAACAAGTCATGAGATCAACATGCCTATAAATCATAGAAAAAACTAAAATTGAACCCACCAAATAATGGTTGAGGACGGCTACTACACATTCCACCTTATTACACAAGACATATCATGTTCTCTATTTTAAAAATAATTTCATATAAAATAGTCATTGAAAGCCATTTCCAAAATTCATTTCACAATTATTTAAAAATACATCTCCTTTTACCAAAACACGTGTAAAAAATTATTTTCATAAAACCTCATTCATACATAATCCCAAAAGAATAAATCAATCGTGGAATTTCATTTATAAAGAAATTTATCAAAACCAAAGAAATACCATCCACCCAACATGGGGTAGAGATAAAACCACCTACCTCAAAATCAATTTTAACACACCCACAACATTATCCACCAACCAGAATGGAACACAAGGTCATCAATATATAGAATTAGATTGATTCAAATGTTTTAGAATTATATCCCTCAAATAATTGAGATGTAAGAAATTCTAGATCATGAAAAACCTCAATGAAAACACACATGTCTCATTGCAACCGATAAAATGATCATCATGTGAAAGAAGATCACACACTGGATATAATAGGAACAACACCATAAGAACAATAGATCTATAAACAAAGTGAAATAGTGCAACTACAATAATGGGAAATAAAGAAATGAGCATATCACATAACCATATAGACCCAATGCAATAACCTGGAATATCAATCACCAAACGATGAGATCCAGATGGACATGGGGTCCAAAAAATCATTTGGGAGATATCCTAGGTTGACATAGAAAAGACCAGGGATAAATAAAAATAGAAAATCTAGTAATTCATCTCCTTATAAATAACCTTCCTTGATCAATACATATAATGTAATCCTTTCACATTGTGAATTTATTGATTAAAAATTCCCTCTAAAAAATACATCACATGGGATTAAAAATCCCAATTTTTCCTCTTTTATGACGTAAAACATTTTCATAGAGTTTAAACCCTTAATTTAGTGATCCAATACAAGACTACATACATTTCATGATGTAAACTTGATTAATTTCATGTCAACCTTTAACAGCTATTACTGGTTCCCGACATCTTCTAGGAGACCAAAACATGGTGTAAACTTTTTACATGGAATGTAAAAAAATTGCCTAATGTTTAATAATTTGATAGTTTGAAATCATCCAATATATAGAAAAAACTCCAGATTCTTCTTGAAGGCATAATCCAACACCAGTGTTCATTGAACTAAGGAATAACCCTGCAAATCAATTAATACGTTTATACCCAGACCCCGTTAATTCAAATAATATTACATCCTCAGTCAATTTTTTTATTTTTCGTAAATAAAGTCTATCAATCCTCTAGTGTCCCAAAACACTACCAAAATAATGAATGTGAATATACAGATGGTAAATACCTGAAAATGGGTAGTGATATGTTAAAAAATCCTTATTAAAATACTTGTTATGTAACGAACCAAACATTTATTAATGGAAATTCCTCTTGATCTAATTAAATGTATCTTTATGTAAATTTTTTTTATAAAATTTCAATTTTTTTGGTTTTATCTTAATAATTGCGACTCTTTCTAATAGAGTCATTGAATATGTGATCACATGATTAGTATAAATAGAAGGATTTAACAAATCTAATTTACTCGAACAAAGAAAGTGATGACCTCATCCAGTAGATGTGACCCATATGAAACCCATTTTTCATAGATCATAAAGGAGGTGGCCTCATTTGGCTTCTCTCTTGACCAAGCCCAGCTGAGCATGAATATGTAATGCTTGAGCTGGACCACCTATAAGAGAAATAGAAGTTGATAGAGATTACAACCCAAAAAATGTTATCCGAGCCACCCCAAGATTCTTTCACCATCGCACACATTACTCTTTGGTCTTATGTACGTATTATAAATGGTTATATAAAAATACCTTAACATTATGGTTATGTACGTTATTTTTGTATATAATAATTAATATACATTCATTTTATTATTGTAACTTTGTAAATAGTTTTTAAAGCAAAAATAGTGTTTTTAGTTAATATTCAACTCAGAAATCTATTTTGATGAATTAATAAATTTTTTAATTAAAAAAACATTTTAATTAAATAGTATTATTATGAAATTAATTTTTATTAAATATAAATGATTGTATAGTTTTATAAATACAATCATAATTTTTATTAAGGTTTGAAAGCCATTTTTGTCAAAACCCGTGAATTTTTTATAATTGTAAGTTTTTATATTAAAAGTGAAAATTAACACATTTAAAAAATTATTTAGATAAAATAAATATTATTTCTAGAATCAGCATGTTGAAATTATCCAATAGTGAATTTTTCATAATTTTCTGAGACAATCAAATTTTTGGGGAAAAAGTAAATACCATTTAAATATATAATGTGTTTTATCACATCATAACGAGCCAATAGTGATGTAATAAAATACTATAAGTTTTATGTTCGAAAATATATGTTTTAACATTAAAATAATGTGATTTTGGGTTGTTTTGACTTATTTTACCAAGCATTAATAGATGTTTCAAGACTTATGAAACATCATGTATTTTTAAAATGTTTTCCTTGGGAGTGTGACTCACCTCCACATAAGAAACCCAATTATTTTAGTAATTTCGGACTTTGGCCTTATAAAATTTTGTTTCCCATTTTCCTTTACAAAAACAATGGGCATAAAACATGGGCTGGTTTGTGTTTTGAATTAGATTAATGTGAGGTGTCCCAAACCTAAATAATAAAACATTCCCTCACATTTCCTATATAAATCCGCCAAAGATCCCACTTCCTCATCACTCAATGCCTTTGGAGTTTGTCCAAACTCTACCCTCCTCTATTTATAATCCTACAAAGGTGACCCAAGCTTCCCTGAGTCCTCTCTCAAGCCTCTCTCAAGCCTTTGGAAGCACAATTCCAAGTAAGGGTTTTTCTTCCTTTCTCATTTTTGTCCAATTTTTTTAATGTTGTTATGCATTTTTAATTTCAATTTTAAATTTTTTTGTATAGTTTCAAACCTACCCCATATTTTCCTATTTATGGATTCATGATGAGATACCCCTTTTTCTCTCATTAAATTCATCCCATGTACACCTCTTACTATGCCTAAATTCCGGAAGGAATTTCTCTTTCCTCATTAACATTCAAGCAATTATTTTTTGTACTGGATCTAAATTCCATTAAAATTGTTGGGAAATGTATTTATATAACCCCCTTACTGTCCATTTCATATACATATGTTTAGACACCCCTTTCTCTCTCATCAACAATTTTTATGAATTTTTATGACACATTGTTACACTACCGAAATTGCACCGATTTCCCAAGCCAATGTCATTGGGTAGTGAATACCATGCCCATTTCTCTATCAAGGGTATTAACCATTATGAAAATTTTTTATTGATAATAATGTTTCCTATATGAATTCCACATTCCATTATCATGGAATAAATGATGATGTTCTATGAATCCATGTTATATGATCTTTGTGGCACACTTATGCCTAAAATGAAATGTTTAAGAAAGGTGTACCGTTATATCGCTCCAATGCATTGTGTAAGGTATAGTATCATGATACGTAATATGAAATGGGTGTTTACTCATGATAATTAAAGGGAAATGAGGTTTTACTCGTGCTTCGTGAGCAATGAGGACTTACTCATGTTACATGTGCAGTGTGTAACACCCCCAAAATGATATAGGGTTAAATGACTAAATGATGTGACTCATGTCACCAAGGTGCACCTTTCTTTTCGGGAGCTTGTCTGATTAGAACTACATAGTTATGTGTGACTGACCTGGAATAGTGATCAGGATGGGTGACCTTCTGGGAAGTTTTTCAGTGTGTGTGAGTGAGGAAAAAGCTCAATTGAAAGGACATGTGTTGGCCTGTGGGGACTATTAGTCAGATGACCCGTTCGGGCGTATGGGTGGACCCTATGGTGGGCCCCACGTGTATGTGGGGAAACTGGTGGTACCTGGTGGGCCTGGACTCGACGACCATGTTATGGTGGGGTGTCTGTACTATCACCGTGGCACGGTTGTCACATTTGGTATTAAAGGAGGAACCCAGCCTTAAGTGTAGTGCACTGCCTCGGTTGAGATGTATGGCCCTAAACAGGGACGTTGTGGTCTAAAGGGGGGTTGCATGTAACACCCCCAAAATGATAAAGGGTTAAATGACTAAATTATATGACTCATGTCAACAAGATGCACCTTCTTTTTCAGGAACCTGCCTGATTAGAACTCCATAGTTAAGCATTATTGGCCTCGAGTAGGGATTAAGATTTGTGACCTTCTGGTATGTTTCCCAGGATGTGTGCGAGTGAAGACAATGCACACTGGAAAGGACATGTGTTGGCCTGTGGGGACTATCATTAGTTAGATGTCCCGTTCAGGAACATGGGTGGAACCTGGGGTGGGCCCCACGGGTCAGCGGGGCAACTGGTGGTACCTGGTGGGCCAGGACCCGATGGCCATGTTAAGGCAGGTTGTCTATGTTGTCACCAGGGCCCGATTTTCACATAACGAGCCTAGGCTCATGATAATTCCATGATAAGTGTTGTTTCCACATTTCTATGTTATGATTATCATGCTTCATCATGCCTTTATGTTTATTATTCTCTTAGGATCTATTAATATGGCTATTGTCTAACATGTATTGTATTCCTCGTGTTATACCATGATTATTCCCTTACTGAGATTTATATTTCACCCTTTTTTTATTCAAGTCCTCAGGTTATCCCATGCAATGATAAGTACAAGGGAATGTAGTGGTCATGTTAAGGAAGTTTTTAGTAATGATTTTTTATTTCATGTTTAATGTTGTTATGTAATGATCCTAAGCCCCAAATACACCGGACCTCTAGATTTCTGATGATATATCAAGTGATGTTTATTTAATTTTTTTTTATTTGTGTAACAAAAGATCAGGGTTGTCATATTTTATCCACAAGATGTCATGTAAATGAATAGTGTTTGGAAAGAGTTGTAACCAGCACTCCCTCATCAACGACCCATGCTCCCATGTCTTGTAAAAATATGATCTACGATTCTATAGCACTTAGACTAATGAAATCGACTTCCCATGCAAGACTATCACCTAATATTCAATGATATTTTCCAGTTTATCCAAAATATAAATTTAGTTCTCTAACTCAATCTCTTCAAAATGAGAACATGAGATGGATATGTATTGTATTTCCTGAGCGATGAAATGTGAAAAACATGATGAATACCAATTAATTGAACTAGAAATTATTACCAGTATTCAATCCACCCAAGCTACATTGAGACCTCAAATGGTCTAACACATATCAAAGGAAAATTTCCCAACTTTCCCAGTCGATTATGACCCATCTATGGAGAAAATATCAAGAAAAAGCTGTCACTTATGAATAAAATCTAAAGGACAATGCCCCCAATCTACATAAGAATTATTTCAACTCTAAGATATAACTCGACATCGATATATACAATGTATCCTCCCTGATGACTCATGAATAAGACTCATTATTATAAGAGATACATTTCTAATCTATTTACATCAAAAAAAGATCTTCACATGAGACCATAAATTGCCTCGAACGGAGTAATTAGAATATATGAATGATGGTTGTTGTTATAAGAAAAATCAACTGGTCTTAGATGGCTTTACCATGGTCCACCAAAATCTAAGATGATGATATGAGGAATACCATCTAGGATCAAAATAGAGTCATCTATTAAGACATCATTTTTTAGATGGTATGTTTTAATCATCCTTACCTAAGTCTACATCACCTCATATGTACTCCATTAAAACCTTGAAAAAAACAAATATCCCTGTATAAAATTGTTGTAGATAAACCCTATTTAACCTCATGATATTCTACAAATAATGTTTACCTAGATCACCAACTTTAGTGGTGTCCCAGATCAGAAAAAAATTAGTTAACATTCTCAATCGATCAATCACAACGAAGATAGTATTCCTCATTCAGAGAGTCTATGGTAATCAAAAAAGAAAAATCAATGGATACCTCATCCAAATTCAAAAATAGAACCAAAAGATGCATTAGAAAACAAGAATGTTTATAATGATTTACCATTATATATTAGAAAATATAATAATAGGACAGGTAATCTGAAATTTTATGCTTCATACCTGGAATCCCAAATTTGTGTCTCATGTTATAATGAATTTTCATGGTGCCTAGATGAATGGCCAAGGAAGAACAATAAAAGTAAAAAAACAGAGATCCTAAAATATTTTGGGATAAAAAACAGATCCCCAAAATTGAGAATATCATCTGGACAGAAGGACCAACATGAAATTGTCTCCCCATCATATATGGTTTCAATATTTCCTTTAAAATCGCCATCGTGCAGCTAAATCTATATAATATACTTAAGGTGAGATGATGAAAACTAAAAACATTCAGGAACTATAACTAAAACATCCTCTTGGGCATCCAAATGTAGCTGAGTAAAATGAATTACTCTCTTCCTTCGATCCTATAACGACCCATTACTGTGTTTTTCTTGTTGAGGTCAACATCAATGAAATTTCCCCTAGTCAGGGTGTAATCAATTTCTAAGTAAAATTCTGAAGGTATTCCAGAAACGTCGATTTTTTATGATTAATGTACTTCTGATAAAATTATATCTCATACTCTTATGGTGAAAATATAGAATAAAATTTCCCCAAAAATATAGTTACACCAACAATTAAGAGCATGCATAATTGTGGAAATCTATAAATCATAAGTGGGGTAATTATTCTCATGTGGTAAAATATTATAAGATCTGTAAGCCAACACTTAATCACCCTACATATGTACATGACAAAAATCATACATAGAAGCAAAAAATAATTTCATTTCCATTACCGAGATAATGTATTATTTAAATAGGAAGTAATTTTAGAAGTTTTTTTTATGTTCAAAAAAAGAATAAAAATTTTTAAACCATGTGAATTACACCACATTCATTAAAATATCAGTAAAAGGTGAAGCTAACTTTTATAAATCCTTTATAAACCATTAATAATATCTAGAAAGTCTAGGAAATATCTAAATCTCAAAAATATTATGTATCTCTTTCTTAGAAAAAACAGCATCAACATTCTCATGATTGACATATAAACCATTCATAGAATTCACATTCCCTCTGAAAATAACTTCTTTTTTCCAAAAATCTTATATTGAAGTATTTCCATTCAAATGGTAAAACCTAAGTATTTCTATAAGAAAACTCATATAAGGCTCATTCTCATTATAAAATTTCAAATAAACTAAAATAATATCAATGAAAACTACCCCAAAAGTGTTATTATACTAATGGGGTATGTGATTCAATAAATCCAAGAAAACTGTAGGAGAGTTAGTTTGTCTAAATGGAATTAAAGTATATTATTAATATCTATAACAACTCCTAGAGTCCATCTCCATTTTATCAGACTTCAATATGCTATGCTTATGATAACCCGACCGAAGATCAATAATGGAAAACCACTATTCCCCTTTAATTAATCATTTGACTCATCAACATGATGTAATGGATACTTGTTTTTAACCATTACGAAATTAATATTCTGATATTCCATATAAAATTGAAGTAAACCATATGCTTTATTATTATAGAGAATAGATTTTTTCCATGGGGAAACACTAGGGTGAAAAAAACATTAACCATAAGATCATCCTTTTAAAACATGACCTATTTTAGATCTTCTAGTGCTATATAATAAGAGGGTATCCAAATCATTTTCATACCTAGAACTAGGTCAATCATTAACTCTATCTACCACTCTAGAAGAAGACTAGATTAATTATTTTTGAAAATGTTAGATAAATACTAAAAAAATATTTGGAAGATCAAAAATAGAAGAAACATTATTAGATCAAATACTATAGTAAAGAAAAATATTGATCTGTAGGTTGGATGGTCCAAAATAACTAGACCTCGGATCACACTATCCCAGAAATAGAAATGATCTCCCACCAACTACCTGAAATAAGTCACAAAGCTAATAATAATCAACCTTCTAGTGATGAGCGACATGAAAATCTATCTAGATGATAATATCAAACAAATCAAGATCGAGAATGGGGAAATCATAGACTAACTCCACAAAATCTATCGATAGAGAATATGAAGGACAACAAAACCAATCCTCCTTTCTCTTTCTAAGAGGTTTCACTAACTCCATAAAAAAGGACACATGTTCTTTTATATGTTAAATAATATCAATAATATGGATGGAAGTGAATGAATGGGATGATTAAATATCAAATAAAGTTATATCTATTTAATATTCAACAAATAAGGTACATCTCACTATCATGGACCCATATAATCCCTTATCCAAAACATGTATAATGTATAAAGTTTCATTACTATAGATGCATATGACTAGATCCCTATAGTCTATATATCATTTGACTATGCGATATTTGCCTTTGGAGGCATTGATCCCTACCCATAACGAGTCATATACATAACATCATAGAAACACTAAAGTAGGACAAAACACCCACAACTGTTACATATATTTTTTGGGACAAAACAAGAATGCTAGTTTTGACCTAACTACACACTCTAATAGCATGTCTTGTGTACAATACAAGTTGTTACTATGGGTATAATGGAGGCTTTCTACTGAGAACCACCCCCACCATCCGATGAAAATAAATTAACTTCATCTTTTAACTTTCACTCCAATTACGATTCCTTTGGGTGGAATATAAGAGGGATAATAACCACAGTTTCTTTCCATATTCATATCATCAATCCTCTTCCTATCTACCATCTCCACATAGTTCTAAATATTCATCATAAATACTACTTAACTGATATCTGGTCACAAACATTGTAAATACTTCTGTGCCTTCAACTATTCATTCTTTCCAAACGAGTAATAAAAAAGAAAAATCTCCAAAAATTTATTGGTGTATAATGACAATTAAACCTCTTCATATTCAAAATAGTGAAACTCCAATGAATTATCCATTATTAGAAACTCTTGAAAAAACATTTAAAATAATAGAGTCTTGAAACCCTTTTATTAAAAGTCTATATTTATATCCACATGTACCGTGAAACCCAACCATTTCATGTATGGGACATCATGTCGGAATGAATCACAGTTTACCTAGATACTCTCATATTTATCCTGTAAGTAAATGATATGGTCAATCTGGTCCATACAACCCTCCTCATCTTGCGGTCTCCTCATAAACATTACCAATTGTATCATATCATGCATGAACTACCTTGATTGATCCATTTACCATACAACTCATGATTATATCTAAACAATATCTTTTTGGACTTTTGGTACATTTTGAGCAGCCGTACAAATTCCCAGCATGATATCCTTTATAATATTTGTATATATAGGATGATTCCATTGAGGATAATCCACATGAACCTCTTTAGGAACACATGACAGATTTATTAGAGGAATTCCACATCACACCAAAATATAATTAATGACCATAAAGTAGAATAATATCAATTGAAACAAAAAACCCACAACAAGTCACTATATAAAAATCAAAATATTATAAATTTAATCAAAACAAGGAATGATAAATTTTTAATTAATTTTCTATATCCAAGTCACTGTAAAACCTTTATTTTCCTCTTTTTACACATTTCTAAATCATGTTGGATAAAAATTTTACAAAGAATTTCATATGCATCAATGTAGTCAAGTCAAACTGAAAAATACATCATGTATTATATTGAGTCCAATTAAATTAAAAAATTGTACAAGACAAATCATAGGTAAAATCATGAAAAGGATCACTAAATATCGAGATAATTAGGATACTTGTACCTAAACATAGAAAATTTCACACATCAAGTCTCCAGAAATATGAATCAGATATAGAGAGAAGAGATGCACCCTTGAAAGTGAACTCCCAAACAGTTGTATCATGTCTTGTAATCAATGTCCCTAGAGAATAGTGGAAAACCCCATAAGTGATCCCCATGATGGATTGAAAATGCCTATTACTACACCTTCATCATAAGTACCAATTGATTCTAATGTGTTTTATATTTTAAACCATTTCATAAAAAACATTTTTTGAAAAAAAAAATCTGAAATCCATTTCACAAATCCATTCAAAAACACATTAAAATATCATTTATTTTTCCAAAAAATAGTGATAACCAATTTTCTCAATGTATCATTTCATTAAACACACAATTAAATTAATAAATAATTAAATTTTATTTATAAAATAATTTATAAGAACAAGTGAAATACAATTCATTCAATAAAGACTCGAGTTGAATCCACCAACCTCAACCATTGGTTGCACACACATGCAACGGGATCCACTAACAAGAGAAGAACCCAAGGTAAATAATAAATGTATTAAGATTTATTCCCATGTACTAGAATCACATACCATAGGAGAAGTAGGTGATGGAAAGGATAGATCATGATAAAACTCGAAGAAGATAGACCAACCACACCACAACCAATAAAGGACCATCCCTTGAAAGAGGATCACACAAATAATCTTGAAATAATATCACCACAATATCAATAGATCTAAAAACATTGTGAAACAATGCTGATCCGAACAATGGAAATGAATCAAAAAGTAGATCAGTTACTTGGAGTGATGCATCATAACAATCCTAATGATCAATCATCGAATGCAGCGATCTAGAAATAAGAGAGGTCCCCAAAATTAACGAGGATAGCTCTTATATTGAATGATAAGAGGTTTCAGTCGAATGAAAAGATTAAAATTAGTAATATAGAACCTTACAACCCACCTACCCAAATAAATATGCAACTTCTAATCCTTTCACATCAAGAATTTACCATAAAACTTTTAGAAAAATAATCCAACACCCAACATAAAAAATAATTATTATATTTTTTTATGATGTATATAATTTTCAAAGTGTGTAAAATCATCATGCTTTGAACCAATTCATCAATTCATACATTCCATGATGTGATCCCAATTCAGAGTGTGTAAAACTTTTACACCGTGTACCAGTTCATGACATTTATCTGAAGACCAATACATAGCATAAACACTTTACATGACTTGTAAAAATTCCATGATGTGTAATCATTATAAAATTTGAAATCACCTCAACATTAGAAAATACTATAGATGTTGTTTGAAAGACTAATCCAAAACCAGTGTTATCCGAACTCAGTGAGTACCCATAGTTCCTTTAACAAAATTATAATTATTCCTTGTTAATTAATGAAAACCTAAATCCATGAAAATTAGTTCATTTTACCCAAAAAAAGGAACTCTATTATCAGGATTCCCAATAACAGATCGAAATAATGATTAAAATGAATAATATATGTGAAATACATAAAAGTAGGCTATGGGATGTTATAATTATAATATTTTTAGAATCTTACCTAAATATAACATATAAATAATAAGGTAAACACAAGGGGGTTGGTCACTTAACTTTAACTCCCAAATTGATCAAGAAATAATTCTGGAATATCACCAACTAAATATCATATACTAGTAGAATAACATTATATATAGAAGGTGAGGAATTGTGGTTTGTAGACATGGTCAATTATTGGATTACATTTCATCTACTACCTTATATTAAATCCCATTAAAAACACACAATATAAATTGAGATTTTATATTTGTGTTGATTGATTCTTTTATTAAATATTCTGTGATCAAATAACAATAAGATATTTTTCTATATGTAATATTGAATCCTAAATTGATTATTTTTTCACACACTACCTCATGAAGGCCTATATGGAACACCAAGAACTAAAAAATTCAGGGAATCTTATATTTATTTAATCTTTTTTTTCATTGTGTAATTTAATATTGTAAGATTTGTGAAAGATGTCAATTTTCCTAAAACCATTAAAAAAGATAAGAGATTCCTTGAAACCCACTTTTTTCTAATAAATTAATTATGTAGAAAATAATTTATTGGACCCTTTAATAAGTCATTTTTAAATTCCTATATTTTTTTATTGTTGATTATGAATCTAAATGGGTGGATGTAAAATCCATTAAAGCTAATGATCACAATGTTGTGTCTGATTTATTTGGCCTAATATTTTTTCTATGTTTTGAGTGTTAATATACATCATTCGAGACTAAGGGTATCTCTATTTAAATAGAATAACAAAGCCTCTACAATGTTTGTATGGAGTATATTATAAAACATTGATAACATATCATCCTAAAAAATGACTAAGACAAAGAGTTCAATAATAAAATTAATGGTATTCTAGATAAAACGGTTAAACAAAATTTTAATGTTTGGAGACAAAGGCTAGAAGAAACCTTATGGGAATGTATGAAGACCGAAAATATACATGAAAAAAAATAAATCCCAATAGTTAGATTTATTTAAAAACATTAAATTCCAATATATTTCGAGGATCAAGCATTTTGGGCTATAAATAAGATGAATCTTGACTTGGAATGTTTTAGGAAACAGAAGAAATTCCAATTTCAAGAGGTGGGATAAATTAAAATAGAGGATTTATAAAATTTCATAATTTACAAAGAGGTAAAATTAGTTTCCCATGAAATTTAGATCCAACCAAAAACCTTCTATCCTAGAGACAAAGTGTTTCTCTACAATTCCAGACCCAATCTAATGCTAAGGAAACACAAATCCTAGTGGGAAGGAATATTTTGAGTTACATATATATATCCTTTTGTACTATAAATAATAATAAAAAGGTAAAGTAAATATAATTACTATTAATGGATATAGAATAAAAAGGTAAAATGTAAATTTACTCTAATAATAGGTGGGGGAGATCACATTTATAAAACCTATTTATTAATCAATTCTCATCAGATTATATCATGGAATCGATTTGAAAAAATGTTATTTCAAGAAGAAACGTGATTTTTAATGATTTATATGATTTTGAAATATAGGATATAGTTAGCCTTATATTTTCTTCTTGAACAGAAAATTAAATTATCAATACAATTTTATTAATTATTTTCTCTTTTTAGGACCATCAATGAAGTAATACATAAGGAAGTCTGATAACATGATAAGAGGATGAAAATATAGGAAGATATTCATTTTTAATGGGGAGTTCACTATTATATTCATTATCTTCATCTATTAAATTTTTTTGGATAATATATTTGCATATTAAAGTAAAATTGCATGCCCACACAAATAATTTCTTCTTTACCAGACTAATCTATGAGACATGAATTGATTATAAATCACATGATTCTATGTTTTGTATCTCTATATTAATGGGTTCAAATGAGTAAAATGTGATATCAAATTATTAAGGATGAAAATATGGTTTAATTTGATGAATCATGATTTTATTGAATTTTTTGATTAAAGTAAATGAAATTACCTTCCATTTTTATACATTTAAATTATTAAAAACATGAAGATTTATTTGTTATTATTATTAATTACATGAGTTATTATCCTAAATTTTGTTTTTAATTCCCAAAAATGATTCTTGAACAAATAATTTTCATTTAATATTGGTCATATTTCTTCGATAGATTTTGTGTATACCCCCCACTAGATCATGAATTGGAACATTAAAAGATTTTATTTTACATAGTCACATATAAAATAATATATGAATATTTGTAAATTTATACCTTTTCATTGGAATCACATTTTATATTATTCTCAGCTTAACTAATAGAATCTCATAGTTTCTCTTTTATTAATGAGCCTCATTACAAGACAATATTTTCCATTATTACCCAGCTTTATTAATTTTCATGATATTATAATGTAGAAGAGTGGGGTGAGGTTATTTAATGTTAATGGGTTGTAGTAAATTAAAAGAAGTAAATGTGGATATACTATATTGGTTATCTGGAAAGGATCATATTCATTTATTGTATTCAACTACTACCCCTCTTGAAAAAAATTAAATAAAAATGAAAAACCTGGATGGGTTTTTACTTGGGAGGATCAAAAATAACTATTATTAAATTGACGATTTAATTATATTGGGTTAAGTGGTGTATTTGAGTCATGTACCAAGAATAAATTTTATGAAAAATTTTGAAAAATTTTTTTGAAAAGGAAAAATTTTAAAACTATAAAAAACTTCAAGAGGGTGAATGTATTCAATTATCCGTTTATTGTTTGTGACCTTTACATCATAAATTATAACCAAACACCCCTATAATATCACTGACATTTATCAACGCTAAAGTAATGTGCTGATAATGTCCACCTTTATCAGTGATAAAATAAGTGCTAACAAAGATTACCATTTGTGAGATCTTTTTTTTGGTCTCATAAAAAGTAATCATTATGAGTGGAAAAAATAATGCATTGATAAATGGACACATTTATAAGAACAAATAAATTTCCAAAATAAAATTAAATAAAATAATATTTAATATTTAATATTTTTATTAGTATCCATAATTAAATAATTATTGTTAATAATGAATAAATTGAATATACATATATTTAAATTTTAAAAAGTAATAAATAGTATATATTAAATATAGAGACATGTAAAATAAATAAAGTGAAATAATTATATAAATTAAAATTAAAAATGAGTATATTAAAATAATACTATTTTATTAATTATATAATTATTAATAAAAATTAATAAAATTAATATACATTTATGTAAAATATAAATCTTGAAAAATAGTAAATATTAAATGTAGATATATAAATGAATATATAATTAAACAGAAAATTTAATATTTAAATAAATTAAAATTTCAATTAAAAATTTATTTATGAAACAATTATTAATAAAAATGAATAATTATAATATATATATATATATATATATTACATATAGTAATAAATATTATCTATTAAATATATATATATATATATATAATGTATACATTGTTAATTGAAAACATATTACTATCTTATTCATTTTTAATGTTCTTTGAGTTTTCAATTTAATATATATCAAATGTCATGTTTTACATTGATTACATGTACACACACAAACACAGATATATATAATTACTGTATTTTTATTAACAAACTCACAGAAAAATATATTTACCCAATACATAGAAACACATACACCTAATATTTATGTGATATATTGAAATTTAAATTAATTTTAGAATTTCATTATTACATGATACATTTAATATACTATCTTTTTAATAGTTTAATTTTATTTATTTATGTTTATTGTTTCTATATTTCAGGCATTCATTTTTTTATATTTTTTTTACTTTTTTATATTATTTTTGATTTTAATAAGTTTTTACTATTTATTTATATATATATATTTACTATGTTTTAATATTTTCAATATGTATTCTTCATGGAAGAATATTTATATAAATATATATATATATCCATATTTTGGTAATAATTTATATTTAATTAAAAAAATATCTATTTTTTTAATATTTTTAATGTGTGCTTATATTGGATTATTAAATTTCACTAATTTTTAAATTGCATATATTTTAGATTATATATAAACTATTAATGTTAAAAATATATTTCCAAATAAATATATTTATAAATGAATATTTATTATATTTATAAATTTTTATTTTTATAATTATTATTAATATATAATTATTATTTCTTAAATAAGTAATCATATAATTTTAAAAATTAATTATATATATTTCATAATTATAAAATTATAATAAATGTTTTCAAATAAATCATTTATCAGTCCTAAAAAGGAACTAATAAAGAGTGATCTTTATCCAAGCTACAAAGCGTTGTTGAAAAGAATCGTTATCATCGATAAAATATTAGCACTGATAAAGTTGTTTTTTATGAGAGATTTTTTACCACTGACAAATATCAATATTATCATCAAATATTTAGCACGAATAAATATTCCTTTTATTAGTTCTAATAAAGTTAATTCTTATAAAAGGTAAGTTTGTCTGGTAATTTTTGAAAGTGATGCTAAAACTGTTTCCGATCTATTTAAATGAACCCTAACCGGTACTCAACCATTCACGATTCTCATGCTCTTATAGAAATTCACTACTACTAGCGGAACTCTATTACGTTCTTGTCACGACCCGCCCTCGGGGCCCGTGCCGTGACTACCCCAAGCCCGCCTTCCATAGGCCAGGGGCTGGCGACTAGCACCAAGGCGTAAATCCCAACAAAAAGGGAAGACATTGCCTTTGAAAAGTAAACAAGCACCATAGAGTAAGCAAGCGGAAAAGTAAACACTAAGTAAAAATTGTACAAGCTGTGCTGAAAGTAAAAGGGGCCGGAAATACAAGCCCAACTGTAAAGTACAACTGAAAGGAAAAACCGCAACTGAAAGGAAAAACTACAGCGTCGAGCCGTCCTCTAGAACTCCCACCTGAAGGGTGGGTACAGATATCCTCCACTGCTCCTCGGGTCCACCTAACCGCTCCGAGTACGTCCCGCCCAGTGGTCCACCTCCAGGTACTGTCCTGCTCTGCACGCCTCCTCCACGATCAGCACTGTCCGTCGTCTGCAACCAACACCACGAAGTGCGGGCATAGCCCGTGCAGGGGTGAGTATAAGCTACTCAGTAGGGACCCCGAGACCCCCGAAGGTCTCCCGAAATCCACAAAGGATAAATCACGAAGAAGAGGTACAATCACGAAGTAACATCTGACACGGCTTAGGTATATGCCCATACATATACCTAAGTCGTCAATTCCCCGATCGGCTCCAACGTCCAAGCCCAAGCACAACCCAGTCCACACAGGAAAGCAAAACGCATACCCACGCAGGGTAGAACAACACAATCCACAAAGGAGAGTAAACAGTAAATCCACACAGGATAGCTCAACACAATCCACAAAGGAGAGAAACACAAGGATAATTGACTCATTTCAAACCAGGATTTTCATTATCGAAACCGTAACTGCTGAAGAGCACCACCTCTGAAGTGTACAGTGGTCCTGTCACGACTCAGAGGTACTGCTCACTAACCTAAACTGCTGAGGTACTACTCCTGTCGAGTACCGCGGGTCTGCTGCCAACTACCGGGCGCTCCGTCCGCTGAGGGTCTGCTGCCAAATACCGGGCGCTCACCCAAATAGCCTACAGAGGTACTCCTCCAGTCGAGTACCGCGGGTCTGCTTCCAACTACCAGGCGCTCCGTCCGCCGTGGGTCTGCCGCCAAATACCGGGCGCTCCGTCCACTGGGCTAGTCGACTCACTCCAAGTCGAGTCGGTCAAGCAGTCTTCAGGTCTCAGCCGGCTACACGGTCTCCGTACTCCGTACGCTCGTCTCCAGTATCGCGGGTCTCCCGCTACAACCAAGCGCACCACCTCTATCGAGTAAAACAGAAGATTCAGCTCACATAGGTATACTTCTTCGGATAACGAAAAGAAGATCTCTGATCCATAAGTCGTCGGACCCACGAAGGATCAATAGGTAACTAATCTCTGCAGTGACCCACACAGGATCAGACCCACACAGGATCGGGCCCACGCAGGACCTGTAGGCACTGGCTCACACAGAACCGCTGAGCGCTGACCCACGCAGGATTGGACCCACATAGGATCGGTAGCACTGATCCACGTAGGATCGCTGAGTGCAGTAGTCGTCGCAGTCCACTGAGGATCTCTGCACAGTCGTCGCCGCAGTCCACTGAGGATCTCTGCACAGTCGTCGCCGCAGTCCACTGAGGATCTCTGCACGGTCGTCGTCGGAGCCCACGGAGGATCTCTGCACCGTCGTCGCTGCAGTCCACTGAGGATCTCTGCACGGTCGTCGTCGGAGTCCACGGAGGATCTCTGCACCGTCGTCGCTGCCGAAGTAGCAGTCACAGCCAGCACTAGGGTTCCCGCACACAGCAAGCTCGTTCGGGGGGGGTCCGCTCCACGAGCCGAGAGGCTGATACATCAACTGACACAAAGTCTGAAGTTGATGTATCCAAAAGTTCCGTATCGACAACAGGAACTCAACGTCGCAGACGGCGCGTCAGTCGGACGCCCGGTCTGAGAGTTATTGGCTTTTTCGTCCCAGGGGCCCGGTTGGTTTTAAGGCAAAACCAACCCGACCGTACTCCACCTGCGTCCAAACCTCGGGCGGAGTATGCCAAAAGATCCGTCTCACTTAGAGGAAAACAACGAAACAGACGGCACGTCAATCGGACGCCCGGTCTGTTAGTTATTGGCCTTTCCGTCTCACACCCACCCTGGGAAACTTCCCAGGAGGTCACCCATCCTGATCACTGCTCTAGGCCAAGCACGCTTAACTACGGAGTTTTAACTACGTAGGTTCCCGAAAAGGAAGGTGCACCTTGAGTATAGTATACCGAAACGACCGTCTCGATCCAAGGATCGCGTTGCCGCTGACGGCGAGTCGTTTGGAGGCACGAAGCTCAAGATACGGGCGTTTGAACGAAAACGTCCGAAGAAGGGGGGTACGGGCCCGGGCCGACCCGGCCCGACTCCCTCCTGGGTCGGCCCGGCCCGGCCGGGGCCGGTCCGGCTCGGCCGGCTCGGCTTGGCCGAGCGGCGCGGGTGGAAGCCGTGGGCGCCGACCCGCGGCCTGAAGAAGAACCGCGGCCCGCGGGTCCGTTGGCCACCGCCGCCGCGGCTTCAGCCGCGGCGGTATCGTCCGGCGGCGCGCCGGGGCGCCGCCGGTAACTTCCGCGGGCCGCCGGCGTCGCTCCGGTGGCCCGTTTTCCTTCTCGTCTGCGCCGCTACTCCTCCCGGGATCCGTTCTTTACTGCGGGATCGTCAAACACCCGTTGCGGCACGTTCCGTCATCGCCCGCCAAATCCGCAAAACACGAAGAACGGCGGAGAGTCATCGGGCCGTGTTCATTTGGCCCGCACCCTCCGCGTTAGAGATAAACAGCCGGGAGAAAAAGATTCCACATAGGAAACAACAATTTTAATAGGATTAAAATTGTTCACAAACGGTTCTTTAATTTCTTTAAAGAAACATTGACGGGAATTAATTTAAAAAGGGGTAATTCCCATAATGAAATCCCTACCTCGTCGATCTTCGCGCGCGGGCGTTCTTCGCGGAAAGGATCGTCGCGGAAGAGAGGAATCGTCGCGTCGTCGTGGGGAGGCGTCGCGTCGTCGCGGAATCCGGTGTTGAGTCGGCGAACTCAACGCACCAAGAACAACAGATTTAAATTATAATTAATTAAATCTGTGTTTAAAACCAAAAGAAAAGAACCTTGAGCGGAAATCCGAAATCACTCACCTCAAATGGTCGGTGATCGGAGATCGGAGATCGGAGATCGGAAGAACGTCTCGGACGAAGGCGTCGTCGATTTCCGGGTTCGGCGTTCTTCGCGTTCTTCGCGTTCTTCGCGTTCTTCGCGAGGGAGCTGAAGAAACAGGGATTCTCTCAAATCTTTTCAAAAGATTTTGGGTTGGTCTTATTTTATTAACATGCCAACACATGAAAACAGGTTAAGAAACGATTGAATTAATTCGTTGAATTAATTCAACGAAAGAAACAGGCCATTTAATTCACGAAAGAAACAACCCATTTAATTCACGAAAGAAACAGCCCATTTAATGGTCTGTTAAGAATTTAGAAAACGCGTTAGTTGACTTTCATTAAGACGGGTTTTCACGGGTGCGTTTCTTAGCAGAAAGAAACAGCGGGGCTCGTGCGGGCCCCACCTCAAAAATATCCTACCAAGGGGGTAGGATATTTCTGGATAGCATCCTATCCAGTTCAACTCAGTTCAAGCCGCCTTTAAGTGGCTTCAAGTGGCTTCCAAGTGGCTTAAGTGAAATAAAATAAAGTTGTCGCAAAATTATTTTATTTCTTAACTTTAAGCCTGAAAATTAAAAACCACACCCGAGAAAACGCAACTCCGGAAGAGGCGTTTCTAAGCGAATACCGGCGCTGCGATTTCATCGGTGCCCCCAGAATTCGTTTCCGGGCACCGGTTCAAAAGTTAGAAAAACCCGCTCGTCCGTTCACTGAACGTACCCGAGCCAAACTTCGAAAAATGATTCCGGGCACACCGGGCCTCGGAATCAGGTGCCGTCAGAAACTGCGCTCTTGTAAAATTCCAAAGAAAATTAAGAAAAAAATTTCCTTGAAATTTACGGGTCTTTACAGTTCTATTTGACAAATAAATTCTAGAATCCAATTTATTTTATTTTATACTTTTCCTCTATCATTTTATGGTCTTTTAGGTTCTGTGTTTTTTGTTTTATGTTTTTTTAACCATGAAAAATCGATTATTTATTCTACTCACTAGTACCGGAGAGACTCATCTTGGTTCATGAAAGGATCATAAATATGTACCTTGATATCAGTCCCATGTTTTTGTGGCCTAGAATGATGAAATGAGTTGTATTATTCCTCACTAAATTATTTACCTATAATCCAGTGACGAAAAAATACAATAAATCAATATGTACTCTTTCAATATTTTGTTTTCCTATAAAAAATGGGATGAAATCATGATTAATTTCTTGACCAGTTTTTCAAGATCAACTATATAGAAATATTTAGTGTGGGTTATGGTGGATCACCTACCTAATATAAAAAAATTATTAAATATTGAAGAGGCTTCCTCAGTTGATTAACATGATTAATTGTATTTCAAAGTGATAATAATTTTTTGAGGAGTCGAATCTAGTTTTGTACTAATATGAATATGATGTTTTTATATTGGTTATAGTAAAGACATTAACTTTTAATGAGTTTATGGGTGAAATTTTATAATTCCATTATTCCATTTACTAATGGTCATTCTAATCTGTAAATCTTGATATTGGGGGAAATTATTTGAGCCTTAATTATTTACTTCACTGTCTCCTAGAAGGATTAAATTTTCTATGAGGAATTATCTTATAAGAATAGCTAACAATCACATATCCATATGGACCCGTATGAAGAAATATATTTAATATATTTTAACTCTCCTTTATGTTTGATAAATATAGAAAAATATCCTTTGAATATCCCAAGTATTGTTCATTAAATAATAGATCGACTGATGTTGATTCAAAAAAAATTAAACTATTAAATGTCAGCTAATTTCCTACATTAACGTTTAGAGGTGGCCCTTGTAATTTAATGTTAATGATCATGTGTTTATTTAGGTTTCCTAGAGAATGGTTCACAAATGAATTTGAATGAATAAAAATTTAACCACTAAATACATCAAACCATTTTAATATTATTAGAAAATTCTAGGAAATTTCTTAACAGCTACCCTTACACATAGGAAAACCCAATTGTTGAATCTATTCCCTCATGAATATGGTTAAACTTTATTAAGTATGAAATTATTCTGGTTTTAGAGGTTTTAAATTCCCTATCTGATCTAACCATGTAATACCATTTAATATTAGTTTCTTAGTCTTGTTTTGGGTGTATTTTTTGTTTGGGGAGTTAAAAGAGGGGTTTATAGTTTGATAGGAGAATGTGGTGAAGAGACAAAGGTACCCTTGTGTGGTATGAACTGAGTACCTGATATAGTGGAACTAGATACCTGTTTATAGGCTAGTGTATATAGGGCCACTATTAACTAAACCAAGAACTAAGTGAGCCTGTATTATGTATATGGTGGTACTTTTGAGATTGGATTAGTGCTAGAGGTTTTTAATCTTTCTAATTATGGGAAACTCATATACTATGTAAACTATGGCCCAATACCATGTCATCAGGTAAAGAAAGACTTCAATATCTTCATTACAATGGTATAACATGAATTATGTCTTGTTTCAGTCTTAGTGGTTATGGGAAAAATTTTAAACTGAAAATTATGTTTAAAATTATAATTATATCTTTAAAATTATCTCATAATTGAAATAGATGAGTTTTAAAGGAAAATTTTTCTGATTGAAGATTTGGTAAATTATTGTGTTTGGTGGTTAAGTGGTATGTGTGACCCTAAGTATTACTTATGAGTGTTTAAATATGTTTGGGTATGTGATAAATTTATTTTGGACTTGGTTTTATGATTTTTTGTTATTTGGAATATGATACCAAGAATTTCCTGGGATGTTTCTTGTGGGTCTCACCCTGTTTCTAGTTCACCTAATTAATTTCACATGTTATTCGGAAATTGAGATTTATTTGAGGTAGTTAAGTGTCTTGAAGAATTCTATAAAGTCTTATGAGTGTTGAGAACTCCAAAAAATATGATATTTTGAGATGTATTGGGTCTTCATTGGGGTTCATCTTTGGAGTAATGAGAGATGTTTTCCCCACCAACAACGCAAATTGGGATGTCCTGGGAATCTTTTATGTTTGTAATTGTCCAATGGTTTATAAAAAAGGAGGTGATAACTATGAAAATAGAAGATCTCATGAGTGTCTAGCAAGGTCACCATAAAGTGATGTTTTATGTTGGATAGTTCACAGATCTAGTTTCCTTTTATCCGAAGGTGGAGTCCTAAGAACTGTATAAAGCTTCTCTTTTCATTGGGGTTCTTCATATAGAGATCATGGAGAATGTTCCCATATCCAAGGATATCTATTTTTGGAAGTTAATAGAGGAAGAGTATATGGAAGAGTTGTTGTGAATGAATCCTATGATGTATTAGATTAGTTTTTGTCTTCCATGTTGGCGTGAAAACAATCACGATTTCCTCATTTTTTGTTTTGTAGCTATTGTAAGTTCACAATTAATTATAAAACAGTATGAAATAATCATTTCACAGTTCAAATGGTTTTTTCTAAATTTTAACCTTTAAATGTTTAGCCTTTCATGAATTAGTTACCCAATTTCTATCGTTCCTTTTTAGAGATTTCTATTTCTGTGGATATCATTATTGGTGCCTTAAGTACGGGTTGGTTGATCACTTCATGTTATTTTGTTTTTTAAATAAAATTTTTTAGGGATTTTTATGATTGTAAAAATATGTTTATAGAGGTGTGAACATATTTCACACTTAGTTAAATTATCCATATGTCATTTGAAATGTGTAGAAATCTGCCACACCATAAATTGACACACGGTGGGACGGTTATGACTCAATTTTTCATGCCCTTTCAACAATCAGTCATACCCAAAAACCAAAATAACACATTCATATTGTTTTTGATATGATTGGAAAAAATACATATGTTATCTGATACATGCATGAATCAGCTGCACCGCAATCTCACACATGGTGTGATCGATATGACTCTAAGTGCATGTATTAATTTAAAATTGATATAAATTTTAGTAAAAATGACAACTAACCTTCTCAATACACGGAAAACACATTCCAATTATTTAAATACATTACTAAAATAATCCATAAGTCATATTTTATGTTTAGGAATCATTCTAACCTCAATATGATAAAGAATATGATCAATATGAGTCGAAGTTTATGTTTTAATTTTAAAATGATATTTTCTTAAAAAAAGATAAGTGATGTTCTCAAAACCAAGAAAACAAATTAAGATTATTTGGAAAATTTTGAAAAACAATATATAAGTCATTTTGGAAATGTAATAATTAGTTGTACCTCTATATGATGAAAGGTGTGACCACTATGAGTCAATGTTTTATTTTTTTATAAAATTATCATCAATTTAAGTAAAATTGACAACTCTCATACTCAAACCCGAGGAGACCCATTATTATTATTTTTATACATATGGAAAACAATCCATAAGTCATTTTATACATGTGATAATCATCGAGATCTCAATTCAATACACTATGTTACTAGTATGACTCAAATTGTCCATTATTAGTTTAAAATCCATATTTTAGTTCAAAAAATGTCACCCACTAAAAATTCATCAAACAAACATTGATTTTAATTATCATCTAGTAAAATAATTCGTAATTAATGATTTACATATTTAATTATGTATCATTTCAATATAATACATTATGTGTTTCGATTGAGTCAAAATTGTGTGATTCTTTTTTAAATTGAAATTTTAGTAAAAAAAAGTCAATTAAAGTACTCAAAACTGATAAAAAATAGTCATATTGACTAAAAACATTATAAAAATTATCCAAATGTCATATTATATGTTTCTCAATCAGCCACACTTCAATAAGATTCAGGGTGTGACTGGTATGACTCCAAGAGTTACTTTTTATTAATTAATGACATTAATTTTAGAAAATAAATTTTTTTGTTAATTTATATCTATAGATTTTTACTAACATAATAATTGTTTTCATTTATAGGTGTGTTGTTTTTCTTGATTAGTGGTGGTATGTTTGGAACTATCACGAGCTTCTTCAAGATTAATAGATAAAGGAACACTGATGTTTTTGAATTTATGTAATAAATTATATTAATATAATTGTATATTCCATTTTTTGAAATGTATATAATATAATATTTTAACTTGTGATTTTTCTTTTAAATTTCATTTAATTTAAAACATGTATTTTGACTTTTTTTTATATTTGGTGTCTTTTTGGTGTTGAGGTATGCTTTTATAGTGCACTGTAGTGGTGTTGCAGTGTTCTGTTACAATACATTTTACAATGGCCCTTTATCAGCATTGATAAATTTTGACTTTAGAGGAACTAAATTAATAAGATTATAAAGAGTTTCTTTATCATAACTTCTAAATTGTTTGATAAAGAACACCTTTATCAGTTCTTTTTCCTTAATGATAAATGGAAGGGGCTTTTGACCACACTATTGTATTTAGTGTTTTCCTAGTGCTGATAAAGGACATTTCTAGAACTGAAAAAGGGGTATTTGTAGTAATAGAGCTTGGGAGGAGGATGTTGTAAATTTTAAGGGGATATTTTCATTAAACATTAAATTTTTTTCTCATTTTTTATTTTTTGAGGTAATATTTCTCTTTGAGCATTAATGTTTTGGGCATCTATACCCACTAACCTGGAACCTCATAGTCAATTGAACATTATGTTAATACCTCATGTTTTATTTGAGTTCCATCTCTATGGGGTGGAGAATTTAAGTCCATTAAAAGACTATGTAAATTGATAATTCACTATTGATCTGATAATAACCCCACATTAATCTATATCATTAATGAATGAATATAAAAATTTAATGTGAGGTAAATCATAACTTGAAATTCTTTATAAATAATATATTATGATATGTGATTTAATGGAAGGAAAATATTCATTAATTTACAATGGGAGAAAGTAAAATACATTGGTTGGTTGGATTCCTTGAAAATTCTAAGGTTTCACTAATATTTAATTTATTTCATGGAAAATTTGATTTTATTACTGATAAATATTTTAAATTTTTAATATAAAATATGAATATTAATAGCATTGATACCCTTCATAATTTATTATCGAGCATCAATTATTGTGGAACTGAATGAGTTAAAGTTTCAATGTATTTTATGCTCATAATTTTTAATGAAAAAAATGAATAAAAATTATTTATTTTTAATAATTATTTACACATTTATTAATTGATATATCATTTTATAGGAAATATTAATTATGTATATAATTTTTTTAAAAATAAATTTAAATGTTTGGTCAAATAATTTTTGTTGATTGAATTTTTTTTATGTTTTTTCTCACAAAATGTCCCCTAGGGCCCATTCCGTGACTACCCCTAGCCCACACCCCCAATGCCAGGGGCTGGTAACTAGTTTTTAAGGCATTATCTTGCAAGTTAGAGGATGTTTATTAGTACCTGTACACACACACACTGAAAACCCTATACCACAGTGCAGAAATTGAAGGTGTGCATACTACTATGACAACCACTAAGAGTAAAATATACAAGATGAATGTAATGGGGCCAGAATAAAATCCCAATAAAAGAAATTTTATAAAAAGAGGGTACAAAAGTCTCTAGAAACCCATCCGAAGAAAACCCTACAAATAAGGTATATGAATATTAGCTACCTGAAGCCTTAGGATTATGCCTATCATGTCCAATCTCATTGGGAAGCACCTAATCCTGAAACACAATGGTCTATGTCAAAAAATCAGTCATCTTTATTGGACATAAAATGTAAGGGCATAGCCCGTGAAGGGGTGAGTAACACAATACTCACTAGGGACCCCATACCACAAAGAAAAGTCCACAAAAAAGAGTAAACATGAAGTAGTGGAAATATCACATAGGTATGCCCAAAATTATATTAATCAAGACAATCAGTATTAATGCTGACAATCGTTTACTCTTGAGTGACTCATCGCCAATGAGTCACCATGGTCTGTTAGGACAATGAAGTTTCCTCGTCTATTGTTCCACATGATCTTCTCATAGCACGCCTGGTTCTGGAAGAATCTACACCACAAGCCATTTTTTATCTAATCCCCCAACAAATATCACTTGGAGTATACAAAAATAACTACCTATTTCTGAGGGTTCCAATTCCAAAAACAGATTGTCAATCAAATGCATGGTCTGGAAGTTATGATCTTTTTAGTAAACAGTTGCTTGTCGGGTATGGGCCTAATCCAACATGGTCAAACTGACCTGAACCGACTCGGATTGTCATACCCATACTGACCTGAGTGGATCTATCCCAACCCAATCCAGCCTGACCTAATGGCCCACTGAGCCCAGCCTATTGGGCTAAGAGTCCAACCGTCTGGCTGCCCAATGGTCCAGTCCCCCTCCCTCGGACTCGTCCATGTTGGTGGTCCAGTTCCGTCTAGGCTGGGTGCTGGAGGCTCCACATCATGTGGTCAGATCATCCAGCCACCTCCCTACATGTGGTCCATTGACCGTATTCCATCGCTCCACCGCGTCACACCTCGGCCGCATCCCGTCCTCGCCGTAGCTTACTTCTGTCGTGCATTGATGTGATGCGGGACTTCTTGGATTCCACTAGTATATATTGCCTCCCACATGCATCCATTGTATCATGCCACTTGTGTGTGAAGCCTCCCACATGAGGCTGCAGCCACATGATACCTTTCTGTGGTGTTGGTCTTCCACCCAAGGCGGATGTTGTGGGTTTTACCACAGTTTCCTTCACATCAATAGTCCTTGCTACCACCTCGGCCTGCCTGGCCATGGATTTCGTTATGAGAACATTGGCTCCCATGTTGGCTGTCATTCTCCTAGAACTTCTCTCCCCCTTATCCTAATTCATAGGTTTATCAACTATATCAATCCTACATGGATCACGATTACAGTCATATCAAGACCAACATAAAAAAAGGCTAAATATAAGGGTTTATAAGGAACACATGAAGGACGAACCATGACCTTCATTCATGTTAGTGTGATTCATCCTTGTTAGGAATTTGAAAAAGGATAAATAAAATGGGAATCCAATATCCCATAACTCCTCACATGGAAAATTCCATTCCCACAAAGATGATCAAACTGTAGATCAATTTGTTAGTGAATTGACCCACAATCTTCAATTAGAAAGGAAAAATGTGGGAAATGTAATTACATAGAAATAAACCCCTACCCGGGTATGGATTGATCATTGGATAATGGTGAATTTTTCACTATTCATTCATCAATCATCCTACATCTAATCCAAATTAGTTCATTGATTAGTAATTGTTTGTCATTCATCATTGCTTGTCCATCACTAATGAATTTTCCCCAAGGCTTTAGAGAAAACTACAGGATCCTCCCCTAATCTTGTATCTCTGTCAATCAACTTAATGGAGGAATCTTGTTTTAGAGATTATGTTATCCTGTGTCACTGCATCGTTAAGTTGTTTCATTTATTAAATGAAACTGTGTTTTTTTTATTCTTGAGTTTCAATGTCTTTACCTTGTTTCATTGATGAAATGAAACAGCTGACTTGACATTGTTTTGTAGAGAAACAAATTTTTTAAATAAAATAAAAATTCTAATTTTTTTTAATTTCATTAAAACGCCCAAAAATAAACTTTTACCTTCGACCTACACCGATTGAGGTTAGGCTCCACCTAAGAAAATAACAACCTCGCGATCTCAACTGTACTCTTGGATATCCAATACAGGATACCATTAATATCTTATAGTGTTTGAAAATAAAATAATCTTTATTTAATTATTTTATTTCTTGTAATTCCTTTGTAAGGTTTTCTCACTAGAGGTCCACGCCGACTAATATTATGTTGTACATAATGTAAACCCTCTATCCTGAACACAAATTCGCCCCCATATTTTTGATCTGGGTACTCGTTTAAGAGTTATTACACTTACTTTGGAAAACTACTCACATGCTCTAATTAAAAACATAATATATTTTGACAGACCTTCCTAGACACATCGAACCATTGAATCACATGATGTCTTAGTGCATCATCGTAGAATTTTCCTAAAATTTTTCTAAAAATAATACATGGAAAATCGAAGTAATTAAATTCTACCCACCTTAAGGCTTTATTTCCTCGAATGCCATAATAAGGGATTCCCAAACAAAAGAAGTTACGTGCACAAAAATGAGCCACCTACTCCCACATTCTCTCCTAGAGATTCATATGCTTCCAACAAACCTTCATTAGAGGAATAGGTTTACCACAAATGTTACACTTCTATCGATCCTCAATATCCAATGGAAACTCTGTAAAAGGCGCACTGTCATCAAAATATTGCTTTCCCAATTCAATGACGGGTGATGGGTTGAGTACGTATCTCCTTAGATGTGATACATGGAAGATGTTGTGATCTCGGATTCACTACAGTGGATGATCCAAGATGTATTCCACCTTTACCACTCTACGTAGTATTAGAAAAGTTCTAATGAACCATGGAGATATCTGGTTTTCCCATCCAAATCTCCATATCCCTCACCAAGTAATGACCAGAAGGTACTCATTTTATCCCTCCTCGAAATCCAATGATATTTATCCCCTATAATCATAAAACATATGATGTCTCTATGTACTCTTCATCCTCTCTTGGACAACCTACAACATTCTTTTATTAGCCGGCACCAACTCTGGGCCCATGAGCACTAACACACTAGGGTCATTCCAGTAAAGTCGAAACCAATAGGGTTTCCCGCATAAGTCCCCGAATGGTGGCATACAGATGGTGGAGTGGATGTTGTACTCAAGTGAAACTATGTCCCAAATAACTCCTATAATCCCTTAAATAAAAAAGATATAAATAATGCATCTTTATCTAAGACTATCATCAATGGGACTCCATGGAGTCAACCTATCTCCTGCACATTGTGGCATCCCAAGCTCTCTATGAGACTTTGTTTCTGAAAATCTAAAACCAACCAACATGGCGTGATAGTCAATGATCAACTAGATGGTATTATCTCTCCTAGACGTATGTTATAATCCCATCAAAAAGACTTTTGATATCCTTTGTTACTCCTTTATTGGAACTCCGAGGAAGAAAATAACAACCCTTCCAAGAATTGGGGCTTGACACAATTTGTTGACAAACCACGAAACTGAATAAACAAGGTCTCAAATTTTATATCAATAGGTAAGCCCAACATCAACCTATTATATCATCCTCGTTGTCTACCGTGACACCCAATTGCATATCTTGATGCATCTCATCACTCTAGGAATCCACTACTACTACTTTATTTCCTCTGAAATGAAAAATGTGCTCCCCACCATTCTAATATCCATCAGGGGTATTCCCTTTAGAAAACATGTCACTCTAAGACTCAATTATGTATTATTGATTTTTCCTCCCTATCTCACATTAAGAGTTGAGGGGTAACAATCAACAATTGGAGGTAAGAAACATCATCTCAATCCATGAAGGATAACTATAACTAGACCAGCTAATCTATTTCTTCATTCATCATCTATGAACTGGGTCTCTTATTGTGATCATCCTCTACCGCATTTCCCTTACCATGAGTATAGATTACATTGAAGTTATAGTCCCAGAGGAACTAAAACCACCATCTACGTCTCATGATCAAATCCTTTTGAGGGAATATATACATGAGACTATTATTTTCAGAGTAGATGGTAAAATGTTCACCCATAAGTAATTGTGACCACATAATCAATGAAGAGACTACAGCTACCAACCCAAGATCCTGGTTCATGTAGTTTTTATCATGTGGTCTCAAGTAATGAGGACCATAGGAAATTACATCCTTAATTTTCTTTATGAAACAACCATGTCTAGTCTATGATTCCCCGTAGAATACTACATACTCGACTCCCTACTTTGGAAAACTCAAGATGAGGGTGCTCGTCAAGACCTTCTTTAACTGCTACAAGTCCTACATGAAACATTCAATCCCCATGAAAGGTTACCCCATTTATCTAATTGATGAGTTCATTGACACTTTGGTAGTGGGTACTCATACATCACATCCACTTGGTTAAAGTATAGGTAATCCACACATATCATAGAACACTGGGTCTTACTAAGACTATTCTTTGAAATTCCTCCACCTACACCCTCAACACGGAAAGATTTCTGAAATCCATCTGATTTACTGATACTAATATTGATTCCATATCGGGGTGTAGAACTATGCAGAAGTCCATCCCCCTATAGGAAGGTATACTTGGAAAGATCTTCTATAAATACATTCTTGTGCTCCACCACTACTATTGGGAACAGAAAACTCCAAACATCTTCTACCATGTGGGTTAGGCTAGCCAACTCAAGAGTGATCAGTTTCATCATCCTATGCATTAATTTACCCCATGCTGCATGGGATTCCTTTTTTCTCCAACCAATGAAACCCACATTAAAATGGTACAGAAATACCACATTGTTTTACCTAAAATAGTCAATCATAGCATGAAATGTGGATGACCAATCTATACCCAAACTGACTTTGTAAGGCCCCGATTCTTCAAGTAAGATGTTCCAAACGAAACTCTCAACTATAGGTTCATATCCCACCATTGGCATAAGTTTCATTATCAAGATTCGTCCCAAAAGAATCTCCATATGTAGGGGTCAAGACAACAGTTAAACTAGAAGCTCTAGGCCATGAACAAGATTCCTGAAAAGAATGGGTGATTAGCACCAATGTCTATTAATATGGCAGAGAAGAGTAGACACATATCATTCCTCAAATCATTCCTGGATCCCTTGGGTCATATTCCTATACAGTATGAAGCTACTCCCATCCCCTATCCTTTGTCTCTCTAATCCTGGTGTGGACCACATTGGTGGTGGTGGTTGTAACATGTAAAATGTATACCAACTCCTACTTCTCTCCCAACTCATCTTCCATGTATGATACCCTGTATATCCATCTATTCTTATCATTGTATCAACCCAGTGTCCCGTCCACCATTTCATTGTAAGCATAGCGAGCTAGAAAATCTTTAGAGATATGTCCACTGCTATCATATGAAAAGCATTATCTCTTCCTAGGATAATTGGACCCATCCTACGATCCATGAGTAGTAGATTCACTATCTATAGACCACTTCATGGAATGTCTCGCATGTCCATGTCTCTAAGACTGACGTCGGATTCTAGATTTCCAACTGCTGACATCCACTAGATGTATTTTCTTATCCCAACAAAAAATTTTCTCTCTAGCACCCCAGAATAATTATGAATCCACAAAATATTAGAACTAGCTCTGATGTCCCTAATCACACCTCACTCGGAGGTCCGAGCCCTGAAAAATTGGTCATCTCATATTCATTGAGTAAATTTAATGGTTGGTACACCTCGACGAATGCTAAGCTACCATCATGACATCCTACAGAAGCTGTAGAAGCTATTGGGTAGGCATTTACCTTATTTTTTATGAATAATTCCCCTCCTATAAGAATGTTTCTCAATCTTTTCCCACGGAAGAGTCGCCTAATCATAATATTGGGTAATTTAAACCCCACAATTTCCCTATTGAGCCCTATAGATGGATCCCTGCCAGGACTGCCATATGATTTAATAGTGTCCTGACTAGATGGAAAAACATTGTCATCACCAAAATCTAGTCATTAACTAAATGTGAGTTAGGAATTCCTTTGATATTGAGGGTTCCCTATCACTAAAACTCATAATGTATACTCATCCCATGCATCTCATCCACCGGTACTATGATTACCATGTGATTCTTTACGTGTGGTGGTATATCTGGTACACCAACCACAAGTGTTGTATTTGGTACAAACCCATTGTACCCATATCTCCACCCCATAGATCATCATCATTATCACGTGGTGGAATCATGTATGGCAATAAACATGTAAGCATCACGAATCACAACAAGATATACCAAGATCAATAGATTTTTCCTGGTAAGCAGATTCAAGAAGGACATGGAAAACTCAACCAATTCATATATGATGCATGTACCATTGTATCTCTCCTTGAAACTAGTGTTTTCATGTTCTGATTCAAAGAAAAATTATGGGTCATGGTGTAAGGATACGTCAGTCATCGACCCAACACTACATTCCTTGACCTGGATGTCAATCATGAAACACTTAACACTATTTTCCCAAACGAATCATATAGACTCTAGTTTCTCAATGTATAATTGTCCACCTTTGATACAAATTTTTCATGACCTGTACCTTAGGGCCCATGTCGTGACTACCCCATTATCACTTCCTAAAGGCCAAGTGCTGGTGACTAGCACCGAAGGTAGTGTCCTACAAGTGGGAAGAATTTTCTAAGTACATGTACAGACACAAACCCACAACCCAATACCAAAATGCTGAAATGGAAGACGTGTATGATACTATGACAGCCACTATGAGTTAACAATATAATATGAATTTAAAGAGGCTAGAATACAATCCCAACAAAAGAAAAGCTATAAAAAGGTGTGTACACAAGTATTTGAAAACGTTTCTCTAGAAAACCCTACCTGATGAAAATGGGAATAGAAGATTCATGAAGCCGTAGGAGTATGAATCACCTATCCAATCTCACTAGGAACCACCTAGTCCTTGACCACTAAGGTCTCTATCAAAATGTCATTCATATGAACAAGAGACAACACATGTGAGAGAAACTCGTGTAGGGGTGAGTAACACCACACTCAGTAGGGACTCCTAAGCACAAAGGAAATATAATAATTAAGAGTACACATGAGGTAGTGGACAACTCCTGCTGGTATAATCTAATTAATAAAAATCAAGACTATTAGTTACGATGTTGAAAATCTTATACTACTGAGGAACTCATCCCCAATGAGTCATTGAGGTCTATTGGGCCACTGAGGTCTGATCTTCTTTTGGGCCTCTGACCTCTGCTCGTCTTCCGACCTACAAAGGTCTGCTCATTTTCTAGGACATTAAGGTTAGCTCGTTGAGCCCTTGATTCTGGGAGAATCTACTTCTCAATCCATCAGTTGTATATCAACTACTATAAAGTCTCTCATTGTGTATATTAAAAGGGATTCCTCGTCGCGAGTGTCCCAACGCTACACATGGCTGATCATTCAGACAAACGGGCTGAATGTTATCAGTAATTTTGTATAAAGGGCCTGATTGAGTTTGTTGCCGGTTTGACCCATTTGAACAATCTGGACCCGGCTTTGTTTCCCCTTTATTAAGGGCCATCCCCGTTGGGTCGAGGGTCTAGCCCACCGGGCCACCCAGCAGCCTGGTCCCCTTCCTCCAGCTCGTCTTGCACTAGCAATATGTTTTCTATCCAGCCTAGCCACCCCGCATCACGTTTCCCGCTCTGGCTTGCCACATTCTAAGGGCATGTTTCATTACATCCTGGATGTGGAAGGCACCCCATCTATTCCATGTTATGCAACCAACTTGGTCAGCCACCTCCCAACACACGGTTTTCTAACTGAATTCCATTTCCCCACCCTAATTGCGGCCTGATGCTGCCACCCATGTCTCCACTTCAGACTTCCCCTATTGTTGTAGTTCCCTACTAGTGGCCCTGGTCAACCACCCATGGTGGCCATAATGGGTTTCAAAATCACCAGGATTCAAGCCAGCAAACCTTTCCACCGCTATATCCTTTCGTCTTCACTGTGGCCATCCTTGTCGTAGCTCTCCCTCCGCCACCATTATCTCTCCTATCAGTTGTCAGTCACCTAATTCCATTATCTCCCATGGTATGATACCCAGGTTAATCCACCACTACCATCCTTCTTGCACCACAATTGTCTCCATTCCACGAAGAATAGAATAAAAGGGTGTAGTAGAAAGATGCACAAGGAACACGTGATTGATGGACCATGACCTTTGTTTGAGTAGGTGTGATTCATCATTATTTCGACTTTAAAGAAGTATAAACAATACATGAATCCAACTTCCAATAACTCACAGCAGGCAAAATCCCATCCCCACATTGAAAATCGATGTGCAGGACAATTTGTCAGTGAATTGACCCACATTCATCATTTAGAATGAAAATTTGGGGAAATGGTAGACACTTAAAAGTACAATCCTACTTGGTATTGGGAAGAATGATTAATAATGGTGAATATTGATTTCATATTTAGTCAATCTGTCAATATCTGATCCAAATCTGTTTGTTGATCAGTCATCGTTTGTTATCTGTCACCACTTTTCCATCGCCAATGAATTTCCACCAAGGCTCAGAGAAAACTCTCAGATCTTCCCTTGATCCAAAATCTATATTAATCAACATAATAGTGGAATTTTTTTTTATCATTTTTGTAACATTGAGTTTTCATGTCATTATAATATTTAATTTAGGAAATGAAACACTATTTCGGTTATGCTTGAGTTGCAATGTCATGAAACTATTTCATTTATTAAATTTAATAGATGACTTAACATTGCGTTGCATCACCAATTTGTTTTTGAATAAAATAAACATTATTAAGATTATTTTATTTTCGTTTAAATTTTAAAAAATTTACTTTTACCCTCGACTTGTGTCAGTGGAGGTTAGGCCTCACATAAGAAAGCACACCCTTACGAGGTCAAGTGTACTCTCAGATTTCCAATCCGAGTTACCATTTATAATTTATATGATTTAAAAATAAAATAATATGTATTTAATTATATTATTTATTGTTATTTCTTTTTTGGGTATTCTCACTAGAGGCATGTGTCGACTACAATTAATTCATGCCTAGGTGAAACCCGCTATCCAAAACGCAATGGTGCCCTTATATTTATTTTCAGGGCACCCGTTTATGAGTCATTACACTTCTTCAAGAAAACCTCCTGCATGTGAAATTTAAAAATGAAACATTTTTGCATTTATCATCATGAGCACATGGGGCCTTAGAATCGCATGCCATCTTAATGCCTGCACATTGAATTTTCCAAAAACATTTCTAAAAATTAAATCTGTAAAATCCATGTCAGTACATGTTTACTTATTTTAGGTAAAAATATAATTTTTAAACAATGATTGGGGAACCATGAAGTGCATGAATAATCCCAAACAACTTATCGATACAATAAAATATGAGGCACAATATATACATGTTGCATTAAGATAGGATGGGTTTTCACTAACTGGGCTAGTGTAGGTTGGTAATGGTTTATGAAGAAGATTGTGTGTGTATATGTGGGTGACACTACACATATTAGGCCTCTAAGTTGTGGAAGAAGTACAATATATATAAAGAGTGGAATCAAAACCACTATTCTTATGCAAGACTCCATTTTAATGGGGAATTGTTCAAATAAAATATAAATTACATCATTTTACACCCATGATCATATGCCTCTAGTCAAAATTTCCTTCACTTGCCACCACCTATGCCCACACTAGAATCCTTATAGACCACCACTATTATCACCAATAATATCCATGTGTCCCACAATGGTACTTCAACCTCATTCCAATTTGGTTGGAATCACCATGGTTGGATTCTTGGAGTTCATAAAATCATCTATAAACCCATTTAAAAGAGATCGAATCCCAGATCGAGATGAATTTTTTAGTGTCCATACATGTAGATAAGTAGAAAAAAGCACCCACATGAATTATGATACCACCATAAATATACTATCTAAATATATCTATAGGAAATTCTAACATTGTTATGCTATTTTCATTATGCTTCCACCAAGGATCTGCTACCACCAGTCACTAAAACTGCCTCCATTACCGTTATTGTGCTACTATTGCTATGATTTTTCTAGTGAGATGATTGCATCAAATAAATTCATATGAGCATTATTTTCTATGACCTCTTTCTTATAAACATCATTTAATCTGCACCCATCAAAATATTATTCTATTGTAATGTGTTAACTATTTTATTTCCTTTAGTCTTTATCATATACATGATACATTTGGATTGATTCCACTTTCTATTCCTTCATCACATGCTATCATCTAAAATTTTACCTAAAAATGATATTATCTCATTCCTCCACTAAAATCACAGTGATATTGGTTACATTCATGAAGATATGTTTTCATAGAGATTCTATAACTACTTATTTCCATCGGTATTTTTCCTACAAAATTTCTTCTATTGGAATTACTACCATCGTTTGCCTCCAATACCATCTACTCTCTACCATTCCATTATAATTGTTAACTAGTCATACCTCTATATCCACCAAACTAAAATTATGTCACCTCCACTTTTTTTATAGTCATTTTTTGAATATCTGAGATCAGGTAAGTAATAATATAAGTGATGTAGTACTTCAGATATTTGAGGCCATGTAGAATACCTACATACAATAAAATAGAGGCCATATCTTGGCCATGTCAATTTACAAAACTAAGATAGAGGGGGGGGGGGTGGACTGAGATGCTAATCTTGGTAATCTGTGATGCTTCAAAAGGTTCATGTTCTAGGAAGAAAATTCTAGAAATACTAATGATACAACACCCTTTGAAAAATATCCATTTGATCGATAATTTGAGCATGGATGAATCACATATGCTTGAGTGGATGTTCCAAGATTGTGAAAAGTAGTGTTGAATGAGTATATTCATTTAATTCATAGTCAAAACTTATTATGTTTTAGGTGTATTAATGGATATTCACCTGAAGAAGATATCAAGACCTCAAATTTGATGACTAAAGCATGTGAGATAAATAGACATTTTTTTCTTGATAATTTTAACGTGTTAATAAAAATGAATTATATCACAACAATTAAATACATTAGGGTTTTCTGTTAATGAACTCCATGCCTTGTTTATATTTAAAAGGAAACCTATGATTAAATTTAATAAATTCAAGAAATCGAGACAAACATGATTGATGAACGAGGTAATTTTCAAACATAGAAAACCCGAGAGGGGATTAATTTAGAAGCTCTTAATAGAGATACCACATTCAATGAATTATTGTATTAATATAAATTATTTGTAAAATATGTAACATTATTTCATTCCATTATGGATTATGATTTTTTATTTAGCAATTCAAAAGGCTTTTCATGATGTCTTTGAGACTTTTGATTAATGGATGTTAGGATGTTTGATCACTATGTAATATTTGAATATAAATAATCTGATACAGAAGGGATAAATAATTTCCCTATAAATGGGTAACTAATTACTTATGGAATAGCCCCCATAAATAGAGATAAGGATTATAGAATACTACACTACAGAAGATCAATCTACTGTTATGGATTTCATCTACTTTATTTTATTTTATTTTACTGATAATATGTCATCTACAAATATGATATTTTTTTAATATATAATGGAGGGGTGGAACATTAAATTCATTGGGGAAGGGATGAAAACCCGAGAAGGACATGACCTTAAACATTATATAATCTTTAATTAAATTAATACTTCACATTTAGGATCTTATCGGGTTTAGAGTTTCAGATAATTAGGTCATAACTATTACATTACATCTCTAATGTTACTATGTAGACACTTCTACTCAATTAAAATTTTATAAAAAAATAAAAAATCTTAAAAAAAGAGTTAGGTCTAGTCTCAGGTTTTAGTCAACAAGACTCTTCCGTGATCCCATCCTTGACCCTATTCATGAATGAGACCTATGAAAAACATTTCAAAACATTGGATGAGCATAAAAAGATCTGTAAGGGTTATAAAAAAAATAAATATAACACTATTTTATCACTACATACATAACATAATATCTTTAACATACCTCATGAAATCATAAGATTTACATTGTTAACAAAAAACATAATGGTAACTTGTGGAATCCGTAACATACGTACATTGTAGCTTTCACAGCTATTTTGGGAGTTACATTTGGAATACCCATCATATTATATTCTCTTAATCAAAAAGAAGAAACATTCATGTTTACCTACATCACGTTACCCAATTCATTAGAGATATATATTTCCTTACCCACCCTAGTTTTATCACACAACCACCCGTATACGTAACAATTCCAATGAACCATACTATATTCATAACAAATAAAACAAATATAAAGGAAAGATAACATTTCTACATTTCGTGTAACTATATATCAATTAAATATATTAAAATAAAAAATCCATTATCAAAACCATTTTCAATACCAGAATACATAACATAGTATAAGTTATTTATTTTATTTTTAAAAACATAACCGCTTCTAAAGGAAGTCAAAAGATCAAATAATACTCGTAGCGGCAGAAAGGTTGTTAACACCACTTACATTAAAAAAACATTTCTTTTTTTTTTGTCGTTTAGTAAAATGATTCATAGAAAAAGAAAAAACTTGAATGAAATGAAAAGTAAAAGTTTTGTATAAAACATATAAAATAATGTTGTGTATTAAAAAAATATTCCTCAATGAAAGGATTTTGAGAGGAAGTCCCTTACCTCATGTCTGACATGACACGTTCGTTATTTAGTCTCTTGAATAATAAACTGAATTTAATTTATAAATGATTAATAACCTATTTCAAGATAATCATTCCTTTTAAATAACTTATCACCATGTTACAAACATTATGTAATCATTTAAGTTGATAATTCTCATTTTTTCGATATTTGGTACTTGAGTAAAAAATGAACATCCTATATTTACAAGTTGTCTATGTGGTCAAAAGTCCAATATCTACATAATGAAATTAATGGTTTAGATATGATATATATCTTATATATCCACTATATATATGTATTTATAATAGGATATAACAATTGGTGGAAATAAATGAAACGCACCGTTCATGGAGACGATAAGAAGTACATACGAATGAATGCTACTTTCATTTCTATTTATTATTTTAATGAAATTAAAACATAATGATGCATATTTATATTATAATTCTAGTATAATATCATATATTTTATCATTAAATCCATAATTTATATATCTTACATACGGAATCAATTATTCATATCACTTCGAGGTGGCGGTAGTCTGAACATCCTAAAATGAAATTATCGTCTTTACCCATAATGGAAAACATAAATGTATGATATAAATGGAAAATACAAAATCATAAAGAAAAAATAAATATAATATGTATCATATATATATATGTTCCATATTAATGGCCACCATGAGAGGTGGTATGAGATAATTGAACAATCATCATTTCATGAGGCGTTAATTTTCCATCCACCGAAACACTATGTTTTTACCCATTAGATGAAGGAGTGTGTAAGTGTTGTAAGAATCCTTTTCACAAAAACAAACTAGTATATTGATTATACTCTTATTATTATAAAAGAAAATAAAAAACAGAGTTTAGGTGGTTGGAGAAGAAAAATAAAACAAAAGAACTTAAGAAAAGACATTACCTTTCGATATGGTAACTCCCTTTGGATTGAACCAAAAGGGTTTCTTGAAGTGACTTCATCCTATGGTAAGGATTATAGGAGTAATAAAGGTATCTTGAGAGCTTATCTGGGTAATGGTTGGACCCATAAAGGGGCTTAATAGGTCTGAGTAATGGGTTAGTGGTGAGGGATTTTGATAAGGGGGGAGGGGCTCTTTAGGAAAGTGTGAAAATATTATTTTATTATATAATTATTTTATTTTTTAAAATGCCCAAAACTATTTAAATTCAATTATAAGATGACTCATGAAAGAAATAAAATCATCCAATATGAATATGAATAGTTTTCGATATTATTTTAATCTTTAAAATCTTATTTTTTTAAATAATTTACTAATGATGTAAACACTGCATCATTTTTGTGTCATAAATAATTTTATTTTTTTGATGGCAAAAATTTATAAAATAATACCATAATGAATGATATATTTTTCTATTTAAAAATAATATTTATAGTTGAAGATATTAATTATACAACCCTTTGTAAAAATTAATTTACTAAAAGATATTTGTTGATGTCATTTTTTCCCATTATTTTAAGTTAAATTAAATTCACATAAACGTTAAAATTTAATTTAAATGCAAAAAATTGATTTTTAACTACTACTTAGTGGTTTCAATATTCTTCAAAAATAGATGTTATTCAAAAAAATACAAAAAATTCAGCATTGGAATTATTTGATATTCCAAATTCAAAAATTATGTATATTTTAACAAATTAAAAAAATTGAATTTTTATAAATTAATTTAAAAATAAATCTCGTTATCAAATCAAAAATTGTGGTTTTATAAAATATTAACAGTCAAAACATTGACACTTTTTACGTCCAATTTCAATGTGAAATTAATTCCAACGACGAAAATTGGATTAAATGGTAAAAATATAATATAATTACACATTGAAACAAATTAAAAAATTTTATCTTACCATAAGAATAAATTATATTAAAAGGAAATTTTGAATTAAAATACATTATTTTCAACTATTCATTAAAAATTTATTTTATCAAAGAAATACCAAAAATTTACCCAAAGTAAATTTTGATGTCATGATTATAAAAAATATATATTTTCAAATAGAATATATAGAAGTGATCAAAACTATATTTAAGGACAGTTTTTCATTAAAAGGCTGTAAATCGACTTTTTAAAGAATATTAGAGTATTTATGCTTAAAATTAGATTAATTAACATTTTATTCCTCTATATTTTATTGGATAAATGTAAAAACATTTACGAAACATGTATAATCATATTGTACTTAGTTCTGTTCATTCTCACACTTACAACAGCTAGGATTTAACTACCATTTAAATTAATAATATTATATAATTATTTTTTTTATATGGCTCAACCTTGTGTGCAACGTAAGATTTCAAAGAAAACCATTATTCTGTATCTGGTACGCCATCAAACGTAGTTACCCCTTTAAAGTAAAATTTATATTTAATTAAAAAATCCTAATAATTATAAAAATATCATATTTCTTTTTTTACCTGGGATGTTACATCTTTCTCCCCTTTTGGAAATTGCATCCTCACAATTTTTATTCCTTTATCAAATAATTGGAGGTATTTATCCCTCATAGATTTTCATATTCCCACGTTGCATCTTCAACCATATGGTTTTTACACAAAACCTTTACCTGGTGAATTACCTTATTCTAAATCATGTTCTCTATTCGATCAAGAATCTAGACTGGATGTTCGTCATAAGAGAGATTCTCTTCCAACTGAACTACCTCTGGGCACAAAACATGAGATTGATCTGGAATATACTTTTTAAAATTGAAAAAAGAAAAACATTGTGTTCCTAAGAGAATCATGGAGGTAAATCCACTATGTGCATAACTGTTCCATCTTTATAAAGGATATCAAAAGATTTTAAGATTCTCGTACTCAAAAATCCATTATTATCAAGATTCATCACACTCTTCCATGGAGAAACTTTGAGAAATACATTATCAACTACCTTAAAGAAAGATCCTTCCTCCGGTTATCCATAGAACTTTTCAGCCAACTCCGAGTTGTTATCATGTGATTCTGAATCAACTGAACTTTTTTGCCATATCATCTACCAATTCTGGTCCCATAAACATCCTTTTACCAACTTCACACAAAAAAGGTGGAGTTCGATACCACATCCCATATAATGACTCAAATGGAGGTATCTGTATAATAGATTGAAAACTGTTATTATATGAATATTCAACCAAAGAAATTTTTTGATCCCAACTTCCCTGGTAATCCAGTGAACAAGCACATAACATATCCCCCAAGGTTTGAATTATTCATTCTAGTGGCTCATTCGATTGATGATGAAAAGTTGTACTAAATTTTAATTCAGTACCCAATGATGTCTGAAGGAATTTTCAAAAGATAAAAGTAATTATAAGATCCCAATCAAATAAAATGGAGAGGGGAACACCATGAAACATGACTATCATTTTAAAATACAACTGAGAAAGTTGATATAGATATAATGTGTCTGTAATAGGAAGGTAATGGGTTGATTTATTCAATCGATCAACAATAACTAAGATTACATTATTACCTCAAAATGTCTTCTGTAATCCTAAAATGATATCCATGGATATATTTTTTCATTTCCACTCTGGCTCCGGTAAAGAATGAAGCATCCATTTCGATGAATGCCACTCTTCTTTAACCCGATGACAAGTCAAACACTTCATAGTAAAATCAGCAATATCTCTTTTCATTCCATCCCACTAATAATACACTCGGAGATCTATCTATATATTTTTACTAATAGGATGAACTGAAAATAGAGAACTATGAGCTTCACATAACAACTCATTGTTCAACTATGAATCACAATGAAAACATAATCTCATTCCAAATCTCAAAACACAATCATTATCAATGTTAAATTAAAGAAACATACCCTTCAAAACCTACTCTAACTTTTTCTACAACTCACTATCTTTTTCATGCACTTTTTTAATTTTATATGATATAGATGATCTCACTAACACTTTTTCTACTCCAAGAATCAGCCACATTATTTTCTTTTCCTGGATGGTAATGGATTATGCAATCATAAATTTGATTAATTATAACCATCTCATTTATCTCATGTTCAATTTTTTCGGAGTAAATGTATAATTCAAACTTTGGTGGTAAGTATATATTTCACATTTTACTCCATACAAATGATGACTCTAAATTCTTATCCCTAAAACAATAGAATCTAATTATAAATCTTCTTGGTGGTGATTTAAATCAAGAGGTTTTAAGTGACGTGATGTATAAGTAATTACCTAATCATTCTGCATAAGGAAACAACCAAGTCCTTTAAATAGAGCATCATTGTAAATACTAAACTCTCCATTTTTTCTAAGTAGTCCCAAAACCATTTAATTGACTAATCATCTTTTCAATTCCTGAAAACAATCATCACATTCTTTTATTGATACAAACTTTACACCTTTTTGAGTTAACATAGTCAGTGGGCAATATAACTGTGAACAATTATCAACAAACCTCTAGTAATTACTTGCTATAACATGAAAACTGTAGATTTTGTTTATATTTGTGGGTTTTTTCTATTCGTTAACAACTTTTGTTTTAGCGGGATCAATAGTTATACCATATTTTGAAACAATGTGACCATGGAAAGAAATTTTTTGTAACCAAAAGTCACACGTTCTGAATTTCCCATAAATTTTCTTTTCTTTTATGGTTTTCAAGACAACCATGAAATAAATTTCATGCTCCTCCTTATTTTTAGAAAAAACCAAAATATCATCAATAACACAACCAAAAACTTATCCAAGAACTCACAAGAACTTATATTAATACGATCCAAGAATACAACAAGTGTATTGGTTAACCCAAAAGACATAACTACAAATTCATAGTGGCCATATCTAGTATCAAATGCGTTGTTTAGAGTATCGGCTTCCTTTACTTTCATGTGATGGTACCCCAACCTCAAATCAATCATCAAAAAATACTGAACTCCTTGGATTAGATCATACAAATCATTAATATGGGGAAACGGACAATTATTCATAATAGTGATGTTATTCAATGATTTATAATCAATGAAAAGTCTCATTGAACTATATTCTATTTTAGAAAATAAAACATAATCACCCAATGGTGATGTGCTTGGTAAAATGAAACCTTTATCTAAACACTCCTACAATTGCTTATCTAACTCTAAAAGTTCAATTTGAGCCATTAGATAAAGGTGTTTTGAAATGGTTTTAGCATCGGGAACTAATCCAACTAAAAATTCAACTTCTCGATTATGTATAATACTAGAAAACTCATCAGTAAAAACATCAACATAATAATATACCACCAGAACATCATTAATTTTAAAAGTTACTTTTTTTTAACAATATGTTCAAGGTAACATTCATTTCCATCTTTTACTAGTTTCTCAGGTTTCTGATAGGTTATCAAAAGTAAGGCTTCATTCCTGTACATGAACAAGAAAACTTTCTGAAAAGAAACCACATTAACATGGAATTCAATATTAGCATGATTAATAGAAAGTGAATCCATACCAAAAATAAAAAAAAAACTCTACTATAGGAAAAACAATAAGGTTTGCAAGTAGATTCTTTCTACACAAAATATCATGATGGATCTTCTAATTTCTTTTTGTCTCAACATTTCCTCTAGGTGTTTTTACTATAAGATCATGATTCATATCTGGATATGGAATTTCCAATTTACTAGAAAACATCTTAGAAATGAATGAATGTGTATACCACAAATCAAACAACACATTTCCATAATCTGAACAAACAAACAGTTCACCTAATACTACTTCATTCGATGGCCCATCATCTACTGAAGTAGTTGCAAAGGATTTCACCACCCCTTTCTGCTTGTACTCGGGCATCTTTCCATCATTTTAGTGCTTCCTTGGACACTCATTTACATAATGAACCATTTCATAAAAATTAAATTTTTTTAATGGTCGTAAATTAGATTTTGTCTTAGTGTTACCCTAATCTTTTTCAGTGCAATTACGAGCTTTATGTCCCATTTTACCACATCGGTATCACATACTAGAATTCAAAATACATTCCCCGTCATGCTTTTTAACACAATTTTTACAAACTCCAAACATATGTTTTTTACTATTATACTTATTTGAAGAGTTCTTCCCTTTCATCTACCGCCTCAGCCTATTCTTCTGTTGTTTTTCAATGAAGACCTAGTCATTGAAAAACTCTATTTCCACCTTCATCACACATCGAACATGTTTTTCATAACTTTTGAAGTCACGAGAAGCTAAATCCCTTGGATACATTGGCATTAATCGTGAGAAAAAATAGTTTAGTTTACTATCAATATATCGTATGAAATTTGGATCATAGCATGATATTTGAGTGAATTTTTCTTCATAAGCAGCCACTAATTCATCCTCCTACCTCAATTACGAGATTTTTTTCATCCTAAGACGAACCACCATAGAAAACATTTTTTCAATAATCATACATTTGAATTCATCCCAATCAACAACATCAATCAATACACTATCATTGATATTTTTTACCATCGACCTCCACTGATCAACTTCACTTCAAAACGGTAAACAACAATACTGACCATTTAATGTTTTGAACACCCTATAGCATCAAAAATCATTTCTTGTGCTTTAATCCACCCTTCTGCAATCATAGGGTCAGATGATACTCTAAAATATGAGGGATGATGCCTAATGACATGCTCAACCACTGACATGTTACTTTTTGTTTGATATGGATGATATGATGCATGGATACCACCTCATTTTATAGCCTGAGTCAACTGTGTCATCCATGTAACACACTGTTCAGTTCTGATTAACACCATTAAATGTTGCTGATTTGAATGTTTGTCTTCTTCCTTATGTCATCCCAATAGAGCTTCCATGTTTCCTCTACAGAAATAATTTTTGAGCAAAAAGATATCTTAGGAAAAGAAACACGGTAATCTATAAATTCTATCATTTCAATATTAACATAAATTAATTTATGGATATTAATTTAATAATAACCTAACTTTTAATGTTATATAAACTGACCAATGCTACCAACTATAATGAATCGATCTTAAAAAAAATAATCATGAATTAAATGAATAATTTGGGTTGTGGATCCTTATAGGTTTAAGGTTTTATAGAATTAGGTCATAACTATTACATTACATCTCAATAGTTACGAAGTAGAAAAATTTACTCTGTTTCCATTTTTTCACAAAATGAAAACTCTAAAAAAGACGAGTCATGTCTATTACCATGTTTTTTATAGCCGGAATACTCCTTGATACTATCATTGACCCTATTATTCTTTAAGTCGTTTGAAATACATTTCAAAACATTGATGAGCATAAAAATCTCAGTAACTGTTATAAAACAAAGAAAATACATTATTTCATAAATACATATATATCATATTCTCTTTAAAATACCTCATGAATTCATATGATTTACATAGAAAACATAAATTAAAAAGGTATCTTGTGGCTTCCATAACATACATACATTGTAGCTTTCACAACTATGTAGGGAGTAACATTTGGAATACCCATCACAGTATATTACATAAATCATTTATGAGAAACATTCATTTTTACCACCATCACGTTATCCAATGCATTGGTATTCTATCTCTGGCTCACCCGCCTATGTTTATCATGGAACCACCCGCATACATAACAAATACAAATAACTATAACATATTCATAACATATAAAACAAATATAATGGTTAAAAAAACTTCCACATTTCACTCACAAAATATCATTTAAATATATTGACATAACAAATCCATTATCAAATCCATTTTCAATACCAAAATATATAACATAATATGTAATACTTATTTTCTTTTAAAAACATTATGGCTTTTTAGGTAAGCCAAAAGATCATATAATACTCAGGGTTGCAGAAAGGTCATTGTCACTACACATGTTAAAAAGAAACATTTTTTTTACGTTTAGTAAAATGCTTCATAGAAAAATATTCCCTTTGAATAAAATGAAAATTCCAATGTGTTTATATGATGAATAAAAAAATTCGTGTATTAAAACAAAATATGTCTCACTGAAGAGATATTGATACGAAGTCCCTTACCTCCTGTCCGACATGACTCATTCGTTCATTAATCTCCCGAATAACAAACTAAAATTAATTACTACATTCATGAGAACCTTTTTCAATTTTATCATTCCTTTAAAATCACTTATTACCATGTTATAAACTCTATGTAATAATTTAAGTCAATAATTTCCATTTTATCGATATTTGGTACTTACGTCCAAAATGAACTTCTTATATTTAAAAGTGGTCTATGTGGTCTGAAGTCCATTATCTCCAGAATGATTTTAATTAATTAGTTATCATATATATCATATATATCCAATATATATATTTATTTATAACAGTACATAACATTTGGAGGTTAGAAATGAAATTCATCGTTCATAGAGACGGTAAGCAGTACGTACTAATGAAAGCTACGTTCATTTTTATTTTTTATTTTAATGGAACTAAAACACAATGATAAAAAGGTATATTATAATTCCAGTATAATATGATATATAATATCATTAACTATGTCATTTATTAATCCCCCATATGTCATTAACGAGTCATATCACTTTGAGTTAGAGGTAGTCCACATTTCCTAAAATGAAATTATCAAGTTTACCCATAATGGAAACCATAATGGTATGCAATAAATGAAAAATACAGAAGCATTAAGAAAACATAAAAATAGTATGTATCATTTATAAATATAGTTCCACCTTAATGGTTATCATGATAGGTGGTAGGAGATAATTGAACAATAATTGTTTCGTGAGGCGTTAGTTTTTCATCCACCAAAAAGTATGTTCTTTACCTATTATATGGAGGTGTCTGTATGTGTAGTTCCCATAATTCTCATAACAAGAACCTAAAATATTTCAAATAATTTTTTAGTTATAAAAGAAAATAATAAATAATAGTTTAGGTGGTTGGAGAATGAAAATATAACAAAAAAACATAATAGAAGATGTTACATTTAAATCGGGTAACTCCCTTTGGATTGAACCAAAAGGGTTTCTTAATGTGCCTTGTGCCTAAGGTAAGGCTTTTAGGAGGAAGAGTTGATTCGTTAGAGATTATTTGGGTATATTTTGGATGATCCAAGGGTCATGAGGGTTATGCTTAATGGGTTATAGGTGAGGGACGTTTATAAGTGGGGGAGGTCTCTATTAAAAATTGTCAATATATTATTTTATTACATAATTATTTTCAGTTTCTAAAGGTAAATAAATTATTAAAGTCTAATATAAGATGACTCATGATAGAAATAAAATAATTAAATAAAAATTGGATAGGTTTTGGATATTATTTTAATTTTATAATTTTACTTATTTAAATAATTTATTAATGAGGTTAACACTACATCATTATTTGGTCATTAATAATTTAATTTTTTTAATGAGTAAAAATTACTAAAAACTTTACCATAATGTAGGAAATCTTTTTAGTTTTCAAAATAATATTTATAATCAAATATATAACTTATATAACCCTATGTAATAATTAATGTACTTAATGATATTTGTTTTTGACATTTTTTCCAAAACTTTAAGTTAATTAAAAAAAGTGTCATTATCACTCTTAAGTGGATACATGGGGTCCCAAAATAGACCCAAGGATGAAAATGGACATAAATGACTCATACAATAGTTTTAGGACATGTTTTAAGGTAATATTCTATTATTATGATATTCTTTTTACCTTGAATTACCCTATTTCCTTTAACTACGGTAAATAAAGGTCAAAAGATAATATTCACCAAAAATTATTTTCAGGTTATTGAACAAAATTTTACATGATAATTACATCAACTTATGTATAATTTTAAAAATTCAATTCACAAAATAAGTAAAATTTCATTTAAATGAAAAAGTCATTTTTTAAATACTACTTAGTGGTTTCACTATTCATCAAAAATTGATGTTTTTTAGAAAAATACCAAACTTTCAGCCTAAGATATATTTGATTTTCCGAACACAAAAAACAATTTCTATATAATCAAATTTAAATCATAGATATTGGACTAACAAATTTAAAATTAATTCCCATTGTGAAAAAAACATGTTTTCAAAAAATATTAACTATCAAAAGATTGACACTTGTATATGTCCAATTTCAATGTGAAATTAATATCAATGAAAAAAATTGATCAAATGGGAAAAATATAATCTAATTATAAGTTAAATACTATTGAAAAATAATTTAACCATTAAAATGATTTATATTAAAAAGCAGTTTTGAATTAAAATACAATTTTTCAACTATTCATTAAAAAAAGAATTTTATCCGAAAATATCAAAAATTTACCCAATGTAAATTTTGATGTCAAGACTCTAAAAAAGAATTTTATTTTTTCAAATAAGACATATAAAGGTGGAAAAAACTATATTTATGGAGGTTTCACCAATAAAAGGCAATAAATTGTCCTTTTAAATAATATTAGAGTATTTATAATTAAATTTAGATTAATTCACATTTTAAGTCTCTAACTTGTAATAGATAAATGTAAAAATATTTGAAAAACATGTATAATCCTATTGGAGTTAGATATGTTCATTCCCCCTATTACAACCTCTAGGAAATAACTCCCATTTAGAATTATAATATTATATTATTATTATTTGAATGGCTCAACCTTGTGTGCAACGTAAGATTTCAAAGAAACTTGTTGTTGTGTATCGGGTATGCCATAGATCATAGAAACCCCTTTAATGTAAAATTAATATTTAATTCACAAGTACTAAAAATTATGAAAATATCATATTTCTTTATTTACCTTGGATGTTACGGACCATATAATTATGCTTGAGTATAAAGAATTGGATTGAAATCATTATTCTAATTTTATTTTTAAATAATATCAATATTTAATTACAAATTTATTATTGTATATGATTATGTTTGAATTAATTATAATATTTTATTTATTACCTTGGTTGTGGGTCTAAAATCATCCTTTCATCAGATTTATATCATATTTATTGAATGATATGAGGATGAGTAGTGTTTTTTCAGAGATTGATAATGTCCGAGGAAGTTGTTGTGGTCAAACCTGGTTTTCTTGGGAATCAAAATAAATAATTTAGTATTTCCTGAATGATTTGAGGGTAACTAATTTTTTCATTTACACATAGGATGTTTGTTATACAAAAGAAAATAATCTTTATTGCTAGTCAAAACTTGTGCAATCAAAAAAATGTGGGTAAGTAATTTTGGAACATCTCATTTATCAATTATCAATTAAATAAAATCTGATTAAGAAAATTGTGATAGTATTTCTTGTGGAAAATATGTAATAAAAATTATCACTTGATTCTCGATTTGATTCTTATTTTTTTTTCTTTCTTGGTCAAAGAATTAAATTCTCACTCACATCATTCCTCACTCATCACAACTAGATTTAGAGAACACCCCTCTAGTGACAACCTTGGTTACTACTACTACTAAAATCTTTAGGAAATTTATTAGGTTTTTCCACTCCATACAATAGGTGTGCATCAAAGAGGTACCTTTTAAAATCATTGATGGATATGTAAATTTTTCCCATGATAAATAAATTCACTTTCCATATTTTGTGCATGAAATTAAATATTTATAAGTGAGGATCCCAAGCCTAATTTCATCTCTATAACAACCACCCAAATATAGAGATAAAAACACTACCAACAGATCTTATGTATGTGTTCTTAATTGAAGGGGATAATTTGCATGTAATTTTTTCTAAAAACCAATCCTCCAATTATGAAAAAAATTGATTTAGATTTTAAGGTTCAATTTTCAACAAATATAACGGATCTTATAATATATACCCAAATTTTATATCAAAATATACATACATTTAATTATACAAAAGGAAAATTCTAAACCTATTAGGAGAAATCAAAAAATATCGAACCCCACTATGATGGATGGTGTAAAATATGAAATACATAATTTGTTATATGTAGGGATAAAATACATCATCTATTACTTATAATGGGTTAGTCTCATTCGCATAGTCCCTAAAGAATGGGCTTGACTAGTGAGGAGTTGTCAAAAGGAATTGAACCTTATTATAATTTATATTAGTATGAAAATTTCTTTTGATTATAGTATTTCTAATTTTAAAACTATAATGAAAAATTTCCAAATTCTCTTTATTGACTACATATTAGAAATATCTGATGGAAAACCCATTTTATTATTCTTACAAGGGTTTTAGGTATCATTGAATTTACAATTTCACATAAAGATAAATAAAATGCCACATTTACATGTTCCTTTTGCAGAGTACAAATAAAAAATTCTTCGATTTAGATTATTTAATACTTTATTCACATTTAAAAAGTGTACTGTAATTATATTATATTGACCAGAATAAAAAATATCAAAAAATATTTTCACATGGATTTACTATTTTTGTTAATTTATTTTACCATTTTTTGTGATTTTTGGGTAATGTTTTGAAAACATTAATTACAAAAAAACATTTTTCAAAATTTTGAGAATATTAATTTCATGGTTTAAAGAATAATAGTCCTTTTTTAGGTTATTTCATATAATGTAATTGAGGTAGATAAGTATAAAATTAATGTGATTAATTCATATCCTAACGCAAATTTTGTGAAACTATTTCAATAATTTCAATGATATGAAATATTTTACCAGATTTTAAAAAATAATTTTAGTAAGATAACACTTATTTTTCATAGTTTATTCAGGAAAGGAGTTGAATTCAGTTTCTATATTTATTTTTGGGAAGCTTTTGATGAATTAAAAATTAGGTTGATCACAATACTTGTAATACATTCACTCTATAGGGAGGACCCCTTCTAAATGCTTTGTGATTCTTCTAACCATGTTCTGGGGGTATTTAAATAACGAAGGATTAAATTAAAACCTAATGTCATAGATTATACTTCATGAAAATTTTATACTTCATAAACTCAGTACATGAATCTAAAAAGGAATTTTTAGCATGTGTGGGTTTTCATGGATAAATTTATTTATGATATTATTAGAACTAAAGTCGCAATATTTTATGATCATGCAGATCTCACATATATAGTAAATAAATAAGAAGCAAAGTATATGATTTGAGATATATACTAATTCATTAAGAGTTCAAATTATTATTCAAGTATAATATTGGAAATGAGAACTAAGTGGTTGATCACTTGAGTATGTAATCAATAATTGAATAATTGAAGATATTATTCACAAATAAAAATGAACACATTCTAGGAAATTGGTTGTACATGGTAGATGGATATATATCATGGTATAAAGATATTTCTATCATTTAATAACTTTTTATGTCCCATCTCATCTTACCACCACCATTTTTTGAATAAAATTAGAATAAATATTTACATTATGAAATAACCATACCTGTGGTAATTTTTAATTCTGAAAATCATAAAAATATGTTTACCTGAGAGTGATATTAAAAATTTTCTTGATTTTTTAAACACTTTAGTTTATAGGGGAGGCTTTTGAACTTTAGGGAAAGTAAATAATGTTTTCTTATTAATAATATTATTGAATAATTTTTTAAATATTCACATAAATTTAGAAAAAAATGCAATGAAAAGTAATACATTGGAAACATCACAAAAAAGAAAACAAATACATTAATAACCATCATGTTTTTTAAATATTTAATGTTTGAGGAATATATATTATGGGATCTTTCCATAGGTCCTATGTAAACTCTTAATAATTATTTTATTTTGATTATATGTAACACCCCTACCCCTCTAGACCGGAGCTGGTACATTACTTTTTATTTTGGCAGGGATAGAAGAAATTAAAATCTCGAAGGAAAAATCAGTTTATTTGTGTTGAAGAAACTATATTAATAAACATAAACCAAATTGTATTGGAGAAAGTTACAAAATATAAGACAAAATAAAAACAAAAAACTGCGTCTATAAGAACTCAATAAATGATCTCCTCTTCATCATCTAATGAAGGTAGAAAATGAAAGGGGTGAGCTCAAACGATCATTAAGGGTTACAAATAGCGGAAGAATGAATCAATAATAAATGAATCATAAATAAATATGTCATGGTGAATAAATCAAAAACACATGCCATTAATAAACTGAGAAAAGGCATGCATCCATAGATTTTTTCATAGTAAATACCACATGTATATTAATAACTGATAATGAATAAAGAGAATGATTATTAATTGGACGTCATGTATCTAGCGCAATTGTTTTTAAGAGGTGGTGCCTCAGTCCAAGACTAAGTCACAATTTATTGAAAAAAGAGAAAGGGAATTATAAAAGTCAGAAGGACGAAATCTTATTAAAATCCTTAATGAATAATGGGAGTAAGCCGTTATGAAAATCATCCAACCAGGTAATAACCTGATTGACCCCCTTGTTGGAAAGACTATCAGAAACCATGTCCGCTTTGCGGTACAAATGTGTGGAAATGTTGTTGAGATCCATGAGAGAAGAAATACATTTCATCCTTCGAGAATTAAGTGTCCATGCAAGGTGAACCACCCCTTAAAAATAGCTTGGACAATAGTGGTTGAATCACATTCATTCCACAACTTGTTCAAAACATTTTTCCTGGAAAAATCCGCAGCATGAATGACTCCCAGCATTTCTGCTTACAAGGACGATGTTGTATCACATACACAGAAAAAGCCACCAAGTAATCATCCAAGGGAGTCTCTGATGATGGAACCACAACCTACCAGCCCCAGGTTTCCTCTAGAGGCACCGTTAACATTCACTTTGATCCATCCAGGAAGAGGAGCTTTCCAGAAGACTACAAAGGTACGTCGAGTTTGCCTATAAGATCCTGCAATGTGAATATGGCGGAGGATCTCAAAATCACCGACAGAGTTGTCACAATGATCATTATGAAGTTAGGTAGTATCCTCGAAGGAAATTATAATATGAATTTTACCTGCATTGAGACTGAATGAGCAATTATTATTAATAAAATTATTTCCTTCATACCAGATCACATGCAGGAGCTCTTCCACCACAGCCAGAAAAAGATTATTGATTTTCTTATTAAAGTCCCAAGCCACACAGTGTTAATGTTGAGAGCTGATAGTATCATGAAGTGACCATCTTCAACCAAAAAAATGTTAGAAATATAATTCCAAAGAGTAGGAGCTATAGAACAAGACATGAAAAAATGATTAGCATCCTCACGGTGTAGGTTGCATAGATGACATATAGAACAAAGAAAAATACCAAAGGATTGAAGGCACACATTAGTGGGGAAAAAATTATGGGAAACACTATAAATTAGAGTAAGGAACAAGGGTTTGATTCCATTATACCATAAACACTATTTAGTTATGTGGGTAGAAACCTATCTGATTTTTGGAAACAAACTCGAAGGGTTTGTCGCCAACTGATTTGTCTCATGAGAACTACTGATGCATAAAAGGTCTATAGTGGGTCCCACCTACCAATTCATGTCCAAAAAATTCATTGTACATTAATTCAATACCAGAACAATATTCCTTTTCAATATCTTCATAGAGTAGAGTATACAGATTAGTCAATATTTCCATAATTAAAATAACTATCCAAATAAACAATGTATGTAAAATGGTATACATTTTAGACAATAAACATATACATGATATGATACTATGGATATTTAATATAAATATAATTTCAAATGAAACATGATCTCAAATGGGCAGTAGGTACACCACATAAGGATTATTAGGTGCACCATATGAAGTTACTCACAACAAAATATTAGTGGAGATGAAGTCTCTTGCCACAATGTAATTGGTCAAGTCATATGGCCAGAACTTAATAACCAAAAAATGAATCATTGAATAACATTAATATAAGTAGAATCATTTTATTATAAATAAAATGTTAGTACAAATATTCCACATACATGAAATGTGTGGTGCATATTAAAACTCTCACAGAAATGCATGTTATATGAGAAACCCCTTAGCTTATGCTTGAGGGTGTTCTTTGTTTGTTTTAATGACCTGAATAATAAAATTTATCTTCATTAATTAATATATCCAGAACCTCATATAAGTTTAATTGATTTATTATAACCTTATTAGGTTCATTCAAAGACCTTTTATGGGTTTCACAGGTTCAATTTTCTTGTTTTGGAAGCATTTTCTTCCTTAGTTTTCATGATTCATTTACTCGTTTTCGTGACTGGAAGTTCATTTGAAATATTGTTAAATGTCCAGAATTGTTAATATATCTTATTAATGACATTGAAGAGATATATTTTTTTTTGGGTTATATTCCATGATGATTATTCATTAGATAGGTGTTTACTACATATATTCAGATTAACCTGGCCGTTTTGTTCATAATGAACTTGTTTTGTATTATTTTATTATATTATCAGTGACTAAGGATTCCAGAACATTAATGAGATGAAACACATATATTCGTATCTGGTTCAACCATTAAAATAGTTTCATGACTAGTAGTAAAGGTGAAAGTGAAGAACGAAACATCGTTGTCGACAAAAGTTATAAATTGGAACCTCTTGGATGTTGATTACATTTATAGAAATAAAATAAAGGGAGTAAGAATATTGATGATTGTTCTTCCATTCACAGGATATAATTCCAGTATATAGATGATAATAGATTTTATCAAAGACAGTTGGATAGAGGAAGTGAGGAGTGAAAATTAATAGATATGAACTAGAAAATAAAAGAAACGGTGAGAGATCCCTTATGAAAATTCGGCATCCTAATGACGTCGCTTAAAACATCATAAAATAAAATGATGAGATAAAAATGTTATATAATCTTATTGAAATCAAAATTACATTATTAATAACAAATAAAATTAAACCCCAACATATGATAATAGAAAATCAAATAGATAACATAAACTAAGTGTCGACTAAATGAAGAGAATGAAGGATTCCCTCACCTTGTAGATTGACTCATATATCATGAAGGATGGGACCATGGAGAATTAAATACACCTTGGGAGGACTCCTAGGGAAGTAATAACACAATATAATTGAGGATATTGAGTTTGGAATGAATGGAAACGAAGGGGGTGATTGGGTGTTTATAGAAATTAAGAAAGCATTTTTTATTAATTAAATGGGACACCTCGTTAGTGGTTTTCACAATACCCTAGGCTTTCCCATGGTATCTACCCACGGTTTAAGCCAATAAGCACACATAATGTCATAATAGACTGTACCCATGTCAATCAGCACTTTATATTAATTATTAAATCATTATTATTACATTAAACTATAAAAAACTCAAATCTGTATTTTTTCTATTCACAAAAATTCAAGTATTTTAGAAAAATCACACAAATTCACCCTAACCATTTATAGATGTGTAGAATTCAAAAATGAACTCCAATTTTTGAAAATAATATATTAATTATTTTTAATTTAATTTTTAAATTAAATCTAAGTTAATTTGAAAAATAACAATTAAAAGGTATAATTAGTTTTGTATTACATTCAAAAATTAATTAACTTCTCATTATCTTATTACCTTAAGAAAAAAATATTATCATTGTTTAATATTTATAAGAGTCATATTACAATTTATATTACTATCCATAAGTGTATGTTACTATTCATCAAAAAATCAAGTTGGTTCTATTAGACTCCAAACGTCATTCTGGTCAAAACTCTAGATGACAATTTTTCAAAATTGAAAACATAGAAATAATAAATTTATGTTTAATGGATATCATATAACTTTCTCCTATAATGTTTTGTTTCACAAAAGTCATAGTGATTTATGAAATATGGACTATGTAATGAATAGAACGTATTTAAGAGAAACATACCATAAAATGTTTGGGGTGTTATGTTATACCACCTTTGGAAATTTTGTCTTAGAAATTGTAGGTTTAAAGCCCACCAAAAAGATGTGGGTGATTATTCGTCATGAAATCCTCTAGTTCACATGTTGCTTCCTCCATATTTTTGTTTCTACAATGAACTTTTTCTAGATGTGTTGATAGATTTCTCAATACATGTTCTCTTATTTTAATAATACTAATAGGCTTTTCACAATATGAAAAATTAGGTTCCAGTTCTATTTCATCATATGTGAGTACATGAGTTGGGTCTGGAATGTATTTCTCAAACAATGACACATGGAACACATCATGAAATCTGGAGAGATTTTGAGGCATCACAAATGGTATTCTTTAGCTCCAATTCATTCTATAATTTCAAATGGTATGATGTATTCGAGGCTTTTTTCCCCTTTTTTACCCAACCGTAAGACACCCTTCTTTGGAGATACATTCAGAAATACATGATCTCCCACTTGGAATTCCTAGTCCTTTCTCATGTTGTCATCATAACTCTTCTACCTACTTTGGGATTCTTGAATACGGGAATGTCTTTTCTTTACCTTGGTTGTGGCCTCTTCAATAATTTCTGGGCCTATAAGTTTCCTCTCACCAACTTCATCCCAACATGTTAGAGTTTGACATCTCCTTCCATATAATGTTTTTATGGAGCCATTTGAATACTATAGTGGAAACTATTGTTGTAGGAAAATTCCACCAATGGAAATAATTGATCCCACCTATCTTGGATGTCAATATTGAATAACCTCAGCTTGTATTCTGATGATTGAATAGTCCTTTCAGACTGTCCATTGGTTTGGGAGTGATAAGAAGTACTTATACGATGCTCATTATTCAAAGCTTTCTGGAGACTTTTCCATAATTTTGAGGTAAATCAGGGATCTCGATCAGATATAATTAATAGTGGTGCACCATGAAGTCTTACAACATCATTAATATAAAGTCTTTTCAATAACTCAAGTGTAAATTCCTCCCTTTTAGGAAGGAAATTTGCTGATTTTGTGAGATGATCAACAATTACCCGTATTGCATCATTCCTTATAAGTTTCCTCAGTAGTCCAGCGATAAAATCCATCATAATGATATCCCACCTCTACATAGTAATAGGTAAAGGTTGGATCACTCATTTGGAATGTTGTCTCTCTGCCTTCACTTGTTGAAAAATAAGACACCTTGACATGTAGTCAGCAATTTCCCACTTCATATAATCACACCAAAAATATTCCTCCTGATCTTTGTACATCATGGTGCTACTCGGGTGTATAAATAAATTTGAGATATGGGCATCATCTAATAGTTACCATTTTATCTCAGCTATTGATGAAATAGATAACCTCTTCTCAAATTTCAGAACTCCTTCTTCTTACACGAAGTTAGCTAGTCTCCCATCATTAACAGCATAATGTTTCTTATTCAGATTCTCATCATCATATTGAAAGCTTTTTATCATCTCTAATAAAGATGGTTTAGAAATTATTTGAAAGAGGAATGTTTTTCCCTTTCCTTAACAATTCCCATATCTATCTTTATAAGATCCAAAAATACAGGATCTCTCTCAATCATCATTTGAGTCAAATTCCATGACCCTTCCTAATTAATGCATTTTCCACCTTATTCACCTTTCCTAGGTGGTAGTGTATTGAAAAATTTTAATCTTTGAGTAACTCTAGCCATATCCTTTCCCTCATGTTGAGTTTTTTTTTGTGTGAAAATATATTTCAAACTCTTGTGGTACGTATAAACCTCACATCTTTTTCTGTAGAGATAATGTCTCTATATTTTCAAATGAACGATTATCACTACTAACTCAAGATCATGAGTTGGATAGTTTTTCTCATGGGTCTTCAACTATCTATATGCATAAGAAATAACTTTATCTTTTTGCATAAGGATGCTACCCAGACCATTCTTTGATGCATCAATATATATTAAAAATCCAACACATCCAGAGGGAAGAGTCAAAATTGGAGCATTGAAAATTCTTCTTTTCAATTCTTCGAAAAATTCAGTGCATTCTTTTGTCCACAAAAACATAACTCCTTTACGTGTGAGCTTGGTTAGTGGGTTAGCCAGTTGGGTGAAATTCATAATAAAACGCCAATAGTAACCTGCTAATCTAATGAAACTGTGTATCTCATTTATATTTGTCTCCATGGGTCATTATTGGAATTCCATTGTCTTTGTAGGATCAAATAGGATTCCATCCTTAGAGGCAATATCGCCAATAAAATAAACTAATTGATTCCAGAATTCACACTTGCTGGACATCCCCTATAATTTATTTCTTCTAAGAGTTCTTAGAATAACCCAGTAGTGATTCTCATGGTCTTCATAGATTTTTGAGTATACGATAATATCATCGATGAATACCAAAAAAATGTTATCAATATATTCCTCTAAAACTATATTAATTAAATCCATGAAAATAGATGGTTCCTTCATCAATCCTAAAGGCATCACTGTAAACTCATAATGCCAATACCTATTTTGAAATGTTGTCTTCTAAATATCTTCCTTCCTCACACGTAGTTGATGATATCCAGATCGAAGTTCAATCTTTGAAAAGAATTGAGATCCATGATGTTGATCTAATAAATCATCAATTCGGGATAGATGATACATATTTTTTATTGTAATATAATTTATTTCCCTATAATCAATGCATAGACTTATGGATCCATCTTTCTTTTTGAAAATCAAGATCGGGGCTCCCCATGGAGAAACAGTAGGTCGAATAAATCCTCTGTCATTCAACTACTTTCGTTTTTTCTTTATCTCCAATAACTCCACAGTTCCTACTCTATAGGTACACATTTATATAAGTCTTTCATCATGAATAAAATTAATAGAGAACTCATCTTCCCACCCAGGAGGATGTCCAGGTAAATCCTCTAGAAATACATCAATATACTATGCTCTATGTTCACATCATTAGTTTGAATATTTATTTCTACACACATAGATATTTATTTATATTCCTCTCCATGTATTGCATTCAGTAGAGATACTGGAGGTTGTTGTAGATAAGAATCAGGTGGTGAGGTTTCTACCCTAAAGACAAAGAATTGTACACCATTTTTAAAAATCGAAATTTCCTTCTTCTTATAGTAAATATTTTCATCATAATTCAACAGCCAATACATACCGAGAATACATCAAATTCAGTCATTGTTATGATGATAATGTTAGAAACTAAATCATGTTTTGTTGTCTGGAGGGGGACTAGTCGACATGCCTTTATTGCAACGATATATCCCCTAGGAGTTTTGACTAACAACTCCTTTATTAAATTAAATTGGACATATCTAATTTCCATGGAAAACTGGGAAGATATAAATTAATGCAATGATCTAGAACCATGTAAAGTGTTAGCTATTATTGAGGAAAAAATTAGAGGACCTCCCACCATGTCATCAGGTAATTTAACTTATGCAGTTGTAATCGTATAGGCTCTCCCTTTTTCCCTTGGATTTTTTGGAGTCAAGTTTCTATGGTGCTTAGGACACTCATTTGAATATTGTCCCATATATCTAAAATTGTTGTATTGAATATCATTGAACCGATTCATCTTCATACATTCATCATATCGATGACCCTTTTCACCACACATATAGCAGACTCTAATGAATTGTAAGCATTTCCCGTGATGATTCATTCCATAGTTCACACATAATGGGATTAGCTTTTTTCTCTTTTTATTCTTTTATGCCTCTCATTTTCTTTGGTTATTAGAGTACCTCTTCATATCTTCGTTTCTTTTGAAAATTTTGTATCTAGAAAATTCTTTCTCTCTTTTGATTTTAATTGATACAATTTCATCATATGATGAAAATGTTTGAGAAGGTAGTGCCCTTGGAATACTTGTCATAAGACCATGAAAGAAATGATCAATCCTATCTCCTTAGTTAGGTACCTAATCTATATCATAACTGGATAGCCTTGTAAAGGTATCTTTATACTCTACAACACTCTCTCCTTCCCTTTTCATTACGCAATGTAATTTCTTCTTCATTTGGGTTCATTGCTCACAAGGTAAATATTTGTTGAAGAATATTTCCATAAAAGTCCTCCATTTCATATATTTTATTTCTTCTTCCTCTGTGGTATTCTGAATCAAGGACCACTATTAAATATCTTCTCAAGAGACTTGATCCACTGCTCAGCAACCATTGGGTTAGTAGTCCTGTTGAAAGATGGGGGTTTCTACTGCTTGAAACGATCAAACATAGGTAGGGAATGGTTATTCATTACAACCTAAGTATGCTTTCTCAATATGTTCATGATCTAATCTTCTCCAACATTGACAGTGTTGACTTTCTCAGTAGGGAGATCCCTACCTTGCCCACATGTATTGATTCCCCTTCTTCCATTATATAACATTTCTAATTAATGGGATACACTATATTAGTTTATGAATCTAAAATAGAAAACCACTCATCATTGATTGAAATTCAATAAATATCTAATATTATAAACATGGATTCTCTGTAGAAAAATTTGAATTAAACTCCTTCATAATGGCATGTAAGGAAAATGTTAATTATCCTAAACATATCTCCATAGATTTTCGTAACCATGAATGCAGCAAGGCCTGTTTTCGTCCACCAATTACCATTCGATTTGACCTCAAATTGGTTTTTTGGGTTTTACGACACATTTGTGCCAGAGCCTCCTATAACTGCTCATATCCAGACAGGGATGTATTTCATAAAAGATCCACATAATCTATTACATACAAAAAAATTCTAGGATGTTATTGTATGTTTATCCTCAAATAATACCTTAAGGCTTTGTTCCCAGCTCTAAATTTCCTACATTATTTTCTAATTTTTCTACTAAACTTCCTCGGATATCAACGGTAACGCCCTCACCCCTCTTGACCAGAGTTAGTGCATTTATTTTTATATTGTCATGGTTAGAAGAAATGGAAATCCCGAAGGAATGACCATTTTAGTATTCTTGAAGAAAGTATATACATAAACGTAACTCATATTACAAAGGATAATGTTACAAAATACAATACATAACAGAAACTAAAAACTGTGTCAAGTGGAAATCAATAAATGATCTCCTCTTCAGCACCTGTTGAAGGTAGACAATAAAAGGGGTGATCCCAAATGCTCAGAAAGGGTTAAATATAGTGGAAGCATGAGTCAATAATAACTGAATCATAAAAAAATGGCACGGTGAATAAATGAAAAACCCACGCTATGATTAAACTGAGAAAGGTCCTGCATCCATAGATTTTTTCCTAGTGAAAACCTCATGGATAGTAATAACTAATAATGAGTAAAAAGACTTCATATTAATTCGAAGCCATGTATGTTACATAAATGACTTATTTTAAAGATAAATTGCATTAAATTTTTATTTATTCTTTGTTTTTTGGGATTCTCAAGCTTTTAGGGTGGAATGGGTGAGTTTTCGTGAATTGGGCCAAACTGTGAGCCCAATTCCAGATTTAATAATAAATTTTGTTTCTTTTATAACTTTTTCATTTTTTGATATTATTCACCCATTCCAATTCTTAAATGGTCTCCCCTGACATGTTAACACCACTATTGTAGTTTTGAGTGTTTAGAAGTCCATAACCAATGTGTATATGGGTTTTTATTTGAGTGATTGGGCCTACCTGAATGCTAATTTCCATTTTTAAAAATTTTATTTGATTAATTAATATCATATTCAATTTTAAGTATTTTTCGGTGATTTTAATCCTCAAACATGACCATTGAACCCAGACGCATTCCCAACTTTTCTCTACCATCATTGGATCTCTTCATAATCACAATTTAGTGCTAAACTTATTAGGGTTTTGAAAATAGGGAAGATTTGAGGATGTAAGTTATTTCCATCAGAACACTCTCAATTATTACTCTATTTCCCCCATTAGAGTTCCTACATGATCTCCTTATCCTTTTTCAAACATCCCTTGAATGGTTGAATGTTTTAAAATTTAGATACTGGTGGATTTTGGGTCGTTTTATTCAATATTGTCTTGAGTAAGTGTTTCTCTCTTCAATTTCATCCTTCTCTTTAGGGTTTCCTCCCTCTTTAATTATGTGAAAAAATGACCAGAAGTTAGTGTTCAAACATGTGGTTTTATTTTGTGTCTTTTTGGTTAAACACTATGGTCTAGGGCTGGATTTATCTTCCTTTAGGTGTGGTGGTAGTTCAGTTGATGTTTCACCCCAATATTTGAGGGGTTTTTCAACTTTCAGTAGGTCATTTCCATGTGTAATCATTTATAGATTAGTTATTTTGCTTGAATTACTTATTTTTCATGTTTCTAATATGTATTTTAGTGTGTTAAAAATACTTATGTTGGATTTGGTTAAACATTTAATTTTATAGTTTCATTTTATCTTGAGATTGGGTGTTTTTCAAGTGTAACCCTTGGGGTATTGTTTGGGTGTGTTTTATAACATATGAAATTGGTTTAAAAAATCTTGTTAGGGATGCCAATTAATCCTTGTTAGGGTCTTGGTGTGCCATTAGGTTTTTAAGAGGGTATTTTTGGGTTGAAGGTGTATAAACTTTTTGTACTTCTTGAAAGTGCTTTCGAAAACGTGTTCTTTTCATGTGGATATTTTGTGGTATTGTTTGATGTATTTTTATAATACTTGTAAGTAGTTTAATAAATGTTTTTGGGGATTCCAATTATGTTTCCAATTGGTATTGGTGTGATTTTGTCCTTGAAATATGGTTTTGGAATGGGTTTTATGAGAAAAGTTTGGGTATACTCTTTAGAATTGTTTTACGAATGATTTGAATGATTTAATGATTTATGTAAAAGGTTAAACCATATCGGAAAACTATTTTGGATTGTGTATATTTATAAATGGTACATTATAAAACTTAATGTGGATGTTTTTTAATGTGTTCCATTTGGAAATGTTTTATAAAAATGTTCAAAGGATTTACTAAAGTGTTTAAGAGATGTGAAAGTGATGTGGGATGTTATGTGTGAGTGGGATGTGAAAAATGGATTTTCGGTTACGAAAAGGGTATTATGTAACATGTGAGTAGGCTGTTATTGTAGTTTTAATATATTGGAATGGTTTTATAAAATTATTTAATCGATTTGTGGAAGTGTTAAAGAAATGTAAAAATTGTTGTGGGATATTTTTGTGTGAGTCGGATTTCAAATCAATTTGAATGAAAAGAGGACTTTTGTAACTTTTTTGGTATACATGATGGATTTTTTGTGAATTTGTTATGATGAAATGATATTTTCATGTACAACATATATTTATAGACTTGTTGAAATAGTTTATCACAAATGGAGAACCCGAGTATCTAGGTGGGTGGACCTGTACTAGTATGCAAGTGAATCTGTGGGGTTTGGCCTTAATTTCACTTAACAAGATTGAAACATACATCTATAACTAAACTGTTATGATGATGATTGGGAACCACGATGTTATGGGTATGTTCTCTAGCAGTGGGTCATGCACGGTTATAGATATTAGTAACAGTTACTATCACCAAGATACGAGGTACCTGGGACCCACAAGAGCTAGTGCCTAAGGGTTACTTTCTATTTCTTAATCTCATTAGATCCATCATACTTACCATCGACATAAAGTATGTTTTACTTGATAATTCAGTAGCTTTGTCATTTTTTTTAAAGTGTTGATTATTAAAATTATCCAACTTGATAACTGATTTTTTTAGTTTCATCTTTTAGAAATTGTAACTAGAAATTACATGTTTTTTGATAACATGCATGCTTTTCATCTTTGAATGTTTATCATGAGGAATATCTTAGTGTTGGCATCTTATTGGTCATTTTCGCATACCCTACATACACCCTTGGGTGTCAGTATATTTTCTTATTTTTCTTTTCGATGTATGTGTATATTTTTTAATTCCACTGGTTCGGGTTCTAGCAGGTCCTTGGTGGTGATGTGTTGTAGAGATGGATTGATGGCTGTGCCTCTAAACATGAAGGTTCTTGGGCTATTTAATTTTGGTTTTTTACCTTTGTTATAGTCAATTTGTGTTGTTTTAGACTATGTAATTCAGTTCTGAATTTTTTTTAAAATATTGTTTGATTTTAAAAAATCCAGATTCATTTTATTGGGTTCATTTGTTTTTTTATGTCTATAAAATTAGGTAAATCATTTCCAATTCTCATGTTATGATTTCCAAGAACTTGTACCAGCCCATGGGGATTGGGAACGCCCATTAGGCCTAGTCATGGGCTGGTTTTGGGGCCGGTTTGGGTTGAGACCAAATTCAGTTTATGACAAAATGGTATCAGAGTAGGTTTAGGCTAACTCTTTGGGTCATGTTATTTGAGGAACATTCAGGATAGTTTGGTGTTAGGATTGTTGGGACATGGAATTCCAGTTTTGGGTAGTGTACCTAATAACCACACCTCATGATGGGATTCATTTTTCTAGGCGAATTCGGGATTTAACTAAGTCCTTTGGTTTTCATAGTTCAATGATGATTAAGGGAAATTAAAAGAGAGTTGGGTTAATGATCTTATTGAGCCCGCAAGGCCTGGAAAGCCATATGGATCCAAGGATATTCTCTTGAATAATCTTTGTGATAGATAAGTGATAGGAATATGGAAACCAACCATATGTCCAAGTCACCCACTAAAACTAGTTTTCTCTCGCATTGTTTTGTACTTTAGTTTTGAAAACATGGAACTTTGGTTTTAAGAAGCATAATGTTTTTGTGAAATGATTTTTAAATAAATAGGGAATGGTTTGATTTATTAAATGGTGGAACAGAATTTTCAGAATGGTTTTTAAAGGGAAAATTGTGTGCTTACACCTCTTTTTAAAGTAGGAACTACATTGAAGTTTGTTTTGAAAAGTGTTTTCAATAGAGTTTTCTAAAAAATAAAATGGTGTTTTAATGGAATGAGATGTTTTGAAATTGATGTGAATCTCTTGAATGTTTGTTATTTTCCAAATGGTTGTGTCTTTTTAAAATGTTTTGTAAGATTTGAATTGGGATTTTGATCTTGTGGTTAGCAGTTTTGAGAGAAAGGATGTGTTGGTTGACTGTTTTTGATTTGAAAAGTGGAAAGAATTTTTTATTTTAACATTTTCTATTTCCATGAAAAACCACAAGCATGTAGTTATATTAGATGGTGGATGGTTGATGTAATGAATGGATGAGTTTCAGGATGGATATGGGGAGGGTGGATGGTGTGGCATAGAAACAACCATGTGTAAGGCCCATTGGGTACCATTGGGGGATACACTAACTTATGAACCGTTTGTTTTCAAAAAATGTTTTTAAAGAAAAACATGGTGTCATGATAAATTGTTTGGGAAGGATTATATAATGTTTTTTTTGGAAAATGATGATGTTGTGCGATGTTTTGAGACCAAAAACCCCTAATGTTTTAACTGTTCTTGGGGTTTATGTTTGGTCAGTAAGCTGGGTAGAAGGATAGTTTAGTAGTCTCCTCATAGATATATTTCAGGACACCTTTATGGTGGGACCCTTCATGTGTTTGGATCTGTTTAATGGCTTTTTTTGATAAATGGACCAGCATGCTTGTTTCCTGGGGTTCTCTCATTGGATAAGATATGCCCCCATTAAGGGTTAATTCATAACTGATGTGCAACCCGAATTTTTTCGCCATTGGAAAATCCTCTAATTGATCAATTTAAGGAATATTTTATCGATCATTATTTTTTGAGTCTACACCCATTCCTTTCATTGATTTTAGATCATCTTGTAGCATAAGAGTGCTTGTGGAACGTTTAAAGATACCTTAGTTTCTTAAGATTCCTAATTCGTTGAACCTGGAAGTGGTCTAGGGTTGTTAGTGGGGATGAGTGTCTCGATGGTGTCTAAGAGGGCCTATGGGTTCTTCACAGTTTCATTGAATCATGAGTTCATGTTAAACCACCAGTGTAGGAAATATGGACATAGTAAGATATTTTGGCCACTTTCTATAATTTTGTGTTTCTGGTGGATGTTGTATAAGGTCCCTCTCCATGCATTGTTTATATCAGTCGCACTAGACTTGTTCGGTGATGCCTTATAATGTCATGTGCTAGATTGACCGAAAATGTGAAAGTAGGATGATTATCTGAGAGTCTCTGTTATGTAGGGAAAATGTCTCCCTTGGAAAAACATAAAAATATTCCATTTTAGAGGAAGGTGAGTATTGGCGTTCTTTACTTCTATTGTTTCTCAACCAAGAAAACAAGGTGTGATGTGTGTTCATCTTTTAAACCCTTGTTTCAGTGAAATATCTGATTAGGGTAACATGTGTTTGGAATGTGTTTTGTCTTGGAAATATTATCTAATATTTTAGTGTAATTGTTGTTTTCACCGAATAAATAATTCTCATTCAGGGGGTTACCAAAGCATAACTGCGAGGTCAAAGATGCTTCAATCATTTGAGCTCCATCCATAGGTCTCAAAGAGAAGCTGAATCATTGTCAGGGGAAATCCCAGGGTTGTTTAAACCCATGTACAATGTCTTATACTAGGTATGAATGATTGTAATATTATAATCCTATAGTGTCATCCTATTTCCTTCATTCTTCCCATTCGGTGGAAATAGGTTGAGGGCCTTGTACCCATCTCGTCACCTAATGTCATTCCCTCTCACTTTGGTTTTTATCGAGTCATTAGAGAATACTTGGAAATTTAGATAGACATGATGATGAAACCGTTTTTGTATGATTAGTAGTGACCATGTTCCAAGAAGACATGCAAAATGAATGATCTGTACAGTTAGTGCAGAATTTCCCAAACCGTGTGGACTTACCCTACGCCCTTCCCAAATCATTAAAAAAATTGCGTATTTCTGTGACGGCCCATGCTGGTCGGTTATGATGGTTGGTTCATATGGTGGGGATACCCACTATGATTCTCATGTACATTACATCATAAACTATGAATGTACTTCTGCTATATATACTAGGGAGTTCGTTCAGGCCTCCCTCTATTACTGTGTTGATTCGTTCTCAGAAATAAATATAGGTTTCCTCTTATGGTGGGGTTCCTACTTGTGTTCCCGCATACCAATAGATCAGATTTATCCATGTCCTTGGCTTGGTGGTAGGTAGTCTCATTCAATACATTCTATATACCAACATATTCCTTGAGTAAACATGGGAATTGGAGTGATCCCAATGGTTTAGTTAATGTAAGGTAAGTGTAACCTTGTTTGAAGTTGTTGTTCCTTTGGGTGAATTGGTTGAGTCTTTCTCAGATAGTTTTTGAGGAGATTTATTTTTGTATAAGGTATTAATTTTATTAATAGTTTTAGGAAAATTGTGTATGTTTAGGTTGGGATGTTAATCATTCATTAATTTATCACTAGAGGTGTTTTGGCCCTTGTGGGTGAAGCATGGAAAATAAGTACATCATGGTTTATCGGTGGGATTTGGATTTCATATCTGGCCTTGCTGTAGCTTCCCAGGGATGGAAAGTTTTCATGTGGGGGATAATTTTTACATACATGACTTATTTTAAAGTTAAATTTCATTTAATTTCCATTTATTCTTTGTTTTTGGGGTTTTCAAGCTTTTATGGTGGAATGAGTGAGTATTAATGAAATGGGCCAAACCGTGAGTCCAATTCCAAATTTAAAAATAAATTTTGTTTCTTTTATAAAATTTTCAATTTTTTAATATTTTTCACCCATTGTAATTCCTAAATGGTCTCCCCTGACATAGTAACACCACCATTGTAGTTTGGTTCTTTAATAAATCCATAACCAATGTGTATATGGGTTTTTATTAAAGAGATTGGGCATGCGCAAATGCCCAAATCATCTTTTAAAAATTAAATTTTCTTAATTAATAATAAATTCAATTTTTAGAATTGTTTGGTGATTCCAAGCCTCAAACACGCCCATTGAACCCAGCCACACACCTAACCTCTCTTTCCCCTATTTGGAGCTCTTCTTAATCACGATTGAGTGGTGAAGTTATTAGGGTTTTGAAAATCCGGCAGATTAAAGTGGGTATGTTCTTTCCATCATAACTCTCTCAATTATTACTTTGTTTCCCCCATTCCAGTTACTACTTTATATCCTTATCCTTGTTCAAACATCCCTTGAATGGTTGAATGTTTTTAAATTAACATACTGGTGGATTTTGGGTCATTTTATTCAAGATTGTTTTTAGTAAGTGTTTCTCTCTTCAATTTCCTCCTCCTCATTAGGGTTTCCTCCCTATTTCATTATGTTCCAAAATTTTTAGAAGTTAGGGTTCGAACCTATGGTTTTATTTTGTGACTTTTGTGTTAAATATTGTGGTCAAGGTCTAAATTTATCTTCCTTGAGGTGCGGCAGTGCTGCGGTTGATGTTTCACCCTTATATTTGAGGGTTTTGACACTTTCGGTAGGTGATTCCATGTGTAATCATTTCTAGATGAGTTATTTTTCATGAATTAATTATTTTTAAAGTTCCTAATATGTATTGTATGGTTAAAAACTGTTTATGTTGTATTTGGTGAATTTTTGAAGATGAAATGATATTTTCATGTGAAAACTATATTTCTTGACTTGTTTAACCTGTTTGAGCACAAAAGAAAAACCCAGGTATCTACCTGGGTGGACCTGTACTAGTATGCTATTGAATCAGTGGAGTTTGGACTTAGTTTCACATAGCAAGATTAACGCGTAAAACTCTAACTAAACTATTATAATTATGATTGGCGACCACTAGGTTATGAGTATGTTCCTTATTAGTGGTTCGTGCCTGAGAACAGATATTAGTGATGGTTACTATCACCAATATACGAGGTACCTGGGACACACAACAAGAAAGTGCCTAGGGGTTATTTTCTATTGATTGTGGTCATTAGATCATTCATACATACCATCGCCATATGGAATATTTGGTTGGAAAATTCAGTATCTTTCTAATTTATTTTAAAAGTGTTGACTCTTTAAATTATCCCACTTAATAACTAATTTTTTTAGTTTCATCTTTTAGAAATTGTAACTAGAAATTACATGTTTTTTTGAAAACATGCATGCTTTTAATCGTTGAATGTTTATCACATGGAATCTCATAGTGGTGGCATCCTACTGGGAATTGGATCTCCCCCTACATACACCCTTGGGTGTACGTAGACTTGGTTATTTCTGTTTTCATAGGATGGGTATATTTTTTAGTTCTAGTGGTTCGGGTTTCTAGCAGGTCCTTGGTGGTGAAGTCTTGTGGAGATGGCTTGAGGGAGGTGCCCCATACCATGAAAGTTCTTGGGATATTTAATTTTGGTTTGGTAACTTTTTATAGCCTTTTTGAGTTTTTTTAAACTATGTAATTCAGTTATGAAATTTTTTTAGAGGATTTTTTTATTTGAAAAATCCAGATTCATTTTATTGGGTTCATTTGTTGTTTTAAGTTTATAAACTCAGGTAAATCATTTCCAATTCTCATTTTATGATACCCAGGCACTTGTGCCTTTTCCTGGAGATCGGGAACCCCCTTCGGGACTTTTCACGGGATGGGTTTGGAGCCAGTTTTGGTGGCGACCAGATTCGGTTTTTGATTATGTATCTGTCACATGATACCATAATACCATAAAAACAATTTAGTTCTGTGGGTAGAAACCCGCCTGATTTTTGGAAAAATACTCAAAGAGTTTGTTACCAACTGATTTGTCTAATGATACCTACTGATGCATAATGGGGCTATAGCAATCCCCACCAGTAACTACATGTCCAAAAAATGTCTTTATACATTGATTAAATACAAGATAAATATTTCATTTCAATACCTGTATGGAGTAGAGTATACTGATTAATCAATATTTCCATAATTAAAATAACATTCCAAATAAACACCCTATATAAAATGGTATACAGTTCAGAAAATAAAAATATCCATGATATGATATTATGGATATTTAATATAAATATAATTTCAAATGAATAGTGATCTCAAATGGGTAGTATGTACACCGCATAAGGATTATTATGTGAAACATACAAAGTTAGTCACAAAAAAATAGTAGTTGAGTCAAAATCTCCTCCACAATGTAATCTATCTAATATTATGACCAGAACGTAATGACCCACAAATTAATCATTGAATAACATAAATATAAATATAATAATGTTATTATATATCACATGGTAGTTTTTATATACTACATACATAAAATAAGTGGCGAACAATAAAAATCTCACAGAAATGAATGTGAGATGAGAAACCACTTACCTTATTCTCAAGTGTGTTCATCATTTTTTTCAATTCCCTCAATAATAGAATTTATATTAATTAATTAATAACTCTAGAACTTTCTATACATTTAATTGATATAGTGTAACCTTATCAGGTTCATTCATGGCCCTTTTATGGGTTAAAGAGGTTCAATTTTTTTTGGTTTGGAAGCATTTTCTTCCTTAGTTTTTGTGATTTGATTAATTGTTTTCATGAATGGAAGTTCATTTGAAATGTGTTTAAACATATAGATTTGTTAATATATCTTATTAATAAAAATAAGGAGATATATATTATTTTTGGTTATATGCAATGTTGATGATTCATTAATAAAAAGTTTATTAAAAATATTCAGATTAACGGTGCCGTTTTGTTCACAATGAACTAGTTTTGTATTATTATCTTATATTATGAGTGTATAAGGATTAAAAAACATTAATGAGATGAAATAAATATATTAGTTTCTGTTTCTACCATTAAAATGGATTCAAGACTAGTAATAAAGGTGAAAGTGAATAATGAAACTCTGTCGTCCACAAGGGTTATAAATTGGAACCTCATTGACGTTGATTTTGTTTATAAAAATCATACGGAGGGTGTAAGGATATTGAAGATGGTTATTCTATTAACATGATATAATTACAGTATACAGATGATACTAAAGTTTATTATGGTCAATTGGATAGTGGAGGTGAGGACATAATAATAAAATAACTGAAACTGAAAATAAAAGAAACAGTGAGGGATCCCTTATGAAAATTTGATAGCCTAACGACATTGCTTAAAAAATCATAAAATGAAATGATGAGAGAAAGATGTTATATAATCATACTGAAATAATATTTAATTTATGAAAAACACATAAAATAAAAACCCAACATATGAGAATAGAAAATCAAACAGATATCATAAAAGAAGTGTCGACTAAAATAAGAGAATGAAGGATTCCCTTACCTTGTAGAGTAAATACTAGATATTGAATTATTGGACCATGGGGGCTTAAAAAAACCTTGGGATAACTACTAGAGAGATAATAACACCATATATTTGAGGATATTGAGTTATTAATGAATGAAATCGAATGGGGTCAGTGGGTATTTATAGTATTTAAGGGAGAGTTTTTTGTTATTTAGATGTGATGCCCCTTTAGTGGTTTTTGAAAAACCATGGGCTTTCCATTGGTATTTTCCAAAGGATTAAGCCACTAGGGACACATAATGTCATTAAACACTATAAAAGAGTCTGCTATCCCTTTATATTAATTTTTACATCATTATTATGTCATTAAACTATCAAAAACTCACTACGGTATTTTTACTATTCACTAAAAATTCATGTACTTTAGAAAAATCTCAAAAATTCATCCAAACCATTTTATAATGTGTTGAATTCAAAAATGAAGTCCATTTTTTGAAAATAATTTACTAAGTGTTTTTAATTTAATTTTTAAAATAAATAAAAGTTAATTTTAAAAATAACAATTTAAAGGTATATTTAGTTTTTTATTACATAGAATATTTAATTAACTTTTCAATATATTATTACCTTAAGAAAATGAAATATTATCATTATTTACTATTTATAAGTTTCATATTACTATTAGTATTACTATTCAAAATTTTATGTTACTATTCTTCAAAAAAATCATCTTGGTTCTATTAGACTCCGAAAGACTTACTAGTAACAACTCTAGATGAGTGTTTTTCAAAATTCAAAACATATATGTAGAAAATTTATGTTTAATGGATATCATAAAACTTTCTCCTATAATTTTTTGTTTCAAAAAAGACTGAGTGATTCATGAAATATGGTATATCTAATTAATATAATGTATTTAAGAGAAACATACCATAAAATTTTTCGGGTGTTGTATTTTTCCCTCCTTCAGAAAATTTGTCTGTGAAATTTTAGGAATAAATCCAACAAAAAAAATGTGGGTGGTTCTTCTTTATGAAATCATCTAGTTCCCATGTTGCGTCCTCCATATTTTGGTTTCTCAAAAATAAAATCACATGATTATTTGTCTGATTTTTAAGTACTAGCTCCCTTATGTCAATAATTCCGATAGGACATTCACAGTATGAAAAGCCAGGTTCCAGTTATATTTCTTCATATATGAGTACATGAGTTGGGTCTGGAATTTATTTCTTTAACAATGACACGTAGAACACATCATGAACACTAGAGATATTTGGTGGCATCAATAAATGGTAAGGTACAACTCTGATTCCTTCCATAATTTCAAATGGTCCGATGTACCTGGGGTTTAGTTTCACTTTCTTTCGATACCTTAATACACACTTCCATGAAGATAATTTCAAAAATACATCATCTCCCACTTGGAATTCCATGTCCTTTCTTTGGTTGTCAGCATAACTCTTGTGCCTATATTGGGCTGCTTTAATATTGGCATGTATTTTCTTCACATTTGTCATGGACTCTAAAATATGTTCTAGGCCTATAAGTTTCCTCTCACCAACTGCATCCCAACAAGTTTGAGTTTGACATCTCTTTCCATATAATGTTACACATGAAGCCATTTCAAGAATAGAGTGGAAACTATTATTGTAGGAAAATTCCACAAAAGGAATGTATTGACCCCACATACCTTGTAAGTCAAGAGAGCATGACCTCAACATGTCTTATAATGTTTGAATAGTCCATTCAGAATGTGCATCAGTTTGGGGGTTATATGATGTTCTCATACGAAGCTCAATATTCAATGAATGGTGGAGGCTTTTCGATAATTTTGATGTAAATTAGGGATCTTGATCTAATACAATTAATAGAAATTCACCATGATCTCTTAAAACACCATTAATATAAATTCTTTCCAAGAGATCAAGTGGAAATTCCTCTCTTATAGAAAATAAATGTGCTGATTTTGTGAGACGATCAATAATTACCCATATTGCATCATTATTTATAGGTTTCCATAGTAGTCTGGTGATAAAATCCATTGTAATGTTATCCCACATCCACATAGGAATAGTTAATGGTGAAATCACTCCTTTGGGATATTGCCTCTCTGCCTTCACGTGTTGTGAAACTAGACACATTGACCCGTAGTCAACAATTTCCCACTTCATATTATCCCAACAAAAAAAGTCATCAAATCTCGAAACATCTTGGTGCTACCCTAGTGTATAGAAAAATTTGAGATAGGGGCATTTTTTTAGAGTTCCCCTTTTTATCTCAGGTACCTATGGAACACATAACCTCTTACCAAATTTCATAACTCTTTTTCATACACGAACTCAACCAGACTCCTATCCTTGACAACATTAATTTTCTTATTCATATTCTCATCATCAGATTGAATGGTTTTTTATTTTCTCTAATAAAGATGGTTTAGAAATAATTTGAAAGAGTAAATATGTTTCCATTTCCTTAACAATTTCCATATCCATCATTAGTATATCAAAAAATATTGGATCTCTCTCAATCCTCATTTGAGTCAAAAGTCCATGATCCTTCCTAATTAATGAATATTCCACCTTATTCCCCTTTTCTTGGGGGGTAGTGTATTAAACAATCAGAATCTTTGAGTAATTAGAGCAATCGCTTTTTCCTCATGTTGAGTACTTTTTGTGTAAAATAGTTTTTAAAACTCTTGTGGTCCATATAAATCTCACATATTTCTCTATAGAGATAATGTATCCATATTTTCCGAAAAAATATTACTGCTTCAAACTCAAGATCATGAGTTGGATAATTATTCTCATGGGTCTTCAACTGTCTTGATGCATAAGAAGTAACTTTATCATTTTTATAAGGATTCTACCTAGACCATTCTTTGATACATCACTATATTTTACAAATATATGACTTCTAGATGGAAGAGTCAAAATTAGAGCATTGAAAAATATTATTTTCAATTCTTCAAATCCTTTAGTACATTCTTTTGTCCACACAAAATTAACTCTTTTACGTGTGAGCGTGATTAGTAGGTTAGATAGTCAGGTGAAATTTTAAACAAAATGTTTTTAGTAACCTGCTAAGCTAATAAATCTGTGTACCTCAGTTTTGTTTGTTGACGTGGGCCATTCTTGGATTGCCTTTGTCTTTTCATGATCAACTAGGAAACCATCCTTAGAAACAATATGGCCTAGAAAATAAACTTATTGAAGCTATAATTTTCACATGATAAACATCCCATATAATTTAATTATTTATTGAATCATTATGAAATAATTATGAAGTCATTAAACATATAGGAAAACAATAACTTTATCATTACTATTTATGAAAAAAATAATGTATTTTAGAAAATTGTCAAAAATTGACCCTAACATAATTTTGACCTGATGATTTCAAAATTGATATTTATTTTATCAGAATAATTATATATATATGATAATTATCTTTTTTTTTATAAAAAATTTATTTATTTAAAATAAAAGTGGGTTAAAATGAATAGTAAATGTTTTGACACATAAAAATAATAAAATTATATTATCATTTATATTTAAATAAAAGTTTATTTATCATATTAGTAAAATAAAATAAGTATTATTCATAATATATATTTTGTTAAAAAGATTTGTATATTTTATTATAAATATTTATATATTTTTTAGAAATTAAGAAATTCTATTAGATTTTTTTTTGAAATTCCATCTAATTATTATTAAGAAAAAATATTATTAAAATAAAATTGGGAAAATAAGAATTTTACTTATAAACCAGAATTAAACATTATCTAACTATTTAATTTAAACACGGCCCCTTATTACACCTGCATACACCATGAGAGTATGTTGTGCTATGGTGGTAGTTCCATGGGGTGCCTCAGCTAACATCGAATGAATATTAATATCATATAACATGAACTAATCCACTAGGTGATTTTATTAAAGCTTTAAATGTTGGATATCTACTTGGGATTGGTCATTGTAGAACCCTAGTGATGATGCTTCCCTCCTAAGCTCTAACACATGGGATTCATATGGCATGACCATGCTAGTTGGGGTGATCATTTCTCCTTTCTATATTAATCGCCCTTTTTTATTTGTACATCTAAACAATAATTACAATGGTAAAAATAATTCCATGAATATACTTCCCAATTATAATATTGAAAAATTGTCATAATTGACCAATATCCAAATCTTGGTCAAATATGATGGAAAAATTTCAATTTATATTCACATTAATATTTAAATGATATTATTTTCTTGAGTAGAAAATAATATAACAAACATTTTATTATGAAATAAACATAATTTTAAAAGTATGTGTTTTTAAAAATATCGTGTGATCCCCTTAAATTATTGGTGAATGAAAATTTTTCCCTTAATTGATTTATATGTATAACCCCCTCTACCATTTTCTTATTTCTCTAGTAGGGGCCACCACACTCTCATGTTGATGCCTTCTTCAAGCCTAATGATAGGCTGAAATTTATCTTGCCAATCTGGAATCTGATTGATCCATAATTTGTCTTGTTAGTTTTGTACTAGTAATTTATCAATTACTTTTGATCCATTCATCATTTTAATCCTCATGGTGGAGTTATTTTGGTGCATTGTCATATGCCCTATTCATCAAGAATTTGGATATTTTCTCATTTTCTTTAGTTTTAGCCATGATTAGAGGCCAAAAATGGATGGTTAGTAGACTACCTAGATGAGGTAGATAGTCTCACTATTTTCCATAAAATTATTGGTGTTTATGTATATAATGTTTTGTCACACACTATATTCTCTGAGCAATTATTATTAAATTATACGATTGTTAATGTAATTGGGTAAGTGTGACTTATGTAAACAATACTATACCTTTAGTTATCATTAAATGATAAATTCCATTAATTCAACCACATATATCGTTGTGTTGATTTAATAAGTAAGTCCACCATGGGTGGAATATGGTTTCATTCACCTACAGAGGTGTAGCCGTTTATCCCTCTCCTTAGAGTTGTTATAATACTTGAATGTATATAAAAAAATTATAAAAAATAATGAATGGAATACCTTGTGGCTATGTATTGGAAATTATTTATCCTTATTGATTTGTGTTGAGACATTATTTACATCCAAAATACCAATTAAGGGAAATGGTAATATTTATGTGATGCTAGAATTCCTAAGCCTATGATTTTATTATAAAACTTTATGAGGAGAGTTTAATTGCTAAAATAATATGATTTCTAGTTGAACTATGTGAACATGGACGGTATGGTTAGTTATTGGGACCATGAACAGTCTTATTTCCATGTCGATGGTGAGAGGTGGAACTAAATGAAAATAACCCTTTCACGATGGGTTTTACGGAATATGGAAGCGGTTTAAACCACTGCTAAATTGTGTGTCAGAATACAGTGTGCGATGATTTACTCGATTTAGAAGTGGTTTATGGAAACCATCATAGTGGATGCATTTAGGGGTAGGTATTTATGGTTTTAGAGGCAGTTAAAATGGATATTAAATTATTTTCTATATCAGCGGTTTTAACCACCATGGATAGAAAAATACTAAAACTATAGTGGCAGTTAAAACCAAATATAATGATAGATTTACAAATAAATATCTAATTCTGCATCCCCAGTACCAGTGCCCTAAAAACCCATTCCAATTTCACATTCACATAAATCCCACATCAAAATGAATAATAGAAGAACAAAATATTCCTAAGAATCATTTGAAAAATACTTTAATAATTCGTTTAGAATGATTTGGGTACATAGAAGTTATTATATGTACTTTAAGGCTCACTTTTAGATATAGTGGTTTCACAACCAGGGATAACAGTTGATCTCGAGTATATTGATTTATTTGTGTATCAGTTATAACAGCGGAATGTAATCGATAGTTGATCTTTTATTGGATTGTATGGTAATTAAAATAGATTCATATTGGAGATCTATCACTTAGATTTTCCAATTAGCATTGTTACCATGAATGGATTAATGATTTACTGTACATACTAGTGTGAGGAAGTTTACCTAGTGTTGAAAAAGTGGTAGTTTTCAGCTCTGATCATAAGCCATCCTGAGCCTAATGTTGGACATGTAGTGAAATGTGGTATATCTTTTTCTGGCATAGGATATGCTATGATGTTGAGTGAAAAATTAATCAATTTGGGTTTCATAATTTCTTAAGCCACAATATGAAATACTCTAATCCAATATGTTATTTTGTAGTTGTGGTCCACGAATTGAAATGATATTGATAGAATCCCTTGGGAGAGATATTTGTGGGGTACCTTTGCACCTAGACTGCATATAATATTTTCTCACTTCATAGACATAATCTTTATCATATGAATTTCATAGAGTACTTTAATATGGTTGACATTGATAAATAGTATTCACCTAGAAATGGAAATGTAGTGGTAAATTCATTGGGCTAGAAAATGTATAACATGGGAGAACATAATTCTTTAGCTAAATAGAAGATCTTATATTCACTGTAAGACTAGTTGGTGTGTGTAGTTGAGGTTTTAGGGGAAGCAATGTGGGTATCGTTAGAGATAATGTTTTAATTGGTTTAACAAGTAAAGACATGTAATAATATTATTCTATAATGTATCATGATGTGTGATAGGATGGATTAATGTAAAACTATTCCAGGATTGAATTTTAATATACATGAAGTGCTTATAGTTCGCAGCATGTATATGGTCACATATTCCATGAGATATGTGTTTATGAGGTCCTATAATTCTTTGAATTGGTATGTTCACCTACGATCGACCATGATTTAAAATAATGTAAAGTGTATGTTCTTGTGGCCCTCCTTAGTATAATAAATTAAAGAATTTTTTTCCCATTGATTGACTTGTACAAAATTTATCATCAAGTTTCAGAGTAGATAGTTGATGTGGGATGTTCACCTAGGGCTGACCTGTTTTACCTCACAGTTTTTGTAATTATAATTGAAGTCCATGAGTTGATAGTTGAGGTTGTGTATGAAATTTTATCCTCATATCGATGAGTAGTTAGGAAGGATGATTCAAACCATATAGGACATAATTCAAGATTGTGTAATATATTTTAACCACCAAATGCATCTTTTGGGGAGATACAAATTATGGTTGTGTAAGACACTCTTCTGTTCAATGTATATTTGTAAATTCTACTGTTAATGAATTGGACAGTCCCTATACCTTAAAAGGATCAAGACACTCAAGTGTTCAACATATATTTTTAAATACATATCAAAACTATTTTTAATAAGAGGAAATAATAAGTGGGGGTGATCCCATGCCTACTATAAAACATGGCAAGATAATACTATATAATTTGAAGAATGAAGAACTATCCACTAAAAACAAGTTTATGTGAGTTACCAAACTAGATATTCTGAAGAATATAAATATGAAGGTTGATCATTCATCCATGGTTATCAAACCTAATAAATTTAGAAAAAATGATTCATAAAAAATGAGTCATGATAATAAATAATAGACATATATGGTTCATACCAAACTATAGAAACCAAGACATACAAATAAACACGAGAAATAAAGAAAAATGTTAAGTCATGAAAATGGTTGGAAGAAACTAGGTTCCACACATGATACATATAAAAACCAACTCTCAACATATATGTCCAACATGTCAACAACACAACTAATCATTGTCCAATGATGAACACAGTTCGTTACCCTCGCCACCTCTATCTTTACTTACAGCTACCACATGTATGAAAGTTATATTGAAAATTAAATACTATTATATATTTATATTTAAACATAAAACCAAAAAATGTTTTCGAACTAAATTTTGTTTTAATTTTTTTGATTTTAATTCTCACCACCAGTCGATGCAATACCAATAAGAGAATATTCATTTGTCTTCTGGTATAAATCCATCAATTCTTTCTGCAATGTGGATATCTATGCCCCCAGGTCTAGAACTGTGCATTGTAGGGAAACAATATCTCTCTGGGTATATCAGGGTATGGACTAAAAACCATATGTATATACAACCACAATACCCACTGGCCTTCTAAAGATCTCATATGGCCGGGGTCCCAAACCCATATCATGCACTATAACCAGATGCTCCTTCCCAAATAATTTAACAAGTATGTAATCTTGGGGGACTAAGTAGGAATTCCTAGGATTAACATCCCACAGTTATTTAATTTTTACCTATAAATCAAATAGAATTCATATTTAATGAAAAACAAATATTAACATAGTAACAACTGATTATAAGTTATTATAATGAAAAATGAGTTCATACCCCAACTTCTTTGGTAGGCTCATTAACAAAACTTTTATCAGATTTTTGGTGAACATTTAACAAAACTTCTATTCGAGATGCTTCTTTCAATAAACTCTATGACTAAATTAAACAAAAATAAACCAAACATTAAATATATTAAACATATAATATTTTCTAATAAATATTTAATCTAATGAAAAGATTACTAGAGAAGATCATATTCTAGAATGACTCTTTGACCGCATAGTGTAAGGGTTGACCTTTTTATTCCGACTTGATGCATTCTTTCTTGAAACATCCTGAAATAAATAAAATGAATAAAATATTAATGTATTCAATGTAATATCCTATTTATATACATATATAAATGTAAAATGATTTTAATATAGTAATATATATTTAAATACCATCTACTTCTAATCACGATGTCTATCACCAAAAAGGTTCCATTTCCCTTTGTGTACCACATCGGGTAACTTGTCATACATCTGTTGGGAAGACAATGAAGTATCTTTGACATAAACCTAAAATCTCCATTTAAAGTCTTTCTATTTTTTGATAATATTTGTCAATCTCCACATTTTTTCGATCACATCAGTTACTGTAATGCAGAAAAACATATGTACACAGAAATATATTTTGAAAATATTAATAAAATGACATTCAATTACACAATAATGTATTAAAATTACCTTTATTTTGGAATAAAAACATCATTTTTCCAAATTGAATGCATATGCCTCCAATCATCATATGAAATAGGAAAGGAAATAGGCCATGCGGCTAGCTGGCGTAATATTTGGCCATGTAATCCTACATTGTCATATGTTGGGACCCCATATGAATCAAATATGAAAATTATCTTCTCTCTAGTCAGATTCCATATATAATTAGTTTATATATTTCTTCCACTCTTTCAATATTTCTATATTTACATAACAAACAGTTAGAATAAAAAACTGCAACAAATTTATACATAATAAAATTTGTACCTATAACAGTCAGTCTCCACTATCCCCCATGAAGAACTAGAAGTGGTGTGTCGCTCTCCCACTATTGAGGATCCTAATGCGGGAGATGACAACTAATCTATTCAACGGACATCACAGATGGTGTGAGAGATAGTGAAGGGCAAGATAGTGTAGTGAGGTCTAGAAGATGGTGGCTCAGATGTTGTGTGGAGGGATACAGATGGATCATCATTAGTCGTAGTGGTTGATGAAGGAGTATATCACTTCCTCCTTGGAATTATTTCATTTAATCAAAGAAAATTATGTTGAAAACAGATATTTGAAAATATATATGCTAAAAAATATTGAAAATGATAACAGATTCATAATACCAACATACAAAAAAAATTCATAATATTCATAATGACTGATTACACAAATGAAATAAGTTGTTGCTAAATGGATACAAAACGACACATACAATAATATTATACTTCAATAATGTTGGTTTACTACTCCATTACTTCATCAAATCTACTCATCATTCATAGACATATATTTTCAATATCATGATGGAAAAATAATTTTGATTCTTATTTTTGATGAGATTCAATGTCAGAGGTCAAATCCTCATGTTCATCACCCATATCATACAAATATCTTTGTTTTATGTGAGGAAATACTCTCCACCCTTCATCCACAACATCATTAACATAATATATGATTTTTCATGAGATTATAAGATATATGGATCGTTCAATTCACTATCACCAACATCCATCAAGGGAGAGAAATTCAAATAAGTAAATTGCACGAAATTTTTTTAGCACCTCTTATAATATTGACCTAATTGGATTTGACTAAAAAACTAAAAAATGCCCATGGTAGTTTAATTCAATAATATAAGTTAGTTTTCTATATTATCACACTTCATAAAATGTAAATATACCACAATTATATGTTTTCAAACCCTCTTCTTGATCGACTGTACGAAAGATAAAGTCGTTCACATTGTATGAATCAAACATTCTATCATGTTTTAGAGGACCTTAAGAAAGAAACATCAAATATTCTGAAAACTCTACTCGAGTATTAGAATTCATGATCTATAAAAAGTAACATACTTTATTAGGATTAGAAAAAAAATTTGTCAACATAATATTTGTATTTATGTCAATATTTATGAACATACACGTCGTGCAATCCATTATACAAGATCTTTATTAACAGATTTCATTATATCTTTCTCATTCCATGTTCGACCTCTCATTTTTCTATTTTTTGGTATCATAAACTCTTCAATAAATGGATCTTCAATTTCAATATTCAGTAACACGTATCAATGTGCCTGTAATAATTCCATTTCTATCAGTGTAACATTTGAGGTCCTCAAAACTGATCGGCAGTAGCAGGAAATATTTTTAATTTCCCATGTATTTAATATTGAATCGTTGTGTCTTCAACACGTCGAACTCAATTAAATCTTATCTCAACATCATCCATGTAAATAGAAAAAAATTAATACACTCATCTGCCAAATATCCTTAAAAAATAAAGCCATCTATTTGATCTTTATTTCTCATATATGATTTTAAATGTCCAATATATCTATGAAATAATAGAAACAAAAAAAATTATCAATTTAATTAAGTTCCAAAAATTGTTTACTTAACTAAAAAATAAATAAATAAATCACCTCTCAATTGGAAACATCCATCGATGATGAATGAGGTCTCCTAATGTAGCTTCCTCTTCCAAATTCATAGTTAAATGCATAATGATAGTAAAAAACGACAGATGGAATATCCTCTACAGAGAATAAAGTGTCAATAAAAACCTCTTCTGAGGGTTTTCAAGTTCAAATAGATGTAGATATTTCACACACAATTATCTAAAAAATGTGCAGAATTGGAGTACAACAACATTAACTTTTTAACGTAATAATGTATGTAATGCCAATGGTAGTAACTGCTGTATAAAAATATGTGAATCATGACTTTTCTATACATGTAACATTTGATTCATTATGTCAAAAAATCTCAAGGTGATTCTTGAATACCCATCAGATACTTTCACATGCATTAAAATTCAAAGGAATGTATCTAAATCTCTATTTTTCATTGAAAAAAATTTCGGAGAAAACTTTTCATTCTCAACTGGTGCCAAATAATGTTTTATATTCATTTCGTATAAATATTTTTGAGCATTGAGATGATCCTTTTACATTTCTTTCTTATTAATCATTGTAAAGGTCAAATTTTCAGATACATTCTTCTAAATATGCATCACATCAATATTATGCTACAACAAAATAAATTCATAATAGAGATGTTTGAAGAATATAGTTGATTTCTTCCATTGTTGTGTTCTGATTCCACTTGATGATGCACTTGAAACTTTTTTCCCGGTATCATTCAAATGTTGATCCTTCACAAATTATATTTCAAAATTTTCAAGTTGATTCAATAATTCAGAACCAGTTAAAAACTTTTGAGGTGGTCTAAGATCAATGAAACATGTAAGTTTTGATCTGTTTAGCTGAAATCTATGGGATGCATCAAGAAACCTTTGAAGGAAAAAGAGGAACCATTTTATACTATGAGGTATCCATTTGGGTTCCAAATCAAAGTTACAAATATGAAAATTCAAACCCATGTAATTATTCCAACCAGATAAATTCTCAAGCCTAGGGAAGTCACTAATGGTCCACATTAATGCATCATGCATTTTGAACATTGTTTTAGAAGAAGGACCAAATTTATCTATATCAATGCTCTATAACTCCTATAATTCTACAATTAAAGGCTTCATGTATACATCAATACCATTTCCATTCTTTTTTCCTTCTAGGAATAATCATCTAAATGATTAAAGATGTTTGTTGCATACACATCCACAGAGGTAGATTTTAAGGGATCAAAACAACATTCCAAATGCTATAACTAGTACACAAAGTTCCAAATGGGATGAATCCATCAAGAGACAATCCCAATCAAACATTCCTAGGATCTAATGAGAAAACTGGATGTGATAAATAAAATTTATTCCATGATTTTGAATCTCATGGATATCAGATTAACCGATAATTGTTATTATCTATAGAATGCCACTTCATGTGTTCAGTAGTTTTCGATAACGTGAATAATATTTTCAATAAAGTATTTAAAGGAAATTAATGAAAAACATTGGTAGGTGTGTTTTTTCTTCTTATTCATGGTAGTATTTTGATTCGTACTTGTAACATCACACATTGACTTACATCTAAAAGAAGATCATTTTTTGTAATCCTGTCTACTTGAATCCACTTTCCAATAATGTATACAATCATTGGGACACACATGTATTTTTTTTAATTCAAAAAAATCCTGTTAATAACATTTTTCATATCATAAAAAGACTCGAGGATATTTTCTTTAGGAAATGCAACCCACACCAATTTCAGTATCGTTAACATTTCATTATTTGTAATTCCACATATACTTTTGAAATGGAACAAATCCAATAGAAAAGGAAGTATTGAATGTTTCAATCATCCACTATTTAACTCTAGATTTCCATCATCAACTAAATCATGAATAATATTTTCCTTATTGATGTTTTCTCATACATTAGTCTCCACATAATCAAGAAGAGAATCCAAATATATGTTACAATCTTTATCTAGTTTTCCTACAGTCTCAAAAATCTCACATGCCACGTTGATATTTTTTTCTCCATCATCTGGTTGTTCTGATAGGTTTTAATGTTTATGGTGGTGTCCTGTAGTGATGAAATCATCATTTATAAAGATTTTAATTTTATTTTCCATTGTTGAAAAAGTTGGATCCTCATTTTGTGGATTGACATCAGTGCTAAACTTTATATAACGTTCGATTCTCCCTGCCAAATACAACACAAATATAGACCAAGGAATTGCTTCAATATTAAATGTTCATAAATTTAAACTCTCTTCAACCATCTTCTAAATTTACATTTAGGACATTATACTCTTAATCTCCCATCAATAGATCATTTGTAAATTGAAAAATCTAAAAACCCCTCCAAAACCTTAACATACTTAGTTGTGTTCCTCAGTAATGTGATCACGATTTTATCCATGTATATTAAAATGTTCGTACACAATATTAAAAAACATATAACACATAACTATTAGTAAATAGGGAATGAAATTCATATATACTAGTTGAAAAAATATATAAATAAGTTTAATATGGTTTTCCTATAAAAATAAATATTGTAAATAATGAAACCACCCACTAGAAAACCAAATCATGAAAATTAAAAAGATCCATAAAAGAATATATAGATATCCTCAGTGATTGGCCCAATTTTAAAATTTGAATTTACCCTGTATGTGATTTTCTATTTCCCCAATGACATTTCATATGTGACACATAAAGCAAATCTCTATCCATGTGTATCCTGAGTTCAAGCCTATTATAGATGACCCAAATGAATATTGGTGTAAACCAATAATATCATACGTATAAATCACAACACGCATAATTGTAAACACACCTCCAAATATCATATGTGGATCATATTTTTTCTTCCACTCTAAATATCATACACGAATTCTAAAAAAACTCAAATAATTGTAAATAGACTTCCAAATTTTGAGCTATGTATGTGGATTACTAATAACTTGAGTGGCTAGGTGAGAGTAAATTCGAAGTTGGGATATAAGGTGTAAATATAATATTTTCTATCAGAAAAAATTTTTGTGTGTGAATCAAATATGATCCTATGTATGTTTTTTAGGCATACGAGCCATGTTTCTATGGGACACTACTCATGGGAGTATCATCCTTTTTATATTATGAGGTTATATGGAGTTGTACAAATGTTAAATTTCTATGAGATCAGTATGGAGTGTGGATAATAAAATGAGTGAGAGTTATTTGCAGAGATCACTTCATTATGGAAGGGTAAGAGTGAGTGTTGGTATGGAAATTCATGAAATGACGTAATGGGTGAAAGAAACTATACATAGGTTATATGGGATTCCTATTTTTTGTAGAATATTGTAGTGGATACCCCGCCCCCTAAACCCCCCTACCCCCTGCATCCCCCAAGATAACCCCCCCCCCCCACAAACTCACACCGAGAGAGCCCCACCCCACCTTGACAACCCACCACCCATCCACAACCTAGACTCCCCCACCCCTCCTCCCTAGACATCCTTTAACCCTCCCCCACATTGAAAGCCCACCCCACCGACTTAGACATACAACCCCGCTAGAATTACCACACCCCATCCCACACCTAGAAAACCACCCCCCTCTCTAGATAGCCCACCCCTCACTAAACAGCCCACACCACCTCCCCCGCAACCCTACAGCCCCCCCCCCTCCCTAGAAAACCCCCCACCACAAATACTTGGACAACCCCCCATCCCCACCCCCACATATACATCCCACCCCACCCCAAACCTAGATACCCCCCACCTGGACAGCCCCCGCCCCAAATACATCCCACCCCTCCCTGGACAATTCAACAATCCCCACACACTACTACAACTCGCTACCCCCTGGATACCCCCCCCCCACCTAGAGAGCCCCCACCCCATCTGCACATCCCACCCTTACCTGAACACCCTATATCATCCTTAGACTTCCCACACCCCTCCCCCACCAGGATAACCCACCCCCACCCCCTTAGACATCTGAACCCTTGTAAAACCCACACCCCCATCCCCCACCTAGACAGACCACACCCTCCCTCACACCCCTGAAGCCCCCCTACTTCCTTGGATAACCCCCCCCCCACCCACCTGGCCCCCACCCCCACCTGAATAACCCCCACACTACTTGGACATCCCCCCCACCTAAACAACCCCACACACCCACCTAGACCCCCCCCCCACACACACACACCTTGACATCCTAACCCCTCCCAGCCACACGCCCCCTTTAGCCCCATACTCCCCCTGGACATCCCCCACCCCCTCCCTGGATATCCCACACCCCTCCCCACCTGGATATCCCACCCCACCCCCTTCGACATCACACCTCCTTAGAAAGCCCCCATCCAACATGGACATCCCACCCCCACCACAAGGACAACCAACCGTCATCCATATGAAGCCCTCACCCCCTCCACAATCCCCTAGAGCCCCCTACCCCTAGACAACCCCCCCACCCCACCCCACCTAGACATCCCATTCCCCCACCTAAACACCCCCCACCTAGACATCCCACCCCACTCTCTATGAAACCTAAAAAAATCTAGGTAATCTAAAAAAGAAAACCATCATATTTTTATATAACTAATAATGTTTAGAGGGTGTGAGAAAAACTAATCCCAGAAAGATCTCAACAAGCATACTGTGAATGTATTTTCAAAACACATCTCATTTATGAACTTTTTAAAGATAGTTAGAAAATATATTTTTATTGATAAGGACATGATAAACAAAATATCACCATAACAACCATTTTATAAACATCTATATTCGTATTCATTAAAAAAAGTAATCATTATAAAACTATTACTTTTAAACCATTACATTATTTGAAACCACCCATTATAGTTTTAATTTTAAAAATACTTTAGAAACACACTTTTGAAAACACTTCATTAACAATTTAATAAAACAAACCCATTTTCATAAACTATAAAAATAAAACACCATGTCAACACATCACAAATGATATATGAGTAATCAAAGTGAAAAAATCATGGTTCCAACCATATTAATCAATCATGGGGAAATAATGAATGATATTCCCCAAAAGGAATCCATATAGTATCATGGGAAAAAAAGGGTATAATGTAAGATTTTCCTAAACCATAACAATACATGATACCTACCACTAACATATGTTTCATCCAAAAACACAAGTCACTTGAGTATCATGAACCTATCATCATAGGGAGAACTCCAAACTATTCATGATATACATCACAACTACTATACACCAATAGTTTGTGACTATCTAGTGTAACATATATATACCTCTCTCTCAGCACCTAGTGTACCCATGCTAGAAATATTAGGAAACAGTTAATCAAATAAGTTACATGATTAATTAAACAACATAATATAAATATAACCTCACCTCTAACACCCTTGCAATAATCAACACCAAAAATATCATCTATGTCATAAAAATACATCTAAATAGAAGAGGTAAAAATAGAGGGAATTACATACATTATAAGTAGTTCATTATTAATGTTACAAATAAGACATATTAAAATAATCACAATTCAAGGTCACTTTAACACTCTTTGAAATCCCATTTCAAATAATTGATTTAAACTGACAATTTATATAATTTTCTGAGATATGAAATGGTTGAAGGTCTCTTCATTATACTCATACTAGAGAATATCTAGTGATCGAGATTTTTTGGGGTTTAAAAAGAAATACGGAAAGTAAACATATAATATTCCAAGAAGAAAATCCAATATAAAACATGTAATTTTAGGATCTATATAGTTCTATCATGACAGATGAGATCACTATGAATTTACTTGCTAATATAAAATAAAAATAATCAAATTATAAAAAAATGTATTTTTTAAAGAAATTAATGACGATTCCTATAATTATGATGAAATGGATCATCAATCAAATAATATGAAAATATTCTTCAAAATAAAATGAAATCATAAAATTATTAAAATATTGAGGATAACGATAGAGAAAAACTTGTTATGTTATTCCAATGAAAAGAAGGAACACATAAGTTTGTAATTCTATATGACTAAAAAATGAAACAAGTGGAAGAATACAAAAATCATAGATACATTAAATGTTTAAACTAAGTGTGTGAGAAATTAATCCCTCTTATAAAGGGAATAAACAAATAAATCTACTTAGTATCTCAAGACTAAAATAGAGGTTATTTGTGATGTAAAATCTAACTCTTATTCATCTTCCTGTAAAAATTCCACCTATCATAATTATTCTTCAACCAATAACACATTCTATAATGATATAAAATATTCTTACTTAAAACATGTTTAGGTACATTTCAAACTGAATTTAATATAAAAATATCATAAAAGTAAGTATAATCAATCTCAAATTTTTAATTAAATAACTCATAGTAAAAAAATGAATTATCAAAAATAATGTTCAATATAATGTGATAAAGTTACAATAAAATATTGATTCTATCAAAAATATATATTTTTAAATTCACCAATTTCTAAAAAAATTATATAAAAAATTGGGTTTACAAGGTTGTGAAAATAATAATATTCTTTGGGATTTTTAAAAAAATGAATGTTCTTTAAAAAGAAAAACTATTTATGAATTGATCTAACAAAATATGTTTTGTAATTAAAATCATAAAATAAAAAATATAACTCAATAAAATAATTAAAAAATTGATATCTAATGAACTAGATGTTTAGGGTGCACTCCTATAGTGAAAGGAAATTTTCACAAAGTTCAATTTAATGGCTTGGAGGGTTTATAATCATATAATCAAACAAATGAAATGATCATGATCATGTGTGTGAGTATGGACTCTAGATAATTCTATTATAACATGATGATATACGATGGAATAAGAAGAATAAGGTTGATATTGTGTGGTGGCGAGAAGCATCGAGCGGTGCCACGGGTCAGGACCTGCAGCGGGGAGGTGAGCATAGGCTTCGGGGGGTCAGCGGAAATGGACGGTGATCAGTGATGAGGGGAGGAAAGGTGCATAGAGGGGAGGGGTAGGGATTAAGGGTCGGGGGGATAATGGGGGTCTCATGGGGTTTAGGGGGATAAGTGTCAGGGATGAAAAATAAAACAGTTTACTTGCGGTTTATTAAACACCACAACTTAATCATCTTAAAAAAAGTAGTGGCGGCTTAGTAAACCGCCACAAAAAACCACCAAAAAGGATATTTATTTTATAGTGAGGGTTCCAAATTTGGATCACCATAGGAAAATATTTCATGCATGATTAATTAAATAATTGTAGTGAAATGATTATTATGTGAATTGGGTGACACACGGGTTGTCATATAAATTACATGGATGGTCTCATTTGGAAGCTAGATGGTATAAACCAGAGTGATACATAAACTCATTATGTACATCAATAAAAAAAATTGAGGGTGTAATGTTAATATGCCCTATGTAATATTTGGACTCCTTTTAGAGTTCCAAAGATTAAATCCTAGAGAAGATTGTTAATATACAGCAAGGTATACTTGTAATCCCTTAGTGGAAATCCAAGTAATGACTCGGAGGGATGATCATAACGTATTCCACAAATGACACATGAAATCCAATTGTGGACCACCATGGATGGCCTCAGATGGCAGAGACATTTCACTACACCCAGAGCGATACCATGTATTTCAATGAGGATCACCTAGGATTGTATTTTATGGTGATTGGTTCATATTATAACTAGAGTGATACCTGGGTTCCAAATTAGGAATTTTATATTTGGGCTTAGGATCACTTAAAATATTAAATAATTTGATGATTATACGATGTGTCAACCATGAAAAAGAAAAATCATGGACTAGGTAAAAGTATTATATCTTATGAATAGCCTTATTACAGACATAATAATTGATATGATATATAATGAATAGTTCAACCATGGTATAGTTCAAAAAAATTTATTATAAATTAATTCGTGACCGAATGATTACTCAGATATATTCTAGCGTAGGCTGAAGTAGGTATCAAAGGATGGATGTTCCATGAGAACATGGACCTATATGGTTTATTTACTTAACACAATTCAGTTAAATATTTTCTTCTTACCTAGAAATGTTTTATTATATATTCAATGACTAGATGGAATTAGACAACATTGGTTGTGGCCTACTGATATTATCTCACACCAAATGTTTTTATTCTTTTTGTACATTGATTGACTTTATGGATGTAGGTAGTGACAAGGGAAAGATCTCTGTTGTCTATACATGATTGAATATAGATTAAGAGTGCGGGAACATATGATTGAGATATGGATATTGATTCTATCATGTGATTGAAATTTTTATTCTTTTGGTATTCTTGTATTTATGTGTACCTATGCAAATTATTACATGTATTTAATTTTTTATAGCTTGCCATTGTCATCATTTGGTATATACCATTATTTGATGTGACTACCTAGTTTTTTTTATGGATGTTAATTGTTTAGTTTCTTATTTATATTTATCCTTATTTTATTGATTAAAGTCATTATACCACTCTGATAAACTCATATCATGATGGTATAGTACCCGTACTATTCAACTATAGACCCTCCCTACTACTCAATAAACTATGTAATATGGGTATTTTCCCTTGGGGTTATACGGACAACCAGATACATTTAGTATTGAATGAATATGATCTAGAACGTCACACCACCCACCAATATAATATTTTTTTCTTGGAAAATGGTGCATCTACCACAATTTTGTAGGAGTTTTTTTTCACATAGATAGTGCATGAGGTTATGGAAAGGTTCTTGGATCTATAGATTGATCGAGGATATAATATCATATTATTAATTAGGGTTCTTTATGACAATCGAGGTGTGTCCAAGGAAATGGTTCCCAAGGGAATCCAAGAAATAAGGGTATTCCATCATGAATTAGTTAGATGTTAAGATCCCAATATAATGGTTGTTATTCAAGATATATTTTATCATCTTACTGGGATGTAATAAATGGTAAATTAGGCATATCAATAGGCTATGGTATAATCATCTTAATTATACCATATAATAAGATATGTATGATTCAGGTGTGATCCACTCTTTTTTTGGCAAGTTAGAGATGTGAAATTCACATTTTATTACTCGATGAGGATGTTCTGAAGGATATATATCATATATTCTAACTTTACATGATGTACTATGTCTATATCATATGGTTCAATAGGGAATATCATAAGAGTTAGAGATAAGTATATCCTAATTATTTCCCATGTAAGTCATATTGTAGGACTAGTTATTTCCTATAGAATATTATAGGAAAACATACCACTATCTATGAAAAATGTGGAAGCTAAACCCTATGAATTAATGTTAATGTTATCATTCACATTTTATATCATTTAAATGTTGTTGATATGATGAAACACATGTAGTATTGTTTTATTCGTATGGTGAATGCTTAATGCATTGAAATAACTTACTGATGCATTACTCAAGACCAAATAAAAGAATCAAATACTAAAGGGGAATATATTTGATATTTCCTAATCTGTGACCTAACCTCTATTCCTATATTTCTTTTCAGTATTCATCATTTATCTAGGGAGGTAATATAATACTATAGTTGGGATAATTATCCCATCAAAACATTAAGTAATTTTTTAACCTGTTCCCAATCTTAAAGAGAACCTATCACACCATATATATCATAGTTATTTATATGTTTTCTTTTTATGGTACCAGAATACTACATGTGTTGTTTGTTAAGGAAGGATAGAAAGATTGTTGGTGAGTTTTATTTCAAAAATCATAAGTAAATTATATAATAAATTTATGAAACTAAATATTCAATTGATGTTAAACATGTAAACTCAATATATAATAATCAATAAGGTAATTAATGAATAAAAAAGGGAAACTGAATTATAAATATAAATTAGATTTCAAATAATAATTTGATAAATGATTTCCCCTAAACTCAAGAGTAGTTTCTAGATCCCCTCACACTTGAGATTAAGTGCTTTTAGATTACTCCATTTTCCATAAAAATAGCCAATATACCTTAAATGAACTGATCTTTTTAGTGGTGTAAAAATGAACTGATATAAAATATAAGTACATTTTAATTTTATTGTTTTATGTAAGAATCCAATAATACATCACTCTAGTGGTAATTATCACACAAGTACCTCTCTTTAGTGGAAGTTGTCACCCAATAATGTGGAATTTGGTGGGATTTGTTAAACTCAATCCATTAAAAATTACACTCTCTTTCATAAAAAATAATGTGATGAGAAAATACAAAAAATAGTGTCAATATAAAGAGTGTTCTTGACTTCAAAAATCAAGATCTAAATATACTCTCAAAACTAGGCCAACTGAAATCTAATTTGGAGAATTTAATGTAGAATAATTAAACGGGTGTATATATTGTATTATAATATTAATTAATGATATTGGGGGATATTAATGTTATTATGATCCATTGGGGGTGAGAGATCAATAGAGGAATGACCACAAATTAAATGTTTTATATTCTTCCCAGAATGCACTAGCTGGCCGATATAATCCACAATAAATCCATTGGTTAGTATAGTGGTAGGTTCTAGTTTCCAAAACTCAGCAACTCCCTGGTGAGGCTCTCCAGCTATATTTTAGGGTCCATGTAGTACCAACTTCTATTGGAAACCCCATCAATTTTCTGGTGGGATTTCTCCTTCGTTCCATAGTGATTGAACAACATGAACATAAAAATGGAATCCATATTCCTATTAAACACATTAATTAGTCAATCTGTTACCTAATAATACACTCTAAATTAAAATCTTTAACAATATGAAATGAAATTTTTAGATTAAAAACTAGTGTTTGAGATCATTAAAACACTAAAAATGGTGAGATATAGTATGTGAGAGAATGATCCCACCCGAGTACCAAGTGACATGTTGAATCCATTGATACTTCATTATGTGGGGAGTCGAATGGTTCCATCAAGTATTATTTATAAATTAAATTTGATAAAGATAGAAGAAGAAGCCAATATTAATAAATGTTACAATTTTGGTTCATTATTTTAAGTAAAAACATTATGTTTAATACATGTCCAATAATGGTTTGTGTTTATTACTTATTTATTTGTATTTAGAAAGAGTTATTTAAACGGAAAAACACCATTAGTGGTATAAAATATATTCCATATTGATTAGAAACTCTAAATCATGAAGAAAATGGAATCTAAAAATGATTCTAAACAACACAGTATTGTAAAATTATTATAATATAAGAAATATCATATTAGAATATTGTGAGGTGTTTGGATAATCATACGTGATTATCCATGCTGATAGTATTATTTTTACACAAGATTTAGGGAATTAATTTGATATAAACTATATAGTTCTTAGATAAACCCTATATATATTGTTATACCATATATCATGAACTTATACATGAAGTTAATCTTACGCATGATAACTACCATGTAAAATACCGTTGGATTTTTTTCTATATAGGGAGACACACTCTAAGTTAATATCTTGTAGCACTAAGTTAATCTCATGTAGACTAGTCCATTTGGGATTAATGCATTATAGATTCTAATCATTATAAACTACTATTATTCACTATGTGATCTTAGTAATATACAAGGGATCGCCCATTGAGTTAATTATACATCGTGATCATGATAATATAAGGAAATTACTGTGTTAATCTTACACAAGGCTATTTTCCCAGACTTGTTATGGGATAGATAAAATTAACTGAAATTAAATTCTATGTGAATGATATCATAATCCACATCTACCTATTCCATTGCAACCAACTTATATAGAAATGGTTTCCTTGGTTTTAATCTAACATATGTTTGTGATTTTCTGTTCTTTAGGAAATTCAATTATAGACAAAATTTAATAATTTATGAAATGTTTATAAACTATTAAAAAAATAATAAATGGGGTATTTAATTGTAAGAACCCAGTTCTTATTTTAGAGGTACGTGATTCTTCTTTTCCTTTTCCTTAATAGTTTTTTAGAAAATATGGAAAATGGGGAAAAAATGTTAATTTTTGGAACTACATTCCATGTACTTTATCCACACGTCGTGTACTTTTGGTCATGTTGGGATGAGTACACGGGGCGTGTGGCTATGCCGGTGATGAAGGGTGTAGGAACCAACTACAAGACATGTAGTGGTACCTTACACACTGTGTAGTGAGTCGGCATGCTTAAACAGAAAGGAGGTGGAGTCGCCGCCATCTGGGCCGCAGTACACGCCGGGTACTTGGGAGTACATGTCGTGTACTCTTGTCGGCAGATGAACAGTATGGTGGTGCCACCATTTGAACAGTTAAATGAAAGGAGTACACGCCGTGTACTTTGAAGTACATGCCATGTACTTTGTTTTTTGGCTTAAAACATGCAGTAGCCTCCTAATTTGGTAGAGGAGGCACTTGAGCTGTTTTGGCGCCCAAGGAGGAGGCCATATATTTGAAGATCCACCGGGCATTCGTCTGGAATCCTATTCGGCTTCGGACGATTTCATTGGAACTGCACGGGTAAGACCGTCCTCCTCCTGGTACCGTTCTTTCCAATTCTCCTCCTAACGTATGTTATTTACGTTTTAATGGGTTTTGTTCTTCATCAGATCTACGCCGTTGTTGGGCATTTCTAGAGCCAGTGTTCGGGTATAGCGTTCGTTGGCGTATAAGGTAGGTGGCCTTGTGTTTAGTTATCTAACTGATGCGTGTTTTGTGCGTTTTTTTGCCAAGAACCCATGTCGGGGTGTCGTGTGGTTGAGGCTGATGCTATATTTAATACCTAGAATTGATTAGGTATTTAATTGTGATAATAAAATGCTGTTTGAGATCGTTGCTTGGATCCATGACCATCTCGAGAGGTGTGTTCCTTTTTTTAGCTGTTTGGCTAGGATACCCGAGGTTATGCCCTAAATGTAGTAATTGTAGAATTTCCTTGAGAGGAATTGCTTGTTACGGCTTTTTTACCTATTAGGCATGGCCCGGTTACCTGTTTAGCCTGAGGGAGTTGTTGTATTTGGCCTGAGGGCGTTGTTGTGATTAGCCTGAGGGCACTGCACTATTTAGCCTGAGGGATGTAGTATTTGGCCTAAGGGAAACCATTCGTGCCTGAGGGCTTGAATTATGTGCCTGAGGGCGACACTTCCTATGCTTGAGGGCAATTTCTGTTACGCCTGAGGGCTATAACTGCAGGTTAGATTCTGCTTACCTGAGGGTAAGGTTTTGTTTTTCTGAGGACGTGGATTGTTTACTTAGAAATGCACTGTGGGGGTTTCTAATATATAAAGGGATTAAATGGATAATAAAATGGAAATATAACTGGTAATTAGTTACTTTTGAGTACTGCTTACTTTATTGCATTTTACTACTGTACACTATTGTTGCATGCTTACACGCAGTTGGGCACATGCCTTTGGTGGGTGCCTACTCAGATGTATTTCACACACCCTGTTTGGGTCACGCTTTTCGGCCCAAACAGATTTTGTTGCTGCAGGTGTGGATTGGGGAAAGAGTCCCTATATAGGTACTTGACGATTGCTGTGGAGTAGGAGGGCATGGGACCGAGCCTAAGCTCGCGATGCCGCTGCCAGTTGTTTGCTTTGTTTTGTTGTACTCTACTGTTTAATGTACTGTGTTGATGTATAACATGTTCTGGATGTTTTCTTAGAACATGAAATTTGTAGCATCATCACTTATATACTATTGGTTATATCCACTACTGTAGTAATTTCATTTGTGTATGTTTACTGCTTTCGTTGTTTGTTGTATGGTTATTTTGGCATTCCGTTGCGCTAGAGAATGATAAATGATGGCATAGTTTCACCACTATCAGACCTGGGCCCTCGCTGCTAGTCGGCAGCCTCTGGCATTTGGGGAAATGCGCTTGAGGTCACGTGGTGAACCGGGCTTGGGGCACCCGTTGCGTGGCACCCGGGTCCGGGACGTTACAAAGTGGTATCAAAGGGGTTTATTTTCTTTGAATTACTATTTGGAGCCGCAGTTAGGGATAGGACGGAACAGTAGTTGGTAATAAGTTGTGCACACGCGTAGCTAACCCGTGTACAGAGAAAAGCCAGTCTACCACGTATTTTTCATTCTTTTGATTTTCCAAATTGTACAGTTGATATATTTTCACCATTGGGTGACACACTTGGATTGTGTTGTTTATATTTTATCTGTGAGTTCTATTGTGTTGAAACCCAATGAGATGAGGGTATGCAGTCTCATGCATCATATAGACACATGCTAGATATCACATGCCATGCATAGTTTCCATTCCATGTAGGTGCATTAGAATTTGCATGGTGTTGTGATAGTTGTTGTGCTACTAAAGCATGTTGTTGTGATAGATGCTTGATAAATACCTGCCGAGTGATATGGTATTATTGTTTGAGCTTGTTTATAGAATGGATGCCAAACATTGTTTTTTGGGGAGTATGGGCCCCCATTAACTAGAATTTGGTGGATCATTGACTGGTTATTGGTTATAACACAAATAAGATGTCAAACATTGATTCGTGGGGTGTATGGCCCCCCACGGGTCGGAATCTGACACTTAGGTGTTGTTTTTCAGTATTTTCTAGGTTCTGGGGAAGTTTCTGAGGCATACTTTCTGGAAAACCCAGTATACACGCCATGTAGTATTTTTATACACGCCGTGTATGTTCATCTGTTCGGGAAGAAAAATGGACTTTTTGAGTACACGCCGTGTACCCTGAGTACACGCCGTGTAGTCTCTTCCCGTGTCACAAACCATGTGGGCGGCGACACGGGGTAAGGAAGGCCTTGGGTAAAAGATGCCGTGTAGTTTTTTACATGCCATGTATGTTGACCCAGAGTCCAGCCGTGTAACTAACAACACGGGTCGGTGAAATCCTTGATAGAACACGCTGTGCCAGTTATAGACACGCCGTGTAGTGTGACCTGGGGACTCGGCCGTGTAACTAACAACACGGGCTGGTGTCACGACTCCCTGAGCACGCCGTGTACCGTTGGGACATGCTGTGTAGGCTTGCCCGAGGACAGACCGTGTGGAGTTAGCCGTGTGGCTGGGAAACGGCATGGTGTACACACCATGTTCAGGTGTAACATGTCATGTAGAGTAAAGCTCAGTAGTCGGCCGTGTCACAGATGACATGAGCAGTTGGAAAATAACACTATACATGTCTTATAGTTTTGTTGAACGGAAGCCATGTGGCTTAGCCATGTGGAAGGACCCGGGCAGGGGAAAGGATGTCAAGTACATGCCGTGTAGTCAGGGTACACACCGTGTAGTCTTGTTTTTCAAATTTTGAAACGCCTTCTTCCTCTTGTTCCATTGTGGTTCCTTCGCTTTTAGTCTTTATAATCTTGAATCTGAGGCATGCTTTTGACCTTGTAGATTCATGCTGCCTAGAAGACCCCGAGTTGTTCGCCAGGAGAGTGGAAACGAGTATACTCCGGGGATGGTGGGCCATGGGCTACCTGTTGATCCACCAGCAGAGCCAGATGTGGAACCAGCTGTTCTACCGGACACAGGCATGGAGGCGTAGTTCCGTGAAGGCTTATTGCGGTTCATGCAGACCTTTCAGGGAGCACCGCAGGCTGCCACATCTATGGCCGAGCTGACGCATATCTTTCAGCAGCAGCATTCGCCTACGTTTTCAAGGGATGGCGGACCATAGGCTGGATAGTCTTGGATAGGATCGTTGCAGATTATTTTCGAGCATGTTGAGACTCCTCCAGGGCAGAGGGTCAAGCTCACGACTTACATGTTGCGTGATTCCACCAAGAGGTGGTGGGATGTTACCACCCAGTCAGAGAATCACAGGGACATGGCGTTGGAGGATTTTCCGGCATCTTATATGACTTATTCTTTCCTGAGATGATGAGGGCAGATAGAGCTCGAGAGTTCATGAATCTGCAGCAAGGCGCTATGTCGGTGATGGACTAGTCTGCTCATTTTACAGAGCTTTAGCGTTTTTCACCCGCGCTATTGGGTGATGAGACGTTGAGAGCTATATGATTTGTGGATGGTCTTCGGTATGACATCTGAGCACTGGTAAATGTTTTCAGGTTTCCTACTGTACACGAGATTGTGAAACATGAATTGATTACAGAGAGGAACCTGAGGGAATCAAGTGGTGTGGGCCAGGGCGGTTCAGCACCAGTTACTAGTAAAATGTCTTCTAGCAAGAGGAAGAGACTGATGGACTTCTCTCAGGGCGGCAGTACCAGCCAGGTAGCATCTTCAGGTGGACCGGTCAGGTGCTACCAGTGTGGTAGAGAGGTGCCCAAGAGGCCACAATGTCCACGGGACCCAGTGGAGTGCCGATCTTGTTGCAAGATGGGTCATCTGAAGCACTTTTGTAGGGCATTTCTACTAGTGGCTAGTGAGAGGGGTTCTGTGCAGACTCCGCATGCGGGAGTAGGACCAGTGGAATCTTACCAGTCAGGGAACTGGAATACGTCAGGGCGTGCTGGAAGAGATGGTGGTCGTGGTCGTGGTAGCCAGACACCAAGATCGCAGAGGCAGCAGGGTGGGACAGCTCAAGGTAGCCATGCTGTGTCGCAGGGCCGCGGTACTGGGCAGGCACATGCAGTGCAACAGACCCAGAAGGAGCAAGATCCCGGACCTTCGACAGTCAGAGGTACTATTCTAGTAGCATCTGTCTTGTCTTCTGTACTTTTTGATATGGGCTGTACACATAGTTTTATATCTGTACCCATTGTGGGGAGCCTTGGGCTTGGTGTTACTACTTCTTCTGATATCTTGACTCTAGATACTCCATTGGGGACTAGGACGGTTGGTGTGCGTCAATGTAAGGAGTGCCCCCTTGAGGTTGTGGGTGTCACTTCCTTTGGGACCTCTATATCCTGGAGATGACGAGCTATGACGTCATTCTCGGGATGGACTGGTTGGTTCCCTTTCGAGCCTTTGTAGACTGCTATCATCGCAGGGTGCGTTTCATGTCACCAGAGGGCGGGGAGTTTCTATACAACGATGAGTGGGATGTACAGGCGAGTCGGGCTGGACGAGAGCGTCATGGGAGAGGTGGAGTCACAACCTAGATTGCGAGCTTATATCTAGATGACCAGGGGACTTGTCAGACGGATTTCCCTCCAATTGTCGATTGTTTCATGGATGTCTTCCCGGACGACTTTTCAGGTCTACCTCCGGTGAGTGAGGTAGATTTCTCTATTGAGCTTATGCTAGGAGCAGCACTGTAGAGACCCTAAGCTTGACGTACATGGACATTTCATTAATTTTTCGGAATAATTAATACATAACAAAAACATACACAGAAGGACCGTAATAGTTTAGTGTCATTGGAAACTTGCAGTGTAATCTTCTAATCGTGGTGACAGATCTTCAACATCTCCCATAAATATCTTCCACTTTTTGTTTCCTGACCTAAAACCATTCTTTTGATCCTGGGGGAAAATAAAACATAAAAATGGTGAGCTCAAATGCTCAGTAATGGTAGGCATGGATAAAATAAAACATACCATATACATTGGAACTTAAAAACATGAACATAAGGTTTAAACATTAAAATCATGAGAAACGACATAAAACATGGAAGTACATAAGGCATAGATAATAATGGAACATAAACCACGATAAAAGATCATGGGAATAAAAAATGTAATTGTGGCATCCATTAAGCACATGTAAGGATTTCCATAGTAGCCAAGGCATTGCTGCCAAGACCATCTTAGTGGACAAAGTCTCTTTCTGAATCGAGTTCACTCCTTGTTCCAGTCCTGTATTACTGAACCAGTTTAACTTGCTGTTCCATCCATGTCTATCTCATGAGATACAAATCTTTACCCAATTAATTGGAGGGATATATAGGTCCCACCCATCTCATAATGATACCATTCTTATGTGTGCCACAAAATTATAAACCATACATCATAGCATAACCCATGTAATAAAAATGGGAATATTAAACATCGTGACATCATAAAACAATTCATATAAGATAAAAGAATTCATAAAAATATTTCCATCACAACATAATCAAATCCATTTAACAATAGGGATAGAAACAAAACCCTTTATTATCTTAGATGAAAAATAATTTTTATAAAACACTTGAACTCCATTTTTCAGGAAAATATCCTTTCTACTTCAAAAACACCTTTTCTTTCTTAACATATCATAAAATTCTAAACTAAAAGAAGTTGATTAAAAATAATCTTGAAAACTTGTAAAGGAATCTTTTTGGAAATAATTTTTTAAAAATCCATTCATGCCGTATAAGTTAAAAAAACATTCTTCTCGTACTTTTGTTGGAAAAGTCAAATAGTAAATCGTAACGTAAAAAAAAGAATGATCCTTACATACCATGTAGTAAAAGTAAAAAATGGGTAAAAAGGACTTTAAACATACATGAAAACACTTTTATAAAATATGGACTTCGATGATAGACATAACCCCAGTAAATACTTACAGATATGCAATCTCGGATAAAAATGAGATTTGAAAAATTATCCCTTACCTTATGTCCGATATGCTTCGTATGTATCCGAACCTCCTGTATAATGATTTAAATAATGTCATTTACTTATTATAGAATCATATTCATTGTTAATATATCATATATGGTTCACTTATGACTTTATATTACCCGTTCTTTTGTAAATTACATGTTAAAGAGTGTTTTGGGTAAAATCGTTTCATTTGTTGTCCGTGTTTTGACTTGTAATTATTCATATGATTACTTAGATCATGATTAAATAATTCCAGAATATAAAACATGATTTATATATAATATATATTCATAATATACATATATATAATAGATCGATAAATGGAAAGAAATACACCGTTCATGAAGATGGTAGGCCGTACGTACGCATGAACGCTGTTTTCGTTTCCTTATTGAGTTGAATGGAATTAAGTAGATGACATACATATATACATAAATCCAGTAGCTTTATAATGCCATATATTTCATTATTATTGCTTATATATACTTTATAATCATTCTTAAATGGTTAACATGGAGAATGAGTCTCGTCGCATCGTGGAGACGGTAGTCCGTACGTACGCACGAGCAATGATATCGTTTCCATAATTATTGAATTGAATTTGAGTGGATGATACAATAAATCAGAATCAGTGTGATTTTATAATAACTATTTATAGTTATTCTTTACACCATTATACCCATCCATGTAAGGTGTTGTTGGAAAAAATGATTACACCACGCGGTGGAGACGGTATTCCGTACGTACGCATGCGTGGTGTTTTTGTTTTTCGTAGGATGGATAGAAGGTGCAATGGGGTTGTTTCAAATCAGTATATTAGTTATACTGATGTTATTACTTTATAATGAAACAACTAAAGAATAAGAAGTTTAAGAAGAAAGAATCATGAATGAATCGGGAGAAGAAATTACCTCTTCTTCGATACGCCTCTTTGAAACCTCCTCTTAGGGAAATAAGATTGGTCTTTAAAGTAGACCAGAAACTCTAGGATATTTCTAGGTAAGTGGAGAAGATAATATGGAAAGTGTTGGACGAGATTGAAGGCTCAAATTGGTGTGTGGAGGAGAGGGTGGAGGTTCCCTTTTATAATGGAGGAGAGGGGCACCTTTGTAATTCTTAAAAATATTAATTTATAATAAATATAACCCCACTTAAAAACCTCCAAAAATGACTCATAATCAAATAATAGAAGAGATATGGTTGTAATCTCATCAACCAATCATATTTATACATGTTTGGATCTTATTTTAAACCTTATCATTTTGATTTATCCTTATTTAATCCATTTAAGTTAATTTGTGGTAATAAAATTCTAAATTTTAAATTATAACAAATAATTAATTATTTGTTGCGAATCTTCCATAATTGTTTACTTTATAACATTATAGACCTTATAAATTTATATTTATAATTTTTAAATATTTTTGTGATTTTTAAACAATTTTATAATATATTATTTTTATAAAATAACAATAGTGTCAATTTTGACAGTATTCATTTATTTGAATTTAAATAAAATATATACAGATGAAATGTTCAAACTAAAAGCTTTAATAGATTTATAAAAGGTCATGTGTATCTATAAAATTATTGGATCACATTAAATTGTTCATATAATATTTATTTTATTATTGTTAAAACCATTTATTTGGTTTATCTCTTAATAAAATAATTACTACAACATTTTTGTATAATTATTTAATATACAGATTTGTTGCATAAGAATTTAAAATAAAATCCTATGATGAAGATAAATCTATTACCTTTAACAATAATACTTTTACTAGAATTTATCATCTTAAAATAACAATATTTAAATTGTTATATTTATTAAATTATGAAGGTGACAACTTTGGCATCATTTAAAATAAAATAATATAAGTGTCATAATTGATTGTATAAGACTGAAAATGGTAAAATATTCTACCATTGGATGATTATAGTTAAATTTTACATGGAAAATAAGTTTTGGTCATGGTTTTGTGCCTTTTATTGTCACTATTAGTTTAATAAAAACTATATTCTTGATTTTTTATGAGATAAATAATTTCTGCATCACTATTGTGTCACAATTAATGATAATTATTTAATCCCAAAAAATTCTAAATAAATTCTCATGATGTAGAAATTTTTTTTATATTTCTATAGACTATTAATGTTCGAAGTTTCATGATGTTTTTCACTATCTTAAAATTATTATACTTATAGTATTTAAGAGAGTGACATGTTGTCACTTTCTTTGGTTTTAATAATAATTAAATTATTTTCATGGAACAAAGTCCATTAAATGAATCTAATCCGACACTTAGGTGATATGGGTCTACTTTTAGTCATGCAATAGGATTTTTCCATGTGTTAGGGTAATTTTATAACATTATATTTACCCTTAATTACCCGATTTACCTTTAACTACGGTAAATAAAATTTACCGTAGTTACTATTCATAATTCCCAAAAATAAAAAGTAGCCTATTAACATAATTTGGACCCACTGATTCCAAATATGGAATCCATTTTTTCAAATTCAATACAAAAAAGTTGCAGAAATTAAATTAAAATTTATCCCATTGTCGAATGAAAACGGGTTTATGTTTAAAACATTGCCAAAGATTGAATTGATTTAACCTACGAATTGAATGTAAAAGAAATTATAATGACATTCATTACATTAAATTGTAAAAATATATTATATTTATACTTTACAACCATTAAAAATTATAATTTAACCATATAAATAATTACGATGAAAAAAGTTGTTTTTCATTAAAATATAGCATGTTTTACTATTCATCAAAATATGAAAGTTACCAGAATAATACGAAAAATTTATCCAAAGTAAATTTTTACTTCTTGATTCCAAAGAAGAATTTTATTTTGTCAAATTTAACTTATAAACATGTCAAAACTAGATTTAAAGTTGGTGCGCCATCAAAAGGCATCAAAACTGCATTTTTTGAAAAATACATATTTTACCCCAAAAATTTATTTTGTTCTTATAACATGTTCTATAAAATGTGTAAGATGAAGAATAATGTTATAAAATTCAAAATTTAGTTCATACTATTCATAACGGAAAGTTCGTAATAATATTATAATAATATATCGTTGTTTAGTAAAACCTGGTATTGCGTACAACACACGCTATCAAGCAAGGTCGTGATTGCGTGTAATCCAAGCCAAGTCAGGGTTGCGTGTTGTGAAAGAATCCTTTGTTGTTTCGTATAACATAATCCAACCATATTTCATTTATACATTAAATATATATATATATATATACTCAATGTTGCGTAGAATAACTATTATCAAAATTGTGTGTAACACGATCCAATAATAGTGTTGTGTATACTGCAAGGTAATCTTGGTGTAGCATACAACACAAGAAATTAATGAACTTAAAAGATTGTTTTTCATAAAATGTCGGGGTGTTACATTCTACCCCCATTAAAATGAATTTTTCCCTCGAAATTCATCAGGGTTATAAATGGTTTACTACTCGAATGTTTGTTTAATAGAAACACACATCGTAAAAAGGAATACCAAAACATGGCTTTTAAAAACTATAGTATGAAATGTAACAGTTACCCAAATTAACTCATCACGGGGTTTCCACATAGGAGAACATAGGTGAAAATATGGATATGGAAGAAAAATCTAACAATCAAGTTCTGATGGAGAGTGTTAGAGAACATGGATATGAAAAAGCCAACAATCACAAAGCTATTGATTTGTGATGATCTAAGGTACCATCTGATTAATCAGATATAAGGGAGCTATGACAACATTTTTGGTTTTCAAGATCATTTCCCTAAAGTTGATGAATTAAAAGAAATACTTTAATGATTTTGGTTCAATCTCATTTTTGTTCGTGAATTGAACAATTTCCACTTCATCCATTAAAGAAATGAAGTTGAATTTGTTATTCGTGATGTGTTAGAAGATCATGTGATAGAATGATGGGTCATTCCATCTCTTTCAAACAAAAGGTTAGCAAAAGTTATAAGTCTGTCTTATGGTTAGATTAATCGTATATGGTTCCAAAAATGAACTTACACTTCATATATCATACCGCTTAATAAAATAAAAATAGATTCTTCTAACTAGGGACTTCATGTAGGCCAGTGGTAGGCAATTAAGGCCAGTCGCACTTCGGTTATGGGTTCGATTCCCACAGCATTGTCCGACGCGATAAGTTGTCTCCCGTCCAGCAGGTTGTCCTTTTTCTAAAACTATATTACTATATCATCCCATCAATAATATCGAAAAAAGTTCTATCCTTAAACAATACTAACTTATGTCCAACATAATCCATTCCAATCTTTAGGCTTATTCATAATATTGCAGTCCACTCTTATAATATAGTGAAAAAGATTACCAGATATTTAATTCCATCGTTGATCCCAATATATCATAAGATATGTCTTTTTGGTCACATTAAAAACGTTCTAAGGTCTTAATCATTTATTCTCTTGAAAAATGAATAATCATTGAACCTTAGTGAAAACAGGAATGCAGTTAAAAGTTAACACTTTCCACATACCAAAATCCTCAAAATTCTATATACTCAAACCCTGATATCACTTAGTCCTTATATCAATCATGAGCTCATGAATACAATCAAACATCTCATTATCTTCTTATTCCTTCATTATGCGCATATCATATACTTTAAAAAATATCTTAATAACATTCCATGGTTACTGGTACCATTCAACAAATACATTCAAATACTTTTAGGAAATAAAATCGTTTAACAGTCCTTAGGTGATTCTTTATTCCATAGTACCATTAACTATACAACATAACTCTCGATAAACATACAATCATTCCACTACCTTCTAAAACAACCAACTGAGCTTCAACACTTCTTTTAGCTCATATATAATTTGTAGTCTCCTCATCATCATCCACATAAATACTACCCATATAATCATACTGATTCTCTTCATGAGACTTTCCATTAGGGAATTGGTTTGCATAATGCCCTTACAATCCACATTTAAAACATCTAATCATTGTTGATGTCATAGCAATACCATTATCCTTGTCCATGGTGTTAAGTGAACCTTTTCCTCTGCACTTACTGGCTTTATATCCTTCTTTTCCACACCCAAAGCATCTTCCAGTTCCTTTGAAACAATCTCCTTGATGCCTCTTCCCACATGATTTACATGAGGGAAATTGAACTTTCATTCATCTATGATCATCATGAAACTCCATCTTTCTATTATTATCTAAGTCGGGAAACTTACCAAAGATGAGATTATTGATCATATTATGAGATTGCTGATTAGGCATAATAACGATGTTTGGAATTCCAGATCCCGTTTCATTTGGTTTCTCATGACTAAAATCATTCCATTGTCCGACATACCCTCCATTATCATGAATCTTCCTGTTTCCAGCAATTTTCTAAAACCCCAAAAGAATAGTGTGAGAGGAAAAAAACATGATAGGGAAAACAACATAGTAAAAGGGGAAGCAACCTCAATATCTAACATCTTAGGTTAAATTCTAAGATTGTTACCATAGTTCTATGACTATACCCTATACATATTTTTACCTTTAGGTACATCCCTAGACATACCTTAGAAATATCTTTAGGGATCTCACTAACATTTTCACATCCTAGTTTCCAAAGGTTTATTAAACCATTCCTCTGATACCAACTGTAGAGACCCTAAGCTTGACGTACATGGACATTACATTACTTTTGTGGAATACTTAATACATAACAAAAATAGACACACAAGGACCATAATATTTTAGTGTCTTTGGAAACTTGGAGCGTAATCTTCTAATCATGGTGAAAGAACTTCAACATCTCCCATAAAGATCTTCCACTTTTTGTTTTTTTGACCTAAAACCTTTCTTTTGATCCTGGGGGAAAATAAAACATAAAAAGGGTGAGCTCAAATGCTCAGTAAGGGTAATCATGGATAAAATAAAACATACCATATACATTGGAACTTAAAAACATGAACATAATGTTTAAACATTAAAATCTTGAGCAACGACATAAAACATGGAAGTACATAAGGCATAGATCATAATGGAACATAAACCATGATACAATATCATGGGAATAAAACATGTAATTGTGGAATCCATTAATCACATGTAATGATTTCCATAGTAGCCAAGGCATTGCTGCCAAGACCATCTTATTGGACAAAGTCCCTTTCAGAATCGAGTTCACTCCTCGTTCCAGTCCTATATTACTGAACCGGTTTAACTTTCCATTCCAGCCATGTATATATCATGAGATATAAATCCTTACCCAATACATTGGAGGGAGATATAGGTCTCACCCATCTCATAATGATACCATTCTTATGTGTTCCACAAAATCATAAACCATACATCATAGCATAACCCATGTATTAAAAATGGGAATATTAAACATAGTGGCATCATAAAACAATTCATATAAGATAAAAGAATTCATAAAAATATTTACATCCCAACATAATAAAATCCATGTAATAATATGGATAGAAACAGAACTGTTTATTATCATATATGGAAAATAATTTTGATAAAACATTTGAACTCCATTCTTGAGGAAAATATCCTTTCTACTTCAAATACACTTTTCCTCTCATAACATGTCATAAAATTCTAAACTAAAAGAAGTTGATTAAAAATAAACTTGAAAACTTGTAATGAAATATTCTTGGAAATAATTTTTTAAAAATCAATTCATGCCGTATAAGTTAAAAATACATTCTTCTTGTACTTTTTTTGGAAAAGTCAAAAAGTACCTCGTAACGTAAACAAAAGAATGATTCCTTACATACCATGTAGTAAAAGTCAAAAATGGGTAAATAGGAAATTAAACATACATGAAAACACTTTTATAAAACATGGACTTGGATGATAGAAATAACCCTAGTAAATACTTACAAATATGCAATCTCGGATAAAAATGAGATTTGCAAAATTATCCCTTACCTTATGTCCGATATGCTTCGTATGTATCCGAACCTCCTATATAATGATTTAAATAATGTCATTGGATTATTACAGAATCATATTCAATGTTAACATATCATATATGGTTCACTTATGACTTTATATTACCCGTTCTTTTGTAAATTCCATGTTAAAGAGTGTTTTGGGTAAAATCGTTTCATTTGTCGTTAGTGTTTTAACTTGTAATTATTCATATGATTACATAGATCACGATTACATAATTCCTGAATATAAAACATGATTTATATATAATATATAATCAGAATATACATATATATAATAGATCGATAAATCGAAAGAAATACACCGTTCATGGAGACGGTAGGCGATACGTATGCATGAACGCTGTTTCCGTTTCCTTATTGTATTGAATGGAATTAAGTAGATGAAATACATATATTCATAAATCTAGTCTCTTTATAATGTCATATATTTCATTATTATTTCTTATATATACATTATAATCATTCTTAAAAGGTTAACATGGAGAATGAGTCTCATCGCATCGTGGAGATGGTAGTCCATACATACACACGAGCGATGATATCATTTCCAAAATTATTGAATTGAATTGGAGTAGATGATACAATATTTAAGAATCAGTATTATTTTATAATAACTATTTATATTTATTCTCTACACCATTATACCCATCCATTTAAGGTGTTGATGGAAAAACATATTACACCATGGCGTGGAGACAGTATTCCATACGTACGCACGCGCGATGATTTTGTTTTCCGTAGGACGGATAGAAGGTGATATGGGGTTGTTTCAAATCATTTTATTAGTTATACTGATGTTATTACATTATAATGTAGCAACCATGGAAGAATAATTTTAAGAAGAAATAAGCTTGAATGAATCGGGAGAAGAAATTACCTCTTCTTCGATACGCCTTTTTGAAACCTCCTCTTAGGGGAGTAAGATTGGTCTTTAAAGTAGACCAGAACCTCTACAATGTTTCTAGGGAATTGGAGAATATAATTTGGTAGGGTTTAGCAGAGCTTTATGGGTCAAATTGGTGTTTGTATTAGAGGGAGGAGGTGACCTTTTATAAGGGAGGAGAGGGGCACCTTTGGAATTCTTAAAAATATTAATTTATAATAAATCTAACCCCACTTAAAAACCTCCCAAAATGACTCATAATCTAATATTAGAGGAGATAGGGTTTTAATCTCATCAACCAATCAAATTTAGACATGTTTGGATCTTATTTTAAACATTATCATTTTGATTTATCCTTGTTTAATCTATTTATGTTTATTTGTGGTAATAAAATTCTAAATTTTAAATTATAACAAATAATTACTTAATTGATGTGAATTTTCCATAATTGTTTACTTTATAACATTATATACCCCATAAATTTAAATTTATAATTTTTAAATATTTTTGTGATTTTTATAAAATTTTATAATATATTATTTTTATAAAATAACAATATTGTCAATTTTGACACTATTCATTTATTTGAATTTTAATAAAATATATACAGAAGATATGTTCAAAATAAATACTTTAACAGATTCATAAAATGTCATGTGTATCTATAAAATTATTGGATCACATTAAATTGTTCATATAATATTTTGTTTATTATTTTTAAAACCATTTATTTGGTTTATCTCTTAAGAAAATAATTACTACATCATTGTTGTATAATTATTTAATATACTGATTTGTTGCATAAAAATTTAAAATAAAATCCTATGATGAATATAAATCGATTAAATTTCACAATAATAATTTTACTCAAATTTATCATCTTAAAATCACAATATTTAAATTCTTATATTTATTAAATTATGAAGGTGACAACTTTGGCATCATTTAAAATAAACAATATAAGTGTCATAATTGATTGAATATGACTCCAAATGGTCAAATATTCTACCATTGGATGATTATAGTTTAAATTTACATGAAAAATAAGTTTTGGTCAGGGTTTTGTGCCTTTTATGGTCACTATTAGTTTATTAATAACTATATTCTTGATTTTTCACTAGATAAATAATTTCTGCATCATTATTGTGTCACAATTAATGATAATTATTTAATCCCAAAAAATTATAAAAAAACTCTCATGATGTAGATAATTTTGTTAGCTTTCTGTAGACTATTAATGTTCGATGTTTAATGAATTTTACCACTGTATTAAAATTATTATACTTATAGTATTTAAGATAGTGACACGTTGTCACTTTCTTTTGTTTTAATAATAATTAAATTCTTTTCTTGGAAAAAAGTCCAATAAATGAATCTTATCCGACCCTTAGGTGATATGGGTCGAATTTTAGTCATTCAATAGGATTTTTCCATGTTTTAGGGTAATTTTATAATATTATATTTACCCTTAATTACCCGATTTACCTTTAACTATGGTAAATAAAATTTACCGTAGTTACTATTCATAATTCCCAAAAATAAAAAGTATCCTATTAACATAATTTGGACCCACTGATTCCAAATATGGAATCCATTTTTTCAAATTCAATACACAGAAGTTTCAAAAATTAAATTAAAATTTATCCCGTTGTCGAATGAAAACGGGTTTTTGTTTAAAACATTGCATAAGATTGAATTGATTTAACCTACGAATCCAATGTAAACACAATGATAATGACATAAATTATATTAAATGGTAAAAATATATTCTATTTATACTTTAAAACCATTCAAATTTATAATTTAACCATATAACGTATTATGATGAAAAAAGTTGTTTTTCATTAAAATATAGCGTGTTTTTACTATTCATCAAAATATGAAAGTTACCAGAATAATACGAAATATTTATCCAAAGTAAATTTTTATTTCTTGATTACAAAAAATAATTTTATTTTGTCAAATTTAACTTATAAAGATGTCAAAAAATAGATTTAAAGTGTGTGCGCCATCAAAAGGCAGCAAAACTGCATTTTTTTAAAAATACGTATTTTACCCGAAAAATTTATTTTGTTCTTATACCATGTTCTAGAAAATGTGTAAGATGAATAATAATTTTATTAAATTCAAAATTTATTTAATACTATTCATAACGTCTAGTTCATAATAATATTATAATAATATATCATTGTTTAGTAAAACCCGGTATTGCGTACAACACATGCTATCGAGGAAGGTCGCGATTGTATGTAATGCAAGCCAAGTCAGGGTTGCGTGTTGTGAAAGAATCCTTCGTTGTTTCGTATAACATAATCCAACCATATTTCATTTATACAATTAATATATATATATATACTCAATGTTGTGTAGAATAACTATTATCAAAATTGTGTGTAACATGATCCATGAATAGTATTGTCTATACTGCAAGGTAATCTTGGTGTAGCATACAACACAAGACCTTAGTGAAATTAGAAGAATATTTTTCATAAAATATCGGGGTGTTACAAGCAGCATTGTCCATTCCTCCTTATAGGATTGCCACGCCTGAGTTCCAGGAGCTCAAGAGGCAACTAGAAGAGTTACATGAAAAGGGTTTTATCCGACCCAGTAGTTCTCCATGGGGTTCTCCGGTCCTTTTTGCGATGAAGGTGGATGGTACCCTCAGACATTGTGTGGATTATCAGAAGCTGAACCAGTTGATGGTTAAGAACCGATATCCCTTGTTGATGATAGATGACTTGTTTGATGAACATCATGGAGCACGAGTTTTCTCGAAGATTGAATTGAGATATGGATATCTTCAGCTACGCGTTAGACCATCTGATATACCTCTCACAGCATTCAGGAGTAGTTATGGTATATATGAGTATACGGTTATGCCGTTCGGACTCACCAACGCGCCAACAGTTTTCATGGCTCTGATTAACCGTGTGTTCCATCCGAATCTTCATTCATTTGTGGTAGTATTCTTGGACGACATCTTGGTGTACTCTCACACTCGACACGACCATGCCACCCATCTTGAGATCGTATTGAGTACACTGAGAGAGAATCATCTATATGCTAAGCTCTCGAAGTGACACTTTTGGATGGACTATATTCACTTCTTGGGTCATATCATCTCCGAGGCTGGAGTTGCAGTGGACCCAAAGAAGGTGAGAGCAGTAGTTTCCTAGGAGAATCCCAAGAACATGTTTGAGATACATAGTATTTAGGGCTATCCGGTTACTACAAATGCTTCTTACAGGACTTCTCCCGCTTAGCAGCACCGTTTACAGGTCTGACTAAGAAGGGTGTGAACTTTGTTTGGTCAGAAACTTGTGAGACAGCTTTTCCGGACCTAAAGGGAAGGCTGACATCAGCACCAATCCTGATACTCCAAGAGTAGGTGAAGAGTTATACAGTTTACTGTGATGCATCATGGATTGGGTTGGGATCCATTTGGATGTAGGGCGACCAAGTTGTGGTGTACGGGTCTTGGCAGTTGAGGCCACATGAGAGGAATTACCCGACGCATGATCTTGATTTGGCTGCAGTTGTGCATGCATTGCGCTGTTGGAGACATTATCTATTGGGAGAGAATTTTTTGGTTTTCATTGACCACAAAAGCCTCAAGTATATCTTTACTCAGCGTGACCTGAATCTATGGCAGAGAAGGTGGGTCGAATACCTATAGTCCTTCGATTTTGAGCTTGCCTATACACTTGGTAAAGGTAATGCAGTAGCCGATGCACTGAGCAAGAAGACTCAGATACAGGCAATGCAGGAGGCCAGTGGTGAGTGGCAGCTTATGGCTTTGTTCTCAGAGACGCATCTGGAGGTGCATGATAGTAAGGGGCAGACTTATCTTTCCTCGTTAGCTGTGACTTCTACCCTCCTGGACAGAGTGATGATGAGGCAGCTATCAGATTCAAAAGGCCTAGTTATACCGGATTCGGTGGCAAGTGAGGACCCTCCTTCTGGTTGGACGATAAATGATGATGAGGTTTTGTGTTTCCATGGACGTGTATGGGTTCCAGGGGATATATGAGAGGAGCTGATACGGAAGTTTCATGCTTCAGCTTGGGAAATTCATCCCGGGCATACCAAGATGTAACGTGAATTGAGGCGTCAGTATTGGTGGCTGGGTATGAAGAGAGAGATAGTTGGTTTTGTTACGAGGTCTTCCACCTGTCAGCAGGTGAAGGCGTAGCATCTGAGACTAGCTGGGTTGTTACAGCAGTTTCCCATTCCAGAGTGGAAATGGGATGATGTCGCGATGGATTTCGTGATGGGATTGCCGAGGTCACCTTGAGGCAATGACGTTGTGTGGGTTGTTGTGGACAGACTCACGAAGGTAGCTCACTTCTTGCCGATCAAGGAGACCTTTGGTGTGGATGAGCTCGAAAGGCTTTATATCCGAGAGATCATACGTCTGCATGGGGTCCCTCATTCTATTGTTTCAGATAGGGATTCCAGCTTTACGTCTCGTTTCTGGCAGAGTTTTCAGAGGGAACTGGGTACACCGGTGCTTCTGAGCACAGTATACCACACTCAGATAGATGGCCCGTCAGAGTGGACGATACAGGTGATAGAGGACATGTTGTGCGCATGCGTCCTAGAGTTTGGGGGAACTTGGGAGAAGCATATGCCCTTAGTCAAGTTTGCCTATAACAATAGTTTTCAGGAAACTATTGAGATGGAACCATACGAGGATTTATATGGTAGGTCATGCGGATCACCTTTTTGTTGGTTAGAGGTAGCTGAGGCAGCTTTGCTGGGGCCAAAACTCATGTAGGAGACATCTGAGTAGGTCCAGTTGATTCAAAAGCAGATGGCTACCGCGCAGTATCATCAGAAGTCTTATGCTGATTGTCGCATACGACCTTTGGATTTCGTGGTCGGGGATCAAGTTTTCCTGCGTGTTTGGCCGAGGTTGGGACACAAACAGATCAGGAGACAGGGTAAGCATTGACCGAGGTATGTGGGACCATTTGAGATTCTGAAGAGTGTCGGGCTGGTTGCCTATAGGTTGCAGTTACCGCAGCGGTACCGAGCCATGCATGACGTCTTCCATGTGTCTCAGTTGCGTCGATACCATTCAGACCCATCTCACACCTTTCAGCCAGAGGAGGTTGAGATTCAACATGATGTGTCCTTTGAGGAGCATCTGATCCATATCGTTGATAAGAGCACGAAGGTTATCTGAGGCCAGTCAGTTCCCCTCGTACGAGTGCTATGGAAGCATGGCCGAGTGCAGGACGAGACCTGGGAGCGCGAGGCCGACGTACGTGCTCAGTGGCCAGAGTTGTTCTGAACTTATTCTTCTCCATCCTTGGAAGGGAAATTCGAGGACGAATTGCTATAAGGGGGGATGTTTGTAAGAACCTGGTTCTTATTTTAGATGTACGAGCTTCTTCATTTCATTTTCCTTAAGTGTTTTTTAGAAAATATGGAAAATGGGAAAAAATGTTAATTTTTGGAACTACACCAAGTGTACTTTATCCACATGACATGTACTTTTGGCTGGGTTGTGATGAGTACATGGGGAATGTGGCCATGCCGGTGATGAAGGGTGTAGGAACCGACTACACGTCGTATAGTGGTACCTTACACGTCATGTAGTCCGTCGGTAGGCTTAAATATTAAGGCGGTGGAGTCACTGCCAGCTGGGCGGTAGTACATGCCGTGTACTTGGGAGTACATGCCGTGTACTCTTGTCGGCAGATGAATAGTGTGTGGTGCCGCCATTTAAACAGTTAAATGAAAGGAGTACACACCATGTACATTGAAGTACATGCCGTGTAATTTGTTTTTTCAGTTTAAAACAGGCAGTAGCCTCCTCATTTGGTAGAGAAGGCACTTGAGCCATTTTGGAGGCAAAGGAGGCGGCCGGATCTTTGAAGATCCACTAGGAATTCGTCTGGAATTCGATTCGGCTTCGGACGATTTCGTTGGAACCACACGGGTAAGCCCTTCCTCCTCCTGGTACCGTTCTTTCCAATTCTCCTCCTAAGATATGTTATTTACCTTTGAATGGGTTTTGTTTTTCGTCAGATCTACGCCGTTCTTGGGCATTTCTGGAGCCGGCGTTCGGGTATAGCATTCGTTGGCGTATAAGGTAGGTGGCTTTGTGTTTAGTTTTCCAACTGCTGCATGTTTTGTGCATTTTTGTGCCACGAACCCATATCGGGGTGCCGTGAGGCTGAGGTTGTCGCTATATTTAATACCTAGAATTGATTAGATATTTAATTGTGATAATAAAATGCTGTTTGGGATCGTTTCTTGGATCCAGGACCATCCCGAGGGGTGTGTTCCTCTATTTAGCTGTTTGCCCAGGATACCCGAGGGTATGCCTTAAATGTAGTAATTGTAGAATTTCCTTGAGAGGAATTGCTTGTTACTGCTTGTTTACCTGTAGGGCATGGCCCGATTACCTGTTTAGCCTGAGGGCGTTTATGTATTTGGCCTGAGGACGTTGTTGTGATTATCCTGAGGGAACTGCACTATTTAGCCCGAGGGATGTAGTATTTTTCCTGAGGGAAACCTTTCGTGCCTGAGTGATTGACTTCTGTGCCTGAGGGTGACACATCCTACGCCTGAGAGAAATTTCTGTTACGCCTGAGGGCTATACCTGCGGGTTGGAATCTGCTTACCTGAGGGTAAGGTTTTTTTTTCAGAGGACGTGGACTGTTTATTTTGAAATGCACTGTGGTGGTTTTTAATATTTAAATGGATTAAATGGATATTAAAATGGAAATATAAATGGTAATTAGTTATATTCGAGTACTGCTTACGTTATTGAATTTTAATTCTGCACACTTTTGTTGCATACTTACATGCAGTTGGGCACGTGCCTTTGGTGGGTGCCTACTGAGATGTATCTCTCACACCCTTTTTGGGTCACGCTTTTCGGCCCAAACAGATTTTGTTGCAGCAGGTGTGGATAGGGGAAAGAGTCCTTATACATGTAATTGACTGTTTCTGTGGATTAGGAGGGCATGGGACTGAGCCTAGCCTCGCGATGCCGCTGCCAGTTGTTTGCTTTATTTTGTTGTACTCTACTGTTTACTTTACTGTATTGATGTATAACATGTTCTGGCTATTTTCGTAGAACATGAAACATGTAGCATCATCACTTATATACTATTGGTTATATCCACTGCTGCAGTTATTTATGTTTTGTATTTTTACTGCTTCCGCTATTTCTTGTATGGTTATTTTGGCATTCTACTGCGCTACACTTTGATAAATGAGGGCATTTTCCCCCACTATCAGACCTGGGCCCTCACTGCTAGTCAGAAGCCTCTGGTGTTTGGGGAAATGCGCTTGAGGTCACGTGGCGAACCGGGCTCGGGGCACCCGTTGCGTGGCACCCGGGTCCGGGACCTTACATTAATTAATTATAAGGTTTTTTATAAATTAATTATTTATAAGGTGAATATAATTAATTATTTATCTATTTTTTAAAAAAATATTAAATATCCCATTATATTTATTATCAATAATATATTACCGTTTAAAATTATTTTAAAATCGATATAAATTCAAAATAACGTGTTTATTTAGAAATTATAATTATAATTTATATAATATTTCTTAGATATAAAATATGAAAACAAAAATATAACAGATTCACTATTTAAAATTATAAATTTATCATAATTATTTATTATGAATTATTCAAACTGGAGGAATTATTTGAAATGTTATTTAAACTATGTCAAAAATTTATTTTATGATTTATTTTATCAATGTTTAAATAATAAATAATTTGATAACTTCTAAGTAAGTAAATTATTTATATAATAGATTTGGATTATGAGATTTTTATGATTTATTTGATATCATATAATGTAAATGTAATATAATAAATAATATAAGTGAGTATATATAAGAAATAAATATTAATTTTTTATATTTTTTTGATTATGTAATGGAAATAATTAATAATAAAAATATTAAATTTTTATAAATTAAAATTATTTATGAAATGTTCATAAATAATTTATTTTATTTTTTATTTAATTAAATAATAATTAAATAATTTTATTGTCTTATTTAGTATACACATTTATAAATTTTTTACTTTATTAATATGTCTGTTATTAGTTTAAAAATTCTTCTTATACTTATAGGATTAATTATACATGCATTTATGGAGTTACGGTATGGGTATAATAATTGATTTAGTTTTTTTCTATCTTGAATTTATCTTCTATTTTGTATTGTGCTTGAATAAAATAGTTAATTGTGATTTATATATATTAAGTGATATAAAAATGATTAAATTAAATGAACTCTTGATAGGGTATCATGGTGTAGAGGAACTCTGCGTCATGCTACACACTGGCTTGTAGGCATATGCCTTACTGAAAAAAGTGAGGGTTGATTATTTGTGGATCCAAACATAATTATAACATACAGTTACCAATTCTCAGGTATTTATATACCTCTATTTTATATTTCATAATTTGTTTCATATTCTAGGGTGTTTTGTGGAATTTTCATAGAAAACTGAGGTTTTGGCGGTTATGCGCAATTAGTGTATGGTTAGAGAAAGCAATACAATTTGACCCACTAAATAGTGCACTATAACATAATTCACATGAAGGGGTAGCATAGTTAGTCCAAACCATTCGGCCTCCCCTCCAAACAATTCACCCTTGGTCAGTGGGTGTTTTTTCTGATAGATCATATTCAGTTTAACCATGCATCAAAACCATGCACCATTTGTAGAATCATAGTAAGGGTGAGCAGTTAGGTCTACTGTTACTACTAACTATGTGGCTCGACAAGGTTATTGTGAAAAACATTTTAAATCCCACCAGAAATTTAATTAAAGTCACAATACCCTCATTAAATTTTATAAACACCACCACATCACCAATAATCTAATACTTTGTATTTTAGATATTGTCCCTAGGTTTTCTTGGCTCATTCAACCTCCTCAATTTGAAATCAAATTTTAGGTGGAAGAGATTGTCCCCTATCTTAAATGTGAATTATCTCTTCATTTGGGAATCCTTTCTCTATCTATATCTCATACTTTTTGGGTTTTAAATTGTATTATTATCATAGGATTTTATCTTTTATATGATGGATCTTGATTATAGGGTGCGTTAATTGATCTTCATCCTCTACATCTTTTGTCAATGGTTCTTGTTGCTACTGTTAATTTTATCATATAATTAATGGTGGTTGGTTTCATATATATTTATCCAAAAATAAAAACCCTAAATTACATGATTGATTTGAAATGGGTTTTAATGTTACTTTTAAACATTGATTTGTGATGATTTGACATTTGATTTAAGAAGGGAATAAAATCATTGAAAACCCCAAATTTTAATGTCATTAAACTACTAGGGGTATTTTGGAAAATAAATGTGGCATGGATATAAATATTTTTTTATGAAATTATTTCATGTTAATTTTTGTGAACATTTTCATTAAATAAAAACTGATTTTGAAAGGAATGAATTTAAAAAAATCATTTATTTTGTTTTAAAATTTAAAATGGCATAGAAGAACTAAAACTGGGAATTTGAATTGTGATTAATGAATTGAATTGAATATATTTATTTTACCCATGATTAATTGAATGAAATAACATATCATCCTATGTAGTTAGAGGGTGATCATGATAATCAGGTTAAGACTGTGACTCCTTTTGTAATGGATTGGCGATGAGTATGCTAACTAATCCTTCTTTGGAATGTTTTCATAGTGTTATTTTGATTGATTTGTTATAATGAAATGGACTTTAGGGACATGTGTACATTTTTCATTGGGATTTATTAATTAATTAGTGCAAGGATCCCAGATCCTAAAATGATTATAGATCAAGGAATATGACTATGGTGCTTAAATTTTTTGATTATATTATTAAATTACAATATTATATTCAACTAATATATTCATGTCATGTCCCACTTATTTTTTATAAAAAAATTTATTTAATCCTACTTTGATTTATCTTCCTTGTTATTTTATATAATACATAAATAGTATCTTGTTTTGTAAATTCTTAGGGATGCTTTTGGTGGTTTCTTACTAGGATGTTTTCCTCACACCCATCATTCTACTTCAGTTTTTATAAATTATATTATTCTAAGACTATGTAAAGGGAAAGAAGCTCTTGGAGTTAGAGGGTGTGCTAGATTTATGGGACCAAGAGAAATAGAGGTGACTAGTAGATCTATGTACAACTTCATTCCTGGGATATTAGAGACTTTTTCAATGTGATATTTTATTTTGGGATCTTGATATGCCTAATTATGTTGTGATTTATCTTCCATTATTTATATTTTTTATTTAATTTTTAATGGTTAAACCATTTCCTTTTGTTATTTTCTATAACAAGTAACTTGATACCAACCTGCGATGATGAGAAACACCCTTATGGTCTTGTCAATAGTGATCTTGGTACCATTTTAGTGGATTATCTAGGTTAATTCATGAATAATTGTATCATTGGATTATTTTTTTCATCTCTCCTTAATGTTGGTATGAATTTTTAGTTTCCTTGGTAGATAGGAGGAAGATGTTCTGGACATAATATGTAATTGTGAGTGTGTTCGTAGGCACCTCTCAGCGTAGTGATCATTATGACACACTGGGTGTTTGGGAAAATTTTATTTAATGAACACATCAATATGATTACACTCTTTCTCCCAAAATTGATTTATTATTTTGAAATCCTAAAAATTTAATTTTATTTCATGGAATTGATATTTCTATATATCTTGATTTAGTAGATGATCTAAGTACCCTTATATACATTTTTACGTAGATTATTGATGTCATTTATTGGCATGCCTTTGATTAGTAATTTTATTTGATCGTTGGAGGAATCTTATGGTGAACCACAACATGTGAATCTTCTCATGTCCTAGAATTTTTATCAAATAATGGTGTACATTGAAAAAAATCTTAAATATGTATCTTCACCCACTCCTATTTCAGAATTGGTAGTGGATCCTCATTGGGTTGAAATTAATTATCTTGATTAAGCATTTCTAATGAAGAAACCATAAGATTTAAAAAGTTAAAATGATTTCCATGCGGTAGAAGATTAGTTGAAAAAGATTTAGAATCTTTTAGGTCCTCCAAAAATACCTAATTCGATTAATGTCAAATGTTAAACATTCACGATTTTAGGGACTATATGTTGATGGTGGTATTTAATGGATACCATGAAAAAAAATGAGGTATTATAGTGTAAATATTTAAAATCTCTTTTAACTGATAATTTATATATATATTAGATGGTTATAGAAAAATCAATGGAGCTTTTTAGGCTAATACAAGTTGATAGGACAATGACTTGGTATGAAAATCACTTTGTTAAATTTTTTCATTTACCTACTTTGGTAGTTACAACTGAGATTTTGAAGGCTATGAGGTTCAATATGGGTCTTCTACATGGAATACAGTATTAGTTAATAATTATGAATCTCACCTCCTACAAATTTGTTCATGATATAGTGTCAATGATTAAACTCGACCATGTTGGTAATACTTCGTTTTCAGGATTTATTTTTTATCCCAGTAAGAATTTTGTATGTTCCATTAAAGGAAATATGAATTGGAATGTGTATCATAGAGGATCACAATATTATACATCATTTAGAGCTTCATAATCACTTGGTAAATGCTAATTGGTTTTATTTAAATGTGTAATGGTTCGTCAATCAAAGTGATTTTTTTATGTGGCACTAAATGTTTTTAATTCGTATGGTCGATCAAGTCACCTGAATAAGTCCAGTTATATCATTTCTTCCCCACCATCTTTCATAGGGTCATCATCACAAAAATTTAATACATTATAGATAAATTATTGAATACTTATGGGGTTTTAACAATAGGAATCTATAATGATGATTTTTCACACAATAGAAGAGTCTCAAGAGGCAGTCGATGTAGGTCCATTGATGGTTAGAGGTACATCTCTATGGATTTATCTTTAGTGGCTACACTATTTGATACTAGTGCATGTATCTCTTTAATATTTACTCATATTATCAATATTTTAAATTTTATTATGAATATTATGTCTTATGTGATGGATATTTCTATGCCAATATGGATGAAGAGCGATAAGGTCTCTAGTGTGCCTCTTGTTCATTCCCTTTATCAGGGATCATCCTCGACTGAAATTTTCTTGTTTTAAACATAAAACCTCTTGATTTCATTCTCAAGATGGATTGGATGATAGTTAGATGTATCATCATTATGGATTCATCATTAGTGGCTACTCTATTTGATACTGGTGCATCTGACTCTTTCATATAGACTCATATAATTAATATTTTAAATTTTCTTATGAATATTATGTCTTATGTAATGGATATTGCTACACCACTCAGGAGGAAGAGAGATATATTCTATAGTTTTCCTCTTGGTCATTCCCTTTATCAGAGATCGACCTCTCCTGGATTTCAATTGTAATAGACATGAATCCTGTTAATATTACAGTCAATATGGATTGAATGATCACCCATAAATTTCATATTGAATATTATCTCTAGCCAACTTCTTTTATTGCATCCAATGGGGGGGTTTCATGTTTTTCATGAAGTGTGGGATCTAATAACTTGTAGATATGGGCCTTCATTTCTATACTGGGGTAGGGTTATATCAGTGGTTTCTTATGAATTGTAGAATTAATATTAAAGTGGTGATGTCCCTTCAGTTTTAATGGATTTTCTTGATTTTTTCAAACTAATTTTTTCTTCTTACCATCTATTATAGAGGTGACTTTTTCCATTGATTTTTTAATTACATTTATTTTTATCAATAAAATCATCATTTTGGTATAATTAAATTCCTTTTTATGTGTTATGGTTATCGAAAACACATGAACATATTTGATTTAATTATATCCTATTGAATTTAAAAGAAGATTAAGTATCATTACCTTTGATAATATAGTCATTGTATATTGATCATATGATTAGTATAAATATAGGGTTTTGATAATCCAATTGAAAAAGAAAGGAAGAGATGGTCTTCACCAGTAAGATCATATATATGAAGACATTTGATCAGATCTTTTGAGGGATATAACATCACTGGGATTTTTCATTGACAAATCCAATGCTGAGATCCAACAAATTAATTATCCGTGATATTGTTTACAGTAAAATTTTATGTTCATACAGATCTTATCCCAAACCATGTATGAAAACCACACCATGAATGTCTCACCACCAGGAACCTTACTCTGAGGGTGTTTTCTAGTGTACTAAATGGATATGTATCAAGACCATGATAATTTGAATATGTATATTGTCTAT